>JAECXR010000042.1:1243750-2487500 GCA_018153035.1 Drosophila pseudoananassae pseudoananassae | reverse complement strand
AGCGAAACCTCCAAACACCTCCCACCTATAAATTACACATGTGTGTGGGCACTTGTTGTTGGTGTTGAGTTTGGCGGTCAAACGAACCGCTATACGTTCATGAATTGAAATTCAAGGGTCCTTTATTAAAACTAAAACGGGATTTGAAATTTGTTTAATCCAATAAATAATAAACAAACTTAACCTGATTTAAATATGGGAATGTTAAATATTCGAATTATTCGGTTTACAAAACAAAATACCTAAAAAGACTATAAGTTTTATTAAAAGTATATGCCTTGATTTAGTTAGTACTTCATTTGAATATTCGTAGATCATTAATAATCATTAATTATTAATATATTTGTTTTTAAATTGCAGACTCCACAATTTTTCAGTGTTTTTTTTAAGGAGATACGGATATAAAACGTAAATAAATTAATACGCCCAAAGACGTATCAATTTCATTGCCCTTCAATATCATTTTTTTTGTTTACCTGGGATTTACTTTTAATCAGAGTTCATATGTGATTGATGCGAGGGAGTGTGGGAAATTGATTTCCTTTGGTATTTTAGTGTGTAGGTGTGCCCCGTTTTTGTTACTCCATCTTTCCTTTTATCCCGTGTCCCGTTCCATTATTATCTTTCAATTTTCCATACAGCTGGCTAAACAGGGGAAATCCATGCAACCAGATTGCTTCTTGTTTTTCGATTAATATCTTTGAAGACGGAAAAAATGTAAAATCAAAGATTTTTTATATTTTTTATGTATATAATAGAGTTATTTTTTCAACAAAAAATTTATGTATAGCTTGTTTTCATTTTTGTAAAGGCGATTGGAGTTTATCTTTAGCAGGAACAAATTTCCCGAGTTATTTTTAGCATACTTTACAGCGCCCCGGCATTAACGCTTTACTCACGCCATTTTCTTTTGTTTTATCCTCCTGCCTTTGTTTTTCTTAATTTACTTTTTCGCTTTTCACCGTGTCCGTTTGACCGGTAAGTGCATATCAATTTCCTGCTTTCTCCTGCAGTGCACGAAGTTTTATTTTAAATCTTTAATAAGCTGATACGGCTTTTCTTGTTGATGCTCCTGTCGCATACATACATACATACATACACACATATTGCACTGCTTTTTATGTGTGACTTGGCGAAAATATATAAACAGAAACCCACTGTGGTATTTAAAAAAATATGGGCATTCAAAAGTATTATTTATATTTGTTTTATAAATTATTAAAGTTTTTAAGTGAATTAATTAACTTTCTTGCGGCTTTAATGTGAGTTTAATCTTTAAATCCTCTTCTGTTGCTGCCTGAAAATATAAATTAAAATTGTATTAAGTACACAATTCAGATTAAACACTTTTTGCTTGCGTAACCCATGCATAGTAGTTGCCAACTTAATGGTGTGTATTAAATATAATTAGTCCTAGCCACAAGTCTGTTTATTGAATTAATTAGGTTTAATGAATCAAGAAATGTTTGGGGCCTGACATTTTCCGGCAACCACTGTATGTACTGACATACATAACTTAGAAGAAAATTTCTGTGTTCTCCGCCTCTATCGCCGCATCTCTCTTATTGCAGGGCGGGGGTGACATTTTGGCCAACTTCTTTACATCCGATATACAAATATATATTCCAGGGGACGGGACGGGACGGGCCAGGCAAGTTTCAAGTTCACTAAATTATGTACATTGAACACTCATACACACAAGTACACACGGTACTTGCATGTGGGTCCTTTGCCGCTGTGTGTCTGAACAAACACATATATTTACCCGACTCGGCTCGACTCCTCTTCCTTGACGGCCCGAACTTTTTACCATAAAGAACACCACACACCGCCTCACACACACACCCGGCCATTCACTTGAATGTATTTATTTAAGTCAAATAAAAAGAAAAAGCCAGCCATGCCAGGGGGACAGGCCTGGCAGACGGGGATCGGAATGGAATGAAAAGTGTCAGGGGCAAGATGGGCCTGTTGAGTCAAATATATGTATGTACGCTAAAATAACTCTACACTTTGATCGGATTCCTTTAAGCCGTGCCCCGAAAAATCAATGGCGTAAAAATAGTTTGTGAATGTTTGTATAATATCATCATTGACATTTAAATAATGTTATTCTGAGTGGTTTCATATCTTGTAAACCAAAAGAAAGTGCTCATTGGTAACTTATGCTATTAGGAGCGTGTTTCTATAACTTTTAGTTTATGCAAATTAGGGTTTTCTAGATATTCGTAGTAAGGTCTGCATTTTATTTATTTTAGGGGAACTTCTACTAAAAGCTGGTAGAAGTTGAATGCTTCTTTTGTACGAAGCTGTGCCAGTTTTTCAATAGGGGCCTTTTAAATTAATTTCAAAGTTTTCTCACTCTTCTCGCAATTTTTTTTCAGTGATGAAAAAACTGTTGCTTTCTTTCAATCTTCAATTTCCTGTTCCTCTTTTCCAATTTTTCGTGTGTGGCTGTGCGGAAGTACGTACAGCGAAATCTTGGCAGCCCGAAATTGAGGCAGAATGAAGACATGAAGTTAAGTCTACCCCACCTTAATGCAAAGCCACCCATAACCACCGACCCAGGAACCCACTGAACCACCAAACCACTGCCAGCTGCCTTCAATTTGGCAGCGCCTGTGTCACCAAATGTAGCACCAAGGAAACTTTTTCCACGTCCTGCTTAGATGTACGGCTTAGACATAAGTGGCCAGAAAAGTAGAACTTTGAATTCTGACAGAAATCTAATTGAGTCCAATTTAGATTTGACTTTGAGGATAATTGGAGTAGGATATCAACTTTTATTTAATTAAAATTGATAGATTATATTATAACACAAAATAGGGTTTATATATATTTTATCTTAAGGCTTCACAAATCCTATAATATTTATCATATCTGTAGCGTTTTTGTGTTTTTTTGTTGTTTTTACTTTCAAAACATTTTAAGTGTGAATGGAAAATGAATAGAGGGCGTCGCCCGGGGCCTTGGATTTGTATTGGTTTCGGCATTGGCAACAACTTTCTGCCAAAAGTAAATCCACTCTCGACAGGCAGAAACTTTTCACGCCAACTGCTGCCCGGCCGAAAAACAACTGCCTTGTACGCATTTTCGATTGCGATTACTCGCCTATTGTCCCCATGTAGAGGAAAATTTCAATGCCACAGCATCTGGTGAGAGTTCCGACGGGTTCTGGCTTCGGAGAAAGTAAAGAAAGTGTCGACGTCACGTCGTGTAATTGATTTAAAATTAGCACATCGCTTTCAAAATGTAAACTGTTTACATGTGCCTGGGGACAGATGTTGCCGAAATGTAGCAGCTCTTCTGAGTTTGGCATAATTTACACTCTTAAAAATAGTGAATATTAAAGTAAGTTAGAGAGTAAACCGAAACAGAGCAGAACCAAGCATGTTGATAGTTAAGTTTAATAACATCTTTAAAATAAAATATTTTGCTAATCCTCAGCTAATCCAAAATATTTTTGCAAAATTCCTCAGTGTAGGAGTGTATTTTCTGCAGATAACAAATCCTCTTTCTCTGACCCTTTGTTTGTGTGCCTGTGTAAGTGGGTGTTTGGCAGGGAGTGTGTCTGTGTTTATGCAAGTTTAATGAACACGAATCCACCAGCCACCAGGGCCGGGCAGCACCAGCCCCTGTAATCGCATTTCAATATGCTGCACCGGCAGTGAAAACTAACAGAGAAAATGGATAAAACACAAGTGGGTGGACTGGCGGGGAGTGGAGTTCTACTCAAAAACAAAAAATGTTGAAGAAATAAAAAGTAGAAACTCAAAGCCCGAGCCCGTGTCCGTGTCCCGCTGCGCTTGTCTTGCACCGGTTTGCAGTTGCAAACGGCAATTTAGTTTGCACGGCAAACTTTTCATAGCCGCTCTGACCCGTAAACGAGGTCAACGCAAAAAACATTTTGAAAAATTCATATGCAAACGTATTTTCAGCTGCCCTGCCGCCAGTGTGGAGCACACACAGGTGCCAATGGCAGCACCACCACTGCCACCAACGGAAGTATCCTCCACCCGGTAGCCGAGTAGCTCCCAAAACTGCCGGGGAAATTTCATGCTCCTCCGGCTCAAGAGCCTGGCCATGGTGGAAAAGTTTTTAATGGCCACACCCCATACTAACATCCAGTTAATAGGTGCTCCACCCGGACTCTTGCTGGCCAGTGTAACTCTGAGTCGCCCATGGGGCTCAAAGTCTTTCCCACTTTCGGTGTAAAGTGAAACGTTTTGCTTTTTATTAGTTGGTAAACATGAAATATAATGAAAAAGAACTTGGTTTTATACAGTAAATTAAATGTGAATCAACATCTCTCTGGGGCAAATAAAATTCACTTTTTTTCGGCCATGCCTGGGTGGCTGTTTCCCTGGCGAAAGGGGAATATTAATTAATGTTGTCAAGTTTCCAGAAAACAAAGACTTCCAGACTATATTAAAAATAATAAAGAATTTAAGCTATCCCCATCTTATTATTTTCTCATAAAACTCTGACTTTGATCATTAATCTCCTATGAATAGTAGAGAAACCCTTTACAGATTGTAATCGTCCTGTAATCAACTTGACTTTTAGCATTTCCACTTTTTAATCACTACTCCGGACTAATTGCTCGCCCCGAAAAAACCAAAAACGGAAACTCTTCAGTTTAACACAAAGTGAAACATTTTCGGGCTTTCCGGGATAAGACCGAACACGGGACACGGCTGTAATTGTTGGACGGAGGCCTTTAACCTACCGGCTCTATGAGTAATTAGGGTCGGGGATTAGTACAGTCGCCTCCGCTTCAATAAATTTTGGGCCGCCGGACGTCCAAAAGGCCCGAACCCTGGCCCGTGGCTATGCTTATTTAAGGCTCAGTCCGGGTCACGAGGTGTTCCGCCTTAAAAGGGGACTGTCTAAGGGGGATCACTAAAAAAAATTGATCAAAGTTTTAATGAAATTTGAAAAACTCTAAATGGAAGCTTTCAGACCATTATATGAACTCTAGCCAATTGATTTAAGTGCTTTCCAAGTCAGGACTATGATTTTTTTTCAGTGTAGCAGCAGGGGAAGTGCCCTCTCACATTATGCCATCTCGCGTCCGTTGACGCTGATGTATGTACGTGTTTCGGCTTTGCTTCCGTGATAATTTTCAAACTTTTTGCACCAATTATGTGCACGGCAGCGCGGTATTCTCTTAGCCATCATCGTGGTGTTAGTGCTCCTGTATCCTGTATCCTGTATCCTTATGCCGCGTGTATTGGTATGCCTGGCTGTGTGTGGGAGTTGGCCTTTTTGTGCCTGTAGTTTATGCTCATTACGTGAGTGCTGAGCGCAGCAGACTCACAAATTGTTGTACAAGAAATTGCCGCCGTTGGCGTTACACGAAACGAACACAACAACAAATAAACCTACACATACATATGTTTAAATACGTATATATATGTAAGTGTATATAGCCTCAGGTATATAGCTATATATAGATTACTTGCCTGGATGCAAAATCCTCGAATTTAATTTTAAGGTAAATTCGGCCATAGAACTGGGCATGGCGAACGTGTCCATGGGGCGTATGCGCGTTGTTACGTTGACCAATTTGTTGCCTTAGTTGCCTCCGTTTTCCATTTTCCTCCACTTAAACTGGGAAGCAATTCAAGACGCTTATTTAAATACACAAATTTCAAGTGGCAAACGGAAACTATTAAAAGCCGGCCATATTTAATTAAATTCAGGTTAAGCACCCAGTGTGTACACAAAGCGTATGCGTGTTATTGAGTATTCCTCTTCAAATAAAAGCAATTTAACTCTTAATTAAAGGAATTCCTTCAAAGTATCAATAAACAAAAGTTGAAATTTAATAAACTAAACTATTTGTGAACTGAAGAAGTCCCTATGGGGTGCAATTATTTTTAGGTTTATTTGAATAACACTTAAATAAGAGAAATTGAATGCTTGGCCAAAATTTTCCTTCAAGATATATTCTTGTTAATTAAGCATTTTTTAGGCAAACAATTCCATTACTAAATCAAACTGTTAAGCGGGTGGCACTACTTATTCAACATTTAGTTTAGTTCATAAATCCTCGCTTTGCCTTAATTCACAACTCATAAATCAAGGCTTAAATCTGATTTTGAAGACTTAAGAGCTTAAGCCTTAAAAACCAATTTCAACTTAATGTGGGCTGCCGGGCCCTTCCGCATTCACTGAATAAGTAATAATCTTTCGTTGGCAACGCACTGCTTTAGTTTTCCCCATAGTTTTCCCTTTTGTTTGGGTCTTTTCAGGGACAAACAAAAAAACAAATAAAAAATAGCTACGAAAAGGAACTGCAACTTTAAAGGCATAAAAACTTCTCGGAAGTTGCCCACCATTCACGCTGTCTATTCGGAGAGTTGTGGAATTTCAAAAACGACTTTTTGGTTTTATTTTTTTTGAGTGTCGTATTGTCACTTCCGGTTGCACTTGGAAAGTTGATTTTTGTAAAGAGTATACTTTTTAATTTAGTAACTACTTTGTATTTTCTAGCCGCCAAGTTAAAAAGGTAAATAAAAGGAACTACTATAATTCAAAGTTATAGACATTCTTTTGAATATTATTAAAATACCTTAATAAGCATTTACCTATTTAAACATGATACTAAATAATATAAAAATAATTTGTAGAGTGCCTGAAGTAGGCATTTAAAACTGCACACTAAACTCTCGAGCAAAAGCTGTTGGCAGTTTTCCGCAAACTTTCCTCTGCATTTTCATTGGATATGCCAGAGCTAAATGTCTCGACGAGCTGAGGATACATTTTGTTTGTTTACTTTGAAATTGTAAATGGATTAGCCGCACTCCGAGGCGCGCCAGGCCTGACAAATTGAATTTGTTAGACTCGAGAGAAGTTTTTGGCAAACTTTTGCGTGCATGGTTGGATATTGGACGTGGCTGGAGTGGCGAGAAGCCATCGCATATAAGCCTCGAAACAAAACTTTGCCCTGCCAGCAGTAGAAGCGAGTGTTGCGAAGTAAATTGCCACGCCGAAGGTGACGGGCCCTAACTCAAAAGGGTTTCTTCCACACAATCTTCCCTCCAAAATGCCACACGGCCCCACCCCCATCCAGCCAGACAGTCATCAATAAGGTGATACTTTAAAGGAAAATCACAGGATACAAATGTGCGACTAAGCTTAAACATGCAACCAACTGAACTAATATAAATGATTTTCCGAAACGAGGGCCAAAAAAAGGGTAAAAAGGAATGTCAAAGGTTTGATTTAAGGAATTCCCTGGGCAATATAGAAAAAGTTTGGATTGGGTTGTTGTGGCATTTTAAAGAAAAATGGTTCTAAAATAAAAGCAGTTCGATTTGTTCGTTTAAGTTTTGTTTAATTTATTATTTCCATATACAATCGCGTAATTTCTTGAATATTTAAAATTTATATAACCAATCTTGATATAATTTGTACATGATAATTGAAATAAGGTTCTATGGTTTAAATGCCACCGTTCTCTGTGCGACATGTCAGATGACAGTCAGCTGCATTTCTGACCACTAGCGATAAACTAGCTGTTTCCAAAAATATATATAGCCCTTTTAAGTTTACTTTATTTAGTAAAATATCTTACCTATCACAGAAATTATTATATACGCCGGCTTGGCGTATATACGCCCGTTCAATACCGTTCGGGATTTGAAAAAAAAAACTAAAAGATTTGTAGAGACAAGTTTTTTAATAGAGAAAGATAAAGCAAACTCATTTTTATGCAAATACAGTATACGAAAAATATTCTATAAATTATTTCTGTTTAAAAAACATTTACACAAATATGTATACACATATTTAAAAGATTTTTAACAAACGACTTTTGCAAAGTTTCGATAATATTGTGGATTTGGTACATTTGTGTTCTAAAAAGTTTAAAGCTTAAACTCCAACCTATTGTTGGCAAAAATCATACCACCCTTGTGTGGGCTATCAATTGCAGTTCTTTTTAAGGCTCATTTATACAAATACCTCGACACCGGTAAGTGACATATTCTTAACAATTTGTTCAACAGCATCTGCGTTTGAAATCTCGGCATTTTCACACTTGAGGAGAATTTGTAGAATAAACAAGTGTACGGGTGTATTGCCACTAGTAAACTTGTTTTCACAAAACTTAAAATGAATTTAGAAAAATTGGAATTTAAGGGCTAAGGGCATTTTTAGGGATTTTCGAAGGCCCTCCACAAAATTTGACAAAAAATCGAAAAATTATTATGTTGTCAGATTTTGATGAAGATTTATGTAAAATCGATTCACGAATCGTTTAAGGTATTCCGCTCAAGAATCGGATGATTTTTGCCAAAGATATCGCTGTGGGCCATATAGTGGGTCCATGCATTTTTGCGTATTTTCGAAGGGGGCCCTCCAGAAAATTTGACAAAAAATCTAAAAAATGTTTGTTCTCAGATTTTGACGCAGAATCATGGAGAATCAATTAACGAATCGTTTAAGGTGTTCCGCTCAACAATCTGATGATTTTTGCCAGAGATATAGCTATCGCTGTGGGCCATATAGTGGGTCCATGCATTTTTGGGGATCTGCGAGGGTACCCTCCAGGTAATTTTACAAAAATCATATTATGTTGTCAGATTTTGATGCAGATTTATGTAGAATCGATCCACGAATCGTTTAAGGTGTTCCGCTCAAGAATCGGATGGGTTTTGCCTGAGATATAGCTATCGCTGTGGGCCATATAGTGGGTCCATGCATTTTTGGGGATTTTCGAAGGGGGACCCCAAGAGAAAATTTGACAAAAAATCTAAAAAATATTAAGTTCTCAGATTTTGATGCAGATTTATGTAGAATCGATCCACGAATCGTTTAAGGTATTCCGCTCAAGAATCGCATGATTTTAGCCAAAGATATAGCTATCGCTGTGGGCCATATAGAGGGTCCATGCATTTTTGGGGATTTTCGAAGGGGGCCCTCCAGAAAATTTGACAAAAAATCTAAAAAATATTATGTTGTCAGATTTTGATGCACATTTATGAAGAATCAGTCCACGAATCGTTTAAGGTATTCCGCTCAAGAATCGGATGATTTTTGCCAGAGATATAGCTATCGCTGTGGGCCATATAGTGGATCCATGCATTTTTGGGGATCTGCGAGGGTAATTTTTTTACAAAAAAAAAAAATATTATGTTGTCAGATTTTGATGCAGATTTATGTAGAATCGATCCACGAATCGTTTAAGGTGTTCCGCTCAAGAATCGGATGGGTTTTGCCTGAGATATAGCTATCGCTGTGGGCCATATAGTGGGTCCATGCATTTTTGGGGATTTTCGAAGGGGACCCAAGAGAAAATTTGACAAAAAATCTAAAAAATCTTATGTTCTCAGATTTTGATGCAGAATCACGGAGAATCAATCCACGAATCGTTTAAGGTATTCCGCTCAAGAATCGGATGGGTTTTGCCTGAGATATAGCTATCGCTGTGGGCCATATAGTGGGTCCATGCATTTTTGGGGATTTTCGAAGGGGACCCAAGAGAAAATTTGACAAAAAATCTAAAAAATATTAAGTTCTCAGATTTTGATGCAGATTTATGTAGAATCGATCCACGAATCGTTTAAGGTATTCCGCTCAAGAATCGCATGATTTTAGCCAAAGATATAGCTATCGCTGTGGGCCATATAGAGGGTCCATGCATTTTTGGGGGTTGGGCCCCCAAAAAATTTTGACATTTTGGGGGCCCCCAAAAAATTTAAAAAAATCTAAAAAATATTATGTTGTCAGATTTTGATGCACATTTATGAAGAATCAGTCCACGAATCGTTTAAGGTATTCCGCTCAAGAATCGGATGATTTTTGCCAGAGATATAGCTATCGCTGTGGGCCATATAGTGGATCCATGCATTTTTGGGGATCTGCGAGGGTACCCTCCAGGTAATTTTACAAAAAATCGAAAAAATATTATGTTGTCAGATTTTGATGCAGATTTATGTAGAATCGATCCACGAATCGTTTAAGGTGTTCCGCTCAAGAATCGGATGGGTTTTGCCTGAGATATAGCTATCGCTGTGGGCCATATAGTGGGTCCATGCATTTTTGGGGATTTTCGAAGGGGACCCAAGAGAAAATTTGACAAAAAATCTAAAAAATCTTATGTTCTCAGATTTTGATGCAGAATCACGGAGAATCAATCCACGAATCGTTTAAGGTATTCCGCTCAAGAATCGGATGGGTTTTGCCTGAGATATAGCTATCGCTGTGGGCCATATAGTGGGTCCATGCATTTTTGGGGATTTTCGAAGGGGACCCAAGAGAAAATTTGACAAAAAATCTAAAAAATATTATGTTGTCAGATTTTGATGCACATTTATGAAGAATCAGTCCACGAATCGTTTAAAGTATTCCTCTCAAGAATCTGATGACTTTTGCCAAAGATATAGCTATCGCTGTGAGCCATATAGTGGATCCATGCATTTTTAGGGATTATTCCGCCTAACAGAGTTTTTCCGAAGATATAGCCTTCGCGGAGTCATATTGTCGCGGGGTTCTTCAATATTTTTGAAGGCGATGGTCCATGTAACTTGGCAAAATATATTTAAAAAATATACATAACAGTTACCTTTTAAAGTCCCCGTTCGTCCTGCCTTAAGCTGAAGCTAAGTGGACTAACTGGAATAGCCCGAGGCAGGCTCCTAAAACTGGGATTTAACTGCAACTGTTGCCCGCTGGCCGAAATCCGAGCGGTTGGGCTAATTGAATCGCTTCGATGCTGCCGTAAGCCAAACCGAATGGCCGTCATTGCGATGTGTAATCCCGCCTTTAATAGAAAACCCTTTGGCCAAGTTGGCTAAGGCCAGCCCTAAACGTTACTTACCCTTTTGCGATTCCCTTCGTTGGCCCGGTCCTGTTCGTCATTTACATTATTATGATGAGATGCAAATCTCGTTAAAGGACACTTCAGGACACCCCGTCCGCCTCCTGCTTTGGTATAGACTACACTTCAATATGTGTGCCATATGCCCCTCCGTATCTCGGCAGCCACATCCATGCCCTCCATCCCTGCATCCTCTGTAGCTTTTTGTGTATGGCTGTGTGTGTGTGTTATTCTTATGCAAATTACATTTCCTGTGTTTGAGCTACAGCTTGTAGGTACATGTGTGTGCGTGTGCGGGATGCACAAACACAGGCACAGATATGTTGTAGCCCGCCATGGAATATTTTGCATACTCATATATAGCTAAAAAATATTCTACAATTCTTTTGTAAAAGTCAACAACAGACAGCGACGAGAAGGAGCGGGACACCGAGGATGGGGACAGACCAAGCGCTCATAAATGTTTTCGCTTGTCAGATCACCCCTCTCTTTCGCTTGCCTGTCTCCCGTCTCTTTCTGGCTTCCAATTTCCCTCATTTGCATCTGTCTATCCATTTCCAACTCTGTCTCTTTTCTCGTCGCTCGGTTATGACATATTTGTTGCCTGCTGACATTGCTTAGTATCTAATTTGCATTTGTAAACTTTAGTGTGCCATTTTGTTCATTTGTGTTTTTTTTATCCCTCGTTCTATTTTACAGATTTTGCATTTTATATCCTTGTGAACAAGTGCACAAATATATACCTACATATTATTTTTTATTTGAAACTCATTAGCTGTTCGGGGCACAGTCTTTTTCCCAATTTTTCCTCTCCACTTTCGGTGGCACATCTCAAATGCAGCATCAGCACATTATTCACTGACAAGTGAAGCGTTTTTGGCCAAAAAGGTATACCGAACATCTTGCCGGGTTTGTTAATTTTGTAAAGCCTGAACACTTGCCAAAATCCTACCTTGACGCAATCACCTGGAATTTGCATTTTGGGGAATTGTTGAAGCATGGATTCTCCATTGATTGACATTCTAAATTGAAAGCAAGAGTCGACAGTTTAATTTGCGGATTATTCTAGTTCTGTTCCAGCCACTGTTTTCAAATTAACTTATTTGCATTAGGAATTGATGGAAATTCTATTGCCTGCATTGTGGCTAATGGATTTGGCCATAAACTTGGCTAATGAATCTAACATGGTTTCTTAATGGGCATTAAAATGGAATTCTTGCCAATTGAAGTGTTCGATATTCATTGACATGATTAGGCAGGACTATTACAAGGATAAAATTATCTAAAAAATTTATAAAATCTTGGTCTTAATAGTTTTCGATAAAAGAGTACTTGAACTTCGTTTTAGCCTTCTGCTACTAACGGCTTTCTATTCGAAACCATTTTCGATTGTTGTACTTACCCTTTTATATTCCTCTTTTTTGCTGCTTTTTGGTTTCTGGTTAATGGCCAGCATGCTGCACGTCTGACAATTGGAAAATTGGAAGTTAAAGCCATTAAATAAATGAGTGTCACACTAGCAAGACATGGCCTGGCGGGGGGTGTTGCCAAAATGGGGCACGAGGTGTGTAGGTGGAGAAAGCGAGCAGGGCGGGAGCAGCCAGCACAATACAATCACATTTCAGTCAATGATTCTGGGAGGCGAATGCTATTTGGGTATTTTTATCTCTTTCGATTTACCCAGTCATTCGATACGAGGGTGAATTGGGCAGGAGAAAGGGGAAAGGGGTTAACCACTTTGATTTGGCCTCGATGGCAACGGCAAAACATCAGGAGACTCACAAAGGATACGGCGAGGATACGAAGGACGAGGGACCAGCAAACAGGAAGCCCTGCTTGAAAGTCAACAGTTTTAACCTAATCACAGTGGATTTTATTGCCGCCTCACACAAATCGATATGAGCGGATGGGAAGCGGAAGGAAGGAGGAAGAAGGAACAGGAAACGGAAACAGAAACGCACTGGAGCCGAAGGTCCTTGCCAGCCATTTGTGGGCGGACCGCAGGATCTGCTAGGGGAATCATTAGGTTGCTGCGTAAGAATTTTTCGGGTGCGTTAAGTGCCCCCCCGAAAAGAACCTTTTGGATTTTTGGGTTTTGTGGTGCACTTTAAAGAAATAGTTTCGTTTTTGGGTCAAGGACTTTAGGGATATTTACCAGTTAAAATATTATTTAAAATTGATAAGCAAGACTGTGAGGTACAAGTAAGTAAACCACAAGATTAACAATATTATTGTTTAGAGAAGCTATATTTAAAGCTTAGACTTGGCACTCTTCATAAAGTTCATATTTAAAAAAGTATTTTCTTAAATCTAATTCAAGAAAAATAAAAATATTATATTTATTTAATATTTAAAGAATTTTCTGATATCCTTTTCTACCTTTTTCGAGTGTATTTATTGGTCTCCCATTCAGCACGAGCAAACTGATGAGGCAGACCCTGGCCCCGTCCTGGTTCTGGTCCTAAATGTTATTTATCTCTAGATTAAATGGATTTGTGTGCAAAATTGTCTATTTAACTGGGACGAGCGGCAGCTTTAGCCTCGTCATCATCAGCATCAGCAACGAGGCATCGAGACTTCGGAATCGGAATCAAAATCATCAGGACTGTCGGGCCCTCAAAAGTGGCAGCAACTTCATTGTTTGAACTTTTCACCGACTACGTAGGCGTTTGATTGAGTTTCAACAAGGGTCGCCTTGTGTCCTTGCAGCCCCTTTGTATGCCTCGGGCGCAGATTTGCGACGGGTGGGCCAGACCGCCCCAACCATTCACTTTCACTGGCCGCCCTCTACCCTTTTGGCCAGTTTTAGTTTCTATTGTCAATTAGAACTGACAAGTGGCTGTGTATGGGATCGAAAGTGTTGGTTGACAAACGCTTCCGTAGGGTGAACAGAGTATCCTGGGTAACCACTTCAAATTTTATGAAAAGACTTGATACTTTTTATAAAAAAAAGAATACATCATCTTCTGCAATGTGTTGCTATTTTGTGGAATCGTCGAATAAATTTTGGTATATTTTTTTATAGCTCGAGTTCAACGTTCTTTTGCTGAAAAGTGTCTGCACCAAGAGACATGTGCTTTTTTCGGTTGAACTTTATCGCGGAGGACTGTCCCACAAAGAGGTCACAAATGTGATAAATTTTTCGTCGCTCGGCAACAGTTCCGCCATATGCGGATATTTTATGGTTTGGATTCTTTTGGCAGTTCGTTGCATTGTTATTCAACACTGGCTCCCGGCTGGAATATAGATGGCCTTTGCCATTGCAATGCATTGCAAGATGCACTTTCGTTTAGCCAGTGCAGCATACACTGAAAATATAAGGACTAGTGTATTTAGAGGACATAAACATACAGTTTTAATATTTTTAATAATATTTTAATATAGTTCCAAATGCCTTTTATTTTTCTCTTTGTTTTTCCATAAAAAAAGAAAGATTAAACTATTCTTTTCTAGTGCCCCGTTCCGGTTGAACGCTGCATTTGGCCAAACAATGGAATCCGTTAGAAGGAGACCAGCTTACGGCCAGATGCAGTCGACCAGCAAACACAGACAATGGCCCCGAAGAAAACCAATTCAAAATAATAGTCTAATAAACTTACTTAGCGTGCGCCCAGCTGATTAGCCTGCCTGGCCAGCTTTCCTTCTGTTTTTGCTGGTTTTGGGTTTCTGGCTTTGAGTTTGGCTAGCTAGCTCATCTTAAAGCCAATACGGACTCCCCCTTTCCAGCTCCTGCTGGGGGAAAATTTTATTATTGCGCTTCTGCAGCTGGCCGGCAACAAAAACGTTCGCCGCGGTCGTTTGCTTAATGCGCCGCGTGCCCATCACCTCCCATCGTCCCCCACCAATCCACCCGATCTTCCAAAGCGATGGATATAGCCCCCACTATGAGAATGAGAATGAGGATGGCAATGGCCATAGCGTTGGCTATGACGATGGCGATGGCGATGGCCTTTTTGCGCTTATGGGTGAGAAATGCTTTCTTTATGTATTAATAGTACTTTCACTCCCTTTAGCGCTCGAGAGCTTTGCTGAAGGTGACAGCGTGATTGGAGCGAAAGGCTTTGTGTTTCAGTTTTGACATTGTGACATTGAAAGGATATCTTTAAGATACATTTTAGATAAATTTTGTTCACGTTGTTCAACTTAAAAAAAAATATTGTGTGTGTTTATTTAACATTAAATAAACATAACATAAGTAAAATAAAATTAAATCAAAAAGATAAAGCCTAAGTCCAAAAATCTGTTTCTAAATGAGAAGCCTTTTTGAACTCTATATATTTGTTTTACAAATCATCACTTTGATTGTACTCGCCTGATCTTTTACTTTTTTTTGTTCCATAGTTTGTATGCCAAACCAATTTAGAGCAGAATAAAATTTCAATCAAAAGTCAAGCACCTACATACAAGGAACGAAAGCCTTCCATGCACACATCTTTTCAGCAAAAATATTGATGTTCACGAGAATATTTTTAATTGGAAGCTTTATTGAGGCTGAAAGAAATGCCTGCACTTGGCTTTTTGTGTTGCCAGTGTCGGCCAAAAAGCAAAAAAAATAAAGACTCTTTGAAGCATATCAATTTTGACAAATCCCGACAATGTTTATGCTTCTACTTTTGAAGTCTTTTCTGTATGCAGAATGTGCATTCAATCAAAAATCAATGAAAATTTGTATACAAACAAAAATCTTATGGAATAACAAGAGTTGCAAGTCTGAATCATATACTAAAAGCTTGGAAGCATTTTATTGACTTGACAGCCAATTTAAATACGATTTTGGGACGATTTAAGAGAGCTTTTATAGCCAAAGACTATTCTCACTTAATCAGACTAACACTCGTGTGAGTCATATAACCAAAATGTCGTTAAATGGATTTGCATACATAGTCTGAGGTGAAGATTTTTTAATTTATTGGGGGAATCTTATTTGGTTAAGGTGACGTGTTTGGATTTATAGACAATTATTATGAAAGCAAGATGCAAGTAGGTACATTTATATATTTAATAGGTCTGTTTAATGTTACACTATGTAGATTAGTCGATAATCTCATGTCCGTCTGTCCGTTTCTTTGCCCGCTAATGACTTTCCTGTCCGTCTATTTCCTATTCCTTTGTCATGAAGTTTCTCCGAGAGGCTGTCCACTCGTTATCCTTCAGATTATCCTCTTGTCTGCCTGTCCGTATGTCTCTTTGCCTGTCCGCTCACTGTCCGTCAACATGACCCTCCATTGTCTGTCTAATTGAAAGAAACTTTGTATCCAGATTAGTGGTCAGATAGATTCATTTTATAATCCTTTATAGTTGTTTTTAAATAAATAAAAATACTTTGATTCACGCTCTCATCTCTGACAGCCCCACAAAAAAAAAGGAGAAAAAAAAGGAACCCGTGGCAGGCAACAGAGCACCAAAGCACATTTATACCGGAATGACTTCAGTGTTGTATCACGTAGTAAATAATTCCTTTGTGGCATTGTCTTGGTTGGCTTTGCAGCTTTCGGCTTCGGCTCCAGCCTGGCTCCCGGTATGGCTTTGGCTTTCACTCTGTGCTGTCCCCCTTGGAGGACGCGCCAAAACTCTCGCCCAGAAATCCCAGAATTCCCAGAACTGCCATCCCATCTAGAGGGCCGGAGGGTGTTTACGTGCCAACCACATGGATGGGGGTGAAAATTGGTCTAGGCGGCGGTTGCTTTTCGGGATATTTCGGGTGGTATGAGCCTCATGCCATGGGTCTCTTTTATTGTTACGTGGCAAATACAACATAAAACGAACGTGTAAATGTTATTTCTTGATTTATTTCCGCGGTGCATGCAGATGCTTACGCCAACCGATTTTAAGGTGTCCCCACTCCTCCGCTCCCCTCTGACGGATTCCCTCTATTGGGGGTTGGGGGCGGGAATTCTTCCTCCGTATCATCCAGTGAAGCATCCTCGATTGGTTACGTATACGTAATGTGGATGTGCGGATTTTCGTTTTCGTTACGTTCTGCCATACAACACTGGGCGCGTCGTCGACAAATATAAAATATTCCGCTTACCTTGCACAAATATTTATATATGGTTTGGTACATAATATAAAATTACTGCATGTTTCTCTATGTATCTGTGTATATATTTTGGCATGTGTTGGTCTACGTTCGCGCTGGTGTGGCTCTGTTTATGTTTGAGATGGCATTGTCGGGCATAACAATTTTTTTTGTTGCTTGTATCTATGCCATTTATTGTATTTTTTCCTGAATGCACCCTGTACCTGGTTACAATGGGTTCAAGGGTAGACGGATGTCAAGGGTTAATTTATGAAGGAAAACTAATTAACTTTGACTTTGTTTTGGTTTTCTTTTTTTAAACTTTGAGAGGTTTTTATTCAGATAAAATATTGATTTTTTACTTGTAGACCTTACAATTTTTTTATCAATCATGGATTTTGCAAATATGTCGTTCTGTACAATAAATATTGTTATATTTTTTATGCCGAGGGTATTTTTTTGCCTCTCACCTGTCACTATGGCCCACCTCACCTTCCTTGTTTGTTTGGGTATTTTGTAATTTTTGTCTCGCTTTTGTTCTTCTCTGAATTGTGTACTTTATTTTTTCTGCTTATTTTTTCTGTCTTTTGTGTCATCGGCTGTGTGTTGGCTGCTCGGCACAAAAGCAAACACTTTTCTTGGGTGCATGCGGATTTACATGTCCCCTTCCCATAACCCCACCTCCGCCCTACCGTGCTCCCCCGGCTCTTGCCATTTGCCCCACAATTCGAGGCCCGTCTAGGCAAATGCCCCCATGGCTTATATTTACCTCTCGGCTTAAGCCAAGGCGAGACGTTTGTCTCTTGGCCGCCCGTTCAGAATCTGTTTTTGGCTTTGGTTATACACTGAGAGGGTTTTTTTTTGGTAAAATAAATAGGTGGAAGTTTTCTGAAAGTATTTATAAAATTAAAAAAAAGTTTAAGAAAAAAATACCAGTTTTTTAAGGTATAGTTTCTTTAAGTATTTTTAATATCTTATCTTAAAACTTTCTATATAAAAATCTGTATCTTACCTTACCTTATTTCTTACCTTCTTTTGAAAATTATGTTTTTATTTAATGAAATTTACCTTTATAATAAATAATACCATTTAGAAACTCTTAAAAAGAATACCTGGAATTCCAAGTAGTATTTATATATTAATACTTCGTCATATCCTCCACAATATTTGATTCATAGTATTATTAAGTTTAAGAACTTATTGAAGATTAAGCAATATTAAGACTAAATAATAATATTTAAAAATTTTTTATGAATCATCTCTTAATCCTTCATTTTTCTTCATGCGTTTAAAAGGCAATCCTTTAATATAAATATGGTTTTAAAACCAAATGAAAATATCCGCCGCTTTTGAATATTTATGCCATTGTGTAAGCCATAATTTTATTTTGATGCAGAGTATAATAAGATTAAAAAATTTGTCGACTTTTATGGGAAAATAAAATTTCATCATTTTTTGTACAAACAAAAACAGACTGTGCTGTGTGCGCTGGCATTTCCGTAGAAAATAAAATGTATAAACCAAATGCAATGAAAATGTGGAGTTGAATTAATTGTGTAATTTTTTTTATATGTACATATGTATGGTGGATATATTTTTTGTTGTGTGCTGGGATTGAGCTCCTTTTGTTGTTGTTGTCGGTGGTCGGTGGTGGCAGAGCTGTGCTTTTCGGTCGGTTCCGTATTTCGCCTGTTGACGCAAATTGCCAAAATTGCCTGCGGTTGTGTTTACATGGTGAATGTAACAGACAACAGACAAGTGACAGCCGCACGCACCGAATTCAAATAAAAGCCAATGCCAATGACGGTGTCTACAAGTGGGCGGTGGGCTGGTGTTGGGTGGGTGGGTGTGTGTCCTTTTGCATGGAAAATGCAGGACGAGTCAGCAATCGTGCGGTACATTATTTAATTTTGACATGTGCTTGGGGTTTTGTCATCTGTATGTACATCTGTATGAATGTATGTACAACTTACCACACACTCTCCTTCAAATGCCAATTGGCAATTCAAATTTGGGCTAATGTGCTTTTGATATATGGATTTGGGTCTTTACTTACAATCTCACACAAATACACCACAATATATATTGTATATGCATACAGAATATGTACATATTTGGCTATGAATTCATGGCCAGACAGCTTAGACTCATTTGCGGTTATCAATGGCGAGGCGTCTTTGATGGTTTTATTGGCTTTCGTTTGCCTTTTTCGATAAATCATTAGCATTTATGGCATGTGACAAGTGTCAGTCCTCTACCTCTCTGGGCAGAGCCTCCTCTTCATTCCCATCCTTTCTAGTTTGGATCGGATTTGTTCCAAATTGATGGCATTTTCATTAAACATGGCTGCATATCAAGTGTTTTCCGTTTCCCCCTTCGTCTGGACATGACATTTGTTCGAGTGCCGGACATTTTGGTTTTATTTTTGGAATTATCCTTCTGTCTTTAGCATCCTTTTGCCATTTTAAATGTTTTATGAAGGGAGGGAGTTTTAGGTTCTTCCTTTCCATTATAAATCAAAGCTTTTAAGAGTATTAGGTTCTATATGGAATGTTAAAGTATGGACCTTAAGAGGTATAAATGGATGTTCTGATAAAAATTATAATTATAAAGACCTTTTACATTATATAGTATTTTTATATAATAGTATTTAAAGTAATAGTCCCTTATTAAAAATAGAAACCTGTCTGTTCTCAAAAGAATCTACACAATTTTTCACTTAGTCGAAGAGCAATTAAAGTCCTTTTTAAAGTTTTATTGTCCACCCGATAGGGCTTGTTACTGTTGATAGTTTTCCATTGCCCTTTGACCGTTGAAAGTATTTTCCCCATTTCGCTTCCACTTTCTCCCCATCTGGATAGTCCCCCCCTACTCTCGCTTTGTTGTCTGCACTTTCCAATCTCCTTTCGGTTCAGTTTTGTTTCGTGTTTTGTGTATTTTTTGTGCAATGTTTGCAGTGGCTATTCACTTCTCGAGACATGGATTTGATTGCTCGGATGCCTTTCAATGCCCCCTGTCCATGGGCCTCAGCTCAAAAATCCATCTCCTTCCAGGGATCCCCCGGGATCCTCAGCTGCCTCGCCAGCCTCGATGATGGCCGTGTTGAATGGTGAATGCTGGTGGTACTGGCTGAGATATATATTTCAACAGTATACTTTTTTTCCATCCACTTTATACTTCCTATATTTCTTCGCTTTTTTCAGTCTGTGTGTCTGGCTGAAAAGCAAATCTGTGTAGTGGGCGCTTGTCCTTCCGCTTATCGAAGGCTCCCACCATGGGCGTGACTGAGGGGGATTCATTTATTAAACACACACTCCAAAAATGTTTACTCAAAATTTATTTCTTTCAGATTTGATGGTTCTTTGCTACAGAATATCCTCTTCTACAGAGGATAGTAATTAATTGTCTTCCTTGTCCTTGTCCACTAAGAACAAAGTTATGGGATATCCATCCACTACTTCCATGAGTTCTGTGGATGGTTTTTGCTGTTGTTCCTGTTGCGGTGCCTCAATAAATCTACCATCGCATATCTTTGGGGCTTGCCTTCGTGTTTTTACAGCATCAACAACAAAATAACTCAAAGTGTCATCCAAACTCTTGAAGTCTATTGTGTTGTGCCTTTGTTATATATTTTTTTCCGCTCCTGCTCCTCTCAAGCTTTTGTATCCTTGTATGCCTTGCCTTTGCCTTGCTGCTTATCCTTACAAAACGTTTGACGGTTGCAATCGTTTCGGGGGGAGTTACACGTGTTTCCAGGGTCCTGGTCCTGGTTCGGATTCAAGTGGGGTTGTCATTATTTGGCTCTGCTTTCAGCTGAATCAAAACGATTGGCATTGGGCCCCACAAAATCCCCACTATATTCCTCCGTTCGAGTGGCATTTTTATTAGGTGTATGGCTCTGTAAATCACTATGCCACCCACTCAACTCTATACCCCAAACAAAAATGCCAAAAAACACTGGCAAAATATTTTAAGAAATAATATAAAAATATTTCTAATAATAATAATAATCATAATCCTCAATTTTATAGCTATAATTTGAGTTAATCCATAGATCTCTTCATTAACTTTTTACTTAAAGTTTTAAGAAAACAAATAATCTCTCCTTTTTTATTTTAAAGTGTATTTTTTCTGGCATACCCTATTCTTGATATTTTAGCATTTGATAAAAATCTAAACAAAGTGTATGACATTGTTGGGCTCTCCATTTTTCCAAATTCTCGACGTGGGTCGCCCACGCACAAAAGCCGGGCCGATGAGGTTCCACGAGACGAGTGCCACCGAGAGAACCAATTCCCATGCATATTCCCGGGACTCCCTCCCATCATCAGCACCTTTATGTATTTTATGTTACCCACTTCACAGTTGCGCTGGAACTTATTACATATTATAAATCATATCATGGCATGACATTATGCTTAGCATACAATTTGCCAAGGAGGCGCCCTTTTCTCACTCCGTCTGCGTTCAGAAGGTCGAATTTAAAATGTTTGAATTTTGGTATACAAAGTGAGTGAGTCTATGGGTCTTATGCCAAGTGTTTGTTATGTACCTTAAAGATTGGAGAGCTCATACTTACAAGGATTTGGAGAGTTAAATCCTTTTTATTGTATCTCAAATGAATAGTCAAGGTCATTTAAAGTCTGACCCCATAAATATATCGAAAAAATGTCACCCTTGCAGACTGCCATAAATTCGGACAAGAAAAACAATCAATTTAATTGGTTTTGTCGCTTTGCATACCAATTTTGGTTTATTTTAAAACATAAATTTAAATAAAGGTTCTCATGTAGTATACATTTATGTGGCAACGTTATGACATTAGCTAGAGTTGAACCTCCATCTCATGATCCGGCCGGGACGTTCGGGGTCTTGTGTTTCAAATACTGTTTTTTCTCTTCTTTCAAAACAGCAGCGTGCCTTGGTTGACAAATTACATAAGCTAATTAGCATATATATCACATACTTCCTAAATTAACAACTACAACTAACAGCTAAACGACAGTTGGCGACAAAGTTTGTGTTTCTTTCGCATTTACTCGCTTTTTAAATATGATTTGGTATTATAGTTCTCTTACAAACGATGTTTATGTTTAAAAAAAAGTTTGATGTTCCTTTGAAGGAGAAGTATATACATATACGTAGATTTGCTCTTGTTTTTAATAGTAACTCTTGATTGTTTGCTAAATATTTTTTGTTTTTTTTCGTAATTTCATAAGAATACTTTGAATTTGTTGCTGCGGAAGTTCGTGGCTTATCATATCATTTCTTTTCGTAATGGGGGATCGTTCTTTTTGTTTTGCAAGGGAAAAGTGAAAAATTAAAATGAGATCAATACCAAAAAAACAAAGAAAGGCAAGGATATCGAGGGCCTTGAAGTATAGAAATCCTTTCGAAGCATTAGGAAAGGGACTTTTGGGAATTTTCATTTAGAAATTTTGGCCTCACTAGAAAAGCGCATAACAAAAAGAGGTTTCGAAAAGAAGGATGGCTTAGTCTAAATAACATGATTGTATAGTACGCTAGAGACATTTTCTATGTAGTACTTCGTTTTGGAAATCTTATCCAGAGTTGTGGTGGTGATACCTTCCAAGTAGTATCTCTCCGCTTAGATGCTGTGATCCATGGAGACCGGATCGTAGGAACGTTTTTTGGCACGCTGCGAGTAAATGTAGAAGCCCATGCCTAGGGAGGCGATCGTGGTTAGAACCGAGTAGGCTATTAGCCCGTAGGTGAGGCAGTTGGACTGATGGCGGACCTCGACCACGTTGGGGGCATCGAAGGCGCAGTGGCAGATGGTGGCGACTGGAGCCACGGGAACTGGTCCAGCTGTAGTGCTGGGACTAGCGGTGCTAGTAGAGGTGGGTGTACTAGTACTAGTGGAAGTAGTGGTGCTGGCTATCAAGTCGCCACTGTGCTGAGTGGTTTCGGGATCAGGCAACAAGGGCGGCAGAGCATCTCCCTCGACTTCCTCTGAATCGGGATCCTTGTAGTCCTCAATCGTACTGCCATCGGTGGCGCTCTCGTTTGGCAGGGGCTCATCTTCGGGCCAGCACACTGGACAACAGGTGCCATTCAGCTTCACCTGCCGCTCCAGGGGGCAGTTGTAGGTGCCACAAAGGGTGATGCTGCACTTGGGCTCGCCGCGAACACACTCGCACATCTCGCAGTTGTCCACCCAGGACTCGCCGTTCTCGAAGAACTTGTTGAGGCTCTTCGACTCGCAGAATGAATGCGGGGCGCCCTCCTCGGCGATGGACTCCTCGTCGCAGACCTGGTGGCAAATCTTCGAGCCGGACACACACTGGCATTTCTGGCATCGTTCCAGCCAGAAATATTTCATTTCGGTTTCCGCCGTGCAACTCGGCGCCGGGCGACACTCGTGCTTGCCGCAACACTGGCCCGGGGTGTGTGGATCCTCCGGCACCAGCTCCACCACCACCTCGTCCTTGTCCGGATTGCAGTCCGGTATGTAGCAGGTCTTGCACACACACTTGTGGGCCAAACAGCACCTCTCGAGGTCCGCCTGGGAGATCTCCGTGTTATTGTTGTACAACACCTGCAGCTGCTGGTGGTCGACTTCCGGCGGCAAGTCCACCGCATTCGACTTAATCAGGTCCAGATTCTCGCGTATCGAACTGTCCGCCGGGCATTGAATCTCCGATTCCGGCGGGCACTTAATCGAGTCACACGGATTCGGACTCGGATCGGGCTTCTGGTCAACTGTAACGAAAATATGCCAAGGGAAACGTATAAAGAACCCGTTAGTGGTTGTCAATAAAACATGAAGGTCTTAGTAGCAGCTTAGGTGTACTTAAGTGCTACCAGACAATAGTATTATTGGGGTGGGGTGGTAAGACCCCCTTAGTTATGGCCACGAAGAGTCTAGGTGCAGTCTTTATGAAAAGGTAATAGTACGTAGCTTGTTAAACTAAATTGAAGTTGTAAACCTTGTGCAAGGTAAGTGGAGAATTATATTCTTTTTTAAAAAAAATTTTGTTCGATTTTTAAAAGTATTGTTTATCCTTCATTGCGTCTTTAAAATGGGTAAGGGCAACCTTCCCCTAAAGAATCCTAATAAGTAACTAGTAAGAGTAACTATTGCTACTCGCTAATATATTAGCTCGCTACAGTCCAAAAATAATATCTAATGTTTATATCCGGTACTACTGACTTTGTCATTTTTCTGATAACTCTAATAACGAGTAACTTTCAACTCTGGTAAACTTGTTTCTTGTGAGGATGCTAGTTACTTACTAAACTAGTCACTTGTATCTTAACTTACTAGTAACCCGAATAGTTTAATTTTGCTGATGAAACTTATACCCGGTAGCAGAGAGTTTCTTTTTTTTTTTAGTAACTTAAGTAACTAGCATCTAACTGTAGTACCTAGCACCGCTAGTAACCTCTGAAAACTCTAGTGACTAGTAACTAATAATAATCCACACACTTAGTAGCAAATATTTTCATTTCAGGATCTTTAAAAGTAGATTAAAGTTACCCCAACCACACCCCATAACATTTTTGCAACTTTTCCCATATCTCTGCTTTAATTATTCCGCTTTTCATTTGCTGGGGTCACCACCAAAGTGTATAACTGAATGCATTAAGGTCAACTTATCTGATCGAATGTCCGGCGCCTATCTGGGTAAGTGATTCATTAACGTGCCACAGTGCCGGCCCGCCCGAAAAAGTTAAACCAATTAAAGTTTTTCCCCACTTTCGGGGAGTGCGACTGCCATTGATTGTTGGCCGTGTGTTTGCTTTCCATTAATTTTATATTCCATATACAACCTGAGACTAAACTCCGGGCACTTGCCACCTTCCCAAATTTCTCCACCGACGACCTTCGTCGTGTTCGCTTTGCTTTTCTCGGCTCTGCTTTGGTTTTCCACGCTTTCATGGAGTTTTCTGCTCCTTTCAGCTCCGGTTGGATGTTCGCTACGTGCACCGGTCATTGTTCAAGTTAATTTGTCATTTTCACTCGGCCATATAATGGGAAATTTCTCGTTCTTCGCCTGCTCATCGACTTTTCCTTTTTTTTCCCCGACAACCTACAACCGACAACCCAAAGCTCGAGCCCCGGGTAAACAATCAAGTTCTGCCGAAGACGGGACAAAAGTAAATATCTGGCAGGAAAAATCTACTCGATTTTAACATAAGACTCTCCCCGCAGCCCGTCGAATATTAAAAACTAAACTTTTTTTGGAAAGGTTTTTGTTTTTTGGGTTGCTGGCCTGTCTGCCAGCCTGCACTTTGATGTTAGACTCCAAGAGGGAACCGAAAAATGGTTTGTGCGACGGAGATTCTTGACGGGCCGGGTGGGCGGCCGACTGCTTTGAAGGAGCTCAACAAACTTCTTACACTTTATTTAATTAAAGTTTTACTTGTTTGTTGTTTTTCGCATTTATTCGCTGACGCTGTCGTGTTATCAGCGGGACAGCTGGGACAGTTGTCAGGCCGGCCGCCCTCGTATCCGCCGCCGTATTCGCCGTATTGAGTGCGCAGTTTGACTTTGAAGTTTGGCGACGGGAGGTTAGATTTAAGCGAGGCATGTCCAAAAAATAAAAACAATTTAAATGCTGCTCAACTTGATTTCGGCGTAAAAATATGTAAGCACCATGGAACGTGTCGAAGATTTTATGCTCTCACAGTGGAGATTTCAGATTTCTGACATTTTTGCTCAAATTGGCAAATATTTTTGATTAATCTTGGATTTTTTTAATGGTTCTGGTAATAAACAAGGACTCGTAAAAATTAAAAATAAATACTGATAAGGTATGTTGGGCTTAGATTAAACAAAAGACACAGAGAAGATGCTAGAAACAAGCTTTTAGAAATAATATCCGGTACTGAAGGCCATTTCAAGGCTAGAAATGTTTATAATAAATTGACTAAAATAT
This sequence comes from Drosophila pseudoananassae pseudoananassae, assembly GCA_018153035.1. Classification (NCBI taxonomy): domain Eukaryota; kingdom Metazoa; phylum Arthropoda; class Insecta; order Diptera; family Drosophilidae; genus Drosophila; species Drosophila pseudoananassae. Next base: position 2,461,750 of record JAECXR010000042.1, on the reverse strand, counting down.
ATAAACCAAGCTTCTGAAGAGAGTAATACCTCTTGAGCTTCTATAGAGTAAAATCTGAATAAAAAAAATGTGAATGAATTAGCCGTCAGACGAGGACATTGCATTGCATTTTGTGGCATGTCTGGGGGGGAACCGGGCAGAGCAACAGCCCGAGTAGCCGGCCACCTAACCCAGATAAAAACCAAACCGCACACTTGGCTGCCTATTCAGATAAAGCCGGAGCCGGCTCAGCATCCAGCGAACCAGGGGCTACTAGAACCAGGGCCAGAACCAGATACTCCAGATACTGAAACTACAGGAAGAAGACAAAGGCGCACACAAACTTGCAGATACATGGTTGTCTTTTTTTGTGCTTTTTCCCACCGACTTTGGATGGTGAGGCTACTTTGGTTCTTCGGTGAGAAACTTATAAACAGCCGTGGAAAGTTTTCATAAAGGATGAAAGTACGAGGGAAGACACACATAGCCACATACAGATACTCGAGTGTTTTGCATTTTATGTAGCATGAATGAAGCAAAAAAAATAAAAAGACACCAGAGTGGGGAAAACTCTTTAAAAGCGAAAACTTTTTTAATAATCCAGCGACAGCGACAGGGACAGCGACAACAAACACAACACTTTTGTCCTGACTTTGTGGCCTGCAGCCACCGCAGATACTCAGATACGCACAAACACAGGCTCAGATACAGATGGAAATACGGATGCGTATGCGGAAACTCTTCAGTCGAGTGGGGCAACTGTGTCAGGAATTTAAATTGTTAGTTTATCTTCGTAAGGCACTGATTGGAAATCCAGTTAAGCCCCCAAACACACACTCGCCTTCCAATTCAGGTGGCAAGTGGGCCGAGGGGCACAGATACCCGAAGCCACCTGAAGCCACTTGCAAATTGACTGATTTCGAGCATTATCCTGAAAAGTAACCCACAGACCATAAGCTCTCCGATTTTGACTAATTTTCATGCGAGTATCTGGGAAAATGTGATTTGGCTTTGTCTTGCCCGACAGTCGATTGGCCAATCAGAGCCGGCTTTACATCAATCCATCTAGCCTCTTATCCCACATAGTCAGAAATATAGCCATATAGCCCTATAGCCTGGATATGCATCCATAGGGGAGTGGTGGCGAACCCTTCATCCTTTTGTTGTGGCACTTTTGGGCTGCTCTGCCCGACTCGGCCCGGCTCACTGAATACGGCTATCTGGCCAGATTATCTGGCTGAGTGAACGCCTTGGCTAAACGAAATTCAATCAGGCTAATAGCTGGCATAACCACACTCGGCAAAATATGTTACACAAGCTCTACAAATTGATTTCTGTCCTGAAATGGTATTTGCATGTCGGCAGCACGAAAGGAAGCATTCCAACAAAGTGCAGTTTTTGGGGGAAATTGTTTGGCAGAGTTTGGTGAAATTTTTTGAAAGATATTTTGAAATAGTTTCAGAGGGAATTAAATTCTTCAGTTTTATACATTTAGGAAGTATGTATATTTATTTGAATTAATTCTTGGAAGAGAATCTATTGAAATGTATATATATTTCATGAGACTTTTTGGGAAGTTTTCTTTCAAAATCCATTTTTTTAACATAACCCTCTGAATTTCTGCCGTTCTCTACTTTTCAAATATAATTATTAATACCTTTTAAAGTTTAAGAATAATCCCTATAAGCCCCCTGAAACCTTCAACCAGAAATGCAAAAGAAACCCCTGACTAGCCCAAGGCCCAATTGAAATCAATTTTTCAGAGTGCATTGCCTTGGAGCGGTGCCTTCGGCTGTGATTGGATTACGGAGCTAGACGGCATATGCTCAGGGGCAGTTACGTTGCCAGCTCCGATCCATTCGTAACACATCGACATGGCAGTGACGCGGGTCCTGTCGCTCGTGGCCATGACGGCCTTGTATCTCCTGCACGGTCTAACCAGAGTACTGGGCCTGTTGGCCGTCCAAATGCCGTCTTCGCGCATTGCCATCCGACGAGTGAGGCTGAGTGGCTACTGGCGCATCCACGGCTGGCTGATGATGATCTTTGTTGGCGTCTATTCCCCCTTTGCCTTCTGGAACATCTACAACCACATGCCCTTTCTCCGGCACAACAAGATGCTCCTTCTGGTTAGCTTGAATCGATTCGCGGCGCTCCTCCTCTGGGCCACCCTGTGCTTGTGGATAAGCTGCTCGAAGCAGGCGGAGATCATGAAGTGTCTCAATGGATTGCTCAAGTGCCAGAGGCTGTTGCACAGACTGATGTACACCCAGGAGCTGAAGGACTCCCTCAACTGCCTGGCCAACAGGAATAACGTGACAAAGTTGGTACTCTTCATAGTCTTCATCGTCATGTCCGCGGCCCAGCCCATGCAGATCCTGAAAGATGATCCGGAGGTGCGCACCAATTTCATCTACGCCTTCAGTTTGGTTTTCGTGTACTCCTGCCAGCTAATTCTGCAGCTATCGCTGGCCATATTCACATTAATTCAGCTTTTTGCGGCCCATCTGGTGCGGCACTCCAACCTGCTGCTCGCCAGGACCCTGGCGGATGTGGGTGGCGTTCTGGAGAGCTCCCGGCGAGCCCGGCTGGGCCCGGGTCGCCAGCGGCTCTATGGCTCCCAACAGCAGTGGCTGGCCTTCGAACTACTGAGGGTCCTGCACCTGCACCAGAAGCTATTGAAGCTCCATCAATGCATTTTCCGGCTCCACGGCGTTCAGGCCGTGTGTTTTGTGGTTTACGTGCCCATCGAGTGCATAGTGCACTTGTTTTTCACGTATTTCATGAGATACAGCAAGTTCATACTGCGAAAGTACGGAAAATCGCTGCCATTCAACTACTACGGCATATGCTTCCAGATAGGACTCTTTAGCTGCCTCCTGCTGGTGATCCTGAGCACACGCCACTCGGAACGGCAGTTTGCCAGGACCAGGAAGACTTTCAGGTCTGCCGTGTGCTGTTTTCCCTCCGAGTGTACCGAGAAGAAGCTGATATATACAGTGAGTGTTGAATATTTGCATATATTTATGCTCTGCCTTTAGAGAATTTATTACCAAACCTTATATAGATTGTAACTAATTTATATTCCACTCGGGACCATCGTAAATCGCACTTCATAAAGAATAAATATCTTCTACTGTCGGGAATTTCAATAACTTTTAATGACTAATAAGCATAATTTCATTACGTAATTAAGAAAACATAATTTCTTTAAAAAAGTATGACATTGTAAAGCTGTGTATAGTGTTCTCCAATTAACTGCCTTTGACCCTCAATTAAAAAATGCATTTCCTTGCTTTTTTTCTGCAATATAAACCTGATAAGACCCGACCATATTGATTAAATTGTCATTCCTTTTGTATCAGAATTTCTCTCTTATTTGCTCGAATGTCAGTCAGTTTCCATTTTAATTAACTTTTCATTTCCGCAGCTGCATTATTACGGCCTGTTCCTGAAGAATGCCCGTCACATGTTCACCGTCAGCGCCTGTGGGCTCTTCAAGCTGGACAACGTCTTGCTCTTCTGCATCGTGGGGGCCGTGCTGAACTACCTGATGATCCTCATACAGTTTGATAAGCTCATAAACAAATAGCTGACAAAATGCCGCCCCAGACAATGGCCATAAATAAACAAACATACTTATAAATTAAATTGCTCCCCAGATAGGTCTCGAGCAAATATGTTATTGATGCACGTATTATGGAGGCCGCCAGCAGCAGCAGAATCCCAATGGAGAGATGGGTGCTGTCTACTGGGTGGCGGGTGATGGGTGGTTGGAGGGTTTACTTACGTGTCGTTGCACTGGATACAAATATTAGTCCATATATTATTAGCATCTGGTGCATGCACCTCCTTGGCTTGTGCAAGCTCCGCATGTTCCTGGCTCTCCCTCTCTGTTTGCTTTCTTCCGAAAAACGGGGTGTTCGGTAGCGGTGGGTGGCTGGGTTGCTGTACAGCTGATGACAATCGATATGACCTTGTCGCCGCCTGGTCCGCCAGTTATATTGTATTGTATCTGCTGGCTGGCTGGCTGGCTGACTGCGAATTTTTTCGCCCAGATATCAAATCATATAAATGTCTCGTTATAATTTGCGAAAATCAAAATCAATTGGCATCTTCTCGGCGGGATCAACTGAAACGAACGAAAGAATTTATTTGTTATTCCGCACATCTGATGAAATGGGAATGCGAATTCTAATTTGATTGCATTCCCACTTCAAACTGAATCAAAAAAAATTTAGGACCAAGTAAAAAGCTGAAGTAATGACGAAGTTTGGATACCCTTGCTTGCAAAAGTTTGGGTCACTTGCCTCTTAAAAATAGTGCACACGTTCGAAAGTGTATTTCTATAATGGCTTTTATATAATGTTTTTTATCCAAAATTTTGAGATTAAGCTTAGAAATATTGAGATCCTTAAAAATCTAAAAGCAAAGGTCCTATGGATGCTAAACCTATCAACTTACGGACAAGCGGACATATTCCTGGATTCGAAATATGTATGTGGGCTTACTGACTATAATAATTTACAATAAAGACTTATAAAACTTTAGGATTATAAGTATGAATATAAGAAGACGATAATAATATTATGTGACTAGTAACACACAATCTAAATAATTAATGTATAAATATTATAGCTCCCAGATTATTTGGAATATAATTGAGAAGAAATTCTCTATAACCATATAAAAATACCCTCTCAAAGGGTAAAATCAGAGCAAAAAGGCAGTAAACACTCGAAGCGTTAATAAGACTATACGAAAAGGTGCCTACACAACGAAATTCGGCGCTCTGCTCCGTTCGCTCGGGTTTGGTTTGCTTTGGTTTGCCGGTGGCTCGTCACTGCTAAAAATAGCAACCTTTTTTCGGCTCTGCGAGTAGTTTTAATGACCAAGTGCCAGTCTCTCTCGGAGGAGGAGCATTAGGCGGCGAAAAGGGGAACGCGCTGGCCAGTGGCACTGGTGGGGCCTAGCAGAGGTATCAGCGAGGGTCGGGGTCACCATTTCCCGCCCTCCTTCGCCGTCTCCCCAAAAAAACACAGATACGCAACAGAAAAATGTTTGTGCATGTTTTCTGGCTTTCTGCTGAATGAAAGCGTCCCAAAAACTGAAAGGCACTGATAAAGACACAACCACTACACCGGAAAATCTGGGGAACTGGATGCTGAGGGTAGGGGGAAATTGGATGAATACTGTCGATTGGGAATGGATATGGGGGCGGTGCCAGGTACCCTAAAAGACCCTGGTTTATGTCCATGTCCCTGTCCATGCCCATGTCCGTGGCCGAATCGAACAAATTTCAAAGTGTGTAGTGCACTGAGGATAATTTCATTCAAATAATATTGAGATTAAACCTTGAGTTAAGCTAAGGCTCAATGAAATAACATTTATAGCTTCTAGTAAATGTTCCAAAAATATATACTTTAAAGATAAGTAGTCCTAACTCTCTCTATTAACTTCCCAGTGTTCTATTGAATAGTGGACAATGATTTGCTTTTCATATCCATTCAATCAAACCCTAAACCGTATACCATCCACTCCCATTTAAACGACTGTGCGGACTGGAGATTTATGATATGAGACCCGCCCAGTGCCTCGCAGCCGGGTTTAAATTTTCAGTTGAAACTGGATTTCCTTTCATCAAATTTCGAATGGATCAAATGGATCCTGAAATCCAGAGAAGTTCGTGCAAATGAAAGCTTTTTTTATCTTATCTGCAGTACGATTTGCATTAGTCAGATGTCGTGTATTGCGAGGTGGAAGTTGAGTATTCGAAGGAAAACGATTTAATTTTCAGAGTGTTGGGTTACTGGTTCACTAATGATTACACATCCAACAACTACGCTATGGAAGTGAGTGTGTGAAAATAGAGTGTTTGCGGGCATTAGAAATTTCTTAGAATTTGTTTGCTTTCTTAAAGAGGTATGTACGTGAACATGCTCATACCTACATACATATGTACATACATATGCAGGGAGGTTCAGTAACCTATTGAGTATGCGCTGACGCTACATGGAGAGTTGCCCATAAACATCGTCTATTTGGCTAAGCGGAGCCATAAACAATTCAAGATTAATGAACCCACAAAAATGCTTTATAAATGGAAAAAGCGAGTGAATAAGTAGTCCAAAAATTGGATATAAATGGCACGGTCCGAATAAAAAAACTGAATTGGATACGAAAATATCCGTGGAAGGGGGCTACAATTCTGAGAAGTCGACCTGACAACAATCAGGGCTGATATTGTTTTGTATCTGGAGGAATTTTAATTATCATCTTGTTGGCTTTACCGAGCAGATCTTATCTTATTTGGGTCGGATTTGGTCGAATCTCTTTAATCTTGGCTTCCTGTTGTCACTTGTTTGTACGGTTTCATCTCTATACTTTCAGTGTTTTTTTTGTTGGGGTTTGTGGGTAGAACTTTCCCTGCATCAGCACACTTGAAAAAAACTATATTATTTCTTTTATTACCACATTGATATGATTTATGGGAATTGGATAATAAAAGGGTTGTAAAAGATACAAGTGGAAAACTACTCAAAAGTCTGGTTACTAGTTGCGACAAGGTTGGCGAAAAATAGGTACATTTCATTTAAAATTTTTCTTTAAATTTACATTTTTGGAATTTCGTATTTTTTTTGCTTTTATGAGGATTCCCTGGAAGTTTCTTTAATGTTTCCTGTTAATTTTCAGCACACATGTCTATAGTTGTGATGTTTTTCTATGGAAGACCTTATCGCTGCAGGCATTCCTCTGCCAGACACTCTGTATCTGTATCTTTTGCTAAAGCGGTAGCAGTAACTGTATCTTTTTCTATATCTCAAGCCGTAATCGCATATTTGTGATGATGACTAACTCTACGATAGGAAGCAAGTATCTTTTTGCCGATGAACTTTCAGTTGCAAAGTAAGTGGAGTGTTGGGGTGATTGGAAGGTGGCGGTTTCATGGGCCATGAGTTGGCAGCCACCAGATAAATGAGCCACCAAATGCTGCTGACGAATGCCGACTTCCAGTTTCTTGGCTCGATGCAGCTACATATAGTACATAGTTCATCATCGCTTACCTCGAACGCAAGTTAAGCTTTATTATTGCCATAAATTTCACTTGAATTGCGAAATCTGATGCATCTCTAGCTATGCTTTGGCTTTTTAGCTTTTTCTCTTCCACTCGATGTTGTTGTTGTTGTTTTTTGCTGTTTATCTTGGCAACAACAACACATGCAAAACTCGCTTGAGCCTGTGTGTGCATAAATACTTGTAGATACACACACACACACCCTGTCTGGGTATCTGCCTTGGTATTTGCTCGTGTTCGCGTACAATAATTTCACGTTCAACAACTTTTGGCTTTTTTGATGAGCCAGCAGCAGCAGCAGCAGCAGCAGCAACAGCAGCAGTAGCAGCCCGCACTTGAAAGGTACATTCGCCGAAAAGGGGGCGAGTGGGGGCTGACGATTACAAAGGGTTCTGTGGGGCTAAGGCGGGATGAGCGCCGAGTGGGGTAAGTTCTTCTCTTTCTCTTTCCGCTGCCCAAAGCCAGGCAGCTGCCCATAAAGGTTGCCATCTCTTTCCAGCACACTGCAAGTCGGAGTTGGCTCTGGGAACTCTGGGCTGGGTTCCAAGCAAAAAACTACACTCAACGAAATGCATCCTTAAAAGTATTTCAAGGGGTGTATATCTAACTGGGTAGTGATTAACTAGTTATTATACAAAATATCCATAAAATTCAGATTGATTGGATAATAGGAATTGAAGTTATGATAGGTAGTCTGATAAAAGATGTAAGAAACTGCTTTATTGACTTCAAATATCCTCAAAACTATGTATCAAAATTTGTCATTACTCTAATTTATACTTAATATTAAGTGATAGAAAATTAAATATTTAATATTAAAAAAGGAAATTAATAGATGAAATAGTTTAAAGAATCTTTATATTAGGAATCAAACTAGTTTTTATAAAATGTATCTAAGATGTTGCATTAACAAAATAATTTAAATAAAATTAAGAACTATTTTTGTTTTAGTATAATCACATATTTATAATAATCTCCATTATTTTAACCATCAAGTATCGATGGAACCAATTAATGAACTTGCAAATCCCCCCAAAAAATAGATATATCTATTTTTAAATAATATAGTCTTTATTAATCTCAAGAATAAAACTTCAAATATTAAATATACATATATCATGCTCATTCAATGACGTCAAATTGACATGGAAAATGCCCACAAACATGAATATTACCAACAAGATGGTCGGAATTTGGCGAGAAATTTCATCGTTCTGCGTCATAGTTTATCTTGGGGCCAACGATTTAGTTGGCCATTATTGGCCATATGCAAAATATTAAACGATTTTAATTACATGTTGGAATTCGGGGGCATCAAATCATTTTGATTTGTTTTCTTCCTTTTAATGCCATGTCATAAAATGAATTATTTCGAGATTATTATTTTAATTTGTATTTAATGCCTGACGTCTGAGAAGTCTCTAGTTCTTGGCCCAAAAGTCTAGTCCGACTAGCCCCTCTACTATACATATACGTAGTCCGTTCCCCTGTTATATCTGGTGAAATATTATCGTGTTGGCACACATTTTATGTCAAATATTTCGTAGTTTATGTATGGTGATTATTTTCCTGGCTCTGGCATATACAAATTATACATCTGCGAAGAATTCAAAATCGTGTGTTGAGCTAAACACTGGACTGGACTGCAGACTGGAGACAGAAGCCAGCTCATTTTTTTTCGCTGTATCGAATCGGAGTCTTTATTGATACGAAGTGGTATCATATTTCATTTCAGTGTAATCGCTAGCCCGGCCAAGTCGTCGTTTCGTCTTGTTTCATGACGGTTTTGTTATGCTTTTGGTCGCTTTTGCCTCGCTCTGACCTCTGAATTGCCATCGAAGCCTTTTTTTTAAATTTTTTATTTTTCTTTTTTGCCGGCATACCCTTTCAAGGTGGAGTCTGTAAAGTTTTTTGGGGCACTTGCACGTGACGCCGTGGAGTGGGGGGCGGGCGGTGGTATTGCCAATCAGTTGCTGAACTTTCATTTGCATTTCGCTGAGCTGTTGATGGAAATCGCTTTGAACTCTAAATGGCTCGCCAGCGGGTTGTTATGAGTTCTTTTTGAGGGCGTACTATAAGGTATTTAAGCGATCTGCGAGATGCGGGACTATTGAGTGAAAGGGCGGATGTTTCGAATTGAAAAGTCAGTAGGGGATACTGGAAGGGCGAACTCTCTGAGGGGGAGACTTTCTTTTTGTAAAATAGGCTGATTAAGGTGGTTTTGGAAGTGAAAACTGGGGGAGGCCATTTAAAACCTAATAAATTGTGAAAGTATTTGATTTTCAATTTTTATAGTTTCTGTATATATGTACTTTATAAGGTTTTTTTCTATAAATTTATATGTACATATATACTTTCCTACAAAATAAAACCCTAATATCTGTGATAAGTTTCTCTGTTAAATATCTTGAAATATTTCAGAGGGGCGGATATTCAAATTTAATAAAGTCTATGGGGAAAAATGAAATGCAAGGTTATTATATTTTAATAGCCTTTCAAAAAGAGCATAGTAACAGTTGCTGAATAGTAACTGCCTATTGTTTCACATTCAAAGATTAAAAGATGTTTTAGATTATCTATCTTATTTATTACATATTTTATTTCTTAACAGGGTAACTAAGTATCTTACGATTCCAACCCCTGTGGTTACAGATCCGTAGATCCGCTACAAGTATTTGAAAAATATACAACCCAGTTAGATAGTACCCCTTCTCTAATTCGCTCTAATATTTTGAATAAATAGCTAAAATTTTATTAAACAACAACAATACAAACCCTTTTTTTCAAAAAAGTGAGCTCCAAAATACCTTTAAAATGGCATATTATTCTTGTAAATATCTTAGGCCATTTTTACAGCCCGAGGGCATTTGGACTTCGACTTCGGCACGTACATACATAAGCTCCACCACAGTCGGGGCTTTATTTGCTTGCTCTGGTTTTCTTATTTTTCGGCATTGCTCTTGGGCCGCTTTGGAGCTGGAGGGCCCCTCTTCTGGGTTTCTTAGTTTATAGTTCGCACTGTGGTGCCAGGCTTAAGTAACTCTTTAATGGGGTGTGCGTGTCTGGCAGGCAGGGGGCTGGGGCAGGGGGTACATCACACAGAGAGACGGCTAATGAAATCGAATTGTTCGATCATTGCGATAAATTCACTTCCACCTCTGCCTAATTTCTGTCCATTTACGCATGCCACCGAGCCGAGCCGCGGCGCGGCGCTTTGCGCTTTTAACCTTGATTTCTTAGTGTAAACAAAAAATACGAAACCAAATAAAAAACGCGACACAGGCCAAGTGACAGAGCGCGCCGGGAGTGGGAGTGAGATACAAGATACAAGATACTGAGATACAAAGATACATCGAGCATAGTAGTACGAAAAGCTTTCAGCATTTTGACGATCTGTCAGTCGCGCTGACTATTTGTCTCTCAGTTTTTGCTGTTTTCTGTTTCTGTTTTTTTTTTGCGCTATTCTGCTTGCTTTTTATTAAGTTACCTATTTATAATTTGTTTATTATTTAGCAAATGCCTGTGAATAATGTTTAAATATAACGCAGCAGCATCTGGAAACCTTGTTGAATGAAAATCAAATTGAAATAGCTTAGAAAATTAGATGAAAAAAAAACATAAACCTCCTCGCGCACACGAAATCCATAAATATTTTATAAATGACGTTATTGTACAGTTTTCCTCTTGTTATATTATTAGCTATGCTATCTTATCTATGTACGCGACTCAACGTGTGACTGTTAGTGGGTGTGTGTGTGTGTGTGAGTGTGCGAGAGTGTGTGTACTGTCGGTGTTTGTTTGTATAGCCATATTGGGTGTTTGTATGGGCCAACAAAGCTACCGTCATTACCCTTCTACTTTTATGCTGGGCTTATATAATCGGCAAAAAAAAATAAATAAAAAGAAACAAACTAAAGGCAAAAAGAGAGGTAGCAGATATGTAGGTTGGCTTACCTGCAGCACTTGAAAAATGATTTAGTCGCTGGGTCGGTTCCCTTGTCCCATATAATATATAGATTATGTACAATCTGTGGAATGCGCTTCTACACACCTGCCACGTAAATTTCTTATTGCTCTTCTTGCTGGAGCATAAACTATTTGTTGTTTTTGTTATTTTTGTTATTGTTGCTGCTGTGCCCCAACAAGTTCACATGCTTTTTCACTTTATCTCTTTTCTCTTGCCACACGTTACTATTATTTTTTATTTTTTTTTCGTTGAAATTTTTGTGGTTTTCTTCAACCTGGCTTGCAATTTTTTTGCCAACGTTATTAGCCGTTCGTTTTGTGTTTATTTTTCTGGCTAAAACATAGTTTTGTATTTAACTTCACTGAACGAAAATTAATCGTTCTTCATAAATCTTGTCTACCAGCTTTTCGTAAAGCTTGCGCGTTCGGTGCTGAATTTCGACTGAATTTTCAAGCTTGCTTCCGACACATTTAAAGCTCCCCGCCGATCGTTTTTAAGAGAAAGCGTGGAGCCTGGGAGAGAGCAGTGCAGGAGAGTGGAGCTCAGAGAGCGGGTGAGGAGAGACACCGCAGAGAATGTGGCTGCAATAAAGCTCGCTCTTTTGGCCCGCATTCCACGCGACTGTGCATTAAATGTTTTCATGCCTGGTACTCGTAGTATTAAAGGGTATATTTTGTTTTATTCTATATTACAGTAATTTTAATAGCCGCCATTATAAACAGCCTTCTACTTCCGGCGCCCTTAACTAGGCAATAGAAAATATTTCAGCCTATATAGAGACTCCAAAGATATTTAATACTGGGTATAAACCTAGTCGAGACACTTAGTCCTAGACTTACTTTTTTTCTTGTTTGTTTTTGTTTTTATTTTTTGTAGTAAAATTTTTACCGGCTAACCGGCATCTGTGATCACCCGCTCTGCCCGCTCTCTGGCTAAAAAAAGCTTTTACTCGCAAAAGCTCGCTTATGAAAGAGCATAGATCAACGTCAGAAACAACAGGTCGTAAATTTTCGACGAGATCAAGTGAGAATATGGAATTTCGTTGAGTGCATCACGCTCACACGCACGCGTCACGTGCGCCAGTTCTCGTATTCGCGAAAAAAGTGCAACAACGATCGATCACACGCATATTAATTATTGGGGGAGTGGATTTCGGGGAGGAGGAGGCTGGCAAGCGGGGGGTGTAGCCCAAAGAAACTGGCGAAAACAGTAAAGATCGTTGCCACCATTCCGCATTTCCAGGCCAAGGCGTGTGCGCCATGCAAAGCACAATATGCAAAACCAAAATGCTAAATGTGAAGTGTAAAATGCGGCGAATGGATATGGAATATGGTATATCATGCCAACACCCTCTCACGCCCAGCCCATCATCCACCACTCATGGGGTTCTGGGGATTAATGTAAAATGCAAAAAATGCACATCAATTTATTATACATTTGGGACACTCGGAAAAAAATATAAAACATTTGTATTTAGAATTTATTAGTATTTATATATCTATTACATATAAATAACTATTTATATAAATAAAGAAATATTATGGGGTTATAATAATAAAGTACTTATTTATTATCCTACTAATATTTCATTTTCCCTTCTATTTTATTGTCAAAATTTCATATAAAATTATCTTAAACTGTTATCCTTTTTATAATTTTTGAAATTGTTTCATAGAGCATAATTGTCTAATATAAAGTGAAAAGAGTGGTATAGTTATTATTCCTTGGAATATAATTTTAAACATATGTATACTCTCTTTTAATTATTGGGAAAACTTCATATAATTTATTACCTTTTATAATAAAAGGTATAAATATATTATTATAAAGATATAGGTATAAAAATATAAAAATATTTCCCAAACTGCATCATTACAGAATTCCGCATGAGCCAGGAATAATCCGTTTGCAAGTACCTGCAGATCTCAGGTGACTAATTGCGAGGTGAACGGTGTTCGGTGGCGAATGAGTAATTTTTGATTGTAGGTTGGTCGGTTTCTTTGGCAAGTGTTCGGGAATAAAGTGAAACAATGTCAAGGGAAGGCTGATCGGCGGAATTATTGGATTTGCATATTAACAGATCAGGCATAAATATTGATACGATCTCGATGGGGAGTCATTTATATTGAATGGGAAAAAAAGTCTTGTAGTATGCGGAAATCTTGCCAGATTCTTGAACACAATTGCAGCTTACGTCATACAGGTACTGTTGGTTTATATTGGTTTTTAGCACAATTTATAAATAGAATTTACGGCTGTTTTTTAAGAAGATAATTCCTTTAGTTTTTCCATATTTTATTCTGAAAATAATCATCATATTTTATGCAAATTGTCGGCAATCAGTTTGTTGCTTTTTAAATCTGGGATATTTGCACTTTTATTGCATGAATCGATATTCGTTTGAACAACAATTTTCCCTCGCAATTTTATTTTGATTTTAAATTGCTGCCCGACTGTCAAGGTATGCGGCTTCCCATTGGGATTTATATTTTCCCTCCATTTCCATGTCATTTTGGGGGACATTAACCGAGTCCTTGAAGGAATCCGATACTTTTCCTTTATCTCAACGCCATTAAGAGCGGTCTGACAATGCAGCGAGAGTATATTTTACTTAAGATTGTCGCTTCCCTGCTGTTTTCCGCTTTCAGCCACTGGTTGGTTGGTTGGTTGGTTGGTTGGCTGTTTTCATGGTCAGTTAGCCCGAGAATTGTTGTCGCATAAACTGCCAGCATACAGCAGATAACAGCGGAAAGGCAGACAAAATCCTTATAATGAAATAAAAATACATAGCTAAATAAAAGTGGACGGACAAAATCAAAATGAACAGCAGCATCAGCAGCAACAAACACAAGGCCAACAACATTGATTTCACTTTAACGAGCTTGTAATGTCTTTGAGCGGCTCAAAGGCGAAAGTATATAAAAAGCGTTATGTATACGACATGTGGGCCACCATCACGGCTGGGTGTGTTGGTGTTTGTGTGTGTTTAGTGCGCTAGTGTGAGGATGAAAACTTTGTGCCGAGTTCTGTCACATCCTAATAGGATAATAACGAGCCAAGGCTGAGCGAAAGTTGTTGCGCCTTGCAACCAAAACTCCCAGAAATAAAATATGTAGCAACAATAAACGATGATAAGGGGCCAAGAAACGTGTCTCAGTTTCGGGCTCAGACTTCAGTCTTCACCCCCATTCTCGTTTGGGACATGTCCTCTTTTCTGGACTTGGCTTGAATTTTGGTTTCTGGCTAGTCATGGAACTTGAAGAAAACTTACAATATTCCCACTAACAACTATGTGGGTGCCCCTGAAAGGTCAAAGATTTTCTGGCAGTGCCTAGTCCAAGTTAACTTGGATCCGCCGTCTTGGCTAAATCGGCCCGCAGGAAGCGCTGATAAGAACCAACGACTTGCGGTAGTGTGCGGCACATAATGTCAGACATCCCCCTAGAAAACAACGCCGGGCTTCCCCTTCTAAAAAAAATAAATATATCCTCCTCGGGGCAAGGACTTTTGGGTCCTGGGGGCATTACTGTAGGGGGCTGCCTTTGGATTTGTTGTAGCTGCCAAATGATAATTTATGGGCGGAACTCTATGAAACTTCGAGGCGTCAAGAAATCTGTTAGCCAAAGTAGCACTTTTCTTGACAGGAGGCAGGGGGCTGGTGGCAGGAACAAATGTTCAAGTCATGGATTTAAGTGGGCCAAGATGAATTTGACTACGTTAAGGTGAGCCCGAAATTAAAAGCAGCAAATCAACATGTTCTACTTAACTTGGTAAAGTGAAAGTGGGTGGAAATGGCTGGAAATGGCCAAAGGGGCGAAAAGCGGAAAGAGGAAGGGCACACACAACGAAAAGCAAAGGATGTGCGCTGAAACGGAAAGGCGGCGGGCAAGGAATTGAAGTTGAATGAGTTATAAAGCCAAAAAGGGGAAAGTTGAACAAAATGCTTTGGGAGGTGAAGCAAATAAAAAAAAGGTTGGAAAAACAAGCAAAAAGAAATTATGGAAGAAGACAAGAAATTTGTAAGATTTGCAAGAAAATGTACAAGCGCTGTATTACATTTAAAGAAAAAGTTCCCATTTAAACTCGAATAACCTTTGCCAAAAATTAGGGATGCCCACACTCACTTCCATTTAATTAAATATTTGATAAGAAAATTCATTACATTATCAATTCATCAAATTCGTTGCCATTGCTATGAAATGAATTATTAAGAGATCCATTATTATCAATTATTTCTTAGAGCTCTTATTTCCCATATGGGCAGACACCAAGGTCGCATTTACGGCACCCATCCGCCCACCGCCGTCCGCTGGCATTTTGGCCAAGAAAGTCTCCGTGGAAAAGCAAGACACTTGACAGTGACAGTGTGGCATGAAGTAGGTGGAAAGCAGCAGAAGCAGCACAAGCAGAAGCCGGAAAAACCGCTGGGGAAAATTTCAACATCATTTTGTGTGTGCATTTGAGCGATTACCCAAGTGATTACGGCTTGATGCACAAAGAAAGCACCTGACACCTACTAGACAAACAATTCATAATTTCAAGTCGTTGCCGTCTTCATGGTTGTCCTTTTTTGTATCCTTTCTGGCCAGGGCCCTTGACGGTCAGGCCATCATTTAGAGCTAACGAGTTATTTCTGCGGTTCAGCACCGCCATTCCGCCGTCCCGCTCTAAAAGCATTTCGCTGTCTCTTTCGCCACTTGGCTTAGGACTCGGACTCTTCATCAACGCTGGCAGAACGTCGCTCATTTATTTTGATTACCTTTACGCAGAAAGCCAAACCAATGCCAGCAGCAGATTTTCCCTCATCTACTCTAGCATGTTCATTTCCATTTTCACTTCCTTGCCTGTTTTTGTTTTCCCCTTTATTTTTTACTTTTTATTTCTGAAATTTTCAGGATCTGGGCAATCTTTCAGAGTATCTTCATCCCAGTCTTTCGCCAGAGTGCTTATCTAAGAACATTAGACAGACAGCAGAGGGCCGGGGGAGAAGTGACAAGTAGGGCCCAGGGAATAGAGCCATTTTTGTATTTACAGTGGTTTTTCCAAAAGTATACAAAGACCTTTAACTCGGTTTCTATTTGAGGTACATTAATGAGAGTTTATGAGCTTGTGTTTTTCCAAAGCAGATTATAGTTGAAAAGTTCATTAAAGTTCTACTTTGTAGAGATATTAAATAGGTTACACAAAAAAGTACCACTAGTCGTATGCGTGATATTGAAGGTCTTTACTTAATAATTAAAACTTTTCATTAAAATATGTTTTTTTAGGGTCTACAAGTCGTATACGTAATGTGAAAAACTCGAAGCTTTATCGAATATTTATAAAATAAATAATACATAGTTTACTTATGACTCTGATTTTCACTGCGTATACCTAATCTTGAATGACCAATGGTCAACTGGTCGTATACGTAATATGAAAAATATTTTTTTTTCTTTGAAAAATTTTCTTTTTTAAAGAGTTTAGTTTTAAGATGCAGGTTGTTTGGCTATATTTTGTAAAATCGTATATTTATAAGGAGTTTTCTTGAAAAGTCAGAATTACTAGGGGTATACTTAATGAGTAAAGTCTCTTAATTATTTCTTACATTGGAAGCTATATATTAAGAAATTTATAAAAATTATACAAAAATAAATTATTATTTACCAATAATTCCACCTATTAAAAGTGTATAATTTTTATGCCAGTCATGGAGCAAAAGGCCTCATTGGAAACCAGTCTCACTCAAAATCTAAGAAATGGAATAATAAATAACCATCAACTAGTGAATCAAAGTGCCCATTTCCGACTGACCACTGTAACTTTATCCTTTGCTTTTTCGCAATTCGTTGAACGTTAGTTACGGACTTTGAATCATGGCAGGGCATCAAGCGTTGATGAGCTTAATTCCCTGGCGACACTTTTGTCCGAACAAATTTGCGAAAGTATATAGTATATGCCCCACACACATACTCCCAGAGTGAGAGAGTGGCCCAACCAGAGGCTCACACACAGAGACTGGACAAAATGCAATAATAAAGTTAGCACAAGGATCTACATCTACATCTCTGCAAAGTATCTTTCCGACTCTCAGACTCGGGGGCTTGTCTAACCGTTTCCGGACCTGCTTCCGTTTCGCCTTGACTCTCGTTCCGTTCCGTCATTTGACGACAACTGCGAATCCGGACGGAGGACAGGGTACGATGTGGGGCACCCCGAAGGCCCGTTACCACCGAATTCCATTACGGCAATCCTGGCTCATTGTTTTCTCAGACTCTCGGTCCAAGTCCAAGGGTTCGTGGCAACAAAATGGTTGAAAGAGATGGGGGAGTAGAGCATCCAAAACCGACTCTGGGAATGGGTCTTCCGCTGTGGCCTTTTCCTTCTTGTTACGTTGTACACAAAATTAATATTACAATTTTTGCCTTCAACCCGGCTGTCATATAAGAGCGAAATAATTTCAGAAAGCATATTTCAAAATGAAATTTTCTTGCGGCGGGCTGGTATGTGGCTGGAAGGGGGCCACGAAAGTGGGCTCGAGGTTCAGGTCCTGGTTGGGGTCGGAGGGCATTGTAGCCTAAAACAAATGTTTGTGCGGTCTGGCTTGGTCTGGTATGGTTTGGTTTGGCTTGGTCGACGGCTCCTGGGAAAGTGGCCTGTTTTATAATGAAATAAATTTCATTTGCTCATTGACTCGATGACGATGTCGACAAACCTGAAGGATCCTAGAACAAGGAAGGACTCACTGAGAGAAAAAGTTCTTTTTTTTTAAATTTGCGTTTAAAAAATTAAAAATTATATGAGAATTACATTCCTAAAAGATTGTTTCATTTGTTCTATTTGTAAGTCATACATCCACTTCCACACTTCTCGCAGTGTAGCAGCTGCCCAAGAATGAGGGCGTGGCAGCGACGCGAACTGGGCGGGGCAATGTTTGGCCGACATGTGTGGCCAGGCATGAAGGAGCTGGCCCGGAATTTGCATGCTCAAAACTGGAGCAAGCGTACAAATGCCGGCGGAGCCGGAGACTCTAACGGAGATGGAGACGTACGGATCCGGGTGTGTGGACCGACGCCAGGACGGACGGACGAACGGACGGACTTGGCTGCATGTGCTAGCAAAATCAACGGAACGGGCTCGACATTAAGTGCTCCAGCACGGTCGGTTTCTGGCCATGTCTCTACCTATATGTGTAGTTGGTGCGAGTATGTGGAGCAAAAGGTATTAAGACTTGTGCAAAATGAAATATGACATAGTTGACAAAGGAGCGGATGGGAGATGGCATCTATATTACACATTACATATTACACACAGAACGCAAAGCCTGCGGCTGGCATCAGGACTGGGTGAAACAGGAGGATGAGCTAGAGCAGGAGTCGGAGCCGGAGCTGTTGGAGCATCAGGAGCCAAAACCCTTTGGCAAATATTGATGCCAGCAGGGCGTGGGCATATTCCGGGGGTAGATCGGTTGTTCACGTGTCCGGTCACCTGCAGCTGATGGCCGACCATAAAGGATTTTCCCACAGAGTGTGGGCGTGACTCACCTTTAAACGTCATAAACGAAAATTCTAATTTTAAAACATAAATTAAAAGGCATTCGGGGAGTTTTGGATTTAATTATTTACTAAATTAAGTTTATTATCTTTCTCCAAAAACAAGATATAATGGCTTTAAGTAGTTCATAGTTATATGTTATCCAAGGACTAATTAAATTTCTGTTAATGGTTTCAGACTTTCAAAAAGCCATTTAATTTGAAAATATGTCAGAAAAAATTTCATGAGTTTTTTAGTTTCACAAAAACCAACCTTAATTATAATTTAAGTGCCTTAAAATCACACATCAGTGCAATATTATCCCCCGTGGCTCTTTGAGTTCCCAGGAGATTAAACAAAATAAATCATAAATAGCCGAAATTTTTTTTTTGGATTGGTCTGATGTGTGATATTTTTTAGCTGCCAGGCTTAAAGCTCCCACGAGATGTTCCATTATTTCATTGTGATTTATTGAAATTTTCACAAATATGAGGAAAGAAATCCATGATCCTGCAACAAGATAGCATTATTCAGTAAATATGATTATGTGAAAGAAAGAAAGACCTGCCTTTCTGTGTAGAAGTCTCTTTACTACTCACCTTTTTTAAACCAATAACCGTAGGATGTGCTTCCGTCGGATGCATTCCATTTGGGCCATATGCATAAGCCAGAACTCTGTGTGCATCCCAATCTCGGTGGTTATATCTACGGTTGTCCCGACTTTGTGTCCTGGTTGTGCATTAAATGCCACTCAGCCAACCGGCTTTAGTTTCACTCATTTTCCGGGGCACGGCAGGCGTATATGGCATGGCATTGGGGGGCGGTGGTCGGAAAAGCGCGAAAATGGAGCTGCATACTTTTCCGGCAGTGCGCTCCACTTGGCGTGCGGCATGCCACATCGCTGGATGGCAATGCAACGAACCAACAGCCCCGACATGGAGGTTGATGATGGCGCTGGTGATGTTCATGATGACGATGATGCCATAGTGTTGCGTCATGTAAAAGATAAACAAGTCGACATTTTGACAACCTAGACAAAAAAACGAGAAGAGAAAAAAACTGAAATCCACAACAAAATGAAAGAAGACAACAGGGACGGCGGTGGATAAACAAGATGGAAGCCCTGAGAGTCCCGCAGACAATGGATGATGATGTCGTTGCGAGGACTCCATGAAAGTCGCCCATCAAATAATCGAAATCAACTTTCAACTTCAAACTTTGGGGTCCTGCAATTTATATGCAAATTTCATTAAGAAAAATGCGGATGGTAGACGCTGGATGGACGTAAAATATCCGCTAGTGCTGGAATCCGCCGCGAGCTTAGCCAGAGCCATCAACTGAGTCCTTGCCATCCTTCTGGCCCCTCGGTGGCCTCCCCTGAAAGTAATTGAAACAAGAAATATGCATTTGACCAGAACTCCCGCCTCTCGACACGCCCCAACTTGCTTCTTTGGCGCGACTCGACTAATGTAATTTAAAATGGACGAGTGGCAAATTACTCGGACATTGCGGACATTCCGCACCCTCGACACCCTTGCCACAACCGCCACAGCCCTCAAGACTCGACGACAGGACGAGCTAAATAGGAAGAAAAAAAATACGCAAATTACCCCAAATCCCCTAAAAAAATGAAGACGCGGAAAAAATTGTTTAAATAAATTGTGTGGGAGTTGCGTAAATTTGTTGTTTTTTTTTGTCTTTGTTTGGTTTGGTTTTACCCGGCCAGAATTGGCCAGGATTAATTTGTTATTCAAATTTATTTGGAAAAAAATGGTTAATTGGGGCGTGGAGAAAGAACTGGAAGACACAACTAAATTTGATGAAAGGTATCCCAAAGAATATGGAATAAAAACAAATGATTCTTAGTTATTATTATAATAGGCTTACTAGCAAAACCTGCTCTAATTTTCTATAATACATATACTTCTTGTAATACCTCATATTTCTAGTTCGAAGTTCCGTCTTTTAATCTCCCAAAAAGCAAAAGAACAATTTCAATAAAAAATGCTAGTTTTATTTTCTTTGGCACTTAAGACTCTCAAGTATCTCAATTTTATTATTCTATTAAATACGCTAGCATCTCTATTTTGATTTCATTTTGCCTTCCAAAATTACCATTTAGCTATTTCTGAAGCACACTCTGCACTGTGCTCTACTGCTCTGTCAGACTTTTCATATTTCTATCACATTTTTGTGTTTGTGCAGCAATCGTTGAAGAGGAAACTTGCTCAACTTTCTGCCAGAAAGTGTTGCATGAATTTGAATCTGAATGCTTCAATATAATTGCAGATTATACGCCAAGCAACCACGCCCACTCTTCCCTCCCAAAAATCTGTTGCAAACATGGCAACCTCTGTTGCATGGCAACCTTTCTCCTTTGGCATTTCCACTCGGCTTTGATGGTCTCATTTTTCCGGCCACAGCCTCTCGATCATAGCGAAGTTGCACGGTTTGTGTGCGCTTTTCTCGTGTTTAATGTTTTACGATGTACTCGACAAAAAACACAAAAATGAACCGATAAATGTGAAAAATATGTATGGCTAAAGAGAACACTTCAATTTTTGTTTAAATGCCAATAAAACTGTCATCAAAAAGTTGTTAAGTAATGAAACATTGAAAATAAATGTGTGCGTGGGGGAGGTTTGCTTTTTTCTTCCAAATATTTTTTGTGTTTTTTTTTCTCAGATTCCCCCACCCTTTGGGACAAACTTTTGCCTCTGGAAATTGTTCAAGAATTAATAGCTGAAGTGCAGCATTCTACGGAATGGTCTATGGGTGGCACTGGGGGCAGGGCACTTGCTGGTACAATTTAAGCTGCTGCCACCCCGTCCACCACATTGTTGCACATTTACTTTTTGCAGCATATCAAGTTGAACGCACAAGTTTTCAATATTTTTTTCCCAGACTGAGGGCACAGTAAAAAAATCTGTGAAAATGTATTTAAATAATTTCAAATTTTATGAAAAGGGTAATGTCATAATTAAGGGCTCTTAATTATAGTTAATGTGGAATTAATTACTTTGATTATCCAATGGAGTTGATGAGGCCATTAATACATCATGCTCCTAGAAAATGGGTCACTATAGATGTAGCAATTAAAATAATTTAAAAAATATTATCTTTTATTAGGATTTTATTTGTTTTATTTTTTCTTAATATTTTATCTGAGTGCTTTCTTTACGTCTCGTTATTGTTGTTAAAAAAGTTTTCCCCTCTCATAATTCCCAATTGCTCTTTTGTTCAATTGTAAATCTGCCAAGGGGGCGGGGTGTAGGGATAAGGGAGGGTAGGGCAGGGTCTAGGGGGTGGAGGCAGCCACCATTCCGTGTCCGCAGTTGTTTTACGCAACATTTACTGTGGCATTGGACTCATCTTCGGCTGCTGAAGAGGAGCCAGATGGGGCGGGAACGGACACCCACACCTCCGGCAGCTCTCGGACTTGAACTCTCTCGTGTACTTTTGGACTCAAACGTCTGTTTTACGCTAATTGGAAAAGTTGCAAGTTTTTTGGCCTGTTTTTTAGAGCGAGGGGCATCGGAAGGCGGCAGGGTGGTAGGGACATTATATGTATGTACGAGTACGAGAGTAGGCCTGGTGCGGTGTGTGGCTTTTATTGGAGGCAAATTGCTTAGAGCGATGCTTATTAGCAGCTGACACGGTCGCCTCATCATCAAAGTTGTGGCCTAAACTGCTCAAGAAGCTCAAATAAAAATACGAGCTTAAAATAAGCGCAAGTCAAGCGGCGGGAATTTCATACTTTTAAATTGGCCATTAGCCTGGCTGGGATGTTAGGCGGGCAGAAGGCTGTCAGAAGGAAATCTCGGCAAAGCCAGCCCCTCTAGGATCAACATAAGCCCCTGCATCCTGCTCTTTATTTGTAATTATAATAAACTAAAATGACTTTATATTTTGAAGGATGTTTTTGCATCCGCTGTTTGCTCTCATCGCGCGCCATCATCATCAAGAGTGCTTTGTTTCGTTAGCGTTTATGCGGGAGGACTAGATTGTGAAGTTGGGTGATTGTGAATATGCAAAGATTAACGAAAATTATGTAACTAAATTAATAAGTAAAAACTTTAAAAAAAATTAATATGAGTGAAAATTAGTTTATAAAATATGTAAAGCATTTTTCTTTGCCTAATACTAAATAAACAATCTAAACAGAACCATGGATTTGAAAGTTTTTTAAAGGTTTTATATGTTTAAGATTCTTAACATTATCCAATTAATTATTTATTAATACCAAATAGAATTTAAAATAGGTTTAATTATATATCTTTAAAAATTATTTAAAGAAATAATAGATTTCTTAAAAATCTAAATGTATTTAAAGTAAGCCCCCTAGAACCTCCTTTATCATTCCTTTTAATATTTATAACTTGAGCCTTGGACTTCCTTAGCCGAAATAATACAGGGAAATTCTCCCATCAAAACGCGGTGTAAGAACCAACGAAATATTCCCTCGCATAAACCCGAATTTGGCGAATTTATTTCGTGTCCTTTGGCAGTGTTGGCCGATAACTTTGCCTTCCAGGCTCTATATTCCCACCGCGCATGCTCCATGAGAGGATATAGGGGGAAATTGTTTGGTAGGGAGCCCGACGTATCCTTCTAACTGGCAAAAGGTCTATGCAGCGGCAAGCCAGTTCAGTCTCTTGGCTTAAATGGCCGCGTGCGGCAGACAAAAGCGCATGAAAAATTCATAAGAATTTGTCGGTCCGTAAGAAGGCATTCTCGCCCAACGTTCGTCAACGTCAGGCAGCGACACCAACAATAACATCATATAGCATATAGGATAGCCTTAAACGTCTATCGTTAGGTGTAACGAGGTGTGTTTCAGTGTGTGTGAGTCTGTGTGTGTGTTAGCCGTGTGCCTTGATGTCCTGTGTTGTGCTGTGTTAGTGCCGTTGTTATAAAAACACAACAAAAAATTGAATGCCAAATTGAAAGTGGTTGACAGGCAACTGAAAAAACAACAACGACAAGAGCAATAACGTCAAGTGTCCTTTTGGCCAAGGCAAAGTGAAAGCAATACTCACCCGAAAAAGTAGAGAAAATATATGTTGTGGCACAAAACAACACAAAACAATACAGCCACAGTCAACTGCGGCAAATAGGCAAAAGTTTATTATTATTCCATTGATTTCAAGGCAAATCAACTGCGCAACAATTTCGGAATTTTTGGATGAATGTACAGGAGCAGGACTAGGAGCAGGAGCAGGAGTAGTGGAGTAGGTTAGGGTCCCGACAATTGACATGATGGAGTAGTTTTTGTGGAGGGGCTCCTTGTACATCAAACGTTTAAATACAAATTAGTAGGGCATGTGTTCTACAACAAATTTGATTTCACTCCTCATCCCCGATGATGTCCTTTGAGCGGAAATTTCAACAACTTTTTGCCACATGCCATACTTTTGGGGATTCGTTGAAATTAATTTCGGAAGTTTTTCCTTTTTTTTGTTACGAAAATTTTAGCTTTGCTCCGCTCTGCT
This sequence comes from Drosophila pseudoananassae pseudoananassae, assembly GCA_018153035.1. Lineage (NCBI taxonomy): Eukaryota > Metazoa > Arthropoda > Insecta > Diptera > Drosophilidae > Drosophila > Drosophila pseudoananassae. The sequence continues at coordinate 2,437,725 of JAECXR010000042.1, read as the reverse complement.
CGGCTCTGTTCTGCTCTGCTCTGTTTTGTGGTTCTGGTCGCGAGTTCATTTTCCAGTCTCTGATTTTGGCCATGACCACACGTTTGGTTAATTAAGCCGCTGAAGTCATTTGGCAGGGAGCCGGATCTGAAGCTGATCAAGTTGCTGATGATTAAAATCAAATATATATGACACAATCAAGACGGGGCGGGAGCAAGGCCAAGTTAAATGAGAAAACTTTAATTGGAATGAAAACTTTCCTTAGAGCCTGAAAACAACTAAAGTTTACCTTATTTTCAAATTAGATTAAAATTAGATTTTAATTAAAGGACTGCTACTTTAAAGGTTTTATTATGAACTCGTAGCTTATGGAAGAGAGCACTTTATTAATCAATTTACGTCTTGATTCAGATTTAAACTGTTCCTCGCTACCTTATTCTGCCATTTTATTAATTTATGGCCAAATTCATTTAACGATTTCTTGGGGCACTGAAAAGTAGGCAATGCAAATGAAATTTTAATGAAATTAGACTGGCCGGGATACCGATTTCCGAAACAACTTTTCAATTGTAAAACGCCAATTCAGAGCCCCCTCGCTGGGGCTCGTAAATAGGTCTAAGGGTGTGGGGGAATGGGGCCTCTAGTTTATGGCTTTTTAATCATTTAACAACGCCCTTGCTTTTTGCAGCCAACATGCAAATTGCCTGCGCTGGACCCACGCCCGGACCCCAGGATCAGAATCCGTATCCGTACCAGAACCAGAAACAGTACGAGTACCAGGACGAGGCCTACTACCAGCACCAGCACCAGCACCAGTACGAACATCGTCATCATCATCGGGTATAGAAGAACCAACAGGGGCACAATAAAAATTGCCTATAAATGGGCGGAAGAGCCAACGGCTGGGAGCAGTCGGTGATGGTGGAGGATATACGCACAAGGACAACAACGGTGGCAGGCAAACAGCACAACAAAGCCAAACTTCCGCATAGGATGCGCCAGAACGGAAGTTATTTTGGCCGCCTGAACGTGAGCGCGCTGCTCATCTACTTGGGCTGCTATCTGCTCCTGATAATGGCAGCATCTGGCGGCAGCAACAATGTAGTAAATGGCCTCAAATGCTACTGCAATCCGAAGGAGTGCGACGTAATACATTCACCGGACTGCCCTGGCAAAGGACTTATGCTCTGGGATCCCTGCAAGTAAGTAGTGCGGCTGCTGGCAAGCACGGAAGCTCTACGCCAATTAAAATGATATTTTCTGGTTTTATGGAAACCACTGGGGTCTGCCACATGAATATATCATTATCCCGCATGTTGGTTAAATTTATTTGGATTTTATTTTATTAAGGGCGAACCTTGCTGGTGGCTTTCAGAAATATATTCTTAATAGTTCTAAAGCCAGAGGATTTTTCCACAATTTAATTTCGGCTGGAAAAATAGACTTATTTAATAATAATTAATTTAAAATCAACAGCTCCGCAACATAATTGAACTCTCTGGATTAAATTATAAACTCAAGAAATCAATTAAAATAAATTGTCTGTTTGTGGCGGCTCTCAGCTGCCAAAGGGGACATATTTTATTTTATTTCCAATTTGGCAAAATTGAATATCATTTTTACATTTTTAATTATTTGTGGCTTGATGAAATATTATACAACAATTATTTAGACATAGCTAGCTGACATTCGTTGTAGACTAACTAATTAAAATCATAAATTCCTTTGTAGAGTTCATTTGTCTATGTTAGATATTAATAATAATTATAGCAATAAATAGTGGCTTTTTTTAACATGTCAAAGAACATAAATAGGTAGTATAAATTTTCATAATTATACAGTGAACAAACATTTCTATTTTTATAAATTTAAATGCTTATGAAAATCCTTAGTATATAAAGGCTGGAATCTAAGAAAAAAATCACACTTTTTCAACTCTATTATCCAACTAATTGGCAATGATATAATTAAGCGAGTCAGACGTCAAACTGTCTCTCTTCTATATTCCAATCTAATTCAAATCGTGAGTCACGTACTGCTTAAGAATTCAGATCAGGCCAAGACACAGCCACCTACACCTAAGCCAGACTAGAGAGTGTTAACTAATTGTTAACGCTTATCGAATCCAAGACGGAATCGAATCAATTACTACTGGGATTCATTTGGCCTCCATTTGGTGGATTCGTGGATTATACTCATATACATATCCGGCCGATTTGTCCAACTATTCGCAGATGTTGCCGCATATGCGCCAAAACGCTGGGCGAGTCCTGCGGCGGTCCGGGCGGATTTTCCGGTCAATGTGAGCCGCCCCTGCAGTGTGTGACCAAACTGCCCATTAGCAGCGGACTGGGCGTGTGTATGGGTAAGTTGTTACAGATACACATGAAACTATAATACACTTGGAGAAAATATATTTTCCAAAGAAAATAAAACTCTATTTGCAATTCAATTGAAAACAAAAATACACATTTTAAAATTCAGTTTATGTTTATGTTTTGTTTTGGTCTGCTGAATAAAAAAACAAAGGTTTGGTTTTTGCTTGCGAATTGTTTAACGAACAATATTCATTTTATTTCCTGTGCATTTTTATACAAGGGCATATAGAGATAGAGGACACATTGGGCGGGTTATGGATAGGCAGAATTCGTATTTAGTCGCATCCATTATGCATTAACATCACGTATTATAGACCACACTGCCGTCGATTAATAGTTCCACAACCGGTCCGGTGCTCGTCAGCAATTTAGTTCGCACTTGCCATTTGGCCTGGGGCACTCCTGGCGGGAATTCGTCGGCCAGGAATGTGTAGTTTCGGATCTCGAACAGTTTTCCCTGCATAATTTGATGGCATCAGTTTGGTTTTTGTATGTAATCATGTTTGGGGAATTAATGCGGCCGAAATAGACTGGGACTTTATGTATTTTGTTTCACAAAATTGAACACGGCCAAATGGGAAATGGAAAATGGAAAATACTAAATGAAATAACTGAAAAACGTTGTCCAAATTTAACTAGTTTGGCTCGACGAGTGCCACAACACGAAATGTTGACAAATATTTGCTTTTATTTATTGAAAGTTGTTTCCCAGGAGGGAAATATTTGTCTCTACTACCCCGACTAGAGAGGAGGTGGGAGGATAAAGTTTTGCCATCGAGAGTATCTATCTAGATAGGTAGAAGGTACAAAGCAAACGGAAGTTCTATTTCATTAAATTGGTTTCTCCCCGCTTGTTGTCATCGTAAGCTTATTGATTCTCTTTCAATTTTGATAACTTTTTACAAAAAACCAGAGCAAAGCTTTGGGATTAGCTTTATAGTTGGCTTAAGGCTTTATAACTATAATATTATTTTAGACTCACCTTAACCACCGGACATGAAGTAGGAAGATTGCTGACTGCCTTGAATCGAGAAAAAAGTCGGCCCAGAATATTATTGTACATCGAGCTGAGATACTTGCAACCATCCATTTTGAACTCAGCCACACTCATGCGGCTATTGTCCTTTTTTATCAAGTCGAATGTGGCATTTATATTGAACTTGTCAATATCCTCCTTTAATATAAAACGAGATGATACTATGGGTATGCGTTTGCGAACAATTTCGCACTCCAACAGACTGACATACTGAGGTTGCATTATCCGGCAGTCCAGTTTGCTTATATTGATGTCATAGTTTCTCTATTGAATGGGAATCGGTTGAAAAATTTAGGCTGAAGTCCAACCAACAAACCTTTGCCAGCCCCAGTTGAATGGGCAAAAATAGTAGGAAAATAATCCAATACCAGGTGTACATTATAGTTGACCAAACTAAGCGGAAAAATGGAAATGGTCGCGCTTTATATAGGCTGATACTAATTTAAATTAAACGTCATAATAATCGCTGCTAATGCGGCAAGAATCAAAGTTCATTTTCGGCCTTAATGACCATTAAATATGCAGATTAAAACGTAATCTATGTGGTGTTAATAACTCTGTTTTGTGGTGCAGACTTGCAGCACTTGACCGCCCTGACCTACAGCCAGCGCGATAATTGCACTGACAGCGAATCGATTGTCCTGCAGCCAGGATGCGAGATCACAAACAAACGCTGCCAGTGCTGGCCCACCATGCGCACCTGTCGCAGCGACTTCACCGGCGACGGCGGCTCCCCCAGCGAATCCCGTTGGCATTTCAAAAACCTACAGGTAACTGCTGCAATATAGCGTCCTCCCGTGTACGTGTGTGTTAATAATTGGATTTTCGTTTTGCCTGCAGGAGTGCCAGTTGAATTTGCAAAACCTTATTAAGCTCGAACTGGAATTCGATGAAGACTACAAAATCTCACCGAGCAAATTTTCATACAAAAAGTTGCGCAGAAAGCGGAAATCTCTAAGAAAACGCATGTGAGTATAATAGATTTTTATGTTTTTGGGTTAATATTTAAAAGATGTATTTAAAAAAAAAGGTGTGAATAAAAACGAACTGAAGGGATAAGCTACAAAAGAATAATAAATTAAAATAAAACCATTCACAACATTTAAGAAAAATTTTTAAAAATTAGGTTGTAAGATAAAGCATTCGATGTGGGCCGATAGAGTGGTCCCATTTATTGTTGTTGATTTTTCGAAGGGGACCCTCCAGAAAATAAAAAAAAAAACTGAAATATATTTTGTTACTAGATTTTGATGCAGTTCGATGGAGAATCGATCTAGAAATCGTTTAAGGTATTCCTTTCAAGAATCTGATAAAAATTGGCCAAGATATTGACATCGCTGGGGGGCCATATTGTGTTTCCATGCATTTCCTCCAATTCCGGAAGGGTCTCCCCAGAAACTTTGACAAAAAATCTAAAAATTATTTTGTTTCTAGATTTTGATGCAGTTTGATGGAGAATTGATCTAGAAATCGTTTGAGGTATTCCTTTCAAGAATCGGATAAAAATTGGCCAAGATATTGACATCGCTGGGGCCATATTGGGCTTCCAAGCATTTCCTCCAATTCCGGAAGGGACTCCCCAGAAAATTTGACAAAAAATCTAAAAAATATTTTGTTTCTAGATTTTGATGCAGTTTGATGGAGAATCGATCTAGAAATCGTTTAAGGTACTCCTTTCAAGAATCGGATAAAAATTGGCCAAGATATTGACATCGCTGGGGCGCTATATTGGGCTTCCAAGCATTTCCTCCAATTCCGGAAGGGACTCCCCAGAAAATTTGACAAAAATCTAAAAAATATGTTTTTCTAGATTTTGATGCAGTTTGATGGAGAATCGATCTAGAAATCGTTTAAAGTATTCCTTTCAAGAATCGGATAAAAATTGGCCAAGATATTGACATCGCTGGGGCGCTATATTGGGCTTCCAAGCATTTCCTCCAATTCCGGAAGGGACTCCCCAGAAAATTTGACAAAAAATCTAAAAAATATTTTGTTTCTAGATTTTGATGCAGTTTGATGGAGAATCGATCTAGAAATCGTTTAAGGTACTCCTTTCAAGAATCGGATAAAAATTGGCCAAGATATTGACATCGCTGGGGCGCTATATTGGGTTTCCATGCATTTCCTCCAATTCCGGAAGGGACTCCCCAAAAAAATTTGACAAAAAATCTAAAAATATTTTGTTTCTAGATTTTGATCATGTTCTTCCAAAATTTTTCTAGATTTTGATGCAGTTTGATGGAGAATCGATCTAGAAATCGTTTAAAAAAATAATATTTTCCTAATTAACAAAAATGACAAAAACTAAAAAATTTTGTTTCTAGATTTGATCTTTATGGAATCACTTTCAAGAATCGGATAAAAATTGGCCAAGATATTGACATCGCTGGGGCGCTATATTGGGTTTCCATGCATTTCCTCCAATTCCGGAAGGGACTCCCCAGAAAATTTGACAAAAAATCTAAAAAATATTTTGTTTCTAGATTTTGATGCAGTTTGATGGAGAATCGATCTAGAAATCGTTTAAGGTACTCCTTTCAAGAATCGGATAAAAATTGGCCAAGATATTGACATCGCTGGGGGGCTATATTGGGCTTCCAAGCATTTCCTCCAATTCCGGAAAATCCGGAAGGGACTCCCAAGAAAATTGGACAAAAAATCTAAAAAATATTTTGTTTCTAGATTTTGATGCAGTTTGATGGAGAATCGATCTAGAAATCGTTTAAGGTACTCCTTTCAAGAATCGGATAAAAATTGGCCAAGATATTGACATCGCTGGGGCGCTATATTGGGTTTCCATGCATTTCCTCCAATTCCGGAAGGGACTCCCCAGAAAATTTGACAAAAAATCTAAAAAATATTTTGTTTCTAGATTTTGATGCAGTTTGATGGAGAATCGATCTAGAAATCGTTTTAAGGTTTCCCTTTCAAGAATCGGATAAAAATTGGCCAAGATATTGACATCGCTGGGGCATATTGGTTCTATATTCTTCCAAGCATTTCCTCCAATTCCGGAAGGGACTCCCCAGAAAATTTGACAAAAAATCTAAAAAATATTTTGTTTCTAGATTTTGATGCAGTTTGATGGAGAATCGATCTAGAAATCGTGTAAGGTACTCCTTTCAAGAATCGGATAAAAATTGGCCAAGATATTGACATCGCTGGGGCGCTATATTGGGCTTCCAAGCATTTCCTCCAATTCCGGAAGGGACTCCCCAGAAAATTTGACAAAAAATCTAAAAAATATTTTGTTTCTAGATTTTGATGCAGTTTGATGGAGAATCGATCTAGAAATCGTTTAAGGTATTCAAGAATCGGAAAAAATTGGCCAATTTTTTTTTTTTTTTGGGGGTTTTTTTTTTTTTTTTTTTTTTTTTCTTTTTTAAAGGGGGGCCCCCAAAAAATTTGACAAAAAATCTAAAAATATTTTGTTTCTAGATTTTGATGCAGTTTGATGGAGAATCGATCTAGAAATCGTTTAAGGTACTCCTTTCAAGAATCGGATAAAAATTGGCCAAGATATTGACATCGCTGGGGCGCTATATTGGGCTTCCAAGCATTTCCTCCAATTCCGGAAGGGACTCCCCAGAAAATTTGACAAAAAATCTAAAAAATATTTTGTTTCTAGATTTTGATGCAGTTTGATGGAGAATCGATCTAGAAATCGTTTAAGGTACTCCTTTCAAGAATCGGATAAAAATTGGCCAAGATATTGACATCGCTGGGGCGCTATATTGGGTTTCCATGCATTTCCTCCAATTCCGGAAGGGACTCCCCAGAAAATTTGACAAAAAATCTAAAAAATATTTTGTTTCTAGATTTTGATGCAGTTTGATGGAGAATCGATCTAGAAATCGTTTAAGGTACTCCTTTCAAGAATCGGATAAAAATTGGCCAAGATATTGACATCGCTGGGGTTTTTTCCCCAATTCCGGAAGGGACTCCCAAAATTGACAAAAATCTAAAAAATATTTTGTTTCTGTTTTTGTCTTTCATGGATAATCGATCTAATCGTTTAGGTCTCCTTAAATCGGATAAAATTGCCAAGATATTCCGCGAAGGGACTTCCCAACAAGAAAATTGGACAAAAAATCTAAAAATTATTTTGTTTCTAGATTTTGATGCAGTTTGATGGAGAATCGATCTAGAAATCGTTTAGAGGTATTCCTTTCAAGAATCGGATAAAAATTGGCCAAGATATTGACATCGCTGGGGGCTATATTGGGTTTCCATGCATTTCCTCCAATTCCGGAAGGGACTCCCAAGAAAATTGGACAAAAATCTAAAAAATATTTTGTTTCTAGATTTTGATGCAGTTTGATGGAGAATCGATCTAGAAATCGTTTAAGGTACTCCTTTCAAGAATCGGATAAAAATTGGCCAAGATATTGACATCGCTGGGGCGCTATATTGGGTTTCCATGCATTTCCTCCAATTCGGAAGGTTTCCAAAAAACTAAAAATTATTTTGTTTCAGATTTTGATGCAGTTTGATGGAGAATCGATCTAGAAATCGTTTAAGGTACTCCTTTCAAGAATCGGATAAAAATTGGCCAAGATATTGACATCGGGGCGCTATCCAAAAATTTCCTCCAATTCCGGAAGGGCTCCCAAAAAAATTAAAAAATAAACTAAAAATTATTTTGTTTCTAGATTTTGATGCAGTTTGATGGAGAATCGATCTAGAAATCGTTTAAGGTATTCCTTTCAAGAATCGGATAAAAATTTGGCCAAGATATTTGATATCGCTGGGGCCATATTGGGCTTCCAAGCATTGTCCTCCAATTCCGGAAGGGATCATGAGAATCCCGAGAAAAAATTTGACAAAAAATCTAAAAATTATTTTGTTTCTAGATTATGATGCAGTTTGATGGAGAATCGATCTAGAAATCGTTTAAGGTATTCCTTTCAAGAATCGGATAAAAATTGGCCAAGATATTGACATCGCTGGGGGCTATATTGGGTTTCCATGCATTTCCTCCAATTCCGGAAGGGTCTCCCCAGAAAATTGGACAAAAAATCTAAAAATTATTTTGTTTCTAGATTTTGATGCAGTTTGATGGAGAATCGATCTAGAAATCGTTTAAGGTATTCCTTTCAAGAATCGGATAAAAATTGGCCAAGATATTGACATCGCTGGGGCGCTATATTGGGCTTCCAAGCATTTCCTCCAATTCCGGAAGGGACTCCCAAGAAAATTGGACAAAAAATCTAAAAAATATTTTGTTTCTAGATTTTGATGCAGTTTGATGGAGAATCGATCTAGAAATCGTTTAAGGTATTCCTTTCAAGAATCGGATAAAAATTGCCCAAGATATTGACATCGCTGGGGGCCATATTGGGTTTCCATGCATTTCCTCCAATTCCGGAAGGGTCTCCCAAAAATTTGACCAAAAAAAAAATCTAAAAATTATTTTGTTTCTAGATTTTGATGCAGTTTGATGGAGAATCGATCTAGAAATCGTTTAAGGTACTCCTTTCAAGAATCGGATAAAAATTGGCCAAGATATTGACATCGCTGGGGGCTATATTGGGTTTCCATGCATTTCCTCCAATTCCGGAAGGGTCTCCCCAGAAAATTGGACAAAAAATCTAAAAATTATTTTGTTTCTTCTAGATTTTGATGCAGTTTGATGGAGAATCGATCTAGAAATCGTTTAAGGTACTCCTTTCAAGAATCGGATAAAAATTGGCCAAGATATTGACATCGCTGGGGCGCTATATTGGGCTTCCAAGCATTTCCTCCAATTCCGGAAGGGACTCCCAAGAAAATTGGACAAAAAATCTAAAAATTATTTTGTTTCTAGATTTTGATGCAGTTTGATGGAGAATCGATCTAGAAATCGTTTAAGGTATTCCTTTCAAGAATCGGATAAAAATTGGCCAAGATATTGACATCGCTGGGGGCCATATTGGGTTTCCATGCATTTCCTCCAATTCCGGAAGGGACTCCCAAGAAAATTGGACAAAAAATCTAAAAAATATTTTGTTTCTAGATTTTGACGCAGTTTGATGGAGAATCGATCTATAAATCGTTTAAGGTACTCCTTTCAAGAATCGGATAAAAATTGGCCAAGATATTGACATCGCTGGGGCGCCATATTGGGTGTCCAAGCATTTCCTCCAATTCCGGAAGGGACTCCCAAGAAAATTGGATAAAAAATCTAAAAAATATTTTGTTTCTAGATTTTGACGCAGTTTGATGGAGAATCGATCTAGAAATCGTTTAAGGTACTCCTTTCAAGAATCGGATAAAAATTGGCCAAGATATTGACATCGCTGGGGGGCCTTATTGGGTTTCCATGCATTTCCTCCAATTCCGGAAGGGACTCCCCAGAAAATTTGACAAAAAATCTAAAAAATATTTTGTTTCTATATTTGGATGCAGATTGCTGGAGAATCGATCTAGAAATCGTTTGAGGTATTCCACTCAAGAATCGGATACAAATTGGCCAATATATAGTGATCGCTGTGGGCCATATTGGGCTTCCAAGCATTGTCCCAAGTCCGGAAGGGACCCCTCGGAAAATTTGAAAAAGAAGAATCGATCTAGAAATCGTTTAAGGTATTCCGTTAAGAATCTGATTTTTATAGGCCAAGATATAGCCCTCGAAATGGGCCATATAGTGGTCTCCTTAATTTTTGTGGATTTTCGAAGGGGACCTCCAGAAATTTATGCAGATTTGTAGAAAACTGAGTTACAAATCATTTGAGCTATTTCATTTCGGGTATAGCTATTTCTTGAGGCCATGATACCATGCATTTTTGTAGGTTTTTGAAGTGGAGCTTCCAGAAATTATATAATTAATTAAATTTAAAATATATTCATCTTTTCTTTCAGAATCATCTAGGATTGAGGCGTCAACCTGCCATTGAAGACGCAGCCTCTTTCTCATCTCTTACTTATTGAAAAAAAAAACAAAAACATATGGAAAATCTTGTACAGATAGTATGCTTACTTCTAAATAATAATATGGCTAATATAACATATGAGAAATACAAATACATATACAAGAGGAAAAGAGCATATGATAAATAAATGAAATATTGTATGTATCCTAAGACATTTGTTACTTTATTGTTTTTAGAGTGCGCATACGTATGTATAAATTTGCAATTTCTATTCCTAACGCCAAAACATAAGAGTCAAGCCCAAATATACAAACAATAAAATAAAAGCATTTAAAAAATGTTGATGCTTTGAAATCGAAAATATTTAAAATGTGCAAAATGTTAAGCCAAGCCATTTAATATACAATAAACAATAATGCCCAATGACAAATTTTTGCTGTAATGAAAAAGCATCTGAAATATATAAATGGCCAGAAATTTCCATGTTTGTTTTTTAATGATGTTTTCAGGGTGTTTGAATGAAAATATTTGAATATATTTTGAATATTGCAATGCTAACAGTTGCTCATAATGGCGTTAACAGTGTTTGACGTATTGCGTCTAACAGCACAGGCCTCTGTTAAGACATAACATTTCCATTTACTATAGCATACTTTTACCAGTTCGATTACAGAGACCTTTATATAAGAAGCCCCTAAGTGTATGCTACATGTTTTAGCAATGTTAAGGATTTCTGTTAAAAATTCTGGGGTAAAATTTTATTTATTTAATTTCTTGTTTTATCAATGCCCTCTTTTCTGTAATTTTTTGTCTTCAGGATTACTATTCGAACTGAACAAGACGCCGTAACAATAGTGAGGGTTCAACAAAAAAAATAAACCCTTCTGCCCCAAAAAAACGACCATCAACGGCAGTCGAGTGGGGTCAGTTCTTCAAAAGATCAAAGATACACTTTGGCGCTTAAGTGTTTTCCCGCCGTTCTCCAGTATCGTCGACACCTATCACTTCAAGGAGTTTCAGTTTTGAGTTCGAGTTCGAGTTGTGGTTTCGCTTTTTCAATTGAGTTGTTATATTTTATTTGATGTGGTGTGGTGTGGTGTGGTGGCCCGGTGTGCACCTTAGTGGAGCAAACAAAAGCAATTAGACGGCGTCATCTGACAGCCTCAATGGAATAGTTTTCGAGCCGAATGCCCCTCCGTTGGAATGCCTCTGATGGGATCGGATCTGATCCGATGTCCAACTGTCAATGAGGGGGGAGTGGGTCTCGAGAGGGGGCCACTGTGTCCAGGGGCAGAACAATAGGGTTCAAGTGCGGAGGAGTGAGGTGTTAAAAATTCTACTCTTTATGCTCTTATTATGATTTGGCTTGCTTGATGGACATATACGATATGAAAAATTTCAGAGTCAGAGTCAGAGCCAGAGTCCGAGAGGGTCTATGGGGCCGGCCCATTCGAGTATATCTTTTGTCTCACTTGTTTGACAAGCGATGCGTACAAATCAAAGCAGGAATCCAGAGTTGGGCCCCGGAGCTCTCCGAGTCGTCTGTTGTTTGATTAATAGCCGCACAATTGATATGTTAAGTGGTAAATTACGCCATTGGCACGCAAATGTATCTTCAAGATACATGCGTTAGTGTGTGGACAAAATAAAATAGAAAAATACAAAAAAGGCGGCAAGGCGGAGCCTAAAGTGCGTAAAGTGATTTAATTTTGAATGGACGTCAGAGAAAGTTTATCAAAAACACTCACTCCAATACAATTATTCAATTATTTGCTTGACTTTTCCCCCTTGTATACTATATATTTTTAGGTATTGGCCCCCCTTTTGAAAGAAAAGCTCTGCTAACCAGCCACCAAGGTTCGTTGGCTTAAATTAAAACCCATTAGTCTACTTTTAACACGCTTTCAGGGAGTCTCGTTTTATGGTCCCGTTTATATGTTTAAATAAAACCAAACAACACAAACCGATTTGAGCCGATCTGAAGCAAACAAAAAATCCATTAAAGCCTTTTTGTATATTAGAAAAGCGAAACAATGGGGAGGGAGTTCGATTGATGTCATTAAATTTTTGCCACGCCATAAAATTCATCGAGTTTTTTGTTGTTTTATTGAAAAACCGCCGTAGAAGTGTTATAAAAATCATTTAAAAGTCCGAGATTGCCGTAGATTTGATTGTTTTTTTTCGTATTTATTTATTTGTTTTTCGTTTTTTGTTTTTAGTGCACGAACTCCTCGCGCTCATGCTCAACTAAAATGATTTAATTCCGAAACGTGCCTTGCAAATTTTATGATCAATTTTCACTTTAAATATAGATTGAATGCCTTTGGTGAATTATTTAAATGTGTCTCTCTGTCTTATTTTATTTTTTATTGGTTCTTTTGTTTTTTGTATTTTTTTTTAACTTGCTTCGGATATCATGTGACGAAGGTGGATTTTTTTTTATTTTTGGAATGCTTCAGGGAAGGGGTAGAAGCTTTTCGATGATTGGCAATGGGTTTTTGAATTTTAGTTTTATGGTTTTGATTTACGATATTTTAATAGATAAGTGATTTATTGGGGGTAAAACAAAATGGTTATGGAATGGGCTTGGAATTCCAAATTTGCAAAACACTTTTTTTTGGGTAACTATAAACCATATGTCTTATAGGTTTTTTGGATAGGAAGAATTGCTTTTTGTTATTTTAAAAGAATATTAACAAATACTAGTTCCTATTATTTCGCTCTATTTTTACCATTTAGTAGTAATTTAGTTCATCTACAACTCCAATAAAAATAAATCTTCGTCGGCTCGTTTGGCTCTATTATGCGATTGCCGATTGTTTCCCCATCAAAGCTGATAGAGTTGGCTTCATTTCCATTTCTATTGAGGCGTTGATCTCTGGTCGGTTTGTTTGCCTCATAAATAAACTGTGGCAAATGCTCTAAGCCAACTGGACTGAAGCCCCCATAAATTATGTGGCGAAAAGCACAAACTGGAGAGGCCACTGTGGTTGTTGTGTCATTTTCTTGGCGCGCTTAATAAACTACACACACTTTATGCGAAGCTCCTTGCCGTGGTGGCTGTTGTTCGGCCTGCCGATTGCTGTTATATGATTTCATATATCATCAGAGCCATGGAGGATCCCACCACCTCCCCAATCCCCTCTTCTTCAAGTTTATTTAAGTTTTTTTATATTTTTCTGAACTTGGTTTGTTCAACATGCGCAGGCGTGCGGCATTTAGTTCAGCCTGTCGACTCTGTCCTTTTGCCTTTCCTCCGCAGACCCTTCAGATTCAGATTCTTGGTCCTGTTCCTGTTCTCCTTCAGCTTGTTTGTATAAATATATATATATTTTTTTTGTTTGATAACATTTTATTGTCCGCTTTATAAATTATTGGCGTTTGCTGGTCTGGGCTGGGAGCGTCATCGGGATCGCAGAATCGGGGCAAAAAGTATCCTTTTACGTTGAACAGTTTTTAGTATGCAACATGTGTCCAAATTTGTGCAGCGGACAGCGGATAAGGGAAAATTACTAATAATACCCTGTAAGGGGTAGGTTTTTTATAAATTTTGGGAATAGACTTTTGATACTAATTTTATTGGGGAAATATTAAAAGAAGAAGTTCAGAGAAGCTTATTTTATAAACTAGTAGTGCAGTCTTAATCGTATTTTCAAAATCTCTCACTGGGTATTATTCTACTCCATCACTATATTTTCAGACAGCCTGACAAGACCACTTGATTTTATAATTTTTCCTCATTTTTTTAGCTGGCCGCTGAGTCTGCGCGTGTTTTGGCCTTTTAGGGCGCCTTGGCCCTAAAACAGACAATTGAGTGTAGTGTGAAAGTTGCTTTAAATACTCTCGGTATCGGTATCCCGGGTTCCAAAGGCGATGATGCTGAGCACTTCCGATGGGGAGGGGAGTGCTGGCCAGGGGAGGCTGCCACCAAATCAAACCATTTATGTCTGGCTCATGCGACACATTTATCATCGTCAAGTGACGGACAATGGCCGAGTAACACAACGCGCCTGCACCTGTCTGCTTATGGCTCAGAAAGGTGGGAAAGGGGGCCAGCCGATCTTTAATTATACATTATACAAGAGGCACACCCGCTGGGCTGTACGGGGTGCCATCAGTGGCCAAAGTCTTCTAACTGGAGCCCAGAGCTAATGAGCTAAGCGATCTTACACTGCAAATTTAACGAGGGCAATGGGATCTCTGTCTGGTATCTGTGGCATCCCATTATATCCCTCACACATATACATATCTTTACCTATATCGGGTTGCCGGAGGAGCAAGGCGCATTGATCAATCGAAATGATATAATTATGGCCAGGACCTGGACCTAAAGGGTAGCTCTGTGTAAATTGATATCAACAAATTACGCGAAAATATTTCAAAAATATTAACGAATGTGAATGATATAATGATGAGATGATGGATGCCTAAAGGCACTTGGAAAAAGAATCTACAAATATTATAGAAGTATTTAGAATATGGAAGTTCTATCGGTTTTCAGATTTATTTTATTGAGGTTTTTAATTTATTTAGCCTTTCATAAATTCTCTATAAAATTAATCAATAATTTCTTTCAGTGCTTCATACATCACCCTAATTATGCCCAATTTAAAAAGGGTTAATTAAGGCACAAAACGTATTTCGCGTCCTGTGTTCCGCCATGGAGAGCATTATTAATATGCGACATTTTTGATATCTTTTTGCAGCCAAAGTCTCCGAAAAGAGGAGGGCAGATCAGTGCCATGCAGGCACCATAATTACATACAGCATTTGTCATAACACCAGATATGGACATTCAATGCTGTTGCCCAGGGCGCGAAACCTTCCAGCCAGCCTGCCAGCCAGCCAGTGCCGAAGGCAGACAAAGGCAGACGCTTGGGTTTTGGCCAAGATCCGAACTATGCGACAAATGTAAGCGGGCAAAAAATAATCATGGCGATGAAAAAATGATATAAAGAGGCAGGGAAAATTGTAAATATCATCATTGGACGCGGCCAGTGATCGCTGGGCATTTTATAAATAAAACAAAATCATAAATGCAAGCCCCCAGACGCATCGGCAGTCGACAGTCCTCAGTCTGTTGAATGGATCGGGATCTTGGGTGCTATATAATAATTACAGTCAGCATTCGCAATCGCATTCGCCTCTCATCCCTGGGACATTGGAATTCGGAGCATTGTGTCATATTTAATACAGAAATTTTAATTAAACATAATTTGTAAGGAGTGCACGTTGATGCATTCAGACCGGGCTGCCGGAGATTGCTCGACGACGATAGCCCCCGACTCGGGATCGGAATAGAGTAATTTATGGCATTTTATGGTTAGGCCATAACTTGTCTATCATCCGTAGGAATTTCACTTTGATCGTATCGCAAAGTGTGAGAAGTGGGTTCTCCGAAGTCAGGATAGTTGACAAATAGCCAGGTTGATTGCTCTATTTGGAGTTACTTTGGACTGGTAATACCCAACAATATAAAGTATTTTCCGTTAAAGCCATTAAAGAGGTCACCTTCTGTTGGGCTACCAAAGCCAAGAGGATGTTAAACAATGCAAATTCAACCCAAATTCAATTCCATTGCGATGCGGCAGTGATTATTCAAATGATTTAACTAGTTCAACGCGATTGACCCTCCGTGGGCAGCTCTCAAGTTCGATAGGGGCCCAACCCCGAAAAGAGTAACGCTGGCTTCCTAAGGTTGCAGCCCCGAAATGCTTCCCGAAATCGGAGGAGTTGAAGTAATGCCCTCGGGCTGCCTGACTGACTGACTCTCATTGCATTACATTTGCAAGACAACAATGGGCATTTTTATAAAAACTCCTTTTTTTTTTGATTTTTTTCTTTTTGGGCATTCAGTGCATTCGGCGGCGTTGGGCGTTTTTATTTTTACAGATATTGTTTACAATTTTCCAAGCTGGCCAAGTCCAGTCCACAGAGCTGTGCCCTCTCATTGTTGGAGGTTGGATCTGTAGCTGCTCCAATCATCATTTTGTAGATATTCGCTTGGTGATATATTTTGAGTGAGCGCTTCCGGCAAATCGGAGCCACCAGTGAAAGGTCAAGCTGTGGCCAAGAAAAGCAGCCCGAGCAGGAGGAAAACTGCTGCCCAGGGAGCTGTGTGCCATTGGAATGGGATTGCAAACGTTACAGTCGGGATATAGTTGAAAGGATAAAGGTTTTAATAATAAGGTTCTTCATTACGTTTATATATACGTTTTTCAACAGACTTTAAAATAATTTAAAGAAAACATACATAAGCAAGATTTTCCTACATACCTTTTTATAGTCCTATTTAGTGCTACTCCACTGTACTTCGTGTGGCATCGAAATAAACAAATCAAAGTGAGCCAATAGCCTCTGCCCAGTCGCATCTCGTCGATCTGCGGTATGTGCCCAATTTTCCATAACATATTTGATCGCAGCGATCTCTGCAATCGCCTCCGACTTTCCACTTTTCCCTTTGTTTGCTGCCTGGGTTCGTGTGTGAGAAAAACTTATCGAATCGTGGCTATCGTTTTGGGATTTCAAGTCGAGAGAAGGAACAGAAAGGAGGATAGGCTGGGGAGGATATATCGGGGGGGCTTTTGCGGTTCAAATTAAGCCCTGGTGACCAAAAGCGCGGCCAACGAGCTGACAAACCTTGCGGAATGCCTCCACACACGAAGATGATCTCGTGGCAGGAGAGGATAGACCACGTGTATATTGCTTTTGACAGCCTCCAGATAAACCACTTTCCAGATCATTAATTGCCGATCTTTTCGCTCCAAAAACTGCCCCGAAAGTAGGATTGCGATTCGGATTCGGATTTGGGGTTCGCGGATTTCATATTGGGCCAGCTAGAGTTCGGGGCCTGGGAAAGCGTTTGGGCGAAGATCATTCAACTCCCACAGACACCCACACCCACACGGCCCAAATGGCACCACAATCCACCAGACATCAAACAATGATCACGAGTGGTGCTCTCGGTGGTGGTGGTGCTGCTGCCGATCTGGTGGTGCGGGTGCGGTTTGCCTTTGCCTTTGAGTCTTGGGCTTTGGTTTGAGTTTTGCTTTGGTTTTGGCCAGGCTTTTGGGCCACATCGATGCTGGCCGACTGCTTGATGATAGCCTGTGAGTAGACTCGCCTTGGCCCGGGTTTGAATTATTACACTGGGGGGAATATTATTCTAAAAGGTATGTACATAGATGATAGAAAATATTATAAGGGTTTAGCTTGGTATCCTATCTATCCGGCTATTTTACCGGCTTCCAAAGAAATGTACAAATTAATGAAAATATTATAATTATTATAGATGGAATAATAAACCTTTTTGTACCTATATATTACACTTCTTTTTCTACACTGTATCTTGCTTTTTTACTGATCGTTTTGGGCATGGGCCCCTAAGGGCCTTTCGATTGAACTTGTTCCACATTTTGATTGTAATGCTGCTGGAGAGAGGCGAGAGCTGGGCAAGACAAATATGATTTTCAATTTGCCGCGATCGCTTTCACAAGATTTGCATTCCACTTTGCATTCGCAGCTCCCCTCCGCTCTCTTCTGGCCAAAAGCCCATTAAACACTTGAGAATGGTCGAGTCAAAGTTCAACTGGGTTCGACTCCCTTACTTTTCTTGTACTTTTTTCGTTTTTCATGCTGTTTTTGGCTCATTAAACCGTCACTCCAGTTGTTGTTGCGTTGGGAATTAGCCACAAATCAAAACATTTATGGCCGGCAGAGCTAATGAGTGGCGGGTCGAAATGCTCGATTTACCACCCAAGTCGGTTATAGATAGATGCACCGCATAAATACCCACAAAGTGTGTCGTAAAAGTCCGACGCGATCATCAAAATGTTTCTTCTTAGTGGACAGCTTCAGGTGAGGCCACCTGCCTGGAGAGCAGCCCCAGTTTATCAGGCCCATAGTCCGCGTCCTCCTAGTTCCAGTCCCAGTCTCAGTCCCGTGTACAAAATGCTATGCAAATTTGGTTTTTATTTACCCGCTCGGCTGCCAGAACAAGTGCAAAAGTCTTTCTTGTGTTCCCATTCCCAGGTGGTCTAGCACTGAGGAAAATTATACGTCAAGAAGGTGGATTAAAATGGGTATTTTGTAGATTTTTTAATAAGAAGTAGTTGTTAAATTTTTATACTACTCACTTGGAGGAAAATACTTGTATAATAAGTAACATACCTCTATACAAAGCAAAAACCTTTTATTCATGGCAGACAGGACTCTTCTCCTGACACTCTATGGCTTCAAAAAGAAAATGTCTTAAAAATTCATAATTTTCCAGTGCACTTCGAATCCAATACCACTGGTGTCCAGTTGCTCCCATCATCTGTGCACCACTTCCCCAGAGTCAACTCTGGATTTTATGTGTGTTTGGCATTTGCGAAATGCGTTCGCATGCACATTTGAATCAATCGCCGGCTCAGATTGGTTTCTTTCCATTTTTTTCAGATATTTTTTTTGCGTTTTATGACTTTGGGGATACCGGTTAGGGGATCGGCGAGCCGCGATGCTTTTGAACTGCACTGATATCGTTTCGATTTGACATTTAGCATCGCTAATTCATGCGAAATCACCCAAAGATTATGTTCATAAGCACACATTACGATTACACGTTTATTATAATTTAGGAGTTTACTTTGCGATCGGATCGAAGGAGGCGACCAGTTGGTGGGCCTTGGCCTGGGAAAGTGGTCGGTGACAAAAGCGTTTTGCAGCGGAAGACATGAGATCACTTAGAGGTGGCCCTGTTTTTTCGCTTTTTTTGTATATTTCTTTCAGATATATCTGCGTGCGAGTGACTGGCCAGAAAAGGCACTGAAAGCCAAATGGACCACATAGCTAAATGGATTTGGTTAGATAAGGGAGCTCAGGTGAAACCCGAGAAAGTGGGTTAGGCTTCAGAAGAAAACTTTCCCTTGACAGGTCCTGGTGGAAAAGTTGGGGGGCGAATTCATTTTTTAAATCTTGCATAGTTGTGAAATGTTTATGAAACTAAATAGCTTATACTCCCAAATAATAAATAATATTAAAGGAACTTCTTACCTTTAACTCCTTGTTGGTTCAAGACCTAACCTCCCATCTAGATTAGTTCCACAGCTTCTCCAGAATTTCGAGAACCCATTTCATTCCTCGTTAGCCACATGATGTATGCAAACCACTGAACCACAATGGTGGGTGGATAACCAAAGACCCAGGGAGAGATGCCGAACCACATGAATGGGGAGATCGTTTGTGACATGCGCGCGGTTCCACCAATCACCTGGGACGTTGGAGAGCTCCAAGGGGAGGCTACACTGCAGGCATTGGAGGCCCTGTGTTGCAGCTATGTTGCCGCACTAATTGAGCATTTAAATGCAGCGTAATTACTTTTCTAACACCTTCATCAGAGGCAACCGTCAACGGCTCGCCTTTGATGCGCACTGCAAATTAGCATATAAATTGTCCCGTGTGAACATAAAATCAAATGACATGTGAGTTTGTCAAAAAAGCCACCTCAAAGTGCCGCTGAAAAAGCCAAGTCGAAAGCAGAAAAGCTGGCGGAAGGACATGATAAGGTGGAAAAATCCAATCCGTTGCCTCAATCGAAGACGGCGGCCAAGAATCAAGAGTCATTAGCATAGCGAACGTGCAACTAATTGGAAATGGAACAGATCGGAGTATGAATGGAGTAGTAGTAGTCCCTCTAAATGCCAATACAAATAGTATTACTATTCTGGGAGGAGTACTATGGCTCGGTGCCTTGGGAAATCGAAGGGTAAACCCCTAAATTCTGGCAACCGGCGCCAGCCAGACGTCTTTATGGCCGATCATGGGTCGTTGTGGTGCATTTTAAATCGGCCAAAGGGCATTCAATTAATTAAGCCCCAGTAACAGTTAGCCATTTGCGGCTCCATTCGCCCGTCCGTCTATGAAGTGTGGGCGAGTTTTTTGACCCGACGACGGGGCAGGAAATGCACCGCGTTCTGAATGCCAAGGCGTATTCCGAACAATCGTTCGATGTTCAATGGTCGACGATCCCCACCCGTCCACCCAGCTCCTCCTGCAGTCCCGCTGATCGTTGCACAAATGCGTTTTGCATAACTGAGTACTTTCTGGCCTGAACCTTATGGCCAAAGCTGAAGCCAAACGATGACGTTGACAACGAACGGCGCTGC
The DNA here is from genome assembly GCA_018153035.1 of Drosophila pseudoananassae pseudoananassae. Classification (NCBI taxonomy): domain Eukaryota; kingdom Metazoa; phylum Arthropoda; class Insecta; order Diptera; family Drosophilidae; genus Drosophila; species Drosophila pseudoananassae. The sequence continues at coordinate 2,417,336 of JAECXR010000042.1, read as the reverse complement.
TGCCGCTTTTGGGGGCGTTTGCTGCACTTGTTGCCACAGAACGGTCAGTACACGGTCAGAAAAAATGGGGGGAAAATATGGAAATTATCAACTAAGAGGTTCCTATTTTTTTTTGTTGAAACATTTAAATATGTTTTATTTTCTGGTTAGTTTTAGAATAATGTAGTTTATACTTTTTAGGTTTTAAATAATCTTGAGTGTTTAAAAAAATATCACAAGATCTATAAATATTTTTTGTAGTGCCTATCTTTATATGACAGTTTCAAAGCCAAGAAAAGTAAAGAGTTTTTGGTGGGTGGGGAACGGGGTGTATCCGGTCAGAATTTTTATGGACGATCATTAAAATCGATAAGTGAAATCATATTCACAATCAATGAAATATGCTTCCAGGAAACATACTTGTGTGGGCCATGGACTTGTTGCAATTGCCTGGGAATCATAGATGCGTTTTATGATTGAATCGATCGTGCCAGAAATAGAAAATTAGAATTAAAAGGTGGAAGGCTATCATTCATTCATAAAATCATTCGTAAAAAAATGGAACAGAAAAATATCAGAAAATTAATATTTATATTTCGAAGAAGCGCGTGATTATTTTCCATTTCAAACCACATTATTTCCTGCTTTCGACGCGATAATTATAATCTTATAGACCAACTATCTGGCCTGGGTATAACCAAAGTCATGTTGGCTAATCTCGGCTCGGAGTTCGGAGTAAGATCGATCCGGCAGGACCTCCGCAGATCAGATGCCCAGTGAGGAGCGGGAATAACCCGGCAGACTGTCCATTGACGGCGTTTTTTCCCAGTTAGCTTAACTTGCTTTGCGGCTTCGATAGATTATCGAGCATTAGACCAGGATTAGGAGTCGGTGTTTTGCCAGGCAGTCACTCAGCCAGTCAGTTCCCAGTTTCCAGTTCGGCCTGGACTCGTCCGGCTAACTTGTGCAATTTGTGTAAATTCCAAAGCCAGGATCTGATCAAACAAGTCCCGGATTTAATTGAGATCAGCCAGCCAGCCGAGTGGCAGAGTGTGTGAAAAACCGCGAAACGCTTTGGAAAATTTACAGCGTTTCCCGGGCTGGCTGGAAATTCGATTGGCAAACCGCAGATTCAACTTCCGCTAGGGGGTTTTGCCCAATCCCAAGGCCCAGTCCGAGAGTCTAATCTCAAACATGTGGGTACTTGGCCAACATTAACATATCGTTAGCGATCTGGCGAACTCAGATCGAAGATCTTCGAACTGTGATCCGTGGGAAGTTTGGCGTTGGTCCAAACCAGACTCTGCGTCGCAGGGAAACTCCATTGGAAAAATCGGAGATTTGGCCAAAGGCTTAAAACGGAAACTGATCACTTCGAACACAACTACACCCTGCTGTCATAATTGTAACGTAATTATTATTTATGCTGTCACACTCGATTATAAATCTCATATTTGCCAAAAGTCTTATGATTGTCTGATTTCAACCCCTTCTGCTCCTGCTGCTGTTTCTTTTGTTTGAGTTTGAGTGAGAGAAGATCTGCCATCAATAATCATATTTTTGGGAATTTGCATAATTTCATAATTCCAATACAATGTCAATTGTCCGATCCGAGTGATAAGCCACACACTACTAGCTAAGAGTCCCCGCCGAGAGAATCAATAAACGATGGCCATATATCAAATGAATGCAAAGCCCGAACGGGTTTTCGAGGTGCAGACTGTGGAACAACGAAAGCGTAATGAAGACATTACCGAAACACAATTAAACAGAAGACATTTGTCAGGCCAAACAGAACCAACAACATATCAAAAGCCAAAAACATCCAGCACCCAGCACACAAAGTGGTCGGAGTGGAGAACTTCCAGATGCCATGAGAAATTAGCCAAACAAGTTTTATTGACTTTTCCTACCCCCCTGGCTGAATTTCTAATTTTTCGCAAAAGTGTGCAAAAATTAGTATAATGCGTATTATATTTCAAAATGGGTTAGGCTAAAGGGAATTATTAGATGAGCTATAGAATTAATACTTACATATATGTAAGTAAGCAATAAAAATCCTACAACAAAAATCGAGTGCCCTTGAAACCCACTTTAACAACATTTCGATAAAAATCGTAAAACATTCCCAACGAGACTGGATAATAATAGTGCTCAGCTTCTATAGTTCTCAATTTACACCCGGGTGCAATAGAAAAACTGTTTGTAGACGATAAATATTTTCCGCCTTCTCTTTATGTAACAAAAAAAAAAAAAAAAATTAAGATAAAAAATACTGAGAGATTCTCCTGCCGCCGTACGTCGCCGGTCATCAAAGCTATTTTTACTATATGTATGGTATATAATGAAACTTGAACAGTCATCGGATATAATGAATACATCTCAATCCCCTGCTCGATTCCGTTGTTATCCAACGTGATGTGATTCATTGGTTTATCTGAGGGATTATGCCTAAATCTTTGGCCGGCGAGCTATTAATTTACTAATTGTAATGTTGGCCATAAAAAATATTTAGCAGCCACGAGCTCAGGCCTTATCTTTGTAGACCAGGTCGGTCCGGGCCAGAAAGACCAGATCGCTGGCCGTGTAGGACATTGGAAATGCAAATTCTTCGCACATAATCACAATAACAATGATGGCACAACAAAATGCCAAGTCCGAGCTGTTAAATCAAAAATATGCAAATTACTTTTGAGAGCGAACACGAGTCCCAATACTGATATTTGAAAACTGAACACCATATCGGAATCCGAATCCGAAACCGAATCCGAACAAGTTCGAACCCAGATCGAGTCGTCGTCTGGGGTCGTTTGATGGATATGTGCTGGTTATACAGTCATTTGGCCAAAATGATGCAATCAAATCTATGTAAATGCGAACGGCTCTTGACTCCTCTGGCTCTGACATTTTGAGGCTGATGCTGATACTGATGGGTGGTTATAGCCGGAATCGAATAGCCCTGGTCCGATCATATAGGCATAACTAAGTAGCTAGCATTTCCGTCAGTTTTTTACTCATTTACGACATCGGGCAATTAAAAAAGTTGAAAAGTCAAAAAGTCAGCTCAGAAATGTGCGTCAGTTTTTTATTAGTGTTTTTTTACCGATCCACGATTTTTTAACCTTCTTTCCCGAGTGACCTTGAGGCAGATTTCCTTGGAAATTTTCTGCCAAGCAGACGAAGTCATTTTTTTACGCAACTCGAACTGGCAATTGACTTTTTTATATGAGGTCCTGGGTCGGGTGAAGACATATGCCAAAAAAAAAATTAAAAAAGGGAACCATTTCATCCTTTTTCCACTTAAAAAAAGTGGGCATGAGCGGATGGGTGAGGCGAGGTGCTCTGCATTGGCTCGGGTTATGGCCATCGGCTGCTCGACTTTTTATGGTTACGGCCCGACTTTATGACCATCATATCGGCCACTTTCGGGCCGAAAAAATCCGCAGCGGGCAGGCTGATTTTTTAGGGCAATTCTTGTGGCTACCTAAGCTCGCGATTTCGTTACCTAATCGCAGGATCAGCTTACCTAAGCCTAAGATTATCCTAGGATCATAATTATGACGGCGGACGCGATACTCGGCTCGGTTTTTTTTGCGCGCCGAGCGCGTTGCCGGGCGGCAAAAAACTTAATCCGGGGATTAAACCGGATTAAAGTCACATTGTCCTCATTTTTTTTTTATGTCGGACTCCTCTCCTTTCGGGCTAACTAATTACTCGGGAAAAATTACCCATTTGCTTGTGCGGAAATTCGCGAAACAGTAATTTTTTACAGAATTTTTGGCAAACGCGCGTTTTTTTATGGTGTGTGAGAAAATAGAGGAAAAAAATGGTAAAGGACCAGACTGAACCGGGCAAGGACCATAAAATTGAATCGATTAGAAAAAAACGGTGGTGGGCGGGTGGTCGGTTGGTTGGAGGACAGAGAAGGATATACCGAAGGATGGTTCTAGTTACTTTTTGACTTTTTTACAAGCCTTTTGTGAGATTTTCCGCGTTTACTTGGAAGAGCTCTGGTTGATGCAACAATTGAAAGTAAACCCGAGAATATTCCCAGAAGTTTCCTAACGATTTTTTAAAAATGTGCTGGAAACAGCACTCGTGGCTTAGCTGATGGAATAGTTTGTCTCCTAATAAGGGTTACAACTAACCATAGATGGGTTTTGGTCAAAAAGTCAAGGCTCTTGTTCATTTTAGTCGATGGTCAACCCTTTCAGGACAATGAGGATCCATAAAAGGGTTAAACACAAAAGGGTTAACTGAGTCGAACAGGTAGCTCCTCTCCCATGCCAAACATCAATAAATATTCATAAAAAGAGTTAAGTGCTACCATAAGGTTCTTTGTTTAGAAAAAAGGGGTAATGATTATAGTCGTTGTTGACTTTTAGGAAAGGGTTAGGTTGGCAATTAAATTTATATAAAGGAAATAAATTTAATTGATAAGAGATATATATTTTTAGTTCTTCTTATTATCAGTAAAGTCTGGCAGAGATCCGTCGGTCTTTCGGCCAACTCCCCTTGAGTTTTGGGGCCTTCGACCATTTCGATTTCCAGCGGGCTGAAAAAAAGGCTCCGCCCATGCCAAATAAAATGAGAAAATGTTAAAAATGAAGTCAATAGCTGGCGGGCGAGGTGTGTCATGGTGTGATGGTGTGAGTTTGTATCTCTGTGAGTGAGAAATGTAAGCCGCCCTTTTGCCGGCGAGTTTCTTTAATAAATAACCGAATAACGAATAATATCAGAGCAATGCAAATCGAGCGATTCCCCCCAGAAGTCTAAAACCGGAGAGAGAGATGGAGCGATCTGGGCTCGAACCCAGGCTCTGTTAACAGAGCCCTAACAGAGACTCAAGTGGTGGTGCGCCTGTGTGCGTTTTTGAGTGAGTTTTTGATCGCTCTCCGATCTCGGTGGTGGTTTTAGCCGTGATTTATCAGAGAGCTGCTCGAACTGGAAACTGGCAACTGGGAAACTGGTAACCCCACGACGAGTGAGTGTGTGAGTAGGGCCCGTACATAAGCCAAAGAGTTCGACCAGTGATACACAGAAACGCTTCTTGCCAGTCGATGCTCTCAGCCAGAAATCAGTCGTCAGTTAGTAGCCGAAGTGTCAGTTACACACATCGAGAGTTCCACCAGCGCGTTGCGTCGCATTTCGAAAATCATCGTATCCAAAAAACTATTAATTTTCCCAAGTGTGAAAACCCCCAAACAAAATAATAAACCAGAGACTGATCTAAAAGTGTTGAAAACCCAAAATAAACGCAAAAAATCTGCACAAGTGAGGCAACGTTTAGCAACGATCGGGAATCGCTGCAATTAAAAAGTCATCGTTACACCCAGTTCCTGACCGAAAACCAGCACCACAAAAAAATAAGGTAAGTTCTGAACGAGACAGCTATTGGGAAAGTGAAAGAGATGGGGGATCGATCTTGTCCGAAAGTCAATTCACGGTTTTTATTTTTGGGTCGCGGCCGACGGCGAATTTTATGATCCCTTGTGCACTACTTTTATTTTTTACAGTTTCTCGCGAAAACCTCGCAGCACATTTCCATCTTTCCTTAAAAAAAACACACAACGGGGAAAAAATTGTTCATAAACCAAAATATCTATTTTTTTTTGACTCGGGAAATGTGTGTGTTTTATGGCCGAACGTCAAGGACTGCTGCATTTTTTTAGGGAAGAGCGCGACAAACTCCTCGTAATGACTTCATCTAAAAAAGGAAATCTACCTGAGTTTTATGGTTGGGCAGTGCGAAAAAAATGAAAATGAACGCATAGGGTTGCATAATCCGGCAGCTTAAGTTTTTTGGCCTGTTGTCTCCTGTCTCTGATCATAAAAAACGAAACTCTCTGCACGTCCATCCTGCAGACACTTCGTGCAAGCCGAGTCCCTCGGTATAAATATCCTGTCGGCCCTCAGACCGACATCAGTTGCTCAGCAGCATTCTAGACGAACAGATCACAGAGATCGCAGAGAAGGAGATCACACAAACACACAACATTCCGACAAAGATCAGCAGTACAACATGGTGTTCAACTTGGTTAGTGTCCGGAAAACATCTCGCCCTTCTATGGATTAAGACTGCCCAGTCAATGGATTAAACCCTTACTAACGCGGGATTTATTTCTTCACTTACAGATGAACCAGACATGCAAAGTGTGCGGAGAGCCGGCGGCGGGCTTCCATTTTGGCGCCTTCACCTGCGAGGGCTGCAAGGTAAGTTGTGTCCCAAAACGATGAATGAAAGAACATTTTCGCCAAAAAATGAAGAGATTCATTCTTAAAATCTTTAGAACCATGATATCTAATCAACTATTTTTTTCTTTCATTTACAGTCTTTCTTCGGAAGATCTTACAACAACATCAGCACCATTAGTGAGTGCAAGAACGAGGGCAAGTGCATCATCGACAAGAAGAACCGGACCACCTGCAAGGCCTGCCGCTTGCGCAAGTGCTACAACGTGGGCATGTCCAAGGGCGGATCCCGCTACGGACGCCGCTCCAACTGGTTCAAGATCCACTGTCTCCTGCAGGAGCACGAGCAGGCCGCTGCCGCCGCCGGAAAGGCACCACCCAGCCAGGTTGGTGGCGCCACAGCCCCTTCAGCCGCCTCCCCGGTAGGCTCCCCCACACCCCCGGTTTCGGAGACATGGCAGCGGCCGCCGCCCATCTGCACCACCACCAGCAGCAGCAGGCAGCCGCCGCAGCGGCCCAGCGTGGACACCCACACATGCCGCTCCTGGGCTACCCCGGCTATCTGCCCGAGCACGCCGCCGCCCTGCCCTTCTTCAGCATGATGGGTGGTGTAGCCCCGCACCAGTCCCCCTTCCCACTGCCCCCCGCATCTCCTCTTCCCCGGCTACCATGCCTCGGCAGCAGCCGCAGCCGCCTCGGCAGCCGACGCAGCCTACCGCCAGGAGATGTACAAGCACCGCCAGAGCGTGGACTCGGCGGGCTCTGTGGAGTCCCAGAGCCGCTACAGCCCGGCCAGCGGTGTCGCCGCCCCAGTGCAAGTGCCTCAGCCGACCAACTCCGCTCGCCAGACCCCCATCGACGTGTGCCTGCCCGAGGAGGATGTGCAGTCGGTGCACAGCCACCAGTCCGGCAGCCTCCTGCATCCTATCGCCATCCGTGCTACGCCCACCCAACAGCTGCACTCCAGCTCGCCCAGCAGCCCGCTTAGTTTCGCTGCCAAGATGCAGAGCCTCTCGCCCGTGTCCGTGTGCTCGATCGGCGGAGAAACCACCCCGGCACCCATCGCCCAGCCTGCCACGCCACCAGCCACCGCCCAGGAGGGTCCCATGGATCTGAGCATGAAGGCGTCTCGCAGCTCGGTGCACAGCTTCAACGACAGCGGTAGCGAGGACCAGGATCTGGAGTCCGCTCCCCGCCGGAAGTACTATCACTTGGACGCGGAGTACACCAGCAGTTCCTCCCACTCGCACTCCCAGTCGCCGCCCGCCACCCACCACACCGAGGTCAAGCGCCAGAAGCTGGGTGGTGCTGATTCCACCCACTTTGGTGGCTTCGCCGTCTCCCACAATGCCGCCAGTGCCATGCGGGGCATTTTCGTGTGCGTCTAAGGCTAAGAGTGGGGACGGACGGACGGAGGTGAAAGGCGCGAGAAATCTCATTTCGGTGGGAGGAGCCCCCACAGCCCCACAGACCGTTGTTGTTGTTTTACGGTTTAGTGTACTGTTTTTTGTTAGTTTGAGAAAATGTAAATTTTTCGGTGCGCTCGCTCACATCTAGGAGACACGAACGAGACGGGGAGAGACTGGTTTCGCTGGAAAGAGAGAGTGAGAAGGAGACAGCCAGCCAGGTAGTTGCATTGCACTCACACAATCACAAACACACGTACACCACACACACACACTCAAACACCTAAAAACTATTGAGCTCAAACCCAAAAATTATTTTTATGAAACGTTAAAAAATTGTAAATATTTATTTGAGCCTGTTTGCAATTGTATTTAAAGCTAGAAGGAAGCGGAGGAGTTAGTTGACATTCCCACCCTCGAATCACTATTGTACATAGAATTGTTAAGTCTAAGCATGATCTTAATTGTGTCTAAGTATTTTATTGTATTTTAGTTCTAGTTACTCTTTATCCCTACGATTGGCTTTTAATTTTATGAAAGAAAAATAAAAATGATTAAAAATTAAATACTTTTGTGTTTTTTAAAAACATTGGGATGGTTTTTGGAAAGAAATTTTAAGAGATGTGAATGCATTAATGTATTCCCATTTTTAAAATTAGTTTAAACTTAAATGCTTGCTAAAAGTACCAAGATCTGGTAGCACATGTTAAAGGTTTTATAATACAACTTATCACTGAAATATAATCTGATACAACCTGAATCAAATAAATACTCCATAATACCTATCCAAAGCATGTCCCATAGGTATCTCTCGGATGTATCTATTAGCTGTCAACAAAGTTCTTTGGCTACCGCACATTCCTAGGATCAAAGCTAATAAATAACTTTGGTATTCAGCCATCATTCTTGTTTCAAAATCAGTTCTGTTCGTTCATATATCTGATCGGCGGGCGGTATCTTTGCTTCTCCCCGTCCGCTACCCCCACTCCCTCTTGTTTTTCATAACCACGGGCCAAATAGGCGTGGCCTGTCAATGGCAACACCAAAAAGAAACAAAATGAAAACAAATGCTTTGGCATAAATTCAATCAACATTCGGTTGCAAGTCGATCGAGGATGGCCGATGGCCGATAATAAAACCGATATAGCAGCCGTTAAGTGCTTTTGTGTCTGCCCATTGCAATCGCGATTGCCGTATTGTAAATTAAAAATGCCACAAATGTTACGCACAGATATTTGTCCGACCGGCCGACCGCCCATCCACCCTGTTTTATATGCTGCTGCCATGAGCATTAGGCCTATGTCTAATGTTTAATGCCTAGGCCTCTGCCTCTGCCTCTGCCCATGCGTTCGATATGGGCCAGTTGTAGGCACTGATTCTGCCTGGCAGTGCGACCACGTGCTGCTTCAAATAATAAACTTTATATTAACACATACAACAGTCATACGCCCCGTTGATGGCCAGAATTTTAATCACTTAATTAGCCGGAGCGACCGCTCCGAACTTGGTTTATGGCCCGACGGCCCAACTACTGCTGGATCCACTATATCCACGCTGGATCCACCCAATGATGAATGGGTCGGCTGGCAAGTTATGCAGGATTCCGGGGTCTGGGATGCAAAATCGTAATGCCCGAGTATCGACCAAAAAAATCTGGCAGTTGACGCCTCGACGGGTGACAATAAATATACCATCAAGGTGGGTTTGTGCCGGAGAGATGAGACCGCAACATACTGGGCATCATCAATATGCATGATGGGGTCGCGTTCGGCGGAGAAGGGACTTGCACGCGGGGCGGTGGGTGAGCAGCGCACGCCATTGTGCCTTTGTCGATCGATCGCATTCCAATGTGTGTTTTGTCGTCATTGTTTCTAAATTTATTTTTATAGTTTATTAAAGAGTCATATCATAGTAGGGAAAAAAGACCAAAAATGCAATAAATTGAAGCCGAGAAGTCAACACACTTTTAAGTAGGTTTCAAATAAATTTTTAAAATGATTTAGCATCAAGAAATAAATTAGAGTTAAACTTTGGAAGCTAAACTAGCTAGTTTAAGAATTTCTAAACCCACCTAAGAAGTTTTCCCGAAGATTACATTCAAGTTCGTTGCCTAAGTCTTTTGTTTCGGAACTAGATTATCTAAACGTCACTAGTTTGGGTCACTCCCAGACCGATTAAAGCCCACACCCTTGATAAACACAAGATGCTTTGGTATATCATATGATTCGTCAAGTTCGTTGCTTAAGTCTTTTGTTTTCCCTGACTATTTTGTGTTTTTTGTTTTGGGGTTCAACTGGCGCTGTCAAACTGAAAAAGTGGTTCATTTGTCTCATCGCCCCAATCTCTCCAATCAAAAAGCCATTTAGACAACAAAGACGAGAAGAATGAGACAAGCGGAGAGAAATAAAATCGATTCAGCATAAAAATGATCCAAAAGTATAACATTTCAAAATTTTATTGACTGTCAAAATGCAGGCGCCAATCGAAAATGAGCGCAGACAAGCGGGCTAGATCGGGTTACCTGGCGCCAAAGGCGACTTTCAAGATGCTTTATTGACCCCACGTTGAGCCAGTGTGTGATCCATGATAGATGCATCACTAATAGAGTTCCAGGCGATACAGCGAACAAAGACCGTCTCTGACTCGGACTGTGGCTCTGAGCACATCTTTAAAAATAGTTCAAGATTCGAGACAAGCACCTGCACAGCCCCATTCAATTATTTATCACCGTTCGCAATGCTAATGTTCCTTCGGTTATGGCTTTCAAATTAATGCATGCAAAACATATATAATACGCGAGCCGTAAGAACATGTTTATTAAATTAAATAATTGCACCTCGAGTGGAGTGGCATCGCTGAAAAATAAATTCCCAATTTGCATTTGAAGCTGACAATGGATTTGGACAAACAATATAGCAACGCAAATATTATTGACACATTATAAAGGTGGAAACATGTTTCTAATGAGAAATTATGCAAAAATTTGCATAAAATTTTGTTTAAGGCAAGTCAGCAGCTATCTGAACAGAGTCAATGCTTCTCGACGGCGGCTGCTGCTGCTTCGGCGTCTCCGGTAGCGGCCTTAATTACTGCCAAGCATCTCTAGAGGGTAATGGGGCGTGTTCTTAGACTCGCAGCACCCGGGCTGACAAATAGTCAAAACAAACTATGACATACCGCTCATATTAATATCTTCAACCGCTGAAGAGGAGCGATCATTAACTCTCAAGGAGACGGTCTAGGATTGAGGAAGCAAAAGTTCAGTCTGTATGGTCCGAAGTATTCAATCGTTTCCATATAAGAGTGTGTATGGTTTTTAAGAAATCATTAAGGAACTTGATGGGCGGGAGGCTTATTTATTTTACAATAATATAATTAACCTTATTTTTCATCAAAAAGTATAAATAATTTAATGACCTGCCATATATTGCACTTTCCACTTGACCCCAACGCTGCACTCTCCGCTCAACCATATTCCGACTGGATTTCTTGGTGCTATCCCAAGATCCGATCGGATGACGGACAGTTCCATTGTTCTTCCAGCCAGGAAGACATTAACCCACTTAAAGCCGCCTGAGAGCTGGCCAAATCACATAGCACACTCCCAATCGGAGGCTCATCTTTATTGATTTCGATTCCGCCGCCGCCGCCGCCACCGCCACCTTTAACCTCCGTTTGTGGATCGGATTGAATGGAAAAACAAACTGCCAGAACTGCCAGCCAGGTTTTGGAGGCGCTTGGCTCACACGAGATCGGAGCTGGCCAAAAGGGTTTCCTGATTGCCGATTCTTGATTCCCGGCCCCACGAAGAACCTGGACCTCAGCTGGCGCTGGTAATTAGTGATCTGGTGCACTTGATATGCACCTTAATTTAAACATTTCGTACACACCCAGCCGGGGCACGCATTTTGTTTCTCTTATTTTGTATTTGGCTCGAAGCTTGAAGCCCTTCTACCAATTCTTCGGGGTCTCATCTGCTCCTCGGACAAGTTCTGCGTGTAGCGCATGCCGTTGGCTTGTTTCTGGCCCATTCCCAGTCTCATTCCCGATTTCAGGCCCATTCTCATTCTCTGTTTGGCTCTGAGCTCTTAGCCAGTGCCATTCCCTTCGCGCGCCGTGTTCTCGTTTAAACGTTTATTTAACTTAAACGAACTTTGCGTGTCGATTAAAGTGCTGCGATTAAGGTACGACCTGATCCGGTCTTATGGTATCTGCTTTGTTTTCTTTTTTTTGTATTTTGTTCTCTGGCGGATTTTTGATGACCATCAGATGGTTATAAGAAGGGTATATTCGAAGAAAGTGCTTAAATAAGCTTCTCTGATTTTGATTCTAACTCATGATTCTATAAAGAATCCCCTTTCGTTGGCCATCCTTTGTGGCTTGTCTTTTTACCCTTTATAATTTTTGCAGGATATCTCAAGGGTCTATATTGCTCTTTCATTTAAAATCTGTTCACAAATGCCTTTGGTTGGCAGAGGCGCATGCGTGTCCAGTGAACTTACAGGTCAAGCATACGCATGCCAACGATAAAGTTGAGCCTGGTCCTCGGCTGCCATCATCCTCATCATCCTCATCATCATTATTATCATCGTTGTACCAGATGATGACCATGATCGGGTTGACATAACCCAGACACGGTTACAGCTGCATAAATCCTTCCGTGGACTTTCTCTCTGGGGCCTGCTTCTTTACGACAAATTTGCCCATTGTTCTGTTTTGGTTGCCTGATGATGTCCTTTTGTCTTCGTTTACGGTGTATGTTTGGCCCCCGACAGTGTGTGCCTCTCCACAAGCCTGACTTCTCGCTCCTCACTCCTCACTCCTTACTCCTTGGTCCTCGTATTGTCCAATGTCCGAGGACCCAGGACCGCACACCGCAATCCACAATATTAATTTGTGCAGCCAGCACCTCGAACATTTACGAGGACAAAACGCCTAACGAACTCGAGCTCAAATCAACTCGGAGCTGAGATCCTTATCGGTGCAAGTGCACTTGGAAAAATTTTCAACAGAACAATAATCTTATCCCTTAGTTTTTTTTAAATAGTTTGTGAATTTTTTTGAAGTGCCCTTGCCTATCTGGCTGCCTGATTATTGGTTGTTTGGTTTTTTTAGTGCCCCGTCTTATCTTGTTACCCTTATTTATTTTTGAACACAAAAAAAGTAAAGAAACGGAATTAGATTTAAAGGCCTGCGTGAGGCTGGGCCACAAGTGATTTTGATAGCTCGTAAAGAAGTCAAAAAGTCAAAAATTTTTAGTGGGAAAACCCACGATCTGGGCATCAGCAGCGTTGAGTATCGACCACCGCAGCAGGAGCTCCTCATTCCGGCGATCCGGCGATCGGCGATCGGGAGACAGGGAATTTATGTTACAGCTCGTTAAATTAGTCTAATGGGCCAAAGCCAGCTGTCCGGTGGTTCAGCTCGCTGGTGGCAATGGAAAGGGTTGACATCATTAGGACGGATCTCGATCGCGGCCAGAACGGCTCTCTAACTTGCGATTGCAACGTGTGCGACCGCGACCTTCTTCCTTAAGATTTTTCCTTTTGCCAAAGCAAAGAGCTTGGAACTCTTTTCATTTTTCCTTCTTATTTTTTTTTTCTTTTTGTGGTGCACTTCAAGCCAGCAATCACCTGAGCTGACACTTAAGGCTTCTTCAGCAGCTCGCAACACTTATGCGAACGGTCGCCGGGTTATTGTGTGGTTAACTGATATGCTTAGTGCACGTATTAACCCAGAACGGCTCTGCACTCCACACTCGATCGCTGGCTCGGGCTTCTGCAGTTGCTGGAGCAGTGTCACTGTCAATGTCATTTTACCCCGAACCCATAGCTGGAGCCATAGTCAGAGCCCGAGCCCAGACCCAGGCCAAGACCAAGACCAAGACCCAGACCCAGAGACTCGCAGGCACAGGCCGTGCACTTGGCCGGGCCAAGACTCAAGTCTCTTTTGCCTGCTAGAGATCGTGTGATCCATTACCAAACGTGCGCGATCGTTTGCGCCTGTGTTTAGTGATATTTATTTATTTTTTTCGGTGGGCCATATGCTCTTGCCAAAATAAGGTTGCCTGGTTATGGCAAAGCTGTGGGAAATCAATGTTATTGTGATTTATATTGCCTTTTTTAAGGAGAGTTTTTTTAAGGTTCGTAAATAAAATTGTATCTAGATTTTAAAGATAAAAACCCTTACGAGCCCTGCCTTTCCTCAAAAAGAGCATACAAAAATCGGAATATTAACTGATAATGCCCTTTTCCTTGGCTGAATTTTCCGTATTTCTTCACAACTCTTCTGCATTGCACCTTCTACTTTTTGCATTGACATTTGGTAAATATTGCCAAGGCTTGCACACCATTGAGGAGCAGTTGCCGTTGAAGACGTGACTCCATAACCGCTGCTGCGCTGAACCTAGTGACTATGACTTGATTTGATTTTCATACACAGTCGCTATTCTTTTTTTTTTACTTTTATTTTTATATATGTAGGTATGGATGAGGCTTTCGCAACCTTCTCCTGCGCGGCCAGAGCCACTCAATCAAGCCGCCTTTTGGTTCCAGCTTGTTTGTCTAGCGCACTTCTCCGCTCACACCATCATCATCATCGACGGCTGGAGTGGGTCGGGGATTTGGCTGGAATACGGCTGGGATATATGGCTCGGATAGGGCCTGGTGTGAGGCGCTTTTGGCATGGCCATCTCGCAGGTATAGGTACCTGTTGCAGGAGGGTACGTCACCATCCGCGACACAGCCTCCATCTCTCACATTCTAATTAACTGCTCTAGCTGGGCAGCACAGAATGCGAGCAGCGTTTTGTTTGCTGGCTTTTAAGTTCTTTTTTTTTTGATTTTTTTTATTTAGCCCTCCGCCGGTCAGTTTTATGACACTCAAAGTGACCGACGGGCGACGCACAATGAACTCCTTTCATGGCCTTGTTAGGCGGGATTCCTTTTTACCTCCTGGCCCTCTTTTTCACTCTGTTTGCCCAACATGATCGGTCCGCGGGTTCGGCTTATTAGAACGGCCTTTGGGCGTAGAGGTCCGGGGGGTAAATTCAGATGGGTGTTGTATTGTTTGCCGACCATTTGAAAAGGATGCGACGACCGACAGAGGAGTTGGTGATGAGTTCGCACCACTCACGCTTCGGGTTAAGTCAAGTCAGAGAATGCACTGGGGAAAATTCGACGGAGTTAACAAATTAAGATTTTAAAATAAGATCCCTCAAATAAAGTTTCCTTCAAAGAACGCAACTATTTTTTATTGTGCCCTGTGCACTAAGTGACCTTACACCCCCAACTCCTCTGGCGGTCAGTTGAAAAACCAATGAGTGAAAACCCTTTTTGGACTAAGATCTATTTGACAAATGCAAACAATTTTCACCTCCGAGTCCCTCTCCGTTCTGATCGCTTTCCAGTTAAAACTGTTTTTGTTTTTTCCCCTTTATTTTTTTGGCTTGTTATTAGAACACTTTTCCCAAAAGGCCACTTAGGCACGAAACGAATTTAGACCCCCAACTCCAGCACCATCTCCAGCTTCAGCTCTAACCCCAGCTTCAACTCCATCTCCGTGTCCATTTCCATTTCCCAACTGCATCAGCATCAGCATCTGCATCTGCATCTCATCTCTCACATCTCCCTCGGCTGCGTTATGATGTAATATGGCTTTTTGACTTTTGTAGACATGATAAAATACAAAACGTTGCGTGGCTGTTATATTGGCTAATGGCCGCGGCCTTTTAGACCATTTGAGAGTGGACGCGACTGGGTCTTGGAGTCTTGGAGCTGGCAGAGGTGTCAGGGAATCGACTTCAATGAATGGCCCGCTCGCAGGCGGTCGGAGATCAAAGAGCTCTGTGTTCTGGTTCTACGTTCGAGGTTCTTAGTGCCCCGTTCGAGGTCTTCGTCTTTATTGACCATGGTCCAAGTGCCCGATGTGTCCGTGCATTTGTTGGTGCAGTTAGTGCTGCTTGAGACACATTGGGCAAGTGCCTTCTTCTGCCTTCAAGAAAACGAAAAAAAAATAAAAACTAAAACTGCCACGATGATGATGATGTTTGGCTGTCTTTGAGGTTGAACCTTTTGCAATTGCAATTGCCATTGAGCGTAATTCCACCGGCCAGGGTAAGACTCATTTGCATAATTCAAGCAAAGTCAAAGCTCTACAGAAAGACTATCTCAGAGATACTCTTCAAAGACATAATGAAAATATTAAAATTAGGTTTTGCTTCAAAGAATAGGCTTAATAAAAGAATCATAGAGTAGCTCCTCCACCTGTCCAACTGTGTGGCAAAATTTATAGTTGCCTCCGGCACTGCGGACGCGAGCCGCGCCCTTAGCCATTCTGCTCTTTTGTGTTCGTGCCCTGGGCATGTCTAGAAGTTGGCCACTTCATCATTTGGCCATCATTTGTATGCGGGGATGTGCCCGGTGACATGTGCTTTATATATAATTTAGGGTTGCTGCTACCGTTGCAGGTCCGCACGATACGATCCAATCCGATCCGATCCGAGGCGATGGGTCCGTGCCTTGGAAATGCGCCAATAAATGTTGATTTTTCGCTGGAATCGGCGATGCGTCCACCACATCCACCACAGTCCGACTCATTTCCGCAGTCATGCCGACAGACTACGGGCCTCTGGCATCCTAGTTTTATGTCCAGCCACTATCAACGGGATCACAAATATCGAAAGCATTTAAACAGGTGCAAAATCAGTAGCCGCCGTCGATACCCGATATCTCTTATATCGAGAGTCTCGGCGAGATGCCAAAAGCGTTGCAAGTTGTCGCTGTTTTTCGATCGCTGTTGCTGTAGATATTGTTGTTGCCCGAGTCTGGCCTGTGAAATGCGTGCAACGCGATTCGAGGAGACATCGAAACAATGAGAAGCTGCTACCGGTGATCCTCACTTACAAGGCAATTAAATGCCAGGCATAACAATCTTTTGGGTTAACCCTTGAGAATCGAGCGCTTTCCAGTGCTTTTGAGATGAAACGAGATGGTGGCGTGACACGAAGGGGGATGTGGTGATATAGATATGTTTCTAAATATATTTAAGATTTTTATAGAAATACTTTCTGTAACAATTACAAATAACAATTAAGCCACCTTCGAAACCCATAGTTTATTGTGTGAAAGGCATACTTACCCATCTCTAAAAACCCAGTTTCTCAAGAGGTAGCCCCTCTCCACGGTCTCCTTATCAAATGCGGTCTATCGGTTTCACATTGCCATTTGACAAACACAATTAAAAACGATTTAAGAAAGTAAAATGTTTAGCGAGTGTGAATGGGAACACAGCCAGCAGTTGCATGGACTTAAAAGTTCAGTTCGACTAGTCCCCCCAGCACTCCGGCACCCCAGGCCCCTGACAATGTTAATTAGCCTACGATAGGCGCCAGTCTACAGTCGACGGTAGCAGAAACATTTTGTTGTCGTCGCTATTGTACAATTAAAACGTGATCAGGCCCTGGACAGGCAGCTACAAATTTGTCGAACACGCAAAATGGTCTTCCAGGCCGTGTAATGCGTGCCCTCCTCCCGTAGACCAAATTGTATTGCATTTAATACGATTCGCTTTTCGTTTTTGGTTTCTGTGTCGGTCTGTTTTCTGTTTGGGATTTGGGTTCTTTGGGGGGCTCTTTCGGATTCATTCGATCCCATTCGATTCCCAGACATGGCCCTAAAAAGAAACTAGTTTTGCATACATAAGCATGGCCATGTCTGCACTACTTCCCTTCGGGATAGCCTCCTGGACTCCCAGGCTAAGCTGGCTAAGAAAACTGAAAACTGAAGAGTGAACCAAAAACCAGACGACAAATCCGAGACGAGTGGCGTCAGTCCGAGCCATGTTTATGAATTGTTAAACGCCACTGCATTACCCAAGAAGCCAACAAAAGGAAGGCAAGTGACATGTCCAAAGTCAGGGATATGGCAGTGTATTATTGTTATGGGAATCAACATTTTTATTGTTATATTTTTCATGTAGAAAATAATTTTGTTAACAAGGCATAAGGACAATTATGGGAAAAAGTACAGGAGTGTAACATACTTAAGATCAAGAGTTTGGAGGAAAAAGGACTTTGTTATAAGACTATAAGTTAAACATTGCCAGATGGAGGAACCTCATAATGGTGGGAAATAATTACCCTAAAATTTGTACACACTCTTAGTTTAATAAACCCACCTACATACATATTCCAGCCCTGGCTTCTAAGCACTTGTCAGTCAGTCAGACATTTGTCTAACCATTTTCTTTATTAGCTTTTTATTACCAACAATACCTACATAGTGTTAGGGACAAAAAGGCTGCAACCAATAGGGAGAGAGTAGCCATCCCAATAGCTGGCTAGGCCACTCCGACCAAATGTCACCACATCCGGCCTGAGTCGCGCAGAACTGAATTAGTATTCTAAGTCAACAGCAGCAGCAGTAACAGCAGCAGGCGAGTGGCTGATGACTTGACCATGGTCTATGGGCTATGGGCATGGACTATGATGGGGTAAAAACAAACGTCATGGCCCGGACAAATGTGGCGGACAAAAAGTGCCAACAGTTGTTCAACAAATGCTGCACTTGCCCCGGGCTCTGGAGCCGAGACTGCTTTGATTTCGTATGCATGTGTGCGTTACCATTAATATTTCTTTTGCTTTTGCTTTTGGCTCTGCCTTTGCATTTTCCATTCATATACTCAATAAATTTATGGCCATTGACAATCAGTTAAGACAATCGGATATCTAGGGTAATAATTTCTAATTGTGGGGATAGGCTCTCCAGCTGTTGACGGCGACTGACAAAAAACTGACTGGAACAAAGGGGAGAAGAACCCTTTCTGGCTCGGGGAGGATGCAGTGCAGAGTTTTTATTCGGGATCTGGAAGGAAGTCGCGCCGGGCGCTTCCGCTCTGTGAGAGACAAATTGTAGCACATGTTACCAAGGTCTAGTCAACGGAGGAGACAAATGGGGAACGGCGATGGGTTTCCCAGAAAGGCAAGTACATTAAAATATTGAGGAATGGTTCTGAAAGATCTTCGAGGAATAAAGGTCTGCTTACCCAAAATATGGACAGAACTTTTGAAGGTCAGCCCTCCAATTTGTTCTTTTGTTTTTATTATGCGTGTGCTTGATTAATTTGCCGCCCGGCCAAGACTCGGAAAATTATTCCAACCTTGACAGCAAATCTGCTGAAAATCGTATTGAAAAACATGAAAATTAACCCAGAAAAGTTTCATAGCCGCTCAACAATGAGACAAAAGAATACGCTGGGCCCCCGGGCCAGGGAGTGTGTGCTATGTGTGTGTGTCATTCTGACAGTCGTCGTCCACCACAGAGTCATGCTCATGTGCTTAAGTTCAATGAGTCGAACGGTGCAAGAAATAATAAGAGACAATGCCAGAAGTGTGCCACCGGCAGCGGGGGTACCAGTAAGTGAGTAAATATTTTATGATGCAACCTGTATCTGCAAGGTTTTTCCTATGCATTTATTAAAGGCACTGTTTTCGGTCGCCCAGAAGGTCGTCTTCGACGGCATTAAGACAGGCAACCAATTTCACCCACTAAACTCAGGCACACGACCAAGAGGCCAACCGAAAGAAGAAAAAATAAAACTTGACAATCTTTGACAATTGCCCCCTAAGCAGTGCGCCCCCTTATCTGGATTTTAAGCTTCCCCTGTCTGGGGGACGCCAATTACAAGCTGGCTATAGTTGGCTGAGTTGCCTCAGTTGGCCTGGCCAGAGTTGTGTGATTTTCAGTGACACAGAAAACTGAAATTGTTCATTGTTCGAGAGCTGTTCGAGAGCTCGTTAATGACTTGCTCCCCATATACATGTATCTAGAGGCTATATATATAGATTTCAGGGTTAAGTTGGGGAAGTTATTATTATTGTCGACGCTTCAGTAACTTTTGCCAAAGCTCTACATTGAACAATTATTATAGAAATTAATTGCCTTAAGCCGATGTCCCCCCTCGGCTTAGTGATATTGTCAAAGTTATTTTTAAAAACTGCCCGAGCGTTTTATTTTAATCACCATCCCATCGATCGATCTGTTGGCCAAATAATTGTGTTAAGGTAAAGGTCCCCCGCATCCACATTTGGGCTGCACTTTTTTTTTCTGTGACCACAAGAAATTCCATGATTAATCATTTACAAAATAGCCAACGTGAATAGACAGGCGAACAAATGGTATTCTAAGAGGCGACCCCACTCTGGTTCGATTTGTTTTCTTTTCCAATTTTTTTGCGGTCACCGATTTGTTTATCCAAGCATTTGGCGAGTTTCGATGAAGAGGAGGCCTTTTGCGGCCCGTTCGGGGACTTGTCTTGTGCGTAAACGCGGTGGCTTTGGGGCAGGCTTAAGCCTTGGCTTAACGCTTGGGCCAAATATTGCGGTCACCGGCAAGAATAATATTATTCTTTCTTCTCGCCTGGCTTCTGCATAACTTTTGAGCTAATTTTTTAGCCAGTTTTGTTTGCCCGGGAGAGGCCTCAATTAGAGTCTCGAGAGGCGGACGCCTGAAACGGAGACAGGGTCTCGAGTGGCACTCCAGTGTGGGCTTGTGGACAATGAACCGCAATCACAATGACAATGCCAATGATGGAGATCACGCCGATGAATCATGACTGTATGGAATCCGTAACAGAATAAGTCTGGGCTTGGTCAACCTGTCGTTGCTCTGAATTGGTTTACCCACATGATATATTTGTAAGTGACTGGGGGAGTATCATGAATTTTGTATGAATTTTATGCAAAAATCGTCGTGGAAATTGGGAAATCTATGTGAAAAAAATCATGAACATCCTTCAAATGACTCAGGCAACGAACTTTTTGGGTTTTAAAATACAATTTTTGATTGAAAGACTTACGCCACTTAGAAAATAAAATGAGTTCCATAAATATTTCATTTATTAATCAAAAGACTTAGGCCACGAATATCAGAAGTTGAATATTCTGAATTCATTTTAGGATTATTTTCTTCTATAAATAAACTACGCCTATTGACAATCATTAATTTTATTCTTTTCTTTAAAAATTTTAAATTTTTTCCCACAACATTGTCAAAAAAAATAATCGAAAGACTTACGCAACGAACTGTATTTTGAAGGAACCTGAATAGATTTCTCTAGAAAAATGCTCCGATCGACCTTATACCTTGTGTATTCGACCCAAATCCAAGCCAACCTGCACAATTGGTAAACCACAAAAAGAAGTGACAGTCTGGCGCCAGTCTCGGGGCAAGGACCACACACTTGTTCGTAGGTGCGAGCCGGACAAGTGATCTATTTAGGTTATTATGTCTTTATGTTGGGACAAACAGCGATCATCTCGACGAGGGGCAGCTGCAGGATCGATCTCATTGTTATTGGGAAACAGTAGGTGGTGGCAAGGACTCCGTGCGAGATTTTCTGGTTGATGGAGGAGGGGGCAAAGAAGTCCTGGCACATAAATCAAACATAAGCTGGACCCGGGAGCATAATAAATTTAAAGGCGCGATGTGACTTTGGCAATTCCTTTTCATTTTCGTACCTTGCTGGCTGCAAATCATATTTAGCCAACCGGAAATCGCTCATAACTCAAAGAAGGAAATGCTCATATCCTTTCGTTTTGACATTTCTCCTTCACATAATCAATGCCTCGATTAATCTAACTTAAAGTTTGCTCACGCCCCGAACGTGATCGGCCTCTAAATGGATTCAAAAGAGTCCACGATTGAGTCGCTGTTGTCGGAGTTGCAGCAGGCCCAGAAAATATTCTGAAACGAGGAAGAGCTACTTACAGATCCTTTTCCTGCCATGCCCTGCTCTGCCTGCCCGGCCCAGCCCAGTCTTTATCTTTATCTGTATCTTTATTAAGAATTTCAGAAGCCCTCCGTTTTGATATCTTGATTTTATTCCCTGTGCAGGGCATTAATCATATAACAACATATTATATGCATGCATTTTGATTTGTTTTGTGTGGCTTTGATTTCTGTCAGTTATTCGAGTTGCATGCCAATTATCATGAAACAGGGCTTCTCAGTAGTACAGCATATTCTGGTCTTATGGGAGGAAATCAACAATCAGGAAATCTCCAGATTGCAATCAAGATATGTTTATAGTTTGCTTGGAAAAATGAACTCGTCTAGACGCCCTTTCCCATGGTTTGTTCTATTTCACAATCCCACAACCACCCACAAAATTTGTGACTTGGCTTTCGAACACACAATAATCCAGCTTTGTTTAATTCCTATACTTTTCATTGACACAGTTTGATTGCATAGCTTTGGACTAGGTGGACCACACACACGTCTATTAGACCGCTCCCACATAACGAACGAGATTCGTTTGTCTTTAGCACTCGCATCACAAAAGTATGATTTAGACGTTTATTAAACTCTAAACAATAGCGAGGCAGCTAGGAACTGTCCGAGCTTTGAGTTTGAATTCAAATGAAGGGAACTTTGACAAGTTTATTTACGTTTTGGATTGTCAGTTGCGTAGCCTGTGGTTAGCACCTTTCTTTTGCGGCAGAAGGGGCAACACTTGGTTCGAGGGCTCTAGGCCCCTGGGAACTGTTCTGGAAAATTCCTTAAAGAGAGATAGTCCCCAAATCGAAGTGCGTAAAATTTCTTCTGCGGGAGAATTAATTGCCTTGGTATGAAATTAGCAAACGTTTAAAGACGAAAGCTATCGGTTCTTACTCCTTCGAGGAGTAAATCGAAACTGTCTGCAACCCGTTAGCCAGATCATAAATATTTACTGGCTTGTATTACAGAGCTCCGCCCTCTCCTCATCCTCCATTCATCCAAAAATCTCCATCCACGCACCGAAAGCTGATATAAATTACAATACAACCTACATCTACATAGTACGGGGCTTTGGCTCATTGTTGTTGCTGGTGGTGCACCCAAAAGCCAAATTGTTTTTTAAAAGCACCATTTTTATTGCCGTCCGATAAGTGATCTCGCGACATTTTCAATTTTAATAGGGTCTCTGTCCAGGTCTCCTTACAAAGCCTCTGCTGCGGGTCCCCGGTCCCCTTTCCACTCGACATGGAGCGATCATTTGTCGTTGCGTTAATAAAATTGCATTGGGCCTGCATTTGAAACTGCTTTGGCGGTGGTCAAAACGCCCGGCTTGGCCCAGCTCAGGCATTATTAATAATGCGGTGGGTAGAGGCCGATCCGGTGGAGCCACACAGGGCGGCACAGGAAGACCGGGGGCAGGAAGGCGCAGAGGTCACCTGAAAACGTTGCAAAAATAAAACGGCAACCATTTTTAATATGATTGTATGTCATCTTAAGCCCACACTGGAAGAAAAGATAAGCCACATTAACAAATAGTCTATGAAGTAGAAGATGGAAATTTCTCGTTGTGCATTAAAGCCTTTTGGCACTGCCTCATCTTTAGTTATAGTCGCCATATAGCCATGTGTTGGCCTGTCTATTCGCATACTCAAATTATCAGTATGCTGGCTGGCTGGGTAACTGGCGAGAGCTGGGATCCGGTCTCCCATTGTGTGGGGTTCTTCTTTTTATACCTATTTGGTGTGAGACTACCCCGCCAGGTCTGCTGGTGTCGAAGACAATTTTTCATGAGATGAGCATTGGCCGGCCGTATCAGGTGTGCCCACTCCTGAAGCTCGACGCTTAACGCCCGAGGCCCCTGGATCCCCCCCATTGCCATCTCGATCGGCTGGTAATGGGTTCGCCTAAATAGTTGGACAAGCAAACTTGTTGGCCAAGTGAAAATGGGTGATAATCCGTTTTGACAAATTTGCTTACACGCTTAGTGAACCTGGTCAGAGTTCAAGTTGGGAGAAATTTTCCAATGTCGATGTCCTTTGGGGGGATTGTTGTTATTTAATTCTTGAACTGAAACCTTAGGCATAATTTTCTTGCCTCAGATATTATCGACCATAATTTATTCATTTGGGAATCCCACCCCTTGAAATCGATTGGGATCTCCAGCATAACTTGGCCAAGACCCAACCTATCTCAACTAAATACAACATGGCCCCAATGCTCATTGATAAATTCCATAGTTCCATAGTAGAGGGAGCTCATCTTTGCACGATTCAGATTACAATTAAAGTATCGAGTTCCTCTCCGCGCATTGCTGGCATTTCATTTGAATAACTCAATAAGTGATTCGTCGCCGGCAATTTGCAAGTGCATTTAATTAGTTGCAGGCAGTTGCCAGGGAAGAGATCCGGCTCAGATGCAAGTGCAATTGCCGGGCGGCGGCAAAGTTCACTTTTAATATCATATTAGGTACTCCAAAGCTGCTGTGTAGCCATTGTTTTTGCTTAGTGTAGTGTTTTGGAATTACCCAATGGGAATTCGCTCTGTGTGCGGCTAAACTAGTTTAGCAAATCACTTGGGCATGACTAAGTGCCATAAATGCATACAAAATTCCAACGGCTATTGCCAGCCAAGTAAAAGTCAGCTCCAGTCCGAGCTCGATATACACTCGTAATCGTAATTCGTAATTTACAGAAGATGTTTTGCAGCTAGTCCCACCATATAATTACGCCATTCGTCTAATGTCCGAAGGCTGGCATGTTCAGGTGTGAAATGTTGCTCTGCTCGGATGCTGCGAAGCCCAGATGCCAAGATGCCCAGTTGCAGGCAAAATGTTTTGCCAAATCATGCAAATCATTTTACTTTTTATAGTTCCAATAAACATATTAGCCGAGCGTTGAGCTTCATCCAAAGCTAGAGCTTCGCCCGAAGCTGAAGCTGACTCTGACTCTGATTTGTAACTTATTAATATTTTTCCCGCAGAGGCACGTAATTTCTAAACTTACAGCAAACGTCGCTCGTCGTCGCTCGATTTCCGGCCCTCCCCTCTCTGGGCCGCACCTCTGGACAACTTCCCCCGTATATCTCTCCTACATTCTCGTATATCTATCTCCGATAGTGCCAACACTTGCACACATTGTTTAACGTCATTCAGTGGCTGAAATATCAAGCGTGAGAAAATCTATTATTATCTATCGCAGGCATTAGCTTCTAATGCCCCCACGGCAGCTGAAAGCGGAACTAGCCGGTAGCACCTAGGGACAAATACAGATTTATATGCCCAGATATATTTGTACAGATGCTTAGACGTCGAGCTACGTAATCCCCCGGGTAATGGGCTGCACTTCGTGTAGTTCACTCGGATTTGATGCAAGTGGTTTTTAGTTCAATTTTATTGATGCAAGTTTGTTTCTTAAGTCTTTTAATTTGTCTTAATTCATACAGCATTTTTTGTAATCAAAAGACTTAAGGCACAAACTAGTCTCTCATCTTGTAAGTGTCTTGCTCTCCGAACTGCACTTTATAGAGCCATTAAGTATTACACCCTTCCCTGATTTATTGGGTAAGGTCATGGGTTCATGGCATAATATTTTATAAATAGACATGTGAGTAAATTTATTAAATGGCAATGATCTCATTACAATTTAATGCCTGCCCGCCTGTTAGCCAGCCTGCCAGCCTGCACGTTTCGTTCGTTTTTGCAAAGGTAAAAATTTAAATTAATTTCATTTAAAAACCACTTAGGCCCACCCCCAACACCAAGTGCCCACGAGCTCTTGACGCCGCAGCCCAGAGCTCAGTCCCAGGCTGGAGTTGCTAGTTCTTGCCACAAAGTGACAAAGTGCGGCCTGGCCAACTTGTTAGCATATGTTAATTAAAGCGGGCGAGCGAGCACACTCGCAGATTTTCCAGCAGAGACTCAAATTGAGGCTCAGGTTCAGTCTCAAGATTCAGTTTTAGTTACAGACCCCAGACCCGTTGCCTGCTGCCAGTCTGGCTGGGCTCGATGGGCTTGGGGTCTTGAACTGGGGCTCCGACTTCGTTTTAGCAGTCACTGCAGAACTGTCAATAACTGCCACATTGGTGCTGACAAGCCGGATAGGTACTGATTGAAAAACCATTAAGTTTTACTGAATTCTCAGGTTTCATAAAATAAAATACATATTTTTTTAAATTGGATATAAAATAGGAAATATGGTATGGCTTGAAAATACTTGATTAATTTTGGGCAAGACTACAGTATACGTTTTAGAATACATTGTAAGACTCCGACCTGCGACTGTAACTGTGACTCCCTTGGAACGCCGTGATTGGTAACAATATTTATCAATCATCACTGTGGAGAGCAGATACAATTCGATTTGCGCCCAATTTCAACGCCTCAACTACTTTGTGCTCAGATAAATCATCGCGGCAACAATAACCGAGTGAGTCATTGACTGCTACATGTGTATTTTGTATCTTGTATCTCGTTTGCATCGCCTATCTGTATCTGAGAAGTTGCAGCAGCGCCATAACAATATTTTCCTATATCGAATGCGTTGGTCGGTGGGACCCGCGCATTGATTTATTTGATTTATTTGGTTTGTTTGCCTGGATTGCATAATCTAATGCTGTTCGTGGGCTTTTCGACAAGTAGGAGCCAGTTTCCCAAACTGATTGCCTTCTTTCGGGGGACCTGACTTGATTTAATTGACTTAATTTGGGGGGGCTTGCGTGTGGCTCTAAACTCTCGCTAACTGGAGCAGGAAGAGCTACCAAAATAACAGAAGCGGACCGCCACAGCCACCGCCGCCGACGAAATTAGAAGAAATCCAAACAGCACTCATTGTTTTCCATGAGAAACCCGCCGCGTAATTTGGTTGTTTGGTTGGCCTTTGGCAAAAGGTTCTCAATGGCCCAGGAGTTGGCTGTGGAAACCAATCCAGCTACCGTGGGAGCTCTTTTTTTTCTGGCAGCTCATTTTTTTGCTTTATTCTGTGTTAGTACCCCTGCTTCCGTTGCTACAATTTCGTTTCGGTTTTCCGTAGCGTGACCACAAATCCAATCCGGCCAGAAGACATCCGAGAAGTAGGCTTCCAGGGGGCTACTGGGGGAGGCGGGCAGTGTCGCCGACAACACTCTTGGCCACTAAATATCCGAAAATGATGGCGATAACAATTTTGCGCCCATGGCGTTGACGTTTTGCACTTATTATATGCTCTTTTTTTGTTCGATTATGGGTATGATGGTTAAGGCAGTCGATTTGGCATGCAGAGGATTTAAAAATAGTTTAAGGCTTTAAAAAGTTTTAACTTTTATTATAAATTGTAATATTTATTGTATTGTTTTTAAATATATCCACCTAAAATAAAACAAAAGAGTATTAAAGTCTATAATATCTTGAAAATCCACTCAGGACCTTGGGACCCACAACTCTCAGCTCTCAGAGCAGCCATCTGCTGGGACATTGTATTTTGGCTGTGGCTTTTCTTTAGGCCAGGCCTGGCCAGGCTGAGCCCGGGCTGGGCTGGGCTGGGAGCTGATTGGAATCTGTCTGTTTGCCTTGGCTGCACGGTGAGCAGAATTATGGCTGTCATCAGGCTTGCAGTTGACATAAACACTCATAGCTACAGGGGGTCGGATCGTCTCCTTTTGCGCCGGAGACGATCGCCTTTGTCTGTATCTGTATCTGCGAGTGTATCTGTATCTCCTGCTGTCCTTCCACCCCATTTGCATGCACTGCACGCACACGTACAATGGACGCAGGAGGCGAATATGTTTTCCTTGGCTTTTTATCAGCACCGAGCTAAATATACAATATGCTTTTAATCACATTTCCGCTGACTGGCCGACGAATGTCGGACGTCAAATAATTCCACACGAAACTAAAGTAAATCATTTGGAAATTTATGGGCCAGCAAGCCATGATGATGATGAACGAACAAAACCGAGCCAAATCGAATTGAAATGAAACGAAACTTGAACGAAACGAAACGAAGCGAGGCAGTATTTACTCATTAACATGCAAGGCGCATTTGTTTTATAAAATCCATAATTGGTTCTACTGTACTTACGCACTGGAACCGGGGTAGCCTGGGGGGGCCGGCAAGGGGGATTTGTATTATGATACACAAACAATCAGACACTTATGGTCAACACTTTAGAGCCAGATTTGGGTCGAGCAAAGTGGCCCGCGACGCGTCGCCGAGAGGAGCCAATGACCCAACTGGCAGTCGGCAGTCGCTTTGGGGCCTTTAATTCGACGACGACGACGCCGTCGACCACTATTTGCTTAGGTCGCCAAAAATGGGTCTGGCATACGCATAAATATCGAAATAAGACATATGATTTCTTACTATATCTATCCGCCGACCTGTCCAGGTTGTCCGTCCTGTCCGTTTGCCTCTCATTTGTGCCATCGTTTTATTTGCGCTACGTGTCTGGATTTCCCAATGGGCCTGCCAGTTGGCCTGGGCCTGTTAGCCGCTCGCCGTTCGCCACTTTGGGACACATTTTGTTTGGCTCCCGGCTCCACCGATTGGGGGGATCGATTGCAAAACCTTTTCGTCAAATTGTCGTTTTGCTTTTCGGTTATTGGTACAATTATGAAGTTTAATAGACGCCGTTAGTATTGTAAATCAAAGCACATTGTGACACTTATGACAACTGAAGTAGCTCACATAACCGTTTATTGATGAATCGGGTCTGGGCCTGGTTGTGGGGCTTCGTTTCGGTACGTTTATGGTAATGAAATCGATACTAAACGTGGCCATAATCCGACGACACATTTCGTAAATGGTTGATGAAATTTTCAGGTTGGCAAGGAAGATTTAAGTAGAAGGGAATGTTCCAATGATCCCACACAACTCTCACCAAAAATTTTCGCCGCCAATTAATCAGAGTGTGGCGCTTGTCTCTGATCTGCCAAAATCGGCTTCCATCCATCACGGCTCATTTGTCAAAGGTCAGAAGTGAAACGGCAAGAGACCACACACAACGGCGGGCAAGGATACCTGCCAAACACCTTGCCTCGATCGAGAGGATCTGCCAACATAATTGATGTCTTACTTCGGCCAACACCCTGCTACAATTTTCAATTGGAAATTGAGCGTGCGAATTCCGAACCCTAATTATGGGATGAGACTGGCCGAATGCCCGATCGATTTTGGCAATACGTCGAACAATGGGTTTGTGTGTGGTTTCGTTTCCTTTTTTGTATTTCCGCCGGAATCAAGTTCTCAATTTTTGGACCAGACCATGCTACCATTATTCTGCACTTGCCGTCCGGCTGCCGGTCACGTCACATTCAATGTTGCCATAATCCTCTTAAGAGATCGGAACGTGGGCGTCGACTCTGACTTCCGCCAAGTGCCGAAGAGTCAGGGGCTAAAAGAAAGAAACAAGACAGGCCACCCAGCTAAGAGGATCTAATGGAGTTATTAGTTGAAATTAATGAAGCCATTAGGAAGATAAGTCTTTAGTTTGGGTGTGTTTTTGGGTTGTTCTCAAAGTAACCTTTTAATTAGGTTTAAGTGAAAATATTATTAAAGTTCCAGTATTGCCAGCATATTCCACACATTATCCAAATTCTGTCCCATCTCTAAATAGGATATATTTCTCGATATTCAATATACACTCACGATTAAGCAGTTTTCGATTCAATTTACATGGTTGGACTAACTTGGGCGCGTTGAATGCGTGGAGCCGAGGAATTCAGTGGCAAATTGTTGCGTGCCGGGCACATTTGCAACTGCTGCCGCAGATACAATATCTTGTGCTGCCTTGCCACCTGCCATTTTCATTTCCATTTCCATCGAGCGGGGGATCCTGAGCATCAATTGTCTCCGCTTTCCTTCCTGGCTTTTGGGCCACCACGATATTGTTGTCTGGACGAGGATGGCTGTCTGCTGCTGTTGTGTCGCATTTGGAAACCTCGTATTTGCGCAAATTCTCAAATTAAATTCCAATTCATTGAGGGGCACACACGGAGAAAAAGAAAAAGGCGGCAGGCGGCGCTTGGAGAACTTGGATCTCGGAGGATCTCCTCCAGCTCGGAGCTCCCAATGTGCCCATGCTCAAGATTAACATAAAACAAATTATTCCAACGTGACTTAGCCATAAATGAATGAACGAACAAAACTTTAACGTGAATTGGTCTTCTTTTCTGTTTGCAGTTTTAGATTTGTTTATTCTGGTTTTTTGGTTTTTATTCCCTGCAATTCTGGCGAATCGAAAATAAACTGAAATGCTCTGAATGAAAGACCCTCTGGGCTTAACTAGAAGTTCTGGTCAAGATCTAAACAGTTTAAGGATCTGGGACTGGGAAATGGTGAAAGGTAGTTTTATTTTATAGTCCAAGTTATTTTTAAATCCCCTTGATTTTATTGCTTTTAATTGTACTAAGTCCCCACCATCTGTTTATCTGTTTATAACTCTCCTTCTTTAGAAACTAGTTAGCTACCGTCGATAATTTTGAAATGTTCGTCTTGTACTTTAATAACTGAAGCCATGTTATATCACCTTCTGACATGACATCATCCTCGAAAAGGGGATCCAATATATCAGAGGGGGAGGCATTAAAACAGATACGAATTCAAAGTCAGAGACAGAGTCTGGAACTTTGCTCGGCACGTACGTCACGACGATATGAAAAGAGCAATCGAGTGGCACACAAAAAGCCAAATATGTGCATTAAATGTGCATTGGCATTAATCGTCGATGCTGAACCGTTTAGTGTATACTTCGATACCCGCTACCCAAGACCCGAACTGATCGAGTATAACTGTTAGCCGCACAATATCGGTCATGTTCCAGTTGCCCGTTGCGGTCCCTGGGGTCTCCGCACCTCTGACTTGGCAGGCAGAGGAGCCAGCTCACGTGCCTCCTTGTCCCCGGGTCCCTTGTAGGCAATCCTCGAAATGTTTAATAATTTATAAATTTATTTGTGTGTCTTGAAGTACTCTGAACTCCACGTAATATGCGAGTACTCCTCTTCAGCACTGGCCGAAAAAAAGTTAGAGACAGCTTATTTCTAAAATATTTAATAGGAAATTTGTTGTAATAATCTATCATTGGTTTACGTAATTTTTTATTTTTATTGTTTATAAAATGAATTTAAATATTTTTTTTTACATGTATTGCCCCTCGACCACTCACAGAATATGATGTCGAGAGGTTGTTCCAGGTACTGCAGGACTTTGACACAATTGCATTCCATTAGCATACACAATTAGCCAACTGGCGATGCCTGCTGACTGATCGTGATGCTATCTGGCTATCTGGCATTGGGCCATGTCAACATTTATGAGTCGAACCTGAATTTGCGCAAATAAATCAATTTTACGAGCATCGTCCTTCGACCAGAGCTACCGTTGTTATTCTTTCATCAACAATTTTAAAATAAACAGATTTTGGTTATTTTTTTTCGGTTTATTTCCAAATTTCGGATATCGATCAATAGACGTGCCTTTCTTATGGGGCAGGTGCTAAATTGTCGGCTCATTACGTGACAGAACAATAACAACACTCACTGTAATTGGCAGCCACCAAAGAACAAACTTCATTGAGACTCCGAAAAAATTGGAAAAGGAAGTTCAAGAGTTTTTCAAATTGATAGACTTTGAAGATGCCTGTTAAGTGAAATTATTAATACCATAATTTATTAAATAAATAAACGTTTAAAATTTTAATCTGATTTAAATAGAAAAAAGATTTTTAACCTGAAAGACCTAGCATATGTCTAGCAGGTATAGAACCTCTTTTATGCCGTATATACTCTTAAACACCTCATAGACACTTGGAAGCAATGCAGGAGGTTGGAAAAATCAAAGTCGGCTTTGAGCTATTTAACCAGCCAGTGGCTGTCTAGGGTAAACACCAGCGTCCAGTCCAGGCCAGGCCAGTGTTCCAGTGTTCGATCGGCGGCTTGTTGTCCTAATAATTGTGTAAACAACAATGACGCGTTCCCGACTCCACTTTTCAGCGGCCAGAGAAAAGACCTGGCCACAAGTCGTCGGCTTTTCTTTTAACTTGGCCGATTCTTCTCCGACGGATTGGATTGAACGGGTTGGGATGTGCTGTGTGTGAGGAGGGTACGCGGAGGTCTAGAACAAAGTGCATTTGTCTGGCAGTTAGAGTTTGGCTAATTTTTAAGCAGCTGCAGCACAGCACACAGCCTCTGACGGTCGAGCTTCTTGAGCAATTCAAATACATAGTAATAACAATAATAACAAATACTAATGGTGAACAAATACGGACACAGTCGGTCCTAATCCCGCATACCCTGCGATCAGCAAAAGTGTTGGTCATTCAATGGTTCTGGAGGGACAAATACCGGAGGAGTTTGGTCACCTTTCTTCCTTAGTATTGAGGTTCCTTCTTTTTATGTCCGGGGCGGCTTCTTTGATTTTTTGGCAAAAAAGGTATAGTATTATTTTTTAAGAGTCTTACTTAATAATATTTTTCCGAGTGCACCTTCATCTGTTTCAGTACCCAGCTTACATAACTGTCCATTGGCACTTCCACTTCAAACGTTCTGGGAGGTCCGCCGCTCACTCACCGTCCACTTGGGCGGGAAGTACCCCTTACGCGGATCGAACTTTGTCGGCCACGCCCCCCAAGTCACAGCCCGGTCATTATATGGTAATGATTGAGTTATTACGCTCATTTTCGTCGGACTTCCGTTTGCCTGGGGCTAGAGTGTGATTTTATTCATTGGAAAAGCACTAATCGAGCCGGCTATCTTGATCTTGTTGGACATGATGCACTCAGCGCGAAAAACCACAATGCCTTTAATTGAAATTATGCAAAAATCCACCCGGCGAAAAGTACAATTCAATTGATGCTTAATAGGAAAATTATTTCGATGCCGGATCAATCACGCAGGGTTCGTGTTAAGTACAATTTATAGATTGGAATTCATCTGGATTTTATTGGATTTGTAATCGATATAGCCGGAAGTGACAGACATTCAGTACTTGTCTTCAAAAATATCTAGTTATTAAATCAATATTTTATAGCTTTTTTTTAAAGTTTATTTAACACTTAGCTCATTTCCTTGGCCATTACATATGCAAATCGAATTTAACAAAAGTACTACAAAGATGCATATTCTATTTAAACTTTCTATGAGCTTTACGCCCAAAAACCCGCCCGATCACGAACTCGCATAAATCTATCACTTCCCATCGCCATAAGAAACACACAATCCAAACGCTATAAAAACTTAGACAAAAGAAAACCATGAAATAGAAAATAAATTAGATAAATATTTTGATTTTGAAAATTCAAAGCGCAATTTCCTGTCGTAAATACTGAAAATTGTGGGCCAAGCCTGCCCAGCCTTGCGAGCACGTTACCGAAACCTAATGGCTTCATTACCACTTCATAAAGTCACGTTATTATTGCGTTCGCTGGGCGGTGCACCCAAACAAAAGTCAAAACCAATCGACATGAAAGCCCACTGCCCAGTCCAGAAAGTCCGTTATGGACATGGCCAGGAATCATCTGCCAGCTGGAGTGACAGGCCCAATAATTGAAGCCCCCAAAGAACAAATTTCAGGCTGCTATAGAAACCGGCAGACATATCATTCCGTGGCCATTGTGCGTTATTATGCAAAACTTGTTAAAGGCATTTATCAAAATCAAGCCGAACATCAAAGTTATTGAACTTCACCGACAATGTCAGGTCGATGTCAGAAGAAAGCCTCATTGGCTGTAACTGTAAACCTGGCTTTTTTTGTTAATGAAAATATAAGAATTAAGAAATGCCGTTTATGCTAATTTCAGGTACTGTCCGGTGGGATTTGTCAATTAAATGCACATTTCGTATGGCCGCCATGCACTTTGCGCCCAAAGCCACAAAAAATCCATCCAAAAAACTAAATAAAAACTGAAGAAAATTAATATGCAACCGAGAGCTTTCCCAGCTTTGGGACCTCCACCTCCACCCACGATCGATGGGATGTCCAGCCACAACAGGAAATGAAGCATAAAAAATGCATGTTTAAATATTTTTTGTCATCGCATTTGTACATTTGTAATTGTAATTATATGCATGACGTATGGCCCGCTCTGCTCGATAGTTTGATTTTAATAGTCAGGTGGCCCGACTCCCCGAAAGAAGACCTGGGAGTGGGCCAGAAGGCAATGGCTTTGGGGGCATGCCCCATAGGCAAAGACGAGACTGCGACTGAAACCCACTGACATCGACATTTTCCCACATTAAGCACAACCAAAGCGATTTGCAAGAGCCATCAGATTTGTGATTCGTTTCAATAACATGGAATTAAGTGCTCGCTATTGATGGAAGTAATAAATGACCTGGGATTGGTATTTTTGATAGGATAGATAGTTTATTTCAGAAGTAAAAAATCTTCATTATATTAAACTTATAACTAAAATATTTCCCCTAAACTCTCCGTAGAACCCATTTAAACATCACTACCTTCGATACCTCGTTGTTGGCAAACAACTGCTTTGCATAGCATCTTTAATCACGTTTTTATTGTTATTGCGGCCATTGCACAAATGAAACCGAATCCGAAACCAAAATCGAAAATCGAAAACTCCCTCCAAATCCGAACCGAAGCATTAACACTTGGGCCCGGGCAATTATAGCCATTGACCAAGTTTCTGCTGATTGGCCTTACATGCCTGTTGCTGTGATTGCAGATGGCCAAAAGCGATCGACGGTGGGTGGTGATGTACCGCCGAATGATTGAATGTTCGCTTGAGGTCGCCCCGATGATGGATCATGGGAATTATTCCCATTGTCCGTACATGTGCAGAAATCCAAGGAATCCAAGAGATCCGAATACCGTGTGAAAAAGACCACCCATATGTTTTAGCCCCAAAAAGCTTACTAACTAACTTGGCCGCTAAATGGAATCACCAACATGGGGCGAAGGAAAAAAATTGTGCTAACCCATTAGACATAATTAAAATGCAACTCAAATCGGGGGGGAAACAAAGAAAAGCCGTGGAAAATAGAAGCCAGTTAAGTGTCTTCGCTACGCTTGTTGTGCGCCTTTATCGATGGATTGTCTAAATTATCACACACACAACACGGCAAACAACAGACAGTCCCAAACAACAGAAAACAACACAACACAGCCAACAATTGACACCGACAACACACACGAAAATTATCAACAAACTGATTGCCAACGCAAACAGTGAGGACCGAAAATAAGTAACCGAAGACGAGGCATACTTAACACTTTTTGGAGCCCAACCAAAAACTAACAGCCAACAAGTTTTCATATATTGGCATTTGTTTCAGCAACGCACGAGTTGAGTTGGCCTCTCAGGAGATTGCGCATTGATTTAAATTAACTTTTTTCCGGACATTTTGGGGCCCGGGTGTTAATTCCAAGTGACAACAAACGGCCTAGACAATTGAAAGGTACTCACAGCCAGTGGAAGACAAAAGGGGAGGTGAACTGATTTTCACATGCCTTCGAGTTCTTCGAAAGATATCCCAAAAACTAGAAACCCAAAACCGAATTCATTGACATTTCTTCCAAGTGCGGGAAAAAAAAACCAAAGACTTAGGCAACGAACTTAGCCAGAACTCATATTTTATTTATCATAATCAGCAAGCGCAGAAGCAGCAGCAGCCGCTACCAAAAGCCATAAAAATAAAAAACATACAAATCTAAAAACAAAACGTACGCTTAAATGCAATCAATTAACTAAATGCTGAAGTCGACAAAAAAATTATATATATCGCCGCAGGGGGTAGACAAATTTCGTTTCGCTTTTAATACTGGCTGTCTCGTTAGGTTCTCGGTTTATACCGAAAACAATTCCATTTGGCAAATAAAGTTATTTATCTGAAATGATTATTCTCGATTTCGATCGGCACAAGGCATAAGGCATAAGGCCACAAAATCTGACGGCATACGAAGGCGAAGGCGAAAAGGCACTTCGTATTCAAAACTTAGGTGTGAATTAGTGGGTAATGACATCATTGAACTTTAACTTGGCAACGGGCGAGACTCAATAATAACTGTAGCTTGTAGTCTGACTTTACCTCATATTACCACACCTTTTAGCCAGCTAAGGAAAAATCAACGGCAATAGCTATACCTATAAAATACACAGAGAGAATATGAGTACGTAGAACTTAAAGGGAAAAAATAAAAATGTAATCAAACAGCACACGCATTGCTTTTGCTTGAATGGGTTTTTCAGGACTTTTACTAATAAGTATATTCTAATATTTAAAAGATATTTTTTCCCTGTGTGTATATGGCAGTCAATGTGCAAATATCGCAGAATTCTATTAAGGGGGAGCAGTAAGTCGGATGCAAAAGGCAAACTGAATGGGGGCCACGAATAATTGTTCAAGTCATATGTGTGTGATTTTCGCGGATAGATTCCTATGAATTACGGCGATGAATCTACATTGCAAATAAATAGATATTGCTCTGATTGATTTAATGAGCCATTCATTATACAAAACAATTATGTGGAAACCAATCGATGAGTTTGAGCATCAAGATTGTATAATTTTCTGAGGTATTCCTGGAAAAGAGATGAGGATCGGCATCAAACTTAAAATGATTTTCCGAGTAACGAAAAGTGTTGAAGCTTTAAAGGCCACTATATAATAAGTGTGGCTAGATTAACCTAGATCTATTGGAAGACTTGAATAGGGCTACTGTGAGACGAAGAAACAACTTCTAATGAGAACGAATATGGGATTAGTTCAGGACAGCTGACCTTTCCGACGAAATCCTTTTATGATGCAAATCTTCGCTGATATCATCAATAACAGATGTCGCCAGCTCCACGATTTATGACAGACTCTGCTTGGATATGGGTGTGTGTTAATTTATGCCGGAGACTGTTACAATTAAAAGATAAACGGTCGCTTTGCATTGGAAACGCACCGCTAAATATATGCCCCAAACAATGCCGGAGAATCTCTTCGGATACTTTGGAAAGATTGAAAGAAATGGGAGTCTGGCGAGAGGAGAAAAAAGGGAAAATAGAAACCGGTTAAATGCATTTTGTGTAACAAAGTGTCAAGCCAACTAATAATGCCCAACAAAAAGAACTTGACCTGGCTAAAGTCCCATTTTGGTAGCTATGGGGAGCTCGGCGAGAAGAAGTCAGCCGGCTAAACATTTCAATTTTAATTAAGCATGATAAATGATTTCACTTGGACGCATAAATCTTTTTTACAGTCGCGATGAAACAATGAAGTTCCTTTGTTTTCCCCCACCGATTCGGCCATGTTTCCAGCCGCTTCTTTGTTTGTTTGGCTCAGAGGAGATAAGGGCCCGAAACTGTGAAGAAAATTGATTTGAAATTAATGCAAGAATTTGTTATAGAAATAATAAACAAGCTCGCGTCTGAATCGGTCGTGTGGTGGAAAATAAAAGCTGTTAAGGCCTGCGATTTGAATTGATTTCGTTTAAAGAAATGAACCAAGTATAGAGTTTCTTAAATATGCACACCATTTGAGTCCCAAAGCCAGATCGAATCGAAAACCTGATCGAGAAAACAGATATTAGCTGAATTGTCAGGGAAATGGGAAACAAAAGTGATGGGGAATTTATGGCTTACTTAAGATAAGAGTCGAATCACTTAGCCCAAAGATGATAACGTTAAATAACGGACAAGACATAAATAGAGCAGCATTTAATATCATTTTTTATTTCAATATAAAACATGAAAGACATGTGTAAGTCATGTGGATCAAACTTTTATGGGCAAACTTATAAAGATTAAGCACCTCTTTTGGCTCTGTTTTATCAAAACTCCTTTTAATTCCAAGTAAAAAATAAATACCTATTTTATAAGGCAAAGCCATCCGCAGAAAGAGATAACTCCAAGTTGCGGACATAAACTGCAACCATTGCGTTTTAATGGTAATGACACTTCCTCGGCAGCAATTCTTCTCGATGCAGAAGTCCTCGTTCTCGTTTCTTCGGCTCCGCAGACCGACTGCTGAGTAGCCACATAAGTGCTAATAAATTGTAATACAAATACATTAAAACTAAAGACTAATTAAATGACTGTACTTAAGCGGACTCGAGGCAGCCCCGACTTAATCACCGCTGGAGGCTGCGAAATGTGAATCTGAATCTGGAATCTCGGGCCTCGCAAGCAAATCTCTGGTGACTCTCTGGCGTAATATCTGGCGTTCGCAGTGTGTGCTCCGTACTGTGTGCTCCGTTTTTCTTCTCGGCTTCAACGGCTGAGCTTTAAAGAAAACCTTTTGTGGTCATTAATTCGCACTTAATATGCTTTTTATGGCCAGCCAGTTTCATTTTGTTTTGGAACGGTGCGAGGTTATGTGTGCAAAACAATTATTCCGCAATTAAACAGTTTGCACTTCGCCAAGAAAAAGAGAGAGCGACCAGGTCCAGATCGGAGCTAAGCTCATGGACAGTCATACATATTAATGAAGTCCCCCAGTTTTTTTTCTACATAAATTTTTAATAGCGATGTCATCGTGATTTTATATTGAAAATATTGGATTATTATCCTTATTTTGTCCTTAGTACTTGTTTGGGAGTTGTATAAGAAAGCTAGCTGACTAAAATGTATTTTAATTATTCTATAATTTATTTTTCTATATGAAATGTATTTTTTATATCTACCATCTCTATATGGAGTCTTAATTTGAACAAATCACTTAAGCGGCACCCCGGGCAAATGACCACCAATGCGGCGACAATGCGTCGACTTTTCTGCTTTTTCTAGTTCGCCATATCGAACGCACCAAGGGAGTGTTAAATATGTTGCATTCCCCCGGAGGACACGCCCCCAACACCCCAACACCCCGTCTCCCCTGACCCCCTGCCACTCAATGGCCTTCTTGGCCTGATTGCACTAGGCCCACTGAAATGAAATGATGGTCATCACTGGTGGAGAGCTCTGCACTTTTTGTTTCCTTCTGTTATTATAATTATTTTGCTTAGTTTTTTGCGAGCGACGTGTGTGAGTGTGTGGCAATTATTCACTTAAATCATCAGGAGGCATCCGAGTGTCATGCTGAGTCGCAGTCGCCGAGCCAGGGGCAGCATCGGGAGCATAAAGTATCTTGTCCGCAAACTGCTAAACTGAATCCGGTCGCAGGTTAAATGACATCTGGAATACCCTGACAAAGTTGGGGTCACAGTGATCAAGTTGGACAGTTTGGATTGGATAATGAATACACAGAGAAGTACCATTATCTGGATTATATGATTATTTCTTGAAATATGTTTATAGGATGGAATGTCAATGAATCTCTTGAAGCTTATGATTTTAGCAATTGACAAAATTTAATTATTTTGGCGAAACTTTGAAGAGTTCACCTACAAATCCGAGAATTTGTTCTATTAATAAAGCAATTCCAAAACGATTAAGACCCGCAAAGTGACCACAAAACAGAATGCCGCCGTAAAGCGGCTCGATGATGGGCAGAAACTCATTTGGACATTTATAGCCGACAAGATGAGTGGTCACAATGCTGAAGCTGGAGCTGGAGTTGAAGCATTTTACGAGGGGAGGACGAGCAGTAAGTTGTGCAAACTGAAGGTAAAACCGTAGCGCGGCTCTACAGTTATAAATCACTTTGTTGCGGTTGGAATGGCGGAGGGGATTGGTGGCCAAATGGGAGGACGCTTTCCTTTTCCTGACGGCGCCATAAATTTAATTTGAAATTAATTTTTTTGCTGCTACCAGAAAGGAGGCTGCTGACTAGCTCTTTCGATCCTAGTCGGGTCATCAAAATGCTAAGCTATGTAAATGATAAGCACAATGCAAGCCGATTCGAAAAACCACAGAGGTCCCCAAACTCGGTACATTTTGTCCTCTCCGGCCCCAAGGCTTTGGCTTATTTTTGCACGCCAACTAAATATGGTAAGGCACGCATTTGTTGTAAAATGCAAAATTGAATATTGAGTGCAAGCGGTAAGCGGCAAGGAGCAAGCCACCAAAACGCCAAACAAACTCGAAAGGGAGGAAAAGCGGGGAGACGACCCGGTGGGACTGAGACTGACTCCTTCCATGGGACTCCATGGCTCCACTTGTAATTATGAGCAATGCACTCGATAAAAATTGAAGTTTTCATTTCGCGAAAGTTTTTCACCAGCCCCCCAAAAAGCCAAAGAAGCCCAGAAGGCCAGCTCCACTAAGCCAGCAGTAGCAAAGCCAGTAGCCCCGAAAACAAGCCAGGAAAACATTTATTGTTCTCCCGTTAAGGCAAAAAGCGAAGCCGCGGCCCCAACTTCTGCTCCCCAGCGACCGCAAGGGCATGCGAACTAAATTTCGTACAATTATGAGACCAAAACAAGAAGGCATCAGCTATCAACGGGATTCGAAGAGGCTATATCCTAGGATAAGAAACGAGACCTAAAAGGAGTATTATAATGGTTCCATTATGGCAGCCAGCTTCAGAAAAAAAGCTCTTAATCTAACATTTATTTATAATGCAAAATGAACTACCTTTATAATGGAAATATTAACCAAATTTAACCAACTCCTCTACATGATCATCCCCTGACCTTGGTCAATAAAACCCGCCCATACCTCGCAATACATTTGGTATAGACGAATCCGACAACAGAGCTCATAAAACGAAGTTGCAAACGGTAGCAGAAAACCGCAACAAAACAATCGAGTTGCATGTGGGAGGTCCTGTTTGGCCATAATGACAACCGCAATGGAGACCACCAGGTGAGTTGCATGCAAATTTCCCTGCCCCCGATCGCCACCAGCCCCGTTGCGATCGCTGCCCCCGAAAATACAGGCGACAAACTTACGAATTGCTCATGTCAATGGTCGGAGTTGCTGGCGAGTTTTTGGAGGCAGGGAGGGTGATTCTCTGCTTTTCCAGTGGGTGGATTTCTCAACTGGGGAATATAGAAGCGCCAGGGAGCGATCATAATCTATGGGAAACTGGGAACCATGGTCAGGAAGCATGGAAGTTTTTTCGGCAATGTTCGCCGGGCTGTTGCTGCTGGTTTTGTTTTCCTTTTTATATGCTGATTGGCATTAATAATGGATTATCACGATCATGGGGTCTGAGGTATATGGAAATATCGCTCTCTCTGGGAAGTGTGAGTGTGTGTGCACTGTAGAATCAGTTTTATAATTTTTTTAAATTAGATTTAGACAAAATTTAAACCTGATACATGTAATATAATT
Source organism: Drosophila pseudoananassae pseudoananassae (assembly GCA_018153035.1). Lineage (NCBI taxonomy): Eukaryota > Metazoa > Arthropoda > Insecta > Diptera > Drosophilidae > Drosophila > Drosophila pseudoananassae. The sequence continues at coordinate 2,376,857 of JAECXR010000042.1, read as the reverse complement.
CCTAATATACGAAGGATATGCCAAGGAATGACGGTTATTCAAAAGACTAATACTGACTTCTATAAAATTTAATGATCCAATCACATACCTTTGTATAAATAGACTTCTGAAAAACAAACTCAAATAAAATTCCTCCAGTGTATCTGTAAGAAAGGGGGAAGGTGCAGGAGCCAGTCTCTCATCATCGTTGGTTTTCTGTTTTCGGCGGTGTTCATATCGTGCGATCATCAAATAATGTGAACGTGTGATCAACGCTTGCATTTCGGGAACAAGGGAAGCTGGGAGCCGGGGCAGTTGCCTCGTGTGTTACACTAACTTATTTATGCGAAATATTTTGAAATCGTGTTTGCAGTGCAGCGTGCGCTTCGTCGTCGCCTTCTTTTTCGGACAGGGGCCAGAAAAGAAGGACCAGCAGCGCTCCGTATGCCACTCCCCCTCTTAACCCACCACTTTTAACCCCTTAGCACCAGCCTGGGCTTCAGCAGCGGCTTACTCCACGTCGTCCTCTACTTTTCGGCCAAAACAACGTGACCCTCTTTTTGCGCCTGCAGATCACGAATTATTCAGAATTTCTTTTTCCAGGCCTTTATAACCTTGCGAATGGCTTATGGTAGGGTATGGCAACAAAGTTGCCAATCTTTCTTGATCCGAAGTGAAAATTGAGTTACCTGCCATCGACTCCATCGATTTTCAAAACTGTCCATAACTTAAAATGTATATTTATATTATTAATTAAAGGTAACCTCGAGCAAACACATTTTCTCATAAACAAAATATAAAAATTGTTTGTTTAAATATAAAAATACCTTTCGTCATTGTTTTATCTGGCCAAAATTAGAACTTTTGCTATTGGTACTCCCTTATCCCTATAACTGATTATTCGGAAATGACACAACATAGGTATTTTTAAAGTTAGAGAGATCAGATGAATGCTTTTTTGATGAATTCAGATGTAAATCTAAAAAATATTTCGTCTCATTTTTTTGATGCAGAATGGTGTGGAATCGATCTAGAAATCGTTTATTGAGAACCCCCATTGAACCATTCAAGGACCCACAAAAAACAAAAAATATTGTACAAGATTTGAGCAGAATCGTGGAAAAAATCGTTTAAGGCCTTGAGAAGGATAAAATGGGAAGCCATCACCGTGGACCCTAAGGGAAAACCCCATTTTCAAGGATCCCATCACGAAAAATGGACAAAAAATCTAAAAAATATTTTGTCTCAGGATTTTGATGCAGAATCGTGGAGAATTGATCTAGAAATCGTTTAAGGTACTCCGCTTGAGAATCGGATGAAAATTGGGGAAGATATAGCCATCACTGAGGACCCTATAGAGGCAAACCCCATTTTCAAGGTATCCCATCACGAAAAATGGACAAAAAATCTAAAAAATATTTTGTATCAGGATTTTGATGCAGAATGGTGGAGAATCGATACAGAAAACGTCTAAGGTACTCCGCTTGAGAATCGGATGAAAATTGGGGAAGATATAGCCATCACTGAGGACCCTATAGGGGAAACCACCGTTTTCAAGGTATCCCATCACGAAAAATGGACAAAAAATCTAAAAAATATTTTGTATCAGGATTTTGATGCAGAATGGTGGATGAGAATCATCTAGAAATCGTTTAAGGTACCGCTTGAGAATCGGATGAAAATTGGGAGATATAGCCATCACTGTGGACCCAAACCATTTTTACCCCTCAAAAAAAAAAAAAAATAAAATTTTTTTTTTTAAATTTTTTTAAAGGAATTATTTAGATTTTTAAGTCCTCTCTTGAAATCAAAATTATAGCCCTATAGGGAAAAACCCCATTTTCAAGGGATCCCATCACGAAAAATGGACAAAAAATCTAAAAAATATTTTGTATCAGGATTTTGATGCAGAATGGTGGAGAATCGATCCAGAAATCGTTTAAGGTACTCCGCTTGAGAATCGGATGAAAATTGGGGAAGATATAGCCATCACTGTGGACCCTATAGGGGAAACCCCATTTTCAAGGGATCCCATCACGAAAAATGGACAAAAAATCTAAAAAATATGTTGTATCAGGATTTTGATGCAGAATGGTGGAGAATCGATCCAGAAATCGTTTAAGGTACTCCGCTTGAGAATCGGATGAAAATTGGGGAAGATATAGCCATCACTGTGGACCCTATAGGGGAAAACCCCATTTTCAAGGGTTCCCATCACGAAAAATGGACAAAAAATCTAAAAAATATTTTGTCTCAGGATTTTGATGCAGAATCGTGGAGAATTGATCTAGAAATCGTTTAAGGTACTCCGCTTGAGAATCGGATGAAAATTGGGGAAGATATAGCCATCACTGTGGACCCTATAGGGGAAACCCCATTTTCAAGGGATCCCATCACGAAAAATGGACAAAAAATCTAAAAAATATTTTGTATCAGGATTTTGATGCAGAATCGTGGAGAATTGATCTAGAAATCGTTTAAGGTACTCCGCTTGAGAATCGGATGAAAATTGGGGAAGATATAGGCATCACTGTGGACCCTATAGGGGAAAACCCCATTTTCAAGGGATCCCATCACGAAAAATGGACAAAAAATCTAAAAAATATTTTGTCTCAGGATTTTGATGCAGAATCGTGGAGAATTGATCTAGAAATCGTTTAAGGTACTCCGCTTGAGAATCGGATGAAAATTGGGGAAGATATAGCCATCACTGTGGACCCTATAGGGGAAACCCCATTTTCAAGGGATCCCATCACGAAAAATGGACAAAAAATCGAAAAAATATTTTGTCTCAGGATTTTGATGCAGAATGGTGGAGAATCAATCCAGAAATCGTTTAAGGTACTCCGCTTGAGAATCGGATGAAAATTGGGGAAGATATAGCCATCACTGTGGACCCTATAGGGGAAAACCCCATTTTCAAGGGATCCCATCACGAAAAATGGACAAAAAATCTGAAAAATATTTTGTCTCAGGATTTTGATGCAGAATGGTGGAGAATCGATCCAGAAATCGTTTAAGGTACTCCGCTTGAGAATCGGATGAAAATTGGGGAAGATATAGCCATCACTGTGGACCCTATAGGGGAAAACCCCATTTTCAAGGGATCCCATCACGAAAAATGGACAAAAAATCTAAAAAATATTTTGTCTCAGGATTTTGATGCAGAATGGTGGAGAATCGATCCAGAAATCGTTTAAGGTACTCCGCTTGAGAATCGGATGAAAATTGGGGAAGATATAGGCATCACTGTGGACCCTATAGGGGAAAACCCCATTTTCAAGGGATCCCATCACGAAAAATGGACAAAAAATCTAAAAAATATTTTGTCTCAGGATTTTGATGCAGAATGGTGGAGAATCGATCCAGAAATCGTTTAAGGTACTCCGCTTGAGAATCGGATGAAAATTGGGGAAGATATAGGCATCACTGTGGACCCTATAGGGGAAAACCCCATTTTCAAGGGATCCCATCACGAAAAATGGACAAAAAATCTAAAAAATATTTTGTATCAGGATTTTGATGCAGAATCGTGGAGAATTGATCTAGAAATCGTTTAAGGTACTCCGCTTGAGAATCGGATGAAAATTGGGGAAGATATAGCCATCACTGTGGACCCTATAGGGGAAAACCCCATTTTCAAGGGATCCCATCACGAAAAATGGACAAAAAATCTGAAAAATATTTTGTCTCAGGATTTTGATGCAGAATGGTGGAGAATCGATCCAGAAATCGTTTAAGGTACTCCGCTTGAGAATCGGATAAAAATTGGGAAAGATATAGCCATCACTGAGGACCCTATAGGGGAAACCCCCATTTTCAAGGGATCCCATCACGAAAAAGGGACAAAAAATTTAAAAAATATTTTGTATCAGGATTTTGATGCAGAATCGTGGAGAATTGATCTAGAAATCGTTTAAGGTACTCCGCTTGAGAATCGGATGAAAATTGGGGAAGATATAGCCATCACTGTGGACCCTATAGGGGAAAACCCCATTTTCAAGGGATCCCATCACGAAAAATGGACAAAAAATCTGAAAAATATTTTGTCTAAGGATTTTGATGCAGAATGGTGGAGAATCGATCCAGAAATCGTTTAAGGTACTCCGCTTGAGAATCGGATGAAAATTGGGAAAGATATAGCCATCACTGAGGACCCTATAGGGGAAAACCCCATTTTCAAGGGATCCCATCACGAAAAATGGACAAAAAATCTAAAAAATATTTTGTATCAGGATTTTGATGCAGAATCGTGGAGAATTGATCCAGAAATCGTTTAAGGTACTCCGCTTGAGAATCGGATGAAAATTGGGGAAGATATAGCCATCACTGAGGACCCTATAGGGGAAAACCCCATTTTCAAGGGATCCCATCACGAAAAATGGACAAAAAATCTGAAAAATATTTCGTCTCAGGATTTTGATGCAGGATGGTGGAGAATCGATCCAGAAATCGTTTAAGGTACTCCGCTTGAGAATCGGATGAAAATTGGGAAAGATATAGCCATCACTGAGGACCCTATAGGGGAAACCCCCATTTTCAAGGGATCCCATCACGAAAAAGGGACAAAAAATTTAAAAAAAATGTTGTATCAGGGTTTTGATGCAGAATCGTGGAGAATCGATCCAGAAATCGTTTAAGGCACTCCGCTTGAGAATCGGATTAGGATTTAGGAAGATATAGCTGTCACGGTGGGCCAGATTGGCGTTTTTTGGGACTGACAGGACTTTTGCAAGTCCAATGCAGAACCTTAATATTTATCTAGGAATATTTTTTTACTTATACTATTTCAGGAAGAGGAGAAACCGAAAGGGTGGAGTTGGGGAGGATTGAAATCTTTTCAGAGCAAAGCCGAATTCGTTACTTGTGCTTCTGCTTTGGTTATGCATTGTTGGCATTGCTGGCCAAAAGGCCCTGGGTTGGTTATGACTCATGTGAAAGCGTCTGGAAGAAGCGCTTCCAAGCCAAGAAGAAGAGGCAGTGGGTGGGGGAGAAGAAGGCAAAGCACGAGGAGGAGGGGCTGGGGCGAGCGAGATTCCGCCTGATTGTGAAAATTATGTTTGCTCTGAGCAGCGGCGCAGATACACGTTCTTTTCGAAGGTTTTTGTGGGATGGATGGAGATGGGAGGATGGCAAGAGGTTTCGAAATGAAATGGAACCCAGACCCAGGCAATGTTTTGGCCCGAAACTGGCGGCAGGTTCATGTGGCGTCGGTGAAAGGCTACCATCATCAGCATTTATGCCCAAAATGCAAGCATCCCACCACAGTACCCCAGCATCCAAGGCGACTCTCGACCTAATCATCATTGGCCATTGTTATTAACATGATTATCTGCATTATAATCTCGAGGCCTCGAGAGACCATACCAAGTTGAAAGTTCAGACGGCGTTTAAGCATGATTATGAATTGGGTCAACATGTGGTCTCCTCCGACTGGTCTCCTCTTCGATCTTGGACGGGCTCGAAATGCCCGATGATCGCTGATGTTCAATTATGCCAACTCAAGTATTTTGCAAATGCGTTTAGCCCCAAAACGCTGATGGAGATGATGGGGATTGGTAGGATTGGTAGGACTGGCAGGATGGGGTGGCTGGAAAGGATGGCAGAGACCTGCCAGGCAAATGCTATGAAAATGAGACATATCGCAAAAACTTAAGTCTCCTTACGGGTCGCGAGCGATTGACAAGTGACAGGACGAACATACATAGCTAGCCCCTGGTACTCCCTCTATCTCTAAAAGGAGTTGGGCTGGCACTGAGAAAAAAGGGTTGGAAATAATAATCCTCCTCTATCCCAATCCCAGTTTAGTTTCTACCTTAATTTTTTTCAAGTGCACTAAAAATCTCCGTAAAGAAATCGTGTTTGGCTATTGATGCGGCTTATTATATGCAAATTTGGCCCAAAACAAACAACACAGGCCCAAAGCGAGTGCTGACCATAAAGAAGAAAATGTCACAGGAGGCTCTTCTCCTCGGCCTTGTTTTTCCCTCGGATGCCTGCGTAAATTCACAAAATATTGACACCGCCGCGACTTGAGGGCCAAAAGCCTTGACAGTGATCGAAATGTGTCTTGTCTAGGAGGCTGGCTGGCTGGCTGGCAAGCAACCTGAAGCATGGAGGCTGGAGACCGAGATGTTTGTCTTTGCAGCATTTCGGCTACAAGCCGCCACAAACAATTGCGGGCGGTTTGTTTCTGACGTTTGCTTAACAAGAAGAAAATTGCTGCAATTCTTTACAAGTTTTTGAGACTTGCAGCAAGATTGCGGCCTCCTCGTTCCCATGTCGCTGGTGGTTGCATGCAACGGGCAGGCGAAGCTACTGGGCTACTTCGATGGATGCGTTCGCCATGCGTTTGTCATGCCAAAAGTGTAGTAAATTGTGTGGCACTTAAGTCAACACATGGCTGCAAGGATGCCGAGCAACCAATTTGCATGTGGGGGCACATTCGCATACCGGGATCCAGCGCTCTATTTTGACTTTGACTTTGATAGATGTTTTCTGGCCAAGTTGCTGCTTTTGTCCAGTCGGTGCAGATCCAAGTGATGCGATTAAAGCGAATATGGAGTGGTACAATAAATTAGAAAAAGGGCACCATAAAGGGGTATTACTTGGCCAACTCTTTAAGCCCTTTCAAGTGATTAAAACTTCCTCTCTGCTTGACCTCGACCTCTTTGCAGTGGGCCTGAGCTCATTATGCTACCGAAATGAATGCAAATCGGCGGCATTAACGTCACATCCGTGCTCCCCGTCTCTTTCTGCGGCGTGTCGATCTGTCTCTTTCCATCTGCATTGGGTTATCAGCAACTTTGAGACTTATCACGCCGCCACACTCTCACTAACCGAACCCGAAGCCTTGTAGTACGTACTATACAGCGTACTAGCTACTCGACTGGCACAAATTTGCAATTATAATTTTGCGCCTAGTTGCTCGTTTTTCTGTGGCGGCGTTTTCCTTTTGGCCAGACTCGAATTTTTGTTCCCCCAGTCGCCGCCGCGATTTAATCTCTTTTGGCCAAGCTCTAGCCCGGGCCAGCTTGGCCAGCCAGCCAACTTCGAGCGTAGTTCAACAATTGAATTTTAAAGCTGCCTCCTTCTGGAGACCCTGGATCTGGGGATCCTTTTGCATGTCGGGCGGCGGTGGCAGCGGCGGCGGGCTTGGGGGCATTTCTCTAAGGCCGCCACAAGCGCAGCTAATTGGATTTCTCTCCTGGGAGAGCCGCGGAGACGAAGCCGAAGCCATAGCCCCGGCTACGTAAAACATATCGATAATGTCTTGATCAGACAGCCAGGTCCGCTCGGCTGCCCCAACGCCACCCCTCGATCCTCGATGGCCAGCGAGCGGCAAAGGCTTCAAGTTTGTTTGGTTGTGGCCAAATTGTAATAGTAAAGCACACTGACAGAAAAGTGGTGTAAGAAGTTTATAGAAGATAGAAGAGTTTATAGGAATAATATATTTGTTTTTATAAACTTTGAATAAAGTAGAATATTTGATAGATAGTTTATAGATTTTATAAAATTTTCTTAAAATTTTGTTGTGTTTTCTTAACCTGTACTGAGAAGTACTTGCATGTGTAGCTCCCCAGCATCAGATGAATGATTTCGCCTGGCCAACCGATGAGGAACGCGTGTAAAGCAGCAATTAATTTGTACTACAAAAAACTGTTGCTGGCCGTAGCTCTCTTTGGCTTTTGGGTGCGTGGCCAAGTCCGCGGATGGATGAATATCCGATCCGTCTGCCGGGGCTGCGTTTTTTGGTCTCGCAAAAGGTTACAAAGCAATTATAAGGCTGGAAACCACACACACACTACACACCACACACCAGAGCCAGGGCCATGGCCAGGGTCTTTGTTATATTTCTCTTAGCATATGAGGAGCACACTCCGAGAAGGAAAAAGATCCCAGGGCACATCCCAGATCTCTCATGTAGCCGCGACACGGCGACCTCTATGAATATGGCTCGCCGCCAGTCGACCCGGGATTAAAAAACGAAAATAATCCAATCCAATCCAGCCAAGAAGACTGGGCCAAGATGCTGCTTCGAGAGTCCGATTCCTGGCTCCGATTTTTTTTGTTATTTTGGGGCTGAGCTCAGAGCGCACTTTTTGTAATCTACGCTATAATCATGCACTGAGTAAATTCGCATAGCCGCCCATTATTCCACCCACTTTTGGTTTTTTTCTTAATCTTTTTTTATTGTGGTTTTTTGGATTTTTTTTACTTTGAGTACAAAGCGAGGCATTCAATTTTGTTGCAGTTATTGCTTTGAGATCGATCGGGTATACGGATTTTAGAGCAAAGTTAAACCATTCAGTAAGAAATTGTGGTCCAAAACGTTTAGATATAAGACGAAATATATATATTAGATATAGTAATATATTATATATAAGACAAAAGACGAAAATAGCTATAATATTCACGTATTTATTGTGTATGCTGCAATTATTGAATTGAATTTTCCCTATAAAATCGGAAATAGGTAACCTAATATAGTTGCTATAACTATTAAATATTTTTATTATAATTTTCATTTTTAAAGGTAACACCCTTAGTCGAGATTTTTTTCAGACAGACTCCCTGTTCCCAACGTTGTTGTTTTTATTGCAACAAAATACACTTAATTTTGGTCTTTTTGCCGCAATTCATGGACTTCACATGGCTCGAATGCTCCACTCTTTCCTGGCCATGCCCTTGCCCGCCCCCTTTTCCGCCTCCTCGCCCCCCTGGCGCTACTCTGATCGATCGGCTTCTCAGCGCCGCCAGATGATCTACATTAAGAGAGAGATTTTTGCGGTTTAGTGGACCAGAGTTTGTTTTTTTCATATTTTTATTATTCTTTTTTTAGTCGAGGTCGGACCTTTGGCTAAGCTTCGGAGTTCGAACATCGCCGCCGTCGATGGGGGCGTGTTCTGTTTAAACTGTGTGCGCCAGGCCATGGTACAGTTTTAAGTAATTGCATTATGTTTAACTTGGTTTTTTGGTTTTGCCTGTTTTTTTAGAGCAGAGTTCGAACCCGAAGCCGTAGTCGGAGTTTACTGGAAGTGGGCGGTTGATTTCTTCTCGTAATTTTAAGCTGCATTGCAGATAAAGCGAGCAGACAAAGTAAATACCATAAAGCTTGCCTGGGATCTTGGATATATTTTCTTATTCAACATCCAGAAAGAAGACACAATGATTTTTTTAAGTGTGTGGAAACCAGTTGCCGAAACTCTTACTTCATTAGGGAGATGATTTCATCGGTGATCCATTTATGTCACAATATGTTCGGCTCATTTAGAGTCGTTGGAGATCCATTTGGGAATATCTCAGAACAGGTGCTGCTCCCTTCCCTCTCCCATCCACTTGCAGTCCAATTTCCAACACTTTGACCATTTGAGCTACTTAACATAAACAAACAGCGATTAGGGGACCATAATCGAACAAAAATGCAGCATTAATCAGCCCGGTATTCCAGCCCAAATACAAACCCTTTTCGGCCAGACCCCCCACAAGTCGCTGGAGACTCCGGATCTGGAGAGTAGACTAATTAAAAAGCATATTACGAATGTTATTAACATGACAGCGAACACAGCGCCAGGGCCGGGAGATGGAGGGGCTATAAAAACCGATTCTGAACAGCAACAAACCGAAAGATAATGAGCCGGGAATGAGAACGGGAACGGCAGGCGATTCAAATCGATGTGCATATTTCGAAACAGATTTCAGACTGCGAAAAATTTCGTTTGTTGGGGTTATTTAATCCAATTAACAGACAGAAAAAAAGATAGAGACTGAGACCGAGTCAGAGGCAGCGGGACAATTATCGAAATCAGGTAAACCCACACGGAGGGCATCCGAAGATATTGTCACTAATGAGTTATGATGCACAGACGACAGAAGCGGACGAGGCAGGCCTGGTGCCTTGCCACAACCATTCAGTGCTATACGAATACCATCCGTGGACCCATTGAACCAGCTGCACCAGCTGGATGGCACCGAACCGATCGAATCCGATCCCAGGCGACCCGACTGACTGACTGAAATGTTGAACATTTTAAACCATAACATTTTATTAACATAATAAAATCAAAATTATCAACAAAGTCGTCAATGTCGCGACACAAACTGAGACACAGACGGACAGAGACGAAACGAAAAATGAAAATGAGACAACTTTGGAGGTAACGAGGCAGGAGGTTGCAACTGGCTGGAGATCTTTGGATCCAACAGACGCTCTAGCTGAATCAGGCAGCTAAACTGATCGGCATCGCATCTTGGTTTTCCTCTAGAGGTGACCACATCACGTGAGTGGCCCAATAAGAAGAGATCGTGTCACGGTTGCCACACTGGTGAGCATTGCTAATTAAAAGTTTAAGCTATAAAAAGCAAAGCCTTTAACTAACTTTCCTCTACCTAACTTTAAAGTTTAAACTAACCGATTTTAATGAAAATAAAAATCTAAAAACATTACTTCATAAGAAATAGTCTAATCCCTGACAGAACCCATGCCACCTCTATCTAATCCCAGACTGACACTCAGACGATCAACGATCATAGTTGGAAAATTTGTGTCTCTGACTAGCCAGGGGACTCAAATTTCCTCCGTCATCCATAATACCTATAATACATATAGTAAACTGCAGCATTTATGTCTAAAGAGGAGAGTTGATGGCGCTTTGCCCAGCTGGTTTTCGGTGGTATGGGTGCTCTTGACTGGCCCACACACTCATTGTCAGCCCAGCGCCATTCGGCCAATATCTTTGGAGAGTTTAGAGTGTGTCTGGGGCATCAGATACACGTACTGCCCATCACCATTGTGACCGCCACATGCGGCGCTGGAACCCTAGATGGCAGAATTATGATTTACTATAATGAAGCGTTATATAGTCGGGCTGATAGGCATCGGCTCGGTGTCGATTGGAGCGCAGATTGTCATAAAGTTGATGACTTGTTATCGATTTTTAAACAGACCTCAATAATCATATATATATTCACATTTTGGACTGAATTTCACTTGACATTCAAGCTTTTCTAATGATTATTAATAGAAATATTAAAACCTCTCCCATTCCAAAATTCAAAAATTATAGAGAAAAGGATATTTAATTATGATTCGAGGTCCATGCACACAACTCAACCAGATAGCGATCGAATTCCTTTCGAAAAAGGAGAGCAACTTTGGGAATTTTCACCCCATGCAGCTCTCATCGTTTCCGATGAAATTCCACATGTGACTCCTTTTTTATATCCAGGTCTTTTGATTTGCTCAATTCCAAAACAGGGCATTGCTCATAAATTTTATTATGAACTCGAACCCGAGAGTCGAACTCATCCCCCCGTCGAGAGCGTTGCGAGGCTCATAAACAACATGCAGAAATTACTTGTTTAAAATTTGTCACACCATTAGTAAAAAAAAAATAAACTGAAAATGAAAAATATACAAAAAACGGCGGCGAAAGGATCTCGCTGAGTTGGTGGACGTGATCGTGGACCTGGCCAAGAAATTTCCTGGCCAAGTGGCAGGCCTGTGGCCTGCAATCGAAATGAAACAGAGGGAGAGACCCCGGAGGCAGCCTTGTTTGCTCTTGATTTTATCAACCGCAAAACATCTACTCAAGTGTCAGTGTCACTTGGCCCAGCAGGAGGGAGCTTCGATGGCGACGACTGAAAGACTGAGTCCCGGGGTCTGAAGGAAAAAAAACTGGGAGTCTGGCCAGGGACTACTCAGGAGTCTCCGAAGAATACCCTTGGACCGGACCAGACCAGGCGTTGAAAAATGAAGAACAGACAGCCGAAACCGAGAAATAAGGCGAAGGAGAAGAAATTCCCCAAAACGAAGTTCAAGTCCAAGTCGAACTTTATCCATATAATGAATACACCCTCAACTTAAGTGCATAATTTATAACGAAGTCCGGCGAGCAAGCGCAGACAAAGCTGGCAAAATGCCAACAATCCCTGAAGCTTTAACTTCAACACTTGGAAAAATATGGCCCACGAAAAAATATACTTTTGGGCTAAGAATGGCTCTTACAAAAGCTTCATTTTTACTAGAAATAAAATACTTTTTAAATGTATAAAAGAATCCATAATTTTCTCTCAGCGTATCTGCATTCGTATCCTTATAGATGGAGGTGTGTGTGTTAATAAATTTCTTAATAAAACATGCAAATTCAAATGCATTTATCTAGATCAGCCAAAAGCGACAAAATTTAACGCTCATACCATTTATCAGAAACGCTTTATTCTCCTTTTTTTTTTTTTTAATTTTTTGCATTTTTGCCCTCCACCTTAAATATTTTTCTTATTTTTTGGCACACGTCGTCGTTGGGTTAGTTTGGGTAGGGTCCTGATACGGTTAAGGTTACCAAGAGATACTGTGCTCTTGACCAAAACCAGTTGATCTCAATAAATATTTTGACTTTTGACAAATGCCTTTTTTTGGCAACAATGCCACCAAACAATGCAAGGACAGCACAAGGACAACGATAGGGGTGTGGCCTCAACAAGCCATAAATATATCGAGGGGTGGACTGGTTAGCTATTCATACCCAAAATTGCCACCATTTCTTGGACAATTTGCAAAAATGTGTCAAGGGGGCGTGGTGGCTCGAGAAGGAAATAATTTGTGTCAAATTTTATATTTCTTAGACTATTTTTGGGTGGTAACTTGGGCAAGATTTATGGAGCATCCACATTCCTTTCACAAAAATGGGTGGAACATTATTATAAGGAAAGATTTATGTTTGTGGTAAATATTTATAAAGTATAATAAAAAGTATAAAACGAGAACCATCTCGATTTCCTTCATCTATTCCGTTCTTGAGATGCCAAACTGTGTCAACTTGAGGAAAAACCTCACCTTTTTTCACTAATTTCAATGAAAATGACTTAACACTAACCCATTGACCCAATGGACAAATTCTTGTACGGAGAATTGTATATTTTTTGTGTGCGTTCTTGGTGACTTTGTTTTGTTCTTGGCGGGGTAATTATAACGCAAAATCTGCCAAGCCACGACCATTGTTCGGATGGAGCTCAAAGATATGCGCACTCAGATAAACCCTGCCATCACAATGGCCAACAAGTCAGGGGGCAGGGAGTGGGCTGTGGGCTGGGGGAGCTGTGAGCGTGCATCATAATTATTTTCATAATAAACTTGACAGAATTATAGTTTTTAGCAATTAAATATAAACAACGTTGGAAGAACAAACCAAAAAAAAAAAAACGCCAAAACCGAAAAACAAGAATAGAATGCCAACAATTATGTGAATAATCCAGTCGAGTTGGGGGGTGGGGTGGTGCATCTGAAATGTGCAAACTGAATATAAAAAAAATCACCTATCCTAAGCCAAAGACAAGACAAGTCGAGAGCCAAGATTCAAGGCCAAAGTTTAAAGAACACGCTGGCAGGGGAGGACCAAGGGGGCGACTGTCAATAATGACGATGATGAGTCGCCGGTTCATCATCGCTCGGATCATTTGCTGGATCTCTGGCCATAATTAATGACTAACATTTGGCCAGGCGTAGTCAGTCAAACTCGCGCTTCATCTAACAGAAACGAACAACGAAATTTTCTATATGTGATTGATAACCCCAAAACCAAAATGATGCAAAACCAGATTTTATAATACCCTTTTTTAGTAGGGGGTTTTATTTTCTAGACTATAAGTGGATCCAGGAAGGGATTTAATACTTTTTAGTAAGAAATTGATAGAAAATTATAGACAATCATCTCTCTCTCTTAAGGGTAATGTAGTCAACATCAAATAGGTTTATGATTCAGCTTAAAAGTTCTCTAAATATATATTTCGATAGTAGTAATACAAGAAAGCGACAAGAAACCCAAAATACATGTAGAGCATTACTTTATAATATATTTTACTTTAGTGTTAAAATAGGCCTATTTAATTTTTTTATTTAATAAAATAACTTAAAATATTTAAGGGTATTTAAGGACAACATTCTTCATCATTTTTCTCCACTGACTCTTTCGAGTTCGAGTGTTGGCTGGTTTTTGACGTTGGCCCGCAGGAGTGCCGTACAGGTTGACTGGCAATATCAATCAAAAAAACGAGTACGAATCCGTGTGCAAAATTATTCAAATTTTGAAACATCTGAAAACGAGCAGCAAGTGCATTTGAAAGCGATAACAAAAAACACACACGCACGTCAAATGGCAGCGAAATCGAGAAAAAACAAAGACCGAAATGTGGGGAAGACATAAAACAGGTCTTGGTGGGAATCCGTAAACGAAATCCCCAAAACTGTGATGAGACTGGGGGGCTGGTATGGTGGTGGCGCGATGCTGTGTGGTCCTCAGCTGGGGCCTGGGTGGATTTTCTTGGTTTTCTTGGTTTTAATTAACAACTTTACAGCACATTTCAAGCGGTGAAACTTTCGGGGCGTTGAATGCTGCGATCCGCCTATTAACATAAGACGTTCGATCTCCACAAGTCCTCTCTCTCCCTTTTCCCCAGCATATAGTATAGCCTTTTCCAATGGGCAATATATGGCTGCAATATAAAATGCACAGTGAAAATTAACACGCTTTCGGTTCACGCCGCATCGGAAGTCTCTCAAAAACTGTATAAAAGAAGAGAAAAATCGGGGGACCCACCACAGTGTTTGTCATCAGAAATATGCAAATTGATTTTGACTGCCCGCTCTTCACTCTGAATTTTTCAAAAACTATATGAACGACGATTGCCCCTCATTTACGCATCTTTTCAGTCGCCGGACTCTCGTCTTTTTGTTTGTCGATCTCATGATATTTTTACGGGTGTTATGGATTTATGCGGAAATGTGATAAAAATTGTTGGTGGTTCTCTAGCTCGACTTTATGCTTGTGTGAACTAATAATTGACTATGTCTAATGCCCAAAAGAGGTTACAGCCATCAGTCTAACTGGAACTAAACGTAGTTTCTTAATCTCATTTCCAGGGTTGAAGGGCACAGAGATGGGATATATTTCAGGCTTACTCCATGAGTTCGATGGATGAAAAAGAAAATATTGAGGGGTTTAGTTTCCTATTACCATTTCACTTTTAGCCACCCATGTCGCCAAATCAACACCTCTGTGCTTCATCGAGAAACCAGCCACAGAAACTGAACCACACCTTAGGAGGCTGACTTACTAGCATAATTACAGCCAAGCCAGGGGAAATAACAAAACCAAATATGGGCAAGAAAATGCTGGGGGGCCATCATAAATCTCAGGTCCCATGAACGCGGCAAATTAACATTATTAAAATTTGGTTTTCGGCATAGAAAACAAAGCGAAACAAAACGAAAAACAAAGCACGAACAAATCAAAAATACTAAACAAATAATATTTTATTTGGACTAAACTAGTGGCGAGGGCAGTGCGTCCCGGTTCCAGGTGTTAAGTGAGAAGTAAACGCTGTCAAGGGGAACCAACCAACAAACCCCAGAGTGGTGAATGGAAAGCCGAAGGCGCCTTTATCGCTTCTTAGCTGGGAAAAAGGAAAAACTCTCCGAGAAAATCCACGAAGGATTTTTTGATGCGGACTATAAAAAGTGTAGAAAATTTACGACACGATAATAAATCAAAATGTAATCTATAACAAAAAATGAGAAATATAAAATTTCCGATGCCCTAATTCATTTTTTATAGAGGTGCTTTGAAGCAGGGCTTGGAGAATAATCAGCAGCACAGTTGGAAATCGGGACACCCATAAAAAAAGGAGACTCTCCACCAACTCTCATCTAAATAAAATTTAATGTTTATATGGCGCACACACCTCCAATTTATGTCCGTCTTCGGAGTGGCAGCCCAAAGGAGAAACACAAAGAGTCTTCAGCTAACAATGGCGAGTCCTTTTCTCCGACATCTTTTGGCTTGTTTAGTGGATGATAAATTGCTGCTGTCTGTCTATACAGATTCTACTACCACCGGCAATTGTTATGATTTGTTTATGCCTTTTTTGGGAGCAGCTGTACCACGCCTCGCTCTCAGTTTCCAACAAAATACAATTGAATTTAGGATGAAGAGTCGATTGATCTGTACACTGAAATTATCTAATATCGGAACTTTTTTCACACTACACTGTAAATTATTCATTTGTTTTCCTCGCACATAACAGTACCTTATCTAAACCAACATCAACCAGGACATCCCGCATATTGCATTCGGAATTACGCTCGTCCGGAAAATGGTATTAATTGTATGAAACGAAAACCCAAAAAATTAATGCAATCTTTTGTGAGATTCAACACGATTCCAGTTAGTAACGCCGATTAGGATCTGCCAGGGCCTCACGCACGCATCGCAAGGACATTAATGTGTCAACATGTGCGTTGAGAGGAAGCCACTACACAGTGCAGTGTGTGTGTTTTGCCCCACACACAGTAGTCCCTGGCATTGACGACTAGTTCCTGGTAGCAGACGGTAGAGATCTCGATAAGGATCAGGACACGATTCGTGCGAATGTCACCCGGAGAGCTACGACCACAACAATGAACGCATAATGAGCAGAAGCTGTGCCAGAAATCCAAAATCTGGTTGAGATATCAACGCGGACAAATGGCATTCTGTCCATATGGGTACCCGTAACATAAAAATCAACATCCACTCTGGCCAGAGTAGAAATGTTTTCCTTTAATGCCTTTTTGCACGCTACATAAATCTTTGATGAAGAAAATTCAGAAGTTTTATTGCCCGTATGCAAAGCAGCCAGGAGATTTCCAACTTCAAACCGAAAGGAGTCTGCGAGGAGCAACTCGCAACTGCTGACCTTCAACCCTTTCTCTCTTAACTGCTGCGGTTGACCGCATTATTGTCTCGGAAAAAGGGTTCCCTGGGATAACTTGATTAGGAGCCAGATTCCGTTTGTTTCTTAAGCGAACATTATTCTTGATTAAGTCACATTAATTATGATAATGATGCCCCGAAACGAATCCCAGGACAAAGGCGCAAATCTCAGACAATGGCAATTGAAATGGGAACAGGATATTCCCCGGCAGCCATATGAGACGCAATTTCGAACGGAAGGAAGCCAGGACGTGTGCGCAAATAAAAAATAGAAAATGGAAAAAGGAGCGAATGGAAAGGTAAAAGAGTGATAAATGTCAGTTTCCTGCTCAGCATTTCGGACACGCTGATGACTTCATCTCGATCACTGCACGGAAGTTATCTAATAACCGGGAGAGGACTCTCGTAATCCTTTTATGGAATTAATCAAGTGTGGCCATGACAAAAAAGTACAAAAATTGAGACCTTTCAGCTGTCCTTGGGGAGCGTGGTATACCTCGGCAGATGGACGCGATTTCCTTTCTCCTCTCATAACTCACAAATGCCACAGATTGTTTGATTGACTAAAAAAATAGAGAATAATTCGAAAATTGGAGGAAAAATCTATGTAGAAAAATCGTTAAAAGAGCAAATAAAAATTGGAAATTCCTCAATTATTCAGCTCACATGCCGGGCGAGAGACATTCATAAATTATCCATAAACCAGTACAGGCCGAGTGCCTAGACTTTAGAGGAATGAATACTCAAATTTATGGACATTGATTCGGTGCAGTGCCTTGAATCGAAAATAAACAATTTTTATAGTTTATGTGGTGTTCGCTGATGTGATTTCCGTTCGGGAACAACCTCAGGTGGGCTCTGCCCATCAAGTCATTTTTTGGACTCGGTTGCAGTCTGCATATTAAAACAAAAGGAGGAAAAACAATCGAAACAGAAGTAGCTGCAGCTGCCTTCTGAGGCAAATGATCCTCAAGTGACCGCAGAAAGGTTTCAAAAATGACAAATGGAGAACTTCTTTGGTAGCCGGGCGAAGATCTTGAGCAACTGTCAAAGCAGCCAGTCGTTTGTTGGCAAAATAACAATTAGAAAACAGTTGCAAAAGCTGATCTGCTCCGAGGGATTCATTAATCATGCAAAATAGCAGGCATACTTAACGGGGTCGGCCTGGCCTGTCTTTCGCCCTAAATGGCTTCGATCGATTCGGATTATAGTCGATACTCGAAATCAGGCACTCCGTCGAGTGTCATTTATTATGTCAGAGTTTTCTAGTTCAAGAGGGTCTGGAGCGGCCATTAACGGGTTGGGTAAGTAAATACATCCGCCGATCTCTCGGCTTGAATTTCTAATCAAGTGTCATTAATCACACTGTGGTGTCGCTTCGATTTTGGCATACGTTCAAGGTGACGGCACAAACAATTGCCGCCTCTGGGTTGCCTTTTATTCCGATTCCGATGCCGATGCCATCGGCAACACACTCACACTCACGTGACATTGGAAATGCAATTTTTTCGGCCCTCCCCGAAGTCTTCCCCTGCCCTTCAGGCGACCAACCAACCAACCATACTATGTCATACCATGCCACAAATTCGAATTCAAAGGCATCCACATGCAATTTGCCGTCTTGTTGCCGCGAAACTAGAACACGAATGAGAACTTTTTATTGGCATTATGCTTGCTGGCTTTGTTTACCCTTAGCCAGTGGAAAAAAAGCCATTTAATAGAAGTCTTTGGGTTTTGAAAACGACTAGCGTAGGCCCTTTTTTCATATTACACATATTATATACAACAAGAATTCATTATAGACAGAAGTGTGTCCCTATCAGTTTCTAGGAAAGGATATATATTCCAGTAGGAGCCTTCAGAACTCAAAAAAACCTACAGATAATTTAAACAACATTCCCAACTATCAAAACCTAAGTAGATACTTAAGCCACCAAAATAACCAACAAACCCCTCCAAAAGAAGAGGAACAAAGTAGCCAAGAACTTAAGGTCAATTTTAATTCCGAGGCATTGAACTTGTTGTTGGGTGTATAGAATTTGGTGGGGCGCTACACCAAAAAAAAAGCAACGAAATAAAATTGAAATTCTAGGAGGGGACACCGAAGGGGGTGAGATAGCAACCGACCTCGCCTTGGCTTCGTTTCTTTGATTTTGGGAGCTAGAGAACTTGCATAAGCATGCAATTAATTCCTCAATGGCTGCATTGTTAGGTTGTTATGTGCAGGCCATAACCCAGAGCCCAGAGTTGGGAGCCCGGAGTTTGGATACCAAAATATCTCATAGTTACACAACGCACAAAATGCGTTAATTAACAGAAATATGCAGCGCCCACTTGGAATTACTGGCAGAAATATCGGAATATGGACTGAAACCCGAGGAGGAACGCCCCCTCGAGGCATATAAAAATTTGTTTGCCGAGGACTCGCCAAAAAGTGGAGGGAAGGCAGCTTATGGCCGGGTTATTTATGATTTTTCGCATAAATTTACGCGAACGCTCGTAAAAATGCGTGAAATACGACATTTTGAGTTCTGTGAAAGTGTAACACAGTCTCTGGTCTCTGCCTCCTCCCGAAGAACCTGGCCAAGAGATTTGGCCCCAGATCAGTAAGACAAAAGCTCAGCAGCTAACCGTGAACAATGTGGCAACATTTGCGTGATTTGTAGCTTTCAGAGCGTTAAGCCCCGGCAACAATGTTGCTAATAGACCTGGTCGAAAGCCTGACGAGGAATCCCAGCTCCTAGGCCATGTCGAGGCGTAGGCTCTGGTCCCACGGGTACGGAATTCGCTGTAAACAAGTAGCTTTGGCTTAAAGGAATTTAAAACAAATGCAGCAGGCATCGTTCGAGTTAATTTAAATAATCAAGTAGAGACTCCCTCTCTTGGTGCTCGCAATACAAAATGTATATATATTTTTAGGGGTTTACAGTCAATCTAGATTCGGGATTAGTATTATAAATGGTAAAAGTTCTTCTGGTAGATCCGTCAATCGTCCGCCAAGTCCCCTACCGTGGAGTGTGGGGGGGCAGTGGTCACCGCGCTGAAGGGCAGGGCGTGCTGGGTGGCCGAGCCCCAGCTCCGACGGGGCAGGATCCTGCCGAAGTTGAAGTACTTCTGGCGCAGCTTGTCCTTGATCTCGTCCTCGTTCATGATGGCGCTGGCCTCGCGGAAATTGAGGAAAATGCGTCCCTTTTCGTCGGTTTTAATGGGCAAGATCTCGGTGCAGACATTACGGGCCTTAAGAAGGAAGCCCTCCTCCTCCTGCTCCCCAGCAGCAGACGGGAGGTCTCCGTTGCAGTTCATCAACTGGTCCTCCGGCAGCACAGCCACACTATCCAGCCGGGAGTCCATCGACTGGGATCTCGGCGGCTTGGCCGTACTCGGGTGGCTCTTCTTTTTCCGCAGACAGAACGGGTCCCGATCGCTGGCCTTGACGTACTGCACCACTGGGCGGTTGACTCCCCACTTGGGGCGGTCGTCCACCTTGGCGTCCTTGTCCTTGTGACTCTTCTTCAAGCCTTTGTCCTTCTCCTTGTCCTTGCTCTTGGCCTTGAAAGTTGTAGTGGTGGTGGTTGTTGTGGTCGTGGTAGTCTCGTGGTCCTTTTCAGCAGTGGATTCCTTAGCGGGTTGGGTCTGAGACTTGGAAGTTTGGGTAGTGGTAGTGGTGGAGACCTCTCGCTTGAGCAGTACCTTGTAGAAGTTGTCGTGAAACAGGCAGAGATCGCAGTTGAGGGGCAGCTCCGTCTGGGTTTCCACATCGGCCTGCTGACCAGGCTCCAGATTAATCTCATGATCGCCCTCCTGATGTGGGCCATCCAAATGCAGGGGCGTCTTTACTGGGATGAGTGCCAGCTTATCCTGCTCGGGTATGGACACTGGGGCCACGTCAACCTCCAGGGAATCGGGTGAAAAGCAGCCACTGGCGGTTACCACATCCGTTCGCCCAGATCTCGCCGTTTCCATCAGGGGCTCTTCCTCCTCGTTCTCCGCCTTGTACCCATCCTCAGTGTATATAGAGGTGTCCGTACGCTGAGTCATTGTGGCCTTCGAATAGGATCCGGCAGTCGGAGGCGGCTTCTGCATGGGCTGCTGCACGAAGTACGTGGCTATCTGTAGGTTTCCGATGGCGTTTTGCAGGCCGAAGATGTCGCTGGTCACGGGCAATGGAATCAGGGTAGCTGGCTGCATCAGCAGAGCCATGTTCTCTTTGTCTTCTCCCAGAGACGAAGCCTGCCTCTTGGCCTTTGGTTCCTCTTTTTTGGAGTCTGTCGGTTGCTTGATGGGCTTGGTGATTGTGCGGCGAAGATTGATTGGCGTGCCTATCAGGACTTTCTCCTCAGACACCACAGTGGGCTGCGACTGTGTCGAGGGCTGTGTTGGTGGTGCAGCCCTTGGGGTGTTGGAGAGCTCCTCCTCGTTCTGACTGGGCGCTGCTCCAGTAGTCTCTTCGTCCTCGTCCTCTTCTTCTACGGACTGAACCCTCAGAAGTTCCGACTCGTCGCCTTCGGTTTCCTGGGACTTCAAGGATATCTGCCTCACCATTCGCTTCTTCTGTTTTTCCATTTTGGCCGCCACCTCGGCCTTGGCAATGGCATCCAACATCACCTGCTGCTTCTTCTGTTGGGCCTCCTCGCGCTCCATCAGCTGCCGCCTCTCGAATTCCAGACGCTCCTGTTCCAAGTGCTTTTGCCGGCGCAGGCGATCCTCCTCGATTTGCTCCTCCTGGCGATGCCGTTCCAGCTCCCACTTCCGGATCAGCTCCCGCTCCTGGAGCTGCTTCTTAATGGCATTGTGGTACTCGGCCGCCTTGCGCCGCTTGTCCATCCTCTCGGCCAGAGTATGAGCGTCCAGCGGGGCGTTCTGTCCCCTCAGATATGTCGAGCTTGACTGCAGGGACTGAACGTCGTCCTCACTGTCCTTGAGGTCGTGCATCCCCCGGCTGAGCCACCCGGGTGGAGGCTGCTGACCTCCACCAGTAGCGCCATTGTAGTTGGCCCAGCGGGCTCTTTCCCGTTCGTGCTGCTCGTGGACGTAGAAATCGCCCTGCTCCGAGTTGCCTATGTGGACTTGGTAGGTGTTTGAGGTGGACACATCCCGACTGAGGCTCATGTTGGAGGAGCTGGGCGGAGCGGGCATATAGCAGCATCTGAGAAAAATTAATCAATTAACAGAAGTCCTCAATTTATGCATTTCAAAATTAAATCGATAACTCAACGGATAAGGCAGAGGTCCTTGGTAACAGAACCAGAATTACTGCATTGTTATTTATTTTAACAAACCCAATTAGCACACGTCTAATTGATGTTTGCTTTCTGGATTTGTGTGTGATTGGGTCACCTGGTTACGGCTACTCACCCGTCGGCCATGTACCCGTCGGCAGCCAGCGGCTCGTATCCCTGCCCTGGCACACGGCGACCCTTGATGACATACGCCAGGTTGGGCGGCTTCACCGGGGGCGGTGGGTGGTGGGCGGTCATCGGCATGGGAATGGGCAACGGGATGGCCATGGGGGCTGGTAGCTGAGCAGCCCCAGCTCCGCCCTGAATCGATCGCCGGAGGCGTCGACATCCGGCCATGCCCATGCCTGCGCCTATTGCACCACCCCCAGCCATCTCCTCCAGGACACTGGCGCTTCCCACACCACTGACGCTCTCGATTTGGCTCGCACCGTCGTTGAACCAAATGTCGGGCGTGTGCGGGTTCTTGGGCGTGTCGCTCAGATAGCCGGAAGTGTCCTCCTCCTGGCAACCGGGCGCAACTCCTTGGTTTCCCTGGGCTCCCGGGGGATTGTTGTTTAATCGATGTGTGCCGTTGCTGGGATCAAAGTCTTTTGGCTTCGTCGCACCCGCTCCCACTCCTGCTCCTACTCCAGGGCCTGCTCCTACTCCTCTTCCGGCCCCAGCTCCTGCCACCTTCTCCCCCTGCCTCGCCCTCTGCCGAATAACTGGCAAACTGGGACTCCTGAGGCGTTGCTGTTGTTGCTGCTGCTGTTGAAGCAATAGTTGCTGATGCAGTTGTTGTTGCTGGTGCTGACCCTGGCGGGAGTTTTGCATCCTGCCCTTGGCCGTTTGCAGGGATGTGGGCATTAGCTCCGCATAGCGGGCAGAGCTCTGCAACTGGCGGGAGGTCATGCCAGGGGCATAGCTTCCCCGCCTGGTCCTGCGGTACATGGACTCGTCTTCGTCCTCGAAGTCCGCATCGGCATCCCCGTCCAGATCTTCGATGTAACGCTCCAGTTGGTTCATGTAGGCTTGGTTGCCCTGCCTGTAGTCCGGCTGCCGCAGGATCAACTGCATGTCCTGGGTGGGCTGGTGGCGGCGCGAGTGACTGGAAGTCTGATTGGAGGTGGAGCTCTGGCTGAGATCCAGGTTGGAGTAGAAGGTGCGAATGGAGGTGCGTTCGATCTTGTGGTGCGAGGTGTGCTGGTGATGGTACATCTCATCCATGCGAGCGATTTCCTCTGCGAAACTAAAAGCGTTATGTCCTTCACTTGGCTAACTCCGCGGGAAGACCCACCTCTCTCCTTGGCCCATTGCTGCTTCTTCAAGTCCAACAACCTGTGCGTTTGCCTAGCCTCCGGTCCCGTAATCATGTCAGTTCATTGCACTTCCGCAGTCGGGCCAGAAATGCTGGAGGTCAGCTGGAAACCGAGCAGCTCACCGTCAAAAAATAGCACCACACCAAGGCTGTGCAGGAGCCTCACTGAAATTCCTTCGAACTTTGGCAAGCGGCAGCCGAAATTCGATTTGTTTTGCATTGGAATGCCAGCGGGTTGTCCTGGCAACCTAGTTACCCATTCACGGGTAAACAAAGCCACTTTGAGCACCCTACCCAGAGGGTATTGTTCACGACCTGCTCATGAAGGAAGAGAGTTTATAAATGACATTTCTTGGATAAGCTAAGAAAGCTTCATGTTTAGCTCTAAAAACACTTGCTATTCTGATTATATTTTGATAGAAACCTCTAGCTTTTCACATAATTTTATTCACTATTTTCTACTTCCATCCAGTTAAAGTATTTGCTTCGTCACTGTTACCAAGTTAACCTTCCTTTTTCGTTTTTTATGGGGGCAGTCCTTGCACTCACTTTTGTCAGTGGGTTAATGCAGTCGGGAAAGCTTGTTATGTGGGTGGTGAGTGGTGGGGGTCTCCAGAAACTACAGCCATCATCGCGTGTTCGATGTCTGTTCCAAAAATACCCAGTCTCTGGTCTGTTGTTGGTATAAATTAAAAGTACAACCAAGCCAACCAGGAAGACCCAGACAATTTCCCGGCTTGGGGGTTGTGGGTGGCTCCTGGGAGTATCGATTTTCCATCAAGGGTGAACTATCCCCACACGCGTAAGTTCAATTACCGCACCAATACTAAACATGTGTGGCATGTAGAAATGAAGGAAAAAAGAGCAACAAGTTATCAAGTGGAATCTTTCTTAACCTTCGGGCGAGCGTAGGTGTAAAATGGAGAACGCAGAACGTCCTTCGTGGCTGCTTTCTGGCCCGGCCCGGCCAGAAGACCCCAGAGTCTGTCCATTCGATTAGCGCAGGGACCAACCTCAGGCCCGGAGAATTTATTTCCCATGGTCAAAATAGAAATGGCCAAAAGATAAAAGCCACAGAGAAATATCTCATAACCCATTTTCCATAAACATACAGAGACCACAGAGGCAATGCGGTGTGGTTGCCTTCTTTTCTGTGTTTTGTATTTTTTTTGTTGTATTCCGTTTTCCTGCCGTGGTGGTTCGGTGGTTCGGTGGTGCTGTTGGGTCTGTTTTATACGCGTGGGCGTTGAAATCACTGCCAGTCAAAAGGTCATGTTATGATCTTGAGCGAACTATGTGTCTAAGCATGAGAGCATGGGAGCCCCGGACTCTAGAGTGGAGTTCAGTCGACCCAACTCGAGAGTCGAGAGCAAGTCCCAGAGTTTTAAAGACAGACACCCATCGAGTCGAAGCACTGGGAAAATATTTCAGCAAAAAAGCTACAACCTGTACTGATTTTGATTAAACTTATATAATGATTTGTTACCATGTCAGGATTGTCTAATAATATATCCTTTTAAATTAAGTCCCATATCCTTCTATTATTTTTAAATGTCGAAGGAGGCCCCATTTTTCCCAAGTGCTGAACTCTAGCTGGCCAAGAAAAGGAGCAGCCAGATATCAGGCCAAAAGATGAGGGCGCCAGAGGAGACAACGAAGGCAGCGGGTGGAGTGCCACAGACAGAGACGGCAATCAAGAAATCCCACTTGATACAAGTGCATTTATAAGACATTATAATGAGTTTTTATAAACTTAAACAGGGTCGCCAGCGAGCAGCCTTAGGGCGTCACTTAACTAGACGAATGAATATGCTCTCGTCCCCCCTCGATCCAATCCCGCGCTCCAGTTGATCTCGGACATTGGTCACAGGTGACGGGTCATCAGTGGGGGGATGGTCATCAAGATCATAATTGCTTATGCAGCTGGGTCAAGAGTCGTGGCGACCCATCTCTCCCAAAACGGCACACATGTCACCACCACCACCACCAGCCCCACACTCCGAAAAGAAAGTGATCATGCCAGGAGGACTGATGATCGGCTGCGATCATGTCCGATGCCATTTAAGCAGCAATTTTCATTCATTTTCCAGGCAACCCGAAGATTTTCACTTGTCCGCTGGCCGATCGAGCGATCGAACCAACGAACGGCAATCAATTGAACGATCAGGCCCGATCGCGCCGGATCGTTTTGCTCGATCGCTCTATTCAAACGATCGATGTATCATTTAGCGTATAACCTCAATACACCTACCAATAAACAAACAAGCCAAATGCCTAATAATTGTAATTTTCCATATTTTTGTCGAGTCTACGATCGGACGACGAATGCGATGAACCCAAACACGATCGGGCCCCCAAGGCAAAGGAGCCGTTTAAATGGCAGATAGAGAAAGATATATATGTTTCAGATACAATCGGGGCTGGAATTATAGAATATTACACCTGGTATAATTTATAAAATTGTTGAATATTTTTAACGCAAAGATATTCGATCATAATCCTCGTCATAGAACAAATACTCATACTGAGTACCCTCCTAACACTTTATTATTATTCCATGTATCCTATTTTTTTACCCTGATCTGTGCATATACTTAGATGGAGAGAGAGGGCATTAGACCATACATATTGATCAAAATTGATGATGTTGACACGAACTTTGAACGACTCTGATCGTCGTCTGCTTACAAGGGTTTCTCAAGCGATTTTCAAAGTGATTCGGGCAACTCGTGTAGCAAACGACTCCAAGTTTCAACTCAAGTGAGAGTATAGTTCAATTGATATGTATAAAATGTACTTTTTTCACAGCCAAGATCGATGGATCGAAATGGAGCTAATTTCCGAGCCATTGAAATTTTCGACAATGAATTTCGTAACTCTGAACAGGTCGAACTGTCCTCTTCGAGAACTTAATTGTTGTGCTCTCGAAACACTACAAGGTAGAATTTATTTGAAAGACAAACCAAATAGTTGGGCATTGCGTTTGCTGCACTTTCGATTGGAGCTGACAACACGACATGACTGCCCAAAAATGGTCACTGGACAGCGAAAAGAGACACCTCCAATCGAAGTCGAAGGCCCAGGCCTAAGCGCCAACAACAAGCGACTGTCAGGTGTTTGGAGATCTTTTCCAGCTTCGAATATCCAGCCACTCGAGCCACGAGTCGCGGCTGGAAAAGAGAAAAAATAGGGAGTGTGGGCATGATAACTTTGCGATTAGTTTAGAATGAATGTCCTCCGATAAACTAAAGAAGTATATGTTACGGCCATAAATAGAAATTTCTAATGTGGGAACTCAATTAGCGGCGGTTTACGATTAGCACAAAAAAATGCAATAATTTAAATATAATTGTTAAAGTTTTGATAAAAACTTTAGTGTAAAGTGGAATAACTATACACGTCTATAAAATGTAAGGAGTATACTTAAACAGGGTTCTTTAACAAAATGTGGAACTCTTATTCGAAGGGTATCTGACACTTCGACTGAAGGAATGCCTTTGGAGCTGCCCCGTCTAGTTTTTCTCCCATTGCATCTGCTTGTCGTCCTCGGGACTGACAACATGTTACACTTTGGTCACTATAATGAGCCGTAATTAGTGGCAGAGATCTGTGCAACAACTGCAACATCAGCAACGGCAGCATCCGAGCAATGCGACACCGATTGGCTGCGTGTGAAAAGTTGCGCGCTTTGTGATAATTGCCACAAAAGCTGCTTCCACGTCGGCGTCTGCATTTCAGCCAGAGAGCCGGACACTCGGCCATGTGTCAACGTCGTTGGCGGCGGCGAGTGTCAGGCTAAATGAAAGGAAAACTGATTACACTTGACAAGTTCAAATTGTTTGCGCCGACTAAGGGACAGGCGACATTAAAGACCGAGAGTGAAAGCCCCCTGAGTCGCGGAGCCTGTCAAAGGTTTTTTCTTCATTTTTATTTCACTTCTTCAGCTGATTTGTTTTTCCTTTTTTTTCCAAAAGTGTGTGTGCTTGTGGAAAAGGAAAATTCTGAACAGCAACTTAGCAATTTCCCACCGACAAAGAGACGAAAAGTTGGAAAATCTTAAAATGTCCACTGATTGCCGCAGCTTGTTGTTGTTTTCGGCCACATGCATGGTGGTAAAGGCCCGGCCCGAAGCCTTCTGGCCTCGGCTTTGGCTAACGGTTAATACAGTCCATCATTATCAGAAATGCGTTTGCAGCTCCCAGAGCCAGATCTCTGGCTAAGGTCAGTTTAGAGACCGAAAAATTGTTGCCTACAAGCCTTCCCTCCGCCTCCCCCCCAAAAAAAAGGCTAAAACAAGCAAAGAGCGAAAAAATTCTCACAAGGCGCTGGCTACATTGAGAATAAAATTTCAGACTCCTAAAAGAAAGGGTCATATTATACTTAGCGATAAAAAAGGATAACAAGATTTTACTTTTATTTGAATATCACAAAGTTTAGAAAGAAACACATTTGATAATAATGCTATAAGTTGAAGTATTTCTTCCTGTACATGTCTGGCTGGTTGGTTCTTGGCCAGAAAAGAGCTTGGCTACATGAAACAGGTGTGGCACGTCGCAAAAAAACAAAAAAAATATGTATAAACTGGGAGGAGAGTCTGCTGCCTGTGATGCTGCTACTCGGGCTGACTGGACCAAGACCTGGCCCAAAGAGTGTGTGGCGTGGTGGTGATGCTTTTGGCCAGGTTAGAGCTCTCCGAGGTTGGCGACGCTTTTACCGCACGTTCGTTATTTTTGAGGTCACAATATGCTATGTGTGTGCCTGGGCATCAAGAGACGACAACGACGTCTCTGGCCCAGCTCCGAGTCGAGGTCCGCGCTGATCATCGCTGGAAATCTGCGGATGCGGACCATGGGCTGTGTTTGTTTGTCGCCTCTAATGAAACACGCGACATGGAAACACACACACATACACACACTCAGCTATGTATGGCTCAACTTTGACCCTGGTCAGAGGGCAAAGCCAGGCTTGAAATTAAAAAAGATAACTCAGATGCGAAAACAATTGATAGTCACAGATATTAAGCTTTGACAGCATAAAATACGATAGACATAGCCCGATAAAGTTTATTTCGCGTCAAGTCAATTAAGGTTAGACTCTCGAAGAATCTATTGGGGAGAGCTGTTTGCAGGTGGGAATTCTCTCAGGTGAATGAAACATAGAAGTGACTAAACTGATCCACATATGACTCATATTGCTTTGAAGAGCAATAAATAAGACAGGTTGACTCATGAGAGTTGTTTACATTCTTACCAATCAAGCACTCCTCTGAATTCACATCTATAATAAAATTTTGGAAGAACTTTAGAGCCTAGGAGATCCCAACCTCCCCGCAGGTGCAGTCTTCAGTTTAACGAACTGTCTTTGAACTTCTTACTGAAATGAAAACATTTATAACTTATCGGATTCTTTTACTTATACAAGGTGCGTATGATTGATGGGTCGAGTGCATTGTCCATGGGTTTTGAGCTAATTTATAACAACAATCGGGGAATTTGTATGCCGTCTGTCAATATGGAATCAAAAAGCGTTGTATAAAAATCTCGATCGATCCTTTTGTTCGGCTCGAAAGATTGCTTTGATTGGGCGTATTTATTTTTTTCACTGCCACTCGCAGTCGGAAATCGTTGAATGCGATGAGTAATGGATGGAAAAGTGGATGTATTACCAAAAACTCAAGCTGTGCCAAAAAAAAAATCGAATATACCGAGAAACAATAAAAGGAAGAGAGAACCAAATTGAAGGAGGGCAGTGCCAACGACACTTTACACCTCCGATGATCCGTCTTAACTTTTAACACATGATATAATTTTGCATGGATTGTCGGCCATGACTTGATTGATGAGTGGAGTGCCTGTCGTTCCACCCTGAATCATCGTTGCGTTACCCTCCAGATCTTGAAATTAGTACAACAAACTCAACGTAACTGTCAATGATTGGTAATTGGATTTTCAATCAAACAACAAAACCTCCTTTCGAATGGATCTAAAAAAAAAAGTTGATACCCAGTAACTGTATGGGATGATGGGAGAGTTTTTTTGAAGAAATTATAAATGTTTGAAAGATTCAAAAACATTCAATTTATATAATGTTTTTGTAGTTATAATTCGTGTTTTAATTTATAGTATAGATCACCCTACAGGGTATCTCTATGACCACTCTTCAGCTGCTACCTTTTCTCCTTCCAAAAATTCGATTTGTTTTACAAGCATTTCGTGAGCTGAACAAAACACTTTCAATAACAAGAAACCGAGAAATGACCAAGAAAAAGTATATATATTCGTTAGAGCTGATGCACCGCAATGATAAGAGACTTTAATTGATTAGGTTTTTGTTTCTACGTTGATTATTGAAACCATTTCAATGTTTTCAATTCCCACGCCACGCAGCGAAAGAAAAAGTCTTTGATTTATTATCCACAAAAGGGAAAATATATCAAAACAACAGCAGCCCCGAAAATATCATGGATTTTGGGCGATCATGAAGCGATCGAAGCTACTTTTGTGGGTCAGCGGAATGCGGAATGCGGAAATTTTATGGTGGTTTGGATCGGATCGGAGTGGAGTGGATCCGATCCGATCGGATCGGATCGGTTGGGTTAATACGCAGGTGTTGGGCTACCGCCCCTCTTGTGAGAAATATGATCTATGGGTTGTGAGCTATGGAAATAAATTCATGGCATGACCTCAGACATCAAACTTCGACACTCGAGAAACTCATCACGATGGAGCTCATTAACAAGAAGCTGCCAGCCATACTGGCTTTGTGGTTTTATGAATAATCCCCTGGTTTATTAATCAACGAAAAACTGTGTGAGTTTGTTTGATTGCAAATAGACGATGATGCTATTATAATGATCGCACTATTAGGGATTACAACCAGCTGACGGAAGAAGCCTTTTTGCTTGATAAATACTGCACGAAGACCCTCAGCGATGTTTCCTGGCACTTCCTGATAAACTAACATAGCCGCTGACAGCCTAATTTCAGGGTAATTAAGTCAGGGGATGATCGGTAGCCTAATGACTGTATCAATAAACCGAAAAACCGACCGAAACTATCTACCAGTTACATTTAATTTATGTTTTTGACCCTCTAACTGAGCATGAAATTGCCAAAAGGACCATATGTTCTCTGGATATGAGGGAAAATTTCCCAAGTATCCGAGACTTGGGGCCTAAGGAACTTCACTTACATCCTTTAATCGCTGGACAGGACAGGAAGTTTCCAGATCGCCGTTTTTGGAAATTTGTTGACATGTGACACGACTTAGGGTTAAAGGTTCTAATGCACATTTAAATAAGCCTTTTGTTGGCACACATTTTCCCAAAACGAGACAGTACGAGTACGAGTGCGGGTCGAGAAAATCCAGCGACTTTGCTAAGTACACACGCACGAGGACTTAGGGATAAACTCCATGGATGTTTGGGATTCTCGGTTCAGGATTTGGGCGGCTGTTCAGTTTATTCCTAATTACATGCGTGAGCGCTCTAAATGCGCAAAATGCTGAAAGGCAAATATTATTGCTTGTTTAGGTCCTGTGGTCCTGCAGTCCGGCTAATGACAATTGCTGTTGATTTCTATAAGTTCTTTGCATCTATTTTTTCAACTAAACAACCAAATTTTAATCTGCGACACACGCTCTTTTCATCATCTGCGGCTTAGTCAGGTTTGTTCGTTTTTAAAATTTTTTTAATCATTTCTTTTATTATCCTTCGGGCATCTCCTTTTTGTTTTTTGGCAGCCACACCCCTACTTGTCCCTGAGTGTGTATAATAAATTTTTATACTCTGGTGTTGATGGCTGTGGGCGATGTCCAGAACATCTGCAGTTAGGAGCTCGGAGCTACTCCGTGTGCGGTCAAAAACTAATTGAGTGATCAAGCGTGAGGGTCAACAGCTAGGATGGATCTAAGAATACCCTTCTAATTACAAGTTACGTTTCGGAAAAACCAACAAATTTTGACAGCATCAAGATTTAGTTGATAACATTTGGATAGGAGGGTCCCATTAAATTTTAAGGTAGTTACTGTCAGATCTGAGAGCGGAATGATGGTTCATAATTGTAGGGAATCAATAACCATGTGTTGCTATATTTTGGCCATATCACATAGAAGTTATGCTCCCATCCCTGACCTGCAAATGGGGTTCCATTTTTTGTTTTTTGACCCAAAAACAATCATATTTATTCAAATACAAAGTCAAAATTGATGGGGCCTACGTGTTCACATTTGTTGACATCGAACAATTAACCATTGAAGCGTTTACTTTGCAATTATTATATCTATATAATATACAAATATATTGATTGTGATTTTCATTTTTTCCATTTTTCTATTAGACAAACAATCGACACACCCAGAGTGCATCTATCGCCATCTTTTCAGCTCAACGCTCGGCGGCATCGTCGTCGACATCGACTGTCATTAACAACGTTTAGCGTTTTTAGCACAATTTGCATTAACAATACAACGCCGCACACACGTGCAGTACGAAAACTCAATAAATAAGATTATATATATAGAGGCATCAAATTGGGAGCCTTCGCTGCAAGTGCGGAGTTTTGTTTAGATTTCTGGCCAGGCGATGCCATACAAAAATGGAGCTACGATCGATTGCCACACAAAAGCTGAAAAGCGTTTGGAGCGATGAGCTGCATCACGATTCAGCTATATGCACGGACACATATACATACATATTCTAGAAGAAGAAAATCTTATTAAAATTTTATTACAACCAAATGAAAAACAGAGAACTGGCATCGCCTAAGCCTCAACTTCAGATTCAGATTCAGCTTCAGCTAAAAACGGAATTCGTGCGCATCAAACAGCTTCAGTTGAGGTTTTTGTATCTTTTGTGTGTAGCGGAACACCTGCTCGGATACGAAGTTGGAGCTTTTCAGGCATTGGGTTACACTGGAGAAAATTTAATTAAGAAGACTTTCAAGCAAATTAGCTCCATGAATAAATAAAAGATAGAGATTGCATTAAAAGAGTAAAAAATGCCATGTATTTTTCTCAGTCTATGATGACGTCCAGCGAAACTGCAACTGCAGCTGCCGAGCGGCGAATGATGCATCAGAGTTGGAAAAAGCCAAGACGGCCAAGACGGCGACTGCGACTCCAACGACCTTCTTACCGCCCCGTCCAAACAGAAACCGCCCCATCGGGCCAATTGTGCCGCAAACTTGCCGCGACCTTAGTCATTTGTCAGCTGGAAGTGGCAACCTGGGAAACAGAAACAGAAACAACACACCATAATGCAGATGCCATTGCCTTTGACTTTGCTTTGCCACTTTCCTGGCCGACATTGTCGCTGCTTTGTCTCAGTCTTAGACTCAGTTAGTCAGTCCGTCCTGGCCAAGACCAACCTGGCTAACTAAATATCATTGGGTCAAGTTCAGCAGCGGGCCTGGCCTAGCCTGGTACTGGTGTCGAGTGGAGGGTAGAAACAATCTATCTATTAAATTGGATTCCACACTGCCCCGCCAAGCAGGAAAATTGAAAACATATTTTATACGATTTTCCCGGCTAATCGCTTGAGGTCTTTGATTTATACATTTTCATAATTTTATTGTCGGCACGCAGTCAACGCCTCTTTCCAACACCCAGCAACCGGCACCCGGCCACAAAAGCACTAAGCACCCGGACTGAGGTTCATCACTGGACCTTCGTGTCAGGGTCCGAGATATATGATTCATTTCAAAATGATTTGCTATGCCATGGCCCAAGTTCCCAAGTGCTGGCGAAAGGTGCTATCCCAAGGCAGGTGCAAGAAGCGCCCCACTTTGAAGTTCGGGTCCTCCCAGAGGCACCTTATGGGCCTGACCATTTTATTGCCCACTGCACATAAGTTGGCCAAAGTCCGGGCTACTTTCTCACATAACCATGCTATGAGAAATCGGGAAAGCTGCCAAGCAACGAATTCAAGATGCTCTGGGAAGTGTCTACTTTTAGATTCTTTTTGAAGGGATATTGGAAATATGATTTCTCAGTGTTCTTTATCATCCAAAGTCTTCAAACTCCCTCTCCCCCATTAATCCACACTTTTTATCCAATTAAGTCATCTTGGTCCAGTAAACTGAATCACCCAATCGGCACTAAATCCAGAGTACAGAGCTGAGCCATTCAGGGCGAGCATTTCTCGCAATCAGCTGTGAAAAATCTTACCCCATTTATGACCCACTAAAATGAGCCGAAAAGTAACACAGGTCGAAACTGAACTTCTTTCACAGCATCTCGGGAGGTTCATTTGTGGGTCCAACGTGATGTTATGAATTTAATGTATGTCCATTATGCATAAATTCACGAAATTCCAGACGGCAGGCGAAGAGAGTGAACCGAGAGCTTTGTTTTTCTGGAACACCGTTTTGTTGGCATTTTCGGAGGTTAAAAACCTTTCGCACCCGGGAACCTCATAACAGCCGACACTGACACCGACTCCGACTCCGAGCGATTTCATAGTCCATTTGGCCTAACCGGGCAGGGCCGGGCCGGGTCCGGGGGCCTCGAGGTGTTAATAACACAACAACAAAGGCGTTACAATTACACATTGAAATCGGTCCGACCGGACAAAGTTGAGCTCTTCTTCTGGGCCGATGTGTGATGTCAACGCCGGGCAGGTTCCCACCGATCTCCAATGGCCCCAGACCCAAATGTGTTGAACAATTGTTAAATATGGCATTTTGGAGTTCGACTCGTTCACATTTTATGGACCCATTTGGAGAAAATCTTTCCCAAAAAATAAAAACTTTTGTGCACGCAACAGACCAGTCGAATAAGGGAAATGCTAATATTAGGGCTTTAATTTTGTTTTGGGGGGAAAACGGAAGCTGTTCTGGGAAGAGTGAAAATATTTGGTTTTTGTAAACTGGTCCGGCCATAAAGAGTGGGATTAGTACGGGTTTTGGGCAACTCGAATAGTGGAGCAATTTGTTTGGACCACTTCCAAAGCTGATTGATATGACCGGAGGGGCCTGACTGATCTGTCAATTTATCACTGTCCCCGAACCGGAGAGATGATGACTCCAGCCCCGGCCAAAATTGATCATCGCACAGCCCGCTCCATTGACAATCATAATTAATTTGATTAAATTCAAATTCGCGCTCGTAGAACGGGGACAGAGAGCAAAAGAAACCAAGACGCACGGCCCGAAACAAAACAAATATAAATATACATGGAGAGATATGGTCAGCAGTTCACATTTTTCATATGCCGAGAAATTAACATTTCTGTTTTCGTTAATTTTGACATGTGGCGACCCCTTAGGGTCAAATATGATTTGGTTTCAAGTTTTCCAAACACTCTTCAAAAACAAATCGATACCAAAAACAGATCAATGATCTCATTTGCATACATCTGTATAAAAAATCATTCGAACGGAACACGCTGGCTGCAAACTAAACAAAAAACTAAAGAAAAAAATTAAAAATAAATAAAACCATTGGAGCTGCCAAATGTGAAACATGCAAAGAGCATCGGTCTCCAATATTGCCGCAAGGTGGAAATCAATTTTGTTTTCTTTGGCTTCTTTGCTGGTTTTCAATCAAAATCAAATCCCCAATCTACGTTCGAGAAATGAGTTAAGGGATCAATGAAATTTGAACGAAGTTGGGATGCTCTTCGAAAGGGGTTTTGATTTTTTATGAGTTTTATTTAGAGCTCAAGATAAACTAAGGGTTTATGATCTTTTAAGGACTAGGGCTTTATGTTTATAAATATTCCTTTCACTTATAGTTATCATAGGTTATAGGTTCTTAACAAAATATCTCTCAAGACTAGTAGTAGCTTAAACTATACCCCATTAGTGCTAGAGTATCTTTAAGATGAAGTTCTGTCGAATCGGTATCGAGTCAGCAACGAGTCGAATTCAAATCGAACGCATAAATTAGTTAGAAATAAGCGCGAAAACGTGTTTTAAATTTTTGTTTTCATTTCACGCGTCGCCCCAAAGAACGTAGCCAAAACCACAGCCAAAACCAAATCCAATGGCCAAAACCAAATCGAAAAACGAACTAAAAACCAAATCCAAAGCAAACACAGCGGAGGAGAGCACTCATGTCAGTATTTGTCAAAAATAAAAAAAATATAAAATACAGCTCTTGCTGTTGCTGCTGATTTTGGCATTGATTAATGCATTTATAATTAATTTATTGTATGCACAGTCTTCAAACAGAAATAAAGGTAGCCTGGCATGACATAAGTTTTTCTTCTCTCCCAAAAATGAAAGAATAAAGTAAACTGGAGCTGGAAACTGGAATCCATACATCCATCCACAGGCGGCGGATGGATACAATTTGCCTGTAACCTAATTTCAGCAGAAATATTTATATTGATCGAAAGGGGCCCGATCATGCTGGGCGAGAATACAAATCGGGCGAATGATTGATGATCGGCGACTGTCAGGACGACTTTAGACCATTTTCGTACGCATTCCGAACCGATTTCGTTCTGAATATTCGTTTATTTTGCAAGTCACTTCAGTTTGGAGATCGGCATTCAGTTTAGAGTTCAACGGCGGCAAATGGCAAACGATCCTGAGATGAAATCCTGGCAAAAGTCACATACATTAGAACGCATTAAAGTGTAACCAGAAAGGGGCGAGTCCCGAGCCGGAAAAGCGAAGGGAAAGAAAGGCGGAAAAGAAAGATGAAACCCCTCGAGTCTGCAAACTCGTCAGCAATTGTTGCAATTGTAAGGCAGTATTTTCGTGAAAAGCTACACTGGAAAAAAGGGTAGTCATATTTTAAAAAATACTAGATATTGGATGAATGTCTAAATAAAGGTTTAGAAAACTGAGAATAAGATTTTTGAACTCAATTAATGGTAAAATGATTATTTGTTGTGGAAGCAATAATATTTTTTTTTTCCTTTTTTACGTATATTCTTTAATTTCAATCTATTTTATTACAATCACACTTATTTTTCACAGTGCATTTAAATAATAAGAAAGCAACAAAAATACTGAAAGAGTCCTTAGTCCCGACTGCGCACCCATAACAAACAAATCAAGTACAAACAATTGCCGGGGATAATCTGTTGCTCACCAAGGATTAGCTGGCGGCACAGCCCATCCCTCTCTTATCCTTTCGGCCATATGCAAATGCCAGAAGAGCCGAAATTAAAGCATGAAAATTTGTCAAAAGTATCTGGCTGAGAGTGCGGGTGCATGGGCGACCGCAAAAGGAAAACCACAGAGCCGAATTGTGAGGAAAAATGCTGTTAGAACTGCTTCTGGTGAGGGCCCTTGTAATGGGTTTAAAACACCCCATATTCGTCGGAGAAAATACCTCCGAAATCGAAGGCGGTTCCCGTACGCGCCCCTAAAACTGAAAACGAAGAAGGGTTACTTCTGCCTTCCCACAGAGTGAGAGGAAACAAGATGATAACGAGTTGCGGGTTTTCTCTGTTTTGGGCCCTGTCGTAAAACAGCAAATTGGATTAACTTCTGTGACATTTTTGGGCAGAAAGTCAAAATGGGATAAGACCCGGTCGGTCGCTAGAAGAAAGCAGGGAAAAGTGGTAAAATTAGTATAGAAATCGTATTGAGCCACGATCTAAGCTGGTGATACGCCCATTTTTAAAATACAAACGAAAATGCATAGCATCTGTGGCATATTTCATTAAGAATGGACTGTTGTGGTGGGAATTGAAT
This sequence comes from Drosophila pseudoananassae pseudoananassae, assembly GCA_018153035.1. Classification (NCBI taxonomy): domain Eukaryota; kingdom Metazoa; phylum Arthropoda; class Insecta; order Diptera; family Drosophilidae; genus Drosophila; species Drosophila pseudoananassae. Next base: position 2,339,944 of record JAECXR010000042.1, on the reverse strand, counting down.
AAAATTGTTTTGAAAAATACAATTGTTTAAGAAAAGAAAGATCATTAGCCAAAAGTATGAAAGAATATTTAAAGAACTGATGTTTATAATTTATAGAATATTTATTGGATGAAAAGAAGGATAAGCCTTCGATATGAAATCTTTTTTCATTATTTTTTATCTTTGAAATATCATTTTTCATTGTCTTCATAAAAGTTAAATTAAAGACTCAAGCAAATATCTTCCGGTATTACATGAAATAGAAATGTCTGTGGAAACCTATTCTTAACCGAGATCCATAAACGTGCGATGTAAATTGGCCAATTAAAGAGAAATATTTTCGTTATAAAATGGTATATGAATATTCATGGACCGTTTAATTGCTCGTACTACTCGCTAGTATTGGACACTCCCCGAGAGAAGCAATCAATTGATATTATGTCGGCAACTGCAACTATTCAATTTTGTAGATCTTGGGCATAAAGATGGCTAATTATAATTTATACTTAACGATTACCATTCGGTTGGCGGGATAATTTCCAGAAACTAAGCTATTTATGATACATTAATCCCGTGCGAGGCATCTGGAATCTGGCAGCAGTACGAGTTTGTCTCTCTTTCGCTCTAGGGGGCGCCAGCTAACAATGTTAGTAATATCATAAAATGTCTTATGGCTATCAGCAGATATCGCATTTAATGATCGAAACTATGACAGCTTGACAACTGCCAAACGGGCGAAAAAACTAGTGGAAGATGCAAAAAAAAATAGAAGAAATAATACTATAAAAGCAAAGAGACCGTTAGGAAAACTCCATCACTCCGGTCCGCCAGATATTTGCATCACTCTTCAACGCCCAAGCTCCTACTCGCTCACTCTTGCAATCCAGTTCGCCAAAGGGGGGCCTGAAAACTAGAGGGGCTTCGGGCGGAGCAGGGAGGTAGGCATTGCCCCCCGATCGATAGACCACGCCCACATCCATCTGCTAATACGATTTCAATGAGCGCATCTATATATCCATACCGCCACGCATGTGTGTGTGTGTTGGGGCGATCGCTCTCATTGATCGCTCTCGTTTGTATGGGTTGCTCTCCTCCAGCTGCTCTGCATTGGTCAATGAAACGGGAACATATATGCCCCGGTATATAGTCCCCCGATATATAGGCGACGGCGATATAGTCTGGTCTCGTTTGCGCCCACGGCAAACGGGATCGCTCGGTTATCTATAACAGCCGACGACGGCTGGCTCGAACGAGTTTTGAGTCGGTGTGAGTGAGGGCTGAGATCCGCTCAGCGGCTTAAACCTCTCCTAACGCTCTCGAGTGAGTTGGCTTACTGGTTATAACGGTGCTCCGATTGTGTTAATCGAGCCAATCAAATGTGGTAACGAATTCGAGTAGATATTCGTCTGGCATTGGTGTGTGTGCCCCGCGAGTGAAACCTCAAAAGCACACAAAATGGTGAGAGAGCCAGTCAATAAATGAGTGCAATTTCCAATATAGGGAAATATAGTACCCCAACAACTAAATAATATTATTTTTACAGTTTTATTTCTTAAAAAGTAAATTATAATAAATTAAAATAATTAAGAAAATATAAGCGGAAAAAAGGTCTTAAAACAGAAACAAAAATTGAGCTTATGAAACTAGTTAAAAGATGGTTATAGGTAAGGAAATAAATCAGGTAATACAATAATTTATTTAAAAATTTTTTCCATCTATTATATTTTAAAAAACGATAGACTTAAAGGGAGCTATCCCTATCTCAATATATTATCCAATGGATCAATAAAACCGAGACATTCTTTGAAATTTATAATTAGTTTAGTTTAGTTTTTAAATCAAATTTAACTTTATTGATTTTTTAGAAATACATCCTCTAAAAAATGAATCAAAAATGTACCGAGACTAACGGTCTCTAGTTTTTAAAAGAAAACAATTAACAATACAATTAATTTAATTTTAAAAAATGTTTTCATATGTTTAAAAAAATATGTTTACATGTTTACAAAATTTAATTGTTTCATAGAGATATTCTTCTACTCAAGTATTATTGTTTGTATATAGGGTTGAATTCTTTTCACAAATTATTAGAAAAAAACATCCACTCAAAACTTCTACCCGGACTTCCCACTTAAACTCAACAACTGCCGGCTGCTGTTAAGTTAACATCACTCAAATTATGGCTCACACAGACAGGAAATCCCACTCGAGAAGCCTCTCCGAGAAGAAGAAGAGTTCGTGTATCAACCGTTAGAGAGAATCGAAATCGTCTTCTTCCTCACACACTGAGACAGACCACTTCTCAGAGTGACTTACTCGCTCCGACGAATTCGAGTTTGTCGCTTTTGCAGTCTTTTGTTTTTGTTTCTGCTTCTTGGACGGCGAGGCGACCAGTTTGTAGTTTTTGTTTATAGTAGTATCATCTTTGGCTTTGTTGTTGTTGGCTGCTTGCCTCAGAGTCTCTGGTCTGGTAGCAGCCGAAGTCTCAGTGCTCAGTTGGCTACCGAGCGCTGTTTTTTCCGCTGCCTTCTGCTTCTGCTGCTGTTGCTGTTGCTGCTGCTGCTGCTCGTCGTTCGTCGGATGTGATATTGCAAAGCAAAGCATCTGAGTCTCCGGCTTGAGGTCTGAGCATTTTGCAGAACCGCTTAACATCAGTCTTTAGTGATAGCTCGCGCTTCTTGCTCGCACGCTCGATCGCACGCCGCTGTGCCGCTCGCTGTGTGATTGTTGCCGCCGCCGTTACGTCTTACGTCTCCACAGGGGTTACGTTGTTTTGACCGCCGCTAAAAAATCGGCACACAGCCCAAACAAAAATTCAAATAAAATCCCAGAAATTTCACATATGAGGAATTTAAGAGCACAGCCCTTCGGTTGAACCTATTAAAAGTGTGAAATAGACCTCTAAAAAAAGGCGGTAAAAGAAAGCGAAGTATAACGAGTGCGCTTGCGCGGCCAGGAGTGCCCGCACACAAAGGTGTGGTCACTCTATAAAAAGCACTCACAGGTTATGCGAAAAAAAGGGGAAGCGGCAGATAATAGAAAACCAAAACTAAAGCAAAAAGCCAAAACAAATTTTTTAGAAATTATCAAAATTTTAAATTATAAAAACAACAAAGCAAAATATTAGCTCACATGTGATAAGCCCACGAAAAACAAAGCTCACACACAGGCTCGAAAGATACACCTTAAACATGCTTCACGGTCGCCCAAAGTTCTAAAAGTCAAGTGCAAGTTTAGCAACAGGAAAAAAACAAAATAACAACTCTATACGCTCAAGTGACGTTTTATTGGCGCAAGGTGAAAAATAATAGCCCAAAAAAAAAAATAAAATACACAAAACGTAGAGTTCATGATGTTAGCAAACGCCAACTTTAAATGATATTCAAAAGTGCGCAAAAAATTAGAAACAATTTCGCAACTGCATTCACAAGCAAATAAATTGGATTAACTTGGTGGCTTGGAGGTAAGTTCAAAGGCTGAAGAAAACGAAACGAACGTTTGGGATAGCTTTTCGTTGATTTCTTTGGGGCATTCATCATCATGCGAACATAAAACTGGATAGAGAGAGATATGGGGACGATCGGTGTTCGAGATCGGGGAACATGTGAATTTCATTAACGAAAAGAATTCATAAAACAAAAAAATCAAAAGGAAGATGGCGATGGCAGATAAAGCTTGACAATCCGACTAACTGACGAACTGTCTACGACTGTCGCGGTCTGTATGATTTAATTATACAAGCCATATACCCAGTCCACACACACACCCAAAATATACACCCGTCTATACGAAAGTCTAGGAGATATAGCTTGGGGTTTAGAGTCGAACGGGGCACAACACCACACGGATTGTGAGAAAGTTTTCTCTCGGCGCTTTGTTGACCAGTGCACTTTTTAGTGTGGCCATAAAATATGGCTAGATCAACAACAACAGCAAGGGCAGGGCAAATAAACTTTACGACTATATAACAGAATCAATGTAAGTCAAGTGCGAGCGGGATGGCAGCAGAGATATAGTCGCCGCACATGTTTGCTTTATAATGCAAATAGCGTGTAAAGCTTTATTTGCCAGAATATTTGTTACAAAAATTCGAAAACCAGCTAAGACCCATGGGAATGGCATTACCAAAAACACTGAACGAAACGAAGGAGAGGCGAGGGCTGTTATTGGAAAATTTTACACTAAAACTTAGTTGAAGAGTAATCTTCCATCTTTTAAGGTAATGTTTCTGCAAGTGCATTTCTGACTCGCCTGAACTAGAATAAAGAATCTAACTTGGATTGCTTTTGCATGTGTCGCAAATATTGACAGAGCCCATATACTCAATGGCGAGTGCCTTGTAAGTTTGCAATGTTCTACAAACCGCCAAGTGTGCACTTATTCTAGTTAGCTGGGGCAGGCAATCTTCCTCACAAGCTCTGTTTTTGCAGGCCCCTTTCAAGACCACAACCCAAGCCCATCCCAGTGCCAACACACAAGGAGAAACACAATATATACAATTAGGTCTTTTAGCCAAGTTTCACCATCCATAGTTTCCCAGCATCTCTGGATAGACAGCCCTTTAAGGAAGCTCTTTTCTTCGAGTGCACCTGGACTGATGACTGTCAAGAGTTGACTGGGAAATTAACACATCAAGGTCGTGTGCTGACTTGAACATCCTTAAGGGGGTCCATGCCAGGCCGGAAGACAACAATCGCCTCGAAAGGAGAGCACAGAAGGAGCGGCTGGGGCTGGGGGCTGCCAAAGTGTGAAAGTATTTAGTGCAAAAGCGTTAACAGCGGCAGGCAGCAAAACAAGCTTACAAAATATCAAATGCAAATGTGGCAAGCAGGCCGCAAAGCGGACAACGAGCAGCAAACACCTGTTGTCAGTTAACATGCCACCTCGTTGTGCGGGGCATGAGGCGTGGAGACTGTGGGGAGGAATTGTAGAGTGGGAAGTGGGTCTTCTGCCCAGGAGTGAGGCTCCGGCACCGAGTGACTCACCCAGTATTCAGATTCAGTCTCTAGAGTTCTGGGATTGTGGGGTTCTCTGGGTGTTCTAGCTGATGTGAGCCAGCCGATTGTCTTCCTAGCTCGTTTTGTAGGTGCAGCTAAGCAGTGCATCGCAATATTGATATTATTATTTATATTATTATTATTATTAGCTGCTAGCATTTGCCAAGGTAAATGTCAGAAAGCCAAGCTGATTTTAAGCGATTCTTCCAATCAGTTTACTGCCAGCTATCGATTAAATGTGTGGGTTTACGGTCTAGATTGAATATAAGAATTTATATAATTTTTGAATAGATAAACCATAATTTATGTGGGATAAATATTTTGCCTAAAATATAATAAGAATTTGAGAAAGTAGATAGAAATTATTAGTAAAAAAGCGTATAACTCAAATAATTTTTTAATTTATTCCTTTTCAGCCAATTTGGTTGAGCACTTGGCGCCCAGCGTTTCCCCGACTTCCATAATGATGAATCAGGATAATCCATATGCGGTAAGCGATCTCAAAATTCATACCGATTTTATAATAAGATATGGCCAGACAGAAAAACACAATAAAACAAAACAATAAGCATATACAGGGAAATAAAAATAAATATTTTACGAGCTAAATATTGAGCAAAGCAATAAAAAAGTTTATGACAATAATAATTTCATATGCGACAAGAGGACAGAAGTTGATGAGAATCTTTGGCAGGTCGGTCGGCTGGATGGCTGGTCCGTGGGCAGGCAGGCAGCATTGATAAGATATGTATGATATGGCCCCAAAAGCATCAGCAAATCAAAGCGCTTCCGCATTTTCGAATATGGGCGCGCAGAATGAATTTATGAATTATGGGGTTTGGGGGCATGCATAATTGCCCAACAACAGCGACAGAAAGAGCGACGAAAATTGTGAGTAGCCTAAACCAGTTTACACAAATATCTGGCTAACAACGGCGAAAATATTTAAATGATGTCATAATTTTAATAGCAGAGAATACAACAAAACCGAAGAAAGAAAATAAAAATATTCATAATAATCATAATACACATACAAGCTACGTCAAGTGTTTCACCTGCTCCGGCTTTTGTCTGGGCCTCGCTTCAAAATTAATGCAGATCAATTAGTTAATGCTAAGAGAATTGCGTCGTCTATCCGAGCAATCCACATGCATAATTTTGGACCATTGTATTTGGGGGACTTGAAAAATATCGAAGACCCCTGCTGGAGAGACGAGAGATGGAGAAGAAAACACCTAAGTTGCTGCTAACATGGCACTAAATGTCAATATTTGAATATTAAATTTTATTTAAGTGCGTTTTTTATGATTTTAAGCTGATTTTCGTTTAGTCGATCAGTCGAATGCCGAAAAAACAGCCAGCCAGCCGGCCAGCAGGCCAGCGAAACATAAACCAAGTCGAATATCTCTTCTCAGCCAAAGAGGCGGTCCCAACGTAGTGTTAATTAGTTGAAATGTGAGACGATAAACTAAATGTTTGATTAAAATGAAAGCAACAACAGCACACAACCGCCGCTTGAATTTGGGCCAATTTTGGAACAAACGATGGCTCGGAGCGGCAAGTTGGTAGCATTAGTTAATAAATTTATGAATATGAATCGGGTTGGGAATGGATGAGGAATTCCATTGGAAAGGACTAGTTCGAGAATCCGAAAATATAGCTTGATGTCATATGTATATCATATTTTAACTAATTAAAATTAAATGAAATATCTTCCAATAACTATTTAAAAAACTATATATGCGAAAAAAAAGAAGCAAAATCTTTAAAACATAAAAAGACTGAATGAATGGCACAATCATTTATGGATATTAGAAACCAATAATAATAAATTCCAATTAATATTTAACACAGATGAGAAAGAAACGTATCATGTTACTACCGCCTGAATCAGATTATATTTTAGATTAGTATGAACCCATAAAATTTGAATATTATGAGAGCAAATAATAAGTATCCTCTAACAAAAAAAAGTTTATGGATTTTTGTAAAAATATCCAATAATATCCAGCAATTGTTTTTCTCCAATAAGTACTCTGGCGCCGCCACCTCCCCACAAACCTGCATTAGCTGGCCATAAACGTACGAACATTTTAATGTTCTTGCAACATCTCCATATTGCCACGACCTTCGATACAATCACGCCTCCGAAATCCCGTTGATGACACGATGCTGGGAGAAAAAGAAAACTAATTTGCAGCATTTGAAGGCTGTGGGGGGCGGGACCAAGCCTGGCCAGGTCTCTTCTGGTCTGGGACCGGGAGAAAATGCATTACAATGTTGTGATGTATGTGAGAGAAGCTGGCCAAAGAAGTGGACACACTTGACTCCGGGCTGAAAGTCGGTTCCCATCTTCTGCCATGCGGCTTCAGTTTTCCCAGTTTTGGGGCACACGCATCTGGGGGCTTTGGCAAATCTTTTCTATTTGCATTGGCAGCAGATGAAGAGGCTGCCACTGCAGCAGCATCAGCAGCATCGGCTTTGACTGCGAGTGCTGACCATTTTGGTCATAAACATTTGCGTAATGGATTTTTTCATATTTCGTGTGTCGTTCTTGGTTTGTTTGTGTGGCTGCTTTTGCCTGTGGCTGCCATCGGGCAAACACACAAAGTAAATTAATTACGAGCTGCGAGAGGCTCATGCCATGCCAAAGTGCATATTTCCACGTTGGAAAATTCTTTCAACCCGGCAGCGGCAGCAGCAGTCTAGCGGCCTCTCTGGCCTCTTGGAAAAAGCAACATGGGGAAAAAGCAACAAAAAAAATTAGTTATAAATGCCCAAAAACTAAATAAGAAAAACACAAAACAGAAGCAGCAGGCAAATTAGCAAAAGCCCAAAAAGTTACACACACCGAAATGTAATTTCTGCACTTACCCAGCGCCGGACTGTGGCGGCTTTTGTTGTACAATAGTTTGTTTGCTGGCAATTTTGTGGTCGGAAAAGCGGCCAGAAGACGCTGACGCGGAGCGGAGGACAGTGGCAGCATGTGTAGTGGGCAATTTTTCACATGCGTAGCCAGTTTGGGAGCCAAAAGCCGAAACCAAAGCGAACTCGAACGCAAACGCGGCTTGAGGACGATGAGATGAGAAGCTGTAAAAGTTGTCCGGTGGCGGCATCTCCTTCTCCTACTTGTTTTTCCAACCCAAACCACGGCATCCATGTCTGTTATTTTTTGTGCTTTTTCGCGGTGTGTATATGTATGTACATGTTGCGGTTGATAACTCAATTAGAATGTTAAATTTATGTTCGCAACAAGAAATTAACTTGCAATTAGAAAATGCCTGACTGGAAGCGCAAAACTTAACGAAACGAAAGACTTAGGACACGAACTTGATGGGGAGGATGCATGCAGTTGAAGTGGAATTGGCGATACTCTTTCATGTCTATTAAAGGGCTCGGGGGAAGGCATTCATTTTTTAATACTTTCTATTTCCTTAGTTCAACTATTTTAGAGTTAGTTCCTATTTTTGAAGAAATTTCTGCCAGATTCTGTCTCAAACACTATATCCATAGTGTAGTACCCTTTTGCAGTAATTATCACAGGCTCAAAACAAATTGAAACAATTTAGCAAACGAAACCAAAGGCATAGACACACACTCATACAGGTAATTGGTAGAACAAGTTGTAGGGCAACATGAGCTGGGCTAAGCTCCGACTTTAGACAAGTCTATTGCCATGGTTTTTGGCCGAAAACTAATGATGATGATGCACTGCACGCATTTGCACTATTTATAATTCGTGAGCAGACGGAGCGGAGGATTGAGTGCCAAAAGATCAATGATCAATCCTCGACTTGATGACTTTACTAGCCGAGTCTAGAGTCTGGTCTAGAGGCATTCCTGGCCCGGCTGGCAGACAACTTCATTTGTTTGCAGATACATTTCACCGGGCCAGTAGAAAGAGATGCGATGTGATGAGATGACTTCATGTTGTGTTGCTGAGCCTTTTGGCACAACTTTGATTTGGTGGGCCGTACATATGTAATCAGTTTTCGGCGGACGGGACCAGAGCGATTTTCTCCCACCGCCGCCGCCGCCGATGCTCGATGATTAATGAGCGAAATTAGCCGTAGCCCAGGTGGATGGCTTGGTTAGCTTAGGGAGAGAACACATTGCACATTGCATTGCCCAAAAGCAAAAAGAAAACGAAAGAGTTCTGCAGAGTTCGTTAGGCTCTTGCCAAATGACTTAGGCAGCGAACTTGAACGAACTACACACAATTACAACGCTCTTAAAACTGAACTTCCTCCCGAAAAGTACGTAGCAGTAAGAAACGCAACAGAACAGAGCCAAAAACCGAAATTGATGCTGACTTTGGCTTCCACCGTATGCATCATGTCATTATATCCGCTAACACAGACCCCAACCAGCTGGCTGGATAACCTTGACAAAAATCCTACAGCTGAATGCATTAGTAGACCAAAGAAAAAAAAACAGCCAAGCAGACACGGCAGAAACTAACGACTTGCAAATGCGGCCGGCACAAAACAAAACGCTATTAAACTTCTATTATTTAAGTACTACATTGTGCACTGATACTGAAAGCGAAAACGAAGAAGATCGTCGGTCAGCCGACGATAATGAGACCCCAAAGACTCCAAATCCAAAGTCTCCGCCAGACTCGCTCCCCGTAGCTAACAGAGCAGAAATCCCAGAGACCCAGCACAGCGACCGAGTACTTTTTTTGCAAAATTATGCAATATTATGTAATTATACAGACAATCAACAAGTGGGAGGGCCTCTAACCGACCAGCCACAAGGCTGGGGCTGAGGGGCTTGTGGTTGGGATTGGGCTTGGGCTTGGAATTGGGGGGAGTTGCTGGCTATACTGTGCTAAAAGTTTTTATCGCTTGCACCACACGCTGATCGTGAAAAGAGTGCCTGGAAATATGAAAATGATTGGGGAGCATTATTTTCAAATTAGCGCGTGGCTTAAAGACAAGTTGGGGCAGGGTTTCATTTTAAGACTTCAAGTGCTTTATGCTTTTTGATTTATCTTTCTTCAAAATATAATAATTTTTATTATTTAAGCTGATGCTAAGGTCATCAAAAGACAGATTCAAACGGTTTTATTTAAAGTATATATTTATAATATCTATAAAACTAAATTTCAATAAAATTCCTCTTATAGAGTATTACCTCTTTCAACTTCCCTAAACTTGGCTTGTTTCCCGCTCTGCTTTTGCTTTCGTTTTCAAGTTCAACACTTTGCCGCCACACAGAAAACTGTTCCAACTGGTTGCCCCGCCACTTTATTACGCTGATAACTTGGCGCCTAATAACGATAGATAACTGCAGGGGGAAATGTGTGGTGCGGTGGTGGGGCCCTTTTCCTCAAAGAAGCGTAACAAAATTGTTATAATTTTCGGTTTGTAATCCATAATAAAAAATAATAGCAGAGCTGGTGCTGGTGCTGGTGCTGTGGTTTTATCTTTCATTTGGCTTAAGGTCAAGGTTGTGCATCGTTTATTGGAGGCAAGTTGGCGTGGTTTGGCGAATAAGCGAGTTAGCGAGTCAGCGCACCGCATAATGAGCTGCCAAATTGTTAGAATTGTTTTCGAGTCAAGGCATTACACATTAAGCCAAGACGCAATCATGAAATTAACAGAGACCCTGCCACCCCCTCTTTAGTTCAGTCTATGCCATAAACGACCTCTGCACGACTGCTGGCAAAATGAGAAACTAAACAATTTAGCTCGGCAAATTGAATTAAATTTATATAAATTGCATATACTATAGGCAAATAGATACACATATGTATATCGAAGATCATTGCATGCCCGCATGTCCGCTTACATTAGATCTCCGAAGCTCGGATCCCTCCCAGCCTCAGTCTACAGTCTCAGCTTGAGGTTCAGCTTCAGTTTCAGTTTCGATTGAGCAAATTGTGGCTATTGTTGTATTAGCTGTTTATTTTTAAAGCGCACTCGGCTACTACTAATAACAAATACCTCTGCCATTGTTGTTTCCACTTTATTTTGCACACACGTGACGGAGATTCCCCCGCATCATCGCCGATTTAGGGGGAGAGGTCTGGCATTGAGCGGAGATTGCGCAGAAGTCGAAAAGTAAACATCAACAATGCGAGCCCAATGATCATTTTTTGCCCCAAAACACCATTGCCTTTTTTATTATTTTTTCCGATTCCCACAAGTCAACTCAGACCGCAAGTTAATTCAGTTTTAATTCATTGGGTTTCTTAATAGTTTTATGGAAAGTGAAACCATCTTTTTGTTATGTGGGCTTTGGGAATATTTTGAATCAATTGAAAGGGAAATTTATTCTGGCTATAGGTGTAGTATAGTATATTTAATTGACGGGTGTTTTTCGTTTAATATTATTTGGGTCAAACTTAAAAAAAAGCTTAACTTACAAGCCTCTATATCTTATTTACTCTCGTGTTCCACTTATGTTTTCTCCCAACATTTCAACAACTTCCCAAAAAATTCTCCCGTCACCGATGACACCTAAGAAGGAAAAAAAGCTTGGCTTGGTTACCGCGAACCTATTTCATAAATCACCAAAGTAATTTTTCCACCAAACACTTTTCATCTTGGCCAGCTTTTCGGGTGAAATGGTTCCCATAGAGCCCTCCTGGCCCCAGCCCCAAATAAAAACAGTCAACCACATAGCATAGCCAAGGCACAAATTGCTCGTTTCGGAAAAAACACAAGAGGCAGTAGCAGTGGCAGTGGCAGTAGCAGCAATATAGCAATAGCCAGCTGGGGCAACATTGCCAACAACAAGTACAAGCATTTCGCCGAGCACTGCTCTTATTTAATTGACTTTTGACTCCCCCGAAATCCAGCTAGATGCAACACGGGAAAACCAACAGCCACAACATCGGAAGAGTTGGGAAAAATCAAAGAAAAAAAACCTAGGCCACAGCGACTGAGCCAAAGCTTACTCAGATAACAACGAGACAACAAACAAATAAATCGCATACAAAGAAATAGAAGCTTGAACCAACACAAGACTAAAAAAAAAACTAAACAAAAAAATAAAATAAGACAAACAAAAAATCAGGAAAGAATTGCTGGCTGCGCAAGTGCAAATAAAACGAAAGAAAAAGCCAGCGACAGGGAGCAGCGGACACATTTACTTATCGCGCCTCTTTTCAACAAGAAACGGTGGCAACTCTGCCACAAAGCGACCCAGGCTTGCAACAAAACACATGCAAAACTGTCCAATGTGTTGCCAAGGCAGGGATCGAAACCAAATTCCGAAAAACATCTGAATGCTCCACTGAGAGACACCAAACATTTGCCACATTTATCAAATTAGATAAACTTGAAAAAAATTGGTTCTTTTCTAAGAAGTTTATGAACACAACAGAAAACTTAAATTGTATTCTTCTCTATAGAGAATATTCTTTTGTGTAATAGACCCCTTTCACAATTCCCTATTAAGCTCTTTTCAAATAAAAATAATTCAGAAGAGTCCTGCAAAGTTTCTCTCGAATTTCTTACAAAGGCTTACAACAGCTTACTATAAAATTTCTCTCAGTGCCGCATTTGACCAACTTCTGCTTCTGCCTTCGCCTTCGCCTTTTGCCGGCTTCTAATGATCCAATTCCCACGAGCCGCGACGCCGATGACACTGGCTGCAAGGTAAAGGAGCAGCTAGCAACTAGCAACTAGCAACTAGCAACTTGCAGCATGTAGCAGGCACCAGGCAGCTGGTGTAGACAAGCAACCACGACGACAAAGAGGAGCTTCCAATGCAAAAGCCAGAGCAACTGGAGGGGAAAAATAAAGAAATAGAAGGTGGAGGTTCGCCTCTTGGCTGCTCGCCTGTTTAAACAACTTTCAAAGTTAATAGTCTGCCCGGCGTCGAGACGTTTTCGGCCAAAAACCACCAGCCAACCAGCCAGCCAGCCACACCAGCCAAAGTCAAGCATACCACTGAGCTGAGCCACCGAAGCACCACAGCAGGAGTCTCGGGCCTCTTTCATGAATCATTTTTCTTGGAGGCAAAGAAAGCGGTTGCTTGGCTGCCAGGCTGCCTGCCTGCCACCGCCACCGCCTAAAATCCACCTCCATTCTGCACCCGCTGGATGTTGCTTGGTGGGCTGGTGTAAATGTTTTGCAAGTTGGCTGTTATAATTTTGTTCGGCTTTTATGGCCCCACCGCACACGGACACACGGCCGAAAAGGGGGCACCGCTGTGGGTGTGGGAGAAGGGTGGCCTCTGTCAGATATGGCGTATACGTAATGCGAAAATGTCTACTAATTAAAATGAAGTTTGGCTTTGAGGATTGCTTTGTTGGCTTTCGGTCGAGGCGATCAAAAACCGTGGGAAGAAGTTCATCAGGCCGCAATGGTTTGATTTTACAAGAAAGAAAGAGACATGACATTGAATTTATGGTAACTGGCATTCAACACTAAATGGTTACGACCAGATCCAATAAGAGATCAAGAGAAATGAGTCTTCCTAATGATGCATTCCTTCACTAAAATATTACAAACACACTTTGACCAAAACACACATAACTTGTAAAAGTTGCTGCTTGTTTTACCCGAGTGTCAAAATATTGGACTTCTCAAAAGTAAGAATTCCAACACTTTACAGCCAAAAGTTATACATCTTGGTGGCTGTGTGTAAATCAACTTGGGAGGCATTCAAGGCCAGGCTAAGCCCAAACAGGCTGACAATTTTCAGACAACCAAGTCAGCAATCTATCCATCCAACCAACCATTCATCCGCTCAGTCATTCATGGTGCAATCCATTCATTTTGTCGCATCCTCTATTTGTCTGAATTGTCTGCCTGCCATGCTGAGCACAAGATTTATTTCCAAAGTTATATCTGCACTGGTTTTTCGATTCGCATACGTCAAGTGAAGTCATTGGCATCTGGTGCAGTTCGAATTGCTCACTGAATCGAATTGACAGCATTTTATGCCAAATCATTGCAGCCAAAAAAGCAAAAACAGATAAAAAACTGCCAACTAAAAATGCAATTTTCGAAGCGCTTACTAATTTGTTAGCCAAGCTCTGTGGCCTTTGTGATTAATTTCGTTGAACATTTCACCTGCGGCTTTGGCTGTCAATTGCAACGATCGATACGAGTACACCTCGAGAAAAAGAGTCCACCTCCACATCCAGCTACAGCTCTACAGCTCAGCTCTAGCTCTGACTCAAATGTAGCAAGTTTCTATGGGCAAACATATATGGCTAATATGTGTATGTGTATGAGGCCAATTCCGTAAAGACGCGCACGCCGAAATGTCAAGTCAAACACTTGTAAGCAACAATTGGCACAAGTTTGTTAGTTTGCCGTTGCCTCGCTTTTGCCTAAGCTAACATTTAAAATTGTAACAAATGCCACAGCGATCGGTGAACGTGTGGCTGCCAGCCAACAACTGAGCCAAAGCCAAAGCAACATCAATGGCAGCAGCAACTTGGGGGGAACTGCAACCACATTGAGCATTGCATTCGAGTCTCGGAAACAGAAGAAAACCTCGCACATTTTGTACGCATTTGCATAACAAGAAAAATGGCAAAAAGATGTTAGAATGATACGGGAATTGTGGATACTCTAACATGGGATATGTGAGCTTACTTGCTAGGGGACACAAATTATAATAAAGGGAATATATCAAAAGTAATACTAATATTTATACTATCTTAAACAATTCTAATAATATAGTGACTCTTACATCCTCCATAGATCCTAACCCATACAATCTACAAAAAATTATCGTACAAATATTTCCATTTTCAACTTGAACACTGCAAATTGCTTACAAAGTTCTCAGGAAAACGCACCGCTCTACCCCTGTTTTTCTCATATGGACCAGCCTCTCCCACTTGACGTTTTCCTGTCAATTTTTCAGCATAATTTGTACTATTTTTGTCGGAAGATTTCAAATTTTAAACGGAAATTGCACAAACACTTGGCACTTGGGCGCTGAAAGCTGCTCGTCGATGGCAGCAGGGAAAGAGAAAGACAACGACGCTGCTGCTGCTGCTGCTGGAGAATAAAATTTAAATTTCACATGAGCTCATAAAAATAGTTACAAATTAATTATAATGACAAACAGAGAGACGAGACCGAGACCGAGACCAGGCTAGGCCAAAAGGGGTAGCTGGCTGGTGAAGAGGGGCGGGACAACGACGAGCATTATAAATCCAAACGTTTCCTGCTTGACAGCTTGAAGAGTTTCAGAGCTGCAACAGTAACAGAAACAGAGTCTGGGGCCAGGCCAAGACGGCAGCAGCTATGAGATGCTTCAGAGTTGCAAACCCTGCTAAGCACTTTTCATCATCGCGATAATCATCATCTGCAGCAGCATGATCATCACGGTTCATAATTATAGTGTTTGACTTTGGGTTTTATGTAGCTTAAGACAGCAAACAGCGACGACGACAGCGACAACGACAACAATTAGCTAAGTACGAAAATCAAAACGAAAGACTTAAGCAACGAACTCGAAACTCGAACTCGAGCTCGAAGCCTGGCCAAGCAAGAGATAAACGATGATGGATTGACTTTCCAGGGCTGCTGGGACCCCACTAAAAATTACCGCCATGCGGCCAACAGTTTTGCACAAAAAAGGGAGAAAATAGTGGAACAAAATAAGGGCGTTTTCATTGGCCATTCAGTGATTGTCAAACAAAGCATAAATCAATCATTAAATTAAATTTTCGTCGGGGGTAAAATATTGGGCAACACTTACAAACCTATCTCGAAATACCAAATAGTACTTTTGAGCTTAAAAATAGCCTGTTGTTGTCCGCCAGAAAAGACGAACCCCTGCAAAAAGCCACGCCAGCCAAAAAAAAATAAATTCTCACTGCGAATAATTCCGCACGCAATGGACAGACGCAAAACTGAAAGATTTCCTATGATTGATCACTCCCCTGAGGGGTCTCGAAGGGCAGGGCCCCTAGAAAATGTGTGTAAAATTTGTTGTGTGTTATTTTTTTGACAAATTGCCTAAGCATAAAGGCCGCGTGACTAAGCAAAGAGGAGTGCTGCGGCAGGAAAAGCAAAAGAAATGCAGCTGACTCTCGGCTAGGCTCAAGAGAAAAATTTAAAAAGAAAGCCAGAAAACATATCAAACATGCGATATAACCATTTTGACAAATTCCACTCCTCTTCTTGGGAATAAACGAGTTTGCGATGCCGACATGACTCATCTCATCCGATTAGCTGGAGGGTTAGGAATAGTTTCACGGACTAGATCATTTTTTGCCACACCAGATGGCTTTAAAAATTAAATAAGTTCTAAGTAAGAAGGGACAAAATATAAAATATAGTATAGTAGTCTAGTATAGTAAATATAATATTTTAGGGAATAGTCTTAAATGTTAAATAAACGTCCACAACAGTTGACGGATATTCATAATTATTATAAAATTTTAACTACTCATTAAAACGCGGTGTAAAACTTCTGTAGATCTATAAATGTCAAAGATTATAATGCTATGCAAAATTCAAATAAAAAGAAAACCATAAAGCCGTAGGGTTTCGTTAGTTGTCTAAATGAGCAGTAGTTGCCGGGCTCTATTAAGTTTTAGTCTGATAATTTAGAAAAGTAAAATGTTAATAGGAATTCCGACTGCACGACCTGTACTAACTACTGTTTAAGTCTGGCTTGTAGGTGCAGTCTGGTTTAAGCCGAGTTTAGCTAATCGCACCGAACAGGCGTTTGTTTTTTACATTTTTATCCGCTCATCAATGCGCCACAAGGCAGCAGCAACACTGTCTTCTTCTTCATTGTCGACGAGTCATGAATAAAAAACAAAAATAGTAAAAAAAGGCGAAAAAATACTTAAAAAACTAGAACAATTTGCTGTGGCGCACAATGAACAAAGCGAGGCAATTGCTTTGTGCATGATTTCATTTTAATTAAATTATGTTTTTGCCTCTTGCCTGCGCTTTTTTATAATTGCATGCGAACAATGTTGTGGCTCGAACTGGCCAACGAAGGGGAAGCGGAGAGGGTGGTGTGGGGGATGTGCAAATTTGAATTAGTATTAGTACACGCCAGTCAAGGTCAGGCAATTATCATAATTTTTTTCAAATTTTTTTGCTTGCCAAAAAGAAGCACTAGCAGCAGCAAAAAAAACTGAAAATAAACAGAAACTAAAACCGAGTTTGGACTTGGTCTTAATGGCACTTAGCTCTTAACAGCTCCGAGCGAGGCAACCCAAGCTCGAAACTGGAGTAAACGTGCCTTAAATGAATTTTAATAATTTTATTTAATTTTTTTTTTGCTCGGTGCCTCTTCTGTGCGGTGGTGAGCTTAATAAGCCATATAACAAAGCATCTTATTATTATGTATATATAATATTTTTTCATTGCATCATCAGGGGTATGAAAAATTATAAATTCTACTTGCTATTTTTGCTGCGCGTTAAGGTTAACAACCAAACAACATCAAACAACAAACAGAACAGCAATCGCCATAATTAATCACATACAAAATCAACAGCATCCACTATTGTGGATGATGACTGGTGAAGTTTTGCGGGTATTTATGGTTATTTTTTTTATTTCAGACGTCTATTTGTCTTGGAATCAACTTGTTGCACTTCTGCCGAAATGGGGGAACTTTTATTTTTGGAAAATATACCAACTAATTATAATAAATTGGCTCTGTGCAGTCGAAAAAACTCATCAATATTCGCATACCATCAATAACATAGCTAGTCGTACAAAATGTTTTGAAAAAAAAAACAGCTCGTATGACAAAGACGAGTTATTTATATTTGTGGATATTTAATTAAAAATTGTGTTGATCTGGTATCTAATTTATAACACTTTCACTTAATGGCCAATCTAATTGTGTCTTTAAATCTTTTTTTTGAGCTTTTTGGGCAAGATACCAAATAAACGTTTAATTTTCCTTGAGAATTAAAATTGGAAACAGGTTTCCAGAGGGTTGATTGAACAGGAACTGGATGTTATAATATAGATTAGGAAAACTTTTAAAGCAGCCCCCTTACTAGCAAGATTTCGCTTTCATTAGCCAAATTAAAGTGAACTCACAAATGAAAGTCTAAGACCGAGCTTAACATGACATTCAACAAGTTCTGTTGGAGTACTCTTGATTGGATCTGTTGGAAAAAATTAGTATAGACGTATAGACAAGAGATCTTGGCCAGTTAACCCGTATAGAGATTCAGTAAGCGAGGGGAGAGCTCAGTGGCTGGCGGTTAGAATGTGTCGCTTGTCTGTTGTAAAATAAATGTTTATGGCTTTTTAATATTGCACATTGTCTGCATAAATTTCACGGCGTCGCTCATCTGCAACGTGTTTTGGGCCCTGAATCGCTGGCTGGCCCACACTCTCTGCCTGTCTCGATGTGATTTAAAATCAAACTAAATCTGCTGCCAATCCACAGGTTGTTGAAACTTGAAACTCATAATTTTTAATTTATTTTATGTGATTTTTATTTGTCGATTAATCCCAGGCAGCCAGGCAGGCAGTCTGCCATCCAGTCGGCCAGCCAGCAAGGCAGTCAGTAACAAACGGCAACAATAATAACAACAAAACCCCACCACCGATCCAACCTGACGACGCTTTATGAAACCTAAACGTAGGAAATTTATTTCCTACTCAGAGGCCGAGTGCCGAATGCCGAGAGGCCCAGAGACCCAAAAGCCGGGCCAAAACTCACCTCCAACTCAACACATACCACAAAATCAGATTAGCATGTTTTACAGCCAAACAAGGCACCTACTACAGGAAAATAAGGAACCCGGCCTGAACGAACTAAGCCAATTGGCATGGCATTCTTATAAGACCTACTACTACCCCCACCGCCACCACCCTGGGGGATTTGCTTATTGGAATTGGATTGTCCGCGAGGAGTCGAGGAACCTGAAAAGTGAATGTGTTGAGAGTGCTTTCACCTACTTTGTAAAGTGCCAAATTGTTTGTGGCCCGCAAGAATTATTGCCAAGAATCGGCCGTTGGCCAATTGGAGCTATAAAACATAACAAAGGCTAGCGGGAAAAAGTGCCCATCTGTGCCTCGAGTTTTTGGGCTTCTGGTTGGCCAACCAATTTCCACTTATTTTGATATATTTTTAACGTTTTTCAATTGCTTAAAGGTCTAATTTATTTTCAAGTTTAAGGAGGTTTTTTAAGACTTTGAGGATTTTTTTAAATTGAAATTCTCATTGGTGCTGTGAGTTATTAGATACTTGTACTTTATTTACAAGAAAGTATAAGTCTTTTTGTGGAGAAATCGGAGTTAAACTGATCTAAGCCTTACAAGTAATTTTAAGTATAGTATTTCCTTTAATCCCCTAAAAAATGGCCTTAAGTCTCCCACGATCAGTCGCATGACATGGTTGCCCCCCTTTTGTGGAAGCCCAATGTGCACCCCTCTTTGCATGTGCGCGTGTCATCGTAGTTTTTGCTCCAGTTCCTGCTACAAGTGGCAATTGGAAAAACGCAATTTTCCCGCCGTTTGCCAACCTGACAGGCCAAGGCTTAGAGGCTTAGAGACCAAAAGCCAACTCCTGGTCGGGCGCACAAAAAACAACAATTGATGGCAATTTGTTGATAAACATTTCGCTCGCAATAAATAAACAAATATTCCCTCAGCTACAAGTTGCGCCTATTTTGGGGGCATGCGGAATGGGGTTTGGGGCATGGGGACAGGGTGCAGGATAGGAGTTTACAGGGTTTGCCATATAAATGCAAATGTTTCTTGTTTGCTCAGCGAGTGTCTGCGAGTGTGTGTGCTCTGAGGCAATTTTTCATTTGATTCCATCTTCATATTTTATTACGGACCTCAGCCAGTGAGGAGTCTTGGCCGGCCGGGAGGGAGATAGTTCATGGTCGGGTCCGTTTGTTTCTTGGCCGGGCCAGCAGCATTGGGGGCTCTCCTTTGGGCCCAGCTTGGCTCGCCCCGGCCTGGCCTGTTTCCCATTTCCATTTGTCGTCGTTCGTGCTCTTTTGCGTTTTTTTTTACCTCGTTGATACCAATTCCGCGATATGACAAACTATGTTTGCATTTTAATTTTTAATGCGTGTGAATTTCGCTGGCGGCTGCAATTGGAATGGAATGGTACTGGATTATTCCCTGGACTCTCTGGGGGTTTCGCCAGCGATGGAGAGCTCTAGATGCTCGTGTCATGATTTGCTGTTGCTTTTAATTGAAATTTTATGAATTTATTGCCTTAGTTTTGGGTCTAGGAGGCTGGTACCATTGCTGGGTGAATGGGGGAGGCACTGGCACTGAACTTAAGGAGCTAGAGATCTTCCAAAATAATAATATAATACCATATTCTCATGTGTTCTGTGTTCTTGTTTATTTGCAGATGAATCAGACTTGCAAGGTGTGTGGAGAGCCGGCGGCTGGTTTCCATTTTGGAGCCTTCACATGCGAGGGTTGTAAGGTGAGTTTGGTTCTAGAAAATAAGGATTAATTCTTTTAAAGTATAACTTTAAGACCCAAGTTTAAAGACAAGTTTATGTCAATTTTTTAAAAATATTTCCCAAACTCCAAATTAGACATTCCTTAATGCCACAGCGTTTCTCATATCAATCGCTTCAATCGATTTCAATAAATCGAATTTACCGCCTTCGTGAGGCAAATACTGAGCTGAAAAAAAAGTTATGAGGCCATTCTCTCCGGCAAACTGGAATGTTGGGTTCATCATAAAGTGGCAGAGGGGAGTGGAGGAGATGGAGTTGCTGGCAACAAATGGATGCCCCAGGCTAAGGTCAAAGTTAAACAAAGCGCCCCACAAATAATTGATTTAAATACGAATGCTCCTTTAATGGTGGGATGATCATTTTTTGTTCGCTTCGCTTCGATTTCGAGTTCAGTCGAGGGATTTTAGTTTATTTTTTTTTATTCATCGTTGTCGCTATTTGGGTTTAGTTTATTTTTTTGCCCACGCCAAGGAGAAAAGGTCAACTAACGTACAATTTGTGGGTCAGCGTTATTTGATTTGTGCTTGGGCCTCGTTCGCAATGGCGTGGGCCTCGCTTGGCTAATTTAACGCCCACAAGAAGTGGAGGCCCAAGCTGGAAAACAAACAAACAAAAGTGAATCTGCCTCGATGCACAAAATTGCTTGTAAATAGTTGTCCGTCTGTCCGCGTGTCCGTCACTTTGTCCGTCGCTCAGTCGCTTCTTGAAACGAAACTGAAAACTTGAAAACGAATAAGACACAAAAAAAGAAGCAGAACGGGGCTGAAATCCTCCGTTTCCATTTCCATTTCCGACCCAGTAATCTTGATGCCCAATTAACCTTAAAAGTGGATTTTCGCATTGTTTCTGCTTCTTTTTTTATTTTTTTTGTATTTTCTGTTGCCGTTTTCTGTTTCGGTTTCGGCTTCAGTTCAATTTTGCGCTTCGTCGTCAGCATCAGCACCGGTGTTTCTTCCATTCAAAAGCTCCACCTACGATCACAAAACGACGGCTCTGAATGCTGACAAACAGACTGAAAGTCAGGCAGTGGCACTGGGAGAAAAATCAGTAGTATTTGGCAAACAAAATTACTGCCAAAACTAAGTAGAAAGACATTAAAAAATCTACTGAAATATTATTCCATATCTAATTTTAAGAGAGTCCTTGGAATGGCATGAAAACGGGGAATATAAGACTTTCTTTCTAAAATAGCAATGATCAGAAAAGTTTTACAGTTTTTGTATTAAAACTTTACCCACATTTTTCTCCAAGTGCATCCATTCAGTCAGTCATTTAGCCAGTCTGTCCCTTTTGGTTGATTGCAAAGCCAGGCAGGCGGGCAGGCCGTGAAGCGTTGGTGATTTACTGCCAACATTGCAACTTGGCATAAGTGTTGCACAGCCATAACCTTTGCCACATGCAGCATCAGCAGCAGCCAGAGCAGCGGCAGCAACTGCAGCAGCAACATGTTGCTGTCCGTCTGCGTCTCGGTCTCAGTCTGTGCTTTTTTTTGTTTCTTTCTCAGCTTTTTTGGCTCTCAACTTTTCATGGCTCCTCCGCATTGAATTAAATTGTTTGTTTGCTTTGTTGCAATTGATTGTGGTGCCCCAGCCAACGGTTAATGCCGTATACCCGGTGGTGCCGAAGGTGTAGGTGGTTGCCGCTTGTGCATGTCGATTTGGTTTATTTCTTCCCTCGTCGCTTTTTTGGAATCTTTTTTATTTTTTTTTGGATTTTTGGTAGACCGTTTAAAGAGGTCTCGGTCTCAGTCCCCAACAGACAATTGATGAATCATCACAAAAATTTAATGAGATATTATTGTTGAGCACTGAAAACGTTTTATTGAATGACATCATGGGCTGGGATCAAACAGGGAAGGTGCTGAAGAGGTTTGTTTTCTTTAAACAATGAATGGATTGCTTACGAAGGCGCCATGTACCCCTCTTAGTATTATCTTTTATTTATGTACCATCCTATCCCTCATATAACCCACTCATTAATCATATATTCCTTTATTTGTAGTCCTTCTTCGGTCGCTCGTACAACAACCTGTCGTCCATCTCGGACTGCAAGAACAACGGCGAGTGCATCATCAACAAGAAGAACCGCACCGCCTGCAAGGCCTGCCGCCTGAAGAAGTGCCTCATGGTGGGGATGTCCAAGAGCGGCTCCCGCTACGGCAGGCGATCCAACTGGTTCAAGATCCACTGCCTCCTGCAGGAGCAACAGCAGCAGGCGGTGGCGGCGATGGCGGCGCACCACAACAGCCAGCAGGGCGGAGGTGGTGGGGTTCCCGGAGGATCTGGCGGTGGCGGAGGCGGCGGAGTACCCAACGGGGTCAAGGGCATGTCGGGTGTTCCCCCACCAGCAGCTGCGGCGGCGGCTCTGGGCATGCTGGGACATGCCGGGGGCTATCCGGGTCTCTATGCAGCGGCTACTGCCGGAGGGGCAGTGCGCAGCAAGGAAGAGCTGATGATGCTAGGACTGGAGAGCAGCGGAGAGTACGGCGCCCTAAAACATCCTGTAGTGGCCTCGCCCTCCGTAAGTTCCCCCGACTCCCACAACTCTGACAGTTCCGTGGAGGTGAGTTCGGTGCGAGGGAATCCATTGCTGCACTTGGGCGGAAAATCTGGCTCCGGAGGTGGAGGTCCCGCCGGTGGTGCCGATGGCAGTCAATCGAGTGGTGGTGCAGTGCCGGGAAGGCCTCCACAATTGCGCAAAGACCTGGCGCCCTTCCTGCCGCTTCCTTTCCCCGGATTAACTTCCATGCCCGTGATGCCACCACCCGCGTTCCTGCCGCCCTCGCACCTTCTCTTCCCCGGCTACCACCCCGCTTTGTACTCGCACCACCAGGGTCTTTTGAAGCCCACTCCGGAGCAACAACAGGCGGCAGTGGCTGCCGCGGCGGTGCAGCATCTTTTCAACTCCAGTGGCGCTGGCCAGCGATTCGCTCCCGGCGCATCCCCCTTTGCCAACCACAACCAGCACCAGCATCACCACAAGGAGGATGATCACTCCGCACCACCCAAGAGTCCAAGCAACCACGCCAACAACAACAACCATCTATTGAGCAACGGAGGCACCGCCGACGAGATCACCAAGCGGTTCTATCTGGACGCCGTTCTGAAATCGCAGCAACAGAGTCCACCACCTCCGGTGGCAACCACAAAGCTACCGCCCCACTCCAAGCAGGACTACTCGATCTCCGCTCTGGTCACACCGAACTCCGAGAGTGGCAGAGAGCGCGTGAAAAGCAGACAGAGTAACGGTCAGGTCGACGAGGACGATAGCGAAGGAGCCAGGGTAGAGGACATTGTCGACGGAGAGGAGGACGATCACGATGAGGAGGAGGAGGATCTGGTGGTCTCAATGACGCCGCCGCACTCACCTGCTCACCGCCAGGAAGCTCAGGTCAGAGCCTCCAACGAGGACCACAACTCCAGTTCCGGGCAGGACAACCCCATTGATCTGAGCATGAAGACCACTGGCAGCTCGGTGAGCAGCCAGAGTAGTAGCCCCGACATCGAACCGGAGCCAGAGATCTCCAATGATGGGGAAAAAGTACCAGATACACCCCATCATGATGAAGAAGAGGAGGACCTCAAGGTGACCACAGAGGAGGAGGAGGATGATGAGGAGGAACGGGAAGAAATTGAGCCAGAGGAGCCACAGGAAGAGGACAACAGCACTTCGGAAACAGTAAAGACCAGCATTCAGAAACCCTCGAAAAACAACAACAACAACAGTATCAGCAACAACAACAACAATAACAATAATAATAACAATAGCATCTTAAGCGACAGTGAGGCCAGTGAGACGATCAAAAGGAAGCTGGACGAGCTAATAGAGGCGTCCAGTGAGAACGGTAAGCGTCTGCGACTGGAGGCTCCCGTCAAGGTAGCCACCTCCACGGCCCTGGACTTGACCACAAAGGTCTAAGCACACAAGCCCCATTTCCAAATAATGACAGAGTTATCAGACACTGAAGATCGATGATCCCCCGCTAGGAAAGCACCAAAAACACACAAATATCCAGCATAATAAAAACAAACAAAATATATACGTAGGGAAAACAATAAACGCATGTGAGTTATATAAATAATACGAGAAATGAAATGGACTCGTGGGGGCAGCAGCTTCAGACTCTGATTAACAAGCGCTAAATACGAGTTCGTGCCGTTTTGGCTAGATGTTATCACATCGTTTAAAACAACTAACCAAATTGCCAAAATATGCAAAAGTCGATCGGCCCCCGAAACGCTCCATTTGCATACTCGGCTGAGACCCCAAAAACTATAACAAACAAAAATGTTATGTTTTGAATAATTTTATTCAGTGAATTATAAACAAATTTTTCGGTTGCCCCGCCGAACACAAAAGCGGCAAGAATTCAAAAAGAAAATCAAAATCCACAAAAAAAAATTGAAAATCTAAACAAATGATAAATACAAAATACAACAAAAAATAGAAACTGTAGCAAAATATGCAAAAAGGGCAGCTTATCTGTATCGTGTATGCATAATAATATCGTAGTGGAATTTGTAGTTTTTAAGTTTCGTTTTCTTCTAAGCTATAAACCATATATAACGTATAAAGGTAAATGATTAGCTATTATCTAGACATTTCCAGTCCCCCCCAAGAGTATTTGTTAGTTTAAAAAACATTTAATACGATAGACAAATTTTTGTGTAATTCTACTCGTTTTGAGGTACGCTCGAGTTTTTAGTCACAATTAGCAAATTTTTAAATTTACAAATTAAAAATGATTTACATCTAAAAATATAATACCATGTAGAAAAGCAAAGCACACACAAAGTTGTATAGCAAATAGCATAAATTATTAATATTAATGTTGCATAAGTATTTTCCTTTTCGTGTGATGATTTGGTATGCAAATCAGTCGAATTGATGATCGAGAAAATTATTATTGCTATCACCACAAATAAATACAAATAAATATTTAGATGAACAAGAGTTTCTTTTATTGATTGGGCTTGGTACGGTCGACAATCCACAAATCTGGATAGCCGGAGAAAGCTGATTTCTCAGACTCCTGCGGTGCAGCTTCGCCCGATGCCCCATACCCGATGCCAGATGCCCAGATGGCAATCAATAAAAAGCATCTGCTGGATAAATGTGTCGCATAAAATGTATCTCTCCTCGTGCACTCGGAGCGCAGAGCAGCTTAATTAGAAATTATCCCAGCCAGGAGTCTCAAGTCGCAAGTCTTAGCCTGAACCAGCTTCTATAACCTCCTTAACCCCTTTCACACAATCGGCACAAAACGACGACAACAACCTGCAGTTCCCACAATGCCAGGAGGCCATGAAAGAACTCCTCTCGATGTGCATACCAGCAGCCAATCAATCCGAAATCTATTTCAATCAATCTTTGCGTAATTGTAAATACTTTCAACATATTTCGCCCGGCTTCGGGTTTGAGCTCAGATGCTTCTCTTCTTTTTTTCTCCGAAACGTTGTCTGTCAGATAGACAGACGGACAAACGGACAGACTGACGGACAGACAGGCAAAGTCGACAGCAAATGGCGCGAAAATTATAGCAAAATGCTAGACTTTGGGACCTGAATCCGTTTCTATTTATTTCACACTTGAATTGATGCACAGCACCAGATTGACATTTTGCAAATGCTCCTCACAGCACTCGACTCGGCGGCTCGGTGGATCGGTGGCTCGGCGGCTCTACCCGGCGAATACACGGCCCCGGAGGAGGCAATTGCCAATTGGCAAAATCGCAGCACAGAAGCTGTGAGCGATTCGAGCGACAAAACGATGCCGATGCCTTCTGGGCTCTGGGCATGAATGAGGTTTCGTTTCAATCAATCACTGAAAGAAAATTTTAAGTTCTTTGATTAAAAATTGAAGCAGAAAGAAAATAACTATGAATCGATGGATAAGAGAATGTACTCTAAAGAATTCAAAGGACATTTTTTAGCCACTCTAGGAAAGAGTCCCTCTCAACCCTCAAGGTATTTTGAGGCAAATAGAGTGGTTATTGAATGCAAATATTGGAGTAGTAATATCCATACCATGACCTAGTTTCATGCTCTAAACAAAAAATACTCTCAGTGTAAGGCAGGCTTGGCCGACGTCTTCGCCGTTGACTTTGTTGTGGATTGACGCTCACAGCTTGACGAGTTGACGGGTTAGAGATCGCTAGCTTCGACTGTGACTTTTGGGCAGAGGGTCTCTTTTGTGGAGGGGTGGATAAGGGAACGTGACTAGAGAGGGGAAGGGAAAGCAGGTAAAGTAAGGTAGTACATCCCAATGCCTCCTCGCATTGTCAGCAGTGAATTGTAGTGCAAATAAATTTCAATTGCGAGACACATTCTCCCACTGACATTGTTTGACACTTCTTCGGCTGCACAATTTGCATGTCGAAGGCGCGAAAGGGAGTGAGTGCTGGAAGAGAGGAGCCAGCAGATCTTTAAGTTTATTGTTTGATCTTTAAAGATTGGCCAACACCCAGCAGCGACCGTTTTTCTGTTGTTTTGTTGTGTGTGTTTTTTGCTAACAAGCTCACCTCACTGATGACGAAGACGATGATGAGGAAGACGCACCCTGGCTACCAATCTTAGACTTTAAGCTCCATTTACGGGATATCTGTAACCGGGTCTGCACTAATAAAAAAATATTATTCCTATATTTGTAGAATTTACTTATATAATAAGAGTCTTTAAAAAACTTGTAGAGTCTAAAATACATAAACCTTTTTCTAGGACTTAAAAATACTTACCACCTTTTCCTGTTCAGTGTACCAGTATCTGCTCCAAATGCATTAAGTGTTTTGGCGCTTTTATTTGCTACCCACTCGCCGGGGAGTCGCAGGCGGCACAGGCGGAACAGCAAGACGACTTGATAGCTACACCCTAATCTCGTGTGGACCACTTTCCGCACCTACAACATCGCAGCATCAGCACATGGCAGATCTGAAACACCAACGCGCCATGAATGTATCCACTGCGGTGGAACTCCCAGATGGATTTGTGGCTGGGGATGGCCTGGAATGGAAGGGGTATACCGATGCTTGCGCCTCTACCTCTCAATATTTAACACCTAGACTCAGACGGAGACTAAACGCTCGAACTGGATTGGGGCATGGCCCGATAACTGGCGATGAAGCGTTGAAAACTCCATCCGTAAGTTCCTACTCGCACCTCGTAGCTCACTTTTGAATGCAATTGCTGCAATCTAACAAGCATAACACGCCCACTGACTTAACCGAGTGGCCCGGGGGTCTCCAATTGGGTTAACAGTTGCACAAATGGAACGGAAATTGTTAGCCAGCCAGGCAAACAAAGTTATCAAAGTATTATTCGTGAGATTTATGGGCTGCGGCATTTTGATTGCCCCTAAACTGTTTGCATTAAAGCAACTATGTATACAAATTGGATATGCAAACTTAAATTACAAAAAGAATAATAATAATAAAGTATTGGGTGACAAAATTATATTAAGTTATAATTTTGGAGGGTCGCTTTTAAATGTTACAAAATGCATGGAAAAGCTATAAGGCCCCCACCGATGTCAATATCTTGGCCAACTTTTATACGATTCTTGAAAGGAATACCTTAAACGATTTCTAGATCGATTCTCCACCAAACTGCATTGAAATCTAGAAACAAAATAATTTTTAAATTTTTTGTCCAATTTTCTGGGGAGTCCCTTCCGGAATTGGAGGAAATGCATGGAAACCCAATATGGCCCCCGAGCGATGTCAATATCTTTGCCAATTTTTATCCGATTCTTGAAAGGAATACCTTAAACGATTTCTAGATCGATTCTTCATTAAACTGCATTGAAATCTAGAAACAAAATAATTTTTAAATTTTTTGTCCAATTTTCTGGGGAGTACCTTCCGGATTATGAGGAAATGCATGGAAACCCAATATGGCCCCCCAGCGATGTCAATATCTTGGACAATTTTTATCCGATTCTTGAAAGGAATACCTTAAACGATTTCTAGATCGATTCTCCATCAAACTGCATCAAAATCTAAAAACAAAATAATTTTTAGATTTTTTGTCCAATTTTCTTGGGAGTCCCTTCCGGAATATGAGGAAATGCATGGAAACCCAATATGGCCCCCAGCGATGTCAATATCTTGGCCAATTTTTATCCGATTCTTGAGTGGAATACCTTAAACGATTTCTAGATCGATTCTCCACCAAACTGCATCAAAATCTAGAAACAAAATAATTTTTAAATTTTTTGTCCAATTTTCTGGGGAGTACCTTCCGGATTATGAGGAAATGCATGGAAACCCAATATGGCCCCCCAGCGATGTCAATATCTTGGCCAATTTTTATCCGATTCTTGAAAGGAATACCTTAAACGATTTCTAGATCGATTCTCCATCAAACTGCATCAAAATCTAAAAACAAAATAATTTTTAGTTTTTTTGTCCAATTTTCTTGGGAGTCCCTTCCGGAATATGAGGAAATGCATGGAAACCCAATATGGCCCCCCAGCGATGTCAATATCTTGGCCAATTTTTATCCGATTCTTGAAAGGAATACCTTAAACGATTTCTAGATCGATTCTCCATCAAACTGCATCAAAATCTAAAAACAAAATAATTTTTAAATTTTTTGTCCAATTTTCTTGGGAGTCCCTTCCTGATTATGAGGAAATGCATGGAAACCCAATATGGCCCCCCAGCGATGTCAATATCTTGGCCAATTTTTATCCGATTCTTGAGTGGAATACCTTAAACGATTTCTAGATCGATTCTCCACCAAACTGCATCAAAATCTAGAAACAAAATAATTTTTAAATTTTTTGTCCAATTTTCTGGGGAGTACCTTCCGGATTATGAGGAAATGCATGGAAACCCAATATGGCCCCCCAGCGATGTCAATATCTTGGCCAATTTTTATCCGATTCTTGAAAGGAATACCTTAAACGATTTCTAGATCGATTCTCCATCAAACTGCATTGAAATCTAGAAACAAAATAATTTTTAAATTTTTTGTCAAATTTTCTGGGGAAGGCCTTCCGGAATATGAGGAAATGCATGGAAACCCAATATGGCCCCCGAGCGATGTCAATTTCTTGGCCAATTTGGATCAGATTCTAAAGCCGTGTGCCTTAAACGATTTCTAGATCGATTCTCCATCAAACTGCATTGAAATCTAGAAACAAAATAATTTTTAAATTTTTTAACAAATTTTCTGGGGAAGGCCTTCCGGAATATGAGGAAATGCATGGAAACCCAATATGGCCCCCAGCGATGTCAATATCTTGGCCAATTTTTATCCGATTCTTGAAAGGAATACCTTAAACGATTTCTAGATCGATTCTCCATCAAACTGCATCAAAATCTAAAAACAAAATAATTTTTAGTTTTTTTGTCCAATTTTCTTGGGAGTCCCTTCCGCAATATGAGGAAATGCATGGAAACCCAATATGGCCCCCCAGCGATGTCAATATCTTGGCCAATTTTTATCCGATTCTTGAAAGGAATACCTTAAACGATTTCTAGATCGATTCTCTATCAAACTGCATCAAAATCTAAAAACAAAATAATTTTTAAATTTTTTGTCCAATTTTCTGGGGAAGGCCTTCCGGAATATGAGGAAATGCATGGAAACCCAATATGGCCCCCCAGCGATGTCAATATCTTGGCCAATTTTTATCCGATTCTTGAAAGGAATACCTTAAACGATTTCTAGATCGATTCTCCATCAAACTGCATCAAAATCTAAAAACAAAATAATTTTTAGTTTTTTTGTCCAATTTTCTTGGGAGTCCCTTCCGCAATATGAGGAAATGCATGGAAACCCAATATGGCCCCCCAGCGATGTCAATATCTTGGCCAATTTTTATCCGATTCTTGAAAGGAATACCTTAAACGATTTCTAGATCGATTCTCTATCAAACTGCATCAAAATCTAAAAACAAAATAATTTTTAAATTTTTTGTCCAATTTTCTGGGGAGTACCTTCCGGATTATGAGGAAATGCATGGAAACCCAATATGGCCCCCCAGCGATGTCAATATCTTGGCCAATTTTTATCCGATTCTTGAAAGGAATACCTTAAACGATTTCTAGATCGATTCTCCATCAAACTGCATCAAAATCTAAAAACAAAATAATTTTTAAATTTATTGTCCAATTTTCTTGGGAGTCCCTTCCTGATTATGAGGAAATGCGGAGGAGGAAATGAGGAAAATGAGGAAATGCATGGAAACCCAATATGGCCCCCCAGCGATGTCAATATCTTGGCCAATTTTTATCCGATTCTTGAGTGGAATACCTTAAACGATTTCTAGATCGATTCTCCACCAAACTGCATCAAAATCTAGAAACAAAATAATTTTTAAATTTTTTGTCCAATTTTCTGGGGAGTACCTTCCGGATTATGAGGAAATGCATGGAAACCCAATATGGCCCCCCAGCGATGTCAATATCTTGGCCAATTTTTATCCGATTCTTGAAAGGAATACCTTAAACGATTTCTAGATCGATTCTCCACCAAACTGTATCAAAATCTAGAAACAGAATAATTTTTAAATTTTTTGTCCAATTTTCTTGGGAGTCCCTTCCGGATTATGAGGAAATGCATGGAAACCCAATATGGCCCCCCAGCGATGTCAATATCTTGGCCAATTTTTATCCGATTCTTGAAAGGAATACCTTAAACGATTTCTAGATCGATTCTCCATCAAACTGCATCAAAATCTAAAAACAAAATAATTTTTAAATTTATTGTCCAATTTTCTTGGGAGTCCCTTCCTGATTATGAGGAAATGCATGGAAACCCAATATGGCCCCCCAGCGATGTCAATATCTTGGCCAATTTTTATCCGATTCTTGAGTGGAATACCTTAAACGATTTCTAGATCGATTCTCCACCAAACTGCATCAAAATCTAGAAACAAAATAATTTTTAAATTTTTTGTCCAATTTTCTGGGGAGTACCTTCCGGATTATGAGGAAATGCATGGAAACCCAATATGGCCCCCCAGCGATGTCAATATCTTGGCCAATTTTTATCCGATTCTTGAAAGGAATACCTTAAACGATTTCTAGATCGATTCTCCACCAAACTGTATCAAAATCTAGAAACAAAATAATTTTTAAATTTTTTGTCCAATTTTCTTGGGAGTCCCTTCCGGATTATGAGGAAATGCATGGAAACCCAATATGGCCCCCAGCGATGTCAATATCTTGGCCAATATTTATCCGATTCTTGAAAGGAATACCTGAAACGATTTCTAGATCGATTCTCCATCAAACTGCATTGAAATCTAGAAACAAAATAATTTTTAAATTTTTTTAACAAATTTTCTGGGGAAGGCCTTCCGGAATATGAGGAAATGCATGGAAACCCAATATGGCCCCCCAGCGATGTCAATATCTTGGCCAATTTTTATCCGATTCTTGAAAGGAATACCTTAAACGATTTCTAGATCGATTCTCCATCAAACTGCATTGAAATCTAGAAACAAAATAATTTTTAAATTTTTTGTCAAATTTTCTGGGGAAGGCCTTCCGGAATATGAGGAAATGCATGGAAACCCAATATGGCCCCCCAGCGATGTCAATATCTTGGCCAATTTGGATCAGATTCTAAAGCCGTGTGCCTTAAACGATTTCTAGATCGATTCTCCATCAAACTGCATTGAAATCTAGAAACAAAATAATTTTTAAATTTTTTAACAAATTTTCTGGGGAAGGCCTTCCGGAATATGAGGAAATGCATGGAAACCCAATATGGCCCCCAGCGATGTCAATATCTTGGCCAATTTTTATCCGATTCTTGAAAGGAATACCTTAAACGATTTCTAGATCGATTCTCCATCAAACTGCATTGAAATCTAGAAACAAAATAATTTTTTAAATTTTTTGTCAAATTTTCTGGGGAAGGCCTTCCGGAATATGAGGAAATGCATGGAAACCCAATATGGCCCCCCAGCGATGTCAATTTCTTGGCCAATTTGGATCAGATTCTAAAGCCGTGTGCCTTAAACGATTTCTAGATCGATTCTCCATCAAACTGCATTGAAATCTAGAAACAAAATAATTTTTAAATTTTTTAACAAATTTTCTGGGGAAGGCCTTCCGGAATATGAGGAAATGCATGGAAACCCAATATGGCCCCCCAGCGATGTCAATATCTTGGCCAATTTTTATCCGATTCTTGAAAGGAATACCTTAAACGATTTCTAGATCGATTCTCCATCAAACTGCATTGAAATCTAGAAACAAAATAATTTTTAAATTTTTTAACAAATTTTCTGGGGAAGGCCTTCCGGAATATGAGGAAATGCATGGAAACCCAATATGGCCCCCACCGATGTCAATATCTTGGCCAATTTTTATCCGATTCTTGAAAGGAATACCTTAAACGATTTCTAGATCGATTCTCCATCAAACTGCATTGAAATCTAGAAACAACATAATTTTTAAATTTTTTGTCTAATTTTCTGGGGAGTCTCTTCCGGTATTGGAGGAAATGCATGGAAACCCAATATGGCCCCCACCGATGTCAATATCTTGGCCAATTTTTATCCGATTCTTGAAAGGAATACCTTAAACGATTTCTAGATCGATTCTCCATCAAACTGCATTGAAATCTAGAAACAAAATAATTTTTAAATTTTTTATCAAATTTTCTGGGGAAGGCCTTCCGGAATTGGAGGAATTGCATGGAAACCCAATATGGCCCCCACCGATGTCAATATCTTGGCCAATTTGGATCAGATTCTAAAGCCGTGTGCCTTAAATGATTTCTAGATCGATGCTTCACCAAACTGCATTAAAATCTAGAGACAAGTTATCTCTGGGGTTTTCCTTCCGGAATTGAAAAATCGGATCCCTGACACTGCCAATATGCATCGGATCCTAAAGGTTCTAGCATTTTAAATACTGGTCTGTATGCTACAGAAAACCACAAAGTGATTTAAAGCAGTAGTGAAGGTTTGATAACTTTTGTATAGTTTCCCATGATAAAAAAAAATATAAAAATAAAAAAAAGGCAGACAAAAGCCACAACCTAAACGCCGGTAAGTGGTTGGCCATCGAATGGGTTTTGTGGTTTGGTGGGTGCCATGAATCGGGATAGAGTATATCGGTGGTTTAGGGTTCAAGGGTTTGGATCGGCAGCGGAACAGGGGCAGAGGCAGGAGCTGCCTGGTCAAGGGAGGGGGCAGGGCACCCGGCAAGATGACTTGGCTCAATGTGAATATTGTGCTCATACCGCATTAACTACTCCATAAAAGGTGTAAAGAAATCACTTAAGTACTTGGATGTCACTCCTTTGTCAAACTAAATCATAGTCGGGAACGGAACCCATCGTGAGTCCATCGTTCTGGATATTCAGATGCACTGGAGAAAAAAGGGCTAGGGCTTTTCTTATGATTAATATTTATAAAAGAGGGGAAACTAAATTCTTATATTGATTTAAGATTAGAATATAGTTCATAAGCTAAAGATTATTCTTCTAGAAAAATATATCTTAGAGTCTTTCAATATTTTATTAAAAAAACGTTTTTTAAATCTGGTACCATTTTTTGATCAGTGTATGCAGATTCATATGGGAAATTTAGGCGTAGAATGCTGTCGGTTATAAAGAATAAAACGGGGGAGTTTTATTGACAGCCGCAATTACCACATAATCATGCAACAAATATGATGGTTGCTGGCTTTTTTCACGATTAAGGGGGTTGGCCCCCCTCTATCCCTCTTCAGCACCCTCGTGGCCCCCTATCCTCCACATTGCTTATGTTTCTGTTGTTGTTATTATTATGGTTGATGACGTAGAGACGACGGCTGAAAGGCAACAGGCTGGCAGGCAGGCAGCTCAACTCATCTGAACTGAACTCAACGGACCTGGCAACGTGCTGATCCATTACGGCAGCTATCCCCCCTCATTTCGCCATGAAAGAGCGACAATCACAGGTACCAGGTACATTTTGTCTAGACTTATTGAGTGATCGTGGCAGGAGCCAAGGCTGCAACAATAACAACGGCCGCAGCAACTAGAAGGCGCAGCCGTTTTTTTAATGGGGTGGCAATCACTTTGAACGACGACGAGTCGAACGTTACAGCACACAGAGAGAAAAATACTTTTAATAAGAAGAACTCTATTAAAGGTAAAAAAGGAACCTAAGGAGATACAATGGAGTTTATACACAAAATTAAACAGATCTCATAGACAAGGACAAGTCCGAAATTCATTCTGTTTACTTTCTTAGACCTCCTTGATTTCTATGAGTACTTAGCTTATAGGCTGTATACTAAGTCTATAGGCTGAATATTAATAATACTAAGCCTATATATTTAAAATACATATTCTTCGCAGTGTAAAAGCTAAAAAGAAGAGGGATCTGAGGCAGGCCTCACAAATTATGGTCAAGAGGCGAACGATGCCCGAAGAAAGCCCAGCCAAGCAATCGAGGCAGAGGCTCGTTTTGTGCTCTGAACTGGGTTGGCAGATACTTAAGAAATATGTTATTAAATAATAATGGAGTGCGTGGTTAATAGATACAACGTCAGCAGCCGAACCAGCAGCATCATCAGCCAAAAGCAACAAACATTGCAAGCTGCAGTGCTGCAGTGTGAAAGAAGTGTGCGATCGAGACTTCGTTTGGGGCCTCATCGGCAATCATTGTTAACAATCAATTAAGGAAATAAGTTGTTTATAAAATGTGGCTATTACTTGCAGATCGCACGGCTACCATAAATACCAATAAACTATGGGTTTCTCCAGCCAAATGCCGCCCACATTTCTACCGCCCAGCGAACACATAAATTATTACAATGGTCTGTGGCATGGAACTTGGTTTTCGGAGGTGAAAGTTGGCTGGGTAATAAAAGGAAATATTTTGAGGATAATTGATACTTCAAATAAAGAGTTAAGTGAAGCTTAAAGTTCTTTCTTTTGAAGACTTTGACGACCTTTGTAAAATAGGCAATAAGAAATGCAATCCCAACATAAATCGCATTCCAACACGAAGTACTCATGATTTCTAAACTATGTTCCCCCAAACAAATGTTGTATCCTCTCTAGTTCTCTCCATAAAATCCCAAGCTGTCCACTGTAAAATAAAACTCTTTCCAAGAAGAAACTATGGCCCCAATGTTGAAAATGTTTTAATTAATGTGGCAGACAGTTAATGAAACTGTTATAGTTATACATTCATAAGCGAGTATGACTATACATTATTACCATATACGTACACTTAGGGGAGTTTATTAACCCGACTAAAACAGAAAACGACAATCGATGGATCGGCGATCGGCTGGCCAAAAAAGGGTTTTTATATATACCAGCGAACCGAGAGGCGATCATTAATCAAAACACCCCAGCAGGCGGTTTGGACTTTGGTAGCAGTCGGGGACCAGAGAAAATGACTACCGAACTGTACTACTTGACCACAGAGAGAGAAAAAATGTATATGATCTTCTAACCATAAAAATGTAAACAAATCAGATGAACCTATTCAAGCCAGTATTTGTGATAAAATGATGGCTTCTTGAACCTTTTTCCTTGAAGTGCAGACCTAAAAGTAGGCCCCATGTGATTAGTGGCGGTGGCTACTTTAATGAGCGTTAACTGCCTGGCCTTTAAGTTCATTAGGTGCAGTCGGCTTGTGATTGATGCCCCCAAGACAAATGGCGGAAAATTCTGGTGCCAAAATCAGAATCGAAATCGTCCAAGAAGTCCAATGCTTAAATTAAAACATAAATCAAAGTTCCTGTTTGAATTTCATTTCATTAACCATGGATTTTCGTCTGCTTTTTATTTTGTTAGCTCTTTTTTCAAGCTTATTTTATAAATCGATGCGGAAATCCAATCAGCCAGTTGCCATCTCCAAATCTCTGGCCAAAAATCGCACAATTTCGGGCTTCGATCAGCGTTCAGCGCATGTGGCGTTAATTTTGATTAATGGCCGAAATTGCTGGCTGACCATTTTGAAATTTTAATTGTTTTCAAATCGGCGGGCGAGTCCGCGTCCGCAAGTCTCGTTCTACAAATAATTATAAGCAGTTTTTAATGATGGAATAAGAAAGAGAATAGCCAAACAAAGGCTCCTAGCAGCAGCACTAATTGTTACAGATCCAGCGAAGAGGCGCACAACTTGCTACCAGTTCTGACCCGCGGCTTTTATTTGGCTTCTTGTACGCTCCAAAGCGAAGGTTTCATCTTCTTTTGGCTTTTTCCAATTTTTTTTTTTTTTTGGCCATAAAAGCAAGTGCCGCTAAATGGCCAAAGGGGGTGGACAGCCGGACAATGGCCGGAGTGGATGGGGACGGTGGGCACGTGCTCGATACTTCTGCCCAAAAAGTCGATCCGAAAACAATTAGGGGGAACATAAATGAATTGGTCTGAAAGAGATGGGAATTCAAAGGAAAGACAGGCTAGCCGACATCTCTGTTTAAAATAGATTTAAGAATCTAACAAGGCAATGGTTACATCATACTTGGATTTTCAACAATAAAAGGAGAGTACCGGGTATATAACTCTTATTCCAATTATTCATTTTAAATGCCATAGATAAATCTCAGGTATTTCCCTATACAAAACAAAAGAGATGGAACTTTCTAATGACAAACATAGAATTTCTATGAATATTTTATAATGATGATTGAAATCCTCTATAAAATAAGCTTGAAATAATTATTCCTTGTCATACAAATTAATATATCGAAGTATTCTAAGCAGGTTCCCTCCCATTTATACCTATGGAATTTTTGAGCCAAGATCAAGGCCACATTTTAGCCAACCGGCTTCAAATCCATCAAAACTCGTTGATTGTTCTTAATTGCCCTGAAATTGCATGACCACCTACTAATCTTGTCCGTTCCGAGGGAATCTTGCGGTAGATCCCTTTAACCTTTCCGCAAAAAAACAACAAGCTGAAAACACTCATACAGGAGAAAATGCTTTAGCCAAGTCAATGGCTTTTGTTTCTGGCCGATGCTGATGGCTGGGATGAGGCTGTAGCGAATTCCATAAATCTGTCAAGCGGGGAGCGTCGCACATCTTGCACTTGTTCTTCTTTGCGAAAATCTTGACATGTGAAATACGCAGATTTGCCAGGTTTTATGGGCCGCACAGGCAGGCGGCTATAAGTTGCAAGTTGGATGCTGCAAGTTGCAAGTTGGCTGCAGCATATAGTCGCTACATGCTGCATGTGGCATGCATTCCGTGCATTCGCCCAGTGCCATAAACTTTGGCTAAAAGCGCACCAAAAGCAGCTGCGGCGGCGGCGGCAGCATCCAAAGTACAAAGCGGCCGCTACACTAACACACACATACACACTTTGGAGGGGGATCGAGGGGGGGTGACAGGGTGAAAGGGGGTGGCCTGGGTGGGTGGGGGACACATCCATGATGACCCGAGCACTTGAACTGGCTCTGGAAGCTCATACATGGGATGCCCGCTTGGATGGATTGATGGATTGTAGCTGTTTCTCTCGCTACACTGGAATTAAACAGGTTAACGTTTTAGGGTAGAAAGGATTGAGCTTTGATATTTTTACAAAAATGAACAAAATAAAGAACTCTTATAAATGAAAAAGTCAATAAACTTTCGATTATGAAAGAAATGGGATTTTTTTCAAGTGCTTGGCTGCCGTTCGGCGCAAATGAAGACCTGCTCGGCCGGCCACTTGCCACAGAACTCGGCAAAAACAAAAATACAAAAAGCATCGAAAAGCTAATTTAAAGCAATTTAGTTTGAAACGCGCACACATTTCCATGCCAGCCTGCAGACGAAAAGCATCTGCACGAAATGAGGTTGAATGCAACACCGCGGCGCAACCCGAAAACAGCGGCGGCAACATGGGCTTCAACAATTTTTTGAATGCAGCGGACAGAGACTTATTTATTATATCCAATGGTAGCACTTCTGATGGCCCTGAGTTGATACAGTCTGCCGAATGCCGACCCTCGGACTGCCAGCACATTGACACAAACCCCGTCCCAAAAAAGACGTAACAGCCGCTCTATTCTCTAGGCCCCTTTTTTGCAATTATTCGATTAGAAATTCCGTTAGAGCTCGAGATGAGGTCTTTCATGGACTACTATGATATATGGTGGCTTGAACTCTTGGGGCTACTAGGTTTACAGCTCCAACGAGCCAGAAAATGGGCGAGAAAAGCAAAGTATTGGGATGGACTCTCCCACAATGAAGTGAAATATCAGCTCAAGTCGGAGGGAATTGTCTGATTGGTGAATGGACAAAAAAGCAGTTAAGATATGGAGAAAGGACGGCCAGTCAATGATTATTGGGCCATAAAAGAAGCCAAGTTACCTTACCACCCACCCACACATCTATTAACCAAGCCAAATCAAGTGCCCACGGGTCGTATACTTGATATTTTCCCATAACTACCGCTCTTATTGTTATCATTATGACAGATTGTAAAAAAACACTCAGGCTCAAATGCTTTAAGCTAAAAAATAATATATATGGTATTCTAAAGCTTTTGTTATTTATTATTTGAATATTTAAATTAAATTTTAATTAAATTGTAAAGTCTTCAAAGAAGTTATGAAACTCAAACCCCTTATGGCATTGTTGGCTTATAATATTTTTATACAAATTTATTTAATAAAAGAAATTAAAGTAAAGGA
Organism: Drosophila pseudoananassae pseudoananassae; assembly: GCA_018153035.1. Lineage (NCBI taxonomy): Eukaryota > Metazoa > Arthropoda > Insecta > Diptera > Drosophilidae > Drosophila > Drosophila pseudoananassae. The sequence continues at coordinate 2,300,982 of JAECXR010000042.1, read as the reverse complement.
AACCAAATCTTGAAATCTAGTCCTATTATTTTTGTGGCAGTGTTAGCCAAGACTACTTAAAGTCCAACTAGCACATAAAAAGGTACTTAAACTCTCTTTAAATAGGTAAACCCATTGACGAATACGAAAGTGTTTACCGTATTTTGTTTTAGTTACAAGTAGCCTCTAAAAAAATCTCATTGTGTCTTGAGATTTATTTTTGTCTTAATTTTTTTTTTTGAAAAATCCAATCTAATTGTTGCGGATTTCTTCAGTTACTGGCTACTGCAGGGCTAATGAACCAATTACTATCGGAGGCCATAAAAAATAGTAACGGCCATAGAGCAAAGAATGTAAAAGGCGGCCAAAAGTTGGAAGTGCCTTGGATTTAGTTTAGACTAGAATTCCCATCGTCACCCAAAGTGACTAACTATTTGCATGGAGCTGGGGGATCTGGGGGACCCGGGGGAGATCGAGAACCGATCCAATCCAAGAGATCCCATCCGAAATCATGGCTGACCTCAAAGCCAAAACTAAAACGAAACCGAAAAGCGGCTGAGACCTCAACTAGACCGACATTAAACAGCCGAAAAGAGCCGCCAGGCAAAAGGCAACAAAACTGAAAAGCAAAAAGCAACCCACACTGCGATCCACCAACGATCTTTCTGCCAAAGCTCGATCGATTCCAAACTGCACGAGGGAAAAATCGGAAAATCCCAAAAACACCAGAGACCCCAGACCAGGGACGAAAATATCGCAAGGCACAGAAGATATTGCGACTGTCATAAAACAATATTATTGGCATTATTACATTTAAGTGTTGACAGCATAATAAAATAATTGTCGACAGACAATTTACAACTAGGCAGGCGAAACAAAAAAAATTATAAAGAAAAAAGTGCAGAGATATCGTTTCCAAGGCATTTTCAGTGTCTCAGAGGCTCGTTGGCTGGCTGCCTGACTAGCTGACTGTCTGTCCGACTGGCTCACTGGCTGACTGGCTGGGGCTGTTGGATATCATGTCGATTCCCATGTAAAACACTTTTAAAAATCACACTCACAACTCAAACCGAATGCAAAGTGCAACAAGTCATCAAAGGCAACCCAAAGCACGGCTGGAAAATGGAAAGATTTTTCATAACCGCCGAGAGATCAAAAGAATTGTGCGGCGCTTAACGCAGAGATGAGAAGAGTTGCAGATTTTTTGTTTTGCTATTTTAGTTGCAGTTTGCAGTTTGGAGTTCCCTCAACGACGACGACGACGGCGACGCTCATTCATATAATTCACCCTCATTTCATAATAAATTGCTCTCAATTGATCACGACAATCGACAGCGATGAAAAGTCATGCCAAAGTTGACTCTTCGAGCGAGAAAACAGAAACGAACTCGAAAAAAGGAAACATACGATACGAAATCCAATCCCAATGTTAAACCAAAGCCGGGCAGACTTAAATTGGCAAAAAGGTGCGACGATATGCAGTGAGAAAAAATGTTGGAAACATTAAACTAAAGGTATAATTTTAGTTAAATTATCAGGCTGCTGCTCTATGAAATACCTCTAGCAGGAAGTCTATGCTGACAAGATCTCTAGAAAATATTTTCTGTGTACTTATAGTTGTCGGCGTTAAGTTGTAGGTGCAGACTGGACAGCATCACCCACTGCTGCACCACTATCCCAACATAAACCACCATGAACCACCACTAGCAAGTCAAGCAAATAAGTCATATGCCAAAACTGCTAAAGGTTCCTATCCCGGACCGAGATAGGAAATTGCTCTAATATTTTGCCTTTTGTCTGATTGGAAATATCTCAGGCACCTCTGCAGACCCACACATATATCTTTTTCTGCCCGCAGGAGGAAGAAACTATTGCCGCTGACTGTGTGGATTGATGATGAATTATGTAGAGCACGAAAAGCGAAGTGCATTGCCGATGATGCCTCCAGAGCCTGGTCTGGTGCCGGGAACTGATCTCAACTGAACTGCCCTGATCTGAAATGAGGTGAACTGTTGGTGTTTCTGGTGTGGGAGTTGTTGCCAATCGCTCACGAACTGAAGGAATTTTAATGAAAGAAAAATATTAAAACACAAACTGAATATTGCACAAGAAGGCTGTTAAGAAAGGGTATGGTAAGGTATTACATCACCAGGTGCTTCAGTTTTTAATTAGGTTTTATAACGCAAATTCCCATACCACTTTATATATTATACTTTTTACGAGTTTTGCAAGCTGGCTAATCAATAATTAAAAATACACCGTCACAGACTCAATAACAGCTATCGAACGATAATGACACTATAAATCCCTAATCTAAGCTCAAATGATTTTCTGTGGAAAAAGTTGTGTAAGCAATTCGACCGACATTCTTGCCAGAGACGACATTTCAGGTGAGTCACACCTTGCCTAGTCTAATGATTTGGCCAGAAAGTGCAGAACGAGCTGGAAGATATGTGTCTTCAGAGGGGCAGGCGGGCAGGGAGTCTCCCAACTGACCCGTTACAAGTTTACAAGTCTGTGGGGCTTTGTTATTAGTAAGGTAATAACCGCGGGACACTGAAAATCACACAAACACGGATCCGAAGTCCAGCGAATATGGTCCAGCCATTTGCGCATCCGCGGCGTAAACAGAATACCTGCAGAAGATGCCACGATGAACCCGAACCCACATGCACTTTGCGGTAAACGCAGTCGTCTGCGGCACCAAATTGTGTTATCAAAAGCCTGGGAATGCGCCCTGCATGCCCACCAACTAGCCAACCAACCAGCCAACCAACCGACCAGCCAGTCAGACAGTCAGCCAGAAAAAGCCAAAAAGACCAAACCCCCATACGGGCCTAGAAAATTGTGCAAATTTTTCGTACAGGTAGCACCACACACACAGCACAATGGAGCTGCCGGAAAAATGGGGGAAAAGCGGGAAAACTCGTTAGAGTCTGCGTGTGAGACCCACAGAGCCCGAGTCGAACTCTCTAAGTCGAAGTTGAAGATGCAGCTAAGAGCCTGTAGACGAAACCGAAGCAGGGCACTTAAACAAAATAAGAATTTAATTTTAATAATATTTCAATAAAATTTAAAATACCTGGAATGCTTATAACTTAACTGCAAAGATATACTCTTTATAGTTTTATTAATAAATGCATAGAATTCTTTAGAATTATTACCTTTTCTCTAAGTGATCCTAGCCATCCCGAACTGAACCGAACCGGTGTCCACTGGCCAACAACATTGCATTATTTCACCAAATCATTTCATGCCACATTAATCCACTTTACCACCAGCATCATCATCATCATCATCACGGTCGTCATCACACCGCCACCTCAACCACAGCCACCTCCACCAACTGGCCAAATCTTGGGAACTTTCCTGACCAGCAACACGATCATGATGACGGCGACGACGACGTGTGCCTAGAGGGTGTCAATTGTTGCATATGAAAGATTCGCAATTTGGGGTTGCCCCACGATCGGGAGGGGGAGTATGCAGCTATTTCTCGTACTGTTTGAAGTTTAAGTCGAAGTCAGAGTTGGAATAGAGCTCAATTTACTATTAGCGTGACTTTTGGGTTAGTTTTTCTATTCGTCATGCAAGGCATCGCTTATTGGCAGGCATTTTCCATCTCGTACAGCCATTTCCATGCTGTACACTACTCCGGGCCAAATGGCCCCCGACTCTTAAGTGTTTTATTGCGGCAAGTGATCTTCCCCATAAAATTCGAACGAGAAACAAACGTAGCAATAATTTGGTTAGTTTTTTTTCGGGGAAAGCTACAGTAAATATTTATGCGTATGCGGTAGTAAAAATTTAAGAAATGCAATCACGGGGATACTTTCCAGACGTGTGTTTAGGAATTGTAAAATAATTAACGTCCTTTCGCCAGAGCCGGGCATAGATCGCATATTAATTTGTAACAATCAGCCAATCAATTACAATCACTCCAGAATAAGATCATCATTCACCTGCAATCAGAGTGAAAAACGAGAAAAAAAAATGATGAACGATACACTGGGCCATCAAGCTAGAAGACAAGACATCTGATCGATCCTGAAGATCCCGTGGATGACGATGATGAATGTAGAACAACAACCACACAGCTTTAAAATCTGATTGATCATCTAAAAGCTTTTATTAAGTCATAGCCTTTTATTTGCAGTGCCCCTCGGTTGATCATATGTAATTTATTTGTCATATCACGTGTTAAACATTTAACAACTCATGGGCTAGGCCGTGAGTCCTCTCAAGACTCCACCACCTCGTCCACTTTAACCGGAGGCAAGTGCACAAGACTCAGTCGAAGTCGATGCAGAAATCGAATAAAACATAAAATCAGTCTGGACGGGGGGACTCCTTAAAAGAACGAGGTGGAGCGGGTAAAAAACATTTGCACAGAGATCAATCTTGGGGCCGTAGAAAGAAAACCCAGGCAATAAGTCAAAACAATGGCCTGTCGCCAATGTCGTCGTCTTAAGAGTCTCAGTTGTGCACAGGAAAAAATTTAATTAATTTTACTACTTAGGCTACTTAAGAAGAAATAACTTCTAATAATTATCACATACTTAGTTATTTATACGATTTAACAATTCGTTTTAAAGTTATTATGATTTAAAGTTATGGTAGCTATTATGATGGAGAAAAGTTTCATGGTTAAGTACCCCTCGGGTGAGGGGTCTTCTGAGATAGGCTCCTAAAAATGGTATTACATTTCATTAAAAATTAGCTTTGAACTAAAATTTAAATAAATACTTTCATAATTACTTTCCAACTGACCTTAAGACATATTTTAAACCAACGTTTACTGAAAATGAATACCGATAAGTATGAAATCTTTTTCTCTGATTTGAAATTTCCCAATTTCAAGTGTAGTCTGCAAAGAGTCCCGGTTGTCGGTTCATCGGCTGCTCCATGGTCCCCCTTTGGCAGTCAGTCAACCCCACGAAGATTAGCCTTGACTCGGAGCAATGCTAAACGAGCTGAATGAGTCGGGAATGAGACAGTAATGGGCTTCTTTAGTTGAGATAGTAGACAAGCCGAAAGGGGGCGTGGGTGGAAATCGGGCGGTTGTCGTCGTGTGGCAGCCACAAAACAGCAGACGACACTGATTGTGAGTAGTCCTCAAGTCCCCTAAACAGAATAGATAGACTCTGTCCGATAGGCGACCACAAAAATCCAGTATTTCTCTCTCCGGAAAGTGAGACAGGAGGTCAGGTTGCTGGAATTGGTGAGCCAGGTGAATGGAATAGAGTGGAGTCCTTTTAAGGTCATGACGGTTGTTGCTCTTTAGCCGAGATTCGGGTATCACTATTAATTATGAAACTTTTGATTAATCGTGAGATAAGATTTTGAAGCTGATTGAGGTAGATAGTTATGGAAACTCCACTTAAAGCCAACTACAAAGTTACTTTCAAACCAAATATCTGGCAAATCCTTTTCCTTTTGGACTGTAAGCCTATTCAAGGAAAGATGGAAATCCTTTTCTTCACCTGACACTACACCGCCCCACAAAAAAAATAGAAAACAAATATCACTAAGCTACAAGTTGTGATTAGAAAGAAGTAAACACGGAAATCAATTTAAATAGCGCCACATGTGAGGCTGGGAGGTGGATTGGCCAGAAATCGAAGTGTGCAGAATGCCAAAAGATTGGGGCCATTGCAGTCGGTTGACAGGCAGGCACCACCACGAAAGTTAAGACGCAATTACAGCTCCTGCCTCCGAATCGCGATACGGATTCCAACTCCATCTCCCAGTCCAACTCCGATTCAGATTCAGATGCAGTGCACCGCTCCTGCTCGGCTTTGGTCATTCACACGTCTTGTTAGCGCGTCTTAATAAATTGCACGCAATCAACTTGCGCGCTTAGCTCCATTAAAGCCAGCCCGAGCGAGTAAATCTTGGCCAGAGTTTCAGAGCTCCGGAGCTCACAGCATGTGGCTGGACGGTCGGCAGGCACCTCTTACTCCACTCGGACACCTGGACGCTTGGACGTCGGACGGACGGATGGACTGCAGCCGGGGAAACGAAACCGATCGGATGGTTAGTAATTGATTGCGCTTCAATTGCAATTACCCCAAACGAGAGGGGGGATGCCGAGCCGAGGGTATGGGGCAGGGGCTTGGGGCGCCGCGAGAAAAAACTAAACTTGTGTAATTGTGGCGTAATAATGCGATTTCCTTTCAGGCGACACCGATTTTCCTTCTTGTCTTTCCCTCAGACACACTCGAAAATAAAATGTGAATAGAATCTGCAATGTTTTATTGTGGGATTAGTATATTTTTTTTCAAATATTTAGAATTGTCCATCACATACAACATCAATTTTTAACTCATATAAAAAATAGAAAGTATAATCTAATATTTCCTTAATAAAATAATTTCATTAAACCTTGATTCTAAGTAATCTTACCTGTAAGCCCCCTTTTTTTGAATCCTCTGTAATACCCGGAATTTAATGAGTGCGTGAGTGTGAGGCGCCACCTTTAGCGGAGGAGGCAGCACCAGTGAGTGATCTAACCTAATCTTTCCTGCATCTTGCCAGCAGCTCTGCAACATTCCCACGCACTCTCCACTCTGGAGCTGCAACTCAACGCCACTCCACGCCACGGCACTCCACTTTGGTGCAACAACACCTTAGCTCGCTTAGCTAAATTAAACTTCTTTATTTCAATTAGGCGTCTGTCCAGCCTGTCTGTCTCCGGCCCGAGTCTCAGTCTCAGAGCAAGAGTCAGTCACAGGCTCAGTCTCGGTCGCTTATTCGCTCACTTTGTCATCGCCGAGCCCAAAAACAGAGTCTCAAATGGTGCACGTCTGGGCCTGAGTCTGAGTGTGTGGCACAGTGAGTTGTTGGGGATTTGCAGTAGAGCCCAGCAAAAATGAAACGAAACGGGAACAACGCGAGCAGCCATCAAGCACATACATATGCTTTGCCTCTGGGCCTGGTCTGCATTTGTATCTGTATCTGCATCTGCGAATGTATCTGTATTTCCGAATGCTGCCGGGGGCTTGGGCCTTTTGTGTGATTCTTGTGGATTTTCAGCTTGTAACCTCACCTTTAACATCCCACATGCGTCGGCTGGCGACCAGAGATTGACAATATTGCCTCACACATGTGATGGAAGTTCAGCAGAATATGGAACAAGTACCTTGGCTTTTAGGATAAAGGTGAGATAGCTTTTGTACTTTTGTAGTTAATATAAGTGTAAAAGTTACTAAGCTTACTAAATTCATTTTAAAAAATAATAATTTACTTCAAGAGATAGTTTTTTAAAGAGTTAGTTATTCTTCTATAATTAATTCCTAATTATTCCAATATTTAGTAACAAACAATTTTTTTTAATAATACAATTTTTATTAGCTAAACGTTATTTAATTTATTAATAAATTGTAAAGAGCATTAAAAACTCCCCTTTATAGATCCCCAAAATAATCCATCCGGAGACACGTCATTTGAGACAAGAGTTCACCTCAGTTAAATAAATAAGATTGGCAGAAAAAAATGCAAATTATCGATAAACAAAAGAAGCATATACATATATTTTAATTCAAAATATATTGAAACGGAGATCGGATCAGAGTTCAATGATTATGACGATTATCATACAGGCGTGGGGAGTTGAAAACAAATAAAGCCAAGGAGCTACTGTGCACAAATTGGCAAATTGCCAGAACTGGGGGAAGGTGTGTATTTCAGGGCGTTTAATTAGCCAGGCCAAGCCTTTGGGCCCAATCTGCGAACGCAGTGAAGTCGGCAAGCCAGCAAACCAAACAAATGCAACAAATGAAGGAAAAACGAACAGAAAGAAATACTTTGGGTGGCCAAACAGGAAGTTTGCCACACGCAATCAGCATCAAGTCAAGAGATGAGAGACATGAGCGAGACTCTGGTGCAGCACCGGGTCTGGGGATCTCCGAGTGCGAAACCGAGTCCAAGTCCATGTCCATCTCCATCCGCATCCAACTCCGAGTCCGGGTCTCGGCCCGGGCACATTCCAAACCCGAACTAGACAAATATTGATGGCCGCTCATCAATAGACACAGCGGCAGCACCACCAATACCCCAACTCAATCACACTCGGATAAAAAAAGTTCTGATAGAATTTGAGTCTAGGAGAAAGCGATAAGAAAATCTTCATAATTTAAAGGAAAGCTTTGAAATGTTTCATGTGCTCTCCAAGCCCTTAGGCATGCGCTTCTATCAGATTTTTATAGCAACAAGTTTGAAGATAAATAGAAACTATTTGAAACTTAAGCAATAAATATCTTTAGCACCAAGAGGACCTAAATTATACAAATTATTAATTTGCATAATCATTCCCTCTCATTCCTGTAAACTAAGCTCAACCTTTTGTCTCAGTGCAATGCAAAATCAAACGCAGCTGAAATATAGAAAAAGGAAAAAAGGCGCGCAGATTTTTTCTTTGCACATTGCGATTGATTTATTTACCACGGCTTAGATTTACCGCCTTGCGAGTGGCATTTTGGCATTGTGCTGATGATGCCCCAAAGTCTTCTTGCGACGCCCCTCCACTCCGCCGCTAACCTGGCCGCTGTTAGCCCCCTCGGCGGCGGCATCATCATCAGCGGCACTTGCGGCAATATGGCCCGTTTGGCCTGCAGTCCCCAGTCACCTGCCCAAGCCTCTGCCTCCCCTCCTCAAAGTCTGATGCTCAAAAATGTTGCATTTGATTTGGTTAGGCCAACTTGTTCATGTCCATCCATCTAGGCATCTCTTTCGCTTTGGCATCGTTACACAAAACCACAAACAATTTATATTCCCATCAAACATTTTGACCGCAACGCTGATTCATCTTAATCAATTATAATCTTTTGGATCGGGTCTCGTCTGCATTTCTCTCCACCAGTAATGAGCGAAAAAAATACTATGTATAAACGGATTTTGTGCAACAAGTTGCAACAAATGAGAGGGAGAGGACTAGGCCGGTGCACCGCGGTGGAGAGGTCGTGTGCTGGGGGCAACTGCGTGTAGAGATTTGCTCCACAGGCATTGCCCAGATAAGATATACCAGACACCACAGCACCAAAGCCAAAGGCCCGACAACTCGGTGTTCAGTTAGCCAAGTCAAGCGAGAGATCGGGCCGGGCTTAAAGGAGATTGCATGCCAAACAATGGACATGGACATGGAATCAGCAAACGGCAATTCAATGCAGGGACCTATTAAGCAGAGGCCACGATATAAATAAATTAAGAAAACATTTCCAGAGCTCCATCTGGGCTATATGATACCCGGTACTCCAAAGAATACTATTTCTATCTTTACTAAGTCCATCGCATTAATCAATAATTAAAATGTAGCTAATTATTCCGATTAAATCCGTGTGCTCAGGTTACCAACAAATTAGTGATCTTCCATCGCCACTTTATCCATATCGAATCGGATATCAGATATCAGAATCGGCTAACATTTTACACCTTTCCGCATTGCCGTGAGACCTCTGACAATCTAATCAAGATCTCCGAAACTGTCCACCAATCAATCATCTCCCAATAAATGTCAGCCATCGACACGTTGAATATTCAGATTCATTATCGGATTTCACAAACTTCACTTCCTGTTGTCGGGTTGAGGCGAAACATTTAGCTGCAGTATCGCATTCTTAGTTACCCACTCCAAGAAAGAACTCCATCCAAGAAATCAATGCCAGCTCAATCAGAACTCACTCTATCCGCCATAATTACAGGCCATACCCCCCGCCATCATCATCATCACGATAGTATCAATCAACAACCAACAACCGCAGAAACAACAAGAAACAACCAGAAAAGCTGTCAAAGCTCACACCGTTTCTTCATGCTCAATTTTCAATTACAAATTACAAAAGTCTCGCGCTCGCAATTGTTTAATTTACAAATCATGTGAACCAATTAAACAGCCGCGGCAATAACAACACCGATACATAAATACAAAACAGCAACAACCCCAACCGCCGGCAATGCCACGAACAAGGCTTAAATAGATTTTACTTGTTAACAATTATGCGTGTGGCGGTTGAGAGGGGGAGGCAAGGGGTCCAATCAAAACCGAATCAAATGATAAATGACAACACCAAAACACAACTAGCCTAGGCGAGAGATCCCCGACATTTGGAGTGAAAGACGAGGAAAGGCAGCCCCTCAGCCGCAATCGCAGTTCCATTCCCAATCGCAATCCCAAATCCCAGTTTGCGTCTCCATGGCTATCTTCAGTATGTGTGCACTGGGAGAAATTTTAGGCAATAAGTGGATAATTTTAGAAAATTATATTAAGCTTCTATGACATGAAGTGGGTGTAGTCTTAAGAAGTCTATAGCTCTAAAATACACTTATAAATCTTCAAGGTTCTTCCTTTAGATTCTTTTATCTTTCCAGAAGAATAAAAAATATTTCTCCCAGTGCATACGCGCCTCAATGTCGATCCATTAAGACCGAAAGCCCTCGCACCACTTGACGGATGAGTTTGAACTCACATGTCTGACCCAGAGCGGCGAGTGGTGCGGATCGCAGGGTAGAATGGAGGCGCCCATGCATCATTGGAGCCACCAAATGAAACTCACACCAATGGGGGCAGAGTGGATTGGAATGGTCTGGTGTGTGCCCTGGCCCAGGCCCAGGCTCAATCTCCTCCAGCTCTAGAGCTCCAGAGAGCTCAACCTCAGATTGGATTGAAAAAGCCCAGGTCCAGTTTCTATTCCAAGCTGGGCACCAACGGGCCAAGTTATACATTGTTTGATAAATGGCACACAACCTTTTCGAGGTTGATTATTGTGTTTTGTCTACCCGGGTTGGTTATGTTTGTGTTTATTGTGGGATTTCTATTTTGTGATATTAGAGTATACACTTTAAGAAGAGTTTGATAGCTAGTTGAAAGAGTATGGATTAATTATAAAAAATTGAAATAAATAATTATAAATATGCAATCTCTCTCCTTGGTTTCATTAATATTAAAATTATGTCTTGCTATTGAGAGTATTTAAACCTTCCATAACTATCCAAAAATTTGAATAGCCTCAGGCCAAAATATCAGAGCTATAAGATATATATATTTTTACCATAACCATAACGGGCCTCCCTTGTCAGAAATTGGCGAATTGAATTAATCGTTTCCATTTTGTTTATTTGTTGGTAATTAAACACCTCTGCTTTGATTTCTTGTCCATCTCGTCAGTTGAGAAAATGAATCATTTACAAGATTTCTCAACATTTTTAATGTTGAATCGTTGTAAGCCATAAATTTCGGTTACGCTGTTAATATACGATACCTTGATGTGGGGGGGCCTGGGAATATATTTTCTCAGGCACTTGGTGTTTTTTGTGTGGCGCCTGTTGTGAAATTAGTGGGTCAGAATTATAGCGAAATCGAAGCGGCTAATGAAGTTCAAGAGATTAATAGGCACGGACATGGGTAAGAGTTTGAAATTGATTTTTTTATGGGTTGTAATATTAGTCTAAGCTAATCAACATACACGTCTTTTTATTTATTTTATAGAGAAACTAAACCCATAATTATAAATATTTTGTTCCAGTTCTTTGGTTTTAGTTTCTCAGAAATAGGGAACTCCCAAAGCTGATAGTCTGATATTTTGCCATTAACTTGTTTTGGGCATGTCCGAAATGTTTGCTATTTTCAAATTTCAATTTGTAGCAAAATGTTAGCAGCAGGTGTTCTCCTCGTTCCAGTCCTCGTTCCTCTCGTTTCTCGATCATCATCATCATCACGCACTCGGCACATCCAAAAATAAAGCAATTTAATGTACGCCATTGGTGGTGTTAACCTCATTGGGTTACTTTCGGGAAAGTTTATAGTTTTTGAAAAATTCGCCAATGTCAAAATGGAAAAATTTGCATTAGCTGGCCCGAATCGTCGACTCGGACGGATGAGGCTGAAAATGTGAGGCCTCGGCCTAGCGAGCTCACCCTCAGGCATTCAATTACAATCGATTCTGGTGTGAAAAAGTTCAATTTCTTTTTGCTGGCCGCAAACGACGACGATGACTGCGACCCGTTTTTATTATTTTCCTTTTTCTTCTGCATCTTTCTATACACATTTATATAGTTTTTATTTTTGCTTTTTTGCGGCTAGTAATGAGGAAATGGCAAAACGCAGTTGTCGAGAGATGGAGGAGTTGGCTCCGGTGAGAAGAAGTGATGCAGCGGGAGGGGCCAGGTTTTGTGGCCATATGGAAAATGCAATTCATGCACTTCCTAGATTGGACAACTGGTTGAAAAAAAGCTGCTGCTGCTGCTGATGCTGCCGCTGCTGCTGCTTTTGCTGAGTGTGTGCATATCTACATATGTGATTGCCATATTGTGTAGATAATTGTGGGGCCCTGGCCCCACCTCGTCCACCCAGCCACCAGCACCTCCGCCACCACCGCCTCTCGTCACCAAGTTCCAAGTCCGTTGTTCCAATACCGCATACACCTGAAGTGCTTAATGCTTTGTGACTATTCATGGGCACTTCAGGCCCAGACTCGGAGTTGGACTCGGACTCCGGCTTGGAAATCGGAATTGCTGCTGCCGGGGCTGCTGCTGCCCCAACAGAAGCAGCAGCGGCCAAACTATGAGGCCACATATGCAAATCACACACAGGTGAAGTTCGACAGGCTGACGAAGGGGCGGACGAATCAGGCCAGGCAAAAGTGCAGCACTCCAAAATGGGCAAACAAACACAGAGCCAGCCATGCAACACTGCGAAAAATATTTACAAAAATAAATAATGCAAAAATAATATTACTAGCTTTATATTTCAGTTTTCATCTTTAGAGTAGACCACAGCTTGGTAATATTGGATCACTAGTCGTATGCGCAATTTTTATATTAAACACAAAGGAAATCTTTTTAAACATTTAATGGATAAGGTCATAAATTTATTTAAAGGTACGTAATTTATTAAAACAATTAAAGAAATATATAAATTTTCTATGTTATAGGTATCAAAAAGAATATCCAAACCATTTTTAAAGTGCACATCATTGCGAATGATGTGATGGGAGGGTGGGACTGGGTTTACCCACTCAAGCATTGACAGTTGAGTGGTCAGCGTTTTCTAGCCTGCATCATCAGGCAGCAACAATACCAACAACAACAATGAAAAGCACAGCAGCCACAACAACAAACCTCCTTATAAACCACATGGCACACACAGTCAACCACAATAATTACCCACTTGCCTGCACTTGATATTAAAATCAGACAAAAAGGTAAGGCCTTCCCTCCTCAATCAATTCCCGCTCGGACCGACCATTTTTTTTTTTTTGTCTCACTGTTTCACTGCTTCAACAGGTCACAGCGAACAGAAAACGTGCAAAAAAACGTGCAAAATTATCAAAAATCGTTCATCAAATTACCAAAAAGAGCGCAACGGGCCACTTAACGACTCTATTACGAAATGGATAAAAATATATATAGAGAGGATAGCTTCCAAAAGACATTGAGACATTGGTCGGGGCGTCTCGGGGGCTAAGCCAAAAATTGCAAAAGCGTCAACACAAAAATTATTTTAAATTAGAACTCGAAACTACTCACGTTTTGCAATTTTCGCTTTTTGTGTGGAATGCCAATTGAAGTGTTAGGAAAATAAACAAAAGCCAGCCCCAACTGGGAGCTGCAGTGCAAAATCAAAGCAAAACCAAAACAAAAACAAAACTGAAGCATCATCACCATTGGGAATCGGTAGGGGTGGTGGCGTAGAGGGGGCGGAGTGATCAGCAGGGGGCATCCAGGCGATGGAGGCCAACGGTAGCACTAAAAATAACAACAAAAATAACACGACCCCAATGGGAAGAGTTTGGGGGCTACTATTGGGTCTAGTGGTGGAAGCGTGACTTCAAAATTGAGAGTATTTAGAAGTTATATTTATGAAATTATAGTTTATGCATAAGCAAGTATTTAATATTCGAATTACAACCATTTATTCCACACTTTAAATATTCGTTAAGAGCTATAAATTTAAATAAATCCAAATTACTCTCAATAAAACCAATTTCATGAGCATTCCATATTAAAAAGGCAATTAAAATCACCAAAAGGTGTCACTTTAATTAAAATAACTTGTTTATTTAATACTTCATGGACCATAAAACTGAAAATGTTAAAGTTCCTTCGGAGTTAACATTTTTATAAACCATATGGCTATCATCGCTAGAATTCGCCAATGAGTGGTGTGTGTCACTCTTTTCGGCTAGATGGCTAGACAATCAACGCAAATAGCTCAAACGCCTCAAGTGTTTGCTGGAGATGTCACCCACACTTCACAGAGGCTTTGGCTCGGTCGCAGCCAAGTTTGTTGCCTGAGTCTTTTGTTTAGACAGCGTCAACTTAGCCAGAAGTTGCTGCTCCTCTTCCCTCTTGCTTTGACTTTTGCAATTTGGCACAGCAGCACTAACAACAACAAAAACAACAACAACATCAGCAACAAAAACAATAATAACAATAACAAAGAGAATATGCAGCAGAAGCAGCACAAATATTGGCAATATTTCGATGACTGCAAAATATCGCTTACAGTTAAATGGAAATTGATGCACTTAGCTGACTCACTCACTTCTGTTTGGGCATGGGCACTGCAGCTTCTGCCGGGTCTGCTCCTCTCGTCGTCCTATAAAGCGAAAACTATGCAATTGTGTGTGCTGGCCCGGGAGAATTCCTCATTTTCCAGCAAAAACCGAACCGAACTCCTCATGCAAGCAACGTGACTTTGAATAAATTAAGTGCACATATGATATGCAAGCCCAGCAAACGACAGGCGAGGGAAACAGTCAGGAAATATCACAAGCAAAGAAATGGAGCGGAGAGTTTGCCCAGGACAAACACAAAGGTAGCAAACAAAAATATTTTCGCAGGCCGAGGAGAACCTTGATATAAAAACCCACTTCACAATCATATTGAATGCCAGCATCAGCATGGATAAGTTGGCAACTAAAATATCATAAAAATCACAGAAGGCGAACATGAATTTCCAGCATAAACCTCAATTTGAATAAATTGCAATTAATTTAATTTAATTAACAGCTCTACAAACACGTTCCGGAGCAATTCGGCGTCGCAGTTGCAGGAGGATTACCACCGATCCTGGCCCAGTCAACTGGTAACCACTTGTCGCTTTTTATTATCTAGTCGCCTGTCAAAAACTCTTGCTATATGCCATTAGATATGAGATTTTATATCCAGCAGCCCATCGGGCTACAAATGGCACAACAAATTCGTGCAGAGCTACCACAAGCCAGGCCGATGCGGACCAAACCAGACCACAAAATGGCCAAGACGATGGCGGTGATCGTCCATGCTATCAGCATGGAAGACTATTGGTCTTTTAATGAGTCTTCTTATGATTCAAGAAATCTATTCCAGGGGACATCTAACAAATTAGATAGAATTTTATCGCACTTCTGAACATAGTTGATAAGAGAGGTGAGATAAGAAGAATAAATCATAGTCTTTAAATATTAATATACCAGTTTTCTCAGCGCCTTGCTAATATGATTTAAAAGTTATAAATGAATTTATTGAGACTAAATACATCCCTCCATTAACCACAAAGATAAGCCAACTTTATATGACACAAAAGGAGTGATAAAGCCAGAGACTTGTCTCTCAAACTGTAAACTGCCGGTTGGCTCAAATATGCGAAATTAACAAGCCACAATTACAAGACACCGCACGCAGCAAGCAACACACTTCTGCATGTTGCACCATCCAGCCTCCGCCTCTGCCACCCTCGCACCTACTTCTATCGTTCAGTCTATGATTTTATTTTTATTTCGCCGCACCGCCTTGACTTTAAGCTTTAATTCTGCAACAGCAGAGGCTGCATTCAGCACCGAAATTCTCGGCCAAATGTTCATACTGAAATTTGCGAGATTGTTATCGATGGGGAGGGGTTGGCCAGTGTATTGGCCATTGGGCATAGACCGGAGCCGGAACGAAACGGAGGCGTAGAGAGCAGTCTAGTCAAACATCGTCGTTGTCGTCGTTTGAGGTGAAAACTCGCAGTGCGACTGCATGCGAAATGGAATTTATTGTATAATTAGGATTTGTATTATTGGTAATAAGCCAGGTTAAACATAACGAGGAAAGCGGCGAAGAAATTGCTGTGCTTTTCCGAGTCTACCATAAACCACATTTGGCTCTGGTCAGCCCACAGCAAAAAAAATTGTGAAATATTTTAAGAGGAAAATATTGCTTAGTATCAGCCAAAAAGCTAGGCTTACTAGCTTTTTGAAATATTAGTTTTACTGACTAACTAATAATATTAAACCATAACAGTGAAAGAGCTCTGTAATAGTATTTAAAAATGAACTATTCCATAAATAATTGCCGCATTCCCAGGCATTTTCTATTCGTCCATCAATCTACATATATCCTTTTTATTTGGAAACATGTTTGTGGAATTCTACTCCCTTTGCGGAGTCTAGATTCCAGAGTAGAGCCCCTGATTTCAGGGGGCTGTGTGTGTACAAGCTCATTACGAGTCTTGCTAACCACTGGTTGTTGTTTTATTTGCTGTTCGCTGTTGTCGCCGGGGTGTCGAAATGTACAGCCAATTACATGCGACACCAACAACAGCAGCAGCGGCCACAGTTTGGGGCACTCCGAAAGATGGGGGAAATCTTCTATGGGGGGCGGGAGAGGATGGGAAAGGGATGAGGCACGGGATTGGGATCGGGATTGGGAGTGGGAATGGGAATTCGGTTGGCTGGTAATTCGATAGCAGAGAGCCCGCAGCACGAAAAGAAAAAGGAATTCAAGGCTGAAAGTCTGTGAATCGGAGGCAGGCATTGAATTTCATGAGTTCTTTTTCTTACCCAGTTAGGTAGCCTCCAACGGGTTGCGACCTCTCGGTAGAGATTCTCCTCGGATCGCACTTCCCCTCCTCCGGGCTTTTCCAACTTACATAGAACAATTATTTTGCGTGTAATTATATGAGCATGTTATGCGAGAAGAGCCTGTGTCTCGCATTTTGGCCAGCGGATATCTTGTTAATGTTTTTAATGGCCTGCGAGTAAATAAACTTTAATGGCCAATCTGACCATTGGTATTTTACAAATTTGACCCAACAACTTTTTATGTAACCATTCAATAGCTTAATTGCCATAATTAAAAAGTTACACTAATATGTTAATCCAAATACTTTTCCAATTACTTTTAATATGGGAAGCGAATTGTTGTAAATAATAGTTATAATAAATAGAGAAATTTGTTAAACACCTAATTTATTACAAGGTATCATAAATATTCAAATTTCAGACAATTTTTCATGGGAAAATAGTCGTCATTAGCCGTGCGGACCGGATCAGCCTAATTCCCGTATCACAACCTAAAAAGCGTAACTTAATAAACCCAATGTATCGCTGCCTTCATAACTTTATTAAACCGACCATTGATTGGTATATTTAACCTTAGCCAAGAACGTGCGCATCATTTGAGTGAACCCTTGGAACCTTGAAATTTCAGATCTGATCCCCAAAGCCGAAAGCCGAGCTGCTTTCGATTGCCAGCAATAACTCAATAAACTCAACCAGCCACGAAAATTTATATATATTCCTCAAAAATATTTTCATCCGCTCGCTAGTCGATCGAAAAAGCTTCGACACACATTGGAAATTATGCATGCGATCGTCAGAATGCGAAACCCAAAGCCCGACCCGAGAGACCCGACCCGACCCATCGACCTGGCCAGCTGAAAAGTCGGCCCAGTCCACTGGCCGAGCCATCCACCAACCTGACCAACATTGACTGTATAATCGGCCGGGACGGCGGGCCCAGATCAATCATAGGCCCCGGCCTAGCCTCTTGGTTAATTTAATATGGCTAAAGATCAACTGCAGCCGCAAAATGTTCCCGCGAACTTTTGTGCACTTGCTCGAGTCTCTTTTTTTGATGCTCTTTGGTAGAGGGTTAAGTTGAAATTATAACCATTTTATTTAGTTAATATTTATTTATACATTTTTATAATATAATTTTTAATACTTAATTAAAAACACAGTAATGTATTTTGCAAAAGGTTTATTTTATTTTAGAGATCTTAAAATTCAGAGACTCCTGGTAGCCTACAATTCTTTTATTTCGGTATACCCCAGAATACAATAAATTTTATAACCCCTATTTAAAACCTAAAAAAAGAGTACACCATAGTCTAAAAAATAAAACCTTAAACTTAACTTAAAGCCTTTGGCTCTGGCACAAACGTAGGGGAAATAGCTCTTGGGTAGAATCTGCGGCTATGCTCTCTGGCCAATTGATTTGCAAGCCATATTGTGGCATCGTTCCAATGAGCGGGCCGTGCGAATGGGTTTTCGATCATCTTCCTGCCGGGGTCACTGCTACAAATTTTGATCGTTCGGGTCATAGTCGTAGAAGTCACACGGGGCCCGACTCCGATGATGACTCCGATTCGTCCATGGTATCCATTGCAGCTCGATCTTGTAATCAGGCGCAGCGAATTAGTATATGAACATGCATGACGTGTGGCCAAGCCAGGTGAAGCCAGGTGATCCCGTGATGGTGATGGAAGAGTGGGAGTGCATTGCAACTTCAGAGTATACTGTGCACATCGATCACATCACATCGCAACACATCGCATCACGTCGGTGAAATGTTAAAGTTCCAGCAAACAAAATCACGATTGACATGACGTATCAATCTCCGATGCTTGGCATGTGTTGTACTGAGATGATGCAGGAAGAGGATTATAATTTCATAATTTTCAATTTCCATGGGCAATCAGCAGGTCAACGAAATTAGCGTGGCCAAAAATGATTGCCCACCTACCACTATCAGAAGGTTGCCTGGGATTGTATCACCTTTTCTATCAATTTCTACAAATAATTTTATTGTTCAAAGATCAATCTTAATTTGAGTATTTATATATTTCACACCTCGTTGATATTTCTTCAAGGAGATCTTCAAAAAAATATTGATAATGATTAAGTCAAAAAATCTGTGTCAAATGCACCACTTAAATACCAAAACCATAACTCACATTCTAACACCATTTTAACCCAAAAATTCCATTACACTCTTTAAAAATTATAGCTCATAACTTCTTGTAATCCCCAAACACCTTTAAATTTAATGAGCTCCCGAGAAATTCCCAATTAATTTGCCTAATTTCCCCCAAAACCAAAACTTCCCAGCTTTCGAACCTCAAAATTGAAGATCCGCCTTCGCCCCATTCCAGGCATTGTTCACTCATTCATTTGGGGCTCATTAAAATGCGTTCGGCCCCATACTCGCACATCGTAAACCAAAAGTAAACCATCGGTGTAGAGCCAGTCCCTTGGAAAACAATAATGTTCAACATAAATTTCCACAAATCAAATCGAGCACATTTTCCAGCCCAGGAGAGGTGGAAGAAAAAAGCTACTAATTAGCAACGCCCACGAATTTCGCCCAGGCACAAATGAAGAAAAAATAAAATGGAAAGCGTTTTGAGGAAAATATTATTAGACGAAGCGAAGCCCGGCTTGCCGACGATTAAAGTCGAAAAGTCGAGAAAATGGGTGTTGCTTGGTCATAAACCAAAAATGCCGAGATATGATGCCTCCGAAGCCAGAGTGTGTTACAAATATCTGAACGAGAAGAGTCCAACTTCGTGGTCTCGAATGTCTCGTTTTGGAAATCGATTCGTCACGTCCAAAAGGGCTTTGGCTCAATGTCGACAGATACGGCTCAAGATGATGCTCCCATGGGGTCAGGGTTCGAGTTCGGGGATGGGAATGGGGCTGGGGCTGCTGTGGCGGGGTCGATGGCGTGTAATTTGCATACATTAAACTACTGTCGAGCTCCTCCAAATCGAATGGGGCTACAAAACTTAATCTAAATTTAATTATTGCAGCCAAGAAAATACCAAAACGAAACGGCAGCCCAACGACATAGAAATCTGTATTTGAAAACGATTTGTACCACTCTGATCTCTCATTTTTTTCATCGTTTCTTTTTTTTTAATAAATTAATAATCAACAAAAACGCTTTTCATATTTTTATGCGTTTCTTCGTGTAGAGGATAGAAACGGTGCGCTTTGAACTCGTGCTTATATGCATTATGTACATATATTTTCATAATTTATAAACGATTCTACAAGCTCAAGCTCGGGGCTCCTACTATTTCAAGATCTTTCGGGGCTCAGGCCCCAAAAACGTCTTTTGAATGATGGCCTAAGCCCAAAAGCCAAACGAATGGCGTGTAGTCTGAATCCAAATGCTGTTGATATAGTTTTTATGGGCGTTTGATAAATTTCTTTACATTTTCTACAACAATTAGTTGCAATCAAAAGGCATATTGTTCACAACAAAAATTGAGTTTAGCCAGGGGGGGATTTTTGGATTTTCGGTTTCTTTTCGGTTTCTGGCTATCCGCAAGGTAGATAAAAAACTTTAGATATCGGTTTTTAATCCGTAAAGCATTCGTTATGAATTCAACCTGTTGTACTGGTTCAATTTAAATTGTTATAGCTGCTGGCCGTTGATTAATAATCAGATATAAGTCGATTTAGGGCACAGATAACCGATATTCAAAGTGGATTTAAGATAATTGCGTTTTGAAATGGTATTCTGGCTTGTTAACAAGGAAATTGTAAGTATCTTTGTTTTCTTCATAAAAAAATAATTGTGCTTCATTTTAAAAATAGGGCTAAATGCTTTTTAAAAGTATGTATGGAATATATGAATTTGAGTATTCTGAAGCATGCACATATTTCATACAAGTTTACCCATACTTCTAGTACCACTATTAAACTAGTTCTCGTAAAATCTCAATTCCTGCGTCATTAGCACAAATTGTTTACAGTTTTTGTCAAAAATCAAATTATAATTTAAGATTACTCAACAAGCCATGGAAACAGCCACCTGCACCTGTCTGTCAGCAGCCAGCTCTTGAGAAATCAGGCAATACAGGCGGCTGCCACTTTGCTACGCCTTAACACCAATCAAAACCTTTTGACCGAGACTTTTAGAATTAGCAGACAAACATGCTGCCAAAGGTGGCCAAAGTGCTACGAGATTTGCACAGTGCACTCACAGTGCAATCCGTAAAACTCGTCAACGGCTGTCTATTCCCTGGCTGCCCGGTAGTTGTAATTAAAAACGCGCAAGTCGTAAAAAAACGCAAAAAAAAAAGTAATGAAAAGAAAAACTACTGTTGAGATGGGACAGGTATAAGAGTGTGTGTCTGGGGCGTAACGCACCCGAAGAGTAAAATTAATTTTCCATATACTTCGCGGATTTGACCCAAGACGACTAGACTTCTGGCAGCCTTCAATCATGCGAGAAATTTGCTAATTGCAATAGAAGTACAATTTCTATCGTAAAATAAATTAGCAAGTATGGAAAAGAATATAAATTGGAGTTTACAAAAAATAAGAAAAATATCAACTGTAAGAGGATTTTTGAAATGATTTTAAAAGACTGGACAACCTTTGTAGATATTTAAAAAATTGTGAAAATGTATAGAAAGTATATGAAATAATGAAAAAGTACATGGTAGTAACCTTTTCTGATTAACTTCTCAGAAAGTTCCAAATTTAAAAAACAAAAACCTTTAATATATAGACTAACTACCATTTATATTCCCTTTATAGGTTCCATAATAAAATCAAGAAAAAGCCCTAAAATAAGACTGAAAAAACCTCACCAGCTAATGAACCGCAAAAAGCTGAAAATCTTTAGGATCTGTTGCTGGGAGATTGCTGTACTGTAAGATTGAGAGATTGGCAAAAAATTAGTTGTTGAAAATGAATTGCACTAATATCGAATTTCACACTGCTGCGCTAATGGCTGACAGCAGCAGCAGCAACATCAATACAACAGCAACTTGCAATTGACGACGGCAACAACAAAGCTGCAACAGCAATCAACATGTGTTTGCAATTGTTGCTTTTGTTGTGACCGCTTTTCCATTTTTTTTAACCATTTTTTCCATTTTTTGAGCTAATGTGCAAAGCGCTGATTGGACGAAGCCTGACCGCAAAAATGGAAATTATGATGAGGCCCCGTTTGAGTAAAGAGCACAGCAGCAACACATCAGAGGCAACTAGCAGCCACTAACTCGAATCCGAGAAGCTGGTTTCACTTTTGGGCGAGGAGTTTGTGTTATTTAGTTGTCGTTTTATTTTACGTATTTTTTTTTTCCTGCCTGCCTTTTTTTTTTTTTGCAAATTTTCGAAAGCCAACCAATAACAAACTATAACTAACAACGTCAACCAATATGAAGCTGCAAGTTTATTGGTCAATACCCAGAGCAAGGTGTCGATTTTTGTTGTATTCGGTTTTGTGGTTTTATCTTTTTTTAACGGTTTTTTTAAGCAGATAGTTTGCTATCTGGCTGCCATTATATCGAACATGTGCATATATAACAAGTTGGGCGGGCTTTAACTCAAATATTTGTATAATATTTAATAAAACGACACTTTAAGTCTTAAATACTTTTAGCCATTTTTTATTGGAAGCCTTCCAAACTGGATCGCAACTATAGGACCGCCCCTCAGTTGGAAAAAACGACTCGCAATTGCTTTAATTTATGTACCTGATTATGCCGTGGAAACCTGCCAACAAATCAATTGAAAAAATAGAGAGGAAGGCAAAATAATCGAAAAGCAATGAGTACGAGTGAGGCATTTAATTGGCTTCATTTGCCTGTGGGTAGGTGGAGCCTACAAGGTATTTGGGTATAAAGATAAGACTCACAGTACTACCTAGGAAATGTATTAAATTGATGATTACAGTTTCTGTTTCTAAACCATTTATAAAAAATTTCCCTAACATATCTTAGAAAAATACTCCCTAAAAATAATTATATTTCATAAAATCAAATAACAATCATTTCAATCCTCTCGAAAAGCCACCTATGAACCAAACTACCCATCATTTGGAAAAAAAAAACAAAACAGCCGATGCAGCACACACATGTTTGAATGAAAATGGCTAAAAACGATGAATACCAGTTAATAGGGGGAGTGAAGCCAAGAGGGGTTGAAAGGTAGAGAAGGAGGACTATAGAGGACGATAAACGATTCCCAAATCTGTTGCCGCACCCAGAGACGACCTGAGATTCAGCGATTCAGTGGGAGAGCATCTGTAAATACGAAACTTTCCATTCCGACTGAAAAATGTTATCAAATCACTGGCACAAAACTGGCAAACACAAACGAGCTCCACCACCGAACCACCGATCCAGCGAACCAACAACCACAAAACTAAGCAAGCCAATTTTCAGCTCATATTAACCCGCAGCACAAAGGCCAAAACAGGCAACGGACACGGCCCCTGGCCAAAAAGACAGAGGAGACAGAAATACGAACGACCAGGCCAGAAGAACCAGACTTCTACAGCTATGAATCCCAACCCGTACCGGTGCCCGTACCCGTGCCCGTACCCGAATCCAAATCCAAATCCTCAAGTCTAGAGTTCGAGTTCGAGTGGAGCCCATTTCCAACTTTCTCACGCACTTCAAATTTCAATTGGCAATAAATGTAATGCAAAGCAACACTTTAAATCATTTGCCGAGTCGGCCGAACAACAACACGCCACCACCAATAAGCCAACAACAACCAGACATGGCCATCGGAATTGGATAGCGATTTCTTGTTGGCCAAAAGAAATGCCTTGCCAAGGCACAAACCAAGAAACAAGCCAAACTTTTAAGCAACTTCTTTCACTTGGAGCGGCGGCGCAGTAATTAAACGTTCGCCTAATTGCCATTTCTTTATAGGCACAAAAATTTGTCCAGTCATAAAAGCCAAATCAAAAATGGCTATGAAAAAAGAATACTACTATTGCTGAGCATAGAAATATTTATAAATTCAATTCGTTTTAAACGCTAATGCACTCATAAATCCTTTTTCCGATTTTTTTATTTTTGGGTGGTGGCGGCT
Organism: Drosophila pseudoananassae pseudoananassae; assembly: GCA_018153035.1. Classification (NCBI taxonomy): domain Eukaryota; kingdom Metazoa; phylum Arthropoda; class Insecta; order Diptera; family Drosophilidae; genus Drosophila; species Drosophila pseudoananassae. The sequence goes on along the minus strand of JAECXR010000042.1, from coordinate 2,277,139 downwards.
TGGTTGCCGGCACTTTTATATTTTATCGTCCATTTAAGTAAAGAAATAACCCGGGTGGACGAAGTGTAATAAAGAAAGCACCTAATCGACTTTTATGAACAACAGAAAACACATTAATGCCGTAAAGGCTGTAAAAGCTGCGCTTAGTGTTATATAAATCAGGAGGGGAAAACTTTTAAAACGCTTCTGCGGGCCCCACTCCTTCGATCTGATGCGAAAGTATCAGTTATATGAAAGCCGTAAATCATGGGACTTACTTTGGTAGCTCATCCATCCATCCAGCCAGGTCGATCTCATTAGAAAGGATTAACGGGAAGGGCAGATATTATAGTGAAATAATTGGTACTAATTGGGGCACAAGAAGAAAGCAGGATAATGGCCGGCCTTGGCAACTTAATTAAGTGGCAAGTGCCTTGAAAATTAAGGAAAACTTCTGAAAAAATACATTTCAATTCTAAAATACTTACATTTATATTCATTTAAGTCAAGTATTCTAGTCTCCTATTATTTTTATAAGTAGTCTTTATAAAAAAAATTAAACTGTGTTTTTATATTAAGAATTTTATACCAACAATATTGTTCACACCGTTAGTACCATTTAATTTATTCTAAAAACACTTCAATTCCTACTTGGATTTGACGACTATTTTTATACCCTTGCAGAGGGAGTTATAATTTTTGTCAAAAGTGTGCAATGTAGTGAAGAAGGCATCTCCGACCCTATAAAATATATAAATTCTTGATCAGGATCACCTCCTGAGTTTGCTCAACTCCTAAAAATCCATAACATCGGTATTTTTAAAGTTAGAGAGTTCGTCCCAAAGGAAAAATGGACAAAAAATCTAAAAAATATCTTGTTTCAGGATTTTGGTGCAGAATGGTGGAGAATCTATCCAGAAATCGTTTAAGGTACTCCGCTTGTGAATCGGATGTTAATTGGGGAAGATATAGTCATCATTATGGGCCATTTAAGGGAAAACCCCATTTTAAGAGGTTTTTAACCCCATCCCATCACGAAAAATGGACAAAAAATATAAAAATGATTTTGTTTCTAGATTTTGATGCAGTTTGATGGAGAATCGATCTAGAAATCGTTTAAGGTATTCCTTTCAAGAATCGGATAAAAATTGGCCAAGATATTGACATCGCTGGGGGGCCATATTGGGTTTCCATGCATTTTCTCCATTTCCGGAAAGGACTTCCCAAAAAATTTGATAAAAAATCTAAAAATTATTTTGTTTCTAGATTTTGATGCAGTTTGGTGGAGAATCGATGTAGAAATCGTTTAAGGTATTCCTTTCAAGAATCGGATAAAAATTGGCCAAGATATTGACATCGCTGGGGGGCCATATTAAGCTTCCATGCATTTTCCCCAATTCCGGAAGGTACTCCCCAGAAAATTTGACAAAAAATCTAAAAATTATTTTTTTTCTAGATTTTGATGCAGTTTGATGGAGAATCGATCTAGAAATCGTTTAAGGTATTCCTTTCAAGAATCGGATAAAAATTGGACAAGATATTGACATCGCTGGGGGGCCATATTGGGTTTCCATGCATTTTCACCAATTGCGGGAGGTACTCCCCAGGAAATTGGACAAAAAATCTAAAAATTATTTTGTTTCTAGATTTTGATGCAGTTTGATGGAGAATCGATCTAGAAATCATTTAAGGTATTCCTTTCAAGAATCGGATAAAAATTGGCCAAGATATTGACATCGCTGGGGGGCCATATTGGGTTTCCATGCATTTTCCCCAATTCCGGAAGGTACTCCCCAGAAACTTTGACAAAAAATCTAAAAATTATTTTGTTTCTAGATTTTGATGCAGAATGGTGGAGAATCGATCTAGAAATCGTTTAAGGTATTCCTTTCAAGAATCGGATAAAAATTGGACAAGATATTGACATCGCTGGGGGGCCATATTGGGTTTCCATGCATTTTCCCCAATTCCGGGAGGTACTCCCCAGAAGAAATAGCCATCACTATAGGGAACTATATCCTATAGCTGTCATATAACAGAACTATCGGAAATGACCCTACTGTTGTGATAAATAATAAATGGTTAATAAATTGGATCGCTCTACTGATTGCGATATTTGCGATATATAAATATTTAATATTAACCGCAAGGGTATATCACTTCGGCTCCGCCTGAAGTTAGGATTCCTTTCTTGTTTATAAAACGATAAACCTATTTTTAAATTTTACACCAAATTTTTTTGTAATTCTATCTGTAAGTAATACTAGCTATCTTTTTTTTTCTGAGTATGAAGAAGAATATGAAACAAAACTCCTAAATTTATGAAAGGAACAAAGTTTTTAAAAACCATTATTCAATTTTTTTTATGTCTAATAAACCAATCATAACTTAAAGTCAATTACCATGGATCAAATTTTAATTGTTTTTTCAAAGTTTAACTTCAAAGCTAAAAACTAACCTAACCCAATAACTTTTCGTCTTTTTAAATCCAAATCCAATGCAAAAAAAAATAAAATATATAGGCCTGAACTTGAACTAATTTACATAAAGACAGGCTACAGACCATGGATGAAAATCTGAGAACCAAAGAACCTGAGGATGACGACGCTTCGTCTGGGACAAATGACTGACAGTCTTTGGGCCCGGGGCGAGCCATCGAGAGCTACTTCAGTAGCCGCAGCCGAAAGGATGGTGGAAAAAAATGCAAATAAAAAATAAATCCACGAGAAATCGGCCAAGAAAAGACACAGCCAAAAAAAAGTGAAGAAACATTAAATAAAACAAAATCAAGTCTGCTCTGTAATGTCTGCATGCTAAATGCGCGTTAAATGATGCTTTCGTTGCGCATGCGCAGAAAAGCTTCTGCTTCCATGGGAATGGAGCTTCGAATGGAACCTCGACTGGACTGGGAAGAACCTCGACGACATTGCGCTCATAAAAATCACGAATTGATGGAGTGTCCGGACCGGCGAGCGATCGCCAAATCATTTTTCGCAGGCTCTCCGCACAAAATTGCCGAAACCTATGCAAATGGACATGGACATGCCGGGGCAACTGGGAGTCGGGAGTCCGCGGATCTATGCTAAGAGTGCTACCCGGGCAGAAGCCCAAAGGTCCCTCAGGTGCACTTTGTTGTGGGACGGTCGAGATTCTGCTCCTACCCCCAACCTCACCTCAAGCTGCCGTTCTTTATTTAGCTAAGGTCGCAATGGCCTCTTTTATGCCACTTTCCAGTTGCACTTCTAGGCAAAAATAAGTGCGCATTTTGGATCAAGTTAAGAGCAGGGACTTTCAGATACCCTCTAGAAGGAAACAACATCCAAGCTAGAGGAGCATCTCCTGTCCTCCTAAAACTTATTCTTTAAAATTTGAACAAGCTTTCATAAATTTTTCATAAAATATAGAATCTTTGTACTTTCCAAATAAAGGATTCAAAGAGCTTATAAGCTATGAACCAAAACTGTTGGTATAATGGACATACCCCAACTGTTTTAAGCTAAAGGGTATGACTTAAAAATCAATTCACACTCGATGCTTGAAGAGCCCTATGGCCAAACTTGGGAGTGCTTGGAGTCCGGGGCCAAGGACTGGGCCCCAAAAGCGAACCTTTGTTATTTGCTTTTCCGAAGTCGGACTCGGAGGAGGCCAGTGCCGCCGTGGAGTGAAGTGGAAGCCTGGCAGTGGAATGCTGCCACTTGTCTGTCTCTGCTCGTCTGTCGGATGGATTCGACTGGACGACTGCCGGTGAGGCTGCTGAATTTATGGGCCGAGGGTTAGAGGGCGCAATGGCTCGATGAGCGTTGAGTTGGTCCCGAAACAGGAATGGGAAAGCAACAACAATCGAGTTTCCAGTGCTCCCAGAGCTCGGGGAGCAGTTGTAAGCGTGGCATGGCCAAATGATTTACATTCGCAGCCATGCCAAAGTCAAGTTAAGGATGAAGAAGCCATGCCAGCCGTTCGTTTGGTGAACGAACTCATTTGGCTCGTAATTAAGTTTACCTACTTAAATTTAATTATTTTATATTGGCAATTTTATGCAAATTTGGACCTAAATGCACTAAAATTGATATGAGCGACGCGAATTAGATTGCGATGCTAATCGCTCGGGTTTTGGGTTCTCATGCCCCGCAAGACCAGTAGCACTCCAATAATAAAGTCTCTAATTTCAATCCGAAACTAACATAAGGCCAATAAACAGATCTTGCAGCCCGGTGGCATGTTGCCAAAACCAAGAAAAACGCAACACAAGCTGACCCTTTTTCCCGCGCTTCCTCCTATAACTTTTTCAGCTCTTTGTCGTTGTGGCTCGAAAAATATCGATTACATGCTAGACTCCAGTGACTCTAGCCTTTGGAAATTCTCAATTCCAGCGAAAACAGTTAAATTCCGGTAAAAGGAAAAATGAGCAACACACAAACCAACAAAAATAGAAGCTGGGAGAGAAAAACGTTTCCACCATGCGAACGAACGAACCCAAAGAACGTTTTGTGGTCCATGGTGGTCCCAGCGATTATCATGAATTGATCTGTAAGATGTCAAAGCGCAGACGATGCGAAAAAGCCAAAAGAATAGCCAATTTGCACGGAAAGAAAAAATGGCTTATGTGGAAAGCCCTACACTCAAAATAAAATTTACCCTAAAATTTAGAAATTCGCCATAAAGATTTATTTTTTCTAAATACAAGAAAAGATTTCTAGTTTCTAGAAAAAATTTTCTGAAAACAAGAAAAATTTCTTAAATCAAAGAAGTTTTTCTCAAATATAGAAATAGTCGCCATAAACTGAAATCGCCCTAAAAACAAGAAAATTTTTCTGTAATTAAGTAAAATTATGACTTAATTTCAGGAACTATTTTCTTAATAATAGAAAGGCTCACCATAAAAGATACTAACCCTAAAAAATAGAAAACTGTTTCTACAATATAGAAATTCCTTTCTAAAAAAGGTACTAACCTAAAAAATAGAAAACTGTTTCTACAATATAGAAATTCCTTTCTAAAAAAGGTACTAACCCTAAAAAATAGAAAACTTTCTAAAAATGCACAGTGTTCCCCTTTAATTTAGGTAACCCTAGAAAATATAAATATTTTGTTTAATATAAAATTTTTTTATATTTTATCTCTGTCAGTGGTGGCCACCCAATACATTGATATGATTAGTATTAGCATTAGTATTAGCATGATTAGCATTAGTATTAGTAGAGCAAAAAGCAGAAAGTAGGCTCTGAGGATGACGCGTCCTGACGTTTCACACAGTTATTCTGTGTGTGTGGCAGAGCACGGGCAGATAAATGCAGACTGATCTATATTATATTTTATATATAAAGTTTTAACATGTTAAATACAAAAAATTATGTTAAGAAGTAATGTAACGATATTTGAACTATCAAATATCACACAAACAACGGAGTCTTCCTTTTCTAAGATGTTGACATTACAAAATTATTAAAAAGTTTATTTAACAAGTGCTAATGGATTCCTTGCTTAAAAAGATAAACTGAGAAGCGTTTGCTTCTTTTTTCGCTGGTAAGTTACTAAAAAGTTTACTAATTTAATAAGTAATTTAACTAAATTACTAATTTAATTAAACTAGAGCTAATTGTAGAAGTGCATGATAGATCTTAACATCGGCAAAAAGCCAGAAGGTCTGTTTCATATGGCAAAATTTATAATTTGAAGGCTAAGGAGAACAAGTTATCAACTGGTAAATTCAGGTAACTGGTAAGTTATCAACGTCACACTTCAAAGGTTGAAAATAATTTCCCAAAAACATTTTCAGGTAGTATGGCTGATGATCAATAGTGAAGAGGTGAAGCCTAGCCTTGTGAAGAGGTCAACGAAAAATTGGATCTTACTTTTAATATAAATATAAATGTAAAAATAATGTAAAAATATGTAAGTGTAAGATGTAATAAGTAATGTAAAATGTAGAAATAAAATTTCTAGTATTTAGAACAGTTTACCCTCAATTGTTTATATTGTAGAAAGGGTTTTTTTTATTTAGGGCGCCTTTCCCTAGGGCTTAGAATAAAGTCGCCATGAAATCAAAACATTTGTTTCCTTAGTTTTAGAAAAGTTCTTTCTAAAACCGAGAAACTAAAACACTAAATTTAAGAAATTTTTTTTTATTTTTTAGAAATTTTTTTCTTATTTTTAGGGCAATTTTCCTTATATTTTAGAAAGGAAATGTCATTAATTTTAGAAAAATGTGCCCTAAATTTTATGGTGCGGTGCCGTTGAAGACAAAAATAGGGCGAATTTCTAAATCTTAGGGTTAATTTTATTTTGAGTGTATAAGCTCCCTAAATAATAATGAAAATGTCTCTTTCAGAATTTACAATAGCCCTCAAGATACAATTTCCTGCTCCTCCTTAACTTTCTTAAGATTCTATTCCAAAGTAGCCCTGATATAACCCTTTTAGTATCTCACTTTTTCTCAGTGTAGGGGTCGCATCATCTCTTGGCTTCTGCTCCATGACGGTGTCCACCTTTCCACCGCCGGCCTTAGCCCATTGCCCGCTCACATGTGGCTCGTTGCATTTCGCAGACCCACAGCCACTTTGTCTGGGCAGTGGCTTCCTCGACTCTCGTTCCCATGCCACATGTGCCACATGCGCCGAATGCGCCCCAATGTGGTTGTTGCGGTCGCTGTTTCTGTTGCCAGAATTGCGCGAGCGGCGCAGATAACAGCACAAAATGTTGGCAGCACTGTTGACATTATGAATGACAGCGGTTATTTATTATGTCTTGGCTTATTTTTTCGGTTGTTCGAACTTCCAATAGGGGGCCAGACAGCCAGGAGATCGGGCAGCAGCGCCAGGATCGTCGCATTATTGCAATACGGTAGCCAAACGCATATGTTGGGCCATAGTTTGAATGGCCATATCATCTTTATTAGATTAGTAATTTAAAAACTTTGCTTATTCAAAAAGCATAATTTATTTGGGAACTCGATTTCTTGCCCCACTTTTTCATAGAACTGCTTATGAAGCCTGCTCATGGATTTTTTTTAAGAAAAGCATTATTAAAAATATTCCCTAATGTTCTATCTTAAAGAACTCCCATTTTTTAGAACTCCTTTTAAGAATTTAAAAGTTTATAAATCTTAACAAAGACCTCTTTCATTTTTTCAAATAGTATTTCAAAAATGGCTTTTAAATCATTATTCCTTAAACCCAATCTCAAATTTGAAACAACTTTTAAGTCGATGGCCGGTCATATCATGACCATTCCGACTGTCTCAGAGTGCAGATTCATATTTTTCAGATACCCTCAAACTGTTTACGATACCCCCAATTCAATGCCTCATCTGCCACGATAATTGCGTAACTTCAATAACAACAACAACATCACCAACAAGACTTGTGGCAGAAGCGCGCAAACAAGCAACGGGCGGCTTCTTCGTACCGTTAAGTGCCAGGCTGTCGACTTCATTAGATTGTAATAAACGCGTTTCGGTTACAGCCCCCAACAACGAGAAAAACACTGACAGTAACATAAAAACAACAGCCAGCCAAAGAAGATCTAAGCTCGGCTTATAAATGCAATTTCGCTCGCACAAAACTTCAATGGACTTCATTAAAATATTCGAAACACAAGCAGTTTAAGCACCAAAAACTTGTCAGAGATGCACCGAGTCATTGGTAGATTTTTACACTGGAAAAAGTTGGGGAAACACTGGGAAAGTTAAGATTGTCAGTTAGCAGGTTATCTAAGCCCTATTTTCCATTTTCTGATGTTAATATTTTTATAATACCATAAACAGATAGTTGAAGACCTTTGTAGCTTCCTCTTAACTTAATCTTAAAATATAAAGATAAACTAATAAATAATTCAATAATAATTTGTCTCAGTGTCCTTAGAGATGGTGAACGAGAAGTTAGAGTAGTTTGTGGGGGCCAGCTGTGCGTGGCAGGCACAAAAAGCGCAACGTTCAAGTCCAAGTCCCGAGTTCAGAGGTCTAATTGAAAATGCTGAAAACCTTAAAAATATTGAGAGTGCCAGGAGAGATTTAGGCGGAGGAACGGCGGCGGTAAGGAGGAAAGAGATCCTGGGGAGGAGGAAGGGAAGTAATCTCATTCCCATTAGAACTCAATTTGCCTCTCGTATGTGCTGGAGACAGAGACGCCCACAAGCATTTAATATCATCGAGTCCCCTTCCCGCCAAATCCCCATCATCATAACCCACTGAAAGTGGTTGGGGAATGCAAATTTATAATACGCAAGGCAAATTGGGGCCAACTTGTGACAATTTATGATATTAACACTAAATATTTGTGCCCCGCCGTGATTTACGCGCTGGCGTATAAGAAAAGGTTTGAATTTCGAATTCCCCAAACGAATTGTGGAATACCCTATGGAAATATTGCAAATAAATTTAAATTAAAAACTTTAAAGTTTAAACAATTACTTTATCTTTAAACCTGAAATATTTATCACTTTTTTATTTAATACAAGATTGTTTAATACAAATTTAAAAATATTTAAAAAGGTAAAGATAATTCCAAAATAACCAACATCTCACCTTGAATATATTTTCAAAACCAACAAAAAACTGAGCCAACGAAGTGACTTATGGAAGCTACCCGGAAACACCCAAGAGTCTCAGGTAGAGCATTTCAAAAATGTTTATAAGTCGCATTATTTTGAGGTTTATGCGTTTTTATTGTTTGGCTGCAATAATTTGAGAGCTTAAAGCGTTGCCAGACATTTCGAAAAGCGAAGGCAACCTGGCGGCATCCGCGTGGAATGGAGGTGAGATGGAAGTCAGATAAAGTGGAGCAGTTCACTAAAATTTTATGATAATTGCAGACTGAGCAGGAAAGCAGCCAAAGCCCCTAACAAATGAAGTGATTTCCGAGTTTTTTTTTTTTGGCAATTTTTGCAAACGATTTAATTATACAGTTCAGTTTTGACGGAGAATTGGCAAAAGAAAGGGGGCGGACGACAGAATCTGAGATCCAATATGTTAATGATGGACAAATTAGCCGCGCCCAAATTTAAATCAAAAATGGATTTCACCATTAGAGTTAGAAATCTGGGCTCCAGCAATTAAGGCATCTTTCTTGGGAACCAAAAAATCTTTTGGGTCAAATAGCTGATGGATTTTTATCATCAAACTGTAACCGAGGCGAAACGTCATGCACAATTTGCATGAATCGAACGCGGAACGCCAAATTACAAATTCCAAATCCCAAATCCCAAATTACAACAACAGTGAGCCAACGAAGATATTCGAAAACATCTTTAATAAGCATTTCCATTTGACGTTCGGCTGACACAGAAATCTGCACCGTCGGCTATTAGCAATTAACTGGGTCTATTATGAGCTCCAGTGGAGCCCCGAAAACAGAAATCTATTTGACATGCTACAAGGCAGAAGAAGATCGAATCGAATCGATCGAACCGATCGAATCGATCGCAAAGTGGGAACCAAGACAGGGTCTCACTCGTTTTTTTTGGCAGGTTGGCGGGGGTAACTGGGCAACTGTGCGCATAAAAGCCAAATGCCATAATAGCCAAATTAATCAGTCACAGGTAACAACACGAGACTCTCGAAACTCCGAGCACCGATCCAAGCGAATTCGACGTCCCGCCGTGTGCGTTGATGACTTAACAAAAATGTCAAAAAAAAAACCAAATACAAAAAGATATATGCTATCTAGGGGTTAACTGCGGTGGGGGAGGCTCGGAGGCTGCCAAGTGCAAATGCGAACTTGATATGCCCTTGCAGATGGTTTAAAACTGGCTTTAAAGATTTTCATTAGAATTAATTAAATAAATCCGCTGGTAATAGAATTTAAGATTTTAAACATGAATAAGAAAAGATAAAAATTAGTATGCATGCTGGACATGTACAACATAAATTATAATAAGATTAACTATAATAAGCTTAACTATGTGACTAGAATAAATATTTAAGGCACCTTATCACCTTGTGGGGTCCAAAAAATCGATTTTTTTTTTTTGTCTTATCGTGTAGATATATGTTCCAAAAATGTGCTGTAAAAGTTTCAGATCGAAATCTGAAAAATTTCGAAAGTTATAGCCCGTTACATAGAGCTTTTTTGGCTTCATTTCTTTTGAAGCCAAAACTTTAAACGCGTTTTTCTCAGAACCATGTTTTTGGACCTTACGTGCAGGATTAAAGACGCTACAATGAACCAATCGTCACCAAATTTTTTAAAAAATGTTCCTTAGGGTTTTTTCTAACAAATGACCCGTGACCAGCCAAAAATATTGGAAATTGTTTATTTAAAAAATAATCAGTACAGAAAAAATGCGAAAATTGACATTTTTTTTTCAAAACCTCATAACTTTTGGAATTTTGATTTTTTTTCATGATAGAGGGTCATTTGATAGATGATACGATACTAATTAAGAATGTGTTCGGTTTTTTTGTTTCAGATCACGGGTTCTCAGCCAATCCTGCACGGGAGCAAAATGCATGCCGCCACCAATGGGCGCCCCCTCCCCCCTTTTTTGGATTTTTTCAAGTTCAAAATTTGTATTCTTTGAATAAATATATGTTTATATTCTGACGAAAATTTCAGCGCTGTATCTTTAACCGTTTTCTCAAAAAAAATTCCTAAAAAAAGAGCACTTTTTGACCCCACAAGGTGATAAGGTGCCTTAAATAAGATTGAGTATCGTTTTATTGATTTTTCAACATTTTCTTGCAATATGTTAGCTTTAGGCTCTAGGCTCTTCGTCGCCTAAGTTTTTCGTTTTATTTAAGATACTCCCCTCTTGTAGAGAAATCAATAAAGGGTTTATCCTAACCATCGAACACATGTGACTGTCAGAGTCGATATGCCAAGTAGGGGATTTACATTGGCCCGCTGAGATGGTGGGTGGCTGGATTCATTTTCTTTCTTTCGGTTTAAGAGCCCGCCGGCTGTGCCTCACATGGGCAACGGTCGATCGGCTACCGTTTTCTCAACATTCGGACAATGGCGCCAGGCATCAAAAAGCTGACAAAATGTAATTGTTTCATAGGCGCAAAAATGGTGCTCCGGGGGGGAGTGCTCCATCAATAAAAACCAGACCGAAGCGAACCGGATCGGATCGCGGTGGATCGGCCAACGGGAACGGGTAAAAAATGCCTCTGCCTCGCCTGAATGTTAATTGAAATATGCGTATGACTGATGGACATACGAGAGAGAACATCTTGCCACGCAGATGGACACTCTCTTAGTCCAGCTTTCACAATTATTGATTGATTTATTGATTGAAATCTTCGCAGCCAGTCAGCAACAGAAGCGGCAGCAGCAGCTTCTTCGGTTCGAGGCAGGCCAACTTTTCCTTTGCGTTTTTTGTACGTACAAATTGGCTGGACCAAGTTCGTTGCCTAAGTCATTCGTTTTGATGGCGCCCAGTGGGGCGCGCTGATCTGAACTGGTAACTCCTAAAGACCACAATCGCACACACGCACTCGGCCAACAGCCAAACAATAAATAATTAAAGCAATTAAAAACGCTAAAACAAACATTTAACAAGCAGCGGCAGCTTGAAGACAAAGATTCTGTTTTCTTTCTTTGCTTTTTTTTTTATTTTTTTTTTTTGGCAAGCTTCAAGGTGGGAAAGTTTTGATGTTACAGAAATGAAATGAAATGTACCCTATATTTGTATTTAAATTTAACAATTTGGATACTATACTGACCTTAAACTTTAAATGAAATGTTTTCAAATTAAAAATTATCTCACCTAAACTTAAGATATTCCAAACATCTCCATTTATTTAAAGCCATTCGATACTTACTCTGAAACCCTATCCACCATCCATCATACCCCTGATACCCCACAGACTTTGGTCTTATCTTGGCCCCAAATCGCGTCTAAATGTTGCACATTTATCAAAAAGGCCCAAGACTATACCATCACCCGAAAAAAAGGTCAACGCACAGTTATAGCCAACTGGGACCTGGCTTCTTCATCATCATCTTGTTACAGTTGGTGTTTGTTTCCACAAATTTTTTCTGTACGCGGTCTGTCTTTTTTGAGCTCGAGGTACAAACTATTTCCGCTTGGCAAGTACAACCGAAAAAAAATTATTTGCAAATTGTTAGTTTTTGCACACGAAATCTAATTTTATTTCGGTATTTTCAGTGGCAATTAAAATGAATTTGTGGTTCGCAAAAAAGAACAACATCACCTTTTCCGAAAACTCCGAGTCCAAAAAAAACCCAATTCCAACAGAGAAACAGAAACAGAAAACAAGAAAAGGAAGCTCATTCGTTTCCGCGGAGAATCATCTCCAGCAGAGACCTTTAACTGTGCCTCGATATGCAAATAAGTTGATATACAACATAATTAAATTTCATTACAGCCAAACGCGCTGAAGGGAACTGGCTGACTTCGGCCAACCTCTTGGCATGTAACAAATTGCCAGCAATTAGTGAGGGTCTGGCGGAGTGGGCAAGAGGACTCGAGTCCCCCACAGGAGACTCCAGACGAGATCGGTGGAGTTCGTAAAAATGTCCGGCTGGAATGGCAGGTCTCTAAAATCATTATAAGTTTCTAAGGTCTAGACTCGAGAGACCAGTTAGGATTTCTACTTGTTCTAGAGGTGGATTGATAGAGTAGGATTATAACAGATTATTGTTGTATCTAGGCATCTATTGTATATTTTAAAATATTATAAAAACATTTAAGTACTCTATTAAAAGCGAAGAATTTTATAGCAATACTACATATTACAAAATTTTAATTTACTCTACTATATCTTTTCAGCAATAATTTCCATTAAAACCCCTAACACATATTAAATATTTATTTTAATTCTTCTAATATAAAAATTCATTTAAAAAACCAGCATTTTAAAATTCCTTTACGTCCCGCCCAAGCATCAATAAAGCCCCAACCTAAAATCTTTAGTTGTCAGCGTCTAGTGATAAGCCAATGTTATTTCATCTTTCTCCGATCACCTCCTCCACCCCCACGAATACCCACCTGGATACCCAGACCCAACACAACAAAAGAGGCCACCTTTTAGTTCCAATAATTTACCAATTAATCATATTACTCAACATCTCCTTGGCCAAAAGCAGGCACACGCACACTCCGCTGGAGAAGAATGCTGGAACTTGGGGGCCTGACAATAGGTGCTGATTGCTCTCTGCCCCCACCAAAAACGAGAACACAACCCGGGGAGTGAGTTCAGGTATCTGTAGTACATATATAGGGGAGTATCTGTATAGGAGCAGAGCCTGCATGGTGACGTGATAAATGATTTCGATTAGTTTGTTCTTGTAATTCGACGCCTATAAATGGGTCTATGATTGAGCGCAGACGACTTCGTTTACGTCAGCGATGTCGTTGTTGGAGCTGGCTTTTTCTGCTGCACCCTTCTACCAAAGTGTCCCCACATCTGATCCCCCTGCCTGCCCCTCTGGCCGGCCTGGCTGTCACATCTCCCCTTTCCCAGCCATTTGACAAATTGTCTATAATTGAAAGATTAGCTTTCCTCGCACACAACAACGCCAGACAACAAGTTGACGATGAGAACACGTCGCGGCGACTTCGTTGAAGTCCCAGAGTCGGGTTTTGGCCAGGTCTGGTGTTCCTTTTTTCATTCCTCCTTTTATCTCGGGTTGCCCCCTTGAAAGCATGCACTGGGAAAAAACTAACAAAATAAACAAACAACATTTCAAAATAACCTTTGTACAATAATGTGAGAGCTCCCTAATCCATATTCATATGCATTTTTACCTTATAACCTTGTGCATTTGTTTTCAGTGTAAACTTAACCACCGCATTCCTTATCAGTTGCCTTGCATCTGTTGGCTGGTGCAGGGTTTTATTAATCAAATTCACAAAATGGTTTTAGGGGCTGTACCAAGTAGGTGGAGCATGTTTACATAGGCCAGTGCCTCAGACTTCCCCCGTTTGTGGCCCGGCTTGGTAATTGGAATTGGTGTGAAATTCGCGTGCCAACCCAGAGGATGGCAGAAGGTGTGGTCTCTCTGGGATGGGAATCCAATGAATCGAGGGATAGGGGGCAAAAAGGCTGTTCAGGAGGTATGCATCGCCTTTGTAATGCCTGAAACATGTCAGCGCAATGCGATACCTTATCGCTGTCAATTATTCAACTCGCACCCCGGACGGATGATGGACGGAGCAGGAACCGCCGAAAGTGGCGACTGGAGTGGTAGTGACTGGGAAATACAAATTACCCTCTTAAATATAACAATTCCCCAAAAAGAAAAGGTGTGAAGAGTAGGACAAAGGTAGAGCTAGGAAATTTAAGAAGTCTTTAAACACGAATGTGTTTAAAACAATTTGTAATAAATCCAACTGTCCCCCCAGTAAGCACTGCAAATCACAATAATCAGCATTCGTATTTACGCTTAATTGCGCACAAAATATGAATAACAATTTATGAGTACTCTCCGCAGATGCAGTTGCAGTTGCAGTACAATTTCAGTTCGATTCAATCAGCGGATGCTATACAATTTTGTCATAAATTATGCGGCTCGTTGCACTAAATCAAGCAAGGGATGGGGCTTGGGGAGGCGGTGGGCTGTTAGTGAGTGAGTGAGTGGTTGGATAAAATGCAAAAACTAATTAACACTTTTATTGCGACTTCAATTATGCTAAAAATGCACAAATTGTTGGAAAATCACGCCCCTAATTGCCCATCGCAGCAACAATAAGGTGGAGATACTAAAGTTGATTGCCTAAGGTCATGGCAGTTGGGTTTTTAGCTTGTTGCCAACATCGGTATATTTATCTTTATGCCGCATGAGCATAGAAAAAGTTTCGCTTTTAATAAATTGTGCGAACAAATGAAATGGAGAAAAATCTGAGAGATTTCTCCCTCAAGCCTCCAAACCCCATACCCCAATCCCATAATCTCAAGCGATTCTCACACATTTTCCACACACAATGAGGCGACACCTGCTGTTCGTGCGATAATTTATCATGGACCTGCTTAAACGCACATCCATTATCAGGATTGGACTCCAGGCTCTAGACTCCGAGACCAAAAGACTGTAGACTCCGCGGTCCAGACCCAGGGGAACCCGGTCCTGGTCGGTCTTCCTGGCTTTCCTCCGGCCATTGAGCGTCTTTTAAGCCTTTAATTGAACAATTTGTAACAATCATGTGCACAAAATAGCGCAACAATTTGGCTTAAATAGTTTTCAATGAAGACACAACTGGCCAAAATTAATAACATCGATTAGAGTTTGGCCCACCAATGAGAACAATACGAGGGGAATCAAGGGGGCTTTCAAATTTGGAACGTGGAAAGTAGCAAGAGGTTTTTTTTTCTGGGAGAATGGGAAGGTTTCAGGAGGAGTGTTACTTAAGCGTTAAGAACTCACACTTTTCTGTAGATTTGGCTTACAAACAACAAGGAATGTCACTCGTAGCTTTCCCTTCTATCAAATGCCAA
Organism: Drosophila pseudoananassae pseudoananassae; assembly: GCA_018153035.1. Taxonomy (NCBI): domain Eukaryota; kingdom Metazoa; phylum Arthropoda; class Insecta; order Diptera; family Drosophilidae; genus Drosophila; species Drosophila pseudoananassae. The sequence goes on along the minus strand of JAECXR010000042.1, from coordinate 2,261,766 downwards.
TACTTTCTTTCTAATTTATATATTTTTCACAGTCTAACAAACTTCCCACAGCCAACAATTACAATCTCTGTAGATCATCAAAAGTAGACTTTGTTGCCTTTTGGTATAAGTAGCACAATCAGCTCATGAAATTTGAGCGCCAATCCGAAAGAATTTCCTCCGCCTCCTTCATGGCACCTTGGAGCCTCATCATCGGGTGCTGGGAGTAACTGGCAACGGCATCATCCGCATCATTATGATCCAGGTTAGTAATCAGCACCCGAGAACAGCCCCAAAGAACTCACTCTGATCCGGAGTTGGACCGGAGCTGAAACTGTGGCCAAAGATGCTTATCAGTCTCAGACAGGAGACGGGGAGGCAGAAGACGGCTGTGGACTGTAGACTGGAGAGCAACGATTGCAGACTGAAGACTGGCGACTGTTGACTGCCGTTTGGCATGTCAACCGGCGAGGGACCTGCGCCAAAGTGTGCACCAATTTATGATCGACAGAAGACCAAAAACAAGTAGAAAATCAGAGGGCTAGGAGGTGAAATGAACAGGGGATACTCTAGAAAAGTTTTCAATACGATTTTTAATAAAAAAGACTTAATTATATTAATTTAAATTCTAACTATAAAAGACAGTAATAAAGAAAACTTTTATTATAAAATAAACTTATATTTCTCCGGTCCTTAAAACCTTAATATTTCCTTGGTTGTGTAGATGAATTCCTAAGAATTTCTCAGAACAGGGCCCTAATAACAACACATATCCTTCTCGGGGTAAGAGTATTTAAATCCTTGGAACATACCCAAAGCAGAGGCAGAGGGGTGTTGGCATACAAAAATGATAAATTCTCATCAAAAACATTTCACACCGCGGGATATCATCTGGCCAAGATCAAGATCAGAGTGCAGTGCACTGGAACTGGAGGAGACGGCACAGAAAAGGCCACACCATAAAGGAGATACCACAAATATTTCGAAATTATTAAAGATCATGCAAAGGCCAAAAAGAGATTTTTGAAGACAACAACACAGAAAACACGAGTGAAAAAAACACGCGCCCATTTCGGCTTAATTAGTGAAACAAGCCCAACAACTACGACTGGGACACGATCTTATAGAGCTACCCCATAGAGCCCCCCTTTCCGATACCAGGCATCGTCACCTGGTCGATTTCGATCTTGATCTCTCAAATATCGCTCGGCTAATTAAAATTTATATATTTTAAAGGCGCATAGTTTCTCGTTTGAGAGCCATGCCGGTTATTTTTGTCTTATTCGATCTTTTTTCGGTATTACGTGTTTTCCCCAACTGAACCCATAAATCTTATTGATAATATGATTTTATTAACTTTTAAATAGGCAAAACATTTGGCGCCTGTGCTTGAATCATCACTAAACAAAAAAAATCCAAAACGAAATCCATTTTAAAATGGAATTCATTTAAAACCGAAGTCGTTTTGACAACCAAATTAGAGTACATACTGTGATATTTGTTATTGCCTTTTTTTGTATATTCTCTGGTCTTTTTTTGCCTGCATATTTATCGGTGTTTCGTTTTGTTGTTGTTTTGTATTTTTTTGTTGAATTAATTAAGTATGCAAATGTTGTTTTTAGGAGTTTGCGTTTTGCGGTACTTGCCACGCACCACCGATCAAACGGAATCTGGGCCTCCGATTAAATATATATTTAAGCATGAATATATACGGAAATTCCTTGTGGCGTTATTTTTATGAGGTGAGCTCATAATTTTCGCCGTATTGCTTAAAATCCACACCAATCTAAATTGGCCTTTTGGGTCAAACCCGAAAGTGATTAGCGGTTTGGTTTCTTCGTAGCCTTTTTTTATCATTTTTATTAAGTAGCCAGCCGTTGCCATGAGATTTGTTTTACATTTTTGTTCAGATTTGCGTATGCATAATATTTAAAAATTTATAAAAATAAACGCGGAACTATAACACAAATAATTGGAGTATTTTTGTATTTTGGAGTATTTTAAATTGGAGTATTTTAGGGATGAGATTATTTATAATAATCAGATGGCATTTAATGGTAATTATCTGGGTTTTCTATCAAAAGTATTGGCAAGTAGATATTGCAGTTTGTATTTCGAGAACAAATATATAAAAGTATATGTATATATGGTATAGTTTCTATATTATGAATGAAGGATACTAACAGAAATAGAGTAAAGTTTCAATGGTGTAGCTTTGATTTTTAAAACATATTTACGTACATCTATAAGTACTTAGTTCTTATGGACATTTTCGTAATACCTTCTCTGTAGAACGGGATCCATAAAAAATGACATATAAATAATATATTTTCCGAATATTTTATGTATATTCAGAATAGGCCACCTGTCGAATCAAATAAAACCATCCTATTGGTAACCCAACAAACAAACCTTTCAGCACATGACACCGCCACAATGTTGCATCCCCAAGGCGAGTGTCGCCATTGTTCTGCGTCTCAATCAATTCTCCAGATCCTCCAGCCCCCACCCACTCCGTTGACATCTGTCAATTATAAATGTCTCAACTTCCAAATAAAACCGCATGAGCCAAACTCTGGATAAACAGCTAATGACGGGCATAGCAAAAAAAAAACTAAAAACACAAACAAAATTAGCCATAAAATGAGGTTGGAAATACGCAAAAAAAAGGAACGAGACTTTTCTCCCAAAATAATAAAAACATGTGAAATATGTTCGGGCAGGGATACAAAAGCGTCTATACCGATTTTCAGATTTTATGGCCTATTAAAAAGGCTGAATCATTAAGCGTGGCTCGTTTTGTTTTCTTCCTGGCCAGCGCAGAAACTTCCCAGACAGTGCCGAAGACGATTCTCCGCAGAACCGCAGACCGAGCCAGACACCATCACATCCTAATTGATGTTAGTTCATAATTTTCCTTTGGAAAATGTAGCAATTAATTGCCGGGCTAATAAAACGCGCCGATGCCCCACTGGGCGAACGCCGTACATTGCGCAATGGAGGCTGCTTCCCAGACTCCCCCAAAGACCCGATCTTCGGGCCAATAAAAGTTTACAAGACAAAAGCCTTAGAAGCCTTATAAGCCTATTAAGCCAACCCAAAAATCTACACACAAATGCTAAACGAGGTAAAACCAATTTGGCCAACAAATAAAAACATTGAAGAAATTTGAAGAGTTTTTTAAATGTGGGAAAAAATCTAAAACTATAGTTTTCGATTTAATATTCTTTTTCCTACTATGTGCCTTATTTAGTGTATGATTTGTAGATCAGGAAGGGATTCTTAAAGACAAGAGGAGTGTTCCTTTAATAATACATGTTTTACCAAGATTGCTTCTATCTTTTTTCCTCCAATCCCCATATCTATACATTATTTATGTATAATCGAACCACTGCTGCTTCTACTAGATCAGAGCTTTGTTCAAAGTGATTTATTGAAAATTAAATTTTTCACCAGCAGAGGTCGAGCGTTACTACAAAAAAAAGTGGAAAACAACAAAAACTAGTAAACTTTTGCAGGCAGCAGCAAGTTAATTATGACTGCGGTTAGCCAGGCTAAAATGGAAGGGGGAGCGGCTGCCGGGGGCTGGCGATATGGAGATGGAGAGTTCCACAAACAAGTGCGCCAGGTTATTTTGTTGTTAATTAGTCTTACGTGATGAAACTTCATAGCTGATGGGTGGTGCCCACAAATGGCGACTCTCTCTTTCTCCTTTTATATATTCATGTCTCACTCTTTTTCCGTCTTTATCACTAGCATCAGTCCTTCTCTTTCCCTATACCCCGTAATTTGCGGTTTTTTTAACCTTAGAAAAAGGGAAATGGATTCAAAAGCCGCAAATTAAATAAGGAAAACAATAATAGCTTACTTAAAAAACTAACAATTTAATTTTCTAATATATTTTTTATGCTTTAACGTTTTTATTTTTTAATTTGAAGTATTTTATATATATTAGACCTTTTGAAAGTTTTGGTTAACAAATGGTCCACTATTTTCACCAATTTTCCATTTTACGATGTGCAATTGGAGGAAAAAATACAAAAACCCGGCAACAAATATTGCAGCTCCATGAAGAAAAAACTTCATTAAAGCAAATATTGCGAATAAAATTTATGTTGCCAATTTAAATACATCGAAACAACAACACCACCAGGCGGGGGAAAATAGGATAATAATAAAAGAAGGTGTAAAGACTAAAAGGCTGTAACCAAGCCGGCAAAAACAACTAATCGGGCTGGTCATCAATTGACCAAAGCCAGGTAATGGTCGGTCACAGCCCAGGCCAGGCCCGGCTTGGCCAACCTCGGCGACGGCGACGGAGACGGAGGATCCCAAACCATCGACGATCGATCGAAACGACAACGCGCCTTTATAGACAATCGGGACGGAGGAATGGGGCTTGGGGAATCGGTCAGAGGACGATCGATCTTGGCAGCCGCCGCTGCGTTAGATGATGCAGCAGTCGCCCAGTCCGCTAGTCAGCCAGTTGCTCCGGCTCCGGCAGCACCAGGAGCAACAGGCCAAGAGCACTCCCCTCGAAGATCCCCCTCCAGGAGCTGGGGGAGCTGCAGGCGGGTGGCCAAAAACAAACACAGGCGTACATACACGCAGTCTGACTGTATTAATAAGGATACAGTGGAACTTAAACTTACATATAAGACACTTTAGTATTCTACCTAGTAGAAGAGTTTTTATTTCATTCAGTTTAGTATGCAAGCACCTCTTAAAATTCTAAAAATATGAACAAATTGTCAAAGTTTACTATATTCTGTATCCTTTTTGACCAAATCTCAAGACACTGTGCCATCAATTGGCCTCGCCCGCCGCCATCGACATCATTTGGCACATGTGAACACCAAAAACAAAATAGGAAGAAAAAAAGTGGATGCCAGTTGGATGGGGCAGCCCGTCGATCCCGATCCCGTCTCATCTTGATTCCCAAACCGAGTTTGGAACATCGTCGTCGTGGTCGTGGTCGTCTTTGCATTCGAATTGGCTTGACCGTCTGTCCAAATCCAAAAACTTAAACCAAAACCAAACAGAAAAAAATCCCCGTATGGGACGGGACGAGTCAACGGGCGGCCGATTCACCTGTCGCGTCGTTTTGTTTGGCTTACGCAAAGGAGGAGGCCAAAATGCAGAAGGGGGAGTGGCTGCGGGCTGGATGCGACCTGGTCTGTGGCTTTATGCGAAAATTCCATGAATTCGATCTTTTCGGTGGAAGCGTCGTATTAGATATTTGGCATTTCGGCTTTCTCGACTGACTGACGTACAATGCCAGCCAGGAAAATAAAGGAAAACTCGGAAAAGTCTCGGAGGTCAGCGCACACACGTGACCCCATTGGTGGTTGGCTCTCTGGCTGTTTGTTGGCTTTTTTTTTTGTACTTCTTGCCTACAAAATGATCGATGGAATTGCCAACGATGGAGTCTGCAAAAATTAAATGGATTATAATTATTATGCATGGCATGGCCGAGACTCTTTGGCCCGGCTCGCTTTTATTGTCAACCAATAAAATGGCCAGGACTGGGGGTTAGGGTGAGAGGAGGCGGTGGGGGGTGGCCAACAGACAGGCCAACATGTTGGGCCCGGAATTGATTTGGCCCGCAGCGACTATTAACAGCAACAAAGCCTCTCAGATTCAGATTCGGATCCAGCTTTGGTCAGAAAGAAATAACCCTAAAGCTGCTTAAGATGATCGGACCGCAGGCCGGTGGGATGACATCAGGTGCAGTCACAGTGGCTCTTAAATAAGGGAAACTTGGTAAGTACACTAAGGGAAAAATGTGCAATAGATTAAGATTTAGTTTAGATTTTATTTTGAAATCTCTGAAGTTTGAAAGAAACTTTTAACTTAAAAAAGTCTATGGAATTTTTAAATTTTCTTTCTATAGGAATTACGGAATAATTTTTTTTCCTGTGCACCAAATCTCATAAGCTCAACTGTGGGGCTTGGGTGAATTCCAGCGGACATTTTTTCTTGGCTAAAAAGACACAGGCAACGAGGCATGTAACAACATAAACAACAGAATACTATTTGGCCTTTTGCACCTTTTTGGCATGAACAACTTTCGGCAGGCCATTGACGGCGGCCAGAGGTGGGTGAGGATGGGCAGTGAGGATGAGGATGAGGCAGGAGAATCTCCCCGGGATGAGCTGTGTGCGCCGCAAGAGATCTTTATTTCGGGTCGAGGCGGCGGCCGATCGACCAAAACGACAACGCCCCGAAAGGCACAATTAAAATTTCACGCTCCTCTTCAGTGGAGGGAGCCAGCAAGACCAAAAAGAGACACCACCTAGGAGCCCCCAAACCAAAACAAACATTGACCATTTTTGGGCTTACATTTTGCAGCCAGCGGCGGCATTTTCGCTTTGAGGCATATAGCCACAGAAAAAAAACGAAGCCCAGGAGCAATCTTTCAAGCCGGTGGTGCAGGCAGGGTGGTTCGGTGTGTGGTGCAGCCGCCACGCGTGCAATTTGCAGTCGTCGGGGAATTGCCAGCGGCCCCTAAACACGCACACCACCACACACTTGGAGTGGAGTGGACTCGAGCCTCGAAGAGTCAAGAAAGTGTTAATTAGCAGCGCGCGTGCTAATTACCAATGCCAGTTGTGAGTGCAGCCAATGACAGCAGCTCCCAGGCCAGCCTGCCACTTCGGTAGCAGCCAACATTGCTGCAACTGCAACTCCAGCAGGAGCAGCAACTGCAACAGCATCAGCTGCAACGCGGCGACCATAACAACAATAAGAAATGTTGCAAATAGCAGGCGGGAAAATGTCAACGTCAGCGGCGCCACAACATGCTTAAAGATGCGTGAGCCGGTCCGGGTGAAATATCAATTAAATGCGAATTAATGCGGAACGAGGAGATTGTCTACACAAACTTGCATAATTCATAAACTCGGTCTTGGGATTAGATTACAGTGTCGTTACCAGCGACTGGCGGTTTTCAAAAATAAGTATTGGCATTTGTAATACGAATAAAGTTAAATTTAACTCTTCTCTACGTTGCTTTTGAATCTAAGCGATTTAAGGATATACTCTAATTAAAATATTAACTACACAAATCCCAATTTTCTCTATAAGATTCCAAATAAATAGAAAATATAATAAAACGTATCTTGAAAGATACTGACTTTTCTTGAAATTTTTATTTACATTAAAAAGTAAACTTATTTTTATGATCTTCCAGCATTTAAAATGTAAATAAACAAAATGTAAACATTTATAACTTTTTACATATCATATAAAACCGAAAATAACAAAAACATTTTTTTAAAATCTTAAATAGAAATTAATACTACCCAAAAATCCCAAAAAGCACGCTACAAAACTTTACCATCGACAATGGCTGCGACTTACTTGATTTAACAGTCCGGCAGCCCTAAGACAACCAAATGTTATTAACAGAGACTTAACAGTTGCATTTACTCCTTACCCAACACTTATGGCCAGGTATTTTGGCGCCTTTTCGTTCAAAAGCTGACAGTGCGTATGCGCATTTTTATTGGGAAGTAAATGGACATTAAGTATACGCATATTAAGTATACGTAAACGTATTGTTTTTTCCTAACCTTTTTAGGATTCATAAAAAGGTTAAATAGAATAAAATGTAGATTTTTCAGTAACCAAATATACATTTTAAAAAAGTACCTATTTAAAAGATAGTTTTAGGTATTCCCCGAAAAAAAACTGTTCTTTCAATTACGCATTTTAAGATTTTTTATTTACCTAGAAAACAATACGAAAAACGCAAACAAGATCACCGCAGAGCCCCAATAAACTAAAGAGAACAAGAAGAGAAATCGCTGGCAAAAGCCCCACTCTCTCGCCAAGCATTTACGAACCGGGTGATGAACGACGAGCAAAACCAGCCTCAAACCCAAACACACGGCCAACGCGAGCGGTACGGTCCGGTTGTTTACTGCGTTGTGCGAAAAAAAAGAAACATTAACCAACAATCTGTGTCCAAAATAACGACAAACAAACAGTTGATAAAGAAAAGAAACACAAAGCAATGGACAGACGGCTAACCGTCAATTGAAAAGCCATAGTACAATGAAGTTTTATTTTTGGATCAGTTGAAATCCAAAAAAAAAAAAAAACCAAAAAAAAAAGAAGGTAAATCCGAATCGAGATTTGCGTAGGCCAGTGCGACCCAATTTCGGTGCAAAGTTTCGCGTAGTAGTTCCCCTCGTTTTACAGTTACAGTTGTTGCTGGTATTTCGCTCACTTTTTATTGGCCAATAGGCCGATATGGGAAAAGTGTCTGCAAGTGTCTTTCATTTCTCCGCCATGTGCATATAGCGACCTGCGCATGTGGATCGCGTGTCTCCATTAGCCTTTTATTTTGGCCAATATATGTACATATATTGAATGGAAAAAAATATGATTTTCTGGCGCCCCAAAGGCGTCGCCTCGTTTACCTAACAGAGTTTCCCAACGCCGCCCACAGCCAAATTTAATTACTGCATGTCTGCACTCCGTTGCCGGGGCTGAAACCCACAAAAAAAAAAACGGTAGCAGACAAAGCCATAAATACTATATACATATTATATGCAAATGCAATCAAAGGAAACTCTCCAGACTATTCGAAATGTGAAATGGAATATTTACCGGAAATCTTCGTCGCAAATATACATACATTTTATGAAATTTCAAAAAGTAAAAAAGTGTTTACTGAAGCGATTTGAGTGAATATTTAAAGCACCTTAAATTTCACAAAAAAATGCCACAAAGAACCTGCACTTTCAGCACTATTCTTTCGAGCCAAACTGTATGTACGGTAGAGATATAAATATATGGACAAAAGTGTGGTGTAGAAAAGATGGGTTATCAGGCAATCAGTTTTGGCACATGTTATAACACCACTTATCGTTCGAAAATCGAAAATAGAAAATCGAAGAAAACAACTGCGACTTCCATGGTAATCAACTGCGAACCAAAAACGCACTTACAGAAAAGGGTTCTAGGCAGGGTGTTATCTCTACTTTCATGCAAATAATTAGATAAAGTCCAAAGCTTTTATAATCTAGATATAAAGAGAGCTGCACTTTTTTTGAAATTGCCATTTTTTGTGAAACTTTTAAAATATTAAGACATATTATTAGCCAGCTAATTTGTACTTTTATTTCCAGAGTTTTTTTTGTGACGCCTTTTGAAATTTACGAAAGTGCACGTGTGCAATTATCGTTGGACTTTGGACATCAACTTTTCGCACCGACATGTATCTGAACAAGATCTTCTTATTTTATACGATCCTATGGATTGCCGAATTATCGGGTAAGTAAATACGTAGCATGATCCAAAAATAGTTTCACAATAAAGTGATTCATAGTCAGTCCATTACGTTTTATTTGCTCGGTTCCCAAAATTAAGATATTTTCCTAAACAAAGCATCAAGTGGGATATACAACTATGTATCTGAATGTATATGTGTCAGATTTATCTCATGACGTGTCTTGGTCATGACGTATGCTGTGAATTTTTAGATCTCTGCTGTTTTCCAAAAACACATGTTGCGCGCCAATTTGGTTCTGCTTCTCTGTTTTGGCTCGGCTTTGTTTTGTTTCCGAAATTTCATTGATAATTCAAATGACAGCGTAGCTTGATTGTGTTTATTTGTATTTTCGGTTGTATTTCTATACCCTAACAGAGGGTATTCTAGTTTTGTTAAAAAGTGGGGCATTTTGGTTTTAAATTATGGAGGGTCTCTACTAACTATATTATTCATAATTGTTTAAATGTATTTTCAGATGCATTTCTATACTGCTATAAAAGCTATCATATGTTTAATCAAAATAAGGTCCATTTAGTTTCAAACGTTGTACAGTTTTAGATGAATTTCTTTACAATTTCTTAAGAAAAGGTATTCCTCATTCGGCTTTACTTTCTTTCCCTTTTTTGCCTTTTCAAAATTTTGTTTATTTATTATTTGGTTTTGGTTGTGTTTTTATTTGGCTTTCGCTAGCCTCTGTTTCTCCGACCTTGATAGCAAAGGTAATAGGGTCTTGTAAACCAAACTGCGTCACTGAATTTTAAATGAAAATCAAGGACACTCATAGATCTAGATTCTATAGCCAACAGCTGAAACTTAACAGGTGTATTTCGTACATTATTTATCTAATTTATCTCATTTTTTGCTTATCCCTCATAAAGAGCGAACAAATTCCTAAGAAACTACTTTGTTTGCCGCATTCCTCAGCGGTGTCTCTGGTTTGTCATTCTACAGTAGGTGGGTTCTGTAGGGGAACCCAAGATTATTTTGTGCTTCCCTATTTACCCACGATACGATACGACACAAACATATGTATGATAATCTGAAGAAATCTAATATTTCTAACCTTGGGCGTGGAGTGGGTTGGTTGTCTTGATTTGTGTCCAGGAGTGGCAAAGCCAACTTTTATATGGAATTCCGTCATAATCTGGCCTTATCAGCTGCTCGGTGTGCGAGTACAGACACTCTGTGTTGTAGACCCCTTTCGGGGCTACGTACTATATCTATATTGTACAGAAATAGTGCATTTTTTTATATATTTTAGTTGATATTCTCATAAAATACTCCTCTTTTGGAGGGTTAATAATATGGTCTATAGAACCGAAAAACCCACTACTTGTCCCACAACTATCTAACAAGGCCCAGTCGCTCGTGTTTGCCAAAGAAATTCCAACCAGATGAATACGATAAGTGAACTTACAAAGGCCAGTACAATAGGAGAGCGTGCCAGGTTCTAGCCGTTTGTTCTCTTTTAACTTTTTCTCCACCCTTGGGGTGGTCAGTCCCCCGAAACAGTTTTCAATGAATTTCTGTAATTGCAATGGAATACCTTGAAAAAAATATGGAAATCGTTGTAATAGATGATTACCCAAAAGGGTCCCAGCCATTAAAACTATTGAAATATTAAAGATTACAAAACAAAAGCGAAAGCCCTAATATATAGACTTTAAGAACCCTATTTCTTCAAGTGCATTCATTCCCTTTGAAAAACACTCACAAAGGTGACTCGGAGCCCCAAAAACGTTACCTTTTTTTCTGTTACTAGGGGAGACTTTTGACCTAGAAATTGGCGTCTAGCTGGTTTCGGGTTATGTCACCCTGCCCCCACCATTTCCACAACTTTGTGGTGGGAAATGCAAATGCCAGGAAATGGGTATGGAAATGGGTGGGCGGGAACACTTTTCTTTATTTGATGGCTGGCCTTGACAGAGGTTCTTTGTTCTGAGGAGTTTTCTAGCCCTCTCTATTGATGACTGATTTCTGAATAAAAATGACGAACAAACGTGCCTCGCCGAAGTACAATTCTCAATGGAAAGAAATAGCGAGAAGAATGCAAAACAGATTCGGTGATCATGACATTGAAACTGCCTGAGGATAAGACTGTGTGGTTTCTTTCTTTCTTCTGCGTTTTGAAGAAAGCCGTTTCTAGTCTTCTAGAATGGCCCTCTTAAATCTCTTTGGTTGGCAGACTCACGTCATTCCTTAATTTGATTGCGCTCTTGCCTAATCTATTATTTCTGTGCACTGGCATTATCAGCCCAGTTAGCTGCTTATAATAAAACCCAACGCCGAACGGGAGTAGTTTAAGATATCCCCTTTGAGAATAGGTAGCTGAGTCACATGACAACAAAGGGCAAAGTACAGATTTGAATCATGAGGAGCAACTTGAATCAAATAGTTTCTTAATCTGATTTCTGATAAGCAAATGGCTAACCCTAGGGGGTATGTATTTATGTTTAATTAGCAGCCAAGTGCAGAAATCAGTCAACCAGTTTCTTGCCAAATTCCACAGCTATGAATCACGCTATTGGCCATCAAAAAAGTAGAGCAAATTATTTGAAAGTCATGATAGTGAAATTTCAGGAATGGCCATATAGAGAGAGCGTCTAATCTTCATCATGTGTGTATTATGCACATTCCCCCATACCGGAGCCATTAGTCATCCTCCTTCCAGGCCAAAGTCTTAGTCATACATAAGTGTATCGGTTTATGTACTCGGTTGTGCTTTATTGAAATGTTTCGGCTTAGGATCGTCTCATCACCTCGGCGTCCACGCTGGCCCTGATCAGGGTGATGGTCTTGCTCAGCTGGAAGACCAATTTCGTGTTGAACTTCATGTCCGGCATGTAGGCGGGAAAGTGATCCGGATTGAGTGCAAAATGTGTGGAGGTGTAGTTTACATTCTGCGGAAAAAAGCACAAATTTGTAACTGATACAATGTAGTTGGAAATCGATTCGGGTTTCATTCGAGGTAGATTCGCTAAAATGTTAAAACGCAATTGTGTTTATATATCTATGCTTATTTGCCTTCATTTGTTTATATTTTCGCTTTTTTACGATAGCCGGCGGTGTATTTTTAAACAATCCGATAGATAGCTTTGTTTATTTGGGAGAATATTTGAATAATTTGTTCACGGGCGTACGATAAGGGTTTAAACTCTGAGGCAATTTTTTATCAGATTTTTATCAGAAGAAGTAGGTCATAAATTTTACTTGGAAAGTCTTTACATTTTATTATTTGCATTATATTTTTGAAAGTGAAGTGAAGACTGGAAAATCCAGTTTGTTGAACAGATCTCGCACGTGACTTGGGGTTAATGGGGTTTATGTAAGGTTGTGAGTCTAAAAACTTACCGCCAAGAGTGGACACTCGTCTGGATAGTTTCCCGATTGCAGTAGCTTTCTCAGCACGGCGTTCAGAATGCGATTTTTGCTGCGGAACTTGATTAGATGACAGCCATCCACTCGGATCTTGATCAGCTGCTGGAGGAAGCGATCCCTCTTAGTCCCGATCTGACCCACACTCAGTTCCACCCACATCTTCTGGACGGGGCGCTTCAGCAGGAGCAGGGTGTTGAGGAAGTTCCCCTGCCGCCTGGGCATCTCGATGATTTCGCATCGGAAGGCCTCTGTCGTGGCGGGATCACTGACCGAGCAGTTGATCTCCCGCCAACGTATCTCGAAATCACGCTACAAGTGGGTTGGCCCATTAAAATAAATGCGCATCGTATGCCGAATTCATAAACTCATAGACTTAGTCACGCCAGCTAATTTTGGCCACCAAGCTGCATCTGTTATGGCCATTGTGCGTACACTTTCAATGGTATTTTAAGAGGTGCACTCTTTCACTTTTAAGATGCATTGGATATTTAAAAAAAATTAATTTATTCATCTACGTACGGTTGCCAGTGATGGCTGCCACAGAGCAAGGGCCAGAAATAAACATAATCCCGGCAGAATGGCTTCAGTCATCATACTAAACACCAGCCACGGAAAGACACATTGCGGCCCCAGTGCAGTAATTATTAAAAAATAATTATTATTATTATTTTGTATAGAAAACATTTAAATGGAATATCAGCGCACATCTGTTTCCAGAGCTGGGTTGGGGGGATCATTAATCAGGCATTTTACGTTGTGCCGTATAATTTAATTGTAATTGTGCAATTTGTTCGAAATAATCGCCGGGGGACACCCGGCCCCACATCAAGAATTCAAGGCGGGCCTCCTGCATAATTCTGGCCATTAAATAATTGCCTATTTTTGGTGCATTCCGATATTTCAATGACATTGTTCAATGTCAGTGTTTGAGTTTTTGGAAGAATGGCTGACTGAAATAGAACCGTGCCATGAATTAGTTCATTTTCTGTGCCATTTGTTGAGCTTATGTTACCCTTCCCCATATGTTCAACTACGGTTTGCACTTATAATTAATGATGTGCGCCTGGTAGCCCTCGACTATAATTGATCTATAATTAAGATAAGGTTTACTACGCCTGTCGCGGCCAGCTTAAACGTAAAAAAGCTATATATACAAAAAAATGAAAGAGAAAAAAAGTTCTAACGAATTTGTTAGCCACTTGAAAACTTTGCTCCAAAACCTCTACAACTATATATCAAAAAAGGCAAAAATATTAGCAAAGGGAAGCCACGTTAATGTTGCCAACTAATGGTTTAATGGCCAATGTTTAATGGCTAATGGTAATGCCAACCGTGAAGTGAAACCAACAGACAAGTCTGGTAGCTATGCGGAAAGATTTACTCTATATGATGTTCTACTATATGCTCTATAAGATTAAATGAAATCGCATAAATTACGCTTACTTACCACCGGGTCGTGTGAGCTATGTTCAAAAAATAAGATTGATTACGTTCGTACCGCTAGCATAGAATTCATTCCAAACTTTAGAGCTGATTATAGAACGGGGGGCTCTGATGTCACATTTTTTTGGCACGCTATACTTGGATTATATTGCCGTTTAATTCAAGTGTGATTAAATCACATCTGTCATCGTTTATTTTAATTCTGAAAGCTTTTGTTTACGAGCCGCTGAACAAAGTATTCCAAATTCAGGCAAGTTAGTAGTGGAATTGGACAATATATAGTAATTAGTTTGCAGATTGTTATTTTAGAATTTAATAAATTAAAATGTATTTAAATAGTTGGCTAAAAACAGCATTTTGCGACTGTGATTCATACGCTTATAAATCACTGGCTCACTGTCTTCCTAAAGTCACAGGTTTATGACCAAAATAATGACCAAAAAGCCCGCTCAAACTACCATAAAGTGTACGAAAATATGATAATTCCCGACACATCATTAGATTCGCCATCAGAAAATTATCAAAGCGACAATTTTTCAATGTTCTCGTTGATTGACGTGAAGGGGAAGACAAAAAAAAAAGTGTTTACAAACTCGAACGATTCCTAATTACTCCGTCGGATCTGTTGGTCTTTGGCATCTCCATGCCGACCTTTCGAATTCCATACCTCCCCTTAGTTTAAGACACTTTTGCTGTAGTATTCTTACATATGTACATGTAATGTTTGTTTTGTTTTAAGTAACTTTGCATGTCAACGAGGTGCTGACAGGCAGGCAGCGTGGAAAAAATGGAAAAAAATTCAAATTCAAAACAAAAATAAGCGACCGCTAATTGTACTGAAATTTATTTCATTTTAAGATACACGTCGCTGTGGTATCTGTATCTGGTTTGTGTGAGCCTATCTGCTCCTCTGCTCCTCGCTCCCTGAATTGCATTTTTGCATGCCTTCGGCCTTCGGCTGTAGATCAATCAAAAAGAAATATGGATCGCCGCGTTTGCAGCTTCAAAGTATCTGTATCTGTGTGTTTGTATCTTTAACTTGTATCCGTGTCGGCTGACTGGTGCCTATTGCCTGGCATGCCTGCCTGCCTGCCTGGCCTGCCTGGCCTGCCTGCCAGTTGGATGACGTAAGTAGGCACTACCGATGCTGGTGATGGTGCTCCCCTCTCTTTATAATCATAATCACTGCTGTCGCCCGCTAGAGATCTCCGCTAATGAACGCCGCCGACCCATTTATGAGGCGGATATGTGCTTAGGTAATTTGCATCGAATTATTGGCAACCTTTGGAACCTGGAAACCCTCTCCAACAGCCAAGCTTTTTTTTATCACTTTTTATTTCACCTTTTTTTGCTGACCTAAAGGCGTTAAAAAATGATTACTATTCGTTCGGGTCAATAAACTCGCACTGCAAAGCAACCAAACAATACACGATGAGTACACATATTGAATTTATTGTCAAGTTGGGCATTTTATGGGCTTCTCTATATTTTCGGAAAACTGTTTTTCCCAGAAAACAGATTCATAATGAAATGGCTGGAAAAGTATGAATAATTTAAAGTTTATCTAACTGGGTGTTGTTCAACCTTCAAAATTAATTCCAATAAATATTCAAAATATTCAGAATATTGAACGCAGCACGCAAAGTTCCCTGACATATCCGCGAAGCGCCCTTCTATGCGCTTCTCAATCAAAAAAGCCCCGCTTCTCAACCAAACACGAACATATACATAGCTAAGCACATGAATAATTGCCCCGTCTGCCGGCTGTCATATAGATCGGCCCGACCTGATAGCCCAAGAAGCCAACCAACAACTTGTATCTATTTTAAATTACGTTCAATTAACTGCGCTTCACCTACAGAGTGACGTCAATTTGGGGAAAAATACTTTATAGCCCTCTCCCAAGATCGGGGGACAGAGTCTGTAACAATGTTGTAACACATATCTGAACAAGCAATTGGGGCTATCCACGAAATTATTGAATGGATCGATCCATCGATGGAGTGCAATTGTTTCTTCATCGCGATACTGCTATTGTACTTTGGCATTCCCCCATTTTTATCACTCGAACTCGGACGAGGCGCTGTCTTCCCCAGCTTTTATAATTCAATGATAAAATGTCAAAAATCAATAACAATAAATAAATGATAAACGAGAGTGTCACTGGGAGAGTGGCGTACTTTGTATTCCACCAAAAATAAATTCCATTTCGTTTGTTTTGATTGGGGGTATAGTATCTCGAATTGAACTGAAAGTGTGTGCCTAATCAAATTGCCATTTTTATAAATTTACCTCAAGATTTATTGAATAATTCATGGCTATATAGTTTACTGGGCGGAATGTGATTTTCACGATCAATCGATATGCTAATATTGAGCTTGAAGGGCATTCGAATCAGAATGGAATGCGTAGTCGTCTCCCTTTGGGGGTATCGATTTCCCTTTCAACATCGTAGAACAAATAAAAATCTGATTCATTTTAATAACTCTTAACTATCTTTTGTATTCCAGCCCAACCCATTATTCCGGAGGACGACATCGAGCCCTACCAATGCCCCCCGGACCATAACGACTGGCCCACCTACAATGACGGCTTCTCGTGTCTTCCCTGCCAGCAGCCCCTTTGTCCGATATTCGTGATGGGCGAGGGAGTGGACACCAATGGATGCCCCGTCTTTGAGTGCTTGGAGGAGGCACCCGTGTGCAAAGACAATTCCACATCCGCCAAGTACTATCTGGACAGGTGTACGGTGTGCGATGCGTGCTCCGAACTACACCACTGTGTGGAGTACTGCCTGGTTGAGCCAAGGGACTGTTGGTCCAACATATCCAAAGAACTGAAAACCGAAGGCGACTCCTGGACGGAGGAGCATGGCTGCAGAGAGTGCACCTGCAGAGAGGGGAATATCTCCTGCACCCAGTACTGGTGCAAGCCCCTGGATTGTAAGCCAGAGGAGTACATCACTCACGATAACGAATGTTGTCCCACTTGCCCAGAGAAGGAGGCAGGAATTTCCAGCGAAGCACCGAGAGAGGTGTCTACAGAAAGCTCCTCCAGTAGCCCTATTTTGGATTTCACTGAAGGCTTCAGTGAAAGCACAGAATTCACGGACTCGACCCCTAACCCTGTGAGCTACACAGATGATAGCACCACATCCATGGCCAGCAGCTCTGAATACTTTAGCGAAACTTCTACGGATTCAACAACCTCGTTTGATCTTCAGAGCTCGACCGACTCAACCACAGTCAGTAATCTCGATTCGTCAACAAGGGATCAGATTTCCGAAGAGCCTGAGTTCTTCAGTGCCAGCACCGAGCAGACCACGGACAAGGATGAGCTGTCCACTGAGACTGTGGCCAGCACGGTGCGTACTCCGGTTGTAACCGACACGCCGTACATTCCGGAACTACCACCAGTTATAAACCAAACGAAGGAGGGTGGCGATTCGGAGCCAACTCGCAGAGCCACCAAAAACGATGCCATTGAAGAGTCCCAGACACAGGACAACTTCAACTTCTTCTATATCAAATGGATTATGCTCTTAATAATTATAGTGTTTTGCTGCATATTTTTCTACATAGTGATACTCAAAATGATAAAAGACAAAAGCGATAAAGTCGAATACAAGCCAACCTCAACTCAGCCCCAGGACGATGGCCCGGAGGAGGTCTTCCCGTTCTTGACGATCTTGAAGGGGGAAACCATTCACAAAGAGACGACACGAGTCTAAAACGGTTCCTTCAGTTGTGCTCCAATTTCTGTTATCCTTGGGGTCACAGGACCTCTGAATAGAAGGATAGCATGAACCGTATACTTTACTAATATTACGACTAATTTTATTAAGGAGCCCCGCCAAGTGACGTATTTGAAACGGACTTTACCTGCTGAGTCTACAAAGAGTTGGGAACATCTATCATGAGTATATTCATATGTATATCGCAGATCATAGAGGGAAGGAGGCGTTTGTGGCACTATACGGATATACACGGACAGCGGGGCATCTTAACGAATGAAAGGGGATCCTTCCCCTCGGAGTGATTTTTGATCTTGACATACCTTTTGATCTTCCCCTCTGCTAGAGAAATGTATACCAAATTCGTAAATTAAGTTTGCATTTTAATTATTTTAGAAATTGGATAAGCTAGGCAATAATCAAGACTAATGGATCCTATTGGGATCTCGTGATAGTTTCAAATAGTAAATGGACAAAAATTTAAAGAGTATTACTAGGAACCACTGTAGTTGATTGTGAAACGAACAAGCACTCTCTCACTCATTCTCGATAAAACATTCAGACGCACCTAATAACTTCCAAGGAAACTCATTCCTTTGTTATCATCTTAATATTACGATTATACTTTAGCCGCTGAATAAAGAAAAAATAAAAATAAAAAACCAAAGTTAATCGAATCGAAAGAATGTATTTTTATTTAGTGTATTGGATTTAGGCGGTTAGAGTGATTCCGTCCAGGTGCTGCACCAGTCCTCGCAGCACTTCGGCTGTAGTGGAATCCGGCAGCTCGTCCAAAACAGAAGCAGTGGTGCCAGCCAGGACACCCACACGCGGATCGATGGGCAGGGTGCCGAGATGGGGTATCTGGGCATACTTAGCCAACTCCACCCCACCATTTGAAGAGAAAATATTGGTGCAGGAAGTGCAATGCGGGCATACGAATCTAGAAAAGGGTATTTTTTGATTATCAGAATCATCAGAATGAGGAATTCCCACTCACCCACTCATGTTCTCAACAATGCCTAGCAGTTTGATGCCCGTTTTTTTGCAGAAAGTTATCTCTTTCCGTACATCATCCAGGGCAACACCTTGTGGTGTGGTCACAATGATAGCCCCGTTGCAGGGAACCTCTCTGAGGCACTCCATCACGGTGATGTGCTCATCCGATGTCCCCGGAGGCGTGTCGATGATCAGGTAATCCAACTCATCCCACTTCACATCGGTGAGGAACTGCCGGATCATCATGGTCTTCTTCGGGCCTCGCCAAATCACCGGATCAGTACGGTTCTTCAGCAGAAATCCAATGGACATCACGGCCAGGGTTTGGCTCTCGTCCGTGTAAATAGGCACCCACCCCTCGTCGCATTGGAATATGTCGCTGCCCTCCAGTCCCAGCAGATACGGCACACTGGGCCCACATAGATCTATGTCCAGCAATCCAACCTGAATAATGAAATACAATATTTAAAATCGCCGCATCATGTTCTTGTGATGAAATAGTTGGGTTTGATGATTACCTTGTGGCCAGTTTGACGCAACGCCAAAGCCAGTTGTGTGCTAACGGTGGACTTCCCAACGCCTCCTTTTCCGGACAGCACTACGATAACGTTTTTTACATTGTCCAACATGCCTCTTCCTATTTAAAAAAAATAATCCAACTTCAAAACAAATAGCGGATGGCTTGAACGAACAACAAGTGAAATCAGCTGTTTGATAGGGATGGAAGATGTGTAGAAGAGCATTCCGGGTTTCATTCATAATATCGGTTTCATTTACTGATAAGAAGTTAATATAATTAAATTTCAATTAAATAAATGTATACAAAATAATTTTAGAATAATAATTATAATAAAATATCTCCCATTACTAGTGGGAGATGGAGCTTCTATCAATTAGAGGTTAAGCTAACTACATTTAAAATTAAATTTTGCAAGATAATAAAAAATAAATTAAAAATATAGTACTTATTTACCAAATAAACATAAAAAAACTTCAGAGTATCGTTTAAAATAAATGTTTACAATAATCTTACGCGACGTCTGGCAACACCACCTTATCAGGCCGCAAATTTCCAAACTCCGGCAACGACACCGCCGGCAAGTGTCGATTTTTATTGGTCCAAGTAGCCGCGCAGCATGTTAATTGACAACAACGAACCTTGCTGGCGAATGATAAAATAAAAGTGCGGCGATCGAACGGCCTGTGAGGATCCGGTAACCGTACACCACCGACAGCAGACGACGCAAGCGTCCACGGCCACCGTTGACATCCGAAAGGAGCCCAATTGGAGAATCGAATGTTGCGCAACCCGCTGCTGCCCCGCATGTTCTTGACCATCGAATTCCAAACAAATCAGCCAACAGCAACCACCGGACAGGGGCACAGGCACCTTGACGGCAAAATTAAAAGCAACGACATCACGCCATCCGCTTACATCTGATAATCAAATTTAGTGCGATGAAGAAGCGCTCCAGTTCACGTGGCAGCCCCCCGACCTCGGCGGATTCGGCGGCCGATGGTGACCATCCCGCCTACAAATCGGGGGCGGCCAGTGCCCCGGCCACACCCACAAAGAGGAGAGATGCCAGCGACGGGAGTGGTAGCAGTGCCGGAGCGCGAAGGAAGCGCAAGGACGAGATCGCCCAGACGTTTGTAATCGTAAACGAGCGCCCGGTGGACGACATATCGCTAGATTTCTTCTACAAACCGCACACCATCACCTTGCTGGCGGTATCAGTTCTCGCGGTCATGTACTTTGCCTTTGTCAGGTGAGGCAGACGTCAAAATCGGATCCATCCAAAAGCACACACAGTTAACCCCGGGAAAGCCCTCTAGATAGCTTTTGAATTTTTAGTAATTATTTTAAAATTCTAAGGAGTCTTACCCTTTGTATGGAAATTATGGGGTTACCATAGTTACATCATTTGTTTTTTGTATTATTATATATATGATAGACTAGAGATAGAGATATATCCAAAGATTATTTTGTTCTTATTACATAATTGGAAAAGATTCCCAACATATCAATCTTCTTAGATTGTTCTTCTAGTGATTTTCCATAAAACCATGCTGGTTTCAAATAGATTCCCCTTATCTAAGCCATATAACATGATTATTAAATCATTAGATTAGGAAAGAAAAATCTGAAACCTTAAACATGTGCGTTTTTTAACTCATCGATTAGTTAGTTAAGTCAATGAGTAAAGCACTTGAACGAAAAATCACACACACAATGCCGTGTATGTCATCCCAGACAGCCCCAAGGTTTAGAATGCCGAAAAACATTTATATATATATACCCAATCTATATACTATAAGAAACTAAAAGTCAAGTAAATACACTACGCAATGTACTTAGTTTTTGCATCATCATCATCGTGCCATTGACCTCACGAAACCCCATTGAAAAACGTGCTATGCTGATAAGGAATACTACGACAGCCGAAATAGTGGCGACAATGGGAGCCAAGTTCACCCACTTTGCTTTGCATTATCGTTACAGGAACGAGGCGAACGTCGATGAAAATCTCTGGGCCGGCCTGCTCTGCATTGTGTTCTTCTTTTTGATCGTTTCCGTGATAGCTTTTCCCAATGGACCGTTTACGCGTCCCCATCCCGCCGTTTGGAGGATATTGTTTGGATGTTCCGTCTTGTACTTGCTCACGTTACAGTTTCTAATGTTCCAAAACTATCCAACCATCAGGAGTATATTCTACTGGATCGATCCAAAGTTGAAAAACTTTCACATCGATATGGAGAAGGTAAAAGATAGTATATCTCACTTGTATCTCTTACTTATGTTTATGTTCTTCTCAGGAATATGGCGTTAACTGCTCGGACATCAGCTGGGACCGGGTCAAAGGACACTTGGACGTCTTCGCCTGGGGCCATTTCCTTGGATGGGCCTTCAAGGCCATCCTCATCCGTCACATGGGCATTCTGTGGGCAATTTCGGTCATGTGGGAGATTACCGAGATCACATTCGCCCATCTTCTGCCGAACTTCATCGAGTGCTGGTGGGACGCCCTCATCCTTGATGTGATTATCTGCAACGGCCTCGGAATCTGGATGGGCCTGAAAATCTGTCAGATGCTCGAGATGCGTGAGTACAAGTGGGCCAGCATCAAGGACATATCCACCACAACCGGCAAAATCAAGCGCGCCATGCTGCAGTTCACGCCCGAAAGCTGGTCCGCCATCCGATGGCTGGATCCCAAGTCCACTGCGATGCGATTCGCAGCAGTCATACAGCTGGTTATCTTCTGGCAGGTCACCGAACTGAATACGTTCTTCTTGAAGCATATCTTCGAGATGCCGCCAGATCACTTTATTGTGATTGGACGCCTCATATTCATTGGACTGTTTGTTGCGCCCTCGGTTAGGTGAGTACTCCCCAAAGACTGATTTAGATTTATATAAATAAGCTATATCTTTATAGGCAATACTACGTATATGTCACTGATACGCGCTGCAAGAGAGTCGGCACCCAGTGTTGGGTTTACGGCGCCATCATGGTCTCCGAGGCCATTCTGTGCATCAAGAATGGCAAGGAGTTGTTTGAGCGCACGCAAGCCATCAACATTGTCCTGTGGCTGACGATCCAAGTGCTAATCTCGGTGGCATTTGTGTACCTGGCTGTTTGGTGGCAGGTGAGTGGTGACTTATCTTTTATTTCACAATTGAAGCTTATATTTTGTTATTTTAGCAACGGCAGCTTAAAAAGGATTCATCGACGCCTACAAAAAGTAAAGGAGGTACTCCTGCCATCTCATCCTCGCCATCTAAAGGTATGTCTAGTTAGAGTACACTCGCAGGCTTTTCGCAACAGATTAACTTTCTTTTTACACCAATTAACTTACTTTGATACATTGGCTCTTTTAATGGTTAACCACAATGATCTCTTGACTTTCTGATCTCAATTTGAATTCTCCTTGCGCTCTCTCCCCCTCTGTCTTTCTCTCTCCACTTGCTCTGTTGGACTGCCTTGCCACAAAATCAAAAAGCACAAGTGCCAAGGAGTAGATCCATTGATGCACCCAGCACTGCGCACTACGATATTAAAATTAAAATAGTCTAACCAATTATTTGTTAGCTTTTGTATCCGAAACCTCTGATCTAATGCCTTTTCGTTTCACTCTTCTAGGTAAATTGTCGCCGCAAAAAGACAAGAAACTTAAGTGAGAGCTAGTTAAAAGTAATTTTGAATAAAAAATATATGAAAGCTACAGAAACAAAGTGGATCTGGCCATTCTACAAAAGTGAAAAACCAAAACATGAAGATTATGTACATACACTTAAAGAAAACTGTACTGATTAAATTAAATACAAAACTTGTAAATATATATATGTATAAAAGGTATATATATATATATTTATTTAAAAAACAAACGAGAAAATAC
This sequence comes from Drosophila pseudoananassae pseudoananassae, assembly GCA_018153035.1. Taxonomy (NCBI): domain Eukaryota; kingdom Metazoa; phylum Arthropoda; class Insecta; order Diptera; family Drosophilidae; genus Drosophila; species Drosophila pseudoananassae. The sequence goes on along the minus strand of JAECXR010000042.1, from coordinate 2,238,554 downwards.
TTGTTAATAAGCGAAATACAAAGGAATCTCTACGGCCTACTCCTAGGTTAATACAGACGATTTAATTGTCTCTTAGCTTAAGTTACAAACCAATCTAGAATTTCATATTATGTACAGAAGCGCAGGGGGTGTTAGACTTCGAAGCATGCCGACACGGTCTTTTTAACAGCATCTCGGGCGTAGGGGATGTACGATAGCGAGTACCAGGTCATGGCCAGGGATTGTATGATAATGAATATAAGCGTCAGTCCGGCTTTTTTCAACTAAAAAAATAAAATCGAACAAAGGAGATTAATTTAAATGCGTCTTTGGATTCCAAACAAAAAGATGTCTAAAGAGAAAGCGGTATATTGGCTAAACCTTACCACTATGGCTGATATAAAAGTCATAATAAGGGCCACGATCACGATACTGGTGGCTATCAGGCGGGTTTCGGCAAACATCTTTTTGATCTGCTTGAAGGGACCCATCAGGAAGCAAGTACTGTAACCCGAGAAGTGAAACTCATTAGCTGATCTGTGCGAAGCCTTCATCGACTTACCTGGCCATCGAGACTATGTTTCCTAGGGTATAAAAAACCGCAAAGACCACAATTCCCCGATGCAAAAATAGGGCAATGGATCCCAGCAGCGAAAGTAGAATGCCCAGCACAAAGCAAATACAAAACGCCTTGATTCGAGTGGACCAACTCAAAGTGGACATGTCGTTAATCTGCATTAATAAAACGAATTAGTATTTTGGGCTAGAATTCTACTGATAAGCGTTGAGTCACAGTTCGGCGTTCCCCCATGTGATCGGGGGCGTTTTTATTGAAAAAGACTCATTAAAACATAGATTGTCCGAGAAATCAGTGATTAAGAGTTTAATTAGTACGTCACCTGTGTGATGATGCTGCTCTCCTCCTCAGGTGTGGGCTCATCCCCACTCAGAACGCGGCGTAGCTTGTCCATTTTTACTGGCTCGATGTATTCAACAAGTGAGGTCTGCTTAAGCCCTGCTCTGGCTCTGAACTCAACTGATAACTGCCTCTGTTCTTACTTCTTGCGGGTTTTTCCACTCCCGCAAAGACAATAGTAAATCCAAGATCAGATCAGAATTATGGCTGTCAAAGATTGATCAACATATCGTTAAGTATGTGCAACAAGTTGAAACATCGATAGCAGTCATGACATTTTGGCTTTTTTTTCAAGTTTTAATAAAATATGCTAAATATATATTCTACTTCTTTAAATTAAGGTATTTACATTAAAATAAGTATATTTATACTATACTATAAATATGAAACCCTTATATTATGTTTAAAATGATTATATATGATTTTTATTATTCGAATAGATTGATATATCGATAGTTATCCGCACCATCTATCTGGCAACGCTGTAAAAATGTTTTTCTCAGCAATACGTAACATTCTGAGAAATTCACAAAATGCAGCAAAATACACTGCTATTACTGCTCAATTACGGCATTTGCGAGGACAGAGGAGTCAACAAGTCGAAGTAGGACTCATAACACCTACAGATGTAACCACCAACCAACATGACACAGCAGCAGAGCCTGCGCGCGAAGGTTCGAAGGAGGTGGCTCTCGATTTTGGGAAACGGGAGGCCCATGTGCCCTCCTTCAATCTGGCGGCCTATGTCAACAACTCCAGTACTCTGAAAAAGTTTATTGACCTTGGAGTGGATCTGCATAGCATAGAAAAGCGTAAAGGTCTGGGCCAGTTTGTTCTTGGCCTGGATTTTGAAAAGAATGTCAAGCCACACATTTCCTTCCTCGTGGATCAGGGAATTCCGCCCGACAACTTTGGCAGGATGTTTACCAAGAATCCGCTGTTGTTCAAGGAGGATCTGGACGATTTAAAAACCCGCGTGGAATACCTGAAGAGCAAGAGGTTCTCAGATGAGGCCAGAGCAAGAATCCTCACCCAGAATCCGTATTGGCTGATGTTCTCCACAAGGCGCGTGGACCGCCGCTTAGGATATTTCCAAAAGGAGTTCCGGTTGAGTGGTCACGATCTTCGTTTGCTGGCCACCAAAGAACCTAATGTTATTACCTACAATATGGAACATCTGAGGAAATCGGTATTTACCTTAAAGGAAGAAATGGGTTTCAGTCCCAAGGAATTAAGTGCCTTAATCGTTCGCCGGCCGCGACTGATGATGACTCGTAAGTATTTAAATCGAAAATAATATTGAAGGAAAAAATTTAAAATACTTAATTTATAGCTCCCGATGATCTTATTGAACGGTTCAGCTACATCCACCAGGACATGGGTCTTTCCCACGCCCAGATTGTCCAGTGTCCTGAGCTCCTGGCATCGCGGGAATTCCGGCTACGAGAACGGCACGAGTTTCTCAAGTTACTGGGACGCGCCCAGTACAATCCGCAAGAGGATCTTTATATATCTCCTAAAACCATAGTAGAAGGAAATAACTTTTATTTTGTGCGAAATGTGGCTAAAAGTGATTTGGAAACGTTCGAATTGTTTTTAAAAACGAGATGAAAATAAATTTATAAGTTTGTTTAAAAAACGCGCCAAAGTGTGACCAATTTAAATGTTAAACTCGGTCGATGGCGGGCTAAAATTGAAAGCTTCTTGAAAACGGAAGTGTCCTCTATCTATTTAAGTTGTTAACTAATTTTAAATCACAAGTTTTATTTCACAACGGATATAAAAGTAACGGCGGAAAAAATATTGAAACCAATTTCAGTATTTTTAGTGTGGCCAACTACTCTGCCAAGCATTTGCAGTTTTTTCTTTGTTGGTCAACACTGCTTAGGTCCCCTTTAAAGCAACCGTGGAAACAAACGTTTTTTAATACGCATTAAGCTCAAGGCGGTGCGTAGAAGCGAATTCGTGTTTAATTTAGTTTAGATTCAGCCGCTTGACGAAGCATTAAACAAAAGTTGCAATATTCAGCGCAAGCTGTTAGCTTTAGCCAAACGTATAAAAATTGTAGCAAATCGAGTGCAGCGTCGGAGAAACAGCGCCAAACAAAAGTAAAACGCATTTTCCTACGCATACACTAACACCCAAGCGAATACACACATTTACAAGGAAGGGCCGAATAAAACCTCTGACTAAAAATTCCTGAAAACAAAGTTTTGATTTAATCCGAGTAAAAGCAAAAACAAGTTATCTTTAGTGTTGACGTGTTGAGCATTCAACACGCTTACCCACACACAAAAACAAAATGTCTACGACACCAAAATCTACAGAAGATTTGCTTGGTGGTAAGTTGTTTGTTTTGCTCTTTCTTTCGTGTTTCGTATTGTTTTTTTTTGCAATCATAACAATAACACAGTAACCCGTTATGGCGCGGTGCTGGCGTAGTTGTGGCTGTAACTATAAATAGATATAGTTTGTGATTTGTTTGTATCCGCATTTTTATGTGCCGCACTTGCATCTCCCATATTCTATTTCAAGGCTTTGCTTGCATTTTGATTCTGTTTCTGTGTTTCCTTTGTTTTGTTTTTGTTCTTGCGCAGCGCAACAAAAACAAAGAGCCTTGCAAAAAAAAAAGTGTAAACTCCGCCGCAGAAGGAGAATGAAAACAAAGAAGCTGTCAAGCCCCCTCCGGTAGCTCCACTTCTTCCCCCCGACGGACGACGACTCATTCATTCATGTCATGTCTTGTTATTTTGCACTTGGCCTGCTTGACGTCAGGCAGCCGCTCTCTTTTCGCACCTCTCCCTATTTTGCTCCCTTTTTGTCTGGCCGTCCGAATTGTTTGCGAAAATAATTCGTAAATAAATATGTATTTTGTGGGAGGGCATTTCCCTATCGGTCGTTTCCAGAAATTGCGACTTTGGCATTAGCTTCAATTATATTTCGGCCGACCGACTACTTTATCAGATCCAAGAGGCACTCACATGCTACTCACTGGGAAAAATATAATTATTTTTAGTATTATTTTCTTAAATATATAAAAAATTATCGCCATGACCTAGAAAGGACTATTGAACTCTGAAAAGATAAAATCGCAATTGACATCCCAAAATTCATGGTCAAGTTTGGTGATGCTTTTTCTTTGTGTAAAATATATAATATACGGAGGAGTCATCCTATAATAAAGAGGCGGTTCAATGGGCCCAACTCAGGGTCTTTCGGACAGCTGCGCTGCGCTGCCAAGATGCACATAACCCACACACAGGAGCGAAAGAGATGGCAGCTGGGGGGAGTGAGAGGTGGCGGTGATGCCGGGAGAGAGCAGAGCGGCCTACGTGCCGTGAGTCAGCAAGCCAAGTTTACAGTTGTTGTGCCATGCCACCCTTAGATACGCTTTTGCGTTTGTTTTTGTTTCCATTTTCGCTGGTACCTGTAACCCGGATTCCCGATAACGGTCACTCTCTTGTTTACCTGAATCGGCAAGAAAATCGGCACCAACTGTTTACCTGTTTTCCGGCGGGTTTTTCGTTTAGAATGCAATTTTTTGCTAAAATCTGTCATAAATGTATCATCCTGGGTGTCTAGACACATCATTTAGTATTCGTTTGCCAGCATGATTGGTCTGCCACGTGAGTGTCTTCTGTGATTGATTCGAAATGAGACAGTGCTACCTCTATAGATTAGAAAAAAATTAAAAGAAGTTGTGAAATAAACAATTACTATTTTTAGTCATTGACTAACGAGGGACTTAATTCTAAATCAGTTCTACATTTTGGTAGTATTATTAGAGTTACTACTGTAGTTCTTATCGCAGTCATGTAACCTGCACGCTTCCCATTTCCACTGCAATCGGCTGTTTCGGTTTTGTTATTGTTTTGAAAATGAAATTTCCTCCGTGCCGATGATAAGCATCGAAATATAGTCTAAACAAAACATGTGTGCCTCTATATACTGTGCACATTATGTATACAAAACGCCGAAATTGAACGGAAATTGTACGGGTTGAGTGGGGTTTTTAGCCTTATCAATGGGGCACGGGCACTCGAGCACACATTGACTTGTATACTCTATACTTATCGTATATATATAAATGTATATGAGCTAACGAACTGAGCAACGTGCCTTTTTTGTTGTTGTTACGTTTAAGCAAACACCAACAAGTCCAGAAGGGGTGACGCTGTTTTATTTTTTTTGAGAAAACTGCCACGCATAGTTCTTGTAAAACTGTTGACTCTCAAACTGTGGACTCTCAAACTGTAGAGCAAATAAAAATATTGGTATTTGGACATGGTTTTCACCTTCTTAGCTGGCCTCCTTCCATGTGAATAGAGTGATGGATACCATCATTGTTATAATCCCGATTTTTCTTAACTTCTTGCAGAATCTTGGATCGAGTTGAGCACAACAGCTGCCATGGCTGGGATCAAGAGCCCCGACAGAATCACCCCCTTGCCGTTCAACAATGGGGAGGAGTATCTGCGCCTCCTGCGCGAGGCCCAACGCGAATCGAACCAGTCCAGCCGGGTGGTCTCGCTGGCCAGCTCGCGTCGTGATACGCCCCGAGACAGCCCCAAGAGCCCACCGAACAGCCCCCAGTCGGAGCTCTGCCCGGACGATGAGCTCAGAAACGTCTATATCAACTACTGGACCAAGGTGAGTGATACCAAACGAACCGTATCCGAGGTGATCATGTAATTCAATGCGTTTCTATGTCTTCAGGCTGGAGATAAACAGAACCCAGACAACGGAGACTGGCTGAAGAGCTTTAATCGCAATGCCGAGGAGCAGCCACCCAAGTATGAATGCTAATTATGCTAACTAAACTTAGCTATATACTAACTGGAAATCAAACTTTGTTTTAGGAGCTGGAACTTTGAGCCTGTGAGCGCCGATGCTGGCGATGAGGAGGAGAAAAAGAAGACTACCACTGGCTACTCCATCCGCTTGAAGCGCTTGGGCGCCAACTCCTTGTTCTCCCGCGAAATTCTATACTCGCTGCTGGTGACCAATGTCCTCTCGTTGCTGTTGGGCGCCGGTTTCGGGTGAGTACTCCCTGATATCATCAAGAAGCTCTCAATTAATCATTGATAATTATTTTTAGATTGTGGCTGAGCAAGCGTGGCATACTCCTTACCCGTGTGGTCATTGACTGAAAGATGCCATAAACAAAAAAGCAACAGAAAAAAAAATATATAAACGATTTCAATCTATCAATATGCACATCAATCGAAAACAGAACATTGAAGAGCGTTCCATATAAGAAGTCGGAGTATACATATATATATACAGCCAACCGTATTCCAGTTCACTTGAATTTCTCAACGAAAGTCCATTCGTCACCTGCTCATTAAATCCATTACTTATAACAATGTAATATTTAAGCTAAAGAGCTAAAAAATCAGGCCATCGGGCGAGGGTTGATCAGATTTTTCTTAAATACATACTTTATATAGTTTTATATATTAAAACAGCGAGTGAAGGGATACAGAGAAGCATTTGTAGAGGCCATTCTCTATACATCTTATGTATGTTTTGCTGTAGCACTTTCTATGTACCCTAGACGTAGATCCAACTCCATTTGAAGAATTTCAATCATCGTATCCATCATCATCACTGTTGTAGGCACATTGTAGTTCAATCATGCTGTATATCCAGAACATACTTTCTGTTGTGCATTCGTAAAATGTTTTGATTTTCTAGCATATAGATGAAGAAATATATATAAAAACTATATATAAAATATAAATATGTGAGGGAGGGGTTAGCCCCCACTAAAAAAAAAGAAACCAACACACAATAGTTGTAATAATTTTTATATTAAAATATTTTTCAATATCTATTTAAAAGAAGATCTTGAATGTCTTTGCAATGTGGGAGGGTATGGGGGATTTAAGTAGATTTAAGATGATCTATCCATGGCCTAATCTTATAAGTATAGGGATTAATAAATCCTCTGCAGATCTGAAAATGATCCTATCCTTAAGTCTCAGCTTCTTTGAACTTTAACTAACCTTAATATCACTAATTGAAACACTTCATAGTAAGCTTTATTATATTTATTTGCTTCTCCCACGGGCTGCGTCATATTAGCTTAGAATTTCATCAAGTTGTGCTAATCAATTCGTTGAGATCCACGATTTCAGTTTAAAAATCAATAATATATTATTGTTAGATAAAAACCCCTCTATATTAACTTGTTTCATACCAGATCTAATCCAATTATATGGATTTTAAGAAAATTAGAACCACTTTAGAGACTAAAATCACTTGAAACTGCGTGAATATGAATCATAGACAGTCTATCACATAGTCTATAATATTATATATACAATATAGACCATATAGACCCTATATGTTCCACATGTTCCTTATCAATACAAACACACTATAGATTGTTTATTTTGCATTAGCAATTTAATATTTATTAAGTAATAGTGTCTAAATACTTAGGTGATTAACACAGTTCCGAAACTAATACATATTCTGTGTGGTTGTTGTGTGTGTGTAGGGCTAGCTAGGGCTAGATGGGGTTTGGGAAATCCTCTCGAGACTTAAAACAATAATTAATCGACAATTTATTTTTCAACTCAATCGCTGAAACGATCGCTGGGTGATCGGATCAGATTTGATTTTATGCTATATAGACAGCCATAAGACGGTGAATCGAGGCAAATCGGGATGCCAATTTTTAAGTACAGCACAATATCGGATTAGGTTCCGTGTATTATCTTAGTCTACAACTAGGTGGTTAACTACAGCTACTACAGCTTGAGCCAATATCAGAGACAACATCGAGATGTGGGTAGAGGAGAAAGCGTGATTAACTGACTTATTATGGCCCTGGGCTATTCCTGGCCAGTGCCCTTCCTGGGACTTTGTGCGCAGCCGGCCAAGCCTTTGCTGGTCGAGGGCGTGGGGGAGCTGGGTGGCGTCGGGGTGCGCAGGGCCCGCTCGAAGTCGTCCACCAGATCGTCGTCCGCCCCCTCCTGCTGCCAGTCGTCCAGGGCGGCATCTACATCGAACTCCGGGAACTTGAGAGTTTCCCCCGTAACGTCCACCAGTCGGGAGCGAAGTCGCTGGGAAATCTCCTCCAGCTCGGTGTACTTGCGCTTAATGGCCTGGCCGATCTGGAGATGCGTTAGCTCCATGGATTTCTCGAGGTTCTCGATCACAGCATCCACAGTCGGGGGTATGGGCTCCACATGCGCCTCTATCCCTCCAGTGACGAGCCCGTTGAAGTCGACTATGTTGTGCCAGCCACTGGGAAAGCCTCCGTTCGGCTGCTTCTCGTTGAGATTGAGGGCGGCAAAGCCAATGATGGCATCCTCGTTGGGACTGGGGTCCTGGTTGCCCACCGCCTTCTTCCACAACTTTAGGATGAAGAGCTTTTGGGGCTGCAACGGAGTAGGGTTAGTATCTATTGGAGTTCTCATTCTCGTAGCACTTACGTTGGTCCGGTAATCACCACTTACTTCCACCCGGAACTTGCTCAGCCACTGGGGTTCAATGGACTTCTGCACGATGGGCGTGGCGTAGACCAATCCCTCGTCCGACAAGTAGGTCTGACTGTTGCAGCTGGCTGCCTGGAAGGTGACATAGGTGTTGGGTGGCTCGTTAGGTGGAAAGCGCTTCGGCCCACGCTTGTTCTGCTTCTTGGACTTGCCGGGATTGAGGGGCAATCCCGCCGCCCCAACAATCCGCAATTGGAAGCTAAAGTTGTTGGTTGGAGGAGCTGGGGGAGGCGGCATCTCCTCCTTTGCCTTGACAGCCATCAGGTCTGGGCGAATCATGTCCTCTTCGAGGCCGCGCTGCTGCCTCAGCTGGGCGATCTGGGACTCGCTTCCGATGGCCAGAAGCACCTTGAGCTCTCCCAACTGGGACTGGGTCTCTGGGCTGAGAATCGGGGCCCAACCATCGATGGAAATCACCGGAAGCTGGAAAGGATTATAATTTTCATTGAAAGGAATCCTCTCAAGAGATATGGCCATCTTCTCGAACCTTGCCCTTGCACAGGTGATTGGTGATGCTGGCATCCCTGTAGGCTATGAAGAACTGGTGGAGTGGGAGGCGCACCACTCCGCCTAGGGGCTTGACCTCCAAGTCCTGGTGCTGGCGCTCCACGCAGGCCAGGAAGTGCACATCGTTGATGATGGCGAACTGGTCCTGCAGTCCGAAAGCTCCCTTGTCGTCGATCTTCCGCTCCAGCAACTGCTCTTGCCAGAAGGGCTGCATCGAGACCTCCTGGCAGGCGGCCTGGTCCTCCGGCGACTGGGCCCGCACCTCACCCACGTAGAGGTAGCCCCGGAGGAGGCGAACCCTGTTGGTCTCCGCCATGAAGTTGGCACAGTCCATGATGGCCTTGTTGTTGCTGTTGGCTTGGGGAGGCGGCGGTGGCGGGGGCGGTGGCTGGGGGGGCGTTATGTCGGCCTTGGAGTTCAAGTTAACTGGAAGAGAAACAGGAGCGGATTAGGGCAGGAATCTAGTCATTAATCACAGTTCAAAGTTCCCGTCGTGGACTGCGCACTTGGCGTTATAAGCTTTGGGAATCGCAGCTCCGGACCCTTATCGCCTTGACGACAGGCGGGATCGATCGATCGGAGAACCCAAAAAGCAGCTCATGCGAAACGGCAAGATTGCGCCGATCAGCGGGTGAAACCGGGTCGAATCGGTTATAGCACGTGCTCAGCCACCGGACAACCAGTGGCCACTGGAGTGGACCACTAGAGTGGTCTAAGAATAGACCAAACCGATCCAGAATCTGGCCAATAACTGAAGCATCAATAAGCAATGGACACAGTGGGTGTGGAAGGAATGGTTCTAAGCTTGGGTTTTGGGGTTAGGTTTTCTTCAAAAAAAAAAGTAACGGAAAATATATGTATAATAACATATTATTAAATTTTAAGCGATAATTTTAAAAACAAATCTTTCAATTATTAAAAAAATTTAAATTTTTTTAACAAAAGTAATACAAAAAAGGAAATATACTCTTTTTTTGGAAATTCCTTCCCTTTGATGATAAAACTTCCCTAAACTTTAATTTTTTTTATTTTAAAATATTAAAATAATGAAAATAAAAATTAAATTAGCTTCCTTTTTCAAGAAATAAGATAATAAGATAATTTTTTCAAGAAATATTTTTTTTTAAAAGGATAACTCTAAAACTTAAACTAAAAGTTCAAAAATTAAAATTTCAAACCCTAATCATTTAAAATTTTATTTACATTTTTTCTTTAAAATAAATTTAAAATAAATCTAAAAAATAAATAAATAAATAAAATAAATCTTAAATAAATAAAATAAATCTAAAGAAAAAAAATCAGTTTCCCTGGTAAATACCTTTCACAACCCACTGTGCCCCATGATCATAAACAAAGCTGTTGAAAAAAATAAAATAAATGTTTCAAAAAATATATGGAAAATAACATAAAACACAAAATAGATTTTGTTTGGTTTGTTTTTGTTGGTTTTTTTTTGTTTTGTATTGTTTTTTTTTTTTTTGGTTTCTATTTTGAAAATGAAAATTATTTATTAACAGAATGATGGTCAGCACTTGAATAACGGCAATTAATAATATACAGAGTAAGTGCAGGAGGCGTGGGCGTGGCAGCTCGTGGTGCGTGTGATTGTGGTTTTGATATTGTTTTTGTTTTTGATTTTGTTTTTGTTTTTGGATTTGTTTTTGTTTTTGGTTTTGGACATTTTGGTGGTGGAAGAAGTAGTAGTGGTAGTAGTAGAAGTAGTATTGGTGGTCGTGTGGTACGGCTTGTATCAGTTGTACTCGGTATTGGGGCCCAAGAATCAGTTGTTCTTGTTGGTGGCGACCACACGACATTAGTCATATATATTCACCTGCTGCCTTGTTTCCACTTTCGTTCTTTCCATCACCCAGGTGCTGCTGATCCGATCCCTGCTGCTCCAATCCGTTTTGCAGCAAGCTGATCTTCACATAGACACTGCCCAAGTGGAGGTCCCGCCGCTTGATGGCAATGCACTTGCACTGCTCCAGCAGCGAGGCCTCGTAGAGCTCCCGGAGCTCCAGGCGACCCATGCCCAGCATCTCGTTGAGACAGGTGCCGGGCTCACGCCACCAGACCGTGAAGTCGACATGGCCGGCGGTGGCGGTCAGATCCTCCCAGTCCTTCTCCTCCATGTCCACCTGCCGCTGGGCCGTCTGCCCGAAGCGGGTGCACTGCGTTAGGCTGTGGAACTTCTCCGACTCGAACTGCATGATGTGGAACATCGGGGCGCGGGGCACCTTCCGGATCAAGTCGGCGGACAGCTGGCACTCCACCGTGAAAATGGGTCGCACCTCGTTCTGCACCAGTTCCATGCGCTGGGTTCCTTCCGGCTGGAGGGTGAGTGCCTCCAAGTGGAGCTGCAGGCCGTTGCAGCGACGGAATATCTCTGGGGTTATCACCAGCTCCTCCTCCTCCTCCAAATCGTCGGGGATCTGCTCCGATTCCGGCTCAGTCCACAGCACCTGCTGCTGCTTCTTCTTGAGCGGCTCAGCGGCGGCGGTGGCGAACAGAGCCACCAGATCAGCGTCCAATTTCTTCATGGCCTCCATTAGCTCGATGTTGCTGGTGTTGCCTGTGAGGACATGGAAGAAAGGGAAACTATTAGTTCCGATTGCCTCACAATTCACGTGTCTTTGGCGGATTTACAGTTGTGGGGGGAGCGAAAATATAGCGAACCGATCTCAACGACGTGGGCTTTCGAATTGAGATTCCGAAACCGAAAACGCCGGCAGAAAGAGGAGTGGAAGAAAAGCCGCCGTAATCGCGTTCTATGCTCTGCCTCGCATTCCTCTCTCTCTCTCACGTGCTCGAGCATTGGATTTTGAATTCTTCAAAGAGCATCGCACTATGGATACCCTACCTAAGCTTTTATATTTATACCTAAACTTTTTATACTTAAGCTTGATTTTTTTTAGCATTAAGTTTTATTTGAAAGTTTGAAAGCTAGTTAGGTATATTTTTGTAAAGCAAAAAAAAAAGTTTCAGGGATATATTTAAAATAGTTTTTAATAAAAGTTATTTATAAGTTAAGTTAAAATTTAGTGTTGTTTTTGTTGTATAAAAAGTTTATATTTTAATCAACTCAAGAATATAAAAAATATACCACTTTCGATGTAAAAAATGTGCATAACTTGACTAATACTTGACAGAATTGTGAATGTTATACCTTCCTGATCTTAGAACTTTAAGTAGAATCATTCTTTATTAAAAACAGGCATCTTAAATTTTCAGCCATTTTTTGAAATTTTTCAAAGGGGTAACCTCATAATTTTGGACAAAAATTAGGTAAATTTTTTTTGGATTAATATTTTCAATCTTTTGTTGTAGCTTAAATCGTATTAAAGATCTGATGCTTAAATGGTATTCCGTTTATAGATCGGTTAAGAATTGGTTAAGATATTCTCAAAAAAGTGCATAAAAAGTTTGGATTTTGGGGAAAAAAAGAATATTACAAATTTTGTTCCAGTTTTTCAACTTTTATGTGGGAAAATGTGCATAACTTGGCTAAAACTTGACAGATCCATAAATGGTATACTCTCCCGATCTTAGAACTTGGAGCAGAATCATTCTCCATCAAAAGGTAATAATAACAGGTAATAAAAATTTTGAACCTTTTTTTTTTTTCAAAGTCTAAATCATAATTTAGATACAAAAAAAAAATTTTTTTTGATGGTTTTAGTTTTTTATGCAGGTTGCAAAGCAATGAAGGTGTGATTAATTAAAGGTAATTCATTTTTAAATCGGACAACAAATAGTTAAAATATTCAAAAATTACTACAGCCCATATACCTCAATAAAGTGTATCTTTGGCAAACAAATTCTTTTCGTAAGCTTCTCTCTCTCTCTCCAAGTCTCTCTTTTTCGTATCATAGGCAGAATGTGAAATCAGACCAGACCCAAATGATTTTTTGCATAAATTTGCTTGGCATTGACAAAGTTCGGCGACAGAAGGAAACAAAGTTTCGAGTGGGTGCCATTGAGAGAAACTTGCGGATTAGAGCCATAGGTCAAAGTGTTATCGGTTGGGAGGGAAATACTTGCCGAATTAACCGCCTGGTAACGCCTGGCGGGAATAATTCGATTGGTTCCCCAGATAATTGATAAGAGACGGCATCAGGTTCAATGACATAAGTGGCTGGCTCGGATGGTGCAACCTGGCCGGTAGTAATCTGGGTATTAGTCAGTAACGGGATTTCAAATAGTACCACTGGCTATTTTCCATGTTTAGGGACGCTAATTAAAACCCATACAAATTCACATCGTATGTGAGGAGGAGAGGCCCATCTTATCAAGGCAAGGCTTATCGATTTCGACCCCATGCCACCACTATGTAGGGCTGCCACCCCACTGTAATTTCTCCCTGTGTAGCAACAAAGTAGCCCCAAAGTAGCAAGCTTGCAGTACGAATTCTCGCTCTCTGTCATTCTCTTTTAAATTGCGAATAGTTTCCCCCCATGTCCGTATGTTTTGCGGATTCGGGCGAAAATATGTGGTCACATATGTACATATTGTGCGTTTAAATGTCTGGGTGATAAGGGGACCTCTGGTCTCTGGTCTCAGGTCCCCTCCAAGACTCAAAATTTGAAGGCCAATGGCAGAAAAAAAAACCAGACGCAGCCGGTAATGTGTCACCAAGAAGGCTGAAAAAACATAAACGAGAAACTATACAAGAAATCCAAGAAAGCTAAGCCTTGACGATACAGTGAGATAAAATATGTGTATCTGGGATAGTGGATGGGCAGGAGCGGAGTTCGATAAGGTGTAAAAGAAAGCTAAAAGTTATAGTCCTTAAAAATGTAACCTTTTTTTTGAAAAAATGGTTTTTAAGGTTTAGAGAGTTTCAAACTCTTCTAACTCTTTAAAACTTTGGCTTTTAAAAAAATTTTTGTTTTGATATTTCAAACCTAAGAAACAAATCAAAATCCTACAAGTTTTAACCATTTCTAATTTCTTATTTCTTTTTTTTACCCTCCTCGTCCTTAGTCCGCTCCTGGATAACAGTTAAATAATATTTACCCGCCCGACGCCACTGAGACTGGCCGTCCCCCACTCTCTCTCGCAGCGAGAGAGATAAACCAAGGTACAGAGAGAGTGAATTCGTGTTTGCACGTGTTTCGTATATCACACTATATTCTGATTTTTATGGTTCTCTTTCGGCCGCCCTTACGTATACGTAATTATTGGGATTCGCTTTTTCAAATGGAAAGTTTTCGACTTTGCCTGTGTTTGCGGCGGAAAAAAAATAAAAATAAAATACTTGGGAGGAACAGGAATCTCGATGAGAAGCTAGAAGATTGGCCAATACTTGGGGATACTTCAGGGGAGCTTGGTCTATTTTTGGCATTCTGCAATTGTTGTTAATAAATTATCTTTTGGCGATTTTATGTTTGCCGATGATTTGGTTGTGTTAATGAGCAAAACAAACCAACGACAGAGACAGAGACAGACAGCCTCTTACGTAAGAGTCAACAAACTGTTTTGAATTTTCAGCTTAAAAAAAGCAATCTTTTTAAGAGTTATAAATAATTTAGAGGAAAATGCCATGGGAAAATAAAAACAAAAACCAAAATAAACAGCAGCGGTCGTCGACTGAGAAGCTGCGTCCAAGTGGCTGATAAATGACGACAACGGGACAGCTTAACCCTCTTAAGACATGTCGTCTTTAGAGGTCTAAAGAGAGCTTTTTAATTCTAAATTTTTAAAATAAAAAAATCAGAATCCAAAAACTTTAAATATTTTACTTGTTTTTAATCCTTTTTTTTTAATCTCTTCAAAATGCTTCTCAACTAAAAATATTTTTTAGTTAAAAATCAATTTTTTTAAATCTATTCTTTATTAAATAAAAAAATAAAATATTAATATTATAATTTAAAAAATAAAAAAAACTCCGAAAACTGTGCCTTTTACTTGTCAGTGCTGAGCAACTTTTCATATTCTATAGTATACTTTAGGGCGGAGAACTCGACCTTCCTGACCTTGGGAGACCGCTCCTTTGGGATCAAGGAGGCCAAGAGGATGCTAACAAACACAAAAGAGGCACCAAAGAGGAAAGGCCCAGCTCCGATCCGATCCACGAAGAAGCGCCGCCCCAGCAACCGGTTCTCGGTCAAGTCCATGTCCGAGATGTAGAAGAGAATCCCGAAGAAAGCGGGTCCCAGTCCATTACAGAGACCCGACATGCCGGTCATCATGCCCTGGACGGCTCCCTGGTTCTCGGCTTCCGTGTAGAGGGACAGGTAGGAGCTGACGGCCGGGAAGGTCAGGGAGCCCAAGGCTGCCACATGCCCGGCCAGCCACATCTGCCACTTCTCCCTCCCAAGGCCGTAGAGGGAGAACTGGAGGAACTCCAGGACAAGGCCCAGCAGGATGACCCTCTTGGCGCCCAGCGACTTCACCAGAGGTCCCAGGACTACGTTGGCGAAGATACTCAATGTGGAGGTGAGGGACGTGAGAATGGAGAGCTCCTCGAATCCAAATCCCATAAAGAGTTTCAAGTAGGCAGAGATGCAGGAGTACTCCCCCACTTCCGGCAGCAGGAACATAAAGACCATGACGCACAGCAGCAGGATGTTGGGATCGGAGGCCACTCTCAGCAGGGACACAAAGGGATCCGCCTGCTTCCAGGTCAGGCCGGTGGCCCGCACCTTCCGGGGCAGGCTCTCGGGCAGCGCCACCAAGACAAAGATCACGTCCACCGTGGAGACAATGGTGGCCACCATCACTCCCGCCTGCATGCCATAGTGCTTCATGATGTAGTTCCCCAGCGCGGGGGCCACCACCAAGCTGGCGGTGTAGGTGGCCGAGATGACTCCGTAGGACCTCGAGCGCTCCTCCTGGGAGGTGACATCCGCCACATAGGCCAGCACCACCGAGAGGGTGACTCCGAACAAGCCACTCACGGAGCTGACCACGAAGAACCACCAGTTGCTGATGTTCATCAGGGGAATGGGCAGGCAGGTGAAGATCACGGTCACCAGGAGCAGCACCTTGCGGCCGTAGATGTCCGATAGGGCGCCGATCAGGGGGGCCGAGAGGAAGGACAGTATTCCCTTCACCCCCTCCACCAGACCGTTCATCAGGAAGGTATTCTCCGGAAAGGTCTCCTTCAAGGTGGCTATAACGGGCATGGTGAGCAGGCCCCAGGCGAAGTACTCCAGGAAGACCACGACCACCGCGTGGAACACGCTGGGCTTCCCGATCCCGGAGACATAGGCGAGTGATGGGAGTACTCTATTGAAACCAACTACAGGCATGTCCTTACCGATGGAGTACCGGATGAGCACTACCAGAGATGGGTCTTAATCTTCCAAAGAATTGCATTTTTTACAGTTCCGAAGCTTGACTAATTTTTTTAATAGTTTGTTTTAAAGTTAGTACTAACGACTAAAGTCTAAAAATTAAAAATCAGAGGCTCCTTCCTGTCAGGGGCTCCACTGCCTCCTCATCCTCCTCGTTGAAGATCCTGTAAAGCCTCTGCTTCTCCGAGGAGGTCTCCTTCTTCAGGAAGCTGGTGAGGAACAGAGCCACCACCACCCCAAGAGCCCCCACTACAAACGGCACTGGGATGGGGGGCTTCGCCTCTTGGGGATTCTTGGAGTCCTCCTGGAAGAGATAGAAGAGCACTCCGAAGACAGCGGGTCCCAGGCCATCACAGAGGCATTCGATTCCCGTGAGGACGCCCAGGACGGCGCCCTGGTTCTCCGGAGCGGCGTAGAGCGAGGCCACCGTGCTGGAGGCCGCCTGTATGATGGTCGACATGGACGCCAACACACCGGCCAAGCACAGGACCCAGTGCCTGGATCCGAATCCAAAGATCAGAAGCTGTACCATCATGAGGACAAGGCCCAATCGTATGGACCACTTGGCGCCCAAGACTCGCATGATGGAGCCCAGCAGAAGATTCGAGGTGATGCCGAAGAGGGCCACCATGGCCACTAGGACGGACACCTCCCCGTAGCTGAATCCCATGTTGAGTTTGAGGTAGGCGGGCACACACGAGTCCACGCCGGCGAAGGGCCACATTCCCAGGAAGCAGATGAGGTAGACAGCCAGGAGGCTTCGGTCCTTGGAGAGCTTGGCCAGGACTCGTATGAGATCGGAGATGCTGTGGGGGTTTCCCTCCAGTTTCTGGAAGGGGGCTTCGTCCTCAGGCTCCATGTCCTGTGGCTTAGGATGCGGTGCCTCCCCCATGGACTGATCCAAGCTCTCTGGAACCGCAAAGACGATGAACAGAATATTCAAGAAGCCGGTGACTGAGGACAGGGCCATGATGGGAGTGGTTCCAAAGCAGTTCATCAGGAAGTTGCCCAGCATGGGCGAGAGCGCCATCCCGGCTCCATAGGTGGCGGACATGATCCCGTATGCCCGGGATCGCTCCTGGGGGTGAGTGACATCCGCCACGTAGGCCAGCGAGGCGGAGTAGGTGTTCCCAAAGACGCCGCTCAGCATCACCAGGATGAAGAAGCACCAGCCCCGGATCACCATGAAGGGAATGGGCGAGTACGTGGTGGCCACCGCCAGGAGCATCACTACTTTCCGACCCCGGAAGTCGGAAAGGGCGCCCATGAGAGGCGTGGTCAGGAAGGACATGATGCCCCGGATCCCGAAGACCAGGCCATCCACCAGAAAGGCTCGATCGCCGAACGTCTCCGACAGCTTGGCGATGAAGGGCACGGTGAGGAGGCCCCAGGAGAAGTAGTGCAGGAAGGTGACGAGCACGGCGTGGAAAATGGAGGGCTTCCCGATGCCCGATCGCAGCCCCACCGCCGGCATTTTATCCGCGAACTGGTGGGGGTCTTCCAATCTTGTTGGAAACAAGTGCTAGTGGAAATGCAATTTTTTACGCCATAAATCACAGGGGGGTGGGGAGGAGGGGGAGTTAGTTAATAAATCAAGTCACAGCTGTAATGACAGACTAGCTGGGAAGGAGGTTCTAAAAAACGATCTTAAAGAAATATGGAAATTATCTAATCAGCTGGTAGAACACCGCTAATGGGTTAAGTTTCAGAGGTATTGGAGAGGTACTTGGGTTCTATTATTTCAGATATTCTATAGATCTATATAGTAGATTATATAGCCATATAGGTTGTATAGTTTTGCTGATAAATAACGGAATCATTTGAAATTCCTAAATACTATTTATGAGTTTGGTTCGAGATCTCGGGGATAGTCATCTCAGCTAATTATAGGACAGATATTTCCCTCTCTTATGAAACAGAAATAAACCCAATTATAAAGGTTCTAACAACTATATATATTATATTATAAATTATAATTGCCAAAAACAGGAGAATGTGGCTATAATATTATAAAAATTACTTTTAAACCTCAAGGCCCTTCCCCCAATCGATATAATCTTTAAAATCCCAAGGTTAACTCTCGAAAAGTCCTTGAATCACTCACCTGACATAAGTTCCGCCGTCTGCTGGTCCTGAAGCAGAGCAGCTGGCAGCGGCAGCGGCATCACCTGTGGCGGTGATGGCGGAGGTGTTTCGGGGTCACCAGGCGGCGGGTGACCAAGGGCATGTCCATGGGCATGACCCTTGGGCGGGGGCTCGGCAAAGAGCATCTTGAAGCGCAGCTGGATGTGGCCGACTTTCAGCTGCTGTTGCTGTTGCACTTGTTCGAGCGGGCCACCGATCTCCAGGTGACGATATAGAGCATAAATTTTGGTTTTATGCTCGAAATTGCAACCGCTGCCGTTGTTGGCGGCGTATTTGCCTGGACAGGGGGCGGTGGGTGGTGGTGGGGGTGGAGCGTTGTAGGCGTGGTCGGTGCTGTCGTCACAGGCGGCGACAATTTCGATGGCGGGACACTGGCGCAGGTTTTCTAAAAATAAGGCAAGGCTCTTGCTCCGCACACTGTACCGTAATTTATTGGTATTGGTAGTGGTATGATGCTGCTGCTGTTGATGCCTCTTCTTCTTCCCGCACTCTTGGTGCTTTTGTTGTTGTTGCTTTCTTGACCTTTTCCTTCCTCGGTCGCTGCCACTGCCTCTGCTGGCGTCAAATCTAATCACTTCGATTTCCAAGTGAGCCAACGGCGGATTGGGGCCTTCGTCCTGGATTCCAGTTCCTAATCCTTCGTCTCTACTTCCGTTTTCCCTTTCAAAAATCACATTCGGCGGCAGCGAGTACTCCGCTTTCATAATTCTGCACTTATGCCATTTCCCCACTCTCACTCTCACACACACTCACACGAACGCGTGACGGCGAAAAGAGAAGCGCGCGCGACCCAATGTTGTTTTTTTTCCGCTCACTTAAGTTAACCAAAAATTGCTGAAAACCAAAATGTTTGCAAACACACACACAGAAAGTAACACAACCAAGGAAATCGAATTTTCCGTACTATGCTTTTCCGGCCAATATCTCAATCTGCACGGCTGAAAGCTCCTTGTCGCCTAAAAGGAAGAAAATCCGAGCGAGGAACGTCCGAACCAAAGCCCGAAAATACACACTGAAAATCTGGTCACGCTAAAAGGGGTAAAGCTCCAAGAAACATAAAGTCTGGTCGCACTCTAGCGGGAAATTAAACATCAGCTTTTTATTAGTTTCGCTCAGTTGAGAAAAAGACAAATATTTACCTATTATTTAAAAAAATTTAAGTGCTAAATATGTATGTACAAAATGTACAAGTTTAATTGTTATCTTTAATAACCCTGCGCGGGGGCTTTTGGTTTTAATACTAAAAAAATACCAAAAGGTTGCCATATCTTTATAATACTTTAAGATTCAAACTGAGTTTAATCTAAATCTAAGATCCTTTCAATTTTGATAAACAATTTTAACATTTAACCTTATTGCGATAATAGGCGATAAATTTATAAAACTAGTCCATTCCTTAATTTCCTCATTCATTTTGTAAATTAAAGGAACTGAGCATAGGAGGGATAAATTTCAGGAAAAGTATCCTTCCTCGGCTTACGATTTATAACAAATGCAAATCTCTGTCGACATCTCTTTATTGACGCATCGCCTTAACAATTCAAACTAAAAATTTCCGATCAACACAGACAACTTGCACATCCGCTTAGGCAAACAGACGCAGTTCATCCCGCGCCTCGATACTCTTCGGCGGCGATGGCGTCTCGAACTCGCCCAGCTCGGCGTCGTAGTAGAGGGCAGCGCGGTAGGGACGCAGCTCCCACGGCACCTGCTGCTCCATGCTGGTCAGGGTAACGCCCAGATCCTCCAATGTGGGCACTCCGGTCAGAACCTTGTCGGTAACAGCTTCCCGTTCAATGCGAGCAGGATGCAGGCCACCAACTGGGGTGCCGGGGCAGATCCAGCTGGTGAGCTTGGCCTTAAGCAGGAAGGTGGGGTCCCAGCGCATGTCGTAGCGCATGTAGCCCCAGCGCTTCTGGTCCTTGCGCATCAGGCGATGGAACCAGTCGACCAGTTCGCTCAGCTGGTAGCGCTTGGGGCTGAAACGGAATTAAGATTTAAAATATTTTCCAAACAATTGATTCATCCACTTACCCCACAGCCTGGTAGATGCGACCGGCACTATCCGGATCCTTGGCAGCGTTGACAATAGCCTGGGCCACGTCCGAGACGAACACTGGCTGTTTTACGGTCTTCTCGCCCTTGTGCCACAACGGCATGGAGCGGAACTGACGGCGCCAGATGTGCGCGTAGTAGCGCAAGAACCGATCCTCAGAGCCGTAGATATCGGCTGGGCGAATGATGGTGGCATTGGGGAAAGCATCACGAACGCGCAGCTCACCCTCGTACTTGCTCTTCAGCCACTCGCTGCCGCCCTTAACGTACAGATCCTTGGGATTGGCTTCCACATTGAGAGAAGACAGGTGGATGAAACGATCTACTCCAGCTTCGCGGGAAATTCTGTAAAAAGGCATTTGAATTATAAGTCTCTTTTCGAAATAGTAGAAGTGATTCTTTATCACCTGGCGATCCTCTCAGCTCCGTTAACATGGACATCCCTGAACTTGAAGTTCTTGGTCTCGAAGTCGCGACCCACCAAGTTGATAACCACATTCGAGTGCTTCACAGCCTCGCGGATCGACGAGACATCCTCCAAGTTATAGAAGTGGAACAGAACCTGTCCCAGGTCACCGGTGACCTTTAGACGGATGACGTCCGAATCGTCGCCGCGGTATGGCAGAATCATCTGGGTACCGGACTTGCCCAGCTTGTTGCACACATAGCGTCCCACGAATCCAGTGGCACCAAAGACGGTAGCCACGATTCCGTTGAAACTGCTGCGTCCGCCAGTTCCGCGCTTCATCGCTGCCGGATTCGTAGTCTTCAGCGGGCGGGGGCCATCCTCCGAAGCAGGGGCGGCGGCAGCGTATCCTCGCAGGCACAAAACGCCAACCACACCACTGCCATGGTGTTCTGGAAACGAGAGATGATCGAAAATTAGCAACAACATTCGCGGAAAACTGCATTACATAATTTATTTGGCAGGGTCCGTGGGTGGAGCACCGGCGTCGACTTACTGGCCAACTGCATGTTGCGGGTTAGCACTATCGCGGCCATAATGTACCGGCGCACTGGACCAACTCGAGCAGGTGGAGAATGAGCTTAAATTCCAATTTTATTCGGGGCCGTTTTCTTCTACGCCAGATGAAAACAGTGCCTGCAAATGTCACTTTTGAGCGCTGCCAGAGTATCACATTTGGAGCGTTGCCATATATGTGCAACTAAGTGGCAACTATATTAAATGTAACGAATAAAATTTGAAAAAAACTTTACTTTAATTTTTAGTTTTCAAATAGTTTTGTATTAAAACATAAATAATACTCCAAACCAATCGTACGTTAATGTGAGCATTTAAAACTTTTAATATTAACTTATAATATTAACTAAATCTTTTGATTGATAAAATTGTTGAAAGATATTAAAAGTTACAGATATTCAAAGATAATATGGTTGTAATCTGAATATATTTATTTTTAATAAATAAAATCCTCTTAAGTTGGTTTGTTTATGATTTTAACGACCTTGGAGCTCTTTATATCTTTTAATTGCTTACTAGGCCGTAATTAATGTTGGCTAAATCGTAAATTACCCTGCTAGGCCGAGTTGAGTGAATAATATTTGACAAATAAGACATAAGCCAGTCGTGTCCCAGTTGAAATTAAAATGCCGAGTAGCTAGGCTAGTCAAACCTCAAATTGCTCGCTTTTTATCTAATGTGCGTGGTTTAATTGCAATTTTCCAGCCAGTGAAATGTTGAATTCGGCACGGTTTGGTTCTGTAAGCAAAGTATTCAGTTACCAGTCGCCTTTGAGCTGCAAAACCGTGAGCATCGTTATCCGTTAAAAATCTATACCCTTTGCTGTAGTTTTAAGTAAGCAGTTAAATAATATATTTTAATTTAAATTTAAATTATTGCGGTTGAAATATTATCAGTGCATGTGGCTTAAAATGTGTTGTGGTTCTTTTCATTCAAATGGCGGTCTATACAGCAGAAGAAAGCTTTTCTGCTCTCTTTTTTTCTCACAAATACTAGATCATCCATCTGCTAGTTGTATTTGGAGCGGTAATCTCTCACATCAGCTGATAATTCCCAGCCTGCTCACGCACTTTTGTCACCTACACACCTGCAATCACTCTCGCCAACTCTCTCTTTTCCGATTTTTTATTCGCACACATGCTCGCACATTGGAACTTTCGCGCTCACTTTCAATAAAAAGATAAGAACCTGGTAACGAATTTATGTATGTACATATTTAACAACAATTCAAAGTTATAAAAACTATTGTATGACTTTTTCTTGGAAAAGATTTTAATAAAATTCTTTAAATTTTATTCTTAATGTTGCATATCCATTTTATAAAAATATATTTTGTAATCTATTCTAAAAACTTTGAACAAGATTAAACAAGTCTAAGGACCAACCTGGACCAATCTCTAAAATTGTTACCTGTTATCACAAGTTGCTCGTCACCTACCTGGACATCGTTCCGATTCGCCGGCTGTGGTCATTGTTGCTTTTGTTCGGCCGCCTATATTTTTCTCGTCTGTCTGTATTTTCGTTCATCAAATCGGTGTGCTATATATTTTGCAGTGGCTTTGCGGTTCATTCAGTTTTGAGCCGCGCTGCAGTAAACATCGCTTACTAACGTTTTTTAACTCGGTACCGGCCAACAACAGGTGTGTGCGCGTGTGTCCGATAATATTTTGATATTGTGTGGATGTGTGTGTGTATAAAAAATAAAGCACAACATATTATAGGAAAAACAAATTTTCCAACGCAATTTACAGTGGCGTGGCTAAAAATAGTATCCGTCAAATAAAAGGCACACACATTTTCTTCAGCTTATCAGAGCCGTTAAGAGGGTAAATTTCCAGTTTCTAAGCCAAAAACCTACTTTCTTGCCTGATAAGGGCTTGTGCGAAAAACATTTGTCTGGGAAGCTATAGTATACAGCTATTAAATGTAGGACCAGGAGTCCAAGCCAAATAAAAACACACCTTAATACCCGCAGCTATAGATATAGATGACTGATTCGTTAGCAGACAGACTGTGAATACATTTAGCAAGTGATTATTAAGACGCCTCGCGCCTCTTGGCACCACTGTGAAAATGTGGCCCGAAAAAATTACCAAAGCTACAAATATCACCCATCTGCGCGGTATAAAAATAAATTCCAAAATTAGTGCTAATCAAAGGTTATATTTGTCTGGGGGGTCGGCTTGGGATTTCAGCCAAAAACAGTTCTCTGACGATGCTAATTCGATGCAAATGGATCCGGAGCCTTGGCTCAGGTGCCCAAGAACTTTCCGGCCCGGGCCAGGTTCCCAGCGGCATATTATAAACAATTACCCAACCGTTATTGGCTTTGTATATAAACATTATAGAATAGAGAAATATAGTATTCTCTGATACATGGAAAAAAAATTAATTTGTGAAACTATTAAAAAACAGATTGGTATTGTTCATGGGAAATTAATTTATCTTTATTATTTTTAGAAATATAATTGAAAGACCTATACTCTATTTAATTCAAGTACCTTTATTCTCAAACTCCTGATTTTTGACTAAATTTTTTACCCTTACTGTGGGTTTATTATTTTATTCCGTTTATGAACTGGGCAGAGTCATTAAAGGTAATTGAAGTGCTCTTTAGCAATCATCGTTAATATCAATTTTTGTATTATTTTAATAGGCCCATATCTCTTTAGTGAGATTTCAGATTTTTGAAATGATCACGTTTCTGGGGTGGATGCAGAGAAAGTGATTGGCAGGGGCTCTTATTCATGGGAAGGGAGAAATAAAGGCGCAGAATTCACGTCTACTGTGAAGCATTAAATTGTAATTAAAGTGTCTTTATTTAATTTAAAGAAAGAAATAAAAAAAATCATTAATGAATCAGAGTTTATAAATTAGTGTATAGTATATGGAGTGAGTACAGATGCTCCATTATTCAAGGCCCCTCAGAAAGAGCTGATTGAGGGCCTTAATAATTATCTTACTTTTCTTACTTCTAAGTTTTAGTAAGAATTTAGTTGGACACTTTTCAGCAGATCTATTTAAATATATAGTTTTTCTCACTTGGCAACATTTATCGCCAGAAACACGAGTTGCTATCAACATTCCACATCAAATTCCCCGTATAGCGATGGTATTCGAAACCCATCCAAAGCCGAGCCGGTTTCGACATTGTTTACAAAATTGTTTGTTATCAGCAGACCTGCCAATTTCGTACTTAATCACACAGAATGAGATAGCGTTAGCCCCACCGCAGACAGCTATCTCTGTCGGCTTATCAGGTAGCTCGGCACCTGTCTGCGGTTTGGCGCGTTTCCATACCCCATTCAAATATGGCTCGTAGGCATCTGCTAATTGCCATCGAAAAAAAAATAATAAAATATTGGCAGCACACTCTGCCTAACGATATTAATAGAATTTTAAACTAAAACTATACCATTTATAATCTATGAATTAGAAATTCCACAGGCATCTAACCTTCAGATTGTGTCAAAAATGCTCTAAAACTTTGGCGCTTGGAGGGGAGTACGAAAAACAGGCCAGGGATCCGCATAGGAAACTCTTATTAAATACAATTTCAAAATCAAAGTACATTTTTTTCTTCAAAGTTCATTTGTATTCAGAGACAGGCTTAAACAAAAAAAAAAAGAATCAATGCACCTGATGAGAAATAAAAAAAAAAAATAAAAAACAAAATGTTATTGGTCCCGAATTTAATTTTTTTTCGTATTTTGTTGGTGTTTGGGATTGATGGAGTGAGTTGTTGCATTGATCTAATTGACAATTGAGGTGTCACCGGTTCGCAGATTTATGGTCTGGATTTTTCGGACTTACTGGAGGCAGGCTCATAAAATAATCCAAAGCCGGATTTGGGAAGCAAACATTTGTCGAAAAAAATAAGTTAGTGTCGGAAAAAAAGACTTTCAATCTTAATAGGCATTTTTTCCTAGTCTTTAACCTTAAAACATTATTTTTTAAACCTTTGTAGGACCTCTAAAGAAACCTTTATAATAAAAATATGTTTTTAAGTTGAGTTCTTTAAGAAAAAAATTAATAAATCCTTTCAATTTGAAAATAAAGATTTTATATCTATATTTATATTAATATAACACTTTTTTAGACCCAAATTCCTTAACGTTTTTTTTTGGAGTGTACATATCTTACCTACCTTTCAAGGCTCAAAGTACACATGCCATCCCATATCACACCATATTTTTTATCTTTATCTAGAGGATCACTCTGGTATCTTCCCTAACTACAGACCCAATAAAAATCAGGGTTTGCCCTCACTTTATCTGTATCTCTATCTGAATGCGTGTTTGTATCTCTGTATCTGTATCTCTGGTTATCTTTTGTTATCTCGTGCCCGAGCCTCCACCACCCACTGCCGCCTCCCGGCGAGAATCAAACCAAATTGAGGAAATGAACATTTAGCGGCTGGGGCATGTAGAACAACTGGGAGATACATAATGTATTCAGATTCGTAAACAACATAAGAGCCAGTAACTAGATTGTTTGTTGCTACCTGTCCGACATTATCTCGATAATTTTTGCTGTGTTTGGGATCTATGGGAACACAATCTGGTGCCCCCGGGGCGCCATTTAACGCTTTTGTACTTGGCTTCTAATTACTGGCATTCCATAAAACAATAGATTATATCACTCGATCGATTGTAATGATGGGCCCCTGCACGTGTGACAATTTGGAATGCAATTGGCTCATTTAGGAGTCGGCACCAGGCCGGAGGGGTTGCATCATTTAATAAAATAGAATTCTGATTGAAATTCAGAATGCCAGGTGGATCCGAAAGATATCAATCAGGAACTGGATGATGCAGCATGGGGGATCTATAAAGTACAAGTAGTTATTGGGATTATCCCTAATGACATTAAAATCGTTGACATGTCTTCCGTTAATTGCCCCATTGGAGGGCATTTAAGTATTTAAGGTGGGTAGCCGAGTAGGGTTCAACCTTGCGGGTTACATGGCGGCAAACAAGCCACCAAACATTCGGTAGCCGTATTCCGCGATCACGTAAAGTTACGTCAATGTCGCTGGCAATCAAGATACCCCCAGGTAGCCGCAGGTAAAACGAGCCCATTTAGCATCTTCATTGGCATGCAACCCACCGCCTCCAGTAGCAGGAGGAGGAGCCCCAGCCCATATATGATTTGCATTGGCGATTGGCATGGGTTGAACCCTAAATATGGCAGGTTAGGCTTGGTTCAGGGCAGTAGAGTTCCCAATCGATGCAGTTCAGTTAACCCATAACCGAGTCTCGAACTTGACACGGTTTTGGTGGGGTTTCGGGGATTAGAAAGGGTTTCCAAAACAGGTAGTCCCTCTTATTCGCCTGACAACCTCCTGACGAGCTCGATTAAACAATAAATTAGTCCCATTTATATAGATCACACCCCTAGGGGTTTGGCTGGCAGGTGGTGCTGACCTCTATAAGCACATGCTCCGCACAATCCAAATATTTGAAAATCCCATTCTCACCTCTACTCTCCACAGGTACTACAATGCCGGTGAAGGAGATACTGCAGCGCTGTAGACCCGTCCCCCTGTACGTGGTCCTGGTTCTGTCAATATGCTACTTTGTGCTCCAACTGATCCTGAGCCATGTCACCCACGCCCTGACGCTACTGATGGCCTCCCATCACATGTTGTGCAATATTTTCGCACTCGGCGGCTGCATCATCACAATTAAGGTGAGTGAATATTATATATAACAGACTAAAATTATATATTTTTAAAGACTGAAAATTGGATTAAAAGGCTTACTATTTCCTGGTTGTATTATTTTCCCTCTGTGTAGTTTTGTTGGCTTTTATTTTGGCCAGGAAACTGTCGCGTGCTGGGGCTGGGTGTTTTCAGCCGAAACAGATGCTGGCAGGTGCATTGAACTCTGATTGGGATCAGAAAAGCAAAGCACCAGAAAAGCAAGGCTCACAAAAATGTATCGAACGCATTCCAAACACCTTTTTATTTTTTGCTTAAAACGAGTTTCGTTTGCATTTTGCGGATAATTTATGATTTTCTGGAAGTCTTTCTTTTATTTTTTATTACAAAGTAGTTAGTCTTATCTCCAGATAGATGGTCCGTAGTTTGTAATTAAAACTTACCATTCAAATAGTATTTAATATCCAACTTTTATTAAATAACCCGAAGTCCCATCGAATTCCCATTTGTTACGCATTGATTTAAATTCAAGGTGAATACTGCGATGAAAACAATGTCCCACTGCAATTTATGAGCCAGTCGTCAAAGTTAAATATTTTATTAGTGAATAGATGCAAAAAAATAAAAAATAAAAGCAGAAATAGCTGCCGCCATGGGAAAGCGTGCCAAGCACGTTTCGCAAAACACAAAGACCAGACCCAAAGCTGAAAACCGAACAAGACTTGGCCAAAAAATCGGCAAACACCAGAAATCGAAAGCCTCCAACCAGTCAGACAGACAGCTTTGGTGTTGTAGGTGTGGACAGTTGAGTGGGCTGATTCCAAGCTTATATAATGGAGCAGCAGGCAGCAGGCTGGTGGCCAGCGAAGCGTTTAAATGCCTCTCTCAGTCATTTTAGATGGCCAATGCCAATTGTTATGATTTGGCTTAGAAAGCATGACGACGAATGAACTTTATTTTTTGGGTTCTGATTGTCAAAAAATCATAGAAAATTTCTTGGTCATTGAATGGGAAGCACATGGCCATAAAACAAAATTTTTAAAGGGAAATTTTATATTTTTTAATTCAAAATTATTCATAACTTAGATATGGTTAGGAATTGTCTGCAGTTGGCAGTTCGAGTAGGTGACGAACCACCTTTATTCCACATTCTCTGCTTATATTTAAAGTTTAAATTTTAAACATAAATTTAATATATATCTATTTTTTTTTAATTCCTATACCTGCAGCACAGCAAACAGACACCCGAAGCTAAGGATTCCCCTGCACTTCAGACCAAGTCGAATGGCTCCTCCGGAGTGGTCGTCAGCCTGCCCGAATCGGAGGCCCAAAAGAGGGCTAAGCGGGACAGCCGGGAGGAGAAACTCCGCAACACCTTTGGCTGGGCCAGAATCGACATCCTGACCATGCTCATTGTGTTCATTATCCTGGCCTCGTTGTCCTTCTCGCTGGTGGTGGAGGCCCTTCAGACCCTAGTGCACATCGATCACAAGGACACGATGCACCTGCCGATCCCTGTGATGATGCTGGGCTTCGTGGGTCTCATCCTGAATGGACTGACCTATCTGCTGATTGGCGGCTACACGTTGCATCAAGGAAGCTTCCTGCACCTGACCCCCGGTGGCAACGTGGTGCTTGAGCGGCCCATGTCCAGTAACATTGATGTATCGCTGACGCCCATGCAGCGGCAGCTCAGCAAGTCCAGGAACGATCGTCAGCTGCGAGAGGAACTGGAGACGGAAGTCGGAAGTGTTTACTTTGCCACGAAACGCCAGGGAGCTGTGGAGATGCTCCGCGATGTGTCCAGTACGATTTTTGTGATCGTCTGCGCTGCCATTGTCTACGTGGCTGAGGATGAGGAGCACACCGCCAAGTTCATAGATCCAGTGCTGTCCATTTTCTCCTGTGTCCTGCTAGTGTCCCTCAGCTATCCCTACAGTAAGTTTCCATTAGAAAGTAACCATTTCCTGTCCAACAACTAATGTCTTTTCCTTTCCGCAGTGAAGGAATCCTGCCTCATTCTGCTGCAGACCATACCCGGCTCCATTGATCTGGAGATCTTTGAGCGCACCCTGGTCGCCAAGTTTCCAGAAATCATCAGTTACCACGATCTTCACATCTGGCAGTTGGCCGCCCACCGATATGTGGCCACCATTCACATCCAGTTCCAGAATCCCAAGCTCTACCTGAAGATCATAGAGCAGGTGCGGGCGTATTTCCACGAGCAGGGAATCGGAGCGGTCACCATCCAGCCGGAGTTCTATCCGTCCACCAACAAGAACGCCTCGGCGTCCCTGGAGTGCCTGATGCAATGCCAGGCCGCGGAGTGCATCGAAAAGGTCTGCTGTCGGGACTCGCGCACCGACCTTCGCGAGATCTGCGATGCTCCCAACGGCCGGAAGCCCAGCTCTCCAGCCAAGTGCCAAGGCACTAACCATGATCATGGCAAGAACAAATCCAAATCCTGCTCGGAACTGTGTGCTGTGGTGGTGGAGAAGCCCAAGGAGCTGAGTGCCGCGCAATTAATGGAGGGTAAGGAGCAGGATGCGACGAAACCCAAGTCCACGCTGCCACAGTCAGTATCCCAGCCGGTAATCCAAACTCCGGTAGAAGACACACCTCCAGACGCATCCGCGAGCGGCTGACTCATCTCAGCTTCTGTATAGTATTGAATCAAGGCTTCAAGATTTTGATAGTTTTAAGTTAGCTTACGAAATTGCCATATTCATTTCGGAGATCCTTGTCTGGACGATACGCTTAAATGTCTTTGGTTAGCAAAATGTAGTCGCATGTGACTAGAATCATACTGAATTTTGCCCACCAGTGTAGTTAGGAGTTAGATTTAATTAACGTTTACTATACATACTTTGTAACGCATATGTCTAAGGAATTTACAACCGAAAATTACAAGAAAATATACAGATATGGACGTCATTGGCTAGGACGATGATTTAACTATTTTACATAAATATAGGCGTATTAAAATATTTGGATTATGCGCATTGCAGTACTGCTTACTGCTTAAGTAGGCTCGAAGCACACAGTCGGTTAACAATTAGATCCGCGAGGATTTCACGGTGGTCCGAACTTTTAACATTTCGTCGATATCAATTAGGTCAGGTTAAGATAAGGCCCAGCTCTGATTCACTGGTGCCCGCCTCCACCCAAGTACTCCAAAGTGAAGAGGCGAATAATCATCGCCAGGTTGTTGGTCGCCGCATAATCGATCACGCTGCCATTATCGTCGGGCGTATGCCAGACACTGGGAAAGGGCACGGGAATCAGGTGGAGGATCGGTACATTTCGCCGGAGAAACGGTATGTGATCGTCCTCGATATAGGATGAGCTCATGGCTTGCGACTGGAAGTAGCGCGTAGGATCCCGTTGGGAAACACCGCTGGTGGCATAGCGCTCCAGAAGTTGTAGCTTGGCGAGACGCGTCTCCACAGACTGCATTCGCATGTACCAACCCTCGGTTTTGGCAAAGAAACTGTAGAAAGCGGGATCTGGAGCTCCCAGGAGATCCAAAAGCACCAGCATATCGATTCGATCCAGTTTTCCTTCCTGCTGCCACTTCCTGGCTAAGTGTCTGGCCCCATAAATAGAGTCCTCGGGTCCCCACTCTTCGAATGCCTCCTCACCGTCGAAGAAGAGCAGCATTAAACTGAGTGGAGTCCTCGTGAATGGAAGAAGTTGTTCCTGGAACACATGGGCCAAGTTCACGAGCATGGCGCAGGGCACGGCTGAGTCTGTGGCACCCAGAAACTTCACTCCAGGCATGTACTTGCTATCATAGTGGCAGGCTAGCACCAGATATCTCTCCGCGTTGGGATTTAGGGTGGCAATGATGTTGTGGAAATGCAACTTGCCCTTGATGGGTGCCGTATCATGGAAGCTGTCCAGCTCCACGTGCCAGCCAAGATTTTGAAGACTGTCCTTGATATAATTTCGCACAATGGTGTGGTTTCCCGTGCCCACAATCCTGGGTATCATAATGTTTTTGATTGCCTCCCTGAGATGCAGTTTATCCGACAGCATGCTGTACTCCAGAAACTTTGACTCTGACAGCTGGCTGGGGTTGTACGATTTCTGTTGATAAAATAAGAGGTTTGTTAGGAAACTATTGGCTCAGAGTGGTGGGTAGCTTAAAACCTGTAAACGTCCGACCAAATTATCTGTCGGGGCAACAGATCCTTTGACCATCGTGGCCATCAAGGCCGCATGAACGCACAGCGTCCACATATATGATGGTTGTCGGTGAAGCATATTTAATCGACTGATTGAAGAAGACGTGGCTACGTTCCGCGGATTTTCGTTTGTTTGTTCCACAGTGAGTGGGAGTATTTGCACCAACAGGTGGTTGTAATCAATTGCGGCAGGTGCCCAGGCTTCAAGGACGTGCGTCGATGGCACCGCTTCGGAACAGACTGCAGCATGTGGTTAAAAAATCTCCTGCGTGGCGCACACACACTAGGAATTTATGATATTAGCAAATATGTAGTTAGGGTCAACTTCTGGGATTTCTCGAACTTATAAATGCTTGAACAGCTGTTGGGTCGGCCATCGAGCAGGTGGCAACGCCATAAACAAACAGGTGGCAGCGCCGGTGTTTATAAATAAATTATGTGTACGATTTTTCAAAAGAGGGGATTATTTATGTTTTGTAATTCCAACATCAAAGAATATTACTTTCAATAGAAAGATAAGAACAATCTTAAATGGCAATTTTTCATACATAAAGTGAAAATAAAAATTTTGAAATATTTAACGGTTTTCCAGAGAAAAATGTTTGAAAAAATATGTATCTTTCGGGATAAACAAAAATTCTTTTTAGATTGTTTTATTTTACCTCATCCTAAGTCATTAAAACAAATTAAAATATTTTGTTTCTAAAAAAACAACTTCACAGTTCAAAATAAAACAAATGCAAGACGTCAGATGCTCGAGATGCAATTAGTTGATATTTCCAATCTCTATTAACGATGACCTTTAGGGAAATTCTACCTTTTTCCCAAATTTAAAGACTACCAACCTTTGGGATATCCACTAGCTCGAAACAAGCACCAAGATTGTAAATCTTTTTTCGCGGCTTTGGAAGCAACTTTGTTACAGCATCAATAAAAGAAAAATTACGGAATGGAACACGCATTTTCGTTTTCTTTAATACAAATTATGCACACACATAAAACACTAGACAACAAACTATTCGGCACGTTTTCCACGCATCGTTTATCGAAACTTATGCAATGGAAAACGATTACACGGGATAGTTACACGCCACTTTCTCCTCCCTCGATGGCATGTAAGCATTTGTTTATGCGTATGTACAGAGCGCTTTTTAGTCTTAACTATAGAGTTTGGAAATGGGAAACAGTCCTGGCATTCATCCTGCCGGAGATTAGTCCTCCTTGACGGCCTTGGAGCCGGGTGTTCCGAAATACGCCCGGTAGATATACAGCCCCAGAGCAATGTGCAGCGACACTACCGCGCCCACGGCGGATGCAATATTGACTTTAACCTCGGTCAGACTAAAGAATTGGTCCAGAACAAAACCTTTGAGAACAAAGAACGTCACAACGGGCAGGAAAACTATGAGCATGCAGTAGAACAGCACTGTTTTGAAAGAGCTGTAGTCCTGCGAGTCCTGTAAATAGTAAACTATGGTATTAGGGAGCCGGCAAATGAGCTGCTAATGTTTACGTGTGACTGCTGGCGGGTCTGTTTCTGTGCGGCTCCGTTTCCGGCTCCTCCACTTTTCTTGCTTTTGTTCGACATAATTCTAGCTAGCTCTGACCCAGTTTAATTGAAAATAGCCAATATTTCTTATAGTTTCACTTTTTGCTTTGGCCTGCCATTCGGTTATCAAAAATATTTTTGACAAATCACAAATCACATGATAAATGGTATGGCCGTATTGGCTTAGCAAAAATACTCAATAATGTTATCGTTCACGGTAACGATTCACGGGTTTAATCAGAATAACTTGTTGCTTGTTTTGAATACATACAATGTTTTATTTTGAAGCCCTTATTTTTGTAAATAATCATAAAGTATTTTCTACTTAACACTACTATTCTTTGTTCGCAGTAGTAAAACGTAATGAAATTATTTATCTTGCTGAAGTGTTTGGATTATATATATAATACAGATAAAATAGATTATTCAGAAATAAATAAAATTGAATACAAAATATTGGTATTTGATAGAATTTTAAATAATTAAAAGAAATATAAGAACTATTTTGCGGTCCTCGCATGTAACATTTGCGGTATATTTTAGTATTATCTTCAACACTACCAGCGAATTGCGTCACCTCGCATGCGGTCACATTAAAGCGAAAGGAAAACAAAGCGAACGGAGACGCGAATCAAAGCGCACGCGGCAAAATGTAAACTTGCTTATTGGTTTATTTATAACAGTTGCCGTCATCGCAGTCGTGGATTTGGCCCGTTGCTTGCGTGTGTTAATTTAATTTATTTCAGCCATTGGCAATTGCTGCGTATATTCGGTAGTAATTAACCGAATACAGAAATCTATAGGTATTGCGAACGCCTGCAGTTTGCCGCCCGATCGCGTACAGTTGAGACGCGCATTTTTTTTCACCTCGCCAGCCAGGGAATTTTCCACGATGGTCTTAACGAATTTCGAGTGCTGGGCACATGGCGATCCGGTGACAGCCGCCAATTTCGAAACCGGGACACTTCGCCCTGCCATCGATCCGTTCAATCCACGTGCTGTCACCCACCTGCCGGCTGCATTTATTACTGAAGCCGACGCCAACAACAACAACAGCATCAACAGCAGCAGCACTCACCTAAGTGGGCCACCGATGCAGGAAGTCGCTATGCCCCTGGAGGTGCGCTGCAAGAAGCGCCTGAATCCCAATGATCCAACTGGCGGGGACTCGGACGTGGACCACCCAATGTACACCAAGCGCTGCCGCTACGATGATGTAGACTTGGCTGCCCAGTATTGCAATGGTATGTATATTTGATTATAGCTTTAAAACTTAATGAACCACGTGTGTTTGTTATACTTTTGTTCAAGTAATAGCTCATAATACTCTTAAGCTGAAACCGGAATCAGCCGTCAGATAATTTCTGCTGTAATTTTTGGTGTTAATCACTTGGCCTTGAGTTTATTTTTTCCACACATTTAATTGGCGTTGCGAGGAAAGTGTCGTAAAATTTGTAATCTTACAAAATTGGCTGACCTCACAGCCTAATTCGTTTTCTGTGGCCCGGCTTGGTGACCTGGGTTATCAGTTTTCATTTGTTTAGTGTGATTTCCGCTATCGCTGGCACTCACGACGATAAGCACTTGACAGGGACTTAATTTAAGCAAACCTGCTTGGCTTGCTTGCCCAAACACGGTGTCAGAGTCTTGCAATAATGTTCATCCCTTGATTTGAAGCAATCTGCATTCGCAATAGCTTTTGAGGGCGAGTGGGTGGAGAACAGCCGGTAAGAAAAGTGTGTATATCTAACAAGTGGGAATCAATATCTATACCCGACGAAGCAGAAGGCCTGGCAGGTTTAGGTAGGAATGAAGGAGCTTATGGGAGAATTAATGGGTTGTGCAAGCAATAAAAAGTAATATAAAGTTTGCACTTCCTTTGAAGCAATTTAAATTCATATTTAAGTGTCAGTTTTTAAATAGTGCCTATTCCGGCTTACCGTATCTGTAAACAAACACAAAAAAAAAAACGGAGATAAGAAATGACAGCATTCGCAACTCGACGCTGTCAACGACGCTTGAGTTGTTTATAAATAAACAATCGGGGTAATTGGGGCAACTATCGGCGTCGACAGTGCAGCAGCACCGGCAGCAACGTGTTGCGCATGCAGTGCCCCTGATTGCGTTTACTAATCGGTTTCTCTCTTTTTTTGTCTCACCTTGCAGATTTCTTTTCACTGCCTGCCACACAAATAATTGGAACACAGGCCTGCTTAATGGATTACGAGATGCAGGCCAACGGCGG
Organism: Drosophila pseudoananassae pseudoananassae; assembly: GCA_018153035.1. Taxonomy (NCBI): domain Eukaryota; kingdom Metazoa; phylum Arthropoda; class Insecta; order Diptera; family Drosophilidae; genus Drosophila; species Drosophila pseudoananassae. The sequence continues at coordinate 2,203,521 of JAECXR010000042.1, read as the reverse complement.
CAGTATGATGGAGGCAGAGGCGGCCCAGTCCCATGACCATCATCAGCAGCACCAGCAGCAGCACCAGCAGCTTCTTCACCAACGCATTCATCAGCATTATCAAGGTCATTTGCACCGCGCTAACCGTGATGTGAGTCGTTGCATGATGTCGCACATGATTTAGAGTCCCGCGTGAATATATGAAACCTAAAATGTATATAAAATGAACGCAATTGTACTCCCACTCAAAAATGTATGAAACACATGCAACAGTTCACCGCGACGCGTCTCTCGTTATTTGCTAAGCAAGCAGTATATCCATGAGTTATAAGCAAAAAGTTAACAAAACACAGAAAATGAAATGAATTAACAAAACCAAAAAGTTCAATATGTAAAATATAAAAGCAGCGAACGAATCAATCATGCAGTCAATACTCTGAACAAGATGTTGAAACCCATCCCTTTGTACAATCAAATCCAAGCTAACTCAAATGTACTTAACTACCTAATTGAAATACTTAATTAACAAAAAGTAAATTGCAATCGGCATTTAAAGAAGCAATGTAGTCTTAAGTAAAGTGTATAAACCTGCTTAGAGCCTTCACAAAGTGTTGGATGTGCATACACAGTTTAGGTTGTAAGCTTTTCAAACAACTTGATGTTCTACTAAATAAGTTGTAGTTTAATTGTAAACACTTATCACCATAAGTTCAAAATGTCAACGAAGATAATGTATCTTAGTCCTTATTCGATTTTATTATCAGTTGTATGAAGTACAAAGGACTTTCACAGATTTGTAATTTAAAATTCTATGAAATTATTGAAACAATCTTGGAATTATGTGTAATTGTAAATTGACCTATCATGCAATAACACTTTGTGGAAGATCTAAAGAAAAAGCAACCCGACAACTACACGAAATTTAAAAAAAACTGATGGACAAACTCCACTCTCTGCTCGTTTACAGAACCCGCAGAGCAACAAGCTGAGCCTAGGAAGCGCAAATCAAGAAATGACCTAGATCTCTGCGAGAAAATCCAAAAATGTAATGCCAAGTGCAGCGAAACCGAGGCGGACTTGTACATAGCCACGCATGGCGGTTGTCTGCATCACTTCCGTAAGCTGAGCGGCACGGAGCAGGAGTCTGATATCTGATATCTGAACAGAACCCCTAGGGTTGTCTATAGCCTAAGCCGATATAGAATCAATGAAAGCATTGTAAACCTACCTAAGTAGCAAAGTAAGTTCCGCATATCGAAACACAAAGGTGCTTAGTCTTAGTATTTGGATTCAAATAAAATCAGAAGCTAACCTTGAGCAGCACATCTTCAACTGACTTTCGATGGAAACTTGAACTATATTTTCAAAGATAAATTGTACATGGTATTTGTAAAGTGTATTCTCTAGATAAATGCTGCGGTAAATGCAATTAAATGTCTGTACTTAAGAATACTAGATGCGGCTGTGATCTTGGGATCGTTTCAGTATATCTTCAGTGTCTGCTTCTTAAGGTTCTCCACGTCAATGTAGTTCTCCTGCACGTCCTTAACCATAAAGTCGACCAGGTTGTCTAGGTCGTATTTGGGCTGCCAGTTCCAGTCTCTACGGGCCTCGGAGTCGTCGAACACCTGTGGCCACGAGTCGGCAATCAGTTGGCGGCTGTCCGGCTTGTAGGTCACGTGCAGATTGGGCACGTGCTTGCTCAGTTTGTCCACCAGTTCTTCCGGCGTGAAGGACATGGCGGTTACGTTGTAGACGCGGCGCTTCAGCACTTCATTTGGCGCGCTCATGAATTCAAGGAGGGATCTAAAGAGGTTATGAAAATATATTAATTTTATTTAAATGATTTACAAATATTTAGAAATAATTACCTTAAGCAATCCTCGATGTACATCATTGGCAGTCGTGTGTCTGGACGAAGGTAGCAAGTGTATTTACCGTGCCGCAGTGCATCATGGAACACGGCCACGGCATAATCTGTAAAATATTTTAAATATAAATAAATGCATAATCTTAGTAGCTTGTTTTTAATACTTGGATTTAAAAATTTACATTTCTACTCATCCATATCAATTTAATCTATAAATGTCTAAAAGTATGCAACATTATCTCATTATATTTAATTTGAATAACTACTTAATAGGTTAAAAATAAATGTTTGTTACAAAATTTAAATTGTTTAGAAAATTATAAATTTATAAAATTAATATTTTTATTAGTTATAATAGCATTTTATGATTTTAAAGAAAACTATTTAAATGAGACTAAAATGAATTACTTTAAGAAAGCCCATTTCCTAATATCATGAAAGTTTCTCTACAATTCAATAAAAAACATCTTTAGCCTAGTCAACAACTTAATGGGTCAAGAGGTATCCACATAATAGGTACACCCCCAAATTATTCCTATTGTCATGCTCTTTGATTATCATAAACTATCAGCAATTGAGGCATTTTATGATATGGAATTGGATTAAATAAAGCTTGAAATGCGCTTGACGACACAGTTTCAAACGAGGGAAAGTATCTTCAAGATGGTTATTTTTTGCAATGGAAATTGGAAAAAGACATTTCCTACCTGTGGTACCACCACCTGGTGGATCACTGGAAATGACTCCCGGGAAACGCAGGCACCTGAAGTCCAGGCCAAACTTATGGTAGTAGTACTCGCCAATTAGCTCGGCATGTACCTTGGAAACACCATAAATGGTACGCGGACGTTGGATCTGGTTAAGTAGGACAATAAGTCAGTATCGAACAAACTTTCAGTTGGTGGCCGTAATTTTCATACCGTAACGTTTGGAGTGGGATTGCGGGGACTGTCGGGCCCGAAAGCCCCAATGGTGCTTGGCACAAAGATGCGAAGCTTGTACTGTTTGGCCAACTCTATGACGTTGTGGACACCCTCGATGTTGACCCTAGAATATAAATATTACATTTAATAAACATTTAAAAATTTTATTTAATCTATAAAGCTTTAAAAAAATAAAACGATTAGGTTTGTGCGACACAACAAAATTATAATGATTGATTGTTGTCTTAGAAACAATTCTATTTTTACACTGATAATTATGAAAAATGCATCGTTTCATGAAAAATAATAATTATTACATAAAAAAACGTTTAATTTATAGAAAAATACTTAGTAATTTTTTAATGCAAGCCACCAAGTATTTTAGGATCCTTACCTGACAGCCAGTGGAACATTCTGTTCTCCCACAGCACTGAGTAGAGCTGAGAAGTGGATCAGCCAGTCGATCCGATGATCCACCACGATCTTCTGCAGACCCTTGAAATCCAGGATATCGGCAAAGATATACGGCCCATTGTCCGTTACCTCTTTACTGGGCTTGATTATGTCAGAAAGGATCACATTGTGGCTGCCATATTGGGTTCTCAGGAGCTTGGCACACTCGATGCCCAATTGCCCCAAACCACCTGGGAAAAAAACGATAAGAAACACGAATAAAATAATTCCTTTAAACTAACTTAATAGCTCATATTAAAAGTTTGAAAATTTCCCCTCAAAACAATTACTATTTTTAATCAAATATTTTGCTTTCAGCAACATATATTTCCAAAATAAACCTGTAGGGATATATATTTTTAGATGTATTCTGAAATATATTATGCGACAGATGGGCGACAGCCTTGAGGGCCGTGTCGCCATGCGAATAAATATATACCGGACACGTGGCAGGGGCTACTGACCTGTAATCAGAATCTTGGGTGGCCTGCCCTGGACAGGGATTTGATGTACACTGCGGCGCTGGAGCAGCAGCTGGCTAATGATTGGAGTTATCCTTGATACCTGCTGGGTACTTGGGGTGGGGGCCGCCAGGGCCAGGTTGGCGAGGCATTTGCGAAACATTCTAGGAGTCGATTCAAAATCCCGGACACGACACGCGCAGTGAACGAGTGATGATTTTCAACTGATTTCAAAATTTGCAAAACATTTTTCATGAAGCTCTCAGAATTACATACCGCCTAATTTCCGCTATATGTTTTCCCCATATATATCGCGTGAGCACTCGGATCCCGTCGGCTGCCGACGCCTTCAACTCGCTTAGTTATTTGGATTAGTTTAGTGAGTGTTGGTTACTTGGCAGCCAGTCAAATTCCAAGGGGGAGCTGTCGCCATGGCGCACTGATTCTGTTTGGGAGGCCAGGCCAGACCACACCAGACCAGGCCGCCAATAATCAAGTGATTCAATAAAAACGAAAGCGAACCAAGTGGAGGAGGCCTGGCGGTTGACAAAAACATCAAAAACAACATTCAGATGTCGGTTCAGATGGATTGGATGGGTTTCCTTTTATGTGGGGGGCATGTCTAAATCAGAAAAAACAAACTCATTGTACATAGTATTGTCCGAGTTATGCAATTGCTTTTTATAGGGTGATCTGTAGGGGAGCTTCGGGACAGGCCCCCTTTTTTTTGGGGGTGGGTCTTTTTAGAAGACTGCGCCGTTTTAATAGTCACATAAAAATCCTCTATCCAAATATTCATTTTTAAGTTATGAAGTATATACATTCTTAAAATAAAATGGACTTCAAAACTCATTTTTTTGTAATGCCTAAATTTTTTTTTATATATTTTTTTAAATAGCTATCTAATTTATTTATTTCAATAATATTCAAAAAACTTTGGGATATAAATTAATTTATTGTTTAAAAAATCCGTTCAACATCCTGTTATTTCTTTATTTGCATATCCAGAATGACTGTCAGTATCTCTTTGATAAACTTGAACCGCAGATGAAATTAACCTTGGACACAAATTTCGATTTCATTGCCAGTGACCGCATTTGCCTAAATGGATTTATACTAGCGGGCTGATCCGGACCCAGATCGGACACGTGTAGTGTCGAGATAGTCGAGTGCAATGAATTAGCGCAAGTTTAGATGACAGGGAACGATTTTCCGACGGGGGCTTATCGTCAACTGGGGGTCTACAGGGTGTGCAGTAGCCTTGGCAATTGGAAATCTCTCAACTGCATGACGTCGATCGGTTATATGCCAACACATCCTATAAATACTATGCACTTGGACACAAAAATATTATTTGTTTTCCCAGAGAAAAACAAAAACAACTGGAATTCTCACTTGTCACACTTTTCCTTGTTGTCTCCCCCCTTTGCAAAAAAGGTAATTTAAGTACCAAATATTAGAAGTGTGGAATAATTCTTAGTTCATCTGTTTTGAAGATATATCTCTCAAAAATATGAGTGTAGCTAACACTATTGAAAATATCAATATCTATAAAATGGTATTAAAAATGCATGGGAGGGACAATATGCCCCAGCAAAGGCTGTATCTTCTCCAAACATCATCCGATTCATTAGCGGAATACCTTAAACGATTTGTGGATCGATTCTCCATAAATCTGGATCAAAATCTGAGAACATAATATTTTTTAGATTTTTTGTCAAATTTTCTGGGGGTCCCCTCGCAAAATCCCGAAAAATACATGGAGCCACTATATGGCCTACACCGATGGCTATATCTTTGGCAAAAATTATCCGATTCATTAGCGGAATACCTTAAACGATTTGTGGATCGATTCTCCATAAATCTGGATCAAAATCTGAGAACATAATATTTTTTAGATTTTTTGTCAAATTTTCTGGGAGTCCCCTTGCAAAATCCCGAAAAATGCATGGAGTCACTATATAGCCTCCAGCGATGGCTATATCTTTGGCAAAAATTATCCGATTCATAAGCGGAATACCTTAAACGATTTGTGGATCGATTCTCCATAAATCTGGATCAAAATCTAAGAAAATGATATTTTTTAGATTTTTTGTCAAATTTTCTGGGGGTACCTTTGCAAAATCCCGAAAAATGCATGGAGCCACTATATGGCCTCCAGCGATGGCTATATCTTTGGCAAAAATGATCCGATTCATTAGCGGAATACCTTAAACGATTTGTGGATCGATTTTCCATAAATCTGGATTAAAATCTGGGAACATAATATTTTTTAGATTTTTTGTCAAATTTTCTGGGAGTCCCCTTGCAAAATCCCGAAAAATGCATGGAGTCACTATATGGCCTCCAGCGATGGCTATATCTTTGGCAAAAATTATCCGATTCATAAGCGGAATACCTTAAACGATTCGTGGATCGATTCTCCATAAATCTAGATCAAAATCTGAGAACATAATATTTTTTAGATTTTTTGTCAAATTTTCTGGGGGTACCTTTGCAAAATCCCGAAAAATGCATGGAGTCACTATATGGCCTCCAGCGATGGCTATATCTTTGGCAAAAATGATCCGATTCATTAGCGGAATACCTTAAACGATTTGTGGATCGATTCTCCATAAATCTGGATCAAAATCTGAGAACATAATATTTTTTAGATTTTTTGTCAAATTTTCTAGGGGGTCCCCTTTCAAAATCCCGAAAAATGCATGGAGTCACTATATGGCCTCCAGCGATGGCTATATCTTTGGCAAAAATGATCCGATTCATTAGCGGAATACCTTAAACGATTTGTGGATCGATTCTCCATAAATCTGGATCAAAATCTGAGAACATAATATTTTTTAGATTTTTTGTCAAATTTTCTGGGGGTCGCCTTGCAAAATCCCGAAAAATGCATGGAGTCACTATATGGCCTACACCGATGGCTATATCTTTGGCAAAAATTATCCGAATCATTAGCGGAATACCTTAAACGATTTGTGGATCGATTCTCCATACATCTGGATCAAAATCTGAGAACATAATATTTTTTGGATTTTTTGTCAAATTTTCTGGGGGTCCCCTTTCAAAATCCCGAAAAATGCATGGAGTCACTATATGGCCTCCAGCGATGGCTATATCTTTGGCAAAAATTATCCGATTCATTAGCGGAATACCTTAAACGATTTGTGGATCGATTCTCCATAAATCTGGATCAAAATCTGAGAACATAATATTTTTTAGATTTTTTGTCAAATTTTCTGGGGGTCGCCTTGCAAAATCCCGAAAAATGCATGGAGTCACTATATGGCCTACACCGATGGCTATATCTTTGGCAAAAATTATCCGATTCATAAGCGGAATACCTTAAACGATTTGTGGATCGATTCTCCATACATCTGGATCAAAATCTGAGAACATAATATTTTTTGGATTTTTTGTCAAATTTTCTGGGGGTCCCCTTTCAAAATCCCGAAAAATGCATGGAGTCACTATATGGCCTCCAGCGATGGCTATATCTTTGGCAAAAATTATCCGATTCATTAGCGGAATACCTTAAACGATTTGTGGATCGATTCTCCATAAATCTGGATCAAAATCTAAGAAAATGATATTTTTTAGATTTTTTGTCAAATTTTCTGGGAGTCCCCTTGCAAAATCCCGAAAAATGCATGGAGCCACTATATGGCCTCCACCGATGGCTATATCTTTGGCAAAAATTATTCGATTCATTAGCGGAATACCTTAAACGATTTGTGGATCGATTCTCCATAAATCTGGATTAAAATCTGGGAACATCATATTTTTTAGATTTTTTGTCAAATTTTCTGGGAGTCCCCTTGCAAAATCCCGAAAAATGCATGGAGCCACTATATGGCCTCCACCGATGGCTATATCTTTGGCAAAAATTATCCGATTCATTAGCGGAATACCTTAAACTATTCGTGGATCGATTTTCCATAAATATAGATCAAAATCTGAGAACATAATATTTTTTAGTTTTTTTGTCAAATTTTCTGGGGGTCCCCTTGCAAAATCCCGAAAAATGCATGGAGCCACTATATGGCCTCCACCGATGGCTATATCTTTGGCAAAAATTATTCGATTCATTAGCGGAATACCTTAAACGATTTGTGGATCGATTCTCCATAAATCTGGATTAAAATCTGGGAACATCATATTTTTTAGATTTTTTGTCAAATTTTCTGGGGGTCCCCTTGCAAAATCCCGAAAAATGCATGGAGCCACCATATGGCCTCCACCGATGGCTATATCTTTGGCAAAAATTATCCGATTCATTAGCGGAATACCTTAAACGATTTGTGGATCGATTCTCCATAAATCTGGATTAAAATCTGGGAACATAATATTTTTTAGATTTTTTGTCAAATTTTCTGGGAGTCCCCTTGCAAAATCCCGAAAAATGCATGGAGCCACTATATGGCCTCCACCGATGGCTGTATCTTTGGCAAAAATTATCCGATTCATAAGCGGAATACCTTAAACGATTCGTGGATCGATTTTCCATAAATCTGGATTAAAATCTGGGAACATAATATTGTTTAGATTTTTTGTCAAATTTTCTGGGGGTCCCCTTGCAAAATCCCGAAAAATGCATGGAGCCACCATATGGCCTCCACCGATGGCTATATCTTTGGCAAAAATTATCCGATTCATAAGCGGAATACCTTAAACGATTCGTGGATCGATTTTCCATAAATATAGATCAAAATCTGAGAACATAATATTTTTTAAATATTTTTAATCCCCTTGGGAGTCCCCTTGCAAAATCCCGAAAAATGCATGGAGCCACTATATGGCCTCCACCGATGGCTATATCTTTGGCAAAAATTATCCGATTCATAAGCGGAATACCTTAAACGATTCGTGGATCGATTTTCCATAAATATAGATCAAAATCTGAGAACATAATATTTTTTAAATTTTTTTAATCCCCTTGGGAGTCCCCTTGCAAAATCCCGAAAAATGCATGGAGCCACTATATGGCCTCCACCGATGGCTATATCTTTGGCAAAAATTATCCGATTCATTAGCGGAATACCTGAAACGATTTGTGGATCGATTTTCCATAAATATAGATCAAAATCTGAGAACATAATAATTTTTAGTTTTTTTGTCAAATTTTCTGGGGGTCCCCTTGCAAAATCCCGAAAAATGCATGGAGCCACTATATGGCCTCCACCGATGGCTATATCTTTGGCAAAAATTATCCTTAATACCTTAAATACCTTAAACAATTTGTGGATCGATGCTCCATAAATCTGGATCAAAATCTGAGAACATAATATTTTTTAGTTTTTTTGTCAAATTTTCTGGGAGTCCCCTTGCAAAATCCCGAAAAATGCATGGAGCCACTATATGGCCTCCACCGATGGCTATATCTTTGGCAAAAATTATCCGATTCATTAGCGGAATACCTGAAACGATTTGTGGATCGATTTTCCATAAATATAGATCAAAATCTGAGAACATAATAATTTTTAGTTTTTTTGTCAAATTTTCTGGGGGTCCCCTTGCAAAATCCCGAAAAATGCATGGAGCCACTACCATATATGGCCTCCAGCGATGGCTGTATCTTTGGCAAAAATGATCCGATTCATTAGCGGAATACCTTAAACGATTTGTGGATCGATTCTCCATAAATCTGGATCAAAATCTGAGAACATAATATTTTTCAGATATTTTGTTAAATTTTCTGGGGGTCCCCTTGGAAAAATCCGAAAAATGCATGGAGCCACTATATGGCCTCCAGCGATGGCCATATATTTGGCAAAAATGATCCGATTCACGAGCGGAATACCTTAAACAATTTGTAGATCGATTCTCCATAAATCTGCATCAAAATCTGAGAACATAATATTTTTCAGATATTTTGTTAAATTTTCTAGGGGTCCCCTTGCAAAATTCCGAAAAATGCATGGAGCCACTATATGGCCGCTGGCGATGGCTATATCTTTGGCAAAAATTATCCGATTCATTAGCGGAATACCTTAAACGATTTGTGGATCGATTCTCCATAAATCTGGATCTAAATTTGAAAACATCATATTTTTTAGATTTTTTGTCAAATTTTCTGGGGGTCCCCTTGCAAAATCCCGAACATTTTTTTTTCCTTATTTTTTGTCCAATTTTCTGGAGTATCGACAATATGGCACCAGCGAAGTCTGTTACTTCTCTAAACATCATCCGATTCTTGGACGGAATACCTTAAACGATTTGTGGGTGGATTCTCCATAAATCTATTTATTCTGTTTGGCATCTACACATTAGTTCTTATATTTTCTAGAGCCATAGTGAATGTATCTACAACTAATCATAATTGCAGCCAAAAACCAGCTGAAAAAGTAAAAATAAGCCTTAATTACCTTAGCCTTCATTTTTTCAGCGATTTACTGTCATAATTCTGATAATTTCACTTGCAATTTCATTATAATGCTCCTCCAAACGGTGTTGGCTTTGGGCCAGGCCCATTCTGAAGGGGGAGAGCGACCTCTGATCTGTGGTCACAGATCGCCACACCTGAGCTCCACAACGGCGTCCACAAAGGGAATCAGTGTTGGAGCCAGAGCTGGAGTTCGAGTCGAACTGTAAGTTGAAGTCTTCTTCGGAGTTGGAGTCAGCGAAGTGTGGCGCCAGGTGTGGAATCCAAATGAGAGTCGTCGCATTTGCCGCATGCCACTAGCAGGAAGCTCCTCTGCTCGGGCCGACATTTCTGGTAGAAATCTTGAGTAATCCGCTGGGCTGTAACATTTTACAAGAAACAGTTTTCGAGTGAATACCAAACGAGGCGGTTCGTCTACCAAATAATCGGAGAACTCAACGAATTTCAACCAAAATTAAAGCCAAGTGATGTTGGCTAATTGAATTAAAAGTGTAAAGAAAAGCAAGAGTGCGTTCGAAAGTGAAGTGTATAAGATTTCAAGAAATTCATGTGTTTTTAAGTAATTTCGAATAAAATTTATGGTTCTTATATTCTTAAAAAGAGGATTAAAGAGAACAAAAACAAAGTCATTTTCTGATTTTAAGTTAAAAACAAGGCGGCACTCTAATTGGATTATCTTTTTTTATTGAGTAAGTTAAGGGGCTTTAAAAAAATGCTTTATACTCTAAATAAAGTATACATTTGTGTGCTTAAATGTGAAAACACTAATAATACTTTCCATATGTTAACTTTCTTCATAAAAATCATCTTTAACAATTAGCCTACATCCCAAAAAGGCAAAACTTTATTTGAGAATAAAACCCAAATACTGACTTATTTTGGCAGTTATTTCTTTTTAAAATTGTTTTTATAAAGTTTCTCAAAACAAGACTGTTTATTATTTCAGAATTTTTCTTTTCCAAGCAATAAAATTTTATCATTTAATCTTGAATCATTAATTACATTTATAATAAAAGCTTTCTTTCCTTTTTCGTAATAAATTTCCTGCCATATGAATTGTATCTGACTCACCTAAATCTAAATCTAAGCTTTTAGGAACCGTTAGCCGTTGAACTAACTTAAACAGTTATTTAATTAATAGAGTGAGAGGTTAGAGGAGGGGAGAGGGACCAAAAAGAAATCAGAGCAGGTGAAATTGTCGCAACAGAATGGAATTGCGAGTGAAAAGGGGGCTGGGGGCGGCAAAGGAGGCGGGCCTTCACTTAGTGTGACTTCAAGGCGTGCAGTGCAAGCTCAGTCTGGCAAAGAAACTACAGATACCCCTAAAGATACAGATACAAATACAAATAGAGATTCAGCTACAGCAGTGTATAGATGCAGGTACATAGGGAGCTACAAACAATGATGAAAACGACAATAATTTCAAGGTTCGTTTGATGTAAACTCCGGTGCGCATGCGTAGAAACGGTCGACGGTGGCAGAAGATAAAGCTAAAACCGAAGCTGAATCGGCGGTTAACGTTTCACTCTATGTATTCGAATTTTTTGCAGCTGCTTCTATTTTTTTCCATTTTTTTTGTTAAATGATTACAAAATTTTCGTTGAAAAGCCATGTTACGCTTCTCGGCGCAAAGAGTTTCTTTTTGTTTTCGCTTCGAGTTGCGCAGTTGCATGGTATGGGCGGTTTTTGGTGGGTGGCAGACGAATATACCTTAGTTATAGTTATGGCCATGCCATGGAGAAGTATAATGTCTGAATGTTATGAAGACGAGACGAGTCTTTTGGGCTATTGCACAAGATATCGCGTCTACGACTTCCTGTCGTACGACCACGGACTCCAATAATGAAGAAGTTTATGAGGCGTTAGAAGTGCATTACGAGATGGTAGCAGATTAAAATATCATAACCATTTTGGCAAAGTTTTGGGGGTTAAATAAATAATTATATTAGTCTCCTAAAAGAGTATAGGAGCTCTCGAATCAAGAGCCTATCAAGATTAGGATCTTACGGTGGGGCTTTTTTCAAAATACATTTTGGCCACCTGGCCGAAAATTCTTTGAGGGGTTTACCTTTTAAAACTGAAATCTACTCATAATCGACTTATTATTAAACAAGAGGTTTTATTTAAAATCTGGTTCCATTACTAAAAATACATGATTTAATCAATTCTTTCCTACTAATTCAAAGCAACTCAATTGGCTCTAATCGCGATGCAAAAAATTTGATTAAACTCTATTGAATATACGTAGTAACACAATGGGCCATAAATTATAAGGCAAGAAAATCCAGACAGGGCACGGTTTGATTAATAGCTGACCATTGGACATATGTTTGGAATCGGAATCTTATCAGTCGAAGCCCTCCAATAAATTCAAATGAATACCCTGGCCATAAAGACCTGGAGTTTCAACTGTCCCGGACCTATTCAGATTAGATGACCCTCAAAAGTACTAGACTGCTGCACTCAATGGGACTTTCCTACGTTTATCAGGAGGATAGGAAGTTTCCTTAAAAACCGACTGCAGTTTGATTTTTTATTTCATTTGTTTAACGACCCTCATAGGAGTTGATGCGATCGATAACGAGATCATTCACCAGCTCCTTCATGTTCTTGGCAATGATAAAGTCCAGATGGTTGAAGCTCTGCACGGGCACCCGATGGTCCTCCGTCAGGTGGGTGAACTTCGAGACAAGGGTGTCCACATCCTGGGGTCCGCACAAGGCATCATTGTTGCTGGAGTAGGAGTGGGTGGGGGCGGTGATCAGGCTGAGGTCGTAGTCTGGGGGCACTTCCTGGCCGTAGATCTCCTTGTTCTTCTTGGTGCCCCAGTCGTACTGACGGAACTCGTGCGAAGCCCAAAGCTGCAGGAAGTGGATGCCCTGGTTGCTGGAGGAGCCGGCCGGATGGGTCTCAACCAAAACACTCATGGAGCTCTAAAAAAATAGGAATAGGAAGTCAGTTATTATCCTTCCAAATATTTTCCTGCATCCCAGAACTCACCGCGTTGGAGTTCACGTAGCCGCCATTGGCAAACATGATGAAGGCATTGTTACAAATCGAGTTAGCCATGTGACAGCTATTGTCCACCACCCGGTTAACCAGATTGTTGTGCGGAATCAGTTCAGTGTCCACCAATAGCTGGTTCCATATTCCGCCGGGAGTGCCCACCAACGAGCCCAGGGTCCTGAAGACGAAGGACGTGCCGTGCTCGAAGAAAGCGCACGGAGCCAGCAAATGGCCAGACTTGATCTTCTCATTGTACTCAGGACGTTCGGACAGCAGAACGAGGTAAACGGTGGTACCCTGAGAATGTCCAGCGTAATGGACCTGCGAGAATCCGGTCACGTCAATAATATAATCAATCATGGCGGGAATGTCAATGGTTCCGATCTCATGCCAGTCAAAGTGCCAGAACTTGGGACTGTTTATAGAGATGATGTTATTCTCCCGGGAGTAGATGTTGCCACGGGCATTGCCCAGCCACACATCGTATCCGGCATCGGCCAGGAGGTAGGCCAGCGAGTTGTCCGGTCCGGAGGAGAGGAAGCAGTCGGAGTTACTGAAGAGTCCGTGCTGCAGGAGCACCGGAGGGCGCTTCTCGTTCTGGTTCTTCAGCTTGTGGGAGTAGGGAATGCGGAAGAGGGTCAGCACGTATCCATCCTCGGTGACCACAGTGTGCGCTTCGGCCGGGTAGCCGTGGGAACGGATCCTTTCATCCGACTTGATGATCTCACTGAGACAGTAGTCTGACTTCTCGGCGGCGGCCAGGCCGACGGCCAAGCAGAACACTAGCAAGTATGCGATGGCACCCATTTTCGAGGTGATTGCTGGTCACTACCCATGGGGCCTTTCTTATATAGTCGGGTCTTATCGGCTGGCCCAAACTGATTTATAGAGATAATCAGGGCCCCTACACGGTAACCAGGTTTCGACACTTCTTACTCCGAATTTTCCAATTTTAAGCCTCATATATAATTTAAAATTTATTCTTTTAGGAGTTTCTCTTAATGAATTTGTTTGCTTTGTAATAGAGTTAATAATAGGCTAAAATATAATATAATTAAATTTTTCCAAGTGCTGATTCGGGTGCGTCATAACCCAGCTGGAAATTTTGATAGGAACATGTGTCCCATCAAGGGGGTCTCGTCTACCGTTCTGCGGAACTTTCGGTCTATAATAAAACATAATTTATTTTTAATTTCAAGAACCCTCCGTCTAATCTAGCTAATATATGATGGGAGGTGTATCCCGAAGCAAGTGAACACATGATTACTGTTTTGTTTATTTTGATTATAGCTTTCTAAATTTAATCGAGTTTTACTTTCCGAATTCCATTATTGACTTATCACCGCTGATTTGAACAGGGAAATGGGCAATAAATAATTGAGTTTGAACCTTTGTTTACTCCTAGCTATGTGCCAGGTTGGCCATATCCTGTCAGATCCGCCCATTCAATCCAGGATTTAGCCATTATGTGGCTGCCCATCTGCCTCCTACTGCTCTGTTTTGGCCAAAGCCTAATCAGGGCCGAAAGCTGCCCGCCATCGCAGGCCATTTTACCTTGTCGGTGTTCCTTGAGAGGAAAGGAAATTCAAATATGGTAAGCACTTATTGTTTATTTACTTTTAAAAAGAACCATTAAATAATACTCTATTTTCTTATTATTTGAAAGCACCTTTTAATGATAATTTAATTTAATCACAATTTTCCATTTTTATATTATACAACCTGGCCGTAAATTAACACTGATAATGCCTTTCCGTGCAGGTGTTCGCACAGCAATCTGCCGCAGATCATGGACGGCCTGAAGGCCGTGGAGCGCAACATCAAAGGGAGGATCGACGAACTGGTGCTGGAGAACAACCAACTGCCGGCTCTTCCAGGACGCTTCTTTGGCAGCCTGCAGATCGTGAGGCTGATGCTCCGGCACAACAGCATCGAACGGGTCTCCAACGGGTGGCTTAACGAGCTGGAGAACGGCCTGGTGGAGATCTTCGTGGTGGAGCCGCAACTTCGGAGTATTCCCGCCGAGAGTCTGAACGGGATGATCAACATGCTGGCCATCACCATCCAGAGCGAGGAGCTGAAGCATCTGCCGGACTTCTCGGGCCTCCTGAGTCTCACCTACCTGAGCGTCCAGACGGGGGCGCTCCAGGAACTGCCCCCGCATCTGTTCCGGCACCTCCCCAAGCTTCAGCACATCCACATTACGGGTGGAACGGGACTCACCCGCCTGGAAGCGGGTCTCTTTGATGGCCTGATCTCCCTGAAGAACCTGGATCTCTCGCACAACGGCCTCAACTGGATTCATTTGCGCGCCCTGTCCCGATTGCCCAATCTGGTGAGCTTGAAGCTCTCCCACAACCAGATTAGCGACGTGGGCATGGTGGGTCGCATTGTCAAGGATCTGGAGCACCTTAAGAAACTCCGGTTGGACCACAATCTCATCACCGTGATCGAGGACGGTTCTTTTGTGGACTTGCCCAATCTCTCGGAGCTGCATCTAAATGACAATCGGATCACAGAACTCCAATATGGCGCCTTCCTGCGCACTCCCCAGTTGAAGACGATTTATTTGCAAAACAATCTCATCCGGCGCATCCACCCGGAGTCCTTGCTCCAGGCCAGTGGGAGTGGCGTGGAGGCCGTGCACATCTACAACAACGAGATTGGTCATGTGGAGGCTCTGCGCGCACTCCTGGATGCTCTTCCCACTCTCCGATACCTGGACATGAGTGGGAACGTGTTGAGTGAGTTGCCGTATGGGGCTCTGAGGGGTCACGGAACTCTGGAGCAACTGCATCTGAATCACAATCAGCTGCGGCTCATCGAACGGGATGCGCTGATGGCCATGCCAGCTTTGAGGGAGCTTAGAATGCGAAACAACAGCCTTTCCTCGGACCTGCCGCTTCCCTTTTGGAATTTGCCGGGCTTGAAGGGATTAGATCTCGCCCAGAATCAGTTCGATCGGGTGGACTCCCAGCTACTGGCTGGTCTTCCGTCTCTTAGGCGTCTGGATCTGAGTGAGAATGGCCTCGTGGAACTGGCTCCTAACAGCTTCCGCCACAATCCACTTCTGGAAACCCTCAACATATCCTCCAATGTGCTGACCAAAATTCACTCTTCCACACTCCATCAGTTGGAGAGGCTTTTCGAGGTGGACGCTAGTTATAACCAACTGAAGAACGTTATCGGTGGACTACCACGCATTGTGGAGCGCATATCCCTGAAGGGCAATCAGATATCCTCTCTTCCGGCAGCTGCCAGCAAGGATCTGCAGCTGCCCAACTTACGGATGCTGGATCTCAGCCAGAATCGCATCGAGCAACTGCCCAGACACGGTTTCCAGGGCGCTTCCGATCTGAGGGTCTTGAGCTTGGCCCAGAATCAGTTGCGCCAATTAGAGGACACCTCTTTCATAGGCATCCAACGTCTGGAGCTACTACATCTCCAGGAAAATCAATTAGGCGAGGCGGACGAGCGAACCTTGCTTCCCCTGGCGGAGCTTAGGAATCTAAATATGCAGTCCAACAAGCTGGAGGCCATCACGGACAACTTTTTCTCAAACAACAGCCGACTAGAGCAGCTGGATCTTTCAAGGAACCTCATCCGCAGTATCTCCCCCACCGCCTTCGACAGTCAGCGATCTCTGGAGTATTTGGACCTCTCCGGTAACGCCCTCCTGGACATATCCGTGGGACTGGGAAATTTGCACAACCTGCGGGACATCGACCTCAGCTACAATCAGATCTCCCGCATTCAATCCGACGTGATCGGCGGATGGCGGAATGTGGTGGAGATTCGATTGTCCAACAACCTGATCGTGGAGCTGCAGCAGGGCACGTTCCGTAATCTCCCCAAGCTACAGTACCTCGATCTCAGTAGCAATGAGATTCGTGCTGTGGAGCCGGGAGCCCTCAAAGGACTCGACGAGCTGCAGGAGTTCGTTCTGGCGGACAATAAGTTGGTGGAGCTCAAGGATCATGTGTTTGAGGAGCTTCCGAGCCTCCTGGCCTCTCACTTTCAGTACAACAAGCTGCGCTACATCTCCCCAGAGAGCTTCCATAACGCCAATTCCCTCGTCTTTCTGAATCTGTCCAATAACCACTTTAGGAACATGGAGAATATAGGACTTCGAAGCATGCGCAACCTGGAGGTGTTGGATCTTTCCACCAATGGTGTCAAGTTGGTGTCCACGATGCCTCTGAAGGCTCTCAACTGGCTGGTGGAACTCAAAATGGATAATAATCAGATATGTCGGATTCAGGTAACTGGTTTTTTTTTAATTTTGATGTAAAATTATAGACACTAATGGTCTATTATTAACGATTAGGGCTCTCCCTTTGAGACGATGCCTCGGTTAAGAGTCCTTTCCATGAGAAACAATCAACTGAGGAGCATCAAGGAAAGGACATTCCGAAATCTTCGTGGAAATATAGCCATTCTGGATGTAGATGGTGAGACTGATCTAAGGTTTAATTAATGGAATTATTATATTTCAAGTTTCCTTCCACATTAGGCAACCCCATCAACTGCGACTGCGAGATGCAATGGCTCTCCGTGTGGCTGCAGGAGACCAACTTCCCGTATCCGGGACCCAAATGCCAGGATGGACGTCTCCTAAGAGCGGCACGCATGGAAAGGAGTCTCTGCTTGGGCGCTGAAGTCTTCGGGAACGAGAGAACCGATGGCAACCAGCTGCCCTTGCTCAACGAGCATGGAGACGTCTTCCAGCGGGACCTGCCCGAGGATTTCAATGACGAATGCGATGCCTACGACTCCAACCGACTGCCTGGAGAACGACCTTTGCCGGGCGAGAGCGAGTACTTCTACGATCAGTATGTGGATGCAACAGAGGCTCCGGATACCACCAATTCCGTGCTAAGCACCTCCCAGCGTCCTAAGCCGACTACCACTCTGAATAACAACATAGATCTCAACAACACGGTCCTCCATACAAAGTACTTCAACAGAAAGCCCCAGCAGGGAGCTGGAGGATCACCCTTTACCTTTCTTTGGATACCCTCTGCCCAGCGTGAGTTTGGGTCGCTTTTTCGGATTCGGGGATCGAGGACGAAAACAGCGAACTGATGCAATCGATGACATGCCAGCCACACACCGAATGGCCCACATCAACCTACCCAGTGGACGCGGCAAAACCAGGATGTATCAACCTAATAGTGCGGAGTTCGAAAAGTATCTGAAGGATCAACAGCAGCAGCAACATCAGGGGAACAAAAACGTGGCCAGAAACCGATACATGGAAACAGACTCCACCACGTCGTCTGTGGAGGATGCACTGAGCAATGAAAGCGGTGGAGCAGCCACCACGGTGGGGATCTTTCGGACAACTTTTAGGGAACCAGCTAGCATCGAACGGGGTGGCTTTCGGCCCATTGTTCCAGCCCATGTGGGTGGTTTTATGCCCGTTCATGATCCCCAGCAGCGTCGCGGATTGGTGGAGGCTGTAAATATCACCAACAAACCAGTAGAGGTCAAAAGTGAGCGAAACTTTGTACCAATAGGTGGACAGATCAAACACAAACCCACTCCGAGTAGTGGAGAAAGTGCTGAGACAGCAACGTACGAAGTTACAGAAACCACTCCGGACGTCACCACAGTCATGCCCTTAATGCCCAGCACCAGGACAAGTACTAGCACATCCAAAGCTGCAACTACCACGATGAGAACTACATTTTCCACCACCAGCACCACAACAGCGGCTCCTGTAAGTGACGCCTCATCCAGCAGTGAACAGGAGCAGGAATCGCACTACGACGACGATGATCTGGAGGCGCAATCAGTGACACTACTGAGACCTCCGCCACTGGTGCAGACAACCACGGCGGAGACAATTTTATTGATTCCTCCGGCTGAAGAGCACGTGGCGCAAATAAAAAGCCGGCCTTGGATGACCACCACAACGCCTCAGAATCCGGGAGATTATCAAGCCACACCTGCACGCCCGTCAAGTACAGTAGGCCCACCTCCCCCTCTCCGAGGCGGTGGTCGGTCCACCATCACCAAGGTATACACGCCATACCAGCAACAAGTGGCTCAGCCCACGGCGGAGGAATACCAGCGAACCACGCCAAGTGCGGATAACGAGGGCGGAGCTAGTGAGCAACTTCTGGCTGCGAATGCCCAGAAGCGCACAGAGCTGGAGCTGCTCCAAGTGGATCGAGTGGACCGCAAGGATGGCATGGATTGGTATTATGAGAGCTTCAAGAAGAAGCGCGACTTTAATGGCGGAGCAGCTGTGAGAAAAACATCCCAGAAAGAGGTATTCTTTGACGGAAGCAGCGGGGCATCCAGTTGGAATCGAATGGACAAGGAGTTCCTTTTCCTCGGCTTGTTATTGTTGGGGCGACTGTTCTAGAGAAAAAAGGGTGATCGTGTTGAACATTGTTGTAAGATCTTTTATGTATACAGTTAAAATATTTTATTTTTTATTTTTAAATAAATATATTATACACCATGTTGTTTTTATATTTTTCCT
Source organism: Drosophila pseudoananassae pseudoananassae (assembly GCA_018153035.1). Classification (NCBI taxonomy): domain Eukaryota; kingdom Metazoa; phylum Arthropoda; class Insecta; order Diptera; family Drosophilidae; genus Drosophila; species Drosophila pseudoananassae. The sequence continues at coordinate 2,183,954 of JAECXR010000042.1, read as the reverse complement.
GAGGATCTGAAAAGTAAAGAAATGGAAAGTTTATTAAAAACTTATATTGCAAAATAAATGTAAGAAAATAGTTACCTTGGAACTTGTCCAAGCTTAATATGCCTAGCTGATGTCCTCTTTTTATGGAACTTCATCTGAAACTAAAATAATTTTTCTTTTAATACATGTACTTTATTTTAAAGAATAATATATATTAGTGATTTATTCAGATGGTGATGCATGTTAAAAAGATTTCAACATATTGGTTCTGAGTTGGGTATGAAGTTATCATCAATTTTGGGTCTTATTCACAGTGTTCGAAAATAATTGGGTGGTTTACCTTCTTTCATTGTTCTCCTCTAGAATGGGAACATGAGTAGATTTCCTCAGCCTAAAAAATAAAGAAAAATATAGTTAGTTACGAATTACTCAAATACTTTCTCGTGCTGGTTTATAAATTTAATATTCAGATGGTGATGCATGTTAAAAAGATTTCAACATAATGGTTCTGGATTGGGTATGAAGTTATCATCAATTTAATCGGTTTTTTGTTTAAAAGTTGAGAAAAGTATAGATATATTACCTTCTTTTATAATTCTCCTTTAAAGTGGTTATGAGAGAGAATAATCTTTATCTGCAAAGCCTGGAAGATAAAGAAAATATCTATTTAATAAACAATTATAAAAGAACTTCCAAATGCTACTTTAAATATTAAAAAGTCAGATGGTGATGCATGTTAAATAGATTTCAACATTGTTTCTCAGAGTTGGGTATGAAGTTATCATCACTTAATGTAGTAACAAAGTAGTTTGAATATTAAATTACCTTTTAAAGGCTTTTGGCAGTACATTCAAGTGGCTTAATTGGACTCCATTTTTCTCCAATCTGTAATTACAGAAGAAAATGTTTTATAAAATCTCTTCCAATATGATTTTCAAAGGGGTTTATTAACTTAATAATCAGATGGTGATGCATGTTAAGTATTTTTCAACATAATTTCTCTGCATTGGGTATGAAGTTGTCATCAGTAAAATAATAATAGTTAATCTAGTTAAGTAATATTTGTATTAAATAATTTACCTTAACCACAAGTGGTCCTCATGTGTCTCAAATGCAACACGTGGTAATTCATGGTCTCTACAATCCAATTTTAAGATAGACCATGTCTTTCATTTTATTTTGTAATATGGCATGCCATTTTTAATAATCATGGCTTTATCCGTATATGGCACCATTTTTGGATTAATATTGTGTGGAAATTATCCATATGACTTAATTTTTTCGCGCCGTTGAACTTAACCCAATGAAAATTAGAAATGGAAAGGTGGCCGGATGGGCTGCAATCTAAAACTAAACCGTATTGCCATACTGATTGATAAAAACTATCGATATGTGCATTTAAATCGATGGCTAAAACGTTTTTTTTAAATTACATATATAGCTAGATTGCATTACTGAAATGTTAAAAAGGATGTATTCCACACCTAAATGTGCCACCAAATTATTTTTTTTCAGAAATGCATATATTATTTGGAAAACGAAGAGACATAAAACTCCTATATGCTCTTTGGTAGGGTATTGGAAAACAGTACAATAGTTTTTGCACCAAAACTATCATCTCCAGAACGTGCTGCCACTTTGTGCAAATTGGCGCAATTTAAACAAAAATAAGATAGGAAATCGCAATTGTAGTCACGGGAGGGAAGCCAAAAGCTAAAGCCAAACAAAAACTAGAGTGTCAAGAAGGTATCCCTCCGACAGTGCACTTTATCTGGGTATCTGCAGGATAGAACGATCGGGGCATCCAAGAGGTATGTCAGAAAATGGGCGTGCAAATGTTTATACATTTCTGAAGAATTTCCTTTGGTATTCAGCATTCCACAGTTGTTAGCAAAAGCTATGTCGACTCCCCTGCAGACGCGCATGGCACTCGCCGAGATACCGGACCGCTTGGAGGCTCTACGAATGGCCAACACTCCGACGAATGCTAATCGCCGGACACCGGATGAACCAACTCCAGCAGCAATAATAAACACTCCGAATGCCAATGGAGGAGGAGGCCTTGGGCTCAGGGTTGATAACGATGCCAATGTGGTCCAGGCCCAGGACTTTGTGTTCTCTCCGCTGCCTTCTCCCGATGAGCTAGTTATCCGCCAACGCGGGCGCAGACGCTTCACCACCACATTTTCTCCCGACAAGGTGAATGGAGGTGGTGCTGCTGCTGGAGGAGGAGGATCCAGTAGCTCCTCTATGCGCAGTCCTTTTCAGCGCACACCCACCAAGAACCTCCAGTTGACCAGCGGAATGATACTACGAAGCTCGCCGAGAAAACGACTGACTATGGGCAGTACACCCCCAGAACCCACGCCCATGGAAACCTATTCACCCATTAAGATGGCCACCACTAAGCAACTGTGGCCGGGGACGCCCATAGTAAAGAAGCTGAAAATGGACGACCGTCCCGTCGGTCAAACGAACACAGACGTAGCCTTATCATCCTTGTTGCAAGGTCTTTCTCAGGAGCAACTAATTATTCTAATAACGAACAACATAAAAACGAACGGCGATGAGGAGGAGATTCGAAGGCAGCTACCCACACCAGACATCAGGTATTTTCCGGGAAAAAAACAGTATTGTACCTTTTTGCTTTAATCCCATTTAATTCCTGGATAGTTTGTTGGAGCAGGAGCTGCAATATGCAAAGCGGCTTATCTTCAAATCCCTGCCAACCTCTCGCCTATGCAAGAAAACTGATGCGGCGGCCTACTCGAAGGCGTCCATGCATCTTAACGAATTTAAACGGGTGCTGCAGACGCAGGCGAAACGGTTGCATGACTCTACACATTGGGATGCCTTGGTGGATTACGTCAGCATGGCCTGGCAGTGCGTGGCCAGTACACCGAACTGGGAGAGCCATGCCCACAACGCAGTGCGACGACAGTGCTTTAAGCTGCTGGCATGCTCATGTTACGCGGCTATTAAGCATGGCGGAATACGCCTGGGTCAGGTGCGTCTGGAGACATTAGAACGAAACCTGCGCGAATGGTCGAAAGACTACGAGGACGTGCTGTCCTGTGTAAATGCCTTGCAGCGTACGCTTAACAACCGTACTAGCTTGTAAAAACTGTAGAGACTGTAGACTTATAAGGCCGACTTGCTGAACTCGAGGTTTAGTGGACCGAAATTAGTAACTAAGGAAAAAGGTAGCACTTAAGCCAAAAACCAATTTTTAATTTTGTTTCTCGATATGTTGTCCTATTTAGAATACTTTTGTACTCAGTTACAGCTTCATTATTTAGTGATCTAAGCCATACATACACGCATGCTAACTAGAGTAGGTTCTGTTTACATTCTTGTATTTATTAACGCTTAAATATATGCTTAGCAAGTAGGTTTGATTACCATTGGACATATTTTCAACTAAGTACACTTATTTGAATGCTTTAGCTTCTAGGTCCTACTGTGCTATGACTATGTTGTACTACTTCTGTCCGAAAATTCGGTTTGAAGCGATTCAGCTTTAACAAAACCACCGCCTTCTGCTTAGCCAGTGCACTAAACTGAATGCAATCAGCCAGGGTATTAATATTTTTGGTATATTCTTGCTCCCAGAATTGGCTCGCCCTGGAAAAGTGAAAAGAAAAGTTCATGCTAAATTAGAATTCTTATTTTTCAGTTCAATAATTTTAGTTATGGCAATTCAATTTGAATGGCCAGCTGTTAGTATTCATGAAAAGAATTCCACAAATTTGTTTTTCCAGCTTTACCCCGTATATATTTATGAGCCGGCCCTCGATTTAGCCAATGTGTTATGTTTATTATGAGAAGCTGCTCAAAAAGTTCTTGGCGTAAACTACTCATAGCGCTAATATACAATCAAGGCTAATCACCTTTTTCAAGTTTATTGTTTGCCATTTTTAAAAGTCTATACCGATTTGTTTCTATATTTTACGATGGAAACACTCTCCTTCCCCCCTCCAAGTGTGAGCAATTTCTATTAGCATTATAAACTAAATATAATTAGCGGGATTCGATTTTCCGCCCAGTGGAGAATATTGACATGATCTCCCGCCCATTGTTGGTGTTATTTTTCTGGTATGTGCATGTTTATCGAAGGCGCCGTGTATATTTACATTATTAAATTAGCATCGCTTTGTTAAACCCATCCCCATGTGTTGGTGGCATGAGCATTCGGCAGTGCCACTGTGTTCCAAATGATGTGCCTACGTGCCCACCGAACACCTCGCTTCAAGGAATGCACTTGATACTTACACTTGTTGTAAAAGGCATTGGCGCAGCAGCACTCCTTGACTTCTGCGAACACGAAACAGGAGCCAATGGACGGTTTGTGTACCTTCTCATCCGCATAACAAATGTGATTTACGTAGGGCAGCCCCTCTGAAAAGAATACACATGAATTCGGTATCAGTAACTACATATATGTATTTATGAATATATAATATTAAAACCTCAATAGGCAGACTGAATATAAGCAATCACGGAATAATATTAATTACAGCTTGTCTTATAAACGATACAAGCCATTTAACTTTTTATGTACATAAAATAAAGAAATATTTCAGCATCCACCCAACTCGACTCCTATAGAAATTGATTTATGCGACCTTAGACAATATTTTTCCAATCTTACAATTTTATGTGCTCAGCTGTCAGAGTCAATCATAAACAGAAACCTATAAATATGATGTGCTCGTTTAGTGGATTAAACTAAAAACAAGTCTGAAAACATTTTTGAAAACTGCCAATGTGTTGGCCCGTTTTGGTATTAAGTCCTTAACTTTTTATAAACGAAAACACTTAATTTAAATACCCATTTTATGAATCTTTTGAGTAGAAACGGAAACCAATAAAATAGTATCTCAATATCGGGGCACTGGGTGGGAAAACTGAACAATAATTTTCCACAAAATATAAACTAAAGGCGAGTGACCAAATATGAACGGCATTGTTTTTCGATCATAACACATGCCTGCCGTATTTTTCGACTGACCTGTTTATAGAATCGCATTTGTTTATGGAAACTCAACGTGTTGAATTTTATGAAGTTCCATGTACACATTTATTGAAACATCATCAGCCCACACAGAGAATATGCTATTCTTATATGTAGTTATTCCTGGTGGTGCGTGTCGCTGATATTTATCCAATTAAATAATTATTACTTAATGTAAACAGACACGGGACTCGGCGGGTAATATGTTAGCTCAATTAGGCGATTGCTCTGACAATTGTTAATAATCTTTAACGACGGCTGACAAGGTGAGGACTTCGAAGCGAAACATGGAAAAAACGCATATAGACAGATTGTTGAAAAATATATCGTAAAGAGATCGAGAATGATTGATTATCTTGGTTATCAATGAAAACCCACTTTTATCGTTTTCAAAGTCGTTGTGATTCACATTTCACCTGTCAATAATTATTTTGAAATCAGCAATGCAAATAAATGGGAAGTAGCTGCGTGCATGAAATGTGTAAAAACAGAACTACAAAAAAAGCTGTCAAATTTAATTGCGTAAAATTATGGAAATATTTGAATCGGGCCCTAAAAGCGGCACCTAACAATAGCTCATCGAGAGGCAGCCAATCAAGCCACCCACTCAGTGGCCAGGGCAGGTGTTTTTGGATTGACATTCTGGACACGTCTCCAATGGATTGGCTTTGTTGCCGGTAGGAAGACTTGCCTGCTGCATAATAAGGGGTTCTCGTCAGCGGCAAAAAATCTGAAGTAAACATATAAGTTATTGAACCAAAAACAGTCAAAGTATTTGATAGAAAATTATATAAAGATAAGAATCAGTTACATACGTGCAAGCTCACTGTCAAGCCCCTGAGACAGATTTCATTACTAAGGGCTTATAAAAAAAAGTTTCGATAAGGTTATGTGTTCAAATTGATAACCACCAAGGAAGTTTCGGAATGCCACAAATAAACCCCTAATCTTTCCAAGAACGGAGAATGCGTTACGGCCACGGCACTTAAATGCATAATAAGTAAATAAAAAATAATGTGAAATAAGCCAAATTGAATTTAATGAGTGCCCCACAAACAAGAGTGCATTTGAGGAGGAAATCAACAGGGGCATGGAAATCGACGCACGCCTTGAGAAAATCGCTCAACTGTAGACAGCCAAGCGCCAAACCCACAAAAATTCCCCCAGTTAGGCCGACTGCACAACGCCAAGTCTAAAATCGAACAAAAAATAACAAAAGTACTAGAAGAATTATAAACTGACGCTTGGACATTAGGAATGCCGCAGTCAGTCCTACAGTGTATACATCCTATATGGCCTTGGACTTGTGACAATCAGTCAAAGTTTTTTTTTTTTATAAAGCTTATCTTATCTAAATCTTACAATAATAATAATAAAAATTATTGCTAATGTAAAGTACTTTTGGTTGGTTGGTTGTATTAATAGACTGGTAAGACTACTTGACTGGTAAGCTTTTTATTCCTGGAGGCCCTTGAAAAATACTCAGTAATCAGCATACCTATCAGCCCTATCCATTTAATTCTGTTCTTTTTCGAAAATATGTAGGCCTTTTAAAAAAATAAATACAAATAAAAATCTCTTTATATAAATATAAAAACCAGAGACTTTTTTCCACAGAGTTCCCACTGTGGCTGGCTGCAAGACGAGGCAATGAAGCGTGTCGCAGCTTGAGAATGCGGTTCGATCAGTGGACCAAACTTAACAACTTCCGCACCTCATCACGTGCCAAGTGGCAGGGAACACCCGATTTCAACCTTCCCACCTATGGGACAGTTCTGTGGCTTTTACCACCAACTGTTGCGTCATCCGCACCCGTGGGGAAACAATGTCTCCTCCAGTAACTTGCGTGAGTGCCGCTTGTTAAGAGCCGGCTGCCCTGCCCGCCTCGGATAAATGAGCTAATGAGGCTCTTTAGAGGGCCAACTCGGCGACTCTGCCGATGGGTTGCAAGTGGGTTAGTGGCACTCGACTCGGCTTTTTGTGTGTTTACTGTGGGAGTCTGCAGAGTTTTGTTTATTATTGTTTGGCGCCATGTGCCGAGGCTCATGTGGCAAGTCATAAAAATCAACTCAGGTGAAAAGGTACACTCTAAGAATTATAAAGCCATAGTATTTCCTATTTTTCAGATGGGAAGCTACTGTTTATATTCTGTCCAGTTTCACTTTATTTTCAAAAGTCCAGTAGAAATAATTTTTTTAGGTGCTTGCCTACTAACCTTCTCGATGCTGCATCTCGCACCAACAATGATCGTTAAGGAACTGAAAACAAAATTTATTCCCATTAATTAAATTTTATATTTATTTATATATTTTATTTACCTGATGTCCAAAACAATAATTTTCAATAGTTGTAGTGCAATTTATTGAACTGCAAGCATTGTTCTGGCGATGGGCTGAAAGATTGGTAAGAAAAAATCATTTATTATTATAGAACTATATGGTACTTTTGATTCCTAAGATTAAAAAATTTCTAAAATTATATTGTAACCAAATGGTTAAAAAAATTAGTGTAACGAAATAAATTATGAAAGTCCAACTTATTCTGAAATTGTTAATTCTGATGAATATGATTTGAGGTTGGTTATATGATTGATGAATACTTTTGATGATGAATTATGTAGCCACTCATCTCTTGAATTATGATTGGATAAATTTGAGTGAATTATAACAAAAATAGGACGGATATCTATTTAACAAGTGTAAGAAAATTTATTCTTTAGAGTTTTTGATGGTGGATCCTGTGTAAAATGTATGTATGTGATTTGAATTTATTTACATGATTTCCTTTTCAAGGATATCCCAAGAACTGTAACAAAAAAGTTTCATTACACTCACTTTCATTTAATTTCCGTAACGCCTCCCTGGCCTGGAACTTGGAAACCTGATGATCAACAATGCGCTCCACAAACTCTTCTCCATGAGTTGGGGCCCGTGTCCTAAAGTCCTCCTTGTCACATCGGATGCAGGAGGTCTGTGGAGCCCCAAGTACGGGTGCCAGGCAGAGGAGCAGCAGCAGGAACGCAGTGGCCACCGGTTGATAACGCAAACAGACCCCCGGGCCAGAGGTCTTATCTGCAGCTCTGTGACTTGACCCCGCTAATCTCTGGCAATAGTCTAAGGCAAGCTCATCGGTGCACTCCAAGAGGTTTGAAGTCGTGTTCATCCGCCGCCTGATTTCGATCATTTTATTTTGCACAATTATCACATTAATTAGTATCATTAGATTGGCGTTTTATTTTTTGGTTTGGGTTTGGGATTCGTTTTTGCGCGACTTGCGGTTTCAGCAATCGGATACGGACTGTAAGTCGCACGGATACGGAGATTGGGACTTAGAGATCGGCCATAGTAAGTTAGAAATGCGGTCGTGATCTGAATATGGATTCCAGTTACATATATGAATCAGATTCTGGATGCTTTCCACACGAACAGCTCTTGTCCAATACACTTTACAGCTGATTGGTTCGATGGCATTTCAATGTTTTCCTTCCGACTGAAATAATTCGATTTAGCCGGGAAACTTATTTGGTCAGATGGGCCAGTTTCTTGGTAAGCAACTGAAACTGCGGGGCAAGTAAAAAATAAACACAATTTCGAGTTAATCACTGGGCACACATTTATTTTGTAATTTATACCTTATACAATTAGAAAGATTTCTAACAACGATTAGTTCACTGAAAACTCTTTTAATCATCTGCTATAATCACTTTTCGTTTGCTCCTACGAACTATTATTTCATTCAAATATATAAATCCGAAATAAAACATTTCCACATATCCACAGATTATTGCATAAAATATCTAAGTTTCCTTCATTTCGTATGTTACTGATAAATGGCTTTAGCATTCTGTTGATATTTCTTTCTTTCCACAAAAAATGCCTGGTATTCTTGGTAGTAATTTATTAAGCAGCTAGCCAGCGACTCACTCAACGCATTCCGCATCTCATAAATTAAAGTTACAAATATCACACACGCACGTGAGCAGGAGGCGGAGGAGGATCTGAATAAAAAAGTATCTGTCGTACCGCTGCGATGATTTCGCATCAAGATCGACGGCACACGTCCGCTTCCCAGCCTATGCAAATTCGTTCTGAGCAAAGTCGCAGCTACTTCTCACTTCAGCCCCGCTGGCGGTGCACAGTGGTCGATTCTAGTGTTATATTTATTTCGATCGTGTAAATGAGCCAGGCAAATAAAAAATTTAATGGATATTTAAACGGCTATAGGCCAAGACATACATGAGTAGTTATACCAGTTACTTGGAAAATATATCTGTTAGCTTGGATTATTCTCATTAGGTTTCAGCCTTACTTTTTCAAGAATTATAGATATTTAGATTCATGATCTAAAACTTTTGGTTCTTACCGACTTTTAAATCACTTTTTTATATTTTCAAGGATTTTAAATAAATAACTGAATATAAAAGGTGAGACATTTTTCAAATTTATGGTACAAGATAGCATTTAGTATTTAAAAGATTTTCAAAGACACTGTGCAAGCACTGCAAAGACCCGACCGACTTCAGTGGTTTGTAGGAGGTCCGTCAGTTGAATGAATGTTCTTCAAGAAACTGTGTTGCACTTAAACTTTCCGGTAAAGATAAGTTACTTATGACATCCAAGCGGATAAGATTGTTAATATTTATTGAATTTACAAGAGCTTGCAGTATATAATATTTAATATTTTATAATATTATAAAACAATTATCAAATAATCTTAAGTTAATACCTCCCCTGCTAGTCAACGGTCAATTAACACTACCCTAAACATAAATATCTCGAACAATCAACAGGTATTTAATCAAATTCCCCTTAAAATCATGCTCCATTAATAATATGGCACTCAATAAGCTCCAGTAATTTGTTCAAAATGAACCAGAAACATTTCCCCTTCCTTTAAAAGAAAAAAAAAATAAATAAAACATACCTTGGCATACCGAACAAACAATATCTGACACACATTGAAATATTTTTATAATTTATGCCCACCTAAATGCCCCGGAACGATCCCTTTAAAATAGATATATCTGCAGGCATTTGTAATCGTTGCTGCGCTTCATAATTTTGTGTTTTAAAAATAAAATGGAAACTCACATAGATGAGGTGTCTAGGAAGTTTTCATTTGGTTCCTATTCGAACATTTTGTTTATTTGTACAACTGCAACCTGCTATCCGTCCCTCCGGCTCGTCAGGGCAAGCAGTCTATTTTCTTTTTTTGAAAGCACTATTTTATGGACTTTACTTTCTAGAATTACTCAAGACTATTAAATTCTGCCGGGCTCAAGATATGTGGGCGGTTATTGTATTTTCCTTATGCCTTTCGCTTGATGTGGTTTCATCTACCACAACGCTCTTAAATGCATAAGTCCGGGTGTAAATAACTTGACTATAAAAAAAATCATTTATATGACAGCATCTGGGCCAAAGAACTTAATGCCATCCACCTCAACACAAAGGACATTGAGCATCGAGCGTGGGGAGCTGTAAGCATGTCAAGGTGAAAGAGAATTATGTCGGGAAATGCCTCCCCCTGATAATGTTTCTTTAATAAGGGAAAGTCCCCCTAAATATTCACATGGTGAGCACACACGGGGTGCGCCAAAAAGGTAGATAATAAAAGAACAAGGCAGAACTTGGCCATTGACTTTAAACACGCTATCTCAAAAATTATCAAGAGATAAGAAGAATAAAAAGTTAAAGACCTAATTCATTGTTTGCTCCCATAAATATGAAAATGACACTTCATACCACCCATTGGTATGACCCTACCTCAAACATCTGCTAAGGACCTTATAGGACTTATGCAAATCTCACCCTGCCCGGGAGTCGCTGCGCCTGCGTTCTGCTTTGTTTTATAACCCTTGTCTGGTAGATAAACACCCCAAAGAAGGATATTGCCGAAGGACAAAGCCAAAGAGAGTCAGCGCTGGGAAGAGAGTGAGTAAGTTCTCCAAGGACAATGCTCCTCATTCTCTAACAAAAAACTCGTTTCGCCAATGCCCCTCAAACTTCGTTCACACAAATACAACAGTTTTGACATCATATGTCGAGACAATATTGCTCCTCTAGTGTTTTTTTAGACATTACCAAATTTATGATCATTCTCACAGTGAACAATCAATCAACAAACTCGCAAAAAACACAAAATTAAACTATTTTTAACCGCCAACTAGTGAAGGCTTTCAGAGCGTGTATTTTCGGTATAATTTATGTTGTAACATTTAAAATCTTTTTTGTCTTGCTTTGGGGGGGATTTTGCTCTCGAAAACTGTCCGTTTTTTCGGGGCCAGCCATTTGGTGATTATCGTTTTGATTTTTTTTAAAACGTAAAGATTTTAATCGCTTTGCGAGACACACTAATTTGTCAAATATTAAAACAGAAATTGGGCATAAATTTTGTTAGCGACAACAAGGCGATGGCAACAAATGATTTTTGGTTTCTATACAAAGAAAATCAGTGACAGTTCAAGTACACCTAATTTTTTATTTTGTGGTTTTTGCTTTTTTTTTAATAAATTAAACTATTATAACACATTGGAAGTTGTGACACACTTGTGATTTTTATTTATAACTGCGACTCTCCGAACTCGGGTTGTTGTTTTGGAAGCGCAGTAAACGCGACTGAAGGATATGGAAAGCGTGACGTAGACCGGCGACAGCTTGCGGCTATGGCAACAACAACAACCACAACAATAATGACGATAACACTACACATGGAAAAATATCCTGAAAAAAATATCCTTTTGCGATACCTGTTTTGTAAAATATTCAAAAAATGTGGTTTTGAAATTTTAACTCTCCAGATCATACCTCCTTGATATTTAGGATTTGTAAGATGTTTCTCCCCATAGTTAGAAGACTTGACTTCAAAAAAAGTACTCTTATAGTAAATTTATTCTAAATATTTAAATTTGATTTCTTTCCGTGCATCAGCGCCGAAGTTGTGGCGACAACAATAGAGACTCACATCCTTCTGTCTGGCAATCGTCCTTTTAAAAAGCCACCCTTACGGGAAAAACTTTTCTCGGCTGGCAATGCTGACTCTCACGAAAGAGAGAGTTCTGTGAAGAGCCAGGGAAGTGGTGAGAGGAGAAAGGATGTCATGGAAATATAATATCCTCGTCGCGCAACAGGCTACCCGCATCAAACCCAAAACAAACCCGACCCGTCGAAGGTTTACCAACGTCCTTTTCGTGAAGGACAAGAGTTTGCCCATCAAATGCCAAGTCAATTTTATGAAGAGAGAAACTCGTGCGATTTTATTGGGATAGGTCCTGTAGGATGAGTGCGTGGTTGCTTGACTAATGGTGCTTCAAGTTGCGGCAGGTGTCGAATGTGCAAATAGAAATCAAAGAAATTAATAAAATCGAAAATAACAGGATTGGTGGGAAAAACTTTGGAAGTGAGTTTGGGGTCTCCACTGAAAAAAAGAGCTCATCCAACCAAATTAGAAATGAAATCACTATTTTATTATTTTATATTTACATTATAAATACAAGGTAACAACTAAGATTTCGCCACTTATTTGTACAAACGATTGTAGTTCTTGCGACGACGATCTTCCTCAAAGTTATTGTTCCTGGCCCACTCCTTGAGATTGCCCTTGGAGCGCAGCATTGCCGACTTAGAGTCCACGTCGCGGAGCACGAACGGCGAGAAGCCCGCTATGTAGTCCTCATCGAGGGCATTTGTCTTGGTCTTCGCCACTCGGGACGGCATCTGCCGGGGCATTGGTTGGTCCTCAAATAAAATAGGATTCCTCGAGTGCTTTCCGCCCTGGAAGCGGGGAAGGCTCTGGTTCTTGTACTTTTGGGTCAGGGGACGGCGCGTGTTGATGTGGATGACCTGCTTGCCGTTTTCGTCCAGGCTGACAGCCACCCGCTTCAGAGTCTTGTTGCCACAGTTGGGACAAAAGACTTTAGTCATAATGCTGGTGGTTTTGTAGCAGGCGTAGCACCGGAGAATATATGTGCGCAGTTGCTTGATGATTCGACCGTTCAGGGCTGCCAAGTGGAGATTAAGTTGCTTGAGTACGTTCTGGAGGGCGTAATCAGTAGTCATGCAAGCTACGGGCGGCACAACGTCTATTTCAACTTTTCCCTCGAGAGCCTTCTTGGCTTTTTTGATGTTGGAGTGGGTGATCCAGCCGTCATCGCCAACGTCATCATCCTGGTTGGTGATTGTCGGAACAGTGTCCTCCTCTGGTTCCAGGTTATCATCTTTTGGCTGGGAAACGAGCAGTTCCGCCAGCTCCTTTTCCTCCTCCGCGCTGGCTTCACACTTCAGCTGCTCGAACATTTTGTCCAACTCCTCCTGGCTTGGCTCTTCCTCAGGGTCCAGCTGAACTGGTTCACCAGGGACGGAAGCCTTGCCCTCAATTTGTGCTTCTATAGCTGCTTTGACTTGATCGACATCTTCTGGATCAGACTGCTCTGCAGCTTCCTCGTCGTCGTCCTCCTCCTTCTCCTCCTGGTCTTCATCAGACTCTTCTTCCTCCTCCTCTCCCTCCGGCATGTACCATCCAACCAACCGCTTGTTGGATGCATCTTGCAGCTCCTCTGGCTTCTCTTTGGAGGCAATCGTCTGGGCCTTGACGGGCTCTGTGCGGAGATGGGCAGTGCCAACTGTGTCCGCCTCCAGCTCATAGGTAAGTGAAATCACCTTCAGATCGATCCCCGAAAGACTCGCGTAGTCACCGGTCTTCTTTGCAAACTCTACGCAGTGCTTGACACTCTCGGGCCTTGGCTCCCTTATTTTGAGGTCGAAGGGGAGGACGCAAAGTCGCCGGATCTGGCGTTTGTTTCGTACTTCGGCCACCACCTCGGGCACGGTGAGCACTTGTTCGGCATATTCCTGGAAGAGATTTGATAAATATTAAAGATGTAGGCTTCTAACGCAAGGTACTCACGTTTAGAGGGACAGCGTTAATAAAGGCTGTGGTATCCGCTATGAGGTACTTTATCTTCCCGCTCGTTTCGCTCATTTTTCTTTAAATTATGGAATCGCTAGATAAACATAAAAACAACCAACACGTGTCCGACTCAAGTGTGACCACACTGCCGTTTTTTCGTTTTACCATACTGACATCAGAAGTGGCGATATATCGAAGTGTTTTGCAAATATCTTAGCTATTTCTCACCCGATTTTTGAAATCACTTCGGATATGTATAATATTATTTAATTTGCCGAGATATGCTCAATTGATATACGCGACAATTGAAATTATGAAAAATTATCCAAAATCGGATCTTTTGATACAATTTTTATTGCAATTGATGCTATTCCAAGTTCTATGATCGGGAAGGTATAACATTTGGCGATCTTCATAGTATTGGCCGAGTTATGCATATTTTTCCATTTCAAAAACAGAAAAAAATGGTGTACGTTTTTTATACTATATTATTTCAGATTTTATATTTCTATGCCCCAATGCGTTAATATTTAAAGGAAATCAGTGCCATTGTGTCCCAATTGATTAATAACAAATTCCACATCTGAAACAATTAAGCGCCAAATTCCATCACCTCTGTGGACTACTTGTCAGGGCTTCGCCTTCGCAGGGCCCTAATAAGCCAATCATAATAAATGTCAAGCAGCGATTTGGCTTCTTGCCAGAGTGGCAAATCGACCATATCGCAGTCTTTTCATATATCCCCCATCCAATCCCTTACAGTTCATCAGCAGCATGGTCTAGGGCTAATCACTAATGCTTAGACTCTAAAATTGCTCATACGCCATGTGTTCGGAATTTATTTATTTGTTTCTTGTGGACAGAAGACCTCAGTGGATGGAAAACGATTTATTTATGGGCATGTCGCTTGGTTGCCAAACACCTGACACGAATCGTCAGTCAAAATGAATAAGGGCCCAAAAAAATAAACAATTGAGTAATTTAATTGATCAGGAGAATAATTTGAATATATATTTATTGAGATTTTGGATATGTCTAATGGCTAAACTCAAAACCCCCCCAATAATGAATAAAAAGTTATTCCAAAAATAGTTTATAAAACATTGATCCAGCTTAAAAATGCTGATAAACAATTTAATTATCTCGAGCGTGCGCCAAAGTCATGGAATAATAACAAGCAACTTTGTTGACTGTCGCGTAACCAGTTTTTGAAAACTTTTCAAAGCATTTCTAATGCAAAACAACTTCAATACCAAAACATGCATCGGAACAATAACAATAACAAGAGAGATAACACATCGTTGAGGTTTTGGGGGCTCGCAACTTGAATCAAGTTCAATGTGGCTTGGCAACCGATCCGCGAACAATCTTGACGACCAACTCATGAATATTTAGGAAAATTCTAATGTTTTGCATAATGATTTGAGATAGTTTTGTGTAACGGTTTCAGGGGGAAGTAAAATTGTCATACATACAACTTCTAAAAGGCCGCTTGGATAAAAACTTACACCCTTTGGGGGCACGTCTCTGATAAAGAAATAAAGTGCATTTCATTCTAATTGTATTCCTGAAAACAATCCCACCTGTTCTAGTAAACAAATATCTGCAAGTTGAGCTAAAATATGCAAACAGCAACCTGCTAGTTAAGATATTCCGATATATTAAGAAGCTGAAATAAACAAAATACTAGTTTTATGTATTTAAATGAAGACAGGATTTTCACCTGATCACGATCTGGGGCTGAACCCTATATAAAGGCCTGATTTGCCCAGTTCAGACCATAATCAATTTGAAGATCGTATAAGATCAACGGATCGCAGAAATCTTTATCGCGTGTGAGGAGAGGATTTGCATAAATTGAGTCTGAGTGATAATGGTAAATAGGTTGAAACATGTGCCTATAGTTATATAACATCATGGTGCTGAAAAGTGAAGTTTAAAAGTGTGAGAAGACTCAGTGAATCAGATATTTTTTACAATAAAGGATGTACAGGATATTGTATTAGAAAAAATTAAATAAGAGTGTAAATCTTAAAATTAGTAAAAAGTTTATAACCATTTCTTAAAGAACTGAAGTGAAATTGTTTTAAAAACTTTTTTTAAAATATTTATATCTTTTCTTTCGTCGACAGACCAGCTATACTGACAAAGGAACTAAAGTAAGTCCAAAATAAATTCCTACAAGATTATCCAAGTTTTCACGAATATTCTTAACCTACGCAGCCTGAGGCCGGAAAATTTCTAAGCTTTGATCACCTGACATTCTACGTTGGCAACGCCAAGCAGGCGGCCAGCTATTACACCACCCGCCTGGGATTCGAACCTCTTGGCTATCAAGGATTGGAAACCGGAGAACGGCGTTTTGCCAAACATGCTGTGCGCCAAAACAAGATCGTCTTCGTGTTCGTCTCCGCCTACACGCCGGACGACAAGGAGCATGGACTCCACTTGATGCGCCACGGTGACGGGGTCAAGGATGTGGCCTTTGAAGTGGAGGATTTGAATGCCATCTTTAAGTTGGCTGTGACCCGAGGTGCCGAAGTGGTGCGCGACATCTGGGAGGAGAGTGATGACAATGGCTTCGTAAGATTCGCCACCATTAAGACTGTAAGTGAATCTTAAGTTAAATTCCAAACAACCCACCTTATTAATATATATTATTTCAGTACGGGGACACCACCCACACATTTGTGGAGCGCAATGGCTATACGGGAGACTTCCTGCCCGGCTTCCAACGTGCTCCCGAAGATGTTTTGCTCAAGGGCTTGCCCGCCACCAAGCTGAACTTCATCGATCATGTGGTGGGCAACCAGCCGGACTTGCAAATGGAGAGCGTGGCCTCCTGGTATGAAAGGATCTTGCAGTTCCATCGCTTCTGGTCGGTGGATGACTCGCAGATCCATACCGAGTACTCGGCGTTGCGGTCCATTGTGATGGCCAACTACGAGGAGACGGTAAAGATGCCCATTAACGAGCCGGCCAACGGCAAGAAAAAGTCCCAGATCCAAGAGTACGTAGAATACTATGGCGGCGCTGGAGTCCAGCACATTGCTCTCAACACTGACGACATCATCCAGGCTGTGAGCAACCTGAAGGCTCGTGGTACCGAGTTTTTGACCATTCCTTCGTCCTACTATGAGATCCTTAAGGAGCAGCTTTCCCACAGCCGCACCAAGGTCAAGGAGGACATGGACATACTGCAAAAGTTAAACATCCTGATTGATTTTGATGAGAATGGCTATCTGCTACAGATCTTCACAAAGAACTGCCAGGACAGGCCCACTCTCTTCCTTGAAGTTATTCAACGCTACAATCACAATGTAAGATTTATTACTTAAACTATTATTGCTAGGAACAGTCATTGATTTTCTAACTATTTCAGGGATTTGGAGCTGGAAACTTTAAGTCTTTGTTCACGGCCATTGAAATTGAACAGGCCAAACGTGGCAACCTGTAAACTAAATAGTTACAATTCAACATGAATAATAAATGGAATGCTTTAAACTAATTTAATTATTTTTTCTGTAGAAGTTTTGATCCGTCACGGAACCGCGTGTCTATTAGGACCTCATTTCTCGGATCGTTTTCATCAAAGGAAACCATGTGAGGATTCCAGAATCCTGGTGGTGATGCGTTTTCATCTCTGATATGTTTGCAGTTTCTCAAATAAGCTTTAATTTTGTCATCAGTCAAATTAGGGCCCATAAAGTTTATAAACTGGAAAGGAAAGAGGTGTTTAGTTAAAGAAGAAACACCATTCTTAAATCTTACCTTTTCACATTCCCCGCAATCAATGTTGTATCGATCTTTAAAGCTCAAATTTTCCTCTTTAACGATAATGGGCTGGGGAAACACCTCCTCTGATTCTTTGCTGTCTTCGTTGTCCATGTCCATCATATACTTTTCAATGTCCTCTGGCATTTTTGTCGATTCGTTTCCCAAATCAGACACCAACTGGGAAACGGGCTCTTCTTTTATGTGATGAGTTTTAGAAATCGATTCAGGAACCTTTGGAGTTGTAGTGGGAATCTTTTCGACCTGCTTTTGCTGGTCTATCATTTTTTTCTCGAATTGCCTTAAAGCGTTGGAGCAGGCATCGTCGTCATCCTTCATTATCTCCGCAAGCATATCCATCGTTCCCATTTTGTTAATATCCTCCGTTGTATCGTTCAGGAAGATTATGTCCTGAGTGGCAGGAGTAAGCAAAATCACACTATCGGATGAGTCGTTGATTTTTAAAGCTGGCGGGGAAGCAGGTGGCGGCATTTTCTGCGAGTCCGGGTCAACGTCATCCTCGCTCATCTCAAATGTGAGGTTGTTTACCTTATTAACGTTGCTGCTGCTCGAGTCGTTGGCGTTTAAAGCGTTCCCGGTGGCGGTGCTGCAAACTTGGTTTTAATATTAAAAGGAATTATTGCAAACGGTGTCACATAAAAATCAACCAGACTTTTTTCAAGAAAGCATTTTATTCTGAGTGATTTTTGTGGCACCCCTGAACGATTTATAATACTGATAATTACCTTTGCATGAGAGATCGAGGAGGACGCGCTCGCTTTGAGGTTGAGCTCACATTGGGGCTTTCCTCGATCACATCCTTTTCACTGGCACTTGTTTTATTCCCCTCGAACTTTAACCGGGTTTGCTTCAAGTTCAAGTTGCTGCCTTTTTGCGTCAGAGACAGTTTAGTTAACACACCGGAATTCTTAGGCGTTCTGCGGAGCCAGCCCTGATTTGGCTGCATGTTTTCCAGGTTCCTAATGTCATTCTTTCGAGTCGGAAGTCTAAGTTTGCGAGGACTCATCGTGGGTTCTGTTTCTGCAATGCTTTCCTCTTCCTCCATGTCAAAGTCCTCATCTGAGATGTCAATGCTGTTTAGTGCTATATTCATGTTGAGTGAGTCCTGACTTTGGGGCAGTGGAGATATGTCATCTTTTTTCTTCTTGGGTGAGACTTTCCGCCGTTTTTCCACTTGAACAATGGACTCCTGACGTTCTTTTAGCATATCCAAGGCCCTGTGCAACTTATCGTTATGGGCTTTTAATGTTTCTATAGTCTTGGCACTCTCTTCAGACTCCCGCTGCATCACTGTGGGGGAAGCAGTATAAGCCAGAAGAACTACAAGTTATAAGATCGACTTACTTAATGCGTGTTCTTTGATCGTATCCAAAGCTGCAACCAGGCACTTTAGACTTTTTTCCTTTTGTCCTCGACATGTTCCACACGTCATGTTAATTTAAGTTAGTAAATTCAACTATAAACAATAAACTAATAAATAAATTATTCTATTCTATTGTGATATTAAATTTATTCTATGAAATGTTTATGTTTTGTCCGCTTTTCTTTAGTTATCGATTAGAAGTGTTATCATGGGAGCTGTTGTAGTGTTGTATAATACTAAAAAACTATTATTATGAGTTCACCCCTTTATCGATAATCGATAGCGTTCCAATTGGAGGTACCCCACTCGTGTAATATTTATTTTCCACCTTTAAAACTTGATTTTATTAAAGAAAAAAATAGTTTCAGACATGGCACACCTGCGTGAGACCTCAGACAAGGCGCTAAAGTTGCTGCGGACACTTCCGCGAGTCCAGATAGGTAATCTGCGACCGAATCCCAACTCCAAACAGAATGTGAGTTCCAACCGGTTAAATAACAAGTACATAGTTTCATTATTTACAAAAAAATTTTGCAGGACAAGCGCGGCAGAGCTCAGCATGGTGGCGACAAGCATGGAGCCGGAAACAAGGGATCAGGACAGAGGCAGAACTTTATGCGGTTGGGCTACGAAACTGGAAACCAGCCCTTCTATCTTCGATTCCCTTATGAGCCATATTATAAGGGCCACCACATGAAGCGTCAGTACCCGCCAATCTCGCTGCTCCAGCTGCAGGTGCTCATCGACACCAACCGCATAGACATCAGCCAACCCATCGATATCAGTACCCTATGTAATTCGGGTCTTCTAAAGCTGAAACCTGCCGAACTTGAATATGGCTTCCAGCTCACCGACGATGGATTGGATAACTTCAAGGCCAAGATCAACATCGAAGTGCAGCACGCCAGCGAGGCAGTCATAGCTGCTATTGAGAAAAATGGAGGTGTAATCCGGACCGCCTATTATGATCCGCGCAGCCTGCATATGCTTGTCAACCCAAAGAAGTGGTTCCAAAAGGGCGTCCCAATTCCCAGCAGGATGCTTCCTCCTCAGGATGCAGTGGATTACTACACAAACCCGAAAAATCGGGGCTATCTGGCCAATCCCGAAGAGATCAGCCAGGATCGTCTTGTCCTGGCGCAAAAGTATGGCTACGAACTGCCAAAGATTGAAAAGGATTCCGCCTACGAGATGCTCACCACCAGCAAGGATCCCAGGCAAGTGTTTTACGGCCTGGAGCCTGGCTGGCTGGTCAACATAGTGGACAAAACCATAACAAAGCGCAAGGTTTTATAATTTCTGTTTGTTACTATGCATTTTGTTAAATAAAGAAGTGGGTTATAAAAAGCTGTAAAGACTATGATACTGAAGGCCATTTTGCGTGGCCGTGTCTACTAAATTCCTTGTCTTTTCGTTCATATAAACACCTGCTTGGCCGACAGATTCTCCATAAATGGCTTGACCACCGCACTGGTGGCGAAGCAGAATATCAAGCCAAATGTGATTGAGATGGGCAGAGCAGGAAGGGCCTTGCGCCAAATGGCCAGGAGCAGGAGCGTGAGGCAAAGTCCGATCAGGATGGCCACGAAGCAGGCGATGGTGGTGGTCCAGTCGCCATAGCTGGAGGCCTTGCCCACTAATACAGAGTAGAAGATGAAGTCGCCGAGACCTAGCTTGATGCCGCCTAGAATAGGAATATCGTTGATTATATTGAACTTTATAATCCCTATCGAGTCAATATTTACGTTCTTCTTGGCCATCAGGATGACTCTGATCTGGGGCTGTAACAGTTCGATATTCGTTGGAACGCTGGGCGTTTCCACTCTGAGTGCTCTGAACCTCGATTTGTCGTCGCGCCACTCGCTCGTTAAGATTGGCAGACCATTCCTGCGTAAAGCCCGCAGCTTCTGCTGTAAACAATAAATTAAAATTGAAGAAATTTGTTTCGTTTTTCGCAATTCTTAGATGTAGCTTTAGATCTACTAGCAGCGCTTTAAACCATATGGCCAACATGTCTAAACATTAAATAAAATGTGTACAGAAACATAAAATAGACGGAAGGCTGAATAAGCGACGTACATATTGGAAAGGAATAAGATAAATCATAAAAAATATAATGCATATGTACCGTTTCCGCGCAAATTGCTTTTAAAAGTCACAAGTGGCATACCTTCACTTGCCAGAGTGTTGCCGTCTTCCCGATTCTGGTTGTTTTGTTGAGGATGGGGTCGGGAGTTACCTGAACGTGATCCGCTAGCAACAGTGGCCTCTGGAGATGCCAACGAATTTTGAGTGGCTTTCGTAGTTGTGGTTGAATTGCTTGATGAGGGCGATGACGATGCTGTAGCCTGTGATTGCTGGGGCGTATAATGGGTACCCATATATGTGTAGATAACAGTGGCTGAGCAAAATAAAGAAAGGTTAGCAAATGAAGAATTTATGAAGCATATTATCATTATAGTTACAAGAGTAGATCAACGCAGGGAAGATTTGCTCGTTTCGCTCTTGAGCCGTTTCTACCAGAATGCGTAGAGGTCCTCTTGGCGAAAGGACCGCAATGAGATCTAATGAGGAATAAATATTTTAAGTTGGTTTTAAATCTTCTATAATCAGAACTCACCCCAAATAGAAATAGCAGCCAATACAGCCCAGGCAGTCCATTCCGGTAGGTATTTGATAAACACCAAAGCCATGAGGGCAGCCACAAATATGAGGTATCCTTGCTGCAACCTTAATGGACCCTGCCAATGTATGGCCATCATTCCCACTACTCCAAAGTTCCACATTATCAGCAAGGCAGTGGGGTAGTCCATGGGAATGTTATAGGCACGAAGAAGTTCCCTAGAAATGTTCATTTTAAGTTATAATTCATAACATTTATGTATAATCTCTGGACTTACTCCAAATATAAGTACGTAAAGATGAACAGAAGCATAAAGGACGAGAGAATGAGCCAGCCGTGAATAATGCGGTAGCATCGCTTTTTGTACAGAACTATCAGTAGAATAGTCATCACCACTACCACGCTCATAAGGATCAAGGAGTTGGCCAGGGCATTCCATAACTTTACACTCGGCTCTGGCGAAAGCTCGTGGAAAGGCGTATATAATCTAAAGAAGAAAAAGTTATTAGAATTTATAGTTCAAAGATTGATTTAAACCTACAGATAGACATCCGTACTGGAGTAGAAGCTAATGGAATTAATGGTAGCCACTACAACCAACATGCAGAGAGAGACAGGCACAAACAACTTAATAACATGCTGAGCTCCATATTTCAGGCCCTGTTCCTCCTCAGTTTCATTTGTGGGCGGACCGCCCCCGCCGCCTCCACTCAGTCTTGAAGGCCGGGAGCCACCGGAGTCCCGAACAACCACACTGGGTACGGCAAGTATGGCCTGCAACATAAAGAACCATTGTAGTTTGATTTGACCGGCGAATTCATTATGGTGGGAACTTACGGCATCCGGTTGATCCTGATTGTTGGAGCCGTAGTTGTTTCGTTGGTTCTGCCGCTTTGGAGGACGCTCCAAACGCTCTGTCTCGCCGTTCACGCTGCCGTCAACAATGCCTGCGCCTTCCGCGGATGCAGACGGCGGCAAGGACGAGGCCTGGACATGAGCAGCCATGAGTGGTGTGCGTTCGTTCGCCTCCGTAGCGTTAGACGCCGTCCACTGTGAAGCCGTAGTTGTGTGTTGAGAACTGTAAATTTTTGGGAGTCTCTTATGGCAGTCTATCTGTATTTTGAAGAGTTTTTCTTACAATGAGTGGAACCAATGAAAATATTTAAAGGAAACTTTCTTTTGTTTTGGCAGAAAAGCGACTCATAGACTAGAGATGGGCTACCGCAAAAGCGGCTCAGTTATCGACCAAGCTGGCAGCTTATTTATTTATATTTTTATTTACATTTGCTTTGTTTTATGATAAGTATTGGTTATGTTTTTATTCTTATATGAACTATAAAAGACATTGAAATAGCATGAACTGGAAAAATACAATCCCTTTCCTCTACGTCCATGACCTTTATCAATCGTACAATCGATTAATCGTTTCTGGCACAAAAGGTTGATGGGCACTCTATTTACATATTTCATAAGATTCGACAAAACAAATTAAATTGTGGATAAATAATTGGATTTGTACATTAAATTGACTATAGCCATGCTACGAGCATTAAAAGGACACGTGGAGTCCCCACTGATAGTTGTCACAGTAAGCTACAACATCCGTAATGAGATGACACCTGTCTAACTAGATTGTTTTGATTAAATAATTCATTCAGCGTGCTGCGTCCACAAATGCGGAGAAGCTGGAAGAGATCCGAGAGCGCCTGGCCAAGGGTCCCAACTTCCAGGACTTTGTCCAGAATCCGGACTACTCCAAAAGTGAATGGGAAAACTATGAAGGCAAGCTGCGCCGCGAAAAGGGAGAGGAACAGCGTTTGCGACTTCCACCCTGGCTGAAGACCACGATTCCCATGGGCAAGAACTACGCCAAGATCAAGAACCAGCTGAGAGACCTCAAGTTATCCACAGTTTGCGAGGAGGCGAGGTGTCCCAACATCGGCGAGTGCTGGGGTGGTGGCGAGCACGGCACCCAAACAGCGACGATTATGGTAAGGTCACATACGAGGTGACCTTTGCTGATAACTGAAATGTTTGCTTCTATCCCCTAGCTTATGGGCGACACTTGTACCCGCGGTTGTCGTTTCTGTTCAGTGAAAACGGCAAGAAAACCACCGCCTCTAGATGAGAACGAGCCCGTAAACACCGCCACGGCTATTGCATCCTGGGGATTAGATTATATTGTTTTGACGTCGGTTGACCGAGACGGTAGATTTGGATAATTATAAAGTATATTTATAGGTTTTTTAACGTATTCATTTATTTCAGATTTGCCTGATGGGGGATCCAAGCATATTGCTAAAACTGTGAAGGAAATTAAAGCTCGGTAAATGAATAATTCATAGTTATATTGCTCTTAATATCTATTAATATTTTTTCTTTAGAAACTCAAACATCTTTGTGGAGTGTCTGGTGCCAGATTTTCGCGGAGATCTAGGTTGTGTGGAAACCATTGCCAACTGTGGCTTGGATGTTTATGCCCACAATATTGAAACCGTTGAGAAGCTCACTCCTTACGTACGAGACAGGCGTGCTCACTATCGTCAAACCCTGAAGGTTCTCTCCGAGGCGAAGCGATTCAATCCGAACCTCATCACGAAGAGCTCGATTATGTTGGGCCTCGGAGAGACAGACGAGGAGGTTGAGAACACCCTTAAGGATCTGCGAGAGGCCGGCGTCGACTGTATTACATTGGGACAGTACATGCAGCCCACAAACAAACATCTTAAGGTCATCGAATATGTTACGCCGGAAAAATTCAAGCACTGGGAAGATCGTGGCAACCAGCTGGGCTTTCTGTACACGGCAAGCGGACCCCTAGTTCGCAGCTCCTACAAAGCCGGTGAATTCTTTATTACGAGCATATTGGAAAACCGAAAGAAGAGACAAGCTTTAAACTCCCAACCCGAGCAATAGATGAATTCTTTCAAAAAAATTGTGGATGCCTCAAGCTTTATGCTTTTTGGGGAAAATGGAAAGCACTTTTTTTGGTTGCGATGTAGTGCCTATTATGTATATAAAATCTATTATTTTAAAATAAATTTGAATTGTTGATCGTTTATATGTGAAATATATGTCCTTAAATTCCTATTATCTTATTAGTTTTAAAAATTATTAAATTCGCGCTTTATTTTTTGTATATGCATTTCGATAATTTTGAAAGATTAATTATCGATAGCATCTGGTCACACTTAGAAGCACTATAATCTCGTCTATTATTGTTTTTTTTATGTTGCGCATTGGATATCTAAGTCTTTTGAAAAAGACAAAGAAACCAGCATTTAAAAATGCCTCGCCTGGTCAATGGACGGGAGGCCGCGCCCACGTATTCGAATTTGGTAAGATATTCCTGATATATAAACAATTAAAGCAACTAAACAAACAAAGCGACAAGATACATATGCACGTACATACCGTGTTGCATATTTACCTGAATGTTTTGTTAGTAAATAAAACAAATTTGCGTCTTAGCAAGGTTCATTAAATGTATTGTATTGTTAATGATTTAAATGAAGCATAAGTAAACGTTGTCCAATAACATACACGATATCCTCCAAAGCACCCTGCCTCCTTATAGGGTTTTTGCTGCGTATGCACTTTTTGTGAAAATATATGTACATATAAGAACGGTCTTCGAACATGGCACACCTGTAGCTATTTATACACATTCCGGAGAGTCTAATCTCGTCCAGATGCTCTTTTCTCACAAAAAAGGGTTACTAAGATCAGAAGCCACGTCTATATTGAGAATATAAGTTTCGCCTTTGGTTGATATTTTTCTTTAAATATATCTGTGTATCTATTTCATTACCCCTCAGGTCGGCTTCATTTTCATATTTAATCTTATCGTTGGAACCGGAGCTCTAACCTTGCCGGGTGTATTTGCCAAAGCAGGATGGGTGCTGAGTCTCATAGTAATTGTACTGCTGGCCATCATCAGTTACATGACCGTCACATTTATCATCGAAGCAATGGCTTGCGCCAATGCTATCAGGAATTGGCAAACTCTGCAGGCTCTACGACAAAGCAGAAGTTCCACGGAAAATAGCGAGAACGACGATAATGCTGATGAAGTCTCAATTGCATCCGGCGACCAACGAGGGGACTTCGAGCGGGTACCACTGACCATCCAGAACAGGGAGTTCCACTACTATCAGCTCTCCCACAAGTTCGAATTGGGTGAAATGGCCACGCTCTTTTTCAACGAATTCGGTCGAACTATGTTTTATCTGTGCCTGATAGTATATCTATATGGAGATCTAAGCATATATTCTGCGGCCGTGGCAAGAAGTCTTCGTGATGTTGTTTGGTAAGTATTTTCTTTAAAACTGTCATGAAGAAGGATTCTCAAATTTATTTATCTTTTTCAAATGTCCTACTTAGCGAACATCAAAATGGCACGGATTTGAATAGATTGATGTACTTGGCAGGGGACTCTGAAAACAATACATCCACTCCATGCTGGAAGGAGCACACGATTTCTCGCCTGAGCATGTATAGAGTGTTCTTAATTGGATTCACTCTAATCTTTGGTCCCTTTGCCGCTTTCAATGTTCAAAAGACCAAGTACTTGCAAATGCTCACAGCCACCTTTCGTTGGTTGGGTAAGTAAAACTATAGCTTATTTTACGAAGCCATTGATATAAACATTGTTTCTTTTACTTCCAGCTTTTACTCTAATGATTTGCATATCGTTGAAACTACTGTTCACCACGGGTGCCAAAGGTCATCCTGCCACGTTTAACGTATACGGTATTCCTTCCCTTTTTGGAGCTTGTGTTTACTCGTTTATGTGCCACCATTCCCTGCCCAGCTTGCTGGCACCCCTTAAACACAAATCGAAGGTTTCGAAAATACTCTCTCTCGACTATATCATTATTTGTGCATTTTATATTTTACTAGCCATGACTGGTATTTTTGCATTTGAGAGAATCGAAGACCTGTATACGTTGGATTTTCTTCCATACGACTTGAAGTACATTGACTTTTGGTCAGGCCTAATGATTTGCATTGATTACTTTTTGGCCCTCTTTCCCATTTTTACCTTGTCTACCAGTTTCCCCATCGTTGCTATAACCCTGAAGAACAACCTTCAGGCCCTTTTTTTGGACATGTCTCAATACGACTCCTACAGTCCTTTTGTGCGCATGGTTTTTCCACTATGCGCCATTGTGCCACCGTTTTTCGTTACATATTTCACAGAGAGCCTCTCCAGTTTGGTGGCATTCACTGGGACCTATGCAGGCACCGGTATACAATACATCATCCCAGTCTTCCTGGTTTACTTTTCAAGACGAACGTGCTCTGAACTGCTAGGAAGCGGCATAGTTAACCGATTTCAAAGTCCATTTAAGTCGAGTGCCTGGCTGGTTTTCGTTTTCGTCTGGTCTATCTTATGTGTCTGTTTAGTAACCATAAATTTATTTAGTTAAGGTATATAAACCATAAGGGATCTCCAATTTTACAAAGTAGAAAAATATTAAATATTTTTAACCAAAAAACATTTTGTAAAGATAATAGGTGGGTCGCCCTGCAAATACCATGTCATTTATTTTGAAATTCAATACCCCCATTTTTTAAATATAAATTTATGTAACCATAAAAAATGTAGCAAAGTAAGTAAGTATTGAAATCGGCTGTGAGAAAAATTTTCAGTAATGTTTCCGATTATCTGTCTAAAATAATGGAATTTTGATAACAGCTTGTGCTCAAAATATTCAAATGTTAAATCTTTTTAATATATAGTTGTATTTTATTGTATATATTGTATTTTACTCATCCTAATATTGTTGTATATAGAATTTATTTTTAATAAATATCTATATAATACCAGAAGTAGTCTTATACTCGTATAGCTTTACGATTTGAAGTAAATATAATTAATTTAAATTTAAATGAAATGTTCGCGGGCTGGGAGCAGTGTGGCCGTGTGACGGGAAAGCTATCGCTTAAGTAGGACCCCATTTATCGGAATTTGTCCCACCTCTAATAATATATTTACAATTTGGTCTTTATTTTTATTTATCTGTTATTATTATTAATTCGTAGAGTACATAAAAAGGCAGAACTATGTCTTTGTCGGTCGAAACAAATAAGACCACACTGCGAAAGCTGGACATGAAACTGGATAACTATCCAACCTGTGCAATGGAAGCACTCACAAGATTGGGTAAACATTAGCTACTTAAAGTGTTGTTCTTTTTAACAATCGTATTTTGCAGAAAGCTTAATCGCCAGCCGAAACAAACAGAATCTAGTTATGCAGATTATATCAGAGTACATTTTCCTGGAGAGAATCACCAAGGATGGTGACGGGCGAAAGTCGCAGGCGCTACCCATTAGCCAGTTAAATCTGTTCCAGGAGTTTCAGCTAATTATTACTCTGATCGAGTACTTCTCTAGGCCAGGACGCGATGCTACCCGCAATGCAATATTCCTGTCGTTGTTTGGCAGTCATCTGACGCCGCAGCGGTCCAAGTTACTATCCAGGCTCATTAGCACGGCCGTTTCAGGGTCCGTGGCACCTCTTCTCTCCTCAGCCGGTACCTGGATGCAACAAGTGGGCTGCAAGACGCCGCTCAGCCTGGAGGTGGCACAGAATATAGTTAGCGACTTCATATGCTACTCTCGCAAAACGCCGGAGCAGCTGAAGCAGCTTCCTATGGTGGGACCACACTTTGCGGCCAACTTCATGGTTTCCGTGACGGATCTGTACCTCAATGACCAGAGATCTAATATATTAACGCCCCCACCAGATGCACTGCTAGACACACTAACTGAATGGATGACGGAGAACCCTACTTTGTGTCAAGCGTCTCAGCAACCTTTGGTACTGCCGGCAGGAGCTATTGCTATGCCCTATGCCACTCCATTGGCTGGACTCCTCCGCTGGGTGGTTCTAGCTCCTCTAGTCTCTAATCGCGCTTCCTACAGCAATCTACACCTGTCCATTCTGCGAACTCTTCAGCAACTCGGAAGCAGCAGCGATTCAACGGCACTTTCATTCCAGGATCTCATGCAGATCGTTAAATCCCTGCAGAGCTACTGCGCACGACTTGCCGAATCCAAAACTTCTCCAGATTCGGATGAAGCCTATCAGAAGTGCATGGAGCGGTTCGCCCAGGCAGTTCAAATTGCATTGAACTCCAACTGCATAACTAACCAGATTCAGCTGCTCCTCGTCCTGGAGTCTTTGCCGCCACATAAGCTGATGAAAATAGTAATTGCATCGCACAAACAGTAGTAGCCTATATTTTTTAAGTTTTGCAATATAAAGACTTTTTTATTGAAAGGAAATGGTAGTTCTTGTGTATGAGATAGCTAAACCCCTTAAAGTATTTCAAATATTCCGCTCTCGGATGCTGCCATACTGACAAAATGAAATGGACAATGCGCATGTCCTTGAGCTTAAATTATGGTTAGATTTCAGGACGTGCGGGGATTCGTTAAAAATCAATATTAAACTCGTTTCAAGCTGTAGCTTCAAAGAAAGCTTGTTGAATAAAAACAAATCCGTTGGACAACCATCTCCGCGAAGGAATTGGCAGAATACCCCGTGCGATGCAATGAACCCTGTACCGAATCGCGAATTCCTGGAAGTGCATCCTCTGCACCAGCACCAGCCACACTGCAAGCAGCAATGCTTTGTCTTTACGGAGATAGCGGACATCGAACTGCCCGCGGAGATAACCAAGTTCGGCGGGGGAAATGAAAAAATAAGATGCTCAAATGGAGGAATCCCTTCGTACAGTTCCAAGAAGGACTCCTGCAGCGAGTCCTCCGGGGAGCGTCCCGAGAGATCTCGAGGTCGAAAGATTTTACTTGGCGTTGGTTTAGTTCTCGTTTGCATCGCTATGGCTGGAGGAATCCCCTTGGCCCTTCAACTGCGTTCTTCCTCGCTCCTGGAGGCGCGTCTTGCCTTCATCCGCCGCTTGCTCACGGAGTCGCCTCTGATTGAGGGCTCCTGGAAGCCGCCCAGCACCATGAGTCTCAACAGCAGCAATCTGTTCGAGGTGCGACAGAATCACATCGGAGCTGTCCTCTGGCCCATTGCCGTGCCATGCGGAGCTCAATATTTGGATGCAGTGCAGCTCACATTAGAGGGTATTGATAAGGCCAAGCGTATCACAGCTGCCACAGATTCCCTACATATCGTGGAGTCCGCCGACGAGATGGAACAGACCCACATTCGCGGCGAGGTCGCTGTTCTGATGGGCATCAGTGGTGGCCATGCTCTTGGGACCAGTACCGCCGTTCTCCGATCGATCTACCTTCTTGGTGCCCGGTTCGTGTCGATCACAAGCCTGGAGTGCACCACACCGTGGGCATCAGCGGCTATCCGCCGACCCGACTATCTTGTCGAGGAGAACATAACAAATTCCTTCAACGAATTTGGACAGGTAGGTGGACCAAGGACTTAGTTTTCCATAGAGGTTGCAATAATTCCTTTTCGGTTGCAGACAATGCTTTTCGAGATGAATCGCTTGGGAATGCTGGTGGAGATTTCAATGCTGAGCGAAGCTGCTATGCTGGCCGTTTTGAAAACCGCCAAGGCGCCCGTACTTCTAACCAATGCCACACCACTTTCCATGTGCAATAGTACCAATATAGCTTCCATTCCGGATCATGTGCTCAGGTGAGATTATTCTTCATTCACCAAACCTTTAGAATATGGGTGAATCATCTTCCATTGCAGCCTGCTACCGGAGAATGGGGGCGTCATCTTGCTCAATTTGGAGCGCTGCGGTGAGCGGACCCTGAGCGTCCGGGAGGCCATCACTGCCATCAACTATGTGCGCAAGGTGGCTGGAGTGGACCACATCGGTCTAGGAGGAGCGCCCAAAAGCTATGCCCTGCTTCTGGCCGAACTGGCGAGGGACAGGGTGTGGGGCAATGCGGCCATCAAGAAGCTGGTTGGCGGAAATGTCATGAGGATTCTCCGCGAAATCGAGACTTTAAAGAACCGCCTGCCGTTGTACGAAGAGTGGATTCCACATGAGTCTATCGAGAGCAATTCCTACTGCCGATACCCGGAATCTTAAGACCAAGTTGCATCACTTAGCTCAAGCGTTTGTTCTAATGTAATTACTGAAATATTTAATTAAATTATTTAAAGTACAAACCCGTCGTGTGCGGAGATTCCCGGGGAGAAGAGAGAAGAGAAGGTATAATCCTCTAATCTGGGACGGATAATTCATTTTAAAGGAGTTCTCTAATTTGTACATAGGATTATATTTAATGAATATCATTCTAGGTAAATACATATCGGCGTATGATGATATTATATAATATTTTTAAGCTTAACGGCTACTAGAACTCCATCGACTTATTTTACACTGATGCCCATCCTGACTCCGAGGGTCAGGGAGATCACTTCTTGCTCTGATGGCTGTTCGTTGGACTCGCGCTTGATGATTCTCTTGGACAGGAGATCCTCGCTCTCGTCCTCGAAACTCAGCTCACGCTTCACCCGCGACGACGCCTCGTCGTCCTCCTCCAGTTCGAACACATTGTTATCCGTGAATGCTAGGTGGTTGATTTCCTTGAAGAAGGAGGTCTTTGCATTGCGGATGGTCCTATCGTAGCCCGGGTCACTCAACGGGGGGAGATATGTGGCTGGGATGCGACTGGTGCCCCTGTAGCCGGAGTCGGGGCAGCGAGGGTCAATAGAGCCTGGGTAACAGTAGACCGGTGTCGTTTCCACCACAGGCGTCCTGGTTGTTGGTATCTGGCAGCCGGGTTCGTTGGATCCCGGGTAGCATCTCGGTTTGGCCGATGTAACCGGAGGTCGCACCGTTGTGGGAGGAAGATAAGTGGCTGGCTGGCAGGAGGGGTCATTAGAGCCCAGATAGCAACGTGGTTTGGAGGTGGTTAATGGCACTCTCGTCGTCGGCGGGGTGTAAGTGGCAGGCTGACAATCAGGATCCGGCGAACCTGGATAGCATCTGGGCCTTGGTGTCGTCACTGGGACCGAAGGGCAGCGAGGATCTGAGGACCCTGGGTAGCAGTTTGGCTTGGGAGTAGTTAGAGGTGCCCTTGTAGTGGCGGGTTGACACTCAGGGTCACTTGATCCTGGATAGCATCTCGGCCTCTGAGTAGTCACAGGTGCTCTGGTTGTTGGAACAGGACGGGATGTTGGGGGCAGATAAGTGGCAGGCTGACAGCTGGGATCCGGGGATCCAGGATAACACCTAGGCTTTGGAGTGGTGACTGGTATTTGTGGACAGCGACTATCTGTAGATCCAGGATAACAATTTGGCTTGGAAGTAGTTACGGGAATCCTGGTCGTAGCCGGCTGACATTCAGGATCATTCGAGCCCGGATAACATCTCGGCCTCGAGGTTGTTGCAGGCTGACACTCCGGGTCTCGTGATCCTGGATAACACCTAGGCCTTGCTGTTGTAACTGGAATCCTACTTGTTGTGGCTTGTGGACAACGAGGATCTGGGGAACCTGGATAGCAGTTCGGCTTAGGAGCGGGAGTGGGTGGTCGCTGGGTTGCAGGCGGCAAGTAAGTCGCAGGCTGACATCTGGGGTCATCCGAGCCATCGAAACATCCTGGCTTCCTAGTGGTTGGAACTTTAGGACATCTTGGATCCGGGGAGCCAGGATAGCAGTTGAGACATTCCGGATCTGAGGAACCCGGATAGCACGCGGACTTGGGTTTTGCGGTTGTTACCGGTATCTGCGGGCACCGACTATCAGTGGAACCGGGATAGCAGTTCGGTTTGGAGGTCGTCACGGGTGTTTTCGTCGTGGGGGGAGTATACGTGGCGGGTTGGCACTCGTGATCTTCTGAGCCAGGATAGCATCGGGGCTTGCTCGTTGGAACAGTGGTTCTTCTAGTTGTCGGTGGGAGGTAAGTGGCGGGCTGGCATTCTGGATCAGATGAGCCGGGATAACATCTGGGCCGTTGAGTCGTTACTGGAACCTGCGGGCAGCGACTGTCGTTGGAGCCAGGATAACAATTTGGCTTCGACGTGGTCACAGGTATTCTTGTCGTGGCTGGCTGACATTCAGGATCGTTTGAGCCCGGATAGCATCGCGGTCTCACAGTAGTTACTGGTACCCTGGTGGTTGCCAATGTGGGAACTGGACGAGATGTTGTTGGAGGAAGATAAGTGGCAGGCTGGCAACTTGGGTCCGACGATCCTGGGTAGCACCTGGGCTTCAGAGTCGTAACCGGAACTTGCGGACAACGTCTGTCTGTGGAGCCAGGATAGCAGTTTGGCTTGGATGTGGTTTCAGGTATTCTTGTGGGGATAAGCTGGCACTCCAGGTCGTTAGATCCCGGATAGCACTTGGGCCTTAAAGTGGTCACGGGTGCCCTTGTGGTTGGCAGAGTAGGAACCGGGCGCGACGTTGTTGGAGGCAGATAAGTGGCAGGCTGGCAGCTCGGATCAGGTGATCCAGGATAACACCTAGGCTTTGGAGTGGTTACTGGTATCTGTGTGCAGCGACTATCTCTGGATCCGGGATAGCAGTTTGGTTTGGAAGTAGTCACCGGAATCCTTGTTGTAGCCGGCTGACACTCAGGATCACTGGAACCCGGATAACATCTCGGCCTCAAGGTGGTAACAGGTGACCTAGTAGTTGCCGGTTG
This sequence comes from Drosophila pseudoananassae pseudoananassae, assembly GCA_018153035.1. Lineage (NCBI taxonomy): Eukaryota > Metazoa > Arthropoda > Insecta > Diptera > Drosophilidae > Drosophila > Drosophila pseudoananassae. Next base: position 2,150,671 of record JAECXR010000042.1, on the reverse strand, counting down.
ACATTCTGGGTCTGGCGATCCTGGGTAACACCTAGGCTTTGCAGTTGTGACTGGAGTCCTTCTAGTTGTCGTTTGTGGGCAGCGTGGATCTGTTGATCCTGGATAGCAGTTCGGTTTCGGAGCGGGAGTAGGTGGGCGCTGGGTTGCAGGCGGCAAGTAAGTGGCCGGCTGACATCTGGGATCATCCGAGCCATCGAAACATCCAGCTTTCTTGGTTGTCGGAACCTTGGGGCATCTAGGGTCTGGGGAACCAGGGTAGCAGTTGAGGCATTCCGGATCCTGTGATCCCGGATAACAAGCTGACTTAGGCCTTTCAGTTGTCTCCGGTATCTGCGGGCAACGCTTGTCCGTGGAACCAGGATAGCAGTTCGGCTTGGAAGTAGTCACAGGAGTTCTAGTAGTTACTCTAGTTGTTGGCGGGAGATAAGTGGCGGGCTGACATTCTGGATCAGGAGAGCCGGGATAACATCTGGGCCTTTGTGTCGTCACTGGAACCTGGGGACAACGTTTGTCGGTGGAACCTGGGTAGCAATTCGGCTTGGGAGTAGTCGCAGGAGTTCTTGTCGTGGGGGGAGAATAAGTGGCAGGTTGGCAACTAGGGTCCGTTGATCCCGGATAGCATCTAGGCTTCGGAGTGGTAACTGGTACCTGAGGACATCGACTATCTGGGGATCCGGGATAACAATTTGGCTTAGAAGTGGTCACAGGAGTTCTAGTCGTGGGGGGAGTATATGTGGCTGGTTGGCAATTAGGATCAGTGGAGCCAGGATAACAACGTGGCCTGCTCGTCGTCACAGTGGTTCTTCTAGTGGTCGGTGGGAGGTATGTTGCCGGCTGGCATTCTGGGTCAGGTGAGCCGGGATAACATCTGGGCCTTGGTGTTGTCGGAGGCTTCTGAGGGCAGCGACTATCCGTGGATCCGGGATAGCAGTTTGGTTTCGATGTAGTTACGGGTACTCTCGTGGTCGGAGGAAGGTATGTGGCTGGCTGGCATTCCGGGTCGTCGGAGCCTGGGTAGCACCTGGGCCTAGAGGTGGTTATAAGAGATTTTGAAGTCGGTGGGGAATAAGTCGCTGGTTGGCAACTGGGATCCCTTGAGCCTGGATAGCACCTCGGCTTTGAAGTTGTCAATGGAGTCCTTGTTGTTGGTTGTGGACAGCTTGGATCTGTCGATCCCGGATAACATCTAGGCTTGGAAGTTGTTACTGGAGTCCTTGTGGTTGGTTGTGGACACCTTGGATCTGTCGATCCCGGATAACATCTCGGCTTCGAAGTAGTTACAGGTGTCCTTGTGGTTGGTTGTGGACAGCTTGGATCCGTTGACCCGGGATAGCACCTTGGCTTAGGAGCAATTGTGGGTGTGCGAGTAGTTGGTGGCAAGTATGTGGCAGGTTGGCATCTCGGGTCGTCAGATCCCTCGTAACATCCGGCCTTTTTGGTGGTTGGAACCTTTGGACATCTTGGATCAGGGGAACCTGGATAGCAGTTGAGGCACTCTGGGTCCTTCGATCCTGGATAGCAAGCTGGCTTAGGTTCCTCCTTTGTAGGGGGAACCGTCACGATTTGTGGACAACGACTGTCTGTAGACCCCGGGTAGCACCTAGGCTTTGACGTAGTCACAGGCGGTCTAGTTTTAGGTTGACACTCCGTATCAGGAGATCCGGGATAACATCTTGGAGTAGTAACTGGAGTTCGTGTTGTTGGTGGAAGATATGTTGCTGGCTGGCAATCGGGATCTGTCGACCCTGGATAACACCTTGGCTTAGGAGTGACAGGAGTCCTTGTCGTTGGCTGTGGACAGCTTGGATCCGACGATCCTGGGTAGCATCTTGGCCTAGATGTTGTCAATGGTGCTCTTGTAGTTGGTTGGGGACAGCTCGGATCCGTCGATCCGGGATAGCACCTTGGCTTTGAAGTGGTCAATGGAGGTCTTGTTACTGGTGAACAGAATGGATCACTGGATCCTGGATAGCACCTTGGCCTGGTAGGAGGGATTGTGGTTCTTCTTGTCGTAGGTGGAAGATAGGTTGCGGGCTGGCACTCAGGATCAGTTGAGCCCGGATAACACCTTGGCTTGGAAGTAGTTACAGGCGTCCGTGTAGTTGGCTGTGGACAGCTTGGATCCGATGATCCTGGGTAGCATCTTGGCCTAGATGTTGTCAAAGGGGTCCTGGTAGTTGGCTGTGGACAGCTTGGATCCGATGATCCTGGGTAGCATCTTGGCCTAGATGTTGTCAAAGGAGTCCTGGTAGTTGGTTGGGGACAGCTTGGATCGGTTGATCCGGGATAACATCTTGGTTTAGGCGCAATTGTCGGTGTGCGAGTAGTTGGTGGCAAGTAGGTGGCAGGCTGGCACCTAGGATCATCAGAGCCTTCATAACATCCTGCTTTCTTAGTGGTAGGCACTTTTGGACATCTTGGATCTGGCGAACCGGGATAGCAGTTAAGACATTCGGGATCACTTGAACCAGGATAGCACCTAAGCTTCGGTGTTGTTGGTGGAGGACGTGTCGCGGGTTGACAGTCAGGATCAGTTGAGCCTGGATAGCATCGTGGTTTTGATGTAGTCACAGGTGGTCTTGTTTTGGGTTGACACTCTGGTTCAGGAGATCCGGGGTAACACCTTGGCTTTGAAGTCGTCAAAGGTGGTCGGGTTACCGGTGTACAGGAAGGATCAGGAGATCCCGGGTAACACCTTGGTTTTTGTGTAGTTATTGGAGGTCGCCTCGTTGTTGGAGGTAGGTAGGTGGCGGGCTGGCAATCGGGATCGTCAGAGCCTGGATAACACCTTGGCTTTGGTGTTGTGAAGGGTGTCCTAGTAGTTGGTTGGGGACAGTTTGGATCCGTTGATCCTGGATAGCACCTAGGCTTAAGTGTGGTTGCTGGCGGTCTAGTCGCCGGTTGGCATTCAGGATCAGTGGAGCCCGGATAACACCTGGGTTTGGAAGTAGTTGCAGGTGTCCTTGTAGTTGGTTGTGGGCAGCTTGGATCCGTTGATCCTGGGTAGCATCTTGGCCTAGATGTTGTCAAAGGTGCCCGAGTAGTTGGTTGTGGGCAGCTTGGATCCGTTGATCCTGGGTAGCATCTTGGCCTAGATGTTGTCAAAGGTGCCCGAGTAGTTGGTTGTGGGCAGCTTGGATCCGTTGATCGTGGGTAGCATCTTGGCCTAGATGTTGTCAAAGGTGCCCGAGTAGTTGGTTGTGGGCAGCTTGGATCCGTTGATCCTGGGTAGCATCTTGGCTTAGGAGCTATGGTTGGTCTGCGAGTTGTTGGAGGTAAATATGTTGCTGGCTGGCATCTTGGATCATCAGATCCTTCATAGCATCCTGGCTTTTGAGTAGTGGCCACCTTGGGGCATCGTGGGTCAGGTGAACCAGGGTAGCAGTTGAGACAATCGGGATCATTCGATCCTGGATAGCAACTCGACTTGGGCTCCTGGTTAGTTGTAGGCACTGTCACGATTTGGGGACAGCGGCTGTCGGTAGACCCTGGGTAGCACCTTGGTTTGGATGTAGTCACTGGAGGTCTTGTCTTAGGTTGACATTCTGGGTCAGGAGATCCGGGGTAACACCTTGGCTTTGGTGTAGTAAACGGAGGCCTAGTAACTGGCGAACAAGCAGGATCAGTGGAACCGGGGAAACACCTCGGCTTTGGTGTTGTCAATGGAGGAGGTCTAGTAACTGGGGAGCAGGAAGGATCAGGAGATCCTGGGTAGCACCTCGGCTTTGGTGTAGTAACGGGCGTTCGCCTCGTGGTTGGCGGGAGATAGGTAGCGGGCTGGCAATCAGGGTCGGTAGAACCTGGATAGCACCTTGGCTTTTGTGTGGTGATCGGGGTTCTCCTCGTGGTTGGCGGAAGGTAAGTGGCTGGCTGACATTCCGGATCGTTTGAACCTGGACTGCACCGCGGTCTCGGCGTAGGTTGTGTGCCAGCACAGCTTGGATCCCGGGAACCAGGATAGCATCGCGGCTTGGGCGCAAACGTGGACGCAATGGGAATCCTAATTGTGGTGGGTGGCAGGGTAGTCGCCCTTTGGCATTCTGGGTCTCGGGAACCAGGATAGCAGCGGGGTTTCGGGGTTGTCTTCGAGGAAATTAAATGATCCTGAAGGCACTGGGGATCGGTGGATCCTTCGGTGCATGGGCCAGTCTGCAGGCTTCCGCAGGAATAGTCTCGCTTGCAGGCTCCGTTGCAGAGCTCGATGTCGCACTTCAGATACACCTGTGAGCGATCGGGGAATCGGAACGCCTTGAGGGTGTTGTAGTAGGTGGAGGTAAGACTGGACTGCGCCTCGTACTTCTTCCACTCTCCGAATATTTTCTCCTTTATGGAGCACCCCCTCTTGTCAGAGAGCTGCAACCGCTTCGTGGTTCTGGCCTCGAAATCCATGTCATCCGAGGCATAACACTGAAGTATATTGACGTCCCAGGCCTGTTCCGAGTGCTTGACGTTGATGGTGAAGGTAACGTCGGTGCCGAGGGTCAGTGTGCCCTGAATGGGTCTGACATTGGGCGGAGTTCCGGTGCCGATCTCCATCCAGCACTCCACCGGACCGCTGGGAGTATCCACGGAAATGACCTCCAACATGTCCACAACGAACGGCTTGAAGTAGACCGTCTTCTCCTTCTCATCGCCGCGGCTGCAGGATATCTTCCTGGCCACATCGAAGCTGTTCTGAATGTCCCGGTCATCCTGTATGATCAGGATGTTCTCGATGGAGGCGCACACGGAGCACGAGGGCTTGCTGCCGCATCCGTCGTATGGCACTGTGAATGTGAAGCTGCGGCCAGCTTTATCACCCTTGACATAGCTAATTAATAAATAATTAATAATTAAAATTTAATCAAGAAGCTATCAATGGATAAAGTCTTTTTTATAACATACTTGCATTTGGGGTCATTGTAGTACCCCTGACTGTAGATGACTCCTTCGAAGTTCTCCGAGAACTGCACCTCCACCAACATGCCATTACCTTGGTCGCATTTCACATCGATCTTTTCAATGTTTCTCGCCGAGAACGAGGTGTCGCGGCTTAATCTGGTCGAGGAGGAGTCGTCGTCAAACTCAAGACCGCTCAGAATGTCGTTGAGAGTGTCATCGCCGCTCAGATCAGTGCCCGTAGTAATGACCTTAAACGTTATTTCAGAATAATACCCATAAACTACATGATTTCTAGATAAGTACAGATGATCGGACGTACCAAAAGCAAGGCCCACACGATAAGGTGGCCGAATCTGACCATGATTAGTGTATTTTAAGTCCTGTCTCTGTAAGATTCAAGTGGGATTATACAATATTAAATAATAAAGTGCAGTTTCAATGACAGGCAGTAGGTTTAATGTGATAATTTATAGACTTAAAAGTTATGGCCAATTGGATAATGGCATCGAAGGTATCAAGGTAGCAATCGTGATTCATTAATGAGCCTCAAAGAAAAAGGGCATCCCAGGGGCTTATCCTAAAGATAGATGTAAAATGAATAAAATCACAAGACTGAATAGTCTAGTATTTAACATCAGACCAGATCTCCCCACCCAGATGAGGTAAGATCTGCTTTATCGCTAATTACGGCTGAGTGCACGCCGTTGAGTATTTGCACGAGCCAAGTCGAGCCGGACCTCTTTTGCACGGTGAACGGAGGGTGCTGCACCGACTGCGGCTCGAAAACGGGTTTGGGTTTTTAAATAATACAACTAACCTTTAAAAAAGAAAAAAGCTGCCGATTTCAAAATCCATAAATTCAAAACACACACACACGCTCGAGGCACAGCAAAGGGAGTAGTAGCAGGCTAAGCAAATACGTTAGTGACGAACGCCAAACGCCTATATTTGCTTAGCCGCAGTTGATAAAAGGGGCTTCGATTTGGTGCCTTTGTGTGGCATTGGCTTCTGCAATTTGATGGCTTGTGTGGTATGATGTGTTTTGTTTTTTTTTTTTTTTCACGAAAGATGTTAGCCCGGATGATTAGGTGATTTTTTGTCTATTTTGTGTTCATTGTGCCCCCTTTTGTCTAGGTTATTCCAAGCATTAGGCTAACGAGACGTTAAAAGTACCTTTTGATTACGGATGATTTGCGTGTGAAGATTTCTATTTGTTCTTTTTTGGAATATTACGTAATGTTTAAATAATATTTTGTCTTAACAAATAAAATATAATTATTCCAGCTTTTAAATTCAATTATTTAACTTAAGACCCTTATCATTTATGGTATATCCCAGTTGGCAGGTCTTGGCGTATAATTTCTGCAAATAAAATTCGTCTCGGTCACAAAGTATATAAAACAACCTATTAAATTTAGCAAGAGGTAGCATAGATTATGACGAAACACTCCCCCCATTCATACTACATCCGATTCATATTCAACGCGATTAATATGTTATTTCTCTCGGTCCCTGCCTTTCGTTCGCCTAATCTCCGACGACCCAATTTTTTGTGGGTTTTGGTGGCTTGGATGTCTCAGTTTGCAGGTTTCTTCTCTTCTCCTCCTATGACTGTATAATTATGATCAATTTTATAAAAATTGGTTCACTATGTCAAAAAATTGGTCTTGAAAACCAGCATACACCATTTTTTAATGTTCGCCAGTTATCTTGATATAGTTATTTTCCAGCTCGAAATTAGCAGGTCATTTATTTAAATTCAGAAACAAAATCATTAATGGTTTATTTGATTTCGAGTCAATTTATGTTGACGACTTGTAGTTATTCATATTTTTAAAGGAACTTTAATTGGTCAATTATCAACTACGAAGCTGCTAAATTCGGTGTCGAAATTGAAAGATAGAAGGAGAATAGTTGGCGGTGGAATAGTCCCGCCCGCGGCTTTAAAATAAACAATCATATTCAATTGTGTATTGGCCAACCATTCGGAGAGTTAATAAAAACGGCTCGGACATTGATGGCTTCACCCTGAACTTTTGACATTTCGTAGCATCTCGCATAGGCGTATTTCTTCGTATTAATCACGGCGAGCAGGTGATTAGGCCGGACTCCGGAGGCTCCACTATCAATATCAATATGCATAGGCACGTATTTTCATATTGTGTGTTACCATACAGGTGTCTACTAACTAAGATGGCCTAATGCCATGAATGATCCGGCTAACGATCGAACGAAGATTGATTATACATAGCGCCTCATGGTTCTCATATTCGTTTCAGTTTTGGACTTAATTCATTGACAAATTGGTGAAATGGTGGCGGCTATCTCGCATTGTGGCTGTCTTTTATGGTCACATCTTGATTTGTTTTATGGCCAAGTTTGGCCAAGATGTGCTGATTTGGTAAGCCGGCGCTGATCACAGATTTTAAAATAGGCTTGTTTGTTAAGTGCAATCTAATTTGAATTTTCTACTGACGTTGTTCAAGCTGAGAACAAAAAATATATGCAATAATATATCCCGTTTGCAGGTGTCTCCTCCATAAAAAATTTCAGGGTACTTAGCCAAATGAAATACAGTTAACAATTATTGACTTATGCAAATGACATTCTGTTCTGGCACCGGATCCGTGAAACTTGTTTCGGGTCTAAATAATTACAAGCAAAAACGAATAAACAAATTTACGAACAAGAATAATATTTAATAATCCCGAAATGTTCGATTCAATTGATCTTCTCCGAAGCTAATTTGTTCCAGTAAACAAAAAACAATACGCAGTTAGAATATCCGTGAAGGTTTTTAATCCGTAGATCGGGTTTAACCCGATCCCCGTGTTGAAATGGTTTTATTTTGAGTAATACGTATAAAGAAATCCCATAAACATTTTTTTACAATGTCTTCGAATTATTACTTTCATCACAGGCATTCCATTTTTGAATAAATATACATATGTGCGTTTCGTTTTAAAAAACAGCAAGTCAGTTGACCCGGCTAATTTTACAAGCAAGGTCATCTTGCGTGGGTTGGCCAGTTGTCTGGTTATGTGATTTCTTAATTTTTACATATTTTTTCCAAAAATATTGTATACTTTTTTTATTTTAATTAAACCAACATCACTACACACTGAGTAATATACTTTTACTTGGTTCACTTTTCGAACGTATTAATTGGCAGCACTTGATCGGAGGCCCATAACAATTCACTCTAATGGTTTTCGCTTAGTTTTTGGCCAATTTCGGCCAATTGATTGGTTTATCACTGGACTTACTGCACTGGCTTGTGGACTTTTGCTTGAGGGGGAAAAATCGCTGGGATGCAGCAGCCGAAGTGGACGTTGCCGCACTAAAAGCTTAAGAGACTCGTCTTCGTTTATATACACACACGGCGTATGAGTTAACAAAAATCGTTTTGGATATTGCCTCAAAAACCAAAGCCGCAGCAAGTAAAATAAAACACTAACAAAAAAAAAAAAAAAAACTGAAGAAAAAACAACAAAAAAGCGACAACAAAAACAGCAATGCTAGTAGCTTATACCTGTACTTGTTGTTGTTTATTTTACGTTGCTCGTGGTGTTTTATACACGCACACTGAACGGGAGATGGGTATTACGATTTATTGGCCAGTTGACTAAATTTATTCTGTGGCAAAAGATTAAATAACAATTCCGATTAAGATTTATTAAATTCTAAATACCTCACAAAAAAATAAACGTCAAGCGCATTGGACTTCTGTTTTAAAAATGTTAGAGGTTGTTTGCTGAAAAGATTAATTTTTATTAATTTCTTCGTAAACTAGGCAACAGGATTGGGAAGTACAATTTATTATTGAAATTTATTAGTAATAAAAGGTAAGACTATACAATTTGGAAAGCCTTAGAGATGATCAAGTGTTTCTTATGTATAAAAAATATATTCTATTCTAATATTTGAAATTTTTTTTTTTTACATTTTCAACTCTGTAAATTTAAAGTCATAAATTTTAATGATTTTTAAAAAAATGTTCTAGCAAAGTTCTACAAACAAATTTAAAGCAGGCTTGCCAACAGGTCGTATGAGTAATATTTCAATATAATAACTTTGAAGCTAGATTTTTGGCATTTACTGAACATAAAATATCAGAATTTCGTCTAGAACCATTAAGTTAAACTAAAAAAACAGTCTTAAACCTAAATTTACTAAATTATTTTATAATATTATCAAATAGAGTCTAAAACTTTTGTAAAATCTCTCAAAAGAAACTCCCTTTTTAAAAGAGCATTCCCTAGTCTCTCAGCCGAAGCCTATTGATTTTTTCATTCATCCATTTGGAGTTCGTGGGCAGAGCCGACGCGTGAGCATCTGCAGCATCCACATCTTAGCCGGCGTCTTAGCCACTGACTTGGCTGACTTGACCCAAACGCGCGCGCGCGACTGGCACATTTCGGGCTTAGCCGAAAAACTGCACCTTCGCCGGTGCGCTTTTAGGGCCAAAGAGTCAAAATCCGTCATTGTAACGACCCCATCCGTGAAGTGTGGCGGTGTGGAGTGGAGTGAAGGTGGAGTGGGATGGACGGTGATGTTGTCATGCAACTACAACCGGCATATAGTAGCGGCAGGTTGAGAGCTGGTGCCTCTGCCTCTGGCTGGTCATCCCTAACAGGTATTAGTATTCAAAGTTTTTGGAAGCCCAGCGTCCGCATCGTGATGCCAATAGATTTTAGCCAAATGGCAACGGTCATGGCGAGAGATGGAGATGGAGATCGAGACGAAGCTGTCGCCATGGGAACGGGGCGCCAAAAAGAATACGGAGACGGATTCATGGATGGATGGATGGTTGGTTGAATGGATGGATGTCGTCAAAGGTAATTCCCTTTTGCCGAATGCATGCACGACAGTATCGCGATAAAAGCATCCGACTAAGTCATCACGTAACCTAGACTGCAATTTTTATTTCTTTCATCATTATATTTTATATTTTGCAAAGCATTTCATTGAATTTTAGTTGATTAGGCTTTTTTCGGGCATGGGCATAAATATCCCAAAGTAATGGTTATTGCCAAAAATTTTATTTAGGCCTCCTCAAGGGTGTGAAAAAAACATCCAACCTTTTTGGTCATAAGCATAAGTATTCTTTATGCCATATGTGTAGTTTGTAATAAACAGATTTGCAAATGTTAATATCTCTTGCTATTTAACAAGTTTTCATAGCTGGGACACACCTTAATGCTGAATAAAATAAATTTTAGTGCTTCGCATTCAACCAAGTAATTATACGTCTATCTTCTGGTTTTTTGACGTCTTAGTCTCCGTCAGTGAATCAACTCTTCTACAGAAATACTTCAATATCATTCCCAAACTACGTAAAATACACAAACGAGCTACGCCTGAAAAAAAAAAAGACATTTCCGACCATCAAGTTTGACGGTTCTACGCAAATAAATTTTTAAAACATATAACAAAAATTGATTGGATCGCCCATAAATCAATACATGCTTGGGAATACTGATCATTTTAAGCATAAAGGTGTAATAATCATTACTTTCAATTATAATTTCCATTATGATTACCCGTCAACGGCATTCCGTCAACTGGAAGACCACATTTAGAAAACTTGATCAATGGACTGGGCCATAGCAACCATATTGCAACAACAGTCATTTTATCAAAGAAAATTACTTTGGCCATCTAATTTCCGGTTTTGTAGACAAACACACACAGGTGATCAATGAAGTTGGATTCAAAGAGTACGCCAAGTATGCTGCAATTTGTTTTTATTGTTTATATTCGTTTAAAGACGCCTTTGTCAATTTTGAAATCAAAACAAATTGCATACTTTGGAGCTTCCAAAAGGAAGTCATCTAAACCTTCTTCAAGGGCATCCAACGTCTACGGTTTTAACTTACTGTGTTTTCTTAGGAATACTTATTCTCTTTTTTATCACTTACTGATTGGCAAAGCTAAACTAAAAAGATCATAGAAGATGACTGGTATACATATATTTGTAGTTTTCATGTACTTTTCATTAAAATTAAAAATTTTATTAGGGGTTTCTCCGATAAATATGAAAAAAAATCGAGAGCTAAAATGTATGCGTTGTGAAAATTTGTTTATGCAGATTGGTAGAAAATCGATCAAAAATAGTATAAGGTAATCCGCTCATGAATTAAATGGATTTTGGAGAAGATACAACCTTCGCTGGGGGCCATTTTGTCAAAACCATTTCCAAGGAGATCCTGCAGAAATTTTGACAAAAAATCTAAAAAATATTATGTTCTTAGATTTTGCTGCAGATTTATGGAGAATCGATCCACAAATCGTTTAAGGTATTGCCAAAGATATGGCCATCGCTAGAGACCATATAGGGGCTCCATGCATTTTTTTGGATTTTCGTAGGGGACCCTCCAGAAATTTTGACAAAAAATCTAAAAAATATTATGTTCTTAGATTTTGATGCAGATTTATGGAGAATCGATCCACAAATCGTTTAAGGTATTCCGCTCGAGAATCGGATAAGTTTTGCCAAAGATATGGCCATCGCTAGAGGCCGTATAGGGGCTCCATGCATTTTTTGGGATTTTCGTATTTCTGGACCCTCCAGAAATTTTGACAAAAAATCTAAAAACTATTATGTTCTTAGATTTTGATGCAGATTTATGGAGAATCGATCCACAAATCGTTTAAGGTATTCCGCTCGTGAATCGGATAAGTTTTGCCAAAGATATGGCCATCGCTAGAGGCCATATAGTGGCTCCATGCATTTTTGAGGATTTTCGTAGGGGACCCTCCAGAAATTTTGACAAAAAATCTAAAAAATATTATGTTCTTAGATTTTGATGCTGATTTATGGAGAATCGATCCACAAATCGTTTAAGGTATTCCGCTCGTGAATCGGATAAGTTTTGCCAAAGATATGGCCATCGCTAGAGGCCATAAAGGGGCTCCATGCATTTTTTGGGATTTTCGTAGGGGACCCTCCAGAAATTTTGACAAAAAATCTAAAAAATATAATGTTCTTAGATTTTGATGCAGATTTATGGAGAATCGATCCACAAATCGTTTAAGGTATTCCGCTCGTGAATCGGATAAGTTTTGCCAAAGATATGGCCATCGCTACAGACCATATAGGGGCTCCATGCATTTTTTGGGATTTTCGTAGGGGACCCTCCAGAAATTTTGACAAAAAATCTAAAAAATATTATGTTCTTAGATTTTGATGCAGATTTATGGAGAATCGATCCACAAATCGTTTAAGGTATTCCGCTTGTGAATCGGATAAGTTTTGCCAAAGATATGGCCATCGCTAGAGGCCATAAAGGGGCTCCATGCATTTTTTGGGATTTTCGAAGGGGACCCTCCAGAAATTTTGACAAAAAATCTAAAAAATATAATGTTCTTAGATTTTGATGCAGATTTATGGAGAATCGATCCACAAATCGTTTAAGGTATTCCGCTCGAGAATCGGATAAGTTTTGCCAAAGATATGGCCATCGCTAGAGGCCATATAGGGGCTCCATGCATTTTTTGGGATTTTCGTAGGGGACCCTCCAGAAATTTTGACAAAAAATCTAAAAAATATTATGTTCTTAGATTTTGATGCAGATTTATGGAGAATCGATCCACAAATCGTTTAAGGTATTCCGCTCGAGAATCGGATAAGTTTTGCCAAAGATATGGCCATCGCTAGAGGCCATATAGTGGCTCCATGCATTTTTGAGGATTTTCGTAGGGGACCCTCCAGAAATTTTGACAAAAAATCTAAAAAATATAATGTTCTTAGATTTTGATGCAGATTTATGGAGAATCGATCCACAAATCGTTTAAGGTATTCCGCTCGAGAATCGGATAAGTTTTGCCAAAGATATGGCCATCGCTAGAGGCCATAAAGGGGCTCCATGCATTTTTTGGGATTTTCGTAGGGGACCCTCCAGAAATTTTGACAAAAAATCTAAAAAATATAATGTTCTTAGATTTTGATGCAGATTTATGGAGAATCGATCCACAAATCGTTTAAGGTATTCCGCTCGTGAATCGGATAAGTTTTGCCAAAGATAGGGGCTCCATGCATTTTTTTGGATTTTCGTAGAGGACCCTCCAGAAATTTTGACAAAAAATCTAAAAAATATTATGTTCTAAGATTTTGATGCAGATTTATGGAGAATCGATCCACAAATCGTTTAAGGTATTCCGCTCGTGAATCGGATAAGTTTTGCCAAAGATATGGCCATGCAATATGGCCATCGCTAGAGGCCGTATAGGGGCTCCATGCATTTTTGGGGATTTTCGAAGGGACCCTCCAGAAATGTTGACAAAAAATCTAAAAAATATAATGTTCTTAGATTTTGATGCAGATTTATGGAGAATCGATCCACAAATCGTTTAAGGTATTCCGCTCGAGAATCGGATAAGTTTTGCCAAAGATATGGCCATCGCTAGAGGCCATATAGGGGCTCCATGCATTTTTTGGGATTTTCGTAGGGGACCCTCCAGAAATTTTGACAAAAAATCTAAAAAATATTATGTTCTTAGATTTTGATGCAGATTTATGGAGAATCGATCCACAAATCGTTTAAGGTATTCCGCTCGAGAATCGGATAAGTTTTGCCAAAGATATGGCCATCGCTAGAGGCCATATAGTGGCTCCATGCATTTTTGAGGATTTTCGTAGGGGACCCTCCAGAAATTTTGACAAAAAATCTAAAAAATATAATGTTCTTAGATTTTGATGCAGATTTATGGAGAATCGATCCACAAATCGTTTAAGGTATTCCGCTCGTGAATCGGATAAGTTTTGCCAAAGATATGGCCATCGCTAGAGGCCATATAGGGGCTCCATGCATTTTTTGGGATTTTCGTAGGGGACCCTCCAGAAATTTTGACAAAAAATCTAAAAAATATAATGTTCTTAGATTTTGATGCAGATTTATGGAGAATCGATCCACAAATCGTTTAAGGTATTCCGCTCGTGAATCGGATAAGTTTTGCCAAAGATAGGGGCTCCATGCATTTTTTGGGATTTTCGTAGAGGACCCTCCAGAAATTTTGACAAAAAATCTAAAAAATATTATGTTCTAAGATTTTGATGCAGATTTATGGAGAATCGATCCACAAATCGTTTAAGGTATTCCGCTCGTGAATCGGATAAGTTTTGCCAAAGATATGGCCATCGCTAGAGGCCGTATAGGGGCTCCATGCATTTTTGGGGATTTTCGAAGGGACCCTCCAGAAATGTTGACAAAAAATCTAAAAAATATAATGTTCTTAGATTTTGATGCAGATTTATGGAGAATCGATCCACAAATCGTTTATGGCATTCCCCTTAAACATTGGGTGCTGTTTGGCTAAGATATAGCCTTCACTGGATGACGAACTGTCTTTCCCAGGCATACTGCAACATTTTTAAAAATTCCCTAAGGCCATGTTTAAAATGAAATAGTTGTTTTATTCTCCGGTTTCTCTATTTAATGGCACCTAAAAAAAGCTCCTAGAAAAAAGCTGCTCCTTCCCATGGGTAAACATTCTGAAAGTTAGACATAGAGCTTTGGAAATGGAGGCAAAAATCGATACCGTCACAGCTGTTCGTGTACAACAAGTGAAAGTGTCGAGAGTGCCGCACAATATTTAATAAATAGTATTTATTTTTGTAATTCTTATCTCAATTGATTGCCTGCAAGGCTTTTGTATCTTCGGATTTGGTTTCAAACGGAATATCCAGGATGCCGAGCTCAAGACGTGCGATTCTCAGACACATATTGTCGGGACTTTGTGTCAAAATGAATCGCACCAAGTCGGTGCCCAGTGACGTCATGGAAACGCCGCTGAATCGGTGTCTCAACACCTTTGACATCGCTCTGCTGGGTATTTAATGATAAAATATGTATATTTTACTATAAATTTAACTCCTAAGCTTTAAACGAGACTTATCATTCGTAAAGGTTTTAGTAAAATAGTAGTGAGTACTAAACGATTTTATGTGTTTGTTGACTTTGGAAAAAGGTTAATTACTTCTCAACAATAAAAAATGTTTTATAATTTTTCATTTACTTTAAAATAATTTGACTCCAAGTCAAAGCTATTACTTAGGAAATTGTTTTTTTGTGTGTAAACAACATTTAAAATGGATGGGGCTATCCCTCACAAGTCTTTTATTTTTAATTATACCACCAAGTACTTAATTTTAAATTCAATAATCTTTTAAGAAACTTATAAAAAAGCTTACAAAACTTATATTTCTTTATATTTTAAACAATATTGACTTTTATTCTGGCCTATAATCCACCCTATTCTTATTATACTCCACTTGCCCCCAGGCATTGGCCATATGGTTGGCGCTGGCATCTATGTTCTGACTGGAACGGTGGCCAAGGAGATGGCCGGGCCCGGCATTATTCTGTCCTTCGTCCTGGCTGGCATTATTTCCATGCTGGCGGCCCTCTGCTATGCGGAATTCGGAACGCGAGTGCCCAAGGCAGGATCGGCGTATGTCTACACGTACATCTCGATGGGCGAGTTCTGGGCCTTCGTCATCGGCTGGAACATCCTGCTGGAGCACATGCTGGGTGCCGCATCGGTGGCCCGGGCTTGGAGCGGCTATGTGGACTCTATGCTGGGTGGCTGGATTGGAAACACCACCCTGGAGCTAACGGGTGGTATTCAGGAGCCGGGCTTGGCCCAGTATCCTGATATCCTGGCCTTTGTGGTGTGCATCGTCTACGCTGCGGCCCTGGCCGGTGGAGTCAAGGCCACGGCGGTCTTCAACAGTCTGCTGACCCTGGTGAACATAGCCGTCATGATTCTGGTCATCAGCGTGGGCTTCTGGTACGCGGACACCAAGAACTGGTCCGAGGCGGAGGGCGGATTCCTGCCGTACGGCATCGGAGGCGTTATTGCCGGAGCGGCCACCTGTTTCTACGCCTTCGTGGGATTCGATTCGATTGCCACATCCGGCGAGGAGGCTAAGAATCCGGCCGTTTCCATACCCATTGCCACGGTGCTGTCCCTGTTTGTGGTGACTATCGGCTACATCCTGGTCAGTGCGGCTCTGACCCTGATGATACCCATCAGCGAGATCAATCCGGCCGCTTCCCTACCAGAGGCTTTTGGCCAGCTGAATTTGTCGTGGGCCAAGTACCTAATCTCGATCGGAGCTCTTTGCGGGATGACTACCACCCTGCTGGGATCCCTTTTCGCTCTGCCCCGGTGTATGTACGCCATGGCCTCCGACGGACTGCTCTTCAGCTGCTTCGGAAAGATTAATTCCACCACCCAGGTGCCGCTGCTGAACCTGGTGGTCTCTGGGCTACTTAGTGCCTGCCTGGCCCTGGTCTTCGACCTGGCCAAGCTGGTGGAGTTTATGTCGATCGGGACGCTGTTGGCCTACACCATCGTCTCGGCCAGCGTGATCATTCTGCGCTACAGGCCGATGGAGAGGATTACCACCATTCGAGTGCCGGCGGTGGCAGCCAGCCCGGATGACGACGACGACGATGACGACGAGGATGTGGTCTCGCAGTCCAGTATTGACACCTCCTCGCCCACCAGCGAGATGATCGAGGAGGTACTGGCCGGGCGCCTCAAGTCGCAGTTCAGGTGCCTGGAGCCCTTGCTGGGACGTTTCGAGCCCGGATCAGTGGTGTCCGTAGCCGTGATCCTCTTCATCTTTCTGAGTTTCGCCATCTGTGTGGAGCTGAAGGTTTCCTGGACGCAACTGTACACCGGCACCTGGTGGGCCCTGCTCATCTACGGATTCATAATCTTCGCCGCCAGCACCTGTGTGGCGGTCATCGCTGTCCACAACCAAAATACCCGAGGACTGGTCTTCAAGGTGCCACTGGTTCCGTTCGTGCCCGCTCTGGGGATCTTCTGCAACATCCTGCTGATGGTCCACCTTGATACAGTGACCTGGGTGCGATTCTTTGTCTGGGTTTGCATCGGAATGGTGGTCTACTTCCTGTACGGCATTCGAAACAGCAAGGAGGGCGAGGTCTGCTCCTCGTACTCCATCCTGATGACCACCTCCGAGGCCGGCAAGATGGCGTGGGGCTCCTTCAAGGGGACGAACGGCAAAAAGGGCACCACCACCACCACCAACAAGCACACCATCTTCGAGAGGTTCACGGGTCGCAGCCGGCCGGAGGACAAGAAGTCCATTGTTGAGGAGAGCGAAAACGAGACCTCCGGATACTCCTAAGCTTCCTGGGCTTCCCAGAATCAGACTACCTACCAATCTCTATACTTAATCAATTCTTTGCATTCCTAAATCCCAACGTTGAACGAGACATATTCCACAAAACTTATGATCGAGGAAAACGAGTAACTATTATGGCAGAGTACCTTTTACCACAAAATAGCATAGTTGTCTACTGTGAACTAATCCAAAAGAAGAAGGTGTATTTAATATATGAAATATATTAGATATATCTATTATATATGTATATCGCAAGCGTACAAATAATTATATGTATTAAAAGTTATGCACACTCGGCATTTGTTAAACCATAGTACCATGTCTCCCAATACCTAAATATATATTTATAACTGTGTAAATAAGCATATACAATAATATATATATTCGAAATTATATTAAATCGTGTATACAACTACATAGTGGAGAATAGTTTTATTTCAAATGGTAGATCAGCTCCAGGCATCTGTACAAGATCGAAGTACAGTTGAATCCCATTTTTTAAGATCCTTAAATCCCAAAAAAAAGGAAGAAGAACCTACCCTAATAAGAAGCGTGGGCGCGTAGATTCAGCTGCAAGGATATCTGGAATCTCAGCATCAGCACAGTCACAGGAAGCAGGTGGTGCACTCTTCGAAGATCCTTCGGACTGCAGGCTGTATTTAGTGCGTAGTAGCGTAGAATTTCATTAAGGGATGTTCGACCCTCAGGACTCCAGGACTGAACTTGTTTTTTGGGTTTATCAATGGAAAAGATTCAGCTCAAGACTCGAAATCTAAAACGACTGCTTTAATACAACGACTAGGCTAAGCATAGCCTTCTTTTAGGCCAAAACAATAAAGCTTTTCTGAAAAGATTTCAAGTCTCGAGACATGTAAAAAAAAGGTTATTGTTGACTGAAATTTACCTTCATTTGCTGCGCATATTTTTCATTAAATTTTACAAGTTTTCTTCTTTAAATGTGTAACAATGTTGACAATATAAAGGAGGTTTTTTTTAGCTACTTTAGGGCCACAATAGAACAATGGTAGCCTCCTTTCCGGGTGAAACAGGGTCGCGGAAAAATACAATGGACGAATAAACGGCGCAATTAGAAAATTGGAGAAAAGGGCCAAAGTTCGTTCGAATCTATAGTGAAAAATGAGGAATCTTGACAAAAACTGGACCGGAACTCACCCCCCTGAAGACATGATCGTGGATTAGGGATCTTCTTTATTTGTTTTTGGGGGAAAACTGCTCGAATCGCTAAACCCTTTTTGAAAAGCCCGGAAAAGCACACCTTCACTGGGAAAGGGGTGTATTTTCATAAAACTACTTTTGAATATTATTTTATTGAAAATTATCCTTTTGATGTCTCAAACAATTGTCATTTAGGGGTTGACAAGGTTAATAGTGTGCGGCAGTCTGTACCTTTATTTCTTTTGTGTCCGAGATGAGAATAAGGGGTTAATTTTTTCTTGAAAAAATCAAATTCAACTTATTTTTATGACGGACCACTTTTTTTTGAAAGGACCTCGCGTTCCAGTACGAAATGTAGGGTGACCACTATTTGGCGCTGACAATAAACCATTATGTGAAATGATTTTTCACCTAGGTTGTGACGATGCCACCCGTATAATATATGTCTTCCAAATTATCTACCTTTGCGTGGAGACATTGCAATACTCGGGACAAATCCTAGGACATCCCTGCCGGTTCCCACGCCGTGACTGGTAATAATATTTCCAAGCATATGTGTGAGGCAGAACATGGGTTCTAGGAGTACTTCTACTGGGTATCTGTTTCATACAAATATTGTGAACAATGGCCTAATCCTCTGCCAGCATGTTGGCATCTGGGAAATGCATCTGTGGGATCAATTGAGACTTGAGAAAAAAAAGGCAGCAATTTTCACCACCTACGCAGAAATGTGTGTGACTGGGAAAGTGTTCCTGTGGTGTTGCTCCTTTTTTTGACCCTGAAACTATAGAAAACATACATCTTTTCAAATGAAACACATTTCCCCCTAACAGCAGCCACAAAGTTCAATGCCTTTATTTCTCTCCAAAGCAAAAAGAAAGTTTCAACAGTAGTTACATATTAGAGTTGGCTTGTCTAATTTTGGACAAATATTTGTTAGTAGGTTTGCGGCAGACTTTTTGTCGGAAAATGCACAATTACGGCATTATTCGTAATCAGATCAAGTTACCGTATTTTGTCGCGTTTCCATGGCATTTCTTTTTTGATTTCCAGCAACCACCGCCTCGGCTATGTGGTCATTGCACCTGATACTTATATTATTGTTGGCAGTAAGCACTTTCTCCAAACAGCCGCCGCCGCCGCCAACAACCTGTTGTGTGGCAGACTGCACGCTCGAAAGAGTGAGAGTGTATCTTCTCCGGTGTGATGCCCGAGTTCGATATACCGTTAAACTCTGCTGTAAACAACGGTCAACGAAGAGTTTCCTAAAGATCAGAAACACTGATTATGGTTAACACCAACTTACTAAATTTTACTGAGGCAAAAAAATCATTTGGGTTAAGCGGAGGGTTTATATCATCTACTGAAAGTATCTTTTTGGAGTGGTTATGGATACTTTAATCTTCCATCCTTCTTCTAAAAGCTTATGTGTATAATCTTTTAAAATATATAAAAATATACATTTTCATTTTTACTTTTTTAGCTGAAAAATATTTAAAGTGCATTATATCTCTTACCTTTGCTGATTATCATGCACAATGTATAATTGTAGGTTTGTGTTCCCCAACTGAAACTGATAGTCAAAAGTTCGTCTAGGAAATACCTGCAACGCTTGAATCACGTGCCACAATTTAATCTATACTTTTTCCCCAGGCCATGTAATCGCCCTGCATGATGCACTCTCCAGTTCCAGAACTTCAACTTCTACAATTTCGTGCGAATCTGAAACTTCAAAGTCAGTTCATAAAAAAAAAAATACCAACAAATAAAAATAACAGGCTACCTTCACTTTAACAAAGCTCGTATGTTGGTTTTGGGGAATGTCGTTGTGGCAGAGCTGGGAACCAGGAAGGGGGATTCGCGAAGCGTCATCCCGAATTGATGACGCAGCCTATGACGCATGCGAATAACCACTGCGAAGACCGGAGAAATCTATAGAAGCTATCGTGCCACCTTGGCAACAACAAATATGCGTTCGAAAAAAAGCCTTCCCCAAAGCCATGAGCGAAATCATCTCGGTCTGGTTTTGTATCAAAACAAAACAAAAAAAATCCACAAGAGAAAAATAAGCGGCCTCTGTTTTGGTCACAACACCAGTTTAACGTATTTATGTTTTCGAATTTAAATTCAAAATGTAACGTATTCTTTGGAGGACTTATTAAGCACAGTGGGTCTTCTCCGCAACTGTCAAAATACGAGGAAAATAGTTTTGTTATCTTAAATTTAAAAATGTATAGCACTCTTCGTATATCCGGTTCTATTTCGGTACAAGAACTCTTGATAAACCATTTCAAAAAATATGGTAATTTCAAATGACTCATAGAAGTTCCCAGTATTTCACCCTCTAGGTTATATTTCATTTAATATTTATATGAAATATTTTTTAAAGACTCCAACCTTAAATCAGACTAATCCTCTAGGGAGCTATAGACTATCTATACTATCGCCCTTGCCCTTGAAATAGAACCCCTTTATCGATACGATCGGACCCACGGTGCCAACAATATATATTTCTTGTTTAAAATCTTCATATTGTACGTTTTTGAGAAACAGATGCAAAAATGTGGACGGATACGGGGAATGGCGGAGAAAGAGCTGTTGTTTGCTCTCTTACCTCTGGGTTCGCGATTTTACACTTTATTCCCCACATGCTCGTTCGTATTTATCGGATACATTCTGGAGATAGGGAAACCGAAACAGACGTTTCATTTCAAAAAAGGTCGTTACGTTACGAAAAAAAATTCAATCAGGATAAACCCCAAACACCAAAAATGTGCTCCCTATATTGGATTTGAAAACGTGTACATTTCCGTGTGTATCTATGTGTGTGTGTACGCGTCTTTGCAGGCGGATGTCTTTAGTGGGAAATCACCTTGCGGCAGCTGCAACTGCATCGCATGTACAGCCACAGCCCTGCAACGCTGCACTATGTATGGTGTTGGTGCTTAGGGGATGAATAGTGCAGCTGACATAGAAATCTACCTGCGACATAATGCCAGCTCGGTGGTTCTTACCTGCTCCTCAAAGATCTCTGATCACTACCTTCTGTCGTAATTCCTGCGTAGCCCAGTGATCCTCGTTTCGGGACAGCTGCAAAAATCATGAAATTGCTGCACTGCCATACAACGCACACAAATGAGTAATGATCACTCAGAGGCACAGAGAAAAATCGAGGCAGATTTCAAAAGCGATAATTTAAAAGCTGAGCTTTATAAAATGTGGCAGTCGCTGGAAAAAATTTAAAATTTGTGATAATAAATAGCGTTACTAGAAATACTTCCTTGGCAACAAAAAGACCCGAAGATACATATATCACAGTTTTCGAAAATGTAGGTCTTTAAACTGTACTTGTCATTAGTCCAATGTCGGGAATGGAAGAATATGGAAAATATAGAGGGAAATTAAATACTATAATACTTAATTATTTTTATTTATTTGTAACAATTGTTTATACTTACAAAATTTAAAGAATTATATCTGAAAAGCTTTCAAACAATATCTTAAAAACTAACAATAAACCCTAAGGAATTCCATTATTTCCCTTTTATCAGTAAATATTAAAATTTTAAATTTATTCCAAGTCGTCATGCGGTTGTTCCATTATTTAATGCATATACATAGAATAAACCGCAATATTTGAATAGTGCGCAGATTACTTGTTATGTAAAATCAGTTTTAAGGGTTGCTGTAAAGATAATACCCGAAACGGCAGTTATCGCCTGGATTCAAATTCAAAGTTTTATTTGCCCGCGTATGTATGCGTGATGACGTTTCTTTTTTTGAATTTCAAGACACATGGCACTGTAGAGAATTTCAGCGTTCAACGCAATTGTTTTCAAAAATAACGATGCTCTGTTTGCCAGTCCGCTCTCCCTCTCGCTCTCTCTCTCTCTCTCAGTCTCTTAGCTTCGTACTCACAGATACAAACGGTAATAACAATTTAGCTTTTTTACGGCTAGATTATAGTCGCCCTTTTAAATTAATGTATATTCTTTTAAATTATTTAATGAATGTTTTTAAAATTTTATTAATAAAATGTTTAATAAAATATAAAGAAAATAGTTTTCAAACTAGTTGAGAATGGACAATGTGTTAGACAAAATAAAAAATGAAAAGGTACATTTTATCTAGGAAAACATATATATTTTTTGTATATCTTACCATATTTTGAATTTAGGCTTTAAAATATATATCCCATGAAATCAAACTCAAAACATGTTTTATTTCCAATAAATAATTTTTCAAAGCCACTGAAAATCAGTAAATGAAGAGACCTTAAATAATATTTTTTAATATTTTCCGTAATATTTTTGGAGGATACATTTTATAAAGTCAATTCAGGTAAGAAACAGTTCAAGTCTAGCTTGATTGGCCAAGAAATCGATCACCTCTGCCCTCTCTGAGAGCCACATGCTCTCGCATACATGCAGCGAGAGCAAGCGAGACAGCCCGATCGAAAAGAGGAGCGAGCGAGGACGGCGGCCGGGTCTTGAAAGTCAGTGGTGATTCGCCACTCGTCAATCGTCGCTCAACACTCGCTCAAGACACACGACCGTGCTCCGCGTTCCATATTTGATTTGTTTTAAAATCGACTCTGAAGCAGCGCGATTTCGCATTTTAGCAGCCAATTTCGTCATCGCGGAACATACGGCTCAATAGCATAAATAGCAGCGACTGGTAGTGACAGTGATTAGATCGGATTAATCGCATGGAATTCGCGCGCGTCGCCAAATGTCAAAACAATTAAAAAAAACAGCGAGCAGAAGCAACAAATGCCAATCGTGAGGTACAGCTAACTAAAGCGGAGAAGAATAGTAAGAAGTAAGAAGCAGAAGCAGGAGTAAAGCAGGCGAGCAAGAACTGTGATAAAGTTAAGTGGTAAACAAGCAAACGGCATGGATAACAGTAGCGGCCCGAACAGCGGTACAGCGTCGTCGGCGGCGGCCAACAAAATAGTCAACTATTCGATGCCCTCATCACCAGCGTCGCCCTCGTCATCGCCCTCATCACCCGCCCCCACATCTACCAGCATGAATTCCAGCAGTACCAGCACCAGCAGCACCGAGGACACTGTACACGGAGGCGTAGGAGCATCCCTGTTCACCCCCAAGAAGGACTTCACCAACCCCAAGATGCTGCAAGCCATCAGGGAGAAGCTGCTGACGCCCGGAGGCGCCTGTGAACTAATGGCCCTGGGAATCGCCGCCGAACCCACCGACCAGCAGCCGGTCAAGCTAATCAAGCAGCGGTACCTGATCAACGCCCAACCTAGTCACATATCGGCCGCCGCGGTGGCCAAGACGCCCGCCTCCTACCGCCACCTCGTCGATCTCACGGCATCGAACCTGCGCTGCGTGGACGTCTTCACCGGGCAGCAGTACCTCTGCCGGATCGTCAACGAGCCCCTGCACAAGGTGCAACGCGCCTACTTCCAGCTGCAGCAGCAGGACGAGGAGCTGCGTCGCAGCACCATCTACGGCCACCCGCTCATCCGACCCGTGCACGACATCGTCCCTCTGTCCAAGGACCGCACCTACATTCTGATTGCCCCGGCGCCCCAGGAGAAGGACTCGGTGGGTGGGCTGACGGGCGTCTACGAGAACCTGCACACCTACATCAGGCACGAGAAGCGACTGTGCGAGGCGGAGGCCAGGGCGATATTCCACCAGATCTGCCAGACGGTCCAGGTGTGCCACCGCAACGGGATTATCCTCAGGGACCTGAAGCTCAAGCGGTTCTACTTCATCGACGAGGCGAGGTGAGTTCACAATGCGTTGCGTACCGTTTCCTGTCTGTCCCAATCATCCAGCTGTCCGTCCAGGTGACGGAGACAGAGGCGGAGACACCTTCAAAAATCCCAATACACCACACAATTGCAGCCTGGTCGGGTCGCTTTATTTTGCAATTCGATAAAAACTCGTTATGAGCGAGAGATCTTGTTTGTGTGGCTGTGACTGTTGGTGTGTTGGTGGTGCCACAATTGTTGCTCTTGTTATTGGCCCATGTGGTTGTTGCCGCCGCCGTCGTCGCCGCCGCTCTGCTGGCGTCGTCGTTGTGGGTAACATTGAACATTTAACAAGTGTTGCAATCGAATCACCAATAGGCCAACAAAAACAATTATACTGACAAACTACATGCACGCGCGTCGTCTGCGGCACAGTGGAGGTCACGACGATAGGTAGAGGGTGGAGCTAGAGGGGCTTTTCTCTTCAATTATTAGAATTTTGTTTACTTGGCCATTATCGCAGCGATATTTACTCGGATATAAGCAATTAGAATTTATTATGACTATGTGAAAAGTTATCTCCAAGGCAGGTATTCCTAAAATATTAGCCTTTAAAGTGTAGTGCCCACTGTACCCACTCTGTACACACACTTTTGTAACCCATTCCGGCAAGGGCCAATGTGCCACAGTGCTGGCTGTAAAGTTGGCCCACCTCTTTTTTGTTGTACAACTTTTTTGGAAACTAACATTGCCACACTTTAAGAATTGTACAATAGGCCATGTGCAATAAAGGGGTGGTGTAGGTGGAGGCCACCCGCTACAATGCTGTCTCGCCGAATAGAACTGGCAAGAGCAAGAGCAACGTACAGTGGATGATGAAATATTGAGAACACTTTGGCCACATCGGTTCTTTTCCATTGGAATACGGGAGTATTTTTGCATATGCAAATAATTTCAGTATATGTACATACATGTACGTATTTCAGTGTGAAGAAAACAACACTCTCCCATCGTCGTTCTTATTATCATCGATTTTTATTACTGACATCAGCAGCAGGAGCAGCGCCGAATGACGTGAACAATTGTTCGATTTCGTACAGTTACAATTGGCGAAATATCTGCTGATTTTTCGTCACTTGTTGTTCTCTGCCAAATATGCAAACAAAAACAGCGGAAGGAAGAGATATAAATATATACACCGCCAGATCGCTATCTATTCGTTGTATGTATCTATGAGATTCAATGAGATTTCGAATATTAACGTCCATTTCCATATGTACTCGAGGTGTGTGTGGGTATTCGTATCTAAAGTTACACACACTCGGCACATCCAAACAACGAACTGAAATTTTTAAGGTCACAATGCGGTGAGTGGCCCTGACTCTGATCTTCTGTATTTTTAAAATACAGTCTATATGTACTTGGAAGGCATTATACCTACTATATATGTGTGTACAGTCGCACACGTATTTATTTATGCATGTAAATTTTTGTAGTCATACTTTGATTTTGTGTGTTTGCTTCAAGGTGTTTTAAATCAGATCTGCTGCCGGTTTTCCGTATTTTCTATTGCACGTCTGACCGGAGAGAGAGAGAGAGAGAGGGCAGAGAGATCCACCGCCCCCAAAAGCCCCAACTTTGGCCTAAAAGAGCCTCTCTTTTTGGCCTCAAAACCCCTCTCTATTTTCCGCCAATCGAGGTCGCAACGGCTCCACTTGGAGAAATATTTGTAGGTGTTTTGGCAATAATTCATTATCTGATAAGGTTTCTTTATGACGTGTCCCTAAAGCTCTTGTCAATATTTACAAATATAGACTCGAATAGTAAATAAAATATTATTACGCTTTATAAAATAATATTATGTAGATTCTTTAGAGGTTATGACCTTTGGTTTTATTTATTTTTTTCATAACTTTATCATTTTATTATCTACAATAATTAATTTCAAATCAATCCTCTTTTTGCGGTGCGAGCAGAGCAATTTGTGACGAGGAGAGGCGCGTTTCCAAAGCTTGTTTTCGTTCAGGGTCAGCTCGAGGTTTTTTTTTGGCTGGCCTGGCTTTGGATGTTTGATCGTGTGTATTTACCTACACTCTCTACGGTGTATATATAGTATATCTCTCGTGTATAGTTCACCATTGTGTGGACCGGTGGTCCCAGCAGAAGCGCCGTTGCAGCAACAAGTTGCGATACGTCACTCACTCACAGCTGACGGCTCGCGCTCTCTTAGCGCCTGGGCTGGCTGCTGTTTTTGTTACTTTTCTACTTTTTGCATTCGAATGTGGGCCAATGTCAATGGAGTGGAGTGGAGTGGAGTAGGGACCGGGCGGAGGAGGAGTCACTCGCTCATGGGTGTCGGGGGTCGCAAGCTGCGCTTTCGTCACCAAAGCCCTCTCCCTCTCTCTCTATCTCTCTTGCGGCCAAAATCGCCTTTGGACTTGTCAACACCGCCAACGCCAACGCCGTGGCCGATCAATTCAAGTCCCCCAAGTCTCTTCGATATTGCGCTAGCCCCACTAATAGCCCCACAAAATCACCGAGGGTTATGCAAGGGATTGCACATGGTGTGTAGGGCTTACATTTTTGAAGGTGACATGCCCACCAGTGTGCTTAGAATGGTACCCATTCTTGGTCTTTAGAGGGGAAAGATAAGAACTCACAGAACTGATAAGAGAGAAACTATCTTATACAATCCATCTCCCCATGAATAGGCTCTTCTCCTTGTATTCCCCAAACTAAACCGGGCTTTTCCGTTCCTCCTTTCAGAACTAAACTGCAGTACGAATCACTGGAAGGCTCGATGATCCTCGACGGCGAGGACGACACCCTCAGCGACAAGATCGGCTGCCCGCTGTACACCGCCCCGGAGCTGCTCTGCCCCCAGCCCACGTACAAGGGCAAGCCGGCGGATATGTGGTCGCTGGGCGTGATCCTCTACACAATGCTGGTGGGCCAGTATCCCTTCTACGAAAAGGCCAACTGCAACCTGATCACGGTCATACGTCACGGCAACGTCCAGATCCCCATGTCGCTCTCCAAGTCGGTGCGCTGGCTGCTGCTCTCCCTGCTGCGGAAGGACTACACGGAGCGGATGACGGCCAGTC
The DNA here is from genome assembly GCA_018153035.1 of Drosophila pseudoananassae pseudoananassae. Classification (NCBI taxonomy): domain Eukaryota; kingdom Metazoa; phylum Arthropoda; class Insecta; order Diptera; family Drosophilidae; genus Drosophila; species Drosophila pseudoananassae. The sequence continues at coordinate 2,123,625 of JAECXR010000042.1, read as the reverse complement.
ACATCTTCCTCACGCCATGGCTGCGCGAGCAGCGCCCCTTCCACATGTACCTGCCCGTCAACGTTGAGGTGGCCGAGGACTGGAGCGACACTGAGGAGAACGAGGAGACTGCCGCCGACGCCATGGATGAGGACGAAGGTGGCCTTTGCCCACTGGGGGATAAGCATGAGTACGAGGACATCGGCGTGGAGCCCTTGGACTACACCCGCACGACGCTGCAAATGGCACAGAATGCCACCGAAGCGGACGCGGATGTGGAAATGGGCTGATCCAGACCCACAAAGACACCCACGGGTTGCTTTTGGGACACGCTGGCGCGTGGGCTGCATCCGATAGTGGTTCTATCGGAGAGTAGCTGCCGGGATTGGACATTCCGGATGAATGGACACTGTGGATATCCGAGTGATCCGCCCGAGCGCGCGCCGACACCGACTGCGTTCCACGTCGTCTTCCTGCAGGTGGTACTGCCAACAAAGACTTAAAGCCTCGCTTAGACACAAGACACTTTTTAGACAGAAAAGAACTCACTGCCTTCCAATCGCGCTGCGGCGGGATTCGTTCAAGAATCGCGCCGCTCCGCAGCCTCCTCTCCGCAACCGATTCTTCCTATACCAACCTATGTACAATACACATTTTTAATTTTTTTGAAAGCTGTTGATCTTATCAAAGGACAGTCGCCCTGATTTGTTTTTGGGCTTTAAAAAACACATTATTTTCATGTTAAAATGCAATGAATGCAAATTGTTATTTATTATTTAATACTTCTGCATTACGCTTCTATTACGTCTACTATATAAAAAATCTTGTAAGTGAAAATCGTGAAAAAATAACATAATACATTGAAATTTGATCTCACCAAGAATAACAACGACTGCCCTTGGCAGTGTTTTAATCTATTGGTGGTTAAGGGGAGTCTGTTTTTAGTGGTAAGGAAATATTTCTGGAATTCTTTGAAAGTCACAAACAATGATTCAGAGAGCCAGAAGATTTTGAAAAAGAATGCGTCATGTTGTTTATCAGCATACATTTCTAGAACCAGATCTAGAACCCTATACCGAAAAGTAATGTCTGATTCCTAATTTGTTTTTTTAATTATTTGTATTTGTATTTTTTATGGCAGAGGTGATAATCGAATAGTTGACGCCTCTTTAAATGACAAACAATCGCAAGCTTTTCGAGAGTGGGAAAATTTAATGTGGGAATCCTAATTATTCTGTACATTTCCCAAATTGCCAGTGCAGCCAAGTGACTTGAACTTATCTGAATGGCGAACGTGACTTTTGTTGCGGAAATATTTGTGACTTTTGCTCTACAATAACAATAAACTAATGTGCTTTTGTGGCGAATATACACCTGGGGACCCATCACTGTGATCACTGTGGTGGGGCGACGTGACGAGGGCTTTTGCATGTATACCTCTGCCGTATTTCGAGTGTTGGTGGCCCGAGCATTTTTACCTGGGGCCGAGCACTTTGCTCAGATTATGAAATTGCCGACGAGAGAACGAGAACTGCGCAAAACGCGAAAACTGCTGACGGCTACGTCACCTTCAGATTGTGACTATCAATATTTGGAGCTCAGTGCCACGCATGAACTTTGAAAAGAACCGAATGACTTTTCCAGAAAAGACTGGATAATACCTCCTCTTAAAGGATCATACTATAAGTTTTTAAAGAATATACCCCATTTTTAACCCAACAATCTTGATAGTTTTTGAAAACGTCATCAGTAATTATTATTTACTCAAAATAAATCATAAGTATGAAGGGTAACGATAAATTCGATAGCTTAGGGTTCCTCTAATATGGGAATTATATTGGCAAGGCCTATTGTCATGTGCGGTTTGATAAGATTTTAACTGGCGTTATGGAAAAGGAACGAAAGATCCAGAATATACGCCGTTTTTATTAATGGGTATGTCACGATTCCCACTAAATAGATCAGAAAAACATAAAAAAAAACCACAATAAATCTTTTTACCACATGACGATGTCTGACAAATGGAAAGTACAAACCGCACTTTGGTGGATACACTTTTATCTAGCCTAGTTAAGATTCACTTTTAAGGTTCTTAATGTTAAAGTGCTTTTGTAACCATAAAACCTACGGCTGAACTGTGTCAGCTACGCTGCTTTCCCTGACCCTAAAATAGACGTTACACTTTTCTTTGTTGTGACACAATGGATGACCATTTCCTAAATTTACGATGCTTTTGTTTTGAAAAAAGTGATAAGACTATTATCTCAAAATAAAAACAAGTTGCCATGAATAACTTATTCTAATCAGAGCTTTTCACAACGGAATTTCATGCTAACTATTTTATTTTTGTCTCGGTATTTGCTTAAATTGCGAACAAATTTCACCTGAATCACTTCAAAGGTGCATGTCTATAAAAAAAACAGCAAGTCAGCAAATATTTAAAAAAAGATTTGACAAATTTTCTAGACACTTTAGACAGTTTTTACGGTATTTCAACTCAATCAAATGCTCAGTTAAGGTATTTAGCGCAAATTTCTCGGCATTTTCGTGCCTAATTGCGGAAACTGTGTTCTAAATAACTTTAATTTGTTGTCGTAGTATAAGTACGCCAAACGAACAAAAATTGTGTGTATATTTTTGTTTGTTTCAAAAATGTGCAGTTCCTGTTTATTTATTTTTGGATATTCAACTTATAGAATCATGTTCTATTAAAAATTCAGAGTATATTTGTTAGACTGACTAGCTAATGCCTATTTTCAAAATTAATTGTTTACAATTTTTTATAAGAAATTTTAAAACAATTAAATAAAGTTTAAAAATGTGGCGAAATTAAAAAGCTTATTCATCAACGGAAACTAAAGAAATCAAAAACTGCCGCCATTTTAGTATCTCTTACGTTAGCCAATACTGGCATTTCAAAAGATGGAACTTTATCGATATTTGAAGAAGTATCGATAAGAGAAAAAAGCGATTACCATTAGAGGTCGCCTTGCGAAAGGTCCAATTTAAGTTAAAGCATATTTGAAACACTTATTTATAAAATTAAGAAGTACTAAATTAACCTAATAAGGTGATTTTTAGTTAGTATCTAAGACAAACACTTTGTTTTACGGATGGCACTGTCGACTTCTGAATTTTATATTGTGAACAAGAGCATCCAGCTGATTTTTGTTTACACATTGCACGACTCAATCCGGCAAATGACTGAACGTAAGTCTGTTATATTTATCGTTTAAGTATTAAACTAATATTGTTTTTGTTTTTAGATATTATCAACTGCACCTGTATGAATGAAACTCATCTAATAGAAACAGTACACTATTTAATTGGTAAAAAATGCGCAACACATCCAGATTAAAGCTTACAGATCTGAACACGTACTGTATGTTGAAGATATTTAGCTATCTCTCCGAAGACGATCTTCTACGCTTATGCAAAGCCAGTCAATATCTTGAAGGCATCATAGACTCTTCCATTTTTTATGCCAAGTCGAAGGATCTTCTGCTTTGTGGCCACGCAAACCACCCAAGCATAGAAAGAAGGTAAGGATGAACTGAAACCCCTAATAACAATAATTCACATGTCCTAATCTTTCAGAAACCAAAAACAACTGACGAACTATGAGAGAATTCAGGTGTACAGGAACTGGGTGGGCGGCACCTACAGCCAGTGTATGTACTTCCACCATGCCCCCATGTTTCCCACAAAATTATGCCTGGAAAAGGACGCCCTGTATATAACACATGCCAGCTATCTGCGGAAATACCCTCGATCCAAATACGATGCACTGCACCGGCGGTACGAAAAGGAAATCTCCACTTCCTCCAGCACCGACATCTCGGATTTTGTGAAAAAACAAGATACGATTTTTGCGGGGCGTATCTGTGGATCATGCTTTCTTTACGAGGATGGCGATGTCATCGCCGAACACCGGATGCATTTATCAAAGGAATACCTATATTGCGTCGATTTTAAGGATCACCTATATGCCACCAGCACAGATACCTGCTGCAAGCTGTGGGAGCGTTCTCAGGAGTTTGGACTAACCTACTTCGATATGGTGATGATAATCGATAGGGCCTTCAAGAGCATGAAGCTGAGCGCTGACGGGCAGTGGCTCTTTGGTGGTCTGTATACTGATAAAGGACGCCACGCACTAAGAGCCATTCACGTGGAAAGGTTAGATATCATTTTGAAGGTTTTGAATCTTTTTTTAAAGTTTCTTCTTTACAGCGGCAGGGAAATAGAGCTGGGCTCGAGAACAATGTCCATATACGACGTTAAGTTAAAGGACGAGCAAGTTATATTCACGGCTAACTTCGACACTACCTTCCGGATGTTCGATCGCCGTATGGATCGGGATGTGGCCATTTGGGAGGATCCGTTCGACGCCTCGTTTTACTCCCTGGAATACGATGGCCTCTACGGAGTGCTGGCCGGCACCAGCATGCACTCTCGAGTCAATCTCTACGACATAAGAATGCCAAAATACGTACAATTGTACTTCGGGGGACGCACGCGGGTGCACAACGGCCTGTCGCCGGTATACAGCCTGGCCTGTGATAGCCGTTATTTGTTCATTGCCACCGACCACAACCTGCGTGTTTTTGACTTCAAAACCAGCTGTGGCACTACCAGGGACTACAGCAACATTGGCGTCTCGAGGAGCATATACTCACTTATGTAAAATTAAATGACCATTCAATGAATGACCATTTTAGGGCCAAAAAAAATGTAGTCATGAGAGTCTGAGATTAAGTAAAAATTTTATACGAAGAATGATAATTGCGTTTTTGTTTAAAACAAGTTTTATTGACCTGCCGACAATTGGATCCTATAATAACATGACCACAAACTTATTTTCTAAAAAAGAAACTTTAAAACATCCACTTAAATCATGTATACAAACATTAAGGTAAAAACATAGAGGTATGCCCCGAGAGGTCAGGATGGTCAGTGTCTTTTTTTTGCGCGCGAGACTTTCAATTGCGGTTGCGTGGTCAAGTATTTTTAATACTTTTCCGAGAGCTAACATCTATCACTGTAGAAAAGAAACTAGAAAGAAACTACCGAGCTGACAAAGACTGCTTACGGGTGTAACATACCGGGGAAAATGTTACTTATTGGCGAAATTGTGGGAGGGGCGAGAGTAAGACATAAATTGAGGTTCGGCTTGGTTATGGGCCAAAATTCGTTGCTTGCTAGCAGGCACTTTATCCATTCAGTAGTAATTTCAGTAACATGCATTTACAATTTGTGCGTCCTCAACGTTAGAACTAGAGCCGAGAAAAAAGTACGTTAAATACCGAGATAAACTGCGAAGGATCAAAGTCATTGCCGTTTCCTAATAGATCTTATGTCTACTGTACATCCACTACGATCGAGGGGGCACTCTCGAATGGGCCGTGCTGTACCGGGACTATCTAGTGGAGTGTTTATTTGTCGGCGCGAGAGGTGATTTCCCTGGCGGCTCGTCCGTACTTGTGTGCGTCGTCGGTTCCGGATCTGCCGCGGCTGGGGCGGACGTGTGATCTCCTCCGTCACTAAGGGCGGCTGCCAGTTCTCCATTGAACTGCAGCAGGCATCCCAGTGCTCCAAAGTAGCCTTCATGCTCCAGGAACAGTCCCTTCATTGTGCCATTCGACCAGAACTCCATGGCGTACGCCAGAAGTTTCATGGAAATGGGATTCACTCGCAGGAAATTCCCCACAAAGACTACCTGTAATTAGGATTTCATGAAATTCAGTCTTCAGTGATTGAAATACAACCTTACCTTATCGATCTTCTCGTTCAACGCACACATCCTGGCTATGGAGCCGATGTTGTTTGTGATGGTGACCAGTGTGGCGTTGGCCAAGTCCTCCCGTGAAACAGAGACACGTTTGTCATTGAGGTGCATTTGTCCAAAGCTGGAAATTATGATGATATTTTAGTAAGTTACTAAAACATGCCATTGGGAGTGTATTACCTCGAGGCCACCAAGTCGCCGGGAAGACCGAAGCGATTGTAGTCACCGCCATAAATATCCTTAACTAATTTATCCACCTTGCGATTGTCGCCCTTGGTGGCCAGCTGGATGGCCTCCTCAAAGGATGTGCAGCCGGTGAGTAGGCAACACAGTCCGAGGAATGTACCACCGCCCAAGCTACACAGGAAATTGAAGTTCGTAATTAGTATTTGTGTAGATAGAGATCTCTGAGAACCACTTACCTGGTGCCCGAAATACGCTTGTAGTTGTCCGGACCATAGACGGCCAAAATGGAAACTCCAGAGCCAACGTTTACCAGAATGAACGGGAATGGTTGCGAGAAATTGAACTGCCGCTTCTCACTTTTCCTGAAAATCAAAGGAAAATGTTGGAAATCATTTCAAGAGACTTATAGACTTCAATTTCTTACAGGATATCTCTCGCATTTTCATAGTAGTAGCACTCGGTGCAGTTGTGGAGGTCAGCGAAGAGAATGCCCTTGATGAGCGTGTCCAGCTCATCGAATTTGGCCAGCTTCATGTTGACCTGGTCGCGGAAGTCCTGCTCGAACTTAAAGGCACCGCCACCAGTGGCACAAACCGTGGTCACCAGCTCGGCCATGCCCTTCTGCTTGGCGAGGGAAAGGAAGTTGCCCATGTCAGTGGTCTGGAAGCGGATGAAATGCAGCGAGCCTCGTCTTTTGCGAATCTCCACATTGTCCATCTAAAAGAAAGGCACAATTTATTGTATTTTTGTAACCAACTAGGCTTACATAAGCTTTAGTTATAGGAAAAGTTTTGCGTAGAACCCATTAAAATTCAAAAGTCAAGTACAAAAGTCAAACATCAACGTCAACGTTTCGAGACCCAAAGTGTATGTAATTCCACATTTATTCCAGGTATCCAAAGGTTGGCCAACAAAAGAGCGAAAAATTAGCAACGAAAAGTTGGCAGGTGAAAGTGGGCTTTCGAGTTTCGGAACACACATTAAAGAATACCTCCAGTTTAGCGGCCAACCTATCTAATAGGTTTTTAAGTACTAATTTGTTAAGTTAATGACGAAATTGGCATACTTATTAAATTAAGTGGGCATTACCCTTCTTATTCAGCTTCGTGCTTAAAATAGCACCAAGTACTGAGCTGATTAACAATTACAGATAGATAATAATTATATTTAAAAAAAACCCCTCGCATGACCCATTTCTCTGCCGCATCCGGTTCGAAAATGGATTAACTAATATTTAAACAAGGCCACTAAGTTTTAGTTAAGTAAACAAAGAGCAAACTCCCTGGGGAGAGAGAGTGTGAAGGTCAAGCTGAAAAATGGCGAGTGTGCGCCCACATTAAATCAGCAGGTGACCCGCACCAGATGCCCTCTTGACCGGCGGAGGCGAAAATATCGCGACTAGGGCCCTGCGGACTGATAATATAATTTTAAATTATAATCGAGCTAGCCATTAGCGTCACATCGCTTTTGTTACAAAATAGTTCAACGACACAGCATTCCAAGGCGGAATCACAGTCCACCTCACCTGTAGGTGCGTATCTCGGTGTCCGGTTTTGCCGTAGGCCGAGTGTTTGGTTAAATACCGCCGGATGTTCCGCAAAATGCCAGCTTCCCGGTCCTGTTCATCTGGAGTAATGTCCTTGGGCTCGAAGTAGACCAGCTTGGTGAGGGTGCCGCCAATGTCCATGCCAAACCATGGCATCGCTGCAAGGAAATAAGTGTTTCTCATTAATTAAGTTATATTTTAGTGGATTTGTAACCTTAGAGGGTCCTTGGAAGACACACCTCTGCACACCTTTTCTAAAACACACACAAGTACTCTTCCCCGACTTTCGGAAGAACATTATCTACCAGGATCTCGCTGCCCACCACAGCAGCATGGCGAAGAGCCCAATTTTTTTGATTTTAGCCAAATGTCAAAAGGTTTAGATTAATATTTAGATTGATTTCTTGCCAGGGCTGCCATCGTTTTTGAAAATTGCAACTCTATAGCTTTGATTGATTTGAAACTTCAGAGCGTGGCACGGATTTAAAGCAACAGGTTTCCAAACATTACAAGAGCGACAAGACACCAAGCTCCGAGCTGGTAGGTTCATGTTCATGGTGTCAAGATCGAATCGCCGCCAAAACTATGTCACAATACAGGTTGTTGAATCGCGTGTACTTCACACTATCTACTTATCATATACAGTGGTGGCTGGTTATGAGGGATCGAAGAAATCACTGGTATTAGAACAGCAAACAAGACAGACTTTCTATTCGTGAGGGATACTTGTAGGTTATTGGCTTTTGTTGGCCAGCTGGGTGTTACAAACTAACTATTCCACCAAACATTTACAACTTTGAGCAAAGGTTTCCATTAATTTGCAACGCGTTGAACTTGAATTTTGCACCCACCGCTCTTGATTATGAGATCAAAGATCGATGTAAAATGCAGGGCCTCCGGCATGATGTAAGCCTTGGGCTACTATTTGTACACTATAAAGTAGGTATATGTGTATATTTTGGTGTGTGTTCCGGTCCGACGAGCGTAGAATCAGCTGCACATAACACCACCGACTTGTAATCACTGGTAACGCGGTTTATTTTGATTGCCGACGTCGACCAGCCCATACAGAAATCGCCCGATTGCGATGCGTATTTCAGGTGTAGCACGAGTACGGACGGAGCTTTCGTTTGGACGGAGCTCTACGAGTATCTATAACTTTTCGTGTGTGTTCATTACGAGGGTACTCGTTGGGTGCTCGTATGCTAAATGTGGATTCCCTACAACCGCCGACCACAAGCCGGAAACATTGTACTCGGGCCGCACAACCAAGCACGGCACGTCGATGGCTTCAACTGACTGACTGCCTGCCGGATAACTATATTGGCCGTAAAACCCCAAATATTGCAGAATAGTACGTTTATCGGGTGGGACCACATCCAAGGCAACCGGCCCGGCGAGCGCACACCTTTCTTATCTTCCCTTTGGTCGGAATGGCTTATCGCTCCCAGCTCCAGACTGGGATGGAAACGCCCGGAGTGACCAGGGAATTGACCATTTGAAGAGTAACACTCGATCCATAAATATATATATATCCCACAACACGTTCTTGAGAAACTTCGATCACGATACGTGGGGTCCCTGGCGGCGGGCTTTTATCTAATCAGCGGAACAAGGTGTACTTTATTTATGAGCACTCTCAAAAGTCCCTCAAATCCATGTTCTATTTACGCCTAAAACTGGATGAAGTCAAGTGAGTGCCGGTGATTTAAGTCGTTATTTATAATTTGTGTATAGAAATTCGATTGAGAAAACTCGGAAGGCGTCATTGGAAAGTATTAGATGCGTAGAGGGATTATTTTTCTATAAGCTACACCATTTTTGTTCAAGATTAGACTGAAATGAATAATTATAGTATAGGCACACGCTTCTATCAGGCTTATAATACCTATAGCTATACATTTAATCTACAAGTTGTTTAGATGGTATCAAGTATCAAGTCACTTACTTTAAAGATTGGAACAAATTTAAAAAGATTCCTATGACAGAATGGAACTTCCCTTGAGAAATATGAGTAAGAATGGTAGGAAAGTAACTATTTTTATTATTTTTTGATTAATTAATTAATTGGAGTTTGGATAGCATTAGAGACACTATAAGGAATAGATTTATTATCTACTCTATCATTTATATATGGATGCTTTTAAACATTTCTATTAAATTGCAAATATATTTGTGATGAAAGTAGTTCTTCGTAAATAATAAAATACTATTTTTAAGTCTCCATTCATTGAAAGATTTAGCTCAAATCAAAACAAATTTTTACGGTCAACAATCGTATACGATCTCGTCTTATTTGTGTATCCATTTCGATGGTGTTTTTGTAACCTGATTTCCGGCAGCAACTTACACATAAGCTCATCGCCTTGGGGTATTTGAATGGCGGGAAACAGTTGATCGTTGCACGCGGAGGAGGTGGAGGTGGCGGTAGAGGAGGCGCTGTAGCACCTGCTCCGCTCAAAGAGCGTAGATTCCGCGGCGTCTGCGGCATCCGCGGCCTCAGGCAACTCGTTCAGATCGCACCCATTTGCTGGCGTCTTGCTCTTGGAGCCACTTCCCAGGGCCGAACGCCACGAAGCGCGCCATGAGTTTCTTTTCGCTGAGATCACAGGTGAAGTTGGCGGACTGTTCGGGCTGTTCAGTTTCTTATCGTTATGCAATTTGAATATTTTCAAATTGAATGAATACCTCGAGCTGCGCGTGGGGACTTTCATTTTCGGTTTTTGTTTTGGGAGGGGATTGGATTACAAGTTCAGAGTCGCGCACTTATCACAGGTGGTGGGCTAGTTGGGATCATCGGTTAGGTATTTACACGGCGATCGCGGAAGATGATGAGCGGCTTGCTCAACGCATTGATGTCTATATGGGATTTGGTGTTTGGGACTTTTGGCGACGACGGGCGATCGCGCGATCCGATCCCATCCGATGTTGACCGTTCGAAAACAGACGTGAAACGCGTTTGAATAAAATTTTACTGCCCGAAGCTGGCAGCGACAAAATTGACAGAGGCAGCGCTGCGCCGCGACTTTCGCATATGTATAAGCTCTTAACATACATCCAGACACACTCCGTCCGCTACATACGGGCACATACACACGCCGTATTAATGAGCGGACAGCCGTCGAGACGAACCGAACTTAATCATTACGAAAACACACTTAAAACCCAGTGAAAAGGCAGCCAAGCCGACCCAGCGTGAACCCTACGCCGTCTGGGTGTGGGTATTACGTCCGTTCGGGCTCGCGTTTGCATTTACCTCAGCGACTGGCTGTGGTTAAGTTGGAAAAATTCCTAGCGAATGCATAGTCAATAGCTTGCCGCCATTCATGGCCGGACGGTGACCATCATCGCTTCACTCTCTTCGCAGGCACAGAAGGCGTGATAACGGCGAAGAGACCTGATAACGACTAGAATTGGTTCAAATTCCAAACAAATTCGGACAAATAGCTTTTGGACCCATTAACTTCTGCCTATCATCGCCGGGCCTGTAATTCTCCAATCTATATGCATATAATCTCGATTCTGGAACGAAACTGCCCACTCTTGGCACTTTATTCAATAAATCTTATCAGACCACTCGGATATCTGGGTATAAGCATATAAGGCATGAGATCTGACGTAGCTGTTTAAGTGCGGTTTAATGACCTTTAACGATATCGTGTAAAGTGTTTCGGTAATGAAATACAACAAAGTGGCACAGATAGGAAAGGTGTGAACTAACCGGAAAATACCTACTTTTCACTTATTGCTAAATATATCTTTTCTGTTTCACGGTAATGAGGTCGCGTACAGTGTTCGTGTGGTCTATATTTTAATGGAGTCTTAAGTTAATAGCATATTAAAGATACAACTATTCATCATAGATTAAATAAATCTGTGATCACCTTATCATGTGATTTTGGTTAGTAAACAATAAATACAATTCAGATTATCTCGGCCTTTTCTTATCTGTAATAAAGATGGAAACTAAACGCCCATTTTGTAAGCCAGAAAGCTCCAGATGCAGTTCATCCTATTTATGCAGACTCGTGACTTACCCCTGGCCAGTTGATTCCTCAGATTAATCTGGTCCTCCTCCGTCATGATGATATGCAAGTCTCAATCAGACCGAGCCGCTCCACTGATCGCAGAACAATGGAGAACCACACGCACTTGGAGCTGGTGAGTATTTATGTGTGTTTGTTGCAGCGGCAACCCGCGAAGCTTCCAGCTATAGATTCTAGCACGAAGGCGCCGGCGATCTTATCAGGGAAAGCAGAACCGTGGCTAAACAGTCCAAGAACGTGACTCAGTGGCTCCGATGGACGGCAAGGGTTGGGCGGAGTGACTTCGGAGGCGCTGCTCTCATTGATGCTGTGGGAATCCCTGCTCGGCGGAGTTAGATCCTGGCTGTGTGCATTCCTGAGCTCCGTGGAAACGATGGTCTATTCCTCTGACTGGTCCGGCCCAATCGAATTTGCCCACACACTTGGCTAAAACCTCAAAACAAAATTTTCGCTTGAAGTTGTTAATCTAGTCGCCTGAATGCAATTAGCTGTTTCGGGATGGGATGCAAGCGGAAAGGCGAATCGATATCCAAGCTATCGAAGTCGCTAGTGCTGGAAAGTTTTATCAAAAAAGCTTAAATTCAGAAGAAAATATATTTTGGATAATTTATTTTGGAAATACAAATACATTTAATAACTTTTTCCTTTTAACATGGCGTTTTGAATTTATTTAATTTTTTTATATATAATCCTTCTATTTATCTTATTTTTTTTATTTTTCTCTTTGTCTTTATTGTCTTATAGTTATTCATTTATTTATTCATCATATTTTAAAACTAAATTTTTTAATATAATCTTTCTTTGATTTTTAATAAAATCGCTAAAATAATAAATAAGAGCCTTTTATTATTTAATTTGAAATTCAGTTAAAAGTTTAGATGCAGTGTTGTCCAACACTGATGCACAGCTGACCCAAACCTAACAAAAACAAAGCCACCGAAAGACGCGCAATTTATAGAACTCTGGGGAAATAAAGCATTTAAGCATGGCCCTCGGCAGGGAAGACACGGAAAATGGCCAATTCAAATTACCACTATGCTGGAAGGACAACGCTGTTATGCAACAACGCTTTTCAACTTTCCGAGCACGGCACTGGAACATCCAAGAGTACGACACAAAGATGAACTTCTGGACAGAGCTGATTGGGAACTACTTGAGGTTCTATGGCAGACCCGTTGTCAGCCTAAGAGATTTGCAGCTGCTCTTTATGCGGGGTGACCAGCTACCCGCCTGCCTGGACACTGTAATATTGGAACTGCAGCAGCGGAAGCAGATCCGAGCCCTCAACGAGTTCGAGTATGATCCTGGAAACTCTTGGAGCGGCTGGCTGGTGACCAGCCTGGTGAAACGACCCTTGAGTTGGGGCTGGCTGAAAATCAAGCACAGCGTAGTGGCAGAGGACCTGGAAGCCTCCACATTGGTTGAATGGATTCACATAGATGCCTTAAATGTAAGTCAGTCTAGAAAGTCTAGAAAAATTCCTTAAAAAATATCTTAACTTTACAGAGCACTTGCGACGCTATCGTAGAAAAAGCCTTACCAGAGTGCACTGGAAAACTGATGCATTTCGATGCCTTTAAATCCCTCTGCAAGGTCCAGCAAATCCGTATCCATTCGGACAAGGATCTATATGTTTCCCTGCTCTCTCTAAACATTCGTCATACCGTGGGTCTGGAGTTTAAAACTGAGAAGGGAATAAGACAAATTCATTTGGTCAAAATACCGAGTATGTTTTAAATTTAAAAGGTGTTTCTGTACATTAAGTAAAATATTTAACATTTAGAAAAACAGGGCGATGACCTCAACATCAGCCAGGAAGATCATGCTGTACACAACCTTCAGAATACTCAATCACAGCTACTTAAGCAATTGGAGAATCTGGAAGAGGATATCAAGGTAAACGATGACAAGGCACGCCAGTACTTGAAGGAAAACAAGCGACAAATGGCCAAAACATATCTCCGCAAAAGGCATCTTCTCGAAAAGAATCATGGTAGGTTTATAAACTTAAAGTTAAGTATTTTTATAAACGATTATTTTTTTACGTTCCAGAAAGGCGTAGTGTGGCTCTACACAATATCGAATCTCTGCTTTCCAGCGTCGATGAGGCTCAGAACAGTGGCGTTGTGTTGGACGCCTACAAGATTGGTTCTAATACCCTTAAGAAAGTTCTGTCCGAGTCTGGCTTGAAGTACGATAACGTCGACGAAGTCTTGGCCGATGTGCGGGACACGCTGGACCAGCACCGGGAAGTTCAGGACGTCATGTCCAACAGCGTTGTGGAGTCTGCGGTGAGCTTGGACGAAGATCAACTGGAAAAGGAATTGCGAGAATTGTGCGGCGAAACAACCCCGTCGAAGCTCAACAGCTTGCCGCTCATCAACAACAACCAGAAGCCCCAGGTTGTAATCACTGATGAGGAACTGATCGCCATGCTAGACGACCTCGAAGTCGAGAACGCATCCGTTACAACATCGAGTACCAAGACTGTTACCACAGCTTAGCTAAAGAGGTTGAAGTGAGAGTCATGGTTATGTTCTATTAAATTTGTGGTAAATGTTTCTTTTATAAATATATTTATTTGAAAACCTAATTTGAGAATGAAAATTCGCTGTGTATTCGTAGTTGCTTTATTCTATCATTCTGTACAAAATGCGTCCTTATCATAAAGTTTGCTTAGGGCTATGGCTAGACAAATGTTTCCGTAAGTAGGAATTCAAAAATATACATACATACATGTTTTTGTTCAGGGTACAAGTATAGGGACATACACCTCCGGGAAATCCTTCGGAGCCTGCGAGGTGCACATCGATATATCGTAAGGCATTAGAGCGAAACGTTTCGCGTCGCCAGGGTGCATGTGCATGTACTCGTCTATGCTTTGCATAATATATCTCTATGTATATATAGGCGTATAAATATAAGAAATCCGAAGCACTTGGTAAAATGCTCCTTTGTTCTGGGTCGAGCTATGTTGGACTGGTCTATACAGTAATCCCTAAGGCAAATTTGCGCTCCTATATATTGCGTTATGTCAAAAGCAGACTCGCCAATTGTGTGTCCTTGAGGTTTGTTATGTATGGATTTGGAAAAGTATCAAAATACTTAAAATCGTACAGATGAAACAGATCAGGACCGGCAGGATCACGATGAAGCGCAGTGACCTATGGAGAGTTGGGGATATTAACTATGGTTCCTGATTTAAATAGTTTGTGAACAAACCTTCCTTGCCCGAGGGCCGGGTGTCAGAGATTCAGGTCCATATCCGCCTCCAAGTCGATGTGGTTGATCGAGTTTCCGGCGCTATTGAAGATTTGATTATCAGCATTGCTGTTCTCCGCAGTTCCAGTGGCCTCGCTGCGCTTCGATTTACCTAGCAGCCAGCAAGAGAATACTTTGACCAAATGTCGCACATTAATATCATGATGATGGCGTTGTCGTTGTAAATGAGCAAAGAAATCAAAAGGAAAGGAAAACGGAACCAGGCACCTGACTACGGATACAAACCAAGATGATTTGTCCTCTATCCAAGGGCCACAAAGAGCCTTGCTAGCAATTAGAGAATTGTTATCGGTCTAAAGCGAATTCCTGATCTGATCCTCCGATCGGAGTCATGGGTCTGGGATGTCAAGTGTGTGCTGGGATGTGGGGGCGTAGAAGGACTCGCCCGTTGAAACACTTACCTCCGGTGAAGCAGAGACAGCCCTCGTCATCGTTCGGCGACTCCCGACGTGAGGTCTTCAGCTTGATCTCCTTGTTTAGCTCGTTGAGACAGCGCTGATAGTAGTCGTAGTCCTTCAGATACCACACTGGAGGCCAGCGGTGTTCGCGCAGGTACTCCTGATTATCCTGGTGCAGGGCCTTCAGGCCCTTGAGTGAAAACTTACAAATAATGTTGTAATTGACGCACAGGTACGACATGCACCACTCCGCCAATTGGTGTGCGTTGTGCAGCTGCAATAGAGGTACGAAAGCTTGGTTTATTTTTACTCAGTTATGTTTAGAGCATGGCTAGTACCTTTACAGGCTCCAGTAACTTTAAACAGTGGTCCACCGTTTCATTGGTTTCGTTTTGGGAAATCAGTGTGAGATCTTCGATGACGCGGCACTCAACCAGATTGATCAGCCGCGGCAGGCAGAGTCGGTTGGCCAGCTCCAATAGGTTTAGGCACTTGACGGCCGAAATCGGCGGAATCTGGTCCGTGTACAGATAGCACAGCAGCTTATGGAATGTGTAGATTGTAACGCCAGGGAACACAATCTGGAGGAGGGTTTATATTTTATTTAAACTGGCATTATAAGATAGGTTTTTAAAGATCATACCACATTTGAATGCGCCTCACGGAAGTCGCCCAGCAACATGGCACGCATGACATCACAACGTCCAACCAGAACAGCCCTATGGGCCTAGATTTACAATGACTTGTATTAACTAAGGTCAATATGCAGCTTTAACCTAAACCTACCTTCATAAGACCATCATCCAGCTCAAAGGTGACATCGCTAAAGCACCCATCACCAATGCAATGTCGCTCTAAGCTTTCTTTAATGCGCTGAGGTACAAAATTTTAATTATTTTCAATTCTAAACCTGTAATGGATATTTCAGTTCTTCTTACAAGACAAATGTGCAGGCTTGGATCATCACTGGAGCTCTCCAAGACAGTCGAGGGCCTGGACAGTACCTGGGTTAGTTGCGGCAGTTCTAACAGATCGGCAGCTTCTCTTATTTCCTAAGAAGATCATTCAATATAACTTTGAAACTGGAGGAATTATTCCAACAACTCACTTGCAGATTATTGCAATCTTTGTCAATGGTTCCGGTGTATATGAATCTTAGGCATTGGTTCAGCGCTTGCGGGGAGATGAGTTTGCTGAGGGTGACTATGGTCTGGAGTCCGTTCACGCCGCGCTGGTTCTCCACGTGCACCAGACGGATGCTTTGAAGAACTGGATGGTGCAGCTCCCTGTACAGATCGCTGGACCGTTTCGACTCCATCAGAGGTAAGGCCTGATAACTGGAGCGGCGTTTCAAATGCTCCCACATGCTGACATAATAAATGAAATAAATAAATCAATAAAGGAACACAAAGATGACCACCTACCGTTGTGTGCGTGTTTCGTAGCGGATTAAGGACTCGGTGTCGTCGTTGAAATCGGCTATTGTGGCTTCTCCGAACGTGGAGCTCACCATACTCGACTCGCTGCTGCTCCGGCCTCCCATGTCACTAAGCTCTGTGCTCAGCAGGCGCTGAAAGATGTTAGATGCGGCGGCCAGCATGAACCGGTGCACGGCGAACTTCGTACCGCCCGAGCCCAACAGGACGAGATCTGTGTAAGCCTGCGACAGGAACATGTTGTATATATCCTGCCGGTAGTTTCCGACCATAACGGTGACCTCTGGTGGTGGTGGCTTTGGTGGGCGGAACGGTGCCTGGAGCAGGGGCTTCTGAACCTTCTTCAGGTTCGTCATCCAGAAGCGCTGCTGCCGGCGAGCGATCAGCGCCGACCGGATGGCGTTCTCGAAGACCTCGTTCACCCCAAAGTAGGTAAACACACTGGTCTCATAGTAGGCCACTCCCAGCTCCTTGGCCACAGCACGCGCCTCGTCCGGCATGACCAGATCACTTTTTAAAGCGGCTCTACAAAATAATTTAAATAAATTCAAGAAACGCAAATAAAAAGCCTTGCATACCGAACAAAGGTGCCCTTCTCGCCGAAATACGAAAGATAGTTCTCATCTCGGTACATGTATCGCAGGTCGTTCTTGCAACCTACCAGTATAACCGGTACGTCTGGGCAGAAGCGGCGAATTTCAGGGTACCACATGGCCTTGCAGTTGCGCAGGGAAATCGGACTTGCAATCGAGAAACAAAGAAGCACCACGTCGGACCTGTTGGAGGAGTAAGTAATGGGTATTTTTGATGAAACATTTTAGGTATCACATACCGTCCATAGGCAAAGCGACGATCCTTGTCATGATCCCCGAAA
The DNA here is from genome assembly GCA_018153035.1 of Drosophila pseudoananassae pseudoananassae. NCBI lineage: Eukaryota > Metazoa > Arthropoda > Insecta > Diptera > Drosophilidae > Drosophila > Drosophila pseudoananassae. The sequence continues at coordinate 2,106,090 of JAECXR010000042.1, read as the reverse complement.
GTGTCCCAAAGACGCAAAGAAACATTGACTCCATCAACCACCTCCCAGGACCGCTCGAGAACCTGCAAAAGTGCATCATTATTATTTAAGATTTCTTAATAAATGAGTATATACATACATCTTTATATATGCGGTACTGGTCGATTGCCCAGACAGTTGGAACATGGGTGGAAAGTAGCTGGGACAGCGAGACGTGTTTGTTGCAGGCTCTCGCGCAGATCAGGCGCGTCTTGCCCACCGCGGTATCACCCACCAGGACGCACTTTACCAACTCTTGATGCGGCTGCTCGTTGTCCATTTTTGGGTCGCTCCTCGGCACTGGTGTCGGAAATCTGAAATCTACAAATAGGAAAATTTATTTAATGTATTTTTAAATATTTCTTAAGTTTAAGACCGATTTTTTGTAATAATAGTGCTAATTATTGCATAAACCTCTCAAATTTATTGCCCATTCCGTAATATCTATCATCTATGCTAAGTAAACATCATATTTTTGAAGTGAGAATTACTTTATTAAACACCAAGGTGTTTAAATTATAACATAGACTTTACTTAAACTGGCAGACTAAAAAGGTTTCTTTTACTATATATTTTATTAAATCTATCCAAGTTTAGTTCAAAATGCGCTTCAAAAATCGTAAAATATTTCGGCAAGTCGCCATACGTTGACCCTGTTTACTCGGGAACGGGGGAAGTTGAAGCAAATCTGGGCAGTAAATCAGATACGAAGCGATAAGCTCTTTTGGTCTCTAATTGAACTTAATTGGACCTGCACTAAAAATATCCACCATCAATCCTCAGGCCCACAGCACCGAGCGGAGCACTCTTCTTTCTGCGTGGGGCCCACGCTGCATGGGATGTTGCCATTGTTGTCCGGCCACATCGTCGAGTTGCAGTCTATTTTTGGAAGTGCTTCCAAACCAAAACAATAACAATTCAATTGAGAGGATCTTAAGCGGTCAACCAATGCGATCGCCATGTCCGCAGGAGGACGAAAAGGGAAGGTAGTCGAGTCTCATAGGGTCATTGCCCGTTATCTTCCTATAAATATTAAGTATACGCAGTGGTTGCTTTTGTTTATAAATTTTTTTGTTTATCGTAGACTTGATTATTTATTTAAACAAGATAATATTAAAAAACAAATAAGAGATTGACGTAAAAAGCAAAATAATTAATTATTAGTAGTTTACCAAAGGAGTCTTACAACAAATACTACTATCTGTATTATATTAACTTTACTTAAATAATTTAAAACCCCTTTGGAATACATTGTATTTTTTAAAGAATCGATCCAATAAAGCCACTTAACTAAAGCTAATTGATTTCTTGGTTCAGAGACTTAAAGTTTTGCGTACAATTTAAGCAGATTTCGTAAAAATAGATTTGTAGGGAAAGGATCTAAGTAATTCGTCATGAAAAGTGCGAACTTGCGAAATAATTAGTCATTAGGCATTCCGGTTCGAGCATTTATAGAGCACGCCAGCGTTTTAGCATAATTAGCATATAAGCTACATCACTGCGAATAACAATAGTTATTTATTTTTTTGCTTTTCCATATCCATTATCCATATCCACCAGCGGACGCTCGGATGTCTCCTTTCTTCTATTTTGCAAGCTTATTGATTTTCTCTTGCCATTGCAAAACGGCGACACGGGCAGAAGGCAGAGACCCGACCCACACAAACACGGGCACGAACACGAACACAGCGTGGGGATCTTGGAGCCCCACTCTCGGCTCCGGCAAACTTGGCCTACAATTAACCCAGCCAGCGAAATAGGGCGAAAAAGTCAAGTCAAGAAAAATGAGGAAAATTGGAAACTGGAATTCAGGCAGACAGGCAGACAGGCGGTAGCATCATATGCACTTTTTTCGCACACAAGGGGCTAACGGTGTCTGGGGAGCACATATGCATGTTATTGTTTTTGTTTTTGTCAGTAAACAATTTGATTAGAACTTAATTTAATTGCTGGCTCGGCTGCTGGCCGAATTGAGGAAGACATGCTTAAGCGTACAATACCCACCTATCAAAACTGATGCCCGTAAATTATCAGTATTTGCGCTCAATGTTCTTACTTTTGCGTATTGCACTTATCAACACGCACACCACGGCAAAGCATTTTACAACAATTTGCATTTATTTTTCACCCACACACCAGAAATGTCACGGTTTCGGGACAATCTCTTCTTCACGGCGAACGGACAGGCATTATGACCAACTGTCTTGTATCTGGCGGATTTGCGAATGTTTATCTTCAATTTACTCTACTATACTTTATAAAATTCAGTTACGGCCCACAGCCCGCAATTGTCGCTTTGACGGCAGGTGGCCAGTGTTAGACAACGATTTGCTAAAGCTTAGCAGAGCTGCCTGATCTAGTTATATTTATTTCTGTAACGTTACATTTTAGGGCTGAAGTAGCAATTATTTTTCAAAGCACTTAAAAAGTATTTTAAACCATATTAATTTATATGGTATAGTTTCATAGAAAAATGACTTAATTTTTGGGGATTTCCCGTAAACACATTTTAAATTAAGCTTTAAATGTTGAGAACTAGTTCTTTTAATTTAGAAAATCTGGCAACTCCATCACCATATGATTTGTATATTGTAGTTGTTGCGAAACGAGTTTGACTTATTCACTTATTTTTAACGAATTCGTATTAAATTATTTTAGCAAAAGACACAGCAGGCTAGAAAACCAACTTTCCTAGTCTCGAAAAATTTGCATGGGTGTTGCGTAGAAAGCGAACGATCGGAGCGCGTATTTCACAAGATAAATGTATCTTTCGTGCAGAAAATCGATTTTTGCCCTTTCAGCGGTTTTGAATCGACGGTGGGCAGTGATCTATTAAATATCCTCCAGCGGGTTCGATTAATCCGCACTTATTTCGCACTCGCACAGGTCCAGTTGCATTAGGACCACAATAACAATAGCCCATCGATCGATTGGAACGGTCAGCAAACCCAAGATGGCAGTAGTAGCTGAGGCCACTTCGCAAAAGTCGGTGACCGCCAAACCCGATTTCATGGAGCCATTACTGAGGTGGATAAATACACATGCCACATAAAGAGCTAATCTAATCCTGATTTTCTCTCGCAGGCTAAATAACATTGAAAAGTCACAGCAGGATACCCGGGATTACCGAGGCTTGCAGCTGGGAAACGGCCTAAAGGTTCTGTTGATCAGCGACCCCAAGACAGATGTTTCGGCGGCAGCCCTGTCCGTCCAAGTGGGGTAAGTTGGATTAAAACAGACAAGGAAAATTTAAACACCTTTGTTATCTCCTTTTAGTCACATGTCTGACCCCACGAATCTGCCTGGCTTGGCCCACTTCTGCGAGCATATGCTCTTTCTGGGCACGGAAAAGTACCCCCATGAAAATGGATACACCACCTACCTATCACAGAGCGGAGGTAGCAGTAATGCCGCCACTTATCCCCTCATGACGAAGTACCACTTCCACGTGGCACCGGATAAGCTTGACGGAGCTCTAGACCGCTTTGCTCAATTCTTTATAGCGCCTTTATTCACCCCCAGCGCCACAGAGAGGGAAATCAATGCTGTGAGGATGAGTAATCAGATTGATTTGTCATGATTCTAGAAATTATTTGTATTTTAGGTCAACTCCGAGCATGAAAAGAACCTGCCGAGTGACCTGTGGCGCATCAAGCAGGTTAGCCGGCACCTGGCAAAACCAGATCACGCCTACAGCAAGTTCGGCAGTGGGAACAAGTCCACATTGTCGGAAATTCCCAAATCAAAGGACATCGATGTGCGCGATGAGCTGCTCAAGTTCCACAAGCAATGGTATTCCGCAAACATTATGTGCCTGGCTGTGATTGGAAAAGGTAAGCAAGTTCAATAGAACATAATAGAATGTTACCTTATTGAATGTCTATATTTTCCGAAGAATCCCTCGATGAGTTGGAGACAATGGTGATGGAAAAGTTCTCTGAAATCGAGAACAAAAACGTAGACGTTCCGGATTGGCCACGTCATCCATATGCTGAGGACCGCTATGGACAAAAGGTGAAAATAGTGCCTATTAAAGACATCCGCTCTCTGACCATCAGTTTCACGACAGACGATCTAACTGAGTTCTACAAGTCCAGCGTAAGTAAAGGAATTTGGAGGACTACGGTCAGATATTCCATGGAAACATTTTTCTTTTCAGCCCGATAGCTACCTAACGCATCTTATTGGCCACGAGGGCAAGGGAAGCATTCTATCAGAGCTCCGAAGGCTTGGATGGTGCAATGAGTAAGCTTCGAAAGATTCTCATGAGTTTACATTACAATCTTACTGCTTTTTCAGTTTAATGGCTGGTCATCAGAACACACAAAATGGATTTGGGTTCTTTGATATTGTTGTTGATCTCACACAGGAGGGTCTGGAGCATGTTGATGATATTGTAAAGATCATTTTTCAATATTTGAATATGATACGCAAGGAAGGTCCTAAGAAGTGGATTTTCGATGAGTGCGTAAAGCTAAACGAGATGAGATTCCGCTTCAAAGAGAAGGAGCAGCCAGAGAACTTGGTGACGCACGCAGTGTCGTCCATGCAAATATTCCCCCTTGAGGAAGTTCTTATTGCTCCATATTTGAGCAACGAATGGCGTCCTGATTTAATCACCAGCTTGCTGGACGAGCTTGTGCCTTCAAAGAGTCGCATCACAATCGTTAGCCAGAGTTTTGAGCCGGATTGCGACCAAGCGGAGCCCTACTACAAAACAAAATACGGACTAGAGCGCGTTCCAAAAGATACCGTGAAGGTAACGTTAAGAATTCCCATAGCAGGCTAAGGAGTTTTATATTTTTCAAATCTTGCAGGCTTGGGAGAAGTGCGACCTCAACGAAAATTTGAAACTGGCTCTGCCCAACAGCTTTATACCAACGAACTTTGACATTGCCGAAGTTCCCGCTGATGCACCCAAACACCCCACAATCATTCTGGACACCCCCATTCTGCGGGTGTGGCACAAGCAAGACAACCAGTTCAACAAGCCCAAGGCGTGCATGACATTCGACATGTCCAATCCGATCGCCTACTTGGACCCGTTGAACTGTAATTTGAACCACATGATGGTGATGCTCCTAAAGGATCAGCTGAACGAGTACTTGTACGACGCGGAGTTGGCTAGTTTGAAGCTAAACGTGGCTGGAAAAACGTGTGGCATCGACGTAAGTTAATCTCTCGTGGTTTATACTATATATTGTCCTGAAAACCCGCTTGTTTGCAGTTCACCATTCGTGGCTTCAGCGATAAGCAGGTGGTGCTGCTGGAAAAGCTCTTGGATCATCTGTTCGACTTTTCTATTGACGAGAAACGTTTCGACATCCTCAAGGAGGAATACGTACGTTCACTGAAAAACTTTAAAGCTGAGCAACCCTATCAGCATTCCATCTACTATTTAGCTTTGCTGTTAACTGAAAATGCCTGGGCGAATATCGAGCTCTTGGACGCAATGGAACGTAAGTGGGTTTTATGATTCAAAATAACTTTATTCTAAATATCTTCTTTAAAGTTGTTACCTATGACCGGGTGTTGAATTTTGCGAAAGAATTCTTCCAACGACTGCATACGGAATGCTTCATTTTCGGAAATGTGACAAAGCAACAGGCTTCGGATATTGCTGGAAGAGTAAATACTCGTCTAGAGGCTACCAATGCCCTGAAGCTTCCTATTCTGGCACGTCAGATGCTTAAAAAGCGGGAGTACAAGCTGTTGGCGGGTGCGATATTATTTTAATTTATTGTTAAAAAGGATTATAGTTTAACGAAACTACTTTCAGGCGATAGCTACTTGTTTGAAAAGGAGAACGAGTTTCACAAGAGTTCCTGCACTCAGCTATATCTGCAATGCGGCGCACAAACGGATCACACAAATATTATGGTTAACCTGGTGTCGCAGGTCCTTTCCGAGCCCTGCTACGATTGCCTGCGCACAAAAGAGCAGCTGGGCTACATCGTATTTAGTGGAGTGCGTAAAGTGAACGGAGCCAACGGAATCCGCATCATTGTCCAGTCGGCGAAACATCCATCCTATGTGGAGGATCGTATTGAGAACTTCCTACAAACCTATCTGGTAGAAGAATATATATATTTTTATGTTATTATGAGCCTAATTTTGTATAAACTTTTCAGCAAGTCATTGAGGACATGCCACAGGATGAGTTTGAGCGGCACAAGGAGGCGTTAGCCGTTAAGAAACTGGAAAAACCCAAAACTATATTCCAACAATTTAGCCAGTTTTATGGTGAAATCTCCATGCAGACCTATCACTTCGAACGGGAAGAGGCTGAGGTGGCTATCCTTCGCCAGATAACCAAGGCCGACTTTGTGGATTACTTCAAGGTGGGATAACTGCCCGACGAAGAGAAGCAACTTTTAAAATATGATTTCTTTGCAGAGATTCATTGCTAAGGATGGCGACCAGCGTCGCATTCTGTCGGTGCACATTATTTCCCGTGCACAAGTCGACGAGAATTCCACGGAGGAGGCGGAGCCACTGGAAATCACGAACATGGGACGGCACAAGACGATCAACGACATTGTGAGCTTTAAGTCCTGCAAGGAATTGTACCCCATCGCACTGCCATTCCTAGACATCAAGGCCAAGGGAGGACGCAGCAAGCTGTGAGATGTTTTCACCGGAGGAGTTTGCGAATTTTTCAATAGCACATGGTTATGGTCTCTCTTTGTTTTAATTGCCCGATCGGATACAAAAGTTGTTCTGTCATTCACAAATATAAAAGAATCTGTATTAAAAGCGCGTTCTGCTTGATGTACGTACTCCCAAGGAGCACGCTGTTGGGCATTGAAAACCCGACACCGAGCTTGGTAAGTTCCTGGGAGCTGAGGTCCTGCGAATTTCGGTTGCCAAGATTCTGGTCTAAAATCGAGAGCTTATGCTTCAATTTAACGTCCTCGGTCCACTGAAATTCCTGAAACATGCCGCCCATGTCAAGCATTATGTTGTTGGACTGCCCGGATTTGGACACCGAAGGCGAGGTGGCGTATTCCAATTGGAGGTTCAGAAGATCCCGGTTCATGTGATGGAAAGTGCATTTAAGTTGCAGCAATTTTCCTGGAATTTTATTATTGTGATTAAGATTTGTCAGCTTTTCTATATATGATAGTATTACCTTTAATGCTAAAGCCTGGACTTCGGATGATGGTCAGTTTTGGATCTTTGAGCCTTTCTGTTACATTTTCCAGCTTCCAATAGTAGGTGAAGAGCGTCACATCCCTGTCCGCCAGCATGGTATTGTTGAACTTGCCCACTTCCTCATCCCGCGACTCCTGGTCAGAGTTATTTGCCTCCAGGTCCTTCAACATGGGCGACCTTCTGGCTCCCGGATCAGGATTAACTTCGTTTTCTTCCGTTTTAAATTCTTTTGGGGGGTTCATCTTTGGCGGGGCATCTATAGGCTTAAAGACTGGCATTGGGGCAGTGCTCATAGGCCTTAATGGCGGGGCAGTAGGCGGAGCCACGGTGGTAAATGCCGTGTTTATTTTCAGACCACTAGCCTTGGCCAAGTGCACCAGGATCAGCTTCATCACACGCAGCTCCTCGTACAGCTTGCTCTCCAGATTCCGGAAGGCCAAGTTCATTTCATCTAAATGAGGTTTTTAATGAAAATTGTGGAAATTATATTCTATTTCTTGACCTACCTGAACCACAGACGCCTTTCAGGGTTTTTGTGGTAACTGCCTCCGCCGAGGCCCTGACTTCTCCAGCTGTCACAGTGCATACTGCCTTTTGAACCTCACTGGGTAGCTTTATAGTTTCAGGATTTGTATCTGATGGATTGCTGGTTATATTGGATAAGCCTCCACTGGGGTTATCCACCTGAGCCAGCGCCACAGCAAAGAGCAGGCAAAGAATGGCGGAAACTAGTGTTCTATTCATTCTAAAGATTGTTTATAAAACTTAATAAAACAAGCACCTTCCAGATAGTGTGCTTTTTGTCAGAGCACCCAAAGAGAACTGCGGAAGATAGTGTCGTATTTTTGGGAAATCGGCAGACAGAGTATTTGGGGGAGCACCACCTTGAGCCGCTAGTTGGCCCGATGACAGATGGTTTCTATTCACGTGGATTTATTGCTCGGCGCATCTCAGGTCTTCTGGTGCGTGTGGGACTACATTTAGACTGGGACCCACCCACCAAACTCTAAAAATAGTGTCCACTTTTTGATGGCATCTTTTAATATGAAATATGAATGAATGAAACACATTCGCACTGTGTGTGGTATCTTACAAATACTATATTCTCGCAGTCTGAGAGTCTCAGACATTATTAAATTTAAATAAACTTTGCATAGATTTTGTGGTAAAAGTATAGTAATAATATATTATTTTGATTATATTATAATCTTAACTCCTTAAGTCTTAAGTCTTTCTTTAAAGGCAAGAATACTTTACTCTTTATCGAAATGTTAAAATTTTCTAAGCCCTCTCATCCCATGGAGAAGAAAGAGAGTCGGAATGCCATTTCCACAATGTTTTGGGGGACATCCGAGCGATGGGCCACATAGACCTCCTTGGCCGGCGACTGGAACAGTCTTCCGACCACGCAGAAGCGAACACTTCTGGCAGGTTGACCCTCAAGCTTGGTTTGCACTTCCAGGGTCATGCCATGCTCTTTGACCAGCGAAACTCCATGGCTGTGCCCATGTCCGTTGGCATTGGCCTGAGCCCTGGAGGAATCCGTATGCAGACGCCTATGGAGCTTTGAGCGTTCCAGCACGGCATGGATCATGTGACAGGCCTGACGAATCTCCGAAATAAATGAAAAGCTGTCGGAGGGGTCATTGAACGGAGCAAACAGGGATCCATTGGCAATGTCAATGTAGACGTAGTGCAGCACCGAGTTTTTCCAGCCGGCGGATATCTTCACCGGCACCACGTTATTGATCTCCTTCCACATGGACTCGGTCATTTGGCTCTGGTTGTGGCTTTCAGAGCTCAGATTCAGTCCGTAGTGGAGTGGATGCTGGACGGCAAAGTTTTCCCAGTCAGAGCCGCTGTCGGAATCCTCTCCAGTACCATGAATGGGCGTTAACCGGCGGCGTGAGGAGTCATCCTCGCTGGGGGTGAGGCTGTGTATTGAGGAGCCGCCCAGAGATGAGCATAGTTGCTGCTCCTCTTCCACGGATGGGCTTAGAACCGTAAGCTTTTGTTTCAGGAATGATTCCAAACGGTTGTTGGACTGGTCCTTCTCCTGTTCCCGGGCATCCATTCCCGTGGCCTCCAGCACCTCGGGTCTTTTGTTGGAGACCGACCAGAACATGGCCAGAGACTCGATGCCGCACTGCACAAGGTGGTCGAGGGTCTCCTGGATCTCCTCAATGTAGAACAAGGACGGACCCACCACCGTATCTGGAGCCATGTCCGGAGCATCGAAGATCTTCAGGATGACAGCCAGGCTCAGGTGATTCCTGGTGCAAATTGTGAGGAAGTATCGGCCAGTAGCGCTGGGCAGGACTATCTCCTCCCACACGTACAGCTCCTTGACTCTGATTCCCGGTGTTCCGAGCATCTCGAAGATTCCCCGGCAGCGCAGGAATCCCTCTACACTCACCCTGACTTCCGGTGGGAGAAGACTGGCCACCAAGAATCCGTCGAAGTACAGTGCACTTCCGTAAATGAAAAACTCCCGGTGCGTGGTGAGCGGCTCATCGTTCCAGTTGCGGTAATCCATGGCCTCCATTTCGCTCAGGGCATCGAAGATTCGCAGCTGGGCTTCTTTCGGCAGAGGAAGACTGCGGGACTGACCCAGGAGCTCCTCGAAACGGGTCTGGCCACGGCACCTGAACCTCAGCCTGGTCTTCTGGATCTCGCAAAAGTGTCGCAAAAAGGTCCTCAGCCCCGAACTGGCATTGAAACTTTCCAGGACCAAGCCCGGAAGGGAGAAGCGTATGTAGTCGATGAGCTCATCCGACCGCAGGCTGCACTCCACTGCAGTGCATAGTCCCCCGGCGTAGGCGAACAAAACGAGGAACCCGTTGAGTCTTCGGTAGTTCACGTGGTAGGGAATCTGCTCCACCAGGAGCCTAGAGCTCAGGGGATGCGTGTGAAGCTCGCTTAGCACGGCATGCAAGGTGAGGAAGCTTCCTCGGGCCTTGAACAGAAAGTTTTCCGGACTTTCCGGGTAGTAGTAGAGGGAATCCTGCTGCTGCTCATGCTGATAGCACTCCGGGGGAAGCAGGAGCATGGCGAAGGGCTGGGACAACTCGGAGTCTGGGGAGTTCTCTCTTCCCTCGGGAAACAGCATATCCTCGAACTTGTCGGCAAACGCGGCAAAGTTCTCCACCTTGGAAATCTGATCCTCTGGAGGATTTTGATGAAAAGAGGACTCTGCTGTAGTGGCCACCGTTCCTGAGCCACAAGACTGAAATCCCAGCGATACCTGGGTGGGCTCCACGAACTGCTGAAGGATCTCATCGACGTTGCTGGCATACAGCTCGATGCCATTGAGGGATCGGAACCAGTCACCTCTCTTAATTCCATGCTGCACGGCACTCAGATCGTGGACGAATCCCTCCACCATGAGGCACTCTGGCTGGTCGGGAAAGGGCAAGACCCGAAAGCCCAAGATGGATTCCACGGCTGTGGATCGCCGACCGAAACGAAACCGATCCGTGGCGGTGATCACCAAGTCCAACTTCTTGGGATCGGTGGGAGTTGATTTAAATTGTGAGAACTGGAACACTTGGGATTCTTGGTTGGGAGACTGGTTTTGGTTGTGGTTTCCCGACTGGCGAACATTATTTCCATGTTGTTGTTGCTGCTGCTGTTGTTGTTGTTGTTGTCGGCGCGACGATTTCTTTCCCAGGCGCAGTGATCGCCGCATAAACTCCACCCGCCGCTCTGCCGGCCCACCGGTTTTCTCGCTCTTCAGGTACTCCAAGTAAAAAAGACTCCCGTCGGCGGCCACGTACTCCTCCCAATTGGCCAGGTCACTAACGTCGCTGTACGAGTTGCTCAGCGAGGAATTGGAGCTGGAGAAGGCCTCCGAGGCCAGGCTGCCCGGCGACTTGCGCATTTCGGATGCACCCTCGGTTTTGGCTATCTAATATATGATCTATTTTCTCAGGTAACAATTTTATTTTGATCCGCTTTAGAGACCGCTTCGGTTGGGCTTTGAGAGTCAACTAACCAAAGAGATCCCAGAGATCTCTACTGAACACTGAGATCACTCAAAACCTGTTTCAAAACTCATAAAATGAGCTCACAGTTCAGAAAGTCCCCTCCCTCTGGAATTCCAGTGAGAAATGCCACAATCTCTCCTACATACATTGTGGTTCTCCATTCAACAGGGGAAAATAAGAACTTACCTTGGTTAACAGGAGGCTAGATATATTAGTGGATAAGTAAATAAAATTAAAATGATTTTATTACACTATGTATGGTTTTTAATGTATGACATGGATCAATATGGATGAAACCATAACACTGTGTTTAAGGCAAACAAAATTTCATTGAATATTGTTGGTTTGAAGACCTTTTTGAAGACCATTATATCTGAAATCCACATCTACTTGAATGACTTAGTTTATTTTATAAATCTACCTTCCTGACCTCATAAGAAAATCACTTTTAAAAGACCTTAATGTATCCTATTTATAAAACACCAACATCGAATTGGTCAATAATCAGATCTGAGATTAACACTTCAATTTAAAACTGTCATAAACCTATCCAGGTATAGCAAATCTGACGAATCATGGAAAGGATTGCACTATCAGTCCCAGATAAAGAAAGTGTGTGCATTACTTCTAGACATCTACAAGAGGTTTCTCCTCAAAAAACCTAACAAGAAGTTATTAGTTCATGAGCACTCTTTCAATAAATTATTCAAATTATCAAAGATCCCAGTTTGAGGTGAACTGGACCCTGTTTAAGGGGCATTCCAACCCATCCATTCATTGTCGCCGATCCGCCGATAATCTTAGATTCGCCAATAGCCCCTTATCGGAATCAGACTTTTGTAGTTATTGCCGTAAATCAAATCAATTGGACATACAAACATTCCCAGGTGCTTAAGTGCTTTAAACTCAAGTTTCGCATTAATTTATGTGTTGTCCGGACTAGTACAAATATGATAAGGCCAACCCCATAGATAGTTCACGGTTGATCCAAAAAAAACTAGGGATCTCTTTGGAAGTGGCGTACGGGCACAATCACCATTATGCCGACGAGTCGATAATTATCCGATAAGGAGAGGGGCTTTGCGTGGGTGGAACGCATTCTGCCACCGAATCAGCGATACGCCGGCCTGATAGTCCCGGACCCGTTCCCATTCAAGGGAAGATATTGCCAAAATTGATAAGCCCTATCGTGGCAGAATTAGTCGTACATACTATATCGCTGCTACCAATTATTCCTGCTGACCAATAGCCTTAGCCAAATGCTTGTCAGTTTTATTCGGGAGCGTTAAGCGTGTGCTTCGTAGTAGAAAATAATCCGCAACAAAATGTTACTAAAATATCTATGAAATTAATACAATTGAGAATTTAATTGCCCCGTTTGGAAATTATTATAAAACAGTGTGAAAACTTAATCATAAATAGTGTTTTTTGTGGGAAACATGTCACCAAAATACATTTTTGATGTGGCATTTGTCGTGTCCCTTTTATTGGGGAATGTGAAAATAATATCAATGGAGCTCTCCACCCCCCAAGAGCCACAAATAACCCCAACAACTACCAGGGCGAAAAGTGATAATCCCAAACTTAAATCGTTCATGCAAACCTATGAGTCGGATGACGGCAATAGCTGTTTTCTGGATATTATCAAAGACGAAGTGCTATGGTGGATGAATCCCAATGGAACCCTCAAACTGGGTTCCAAAAAGTTCGGTAATCATTCGGCAAAATCCATTGAACAAAATCACTCACATCTCTTTGTGTGATTAGGGTTTGGTTACAGCAATCACAGTGATATATTTCCATGCTTCCGGCATGATAAAAGCTTTTGTTACCCGTTGAGCCACTTAAGTGTTAAGAATTATATTACCTTTAATCGCAAAAAGCTCCTTTATTTAATGAAACTTGTAAATTGATTCAAACTAAATTGGAAAGTCCGACGGCAATATAGAAAGTGACACCACAGTTAAATAGTTTCAGATATTTTTATGATTTTAATCTATCCTCTTATGGTTCTTTGTCAGCAAGCATTTATTTGAGGGAATTCCAAGTTTCCAGATTTTTGTTGTGAATGCTTATCAGTCTGGGCTTATAGAAATTCCATTTTATTTATTAAGATTGCTAACCACAAATGATTGTGTTTACTTTCATCATTATCATTAATCTAACACTATAATTGGCCAATGGGTTTCTTAGCCAATAGAAACTAACCTGCATTTTAAATCAAAATCGGTTTTTTTTAAAACACAACATTAGTTGAATTAACTTGAAAATAGGGATTGTTAGTATTCTTAGCATACCTTACTAATTAGCTTCAATAATTTATTCAAAGTAAACAAAATATACCTGGATCTATCTCATGGCAACCTGAAAGAAGATGCTGCTCTACTTCATGAGGCCAAATTAGTAAAAAAAATTTTCCAATGGCGTGTGGAAGTTTTCTCAGCGGCCTTCAATAATCTGCGCATGACCCCATACATTACCCTCCACTCCATGAGGTCCTCCCTGATGTTCTTGTCGTTGCGAGGAAACAACTTTTCCGAGCTGATCCCAGATGCTGAAGGTATGTATATTACTATTTTGTGAAATTGAATTTTAAATGTTCACCATATTGATTGTCAGTTATCGTACGAAATTTCAGCTTTTCAGCGATTTTTAAATGAAAACGTCTTTGAAACGACAAGTGACACTGCACAACACAAATGCGAGCTATCATTGGCCAGCAATTCCAGCGATCTTTACGATCGGGAGTGCTTTCTATATTTCCAAAACATCCCAACACCTTACACAACCAACACCATAAATTACACGGATTACAGTCGGTTACTAAAGGAGCGATACGAGTCGCTTACCAAATCTTGTAAGACACAAAAACACATTTTAAAACACAGTTTTCAGACACATTTTTAAAACTAACTTAATCTTCTCAAAACTCGCAAAAAAATCATATACCTTTTGTTCTATTTAATACACTATTTATAAAAATAAAAACATACTAATCTTCTGCAGCACAATCTATTGCTTGGGCGAATTTCCCGAAGATGCCGCGCCTTATGGAGCTGGACTTGAGCAACTGCAGCATCGAGTACGTCAGCAAGGAGGCCTTCCAGAACGTCACCAACCTGCGCCGGCTGTTCATGTCGGCCAACAAGATTATGACCATTAAGCAGGACATGTTCTACCACATCCAGGGACTGCAGTATCTGGACATGTCCTTCACCAATATCCTGACCTACAGCTATCAACTGCAGCTGCCCACCCTCGAGATGGCCATGAGTCTGGTGTACGGCTTGAAGATCCAGCAGAATGTTTTCAAAATGCTCCCGGAATTGGTGTACCTCGACCTGTCACACTCGAAGATGACACGGAATAGTGCGGTGGCCTTCGCCCATCTGGGTGACAAGCTAAAGTTCCTCAGCTTGTGCTACACCAACATGCCGATGCTGAGCAGTGAGATCTTCAAAAACACGGTCCTGGAGGGTCTGGACTTGTCCGGGAATCCATTCGTGTCCTACAACATTATAGACAATGCATTCGATGGCATTGCCGACACCCTGAAGTACTTGTATTTCGAAAACTCGAATTTGAAGGACCTGGGGTGGTCGAAGAGCCTGATGAATCTCCAAGTTTTGGGGCTGGCGGGTAATAACATTAATGCCCTCACTCCAATGATGTTCCAATCCCTCCAGTCGCTGGAGATCCTGGACTTGAGCTCCAATCACGTGGGAAACTGGTATCGCAGCGCCTTCCACAACAACACTGCCCTTCGGGTTCTCAATCTGCGCAGCAATACCATCAACATCCTGACCAATGAGATGCTCAGGGACTTTGAGCGCTTGGATTACCTCAGTCTGGGGGACAACAACTTCGTGTGTGACTGCCACCTGAGGGCGGTGGTGGAGGTGGCAGCCGGAAACAACAAGGACGCCGAGTGCTCCTACAAGCTGCTAAACTATAGTCAGGAGTCCTTGGGCCAGGAACTGGTCTCGGCAGTGGAATCCCTTCACATAGACCGCAATCTCTGGCGGAGACGCTTCATTCCTTGGCTTAGAAAGAGCTATACCAATGTCAGAGAGTACAATCGGGTGAACCACATTATCAAACTGCATTTTCTGTCTGAGGACTACTTAGCCTCCAAGTGTTCATCCCCGACGCCATACCAAATGAAGGAAGTGAGTACAGATCTCACCTTAAAGTTCCAATTGCTGGACTACGAGGCCAGTGAGTACTGGTGCTTCAACGAAACCGAACAGCTCCAAGTGGATCAGCTCAATTGCCACACCCGCTCGATGGCCGATATCTCCGAGGAACTTCATCGCATTACGACAACAGTGGTTGCTGTGGTGGGCACCCTTGTGGGCATCTGCATCCTGGGATTCATAGTCTATTTGAAGCGGTGGCACATCCACTACTACTACTCCTCGCTGAAGTCCGCCGCCCTGCTCTCCAGTGCCTCCAAGGAATCCGTGGACAACTTCGGCAACATTTCCCAGCGGGATCCCAATGCTGTCTACGATATCTTCATTAGCTACTGCGAGAACGATCGTCCATGGGTGCTGAACGAGCTGCTGCCCAACGTGGAGGATGCCGGAGATGTATCCATATGCCTCCACGAACGCGATTTTCAGGTAATAATAATAGTTGAGATACAAAATTAGAACTTATGAGCTATTAATTTTAATGTTTCAGATTGGAGTGACCATCTTGGATAACATAATCTCCTGCATGGACAGATCACACTCACTAATGTTGATTATATCTTCCAAATTCCTTTTGAGTCACTGGTGCCAATTCGAAATGTACTTGGCACAGCATCGGTAAGTAATTTTTGTTTAATATAGATGGTTTTTTAATCACTCATCCCCATAAACATTTCCTACAGAATTTTTGAAGTCAGCAAGGAGCACCTGATTTTGGTTTTCCTGGAGGACATACCCCGAAGAAGACGGCCAAAAACCCTCCAATATCTTATGGATGTAAAGACGTACATTAAATGGCCGGTTGGAAAGAACGATGCTAGTCCTAGTTCGGAGGACAGAAAACTGTTTTGGAAACGCTTGAGGAGATCACTGGAAGTCATAGGAATCAGCTCGTGGGAGGTTAATGTTTAGAAACTCTTTAATATAAATTAATGTTATTTAAATATGTCTAGTCAGATTAACAAGTACCTGATACAAAAAACCTTTCATTACACACCAAATAAGTTACAATTTGACTTAAGCTTAGTATAGTAACTACAAATATAAACATTAGTAAATAAAATTAATAACTAAAAACCACATCTTACGGGTATCCCGCTTATCAATTGGATATTAACTAGCGATCGATTCACGAATCTTTTAAGGTACTCCGCTCAAGAATCGGATGATAATTGCCGAAGTTATAGCCAACGCTGTTCGCCATATAGTGGCCCCATGCACTTTTGTTGATTTTTGAGAGGACCCTCCAGAAAATTTGACAAAAAATCTAAAAAATATGACGTCTCTAGATTTTAAAGTATTTTCGTAGAGAATCGATCCACGAATCTTTTAAGGTACTCCGCTCAAGAATCTGATGATAATTGCCAAAGTTATAGCCAACGCTGTTCGCCATATAGTGGCCCCATGCACTTTTGTGGATTTTTGAGGGGACCCTCCACAAAATTTGACAAAAAATATAAAAAATATGACGTCCCTAGATTTTAATGTATTTTCATAGAGAATCGATCCACGAATCTTTTAATGTACTCCGCTGAAGAATCGGATGATAATTGCCAAAGTTATAGCCAACGCTGTTCGCCATATAGTAGCCCCATGCACTTTTGTTGATTTTTGAGGGGACCCTCCAGAAAATTTGACAAAAAATATAAAAAATATGACGTCCCTAGATTTTAATGTATTTTCATAGAGAATCGAGCCGCGAATCTTTTAATGTACTCCGCTGAAGAATCGGATGATAATTGCCAAAGTTATAGCCCACGCTGTTCGCCATATAGTGGCCCATGCACTTTTGTGGATTTTTGAAGGGGACCCTCCACAAAATTTGACAAAAAATCTAAAAAATATGATGTCCCTAGATTTTTGTGTATTTTTATAGAGAATCGAGCCACGAATCTTTTAAGGTACTCCGCTGAAGAATCGGATGATAATTGCCAAAGTTATAGCCCACGCTGTTCGCCATATAGTGGCCCATGCACTTTTGTGGATTTTTGAAGGGGACCCTCCACAAAATTTGACAAAAAATCTAAAAAATATGATGTCCCTAGATTTTTGTGTATTTTTATAGAGAATCGAACCACGAATCTTTTAAGGTACTCCGCTGAAGAATCGGATGATAATTGCCAAAGTTATAGCCCACGCTGTTCGCCATATAGTGGCCCATGCACTTTTGTTGATTTTTGAGGGGACCCTCCACAAAATTTGACAAAAAATATAAAAAATATCAAGTCCCTAGATTTTAATGTATTTTCATAGAGAATCGATCCACGAATCTTTTAAGGTACTCCGCTCAAGAATCTGATGATAATTGCCAAAGTTATAGCCAACGCTGTTCGCCATATAGTAGCCCCATGCACTTTTGTTGATTTTTGAGGGGACCCTCCACAAAATTTGACAAAAAATATAAAAAATATCAAGTCCCTAGATTTAAATGTATTTTCATAGAGAATCGAGCCGCGAATCTTTTAATGTACTCCGCTGAAGAATCGGATGATAATTGCCAAAGTTATAGCCCACGCTGTTCGCCATATAGTGGCCCATGCACTTTTGTGGATTTTTGAAGGGGACCCTCCACAAAATTTGACAAAAAATCTAAAAAATATGATGTCCCTAGATTTTTGTGTATTTTTATAGAGAATCGAGCCACGAATCTTTTAAGGTACTCCGCTGAAGAATCGGATGATAATTGCCAAAGTTATAGCCCACGCTGTTCGCCATATAGTGGCCCATGCACTTTTGTGGATTTTTGAAGGGGACCCTCCACAAAATTTGACAAAAAAATCTAAAAAAATATGATGTCCCTAGATTTTTGTGTATTTTTATAGAGAATCGATCCACGAATCTTTTAAGGTACTCCGCTGAAGAATCGGATGATAATTGCCAAAGTTATAGCCCACGCTGTTCGCCATATAGTGGCCCCATGCACTTTTGTGGATTTTTGAAGGGGACCCTCCACAAAATTTGACAAAAAATCTAAAAAATATGATGTCCCTAGATTTTTGTGTATTTTTATAGAGAATCGAGCCACGAATCTTTTAAGGTACTCCGCTGAAGAATCGGATTACAATTGGCAAAGTTATAGCCCACGCTGTTCGCCATATAGTGGCCCATGCACTTTTGTGGATTTTTGAAGGGGACCCTCCACAAAATTTGACAAAAAATCTAAAAAATATGATGTCCCTAGATTTTTGTGTATTTTTATAGAGAATCGATCCACGAATCTTTTAAGGTACTCCGCTGAAGAATCGGATGATAATTGCCAAAGTTATAGCCCACGCTGTTCGCCATATAGTGGCCCATGCACTTTTGTGGATTTTTGAAGGGGACCCTCCACAAAATTTGACAAAAAATCTAAAAAATATGATGTCCCTAGATTTTTGTGTATTTTTATAGAGAATCGAGCCACGAATCTTTTAAGGTACTCCGCTGAAGAATCGGATTACAATTGGCAAAGTTATAGCCCACGCTGTTCGCCATATAGTGGCCCATGCACTTTTGTGGATTTTTGAAGGGGACCCTCCACAAAATTTGACAAAAAATCTAAAAAATATGATGTCCCTAGATTTTTGTGTATTTTTATAGAGAATCGAGCCACGAATCTTTTAAGGTACTCCGCTGAAGAATCGGATTACAATTGGCAAAGTTATAGCCCACGCTGTTCGCCATATAGTGGCCCATGCACTTTTGTGGATTTTTGAAGGGGACCCTCCACAAAATTTGACAAAAAATCTAAAAAATATGATGTCCCTAGATTTTTGTGTATTTTTATAGAGAATCGAGCCACGAATCTTTTAAGGTACTCCGCTCAAGAATCGGATGATAATTGCCAAAGTTATAGCCAACGCTGTTCGCCATATAGTGGCCCCATGCACTTTTGTTGATTTTTGAGGGGACCCTCCACAAAATTTGACAAAAAATCTAAAAAATATGATGTCCCTAGATTTTGATGTATTTTTATAGAGAATCGAGCCACGAATCTTTTAAGGTACTCCGCTGAAGAATCGGATTACAATTGGCAAAGTTATAGCCCACGCTGTTCGCCATATAGTGGCCCATGCACTTTTGTGGATTTTTGAAGGGGACCCTCCACAAAATTTGACAAAAAATCTAAAAAAATATGATGTCCCTAGATTTTGATGTATTTTTATAGAGAATCGAGCCACGAATCTTTTAAGGTACTCCGCTGAAGAATCGGATTACAATTGGCAAAGTTATAGCCCACGCTGTTCGCCATATAGTGGCCCCATGCACTTTTGTGGATTTTTGAAGGGGACCCTCCACAAAATTTGACAAAAAATCTAAAAAATATGATGTCCCTAGATTTTGATGTATTTTTATAGAGAATCGAGCCACGAATCTTTTAAGGTACTCCGCTGAAGAATCGGATGATAATTGCCAAAGTTATAGCCCACGCTGTTCGCCATATAGTGGCCCCATGCACTTTTGTGGATTTTTGAAGGGGACCCTCCACAAAATTTAACAAAAAATCTAAAAAATATGATGTCCCTAGATTTTTGTGTATTTTTATAGAGAATCGATCCACGAATCTTTTAAGGTACTCCGCTGAAGAATCGGATGATAATTGCCAAAGTTATAGCCCACGCTGTTCGCCATATAGTGGCCCCATGCACTTTTGTGGATTTTTGAAGGGGACCCTCCACAAAATTTGACAAAAAATCTAAAAAATATGATGTCCCTAGATTTTTATGTATTTTTATAGAGAATCGAGCCACGAATCTTTTAAGGTACTCCGCTGAAGAATCGGATTACAATTGGCAAAGTTATAGCCAACGCTGTTCGCCATATAGTGGCCCCATGCACTTTTGTGGATTTTTGAAGGGGACCCTCCACAAAATTTGACAAAAAATCTAAAAAATATGATGTCCCTAGATTTTTGTGTATTTTTATAGAGAATCGCGCCACGAATCTTTTAAGGTACTCCGCTGAAGAATCGGATTACAATTGGCAAAGTTATAGCCCACGCTGTTCGCCATATAGTGGCCCCATGCACTTTTGTGGATTTTTGAAGGGGACCCTCCAGATTAATGTACCCTCCAGGGGGGTATACAGATTAATGAAAAGCTTTTTAATGAAATGGGTATTTCCCCTAAATATTTAGAAGGATATTCTACATTTTTAAAGAAAATCTTCAGGAACCAGTTCCGGTTCCGATCAGCAAACCAGGTTACTGCATATGCCTGGTCACACATTCAACAGCTGTTCAAGAAATTATTATTTGCGCGCCAAAACAACAGAAATAAACGAATTTTATTTTAAGTTAAGAACATGGAATTTCACCTAAAGAAACGTCCGCGCCACGAGGTAAAAGTGGAGGTGGTCAGCTTGGAGACCAAGTACCCGAGCAATGTGATGATGTACCACTATCCGCCCACGGACGACATCCACATTGAGGAGTTTGAGGAGCTGGCTTTGGAACGCCTGCGCCTTTTGCGAATCTTGGAACGGGCCGGCACGAAGAACTTGCGCCTGCTCTCTGATGAGTGGAAAGAATACGTTGGAGCGGAGCTGACCCGCGAAGGATTGCGCAGCTATTTACGGCTCTGCTCACCCGCTGGCGGGAAGCACGAGTCCGATATTCAGACCAGGCGACGGGACTACATCTCACATTTCATCCTGCGCCTGGCGTACTGCCGCTCCGAAGAGCTCACCCGCTGGTTTGTGGCGCGCGAAATGGAGCTGTTTCGGTACAAGTTTGCTGCGCTGAGCAGCGCAGAGGTGAAGCAGTTCCTGGACGACAACAACTTTGATATCCATCCCCTAACCGAGGCTCAAAAGGACGAGGTCAAAGATGGGCTGTATGAGAGTACAGCGGGCCAGAGTGTGGCCAAGATCGAGCTTCTGGACTTCTACAAGGTTCCCTTCACGCAGGTGTTGGATCTCGTACGAGGTCGGCGGTGTTACCTGAAGGCAGGATTCGCTTATGTCAACACCCACGATCTGGTTTCGATTGTGGGCACGCGCCAGCAGGAGGAGATCGAGCAAGGCCTTGTGGCCGCCAATGGGCTGGTTGAAGAAGTGGAAGGTGATGAGCGCATCTCCCGCATGCTGAAGGCCTTGCACAATTCCTACACCGGCAAGGATTACACCGTGTGCCGGGATGCCGCTGTGCCTATCGAATCCCTCGACCAGCTCTCCAAGACCTCCATGCCACTGTGCATGCGCATGTGCCACGAACACATCCGGGCCCAGCATCATGTCAAGCATGGCGGCCGCATGCAATACGGCTTGTTCCTCAAGGGCATCGGCGTAACGCTGGAGGACTCGCTGCGCTTCTGGCGAGAAGAGTTCACCAAGAAGATGGACGCGGATAAGTTCGCACGCAGCTACGAGTATAACATTTACCACAACTACGGCAAAAAAGGCTCCATGGTAAACTACACACCCTACTCCTGCGCCAAGATCATCAAGGACATGGCTGCCCCAGGGGATTGCCATGGTTGCCCGTACAAGTCGATGGATCCGAGCTCTTTGAAGAGCAAGCTAACCTCCTATGGATTATCCCCCAGCGCCATCGACGAGGTGATGTACTTTGTATCGCGGGGCCACTACCAGATCGGCTGTGGCAAGTACTTCCAGTTAACTCACAATTCGACCGTGGAACCGACCATCAACCACCCTAACAACTACTTCGAGGAAAGCCAGATCTTGATGGGCAACCGCCAGAAACGCACAAATGGCCCGGCTGCGCCAAAAGCCCGTGCCCGGCCAGACATCAAGGGCCATGGGGATCGTTCCATGCTGATGGGTCAAGACGACGACGAGCTTTGGCGCATCGCCGAGACGCAGGAGCGGATTCTTCAGAGCCAGAAGGACATATCAGAGGCATTTAACGATGATCTAGATCTTACGGAAATTGAATACTGATGGGTGTACAAATAAAATAGTTTAAGTTTTTAGTTTTTATTTTAATATCAAAAGTCGACATAAAGATATATATTTTAAATAAAAAATAATGTTTCAGTAACAAGACCCTTAGGTTTGCCGGCACAGATAGCAGGTCCTCGATCTGGGATCAATGTTTTGGGCGGCATTTCGCCCATAAGGTGGCCACCCATTGACATCCACATAGTAGATGCCTCGGGCCTGGCGGTTTATTTCGTATCCCATGGGGGAAATGGTTCCTGCAAGGCACTCTCTCCTCCGAAGTTTCTCCCAGGACTCGCATTTGTGGCCCAGAAAGTTTTTCTCCTGACCAGGATAGGCGCTCTCCGCAAAGTACTCCACTGCTCGTGTGTGCGAACAGCCAATGGTCAAGCATCCCGGTTGAATAGGATGAGCTCCACCGGGATAGAAGTCCACATCGCCCAGAGGACCTCGCTTTGCCAGAATGCCCATGTTGGTGTGGATAATGTCAACCAGCTTGGCATCACCCTTGGAAAGCCCCGGCAAGATGTTCTCCCTTCTAAAGCAAGGTTTGGCGGGATCCAAGCCGGTAATCCTAGGAATCAGCTTTCCAGTAAGCCTTTTGAATGTCCGCCCAGCAGTGCCCATGATGTGAGCTCCCAAGGAATGACCTAGGAAAAGTTTAATGAATGGATGCAGCGACGAGGTATCCTACTCACCAATTAGGTGGATATTTCGCAGGGGAGTGAGCTCTATCAGATGGGTCAGACCCACGCCGATATGCTCACCAATTAAATCCGTGTTGAGAGCGGACCAGGAATAGAGGGTATCCACGTAGTCCGCCGCATCCACAATCTGTAAGGTATTTAATAAAATAACTAAAGTCATAAAATATTTAACAATTTACCACAAAATTAACATCCTGTCGACACATAAAGGCCTTGGACATCATCGAAATGGCGGAGGATTCGTTGACGGTGTTGGTCCAACCGGTTGCCAGGATCACAACCTTGCGCCCCTTGGAAAACCTCGTATGCCTCCACAGCTTCGAGGCCTCCAGAAGCGGGACACTGTAGTTCTGACACGGAGTCATGTACTGGAAGTGCATTTTCCTTATATCCGGAGATATCTGAGGGGGAACTCTGCCTATAACAAGAGTAGATGAACCTGCAGGACAGTAAAGGTAACTAAAAGTTGATTGATTCTTAGATTCTTACATATAGCATCAATTGTATTGGAGGCCCACTCGAGCGGAGCAGCTGTGAGGGCATTCGCCTTCATGGTAAAGATGTCCGTGAAAATCCGAGGCACTGCATCCCACCAACTCCTGGCTGCTCGGCTCTCTGCATTCTCAGTTGTGTTTTCCGGGAGGGCCACATGTACATGGAAAAGGATAATCACCGCACAAAGAATCCCGCATAATGCGAATGGGAACCTGACTAAGCCGACTCCGGAGCTGCTTTAACATAAGGTGTGCGAATTTTGAATAGCGGTTTCGTTGTTTACAAACTGAATCCAAAAAAATGTGTTTACATAGCTACTTTAGCTCTCTGAAAAAACGGCTTTGTTTTGTCTGTTCATCGAAATACTATATTTAATTAACCTAAATGCTGGTGGGTCAAGTTTAGCTACCGAATGGGAAAATTTAAGATTCATTCTGCTTTTAATAGTTTTGTATAAAAGTTTAATTGATAAACAGTTAACTTTATAACCTAAAAGTAATTATAAATCTAAAATTCTTATAAAAAGCTTAAAATTAAATGTATAAGCATCGTTTTAGTACAACTTAGATATGTCCTCATATTGTACATTGTCCACAATCCGTCCTTTCAGAGGACCATGTCGAATCTCCACGCTAACTGAAAATTTACGTTCGTCTAGTTTCCTTAGTATCGCCTCGGAGCCCCGATAGGCGCCATTAACGACCATAACAGGCTTGTCCAATGCTGGTATCACAGTTTCCAAATGTGCCTAAAAAGAGAATATATATTTTATAAAGAATTCAATTTCATTTTTCTATTTTTCATACCTGATCTACTTTTAACTTCTCTCCCGTATCCAAGAACTTTATTTTGGCTTGGTACTTTTCTATCACCTCCTGGACTACTGCCTTCTGTTTGAAGAACTTGTCGCCCATCGACTTGGAAATGAACTTAACGACAATGTCTTTGTGCAGCCAGTAGTCCTTGCGATTGGCCCGCTCCTTCTTTGCCTCCTCCTGCTTAATTATTTCGTCCAACGCTGACCGGGATTGGCTGCCTTCCCTATCCCGGTCCCTATCTCCCGAGATAGACTTTGGTTTTTTGAAGACTTTTTCATCTACTTCGGAGGCAGATCTCTTAGCCGTCAGTGCGGATTTGCCGAGGACTGATTCCGGTTGGAACTTCTTTTCCAGGCGGATGTCCAGCTTCAGAGGTTCGTTCTCTTCCCGTTTCAGTTCCGTGAACTTCTCTTGGCCGGTCTCATCTTCGCCCTCTTTTGCCTTGGCCTTCTTGATCTGTTTTTCGATAAAGTCGGTCATCCGCTCCTCGTCGTCCTTCTCCATTTTCTCCTTGCGATCGGCCTTCGCCTGGCGCTCCATCGCCTCCGGACTGCGGTCGATGTAAGTGACAAACCATCCCTTCTCCGTTTCATCGGCTATGACCTGACCCGTCCGTCCGAGCCACTTAACGTAGTCGGATAAAGTTAGCCACCGGGTGGCGTTCATATGGATGTGTTCCTTGTGGGCAATGTACTCCTGGTAGATCTTGTTAGCGTTCGTACGCTTTGTGCCGAATCTCCGACGCAGTAGCTCCATGTAGCCGTCAGAGAACTCCTTGCTGAAGCTGTGTAGGAATTTTCCTGGATTATCCGCAAAGAGGAGCAGTTGGCGCTGGTGGGATTCGCTCATCGTGTGGCACTTGAAGCCGTTCTCGTCCCTGCACTGCTTCTCGCACATCTGGCAGTACCAGCGCAGCTTCTGCAAGCCCTTGGCCTTCATCTTGTTGGCCAGGTACTTTGGCGTACCCACCTCAGCTTTGCCCATGGTTTAGCTGTTTGATTATTCCGATATTTTTAATAATTTCGCAAAGAATTTGTGTTGTTTTGATCGCAGCTGATGAATTCCGATTAGTGTGGCTGCAAGTTTTTATTGACTGATACCAATAAATGTTTTTATCGATAGATCGATATATTTTATGGGCATTACTAATCTAACTACTTGAAATTTAAATCACACAAATTGGCGCATTTTGATTATTAGCTTAAAAATAATTAAAAATAGGATATTTGTCTCTTTTTGTAAACCATAATCAATTATATAATGCGGTACATATCCATTAAAAAACTTTTATTATTATTATTAAATTAATTAAATTATACAACAATTTTCTCTCCTAATCTCTCGATCTCGTCCAAGATGAAGTCCAACTCTTCACTCTTCAGGACGGGGAAACAAGTTAAGACCATGCGGAAAAAGTTGTCCAAATTTTGGGACTTTAGAGGCGAATAACCAACCATCAGGGTTCCACTATAAATCATCTGCTCTTTAATCTTCGGAGCCACCTAGAGGAAAAAATTGTGGATAAGTAAGATCCATCAAAAATATTTATATTTAAAACATACCGTAGAAAGGCGCTCCCACCACTCAGGTGTCTCCTCCTTTTCAGTCACCCGCATCGTCTTCGGGATGTACCAGAAGCTGACGTTGGAGTATTCATGCCGCTGGAGCACCAACCTGAAGCGATCGCTGCGCTGGCGCACTTTATCCTCCAGCAACCTGGACATGTCAATGGCGTGGTCTATCAGGTGGCCGTACTTTCCGTGTCCACGGGCCTTCAGCATCAGCCAGAACTTAAAGGCGTCTATTTTGCGGCCGCACTGGACGCTCTTGTTGCCGGTGTCGTAGGAAACGTCATAGAACTTGTCCTGCTGGAACAGATAATGCGCCTCCGTGCTGTTGCACCTCTCTAGAAGGCGATCCTGCTCCCGGGTAAGAAAGAGCGAGCATTGCATCGGCACACCCAGCGACTTGTGGGGATTCCAGGCAAAGGAGTTGGCCCTTTCCAGTCCAGCCAACAGAGATCTATTCTTATGAGAGAGCAGGATGGCTCCTCCTAGACAAGCATCCACATGGAGCCACAGGCCATGGCGTTCCGCCACGTCGGCTGCCCCGTTGATGTCATCGAAGGCTCCCAGTACAGTGGTACCCGCAGTACAATTGACGAAGAACGGCTGTCCGCCACGAGCTTTCGCCTCCACAATCTTGGCCTCCAGGTCATCCAACCGCATTTGACCCCTTTCATTGGTCTTGACTGACACGCAATTGTCGCTGCCCAATCCCAGCCAGTTGGCCGCCTTGACGAAGCTGTAGTGCGACTGATCGGATGTGAAGAGCACCAGCGGCTTCATTCCGAACATTCCGGCTGTTTTCACGGAGGGAGCGAACTTGTAGCGGGCCAGGACAAGGCCGTACATGTTGGAAGTGGAGCCTCCGGGACTGAAGATTCCATCACCGTTCTTGTAACCGGCTAACCGGCACATGGTCGAGATCAGTTCCGTCTCAATCAGGCTGAAAACGGGTGCGATTTCGTAGGTATACCTAGGGATATAGAATATCGGATCAGGAAAAAGTACTGTACTGCATGTAATATAATATTTATAGTATCAGAGAGGATTAAGACTTGGAATTTACACCGAGGTAACACCATTATCTGTTCTACAAACCCATAAATGCAATATATTGCAAAAAAGATGCAATAATCAGCTTCCCTGATATGAGACATACATACATGTAAATGGTGGAGCAGACTTACGAGCTTCCGTTCATGGCCTCGGTGATCAATGATCCCGCCAATCCGAAGGGATCGAGCTGTCCAAAGAGCTGATTATGGAAGCGCCCGTGCGAGGTTTTCACAGAATAATGGATGACCTCCTGACACAGCTTCTCGATTTCGGCTAGACTAGGATTCTCCGTCTCCCGGACCTTTAAGATTAATCCGTTCCTGGAACGTATGCCAATGTTTTGATTTATTGATGGAGGTGTAACAAATAAGGTACTCATAGATAAGAAACTTTCCAAACAACCCTTGAGATTGTAGTTTCTTAGAAACTAGATTGCTCTTCAATCAAATTTTATGATCAATTACCAATTAGTACGTGTACTTGGAAATTAAATTAAAGCACAATTTGAACGGCTGGCTTGCGCGACCCCAAGTCTGAACTCCTTACAATTAATCAGCTCAACCCATTATCGTGAGACTGGCAGACGCTGCCGGGTCAGTCGCCCACTCACCTTCAGCTTGTCCGGCTGTAGGAAAGGCACTATTTTGTGCTGGCCCCACTTCTCGGGATCCATGCAGAAGGTGTCCTCCCGTTGGAGCAGGCGGAAGACGTTCTCCAGGACATTCCAATCGTCCATGAGACCATCGCGGATTTGGTTAATCGTTGTGGAGTGATCCTTGGAGGCAGCCATGGTTTACGAAATATCACAATTTTCCACTAAAATATATACACTATGGAGGGAGAGTCCAACGAACCTCCGACTTCGACGACGAGTCAGTGGGAAGTGATCGTGCCCGGCTGCAGCTGATTGTGTTTTAACGTTCTCTTGACGAAATTCCCCACTATCTTGATCAAGTTGTAAACCATCGTCTGGGCAGGCATACACTCGAAAATAAATTAAATAAAAGTGAACACGACATTGAGGTGGACCTGATTTGGCATTTTCATAAAGATCTATTAAAGTAATAGTATAATCGAAGAATATTCCATAATAATTTCACAATTTATTATCTCTTTTATATCAATTTATAATAAAAACAAGAGATGTGTTAATTAGATTAGATTAATCAACTATTTTTGGAGTATCATCCAAAATTATTATGGAACTGGCTAGTAGAACATCGATATAGAGAACAATGCCTTATATTTTTTCCAGTTTAGAGTACTTTACGCAACCGCAATTGTACTTAGTTTTGCATACTAATATGTATACGCTGCAGTGGTATACGTCGCTTGAAAACAAGTTTAGGCTTTCGTCACTGTTCACACTGAATTCTTTCGGAAAAAACCTCCAATAAAACAAATGCAGATATACGTTAGCAACTTGGCTGGGGATCTAAGTAAGATACTGATTTCGAGTGTCTACAAATAGAAAGTACTCACTCGTGCCCAATCGTACTCACTTTCGGCGACACTTTCCATCATGCTGGTCATGCTGGTGGTGACTACAATAGTATCTCAAAGATACATTCAGCAGATTAGATTCAAGAACATGTAAGGTTGGTCACGTCTAATAAATAAAAATATATAGTTTCTTATGGTTTTGTTCACGTAAAACGGTATCATTTTAATATGTTTTCCTCGATTTAACAGTATATCAGTTGTATTTATATGCATTAATTTAAACTTTACTTTTCTCGCCAACAACGTTAAAATGGAAGAAGGTTTGTGTGTTTTGCTCGTATTATTAAAATATTCTATTTGATTTTCCTGGTTTTATGTAGTTTCAGTTTTCATTTTCAGTTTTGCGGTCGACGGTAGTTGCAAATGAATTCCAACAGAACAACATTATCTAGTAATCATCTAGGTCGAAGCAATCATTGTCCAGTTCGTCGAGCTGCATACTCTGGAAGTCAACCTTGTAGCGTAAGATACCTGTTGGGGTGTAAGATATATGTTTTAATAATAAAATAATAAAACTGAAGAGTAAAATGAAACAGAAGCAAAAGAAACTAAAATAGATAATCCAACTAATACAGAAAACTAAACATCAAAAGCTCACCTCTTATTAACCTTACTTAAATATTAATTTCCAAAATTCATACCCGTGCTGGTACCACAACTTACGAATCTCATTATGTGTGTTGTTTTATTTCTGGTTTAATTTTATTACAATTTTTATGGATTAGATTTGTATACTTTCTTATAACACTCTGTTGTAATTTGAATAGGGGAAATGCAGATACGTTCGAAACTCTTCCAGCTAATAGTGGTACGTTACCCGTTCCGTAAACAAAGAGCCAATCCTCAGGAAACTGAACCTCGCTCGTAAGAATTTAGTTTTGTTTCTTAAATAAGTAAGTACTTGGTAATGAAAAAATTTGATAAATCGCATAGGTACACATATCTAGAGACCGCTGATCTGATTGACGAAGGAAATGCACCGCCTGACTGACACCGAGACTGATACTGATGAGGGGACCCTATTGGTGATAAATATTTGGTATTGAACGGCTACGCTGAACATAGACAAAACTATGTGGCAAGTAAATTGGTTCCTAATCAATTTGAACGTTTCGCTTTACGAGGTTTCCCAAAGAGTACTGCTTTATTCTGCATATAACGCATAATCGAGACCCGTTTGCAGCCCCCTGCCACTGGCGGGCGGCTTAGTAATCATCGAGATCGACGTCCTCCAGCGGCTCGTCGGCCTGTAGAGACTGGAAATCTACTTTATAGCGCAATATGCCTACATTATAGCGTTGTGACGATCGTACGGAAAGCAGCATTGGGGATAAAGGAGACAGAGATTTAGCCATCATAGTTGACTACAGCTACAGCTGGCGGCTAAATTAGTGGATGAGATCCACAGTACTTACCGCCGATTCCACCGAAACCTCTCACGAACTGGCTACCCTCCTGGGACTTGTCCGTGATAATCTCCAGTGTGGCGCCGAACATTTTGTAGTTGTTTGCCAGCCACTCGAGCAGCGGCTGAGACTCGATCAGTTCCATCTCCACCCCGCTCTGTATGGTAGTACTTCCCATTAGAATCGCCTCAATGGAAGATGTAACTCCTCCAACTTACCTCCTTGTCGGTGAAGTGCGACTTGTCCTTTTCCTGCTCCGGCGTCAAATGTAATACTGTCGTTGACGTCGAGTTGGCATGATTCTTGAGAACGTATCGTTGAATGTCGAGGTTTTCCCAGCAAATCAGTGTCTCCACCGAGCCAAGTTCCAGTGCCCGCAAGGTATCCTCCACGCCGAAACAGTATTTGCCAGTGTCCTGAATGAATCGAATGGTTTACAAACAGAATACGGTGGTGGGAGGTCGACTCACCTGAGAAATTTCATCAAAGTAACGACCAATGAGCTTCTTCTCCTGAATGAATTTGACATTTTGCAAGGACTCGGCTGCCAGTTCAATGGCTTGGTTAAATCCGTTCTCGCCACCATAAGACACATCCACAAGCTTGATTACTTTCGATTGCAATCGCTGAAAGCCAAACAAGATATTATAATTTGATATAAAAAGTAAGAGTACTGCTTACGGGATCAAACATATCAGACTGACTGAGCTCGGTCTTGAAGTCCGCACTACCAGCAAGGATGA
The DNA here is from genome assembly GCA_018153035.1 of Drosophila pseudoananassae pseudoananassae. Classification (NCBI taxonomy): domain Eukaryota; kingdom Metazoa; phylum Arthropoda; class Insecta; order Diptera; family Drosophilidae; genus Drosophila; species Drosophila pseudoananassae. The sequence continues at coordinate 2,075,560 of JAECXR010000042.1, read as the reverse complement.
GACCGGCAATGTTGGGCTTATCGTTTGTAATGAACAACTGGGTGGCCACCTCGGCGACCTTGCGCACGTAGTTGTGACGCTTCTCCATACGCAGACGGGCGAAACGCAGGGCGGACTGACCACCACGTCCGTGCTTCTTCGGCAGATCGACAGTGAACTTGTGGAGGACCTCGCGGGTGTTACCCTGGAGTGTACCGAAGAGAGCGCCGTTACCGTCCATCACGATGAAGCCGAATTTGTTGTCGTCGGCCAGCAGGGCAGTGAGGGCCTCCGTGTGGAACTTGTTGTCGCAGAGGTAGAGCGACGTGTTGATGGGCTTGAATGGCTCAAAGTCTATGTTCACCTTCTTTTCCTTGCCTTCCTCTGTGACAATGGTGCCGCAGTAGATGACCAAACCGTTAGGAGGCACTACAAAATACAAAAAGTTTATTAAAATTATTAAAATAAAAGCTTATAGATTGACCCACCTTTGGTGTATAACTTGAGTCTGTGCTGGACCGACGTAATGGCACCGAGGACGGACAGGCGGTTCACGCGCGACTTGATATTCGAGGCCGTTCCAAATTCATCGGCCAACATTTTGCTGACGCGAGAGATCTGATCTTTTGGCGGAATAATCAAAGAAATCATGCTGGTGCCGTTGCTGCAAATAGTAGGGAATAGGTTAGAATGTGAGAAGGTGCCACACAAAAATATACATTTTCTGCCATGGCAACAGTACTTGGTACTTCGTAAATAAAAAAAACTAATCTCTTAAAGAAACTTTAATAAAATTATAATAATAGAATAACTGTACAAAGAAGTAATACCAATTCTTTAGTCATTTTGTTTTTGTTTTAGTTTGTAAGCCGAGCTTCTGCAGGGGTCACTCTGTACGCTGACCTTGTTACCGTAAGCGGAGCAGTAAGGACCAGGTCGACTCCTCCGAGCGAGAGCGAGAGAGCAGCAGCACTGCCACAAAGCTTGGCCCATTTCGACACACACACACATAGGCACAGGTAGACGTGCGGTGGAGTGACAAACAAACGACAAGCAGACGGCCACGAGGCGCATTACTCACACCACAGTGCTGCCCGCTCGCTCACTCTCTCTCACTCACTCACCCAGTCTAGTTATAACTGATAATAACCCGACGAAAACGTGTTGCTCATGGGCTGGCATGCAAATAACCAAGCAGAAGTGAGCGGGTTAACTCGTAGGGGGATCGCTCCGCGGCTTTGGAGAAGATGGATGGAAACAATGCCATCGCAAGGGGAGCACTTGGTCACAACAAGGAAAGGTGGTTGGACTCGGGCGCCCCCCCATCAGCACACCCATTTCCACTTCCACCCCCGTCGCCGACAGCGAGTGTGAGAGTTGTGTATCCCCACAAACACTCACGCACTCGCACTCGATTGGGGGAACCTCTTGGATTGGTGGAAAATATGGAAACAATATAAACTCACCCGCGCGCCATCTCCAGACTCTTGATCAGCTTCTTTATTTTCCAGATCTCGACATTGCGATCGGCAGACGTTTCCTCGCCAGACATCTTGCTCGGTGCTTGGTTTATTTACCCCGCCTGAGTGAACTGTGAGTGGGTGGTGGACGTGGTGGGGGATGGAGGACTAATCCTGACTCCGGCAGCGGCGGCGACTTCTATGCAGGCCTGGGCTTGGGCTTCGGCTTGGGGCTGGTGTGGCTGCTATTCCGCGACACTTCTGTTATGTTGCTGCTTCTGTGGTTCTTGTATTCACATTCACGTTCTTCCTTTTAACGTGGCTGGCGATGAATACACTGCAACGATTATATGGGAAATAATACACATGTACACAAAGGCTCACACACACACAGACATTTCAAATAATGGGAAAGAAAAGCTAAGGAGAGGAAAGCACACCAACGAGCGGGGCTATTCCGATTGCATACTACTTTTACTCTCTCTCTCTGAATCTTAATCTGACTTTTTGGGGCACCTGGTGGGTGGGGGGAGGAATCGACTTAAGCGGGAAAACTTCGAAACAGAACGGAAAACAAAACGGAGTTGGAAACTAATTTGGCATGAAAGGCCCGTACACACATTTTTTGATGTGAACGAAAGTAGAAACTCAAAACTCGGTTATTTGATTATTTCACTCCACCATTAAGCTTTCAGTAGAGAGAGAGAGCGAGAGAGGGCATACGCAAAAAATTAGCCAGCATGAGAGCGCCAGCCAGAGCGAGAGCGTGCTCCAAAGGTGACGTTGACACAATCGCGTGCCACGGCCAAAATGTCCCCGATTCCGAATCGGGTGTTTCTTCACTGTATTAACATGCCCAGATCATTGCAATCGCGGTTAGTGACATTTTCGCAATCCTGGCTTTCTCACAATTGGCAAATAAGTATGCATAAATTTTCCCACATACAAAACGTGCACAAAACCCACTCGGAACTGGATCGAGTCTCAAAACTAGGGTTGCCAATGTACAAAATCGATAGCAATATCGATAACAAAAAGCTTTGAGTATTTTTTTCTATAAAATCAGTATAAAATTTTAAACGTTTTTTTTTTAAATAGTTTTTTTAAATAAGGTATTAATGGTAATAATTTTACGGAATAAAAGTTTTATTTTTAAAAGCAAATACCAATAACTTTTCTCTGTTATACGCCGTTACTATACTTCGATATTTATAAATAGGATAATGTATACCTTGTATTTTAGCTTTGTTTGAATAATGTAGTGCTAACTATAAAACATTTAAGGGCTTGAAACTTATTACCAAGAAAAAGAATTTTATATAATTTCTTTGAAATCAAACATAACAGTAATCAAATTTTTCCCACCTATCGCCAAAGTGATAAGCGATAGTGAACGATTCACTGTGAATGACAGTGTAGAAGAAGACGGTAAACAAAATGAATTTGGAGCTGTTAGGTGAGAATCGCGCCTAATCTTACAAGATTAGTAAATACTAACCAAATCCTTACCAACTTTGGCAGAATCTTTTGGCCAGAACTACCCAGAGGAGTTTGATGGCTCACTTGACTGTATTTCCCTAGCAGTGACCTGTGCCTTCAATAAATATGGAACTCTTCTGGCGGTGGGCTGCAATGATGGCCGCATAGTGATTTGGGATTTTCTGACGCGCGGCATCGCCAAGATTATTTCGGCTCATGTTCATCCCGTCTGCAGTCTTAGTTGGACCAGGAATGGCCACAAAGTCCGTCTCTGCCTCATTAAGACCAGCTGTAAAGTTTAAACTGACTTGATTCCCTTCCAGTTGCTCTCTGCATCTACGGACAACAATGTGTGCATTTGGGACGTGCTCTCCGGCGAGCTGGAACACAAGTACAGGTTCCCGTCGCCGGTTCTCAAGGTCCAGTTCGATCCCCGCAACGATAACCGTCTATTAGTCTGTCCCATGCGATACGCAGCGGTGTTGGTGGAAATTGGAGGAACTCATCGCTGTCTGCCCGTGGACTCGGACGTGGGTTTGAATATTTATAGAGATTTTGTCACAGACTAACTTTTCCCACGTTATAGGGCGACTTGAATATAGTCGCTTCATTCGATCGCCGAGGAAAACATATTTACACTGGAAATGCGAAGGGAAAAATACTGGTCTTGGATGTGGAGACGTTCGAGGTGGTGGCTAGTTTCCGCATCATAGTAGGAACTTCGAGTGCCACAGCTGTTAAGAGCATTGAATTTGCTCGAAGAGGAGAGTACGTGAACAGAAAACCTTTTGTAATTCAATGATGATTCTCAAGCCCTTCATTTCAGCGCCTTTCTTATCAATACCTCAGACCGAGTCATCCGCGTGTACGACTCGAAAGAAATCATTACCCTTGGCAAAGACGGTGAACCGGAGCCCACCCAAAAGTTGCAGGACTTGGTCAACAAGTAAGGAGACAAACCGATGATGATCAAGTTTTTAAAATCGTCTGTCCCTTCAGAACTACCTGGAAGAAGTGCTGTTTCTCCGGCGATGGCGAATACATTTGCGCGGGAAGTGCTCGACAGCATGCTCTCTATATTTGGGAAAAGTCTATTGGAAATTTGGTCAAGATCCTGCACGGCACCAAGGGTGAACTGCTGCTCGACGTTGTGTGGCATCCAGTGCGACCGATTATTGCCAGCATAAGCTCCGGCCTTGTCTCGATTTGGGCGCAGAACCAAGTGGAGAACTGGTCTGCCTTTGCCCCGGATTTTAAGGAACTTGACGAAAATGTGGAATATGACGAGCGGGAGTCTGAATTCGACATTGAGGACGATGACAAGTCCGTGGACTTGAATGCCGATGCCCAGCAGGATGAGGAGATTGAAGTTGACGTTCAAAAGGTGGAACCAGTGGCCGCCTTTTGTTCTTCGGACGAAGAGGGCGAGGACGAGAACGCGCTACAATTCCTGCCGATGGCGCCGGAGGTAGAGGATCCCGAGGACGGATGGTCGGGTCAGGATGGATTTGAGGCCGGTGCTCTGCTGCTTGGCTCGGATCCCCAGGACTTGATCCCCAGGAAACTCTATGACGTGAGCCTGCCCGATGCACCCACCGATGGTATTGTGCCCCTAATGTTTTATTCTTTGATCTGGATTTAGAACCTGCTCCTTATTTTCCAGAAACCCACCCCCTCATTTCCAGCAAGGCCAGCAAAGACAAACAACAACCAGTTGGCGGCAAAAAGGGCGCCGGCCGAACCAAGAAATAAAGCCCATTTCACCTATCATAGGGTAGTTATTGTGTCGCGTCAATAAAATCCAACTTAGATCCTATGTGGCGTGTGGGTTTCGCACTTGGCCGGCAAAGAGAAGCAGGTTGGTGGACTTCTCAACGATCATGTACTGGAAGGGCTTGTTCAGGAGGAATTTTGGAGGCGTCGCCTTGTTGATAAGCGCCGCTTGTGTCACGGCACCGGCCGTGGTGCCCTGCTCGTCGACAATGATCTTGGTGGAGTGGATGCAGATCTTGGCAAACAATCCGTTGGCCATGCGGCTCAGGTTGGCGGTGTTCTCATCGAACAGATCCACAATGCCCATCTGGGAAATGGAAAGAGTTAGGGACAAGGTTATACTCGAAAGGGGCCTGCCTCACCTGTCCCAGGATGCCCTTGAGCGTAAAGTCCGTCGTAGTCACAAACTTGGGCATCATGACCTCCACCTCATTGTCCTCGGAAGCCCGTGCCTTGAAAGCAGCCAGGCGTCGCAGGATCGGCGACAAACCTATCGTCTTGAGGTTGTTGGCCACGTCGTTGAGCTTGAAGCCGCGCTTGGGCAGCACCACGATCATGGCCAGCCGGTCCTGAGTGCCGTAGGGCAGCTCCAGGACGTAGCCGTCCAGGCCCTCGATGTTGGAAGCGTAGGCGAAGTTGGCCTCCTGCACCATCATAGATACTTGGCCGACCACCTCGTCGTTTTCGTTGTAGAAGTTCTCCATTCTGGTCAGGGATTGGTTAAAAGGGAACTGTGAGAGATCAGGACATGTTAATAATAGTTTCCATAGAAGGACTGATGGAACTAACCTTCCACTGGCCCTTGAAGAAGAGGGAGGAGAGCAGGAACATCTTGGCTCCATAAATGTCCTGCGGCAGCACGGTGTAGGGGATGAGTCCTCTGGTAGTGCGGTTTGTGGCCTCGTTGATCAGATGCACTGTGGCCTCGTTGTAGAAGTCCACCTCCATGGGCTGCACATTGTAGTTCTGGATAGTAGAGCGATAGCCGCTGTTCAACGGCGCCGAGATATCCGTGTAAACAGCCTGCAGGGAGGCGACCTCCACGGTGGGGGTATTTGTGCTTTTAAGAATAAAAACAAGGATTAATTATTAGTAATCCCTACTAACTTCTAAACTCACTTGAGGAAGGAGCTCCATATCTGGTAGACTCCGCGCAGCTTCTCGTCTTCGACATTGATGCGCAGGGCACGACGTAGCTGGTTGTAGGTCTCTCCGCTGGAGCCCTCATAGAGCAGTACCATGAGCGACCAGATCGAGAAGGGGGATATCATAAAGTCCCTGTTGGACTTTTGCACCTGTACCGATATGCGCTGCAGGATATCGAGAGCGAACTCCTGAACTCCCTGCGAAATGGTTCGCAAGATTTCGTCCTCGAAGTTACTCCGCACAGACTGGACGTGAGTGGGTCCTTTCTGGAAGGCGTCGCGATCTGTGAGCGCCTCCAGAGGATTGCCCACTGATAGTGCTGGATATGGCTGCTGGCCCGAGCATAACGCAGCCACTATTAGAACTAATGGGAGCCATAAAATAGTGCGTTCTGAAAAAGGTTAAAGGTTAAAGGCCGTTACATCATGGTCTAGTTGCGCTTATAATTTGGTTTAGTTTGTTCCACATCACACCTAGTTTTTGACATATTAAACTTTTTAAAACTTTACTGATACTTTGCGTTAAATTAACTAAACTATTCTAAACTATTATTATTTCCGGCTTAAACATAATGTTTGTTGATAATGACTTGACATTTTCGTATTTCCAGATTGAAAACAATGAGCATTTAATTTCCCTGCTGATAATGCTGATCCGCGGGCGACCTTAAATGCTTAATATATATTATATATTTGTGAGTAAACACACTCCATATTAATCCGGAATTAATTACTAAAATATGAATAACAACACGTGCAGTAAATCGTAAAAGAGTCTATGGGAATATCCCTTAATTAGGGTTTAATTGATTTATACCTGTTATTTGAAGCATTCTGCGGCTGGAAGCGAAAGTGGGCTTAAGCCTCGGTTATCAGACTTTTGAGGGCTGAGATTACTTATTGTTGGGAAACGAATATCACACGCACACTGCTGGGGCGTACTGATCAATTATTCGGTGGTTTTTATTTATATTTCTTATTGGTGGGCTTTGGGATTTTTTCCAAGTCGGTATTTCAGTACGAATTTAAATGACTCTGACGTAGCTGACTCCGATATGTATATATCGGCACTGTTGTTGTTTGGATCCGATTCGAAAAACCGGAATGCACTGGGACTTCCACAGACACAGATAAAGATACACGAACACAGATACCGCTCCAGCCAGAGAGATATGTGCTCAATTATTGGTTTTATGTTTATATAATCGAGGCGATTCTATTTTTTGTTTTCGTTTCCAAACCAAGTCCCTGGATGGTCGTCGAAGATGAGAGATACGGTGGACAACGGCTCCCTGTACAAGCTAAACCGAACCTAACGCGCGGACACCGACGAATGACTGGGGAGAACTGCCTCCAGCCACTCATATGGTCATCTGGTCGTCATCGTCGCCGAGAGTCTGACTCGAAAATCAGATCCCACGCTGCGGAGAACGGAGAGCCGGAGCGAGAAGACTCGCATATTGATTGGCAAGACTTTATTGGCCGCTCTTGACACTGACGTTCGCATGGTGACTCAATCCGCAAAAAAACGGATTAAATGCACCTGATCGCTTAAACAGACCGAGGTGAATTCCGCCTGATGTGTAAAGTAGTTTAGGAACTTGTTTTCCTTTTGTTGAAGACACTTGCCGCAGTTCCATAGGTTATAACAGTCTATTATCCATAGGTTATAACAGGGCTTCCGGCATAAATACTAACAGTTAGTGCCTATAAACTAAATTTATTTTATAATTAACTTTATTTAGTATAACATAACAATGTAATAGTATCGTGAAAGAACTTTTTAATGAGAAACTAAAATATATTGATTAAAATAACGATCATTTTGTTTATATTTTACATGTAATTATAAAAAAATATATAATTAAGGTATATATTTTAAGCTATATAAATAATAAAGGTTTTATGACCTTCATTAAAAGTTCATCCTTATGATTTTAACGTTATGATTTATCAACAAAAGGAATAGAAAAGAATTAAAGCAAGAAAAACCTCATCACATTTAAACGATTTTAGACATTAAGCTAGAATTATGATATTTTTAAGTGAAATTGTTGTTTTATTTGTTGTTTTTTTAATTGTTTGAAATTGTTTAGTGAAATTGAAATTGTAAAACTCACCACTGAAGTTTAGAACAGACTCAGTTGTTTTGGTTTGTTTTTTTATGCCCAAAGTCAGCTATGCCTAATGACAAAAGTAAAAAAGTAGTTTAGCTAAAGTGAATTTTTACAAAAAAAAAAAACCATTTTAAATGTACGATGTGCTGCCACATTTTAAAATTTTTCTGAATTGGCAGCACTTTAGCAATTAGAATTATCGATAAATCGATATTATCCTTGACTGGTCACACTACCCCATAACCAGGGCTGCCATTTGAGTTATTTTTTATTTGTAAATATAGCCACTCTGGCCACACTGCCCTCAAGACCTACCGGACGTGCTTGGCCGTTGAAATTTGATTTGAGACTTTGACGCGCAGCCGTTTACGTGGACCTGGGCGCTGTGAAATCGCTTAAATTGTTTATTAGTAACTAGTTGCAGTACCTGGCCCGGTTCTAGGGCACGTGCCCAGTTCTGAGAAACGGCGATTGCGAGTTGCGAGTAAAGCGCGCAACGCAAGTGGCCTTAATGTGTGTGCGTGCGCTTCGCATTTTGTTTTAATTGATCCGCGTTTGAATTGATCGTCTGGGCTTGCTCGAAAGTGCCAAGGAAAGTATGAGTCTCGGAAAGTGCTCAGAAACAGCGACAGCAGCAGCCACAGATCTATTAAATAAATAACATAAACGATCCGAGTACAAACGAGAAATTTGTCTCCTGTGCGTCTGTTTCGTATGCGTGTTTTGTGATTATTGTGTTTTATTTGTTGTCTTGGAATTAGAAGCCGCCAATTAAGCGAAGATCAATTGACATGGAGACCATTGAAGAGCAATCGAAGTGCGGTGAGTACTCGCCTTGGGTGGGCAGGGGCGTGGCAGGTGCTAATAACCATCCCACCGCCCCAGAAACGAAAACGCCTCAGAATATTTCATTTTTCAATGTCGTCAGCTTGTGGGCAGTGGGAGGAAGGGCGGGGAGGGCTGTGGGGTGCGCCGGCAAACCACAGTCGGGGCCAAGAGATCCTCATAAAAAATATCGCTGGCAGAAAATAAATACATTTTAAACCCCATCTATAGACGTTTGTGTGTGAGTTTACGGACTAAAAAAGCAATGGCATCGCGTCAGGGCAATCTTTTTTTTTTTTTTTTTAAATTTTTTCTTCAAAATTATTGTTTTTGCAAATATTGTACTCTCTCTTCTTCTACCTCTTTCTCTGGCCGGCACTGTACCGAGAGCAACAACAATAACATGTAACAGCTCAGGAGCCCTAACTGCGGAGAGAGTAGAGTGAGAAAGGACAGCCGAAGAGAAACAACAACAAACGGATCAGTTCCTGTTATCAGTGATGAGGACCTAGCCTTTTTTGAGGAACAAGACCTATCCCTCTTTTGGTTTAAATTCTATAGCCTTTTTGCCAAAAAAATCCAAAGTTGAATGCCTTTATAAGCACGTGAAAATATTCTGTATTCCACAAAAAGATATCCCATGGAATATACGTATCTATATACCTATAAACAAATAAAATTGTCTTTAAATTGTGTTTTGTATATAATTTTGATCGGCTAGAACTTGGCTGAAAAGTTTACAATTAGGAAATCAGATTGAAGAATACATTTTGTCTTTATAATTGCCTCGAAATTGATTTATTTTTGTGGATTTTCTTTGATTTCCTTTCTCATTCAATTTGGCTTGAAAAGTTAGCTTCTTTGGCCATTTTCCTGCCTGATCTGGCACTTCCCTCAGGTAGGAAGATCCTCATCCCTCTCCTTCCTGCTCTTCTTCGCTTGTAAGGATTTTTACCTACCCCTCTGATCGCATATAGTGTCTATATCTCTTATATTGTTGCTATATTGTACACATGTTGTTGACAGGCCGCACATGCCCGTCCATAGTTCGTAGTTCGCAGTCTGTAGGTTACCTCAATGCTAATGGCAGCTTACATGCCCCGCCAGAAGGTCAGATTCGGTTCCGAATCTCTACCTCAAGGATGCGTCATTTTATTACAAGATTTTTCTTTGATGAGTCTTTCCGTAAGCACTGAGAGAAAATTATTCAGAAACTCTAATAATATTGTCATGTAGGACTTGAGAAATTTCTCTCACTGTACCCGCCCTCTTCTCTCTCGGTGGCCTGGCAGGCAGCCAGCGGATTTTCATCGCAGTCCCCTGGTAGAGGAAGGAAATACCCAACTACCCAAATGGCGAAAAATGGTGACCACCACCTGTGCGGCTTTCCCACACCCTTCTCGGCCCTCAGCCGACCACCTGTGGCTATGCAAAATGCCCTCCTCGGTGCTTTAAGTCGGTCTCGGTGGCTGGTCGTCAGTTTCAGTTCGGTGGCCGATCCTCGAGGATCTTTTGGGCGAAAATGCTGCACTTGCCCGCCGTTCACTTCAACTTTGGCGGCAAAAAGAGGGTCGTTTCGGTTCAGCAACAGGTCGCCTCGTATTTCACGTACGCGGCTGACGAGGAAGTCAAGGAGGCGAAGCTTCGGCAGGCGGCCCTCTGTCAGGTGTACGAGGATTTCACAGGTACATTTGCAAAGCCAAAGGGGTGCAGATCACACAGGTACTTGTAAGGGAAACCTAAGTAGGGTATCGGCTTGTTATTCATCCAGAAATGGCCAAAACACCTGATAAAGGTGCAGAAACCGGGGAGGTACCAAGAATAACTAAAGTATACATATCACTCTGGCCCGGCATTTAAGTGGAAATCATAAAACTTGGCCAAATATTTATTTAATGGCAATCGAAGCAGTTCCCGGAAGAAATAAATAAAGTTTTTAATTAAAAGAATGTCATCTATAAGTTACATAGCTGGGAAGAAGAGCTATGTACCTCTTTGGGGAATTTCCCATAAATACTGCCATCCCTGGGGGCATTCCAGAGATATTTGGGTGGACCGCCCAGGCCCATAAATCCCGCCGCTATCCATTAGATAAATTGCATTGTTTATCGCCTGGCTTGGAGAATAGCCACGAGTATCTAAAAATTCCAATACGTCAGAGGCAACGACACGGACTGCCGTTTGCAGTTCAGATCTTCTTTAGTTCCTGGACTTTGTTCAATTGCACAAGTGGCGAATGTCTCGCCAGATACAACTACATCTACATGTAAAGATATAGATACAAATTGAGAATGCAGTCCAGATACAATTGGCATCGGTTACAGCTGCACAATTCTGGATAAAATTAATGCCACAAAGCTGCCGCCTCCGGCTCTTGCGCCCTTCGCCCGAGTTGGTGTCCATGTCGATTGGGGGTAAATGCTTTGCACTTGAAAACATTTTCTAGATCCCCCCTAGATCCCTAGTCTTGGGAAGGTCATCTATCTTTGCAAGGAGAGGAGGGGAAGCTGCCAGAAAAATCGCCACAATTAAAATTTGATGTCAACAGCTCACCATTTGGCCGCCTAATGATGGACAGAGTCTAGTTCTATTTTCTAGTTTATTTTGCAAAGTTTTCTAGTTGTGGATGTTTCCTCCCCCCTACACACCCACTCTATTGGATAAACAAACAAATCCACAAAATGGCCATAAATCAAACATCTTTTTCCAGTCCCCTGTAAACAAAAGGCCCCCAAAGGTGGATCGGTTCCAGAGTTGGGAGAATACTTTCAGCTTCCTGGTACTAATATTTTTATTTCATAGAGTCTTTAAATATTAAAATTATCTCACAGATAGAGTCCTAGGTCGACCCTTGCCATTGACCTGCATTAGTTGGGTGATTTATGGCCGACATGCACTTAGCACCAAAGTCTATTTCTGACTTGAAGAGCTCTCGGAATGCCTGTTTTTCTGATTTCTGATTTCTATCTTCCACCCACACTAGAAATGTCCATTTCGACGACGCTGGCATCGCGCATCTGCCTGGTGGGCGAGGTCGGCAAGGATGCGGAAACGCTGCAGGCAGCCGAGTCCTTCGGACTGCCCATCGTGACCTCCGAGACGGGCCTGGACATCCTGGGAGAGGCGGAATGGCGGACCTTCTACGTTCTGGACGACTTCGAGGGTGCCAGCTTCGAGGCGATACACAAGCAGAAGGAATGGTGAGTACCCCTAGTACCCCGTCGAGTGCTAGTCACTGCTACTATTAATAAATCACAAGAGCCACGCAGTTGCTTAATTTAGACTAAGCTCGTGGACACCAATCTGTCACATATGGCGGTCGCTGTATGTGCCCACTCCCCCTCACATCCTACCCTTTCCTGGCAGTGGAACAAAGTCAAGAGCGATTATCATCGCCGTCAGTGCTGAGCAGCATCATCGCCAGCAAATTGAGTTTGAAATCGAGACAAACGCATGGCCATCCTACTGCTCCTGCTCCTCTGTATTTTCCATATTTTCCCACTCGATGCTTACCAATTTTTACCAAGATTGACAGCGTCAGCCATGCGCTACATTCTAGACGCCCTAGCCCTCTTTAGAATACCCTTTCTTTTGTAAATACCACCCACTGATGAGATACTTTCATTGTTGCACTGGGTTGGGTCGTGAAAAATAATAAACTTTATCTACAGGCTGTTAAAAATGGCCATAAATTCATGAGAGATTATGAATTGGAGGCTTTTAGGAAGATTTAAGTGAGCGTTTATTGAATGCTTGTTTGAAATATTGCAAAAAAATGAATCATAACTATATTTTTAGTATTTATGACTTTTAAAGGTTATAAAAATTTGTAAGTGTTGGATTTATTGGCGGAAAATAATGGATAGTGTGTGAATTGGGTTAATATAGTAAGTTTTAAAATAAATTATACGATGAAGGAGTTTATACTATCAGAATAAATTATTAATTGTACATTATTATTTATGTTTATTTACAATTCTATCAGATCTAATATCATATAGTGTATTATTTTCATTTAAAAAGCTTTAACATTATTTTGAGGTTAAAGTTGATGAATATATTCACAATAGTAAGTTGCAATAGTAACTAGTTTGTTTTAAAAATTAAGCTAAAATGTTAATTAATTTTAATTAATGGGTTCAATTCACGTTTAAAACTTTATAAAGAGAAATAGAGACATTTTTGCAATTTAGGTTTAAAATCTAAGAAAAATACATAATTTGGTTGAAAAAATGAACTCCAATGTAAGGTTTAATTAGAGTATTTCCCCTTTAACTTACAGCTAGCTTTCCACTAGTTTAATTTTTATAAATAAATAAATGAAAAATCCCTCTCCATCTGTATATGCAAATGAATACAAATTGAAGGGCATTTCCTCTTCGACTTCTCCCAGCCCAGCCTGCCTTAATTTTTCTTCTCCTACAAATTGTTGTCAAATTTGAAACTTGCGCAAATGTTTGCGCCTCATTTACAGAAATACGTATGTATTTGGTTCTGTTTTTAGTGTTTTCTTTTATTTTTTTTGTACTTTTTGCATGCTTGATTAATTTGCTGGCTGCGTAGTAATGGCCCCCGAATAACATGCACGCTTTTCCGCCACCCCCCAGAGGGGGTCAACCTCTGCCCTGTCTCATTAGCGATTAACAATAATTTTTGCCATACTATGGTTAGCCTTTATTTACGAGCATTATGCTTTTGGAGGTCACCGTGGTGATGGGTGGGAGAGGTGGTGGGAGGACAGGAAGTGGTCTTAGGTGGGGTATCTGTGGGCGTCTGTTTTTCCTTTTTGATGTTTTTTTCCCCAAAATTCTCCCCAAAACAGGAAAGCGTAGTAGCAGACCTCTCCCCCATTAAGAATTATTATTTATTTCATAGATTTTCATTCATGTTTCAGTTTCTTTTTCTGTTTTGCGAATTGTATTTATTTTTCAACAAAAACACAAGAAACAGAGAAGGTGTTAAGAGCTGTTTTCTTCGGGACTCTCTCTCTGCTAATTAGTAATAATATTTCATGTTCTGCATTCTTATTTTTATGGTAGTTCTTTCATCTATAAATTTAATTGATGCTCGTGTAGAGAAAGGAACATCAACTTTGGAGGAAAAACGTAAGTGAGGTGTTTATTTTTTAAATAAATATGCACCTCTAGTCGGGTTTGTTTTTGTCATTTGATGGAAAAAACCGAGTCTGTTTAATTGTTAATTGTTTTTTTCAAATTGGTCTTTCTATTAAGAATGTTTTCCAAATAAACAAATAAAAATTCCAGTTTCCTATGAAGAGTAACTGCTTCCGATGGCAAGTAAACAAAAGTTTAATGGAAAATCGAAACAATTTTAATGAGAAATTCCCCGAAAGTCGCCACAAGAGGGCACTTTAACGGCCACTTAACCTCGGCCGCACACGATGCCTCAAAAGATCTTGTTAATCGTTCCTCCCCATATAGGATATATAGCATCTGAATCACACGAATGATCCATCCGCATAATGGGGGAACACTCACGGCGTTTCATTGCCTATTTTGGGGACGAATCGCCACGAATAAAAAAAAAAAGCAAAACATGACGATTTCAAATAGAATTCGTTTCTAAAGAAATCGAACATGAATCGTTTGTTTGTTTTTTGGGGACTTCTCTTGGGAAATGGTATTTTCCTTAATACAGCCATTGCGGCAATCTCTTGGCGCCAAGATTCTATAAAAGTTGTGTAGAAATGTCACATCGAGAGTCCAAAGTGTTGAAAGAAGTGCTTGGGAAAAACGGAAATTCTTGGCTTTCCCATAAAAAAATTAAAATCGAAAAAGAATCTTAATTTATTGCGGAATGGACATATATATTTAAATATTTATGGCATAGCTTCTGGCAGGTCGGGGCGGTATATAGGGGAGTGTATATAATTTATAAGTTTGTAATATGGCGAATTAATTGAGGCAGAACGAGAACGAGTCCGCGAACGACATGCCATTGACTGCTCAATAGGGTTGACCCTCGTAGAGTTCGAGAGCCCCGCGTCACCCAAAGATCGCCGCACTTTACAAGAGATGGCCGATCCATCCGTGGAGGTCGCAGCCCAACCCCTCTGAGGCCCCAAAACGATCCGTCAGATACGATGCTTGTCGAGCACGCGCGTCGCATTTTTATGCTTTGACTAAGCAGCCGAGTTTTCCTGGGTTTTCCTCGGCTCTTCACAAGAAATTTATTTAATTGTTCTTTGGAATTTCACCCGAGAGTGGAACCCTCTCTGCAGTTCACCTGCCATTGTTTGGCGATCTCCATTTCTCACTTCCCGAGAGAAAGAGAGAAATGCTGGCACTTCTTGGAGGAGAATGTGGTGGCGGGGTGGCGGCCCGGCATGTCAGGCATTTTCTATTTCCATTTTCCACTCGCTCGCCGCGGCGTTTATTCAATGATTTTCCCAAGCAGCTCGCCAGTTGTGTTTGTTTAGTTGCCCGGATAGAATCATAAGCTCCTCCTCCTCCGGGCTGGTGCTTGTAGCATATATCTGAATCAGAACAAGTGACAAAATCGTATTCGTTTGCTCGCGACAAATATTTGTGCATATGTATGGAAATGGGGCTCTGTTGAACCAGGCCCGGGAATATGATATGACAGGAGAGCACACAGTAGTGCCTGTGAAAGTGAAAGTGAGACGGGCAACAGGAAGTGGCGTGAAATGTCCCAGAAAGTGAAAGATCAAGTTGTTGTGGACGTGGGGGAGAAACTCCTCAAAGGAAGTTGGCTGTGAGTTCAAATAGAAACTAGAGAGATCTAGCGAGATCTTGTGTTAATTGGATGGCATTACTTGTTCCTCCAATTATTTCCATTTTTAATTGCCACCCGATGAGGGACATAAATAAATGTTCTCATTTGGAGCATCATAAATACATCCATCCATCCCACGCCCACCAGGCTGGTGTGTCAGGCTGCAGTCAGCTTCCGCTCGATTGATTTGTTTATAAAAACTTCCGGCTTTTGCCAAATGGCGGGTGGCGGGATGGCTGGATGGCTGGTCCTCCCCCAACAGCTGTCGATGTCCGGTGTTGTAAACAAAGAAGCCCTTAGTCGGAGGGGCACGAGTCAAAGTTCAACAAAGCGCATCGGGCCGGTGCAGTCGGCCAGTGAGATGATGCCACGACGGTTGTGTCCGGACTGCAATCCGCCAGAGACACAATGGATACAGATACTGATACCGATATCGATATCGATCCTCGACAAGCGATTCGAATTGAATTATGACTGCAGTCACCGTCACCCAGGCCTGCAACTGCCAAGGTCAATTGGGACATAAAAGCCAGATTGCCTTGCATAACTCAAAAGTGTGCCACATAAATATTTAATTGCCGGCTACCCCTCTTTGATTTCAGCATTCTGGGACCGCCGGCTTTGAAGTACGCGGCCGAAATGAAACAGACCCTGGGCCAGAACTCTCGCCCCATTTACAACTATGCGATGCGCGGCGTGGTCACTTGCTTCACCGGCATACGCAAGAAGGATGAGCTGGTGAGTGGTACATGCTACTCAGTACTCTTCATAAAAAATTAATAATATTTTTTATTTTTTAGACAAAGCTGGTGAACCTCATACACTCGATGGGCGGCTGCATCAAGAAGGACCTCAACACAAAGACCACGCATCTGATTTGCAATCACAGTGGCGGCGAAAAGTACCAGTAAGTGTTCCTATTCTCCCATTAAATATAGAGACTAACTCCAATCCTCTACAGGTACGCCAAAACCTTCCGGTTGACTGTGGTTCGTCCTGCCTGGGTGTATGCCGCCTGGTCGGATCGCAACTCCCTGGAGTTCGACGCCACCCAGGAGACCTTCACCAAGACCCACCGCCTCAAGGCCTTCGAGGGCCAGAAGATCTGCTTCTTCGGCTTCCCGCCCGAGGAGCACCAACACATGGTGGACGTGCTGCTGGAGAACGGCGGCGTTTGCGCCGAGCTGGAGGACCCGGAGTGCTCGCATGTCGTGAGTCTACCATTACGATTATTTCCTCCTAAGATGCAAGCTTTTTTTGGGTAGCTTTGGAGTTTGTAGTTTGCATGACTCGCTTTTTATTAATTTTTTTGGTAGAAGCCATTTTTAGCCACAAATCCTAATCCGTGTGTTTTCCAGGTGATGCCCAACACGGGCGCAGTCTTTACAAGCACTAGCACTAGCACAGATACTAACCCAAGCACCCAGACTAACCCACCCGACTTCCAAGCTCAATCCCAATCCCAATCCCAAACACCGGGCCAGCGCCAGGGGGACGAGGAGCAGTTGCAGGCCGAGGATGCGGGGCAGGCGGGGATCGAAAATGGGAAGCACTCGCCCACCGACTCAGACGACGGGGTTGTTCCACTGGACGTGGACCCGGATTCGGACCAGGAGCACAAGGAGAACCAGGACCTGGACGACGAGGACGACATACACTTTGACGAGCGGCTCTTTGTGGAGGCTGCGGATATAGGAAATCCCGGAGACGACCATGTGCCCGAGTCCGACGAGGAGGATGTGGAAGAGGCTGGGAAGAAGGAGGTGAAAACAGAGCAGCTGGAGGAGGAGGACGAGGAGGACGTCCAGGCCAGCACGCCAAAGACCAGCAAAGTAAGACTCAGCCTGAAAACAGCCACGCCCCTGAGCTCCCCAGAGGCGGAGGGCATAGTCCTGGACTTCCAGAGCACCACCCAGAACATATCGCCCATCCTCAAGGCGATCAACGAGTGCGACTTGGAGACGGATGACCTGCCCGTCACCGAGAATGACTTGAAGAGGAAGCGCGACAGTTTCGACAACGTGTCCCTGATGTCGGTGGACTCCTTCGCCCTGCCCACCAGCACCAAGAAGCCCAAGCTGATCCGCACCGGGTCCATCTCGCGAACCCTGCGCCGCTCCGTGAGCTTTGTGGCCGAACCTCTGATGAAGACTCTACGACCTCGCAGGAGCTCCGTGGCGGATGCCTCCACCTTTCTGGGCAGCGAGGCAGCCGATGACTCCATCTGCTCGCTGGCCTCCTCCATAAACCTGACCCTCAACGAGTCCATCAAGAAGCCGGTGAAGGATAAGCTGCGCAGCTTCTGCGGCAGGATCACCCGGAGCAGCAGCCGTCGCGTGGACAGAGGCGTCGACGGCACCCCCGAGTGCTCCACCCAGCTGGACAGCGGCTTCAAGACGCCCAAGGCCCCCAAGATTCGATCCTCGGCCACCCCAAAGACGGCCAAGCGCCTCTTCGGCCCTGTGGTGTCCGCCCTGACCCTGACCAATCCCTCCACCCCCACGCTGGTGAATCCCCTTCCGATTCCCACCCCCACCGCCAGTCTGGACGTGAACGACACCTCGTCCCATACATTTGCTTTCTGTGCTGCTGCCGTCACGCCTGCCATGCCATCATCATCGTCATCGTCATCCCCCACCCAGACTACTGCTGTACATAGCTCGGTGCAGGTCATTAACAAGTCCCCCGAGGAGGCGACCGCCCGCACTCTCCTCGAAGAGCCCATGCCAATGGTACATAAGAGTTTAATCCCCCAGGAGTCTTTGAAACGGCAAAGGATTAAAGGGGGGATCTTGCTTCTTTTTGTTGTTGTGATACTACCTTGAGTAACTCTGAAACTAAAGTGCGTGCTAAGCTGAACAACTTCCTCTGTCATTATTTCTAAGACCATTCTTGGCCAGAACTCCATTGAATCACCTCTGTGTTGGAGCATTTTTAACATTTTTTCAGTTGCTGGAGCCTCATACCTCAGTCCCCCGCCTCATACCATACCATATCATTCCCTCCATAGCCCCCCAATCGATTCTGTTAATTGTTATTTAATGGTTATGCTGTAGCTTAAGTCACAACTCATATAAGATCTACTTTGGTGCGGTGGTGTCTGGAATTTCACACACTCTTCTCTCCCACAAACCTACTCTTGTAATTACTTTGGTTTCCTTTCGGTGTCTACTCTGCCGGAGCACGATATACATACCATACATACCATACATCATGTTTGTTTGGAAACAAAGCAGCACAATAAATATTGGAATAACATTTATTTGCAAAACACACTCACATCAGACTCTCTTTGGTTGTAGACCTTCTCGTTCAGCTTGAATAAATGTTAAAAATGCCAACTAGAATTGAAAACAATATGTATATATGTCTAGTCAGAGGAATTTCCTTTCATTTGGGTGGAATTATCGTACTTTCGATGGACTAACAAAATATTTGCACAAATGATAAAACATTCGCATTCGCATTCGCATTCATGTTCCATATAGCCTCACACTCGATCTCTCTGCCGTTTCAAAGTGCTGCCTAAAATGTGCACCGAAAATGTTTTGTTTGGCCTTTGTTTTTTTTGCATTTGGATGAATGTTTCAAAATTTATTGTGCTTGCTGTTGCCGCCGAGCTATATCGCTCTCTGGAGACGAGTATATACCATCTATATAGACCTAGTATATAGATGCTTGATTGACTCTGTTTGGGCAGCAAACAAAACATTTTTTCCGCATCCTCTGCACAAAATAAATGCGCTTTAGACCTCACCTACATATATTAATCGATTCGATCTATTGCCGTTCAGGTGGTGGACGAGCACACGACTGTGTCGAAGCCGGAGCCCAAGAACAACCACACACACATCCTGAAATCAGACTGGTTCTGGTACACCATCCAGAATGGCTATGCCAACGAGATGGACTATCTGTTTGGCGACGTAAGTTTGAACTTAAAGATTCTTAAGGATATGATTTAATAATTAAATATATTGTGTAGTACCTGGATAGCATCACGAATACCCCCAACACGGATCGTCGCGACTCCTTACCCATTAGCTTTAATAAACGGAAACGCAAGCGTTTCTCACAGCGCATCCAGCTGGAGGGCACTCCCCTGGGGTCTGGCAAGCGACGCTCCTCCGTCTCGGATGCCGGCCTCCTCTCCGTTTCCAACAGCTTCTTCGACTGCACCACCAGTCCGGACAAGCTGGAGGTGGACAAGCTGCACCACGCCGAGCCGGAGGCCAGTGACGCCACGCCCGCCAAGAAGTCGATGCGATTCAACCACTTTATGGACTTTTTCACCACAGAGTCCAACTACGTGGGCATCCTGGATACCATTCTGAATGTAGGTATAGTCTCCATTGTCCATAATTCCCAATCTAACCTCTAGAATCTCTTCACAGCTCTTTAAGAACAAACTGGAAGAACTGGCGGAGACCAATGACCCCTTGCTGAACAAGTCGGAAATCAAAACCATCTTCGGCAACTTCCTGCCCATCCACGAGGTGCACCAGAGCATGCTGGAGCACCTGCGGAAGCTGCACGCCAACTGGCGGGAGGATTGCCTGATCGGCGACATCATCATCCAGCACAGGGACGAGCTGATCAAGGCCTACCCCCCCTACGTCAACTTCTTCGAGCAGATGAAGGAGCAGCTGCTGTACTGCGACCGCGAGTACCCTCGCTTCCATGCCTTCCTGAAGATCAACCAGACCAAGCCGGAGTGCGGCCGCCAGAGCCTGCAGGACCTGATGATCAGGCCCGTGCAGCGACTACCCAGCATCAGTCTCCTGCTGAACGACATCCTGAAGCACACGAACGGCAGCAACGCGGATCACGGCCGGTTGGAGGAGGCGTTGAAGGCCATCAAGCAGGTGACGCTGCACATCAACGAGGACAAGAGGCGCACCGAGTCGCGCATGGCCATCTTCGATATATTCAACGATATCGATGGTTGTCCGCCACATTTGGTGAGCTCCAACCGCTCGTTCATCTCCAAGTGCGAGGTCAACGAGCTCTCCGACTCCCTAAGCGGCCGAGGTGACAGCCTCGTCGTGTACCTCTTCTCCGATTCCATGGAGCTGTGCAAGCGGCGGTCGCGCGGCTTTAACACCGCCAAGTCCCCGAGCACGGCCAAGACGCACAAGCACCTCAAGCTGATATCGCTGAACACCATACGGCTGGTGATCGACATCTCGGACAGCCCGCGGGCCTTCGGGCTCCTCCAGCGAGGCGAAAAGGAGAAGCTGTACACGTTTACGATCAGCGACGAGGAGACGGACAAGCATGTCTATGTGAAGAAGCTCTGCAACCAGATAGCGGCTCACACGTGTCGCACAGATGCGGTAGGTCCTTGACTAAATCTATAAAGATTATATTTAATATTTAAATTTTAAATGCAGGACAAGCTGTTGATTAGTCGAACCTCCCAGGAACTGGAGGTGGACATAAGCGATGTGAATGTCAGCACGCTGAGCAAGGCCTTCAAGCTGGCGGCCAAGACCCGACTAAAGGTGGGTTTCGGGACCTACTTTTGAATAAGAATCCTGTCATTACTTACCTCATTCAACTATTCCTATAGGTGGGTCGCGCCTTCTCCTTCAACAAGACACCCAACAAGCTGAAAAGAGCCGTCTCCACCATGATGACCTCGCCCTTTGGCAGCACCAACTCGCTAACGCCTGCCTCCCAACTGGCCCAAATGCGTCTGGCCAGCTGCACAAACATTAATGTGAGTCTGAAAGCCAGGTCTTATGAGGAAGACTTACTAATAGTTCCTCATAAATATTCCAGGAAGTAGACGACGAGGACTGTGCCAGCATGAGGAGCAGCTCGCCCTCGACGCAGTCGGAGATGCTGGTGGTGCCGCCGCTCTCCGTGCAGCCCACCCGGAAAAACAAGGCCGTTGTGGGCAGAATCTAAGGAGTTGAACGATGACTCCGCCGTGCTTTAAAGCCGTATTGTGTATTCCATTTTGTTCGAGGTCTTCCCATGACCCGCCGGCAGATCTGATGATGATTGTAATTCCTTGGACGTGGATGGAGAGCGTCCGAGTTCAGTTGCGACTGCCCCGTTTGAATTCGTAATCTCACAAAATCAACCAGATATATCACGCGTCCAATATTTTTTAGATTGTAAATTGTATTGTTAAGCTGGGCAACTGGCGTCGATGTGGATAGCTCGAGAATGTTGAACCGTTTGTCCGAGCGATCGCTTGACCAGGATTACCTGCTGTATATAGTTTTCGCCGATTTGTGTCGCGTCGCTAAGTGTAATCGCCAACTATTGTGGTCGCAGTAGTAGTGGACCAGAGACCGCATTCGAGTGGGTTTCGGTTGATCGCCACACCGCAACAAGCTGTGAATGTTTACTGAGTAAATTTTTAAAAAAGCCCCCTCGTAACTATATTATTATGTGGATTAAAGCTCAACGATCTGCTTGAGAGTAGGCATTTACGGCCCTATGCCGTAGTGCGATCGAAGCATGACCATGTTTAAGTTAATGTATGGATTTTATTAAAATACAAAGCTTTTAAAATCAGTTATGTTTTCTATTTAAGTCTCGGTGAAAGTGGGAAGTGGAATGCATCCCAAAGATAGGCAACGAATCAGTGCTTGTATGTGTATCTGCAGCCCAAAAGATGCCACACAAAAAGACAGATACTTGGTGTCACTGAAATTTCGTTTAATTTTGTTTCTCAAACAATTTTGGCCGGCACTTTCGATTTCCGGGTTCCATAAACACATTTCTAGCCAATGTCATCTTCCACACATACGAGAATCTGGTGTATAAAAAATAAAAATCTTAAAAAATAACGCAGAGGAGCCTCTCCATCTTCCGGCTACGGATCAGAGAGTGTAGACCGATTTGACGCCCGAGTTGATCTTGCACATGGCATCTGAGTGCAGCTGGTAGTGCAGGTTGTGCGACTGCAGATGCAGCAGCATCTTTAGCTTTTGGCCAATCTCGAGTATGGCCAGTTCGTTGGCTCCATTGGCAGTCCAGACGGCTACAGAAATAGTTATATAATAATAGAATTTTAAGAGGGATAGGATAGTACATACACATCTTGTTGCTCTTGGCTCGAATATTAATCACGGCGCCACAGACCTCGCTGGAGTAATCAAAGGTCTGACCCATCATCATCAGGACAATGTCCAGCCAAACACGATCCAGCTCCATTTTGGCACTTTTGCCGACCGTGACTAACCAGCGACCTCCTTTGATGTTGGCCTCGTCCTCCCACATGGGTCTTTGGATAAGGAATATAGCTATGATTCCAAATAGATAGTTAAGAAAGTAAGACCCACTTGATACCCTTCTTGAACACCGAGTAGTCGCATCCAATCTTTAGCTCTGACGGAGGCTTGATGGTGTAGTACAAGCTCCAGAAGGTCTCCACACTGTCGATCTGGGTGATCTCGTTCAACATGTCCTTCCAGTGCTTGGTGCGATCGTTCTCCAAGTACCACAAAGTCCACATTTCTTCCAGGGGATGCCTGTACTCGATCACTTCGTAGACGATGTCGTCATCGTCATACTCCTCCTGATCGTCATCGTATTGTTCTGATTCCCGTTCACCCTCCAGATTCGGTTCCGATACCATCTGTGGTGTAACCTGATTATGGCAGTTCTGCTGGGGCTGTGGCTGCTGCTGCTGTTCTGGATGGATCTCCGACTGACCCTCTGCCAACATCTTTGGCTCGAATACGGCCGACTCGAAATTCTGCACCTGGGCGGTGGCCATGGCTGCGACTTGGCGTTGGGATTAAACGGATACTACAATTTGTAACGCGACCTCAACTACGGCTTGGTGTGGTCTCAACGAATTTAGTGGCGATCCGAGTGGGAATTGCTTACAGAATACCAAAAATACTTTAGCACATTTTTCTAAGACCTAAACGAAACGTGTCGAAATGAAGGGAGGAAACTGAACAATGATACTGGCCAGAGGATGATTGTAAGCTAACAGGGTACTAGATCGGAATGGTCTCGAGCTGTCATCATAAATTAATTTTTATTCATAAATACTGGTAACTTAGGTCCTTTAAATGTACATATTGTTAACATAGAAATGCGTGGTTGGTACTTAAAAACACTAGTCGATAACATACAAGTTCAAAGGAGTTATTAACTAACTTCTAAGCGGAGGCACTAGAGAAAAACAAAACTAAAATACAAGAAACTAAAATAAAGGCAGGGCAGGTCCGTTTCAAAACTTAACTTCCAATGCAAAGATTGAGCAAGGATTCCTCCAAAACAGATCTTTAAATCTCTAGAGCCTAGACCCACAATACGGCGGCTGCGTCTTCGTTGGACAAGGTGGAGAAGCGCTGGTAGCGATTCGCATTCCTGTACGTCTTCGAGGGCGACTGGCTGGGGGAAATCTGAGCCTGAACCTGTATCTGGGTCTGGGATTGGAGGGTGGGCAGCCCCACTCCGTTCAGGGCCGACTTCAGCGTGGAGTTGCGACTGTCCGGCGACATGGAGAGGCGCCGCTGGCTGCCGTTCATCAGGGTGGAGCTCAGGGGCAGGCCCACGTCGTGGAAGGAGCTGATCGAACTGAACCCACTCTCGTCCTCGGTGCTGGAGCCGCTCTGCTTGCTGCTGGTGGGTTTGTTGCTGCTAATGGCTATGTTGTTGGCGGTGGTGGTGGTGTTGCTGTTGCTGTTGCCGCTGCTGGTGCTGCTGCTGTGGGTCTCCTCGTCGGTCTCCACCTTGGAGGAGGAGGAGGCCGTCGAGGAGATGGTGGAATGCACGGAGCTGTCGGTGGAGCTGCGCAGCGAGAGCCTCGAGTCCCGCATGTTGTTGGCTCGCAGGAAGATGAGCTCTGCGTTCGATTTCGCGGCCGGCGAGGAGGCCTCCAGGGTGGCGTTCATGATGCTGGTGGAGTTGTGCAGTGGTGGGGTGCACAGGGTCATCACCGAACTGGTCTTGCCCTTGCACAGTCGGTGGTTGCCCCCCGGCAGTGAGGCAATGGAGTGTCGGGGCTGGGTGAGATCCGGCTGCTGTTGGGAGGTGTGCAGCAGATTCCGGATGGTGCGGGCCAGGCGGAAGGCCTCCTGGTTGAGCTTCTCCTCGGCCGCCTCTGGGGTGGAAAGGCGCGCCTTGCAGCCTCCACTGCCTCCGGATTTCTTCGGAGAGCGGCGCCTAGAAATTTAAAGAGTTTCAGCAACTGAGTAGTCATAGAGTTTCATCTTTTTCCTCACCATGTGAAATCCTTAAATGCATTATAGCTCCCAGAGGGTGCTATAGTCTCATAATTATGCTCTTCGTTCATGGCATGCATTGATTTATTCAACATCAGATTAGTGCTGCTCCGGGCTCGCAGATACGAGGCGGATCCGGCGCTCGCGGCATCATCGTCTCGGGCATCGCTTTGGAGCGAGCTGTTTCCCACGCCGTGGACATGGTGGAGGCTCTTGGAGCGGGCGATTTGCTCGCCGTTGCGGTGGGTGGCCTGGAGTTGCTGCTGCTGCTGGTAGCGTTCGAAGAACCGGGCTACTTCCTCCATCACGGCACGGTACATCTCGCAATTGGTTTCCGTCTGAAATTTGGAATGTTATTATACTTTATCTATAAGCAGTTACTAGTGTAAGGTTCTATAAAAGAAACCAAAGATACAGTCCACATTTTCGGAGTTTCAGTTTGATATTTGGGATATGAAAGGTTTTATTAATAGGAGGTTCTTTTAAAGAAACCATAGATATAATCCCTATTTAAACAGAGCCATATTAACACTTAGGATACGAATTGCTCATCACATTTGTAATATTATATGAGTAGTTCTATAAGAAGTTCTATAGCAAACCACAGAAATACAGCTTTCTATTTAAAGATTTTCAATCTAATACGTAGGATATGCCATCGACGATATAAAGATTTACTGACTATTTTAAGGCGACTTCTTCTATTAAAAACCTACTAACATAAGTATATTTTTATAAAGGACCATAACCATTTCTGTATCCAACCCATTTAGCCCATATAGCCACTTTCTTGGCTTTAACCCAATGTGCCCGGTCATTGCCTTGACACCTCATCGGCGATGCATTTGAACCGATGACTTTAATTTATTATTTATGTTAATTGTATATGATTTTGCCTGGCTTGGCAGCCAACATTTGTGGAGCATCTGGCATCATCTGCATCATCAGCCTATAAAAACTTTCACTTGATTTGTTATCTAGCCTCTTTCTCCGGCCATTTCTCTCCCGGCTTTTGTGCTTTGGGTCTGTGGGCCACTAGCTGTGATAGCCACCACAGCTTTTTTGGTTAACTTTAAATTATTTTGGCCAAATTGTCTAATTATCAAATGCCATTCGAATGAACGGCGCTTGCCAAATTGGCAGAGACCTCAAAAAGGCGTTAAGATTGCCATCACCTGGCACACGCCCACCTACCGCCAAAGCCATTTGAAAATTGGCCAAAAGAAGGCTTCACACGATGCCAAAATAGTTGGCTGTCTGGGATGATTATGTAAGTTGACGCTGCATTTTCTTGTTTTTTTTGTTTCTCTTGCTTTTGCAGTTGCACGTTGCAAGTTGCAATGTTTGGAAATTGTTGCTAATTTTTCATTGGACGTTTTCCGTTTTCGGCGTTTTCCTACTGCGTGTTAGCCACTTTATTTTCGGGGGATTACGAGTAGGTATTCGTGTATGCCTGAGATTTATTTGAAAACGATGTGGAAATTGTTTGCCGCTTCTGTAGCTGCTCTTGTTGTGTTTCTTCGTGGCTATTTGATTTCGATTTTGTTATGGTTTGTTTAATTCCATTAATGCCTCTTGGAGCAATTGGAGCTCAGATGAGTGGAATTCGGCAGAGGATTCGGATTCATTTACGCTTGGCTTCATTTACTTATTTTGCTGTTTGGCCAGCACAGCTGCAGCTTCCCATTCAACGCACTTCCTGGATTGATCCGGTTTGCCCGTGAATCTGTTTGGAATCTCCCCCCGATTGGCTTCCTTTCGCCGCATAAATTATGTTCGGTTGCCTCCCATCGACTGGAGTCTGGCTCAGTCTCCAGACTCACTCACTCACTCACTTTATCAATCAATCAATCAGTCAGTCAGTCGGTTGGTCCGCCCACGCCCACGCCATCACATACTTTTTCTTTTCATTAAAAACTGAAACTATAAACGGACTTTTTCGAACGGTTTTCCTGCCTTCTAACCCAGTTAAAGTTTTATTTTCTTTTTTTCTTGCACATATCTTGGCGAAACAAGAAACGGACCAAACTGCAACAAATATTTATCTTTTCTTATTATTTCTGTTTTTGTTTTTGTTTTTGTGCTGGCTTTGTTTTCTTTTGCAATTTTCCAAGACTTCGAGACTCCGAGACTACCAACATTTGCTCTACGGCTCGGCTTTCCAAGTCAACTTCATTGGGGCTCATTTAAAGCGCATTAAATCGAAATGAAAGCGTAAATATTTTCGCTCTTTCTGTGGCCGAGTATCTCGGTATCTCAGTATCTGAGCATCCGTTGGGTGATTATGCGTTGCATAGAATCGGTTTGGTATTGAAAGTGTTCAGGGGAGAGAGATCTGTCAGTTGAAGCGTGAAGGCTGAAGGTCATCTTCGAGGTTGCTTTGGATTGGGGGCACGGGCAGCTTAGTGTGCATTGAAATGGGTGGAGAGGAAAATTCTCAGGAAATTGAGGAAAAATTAGGTCTTATTTAGTGGAAGGTTTATAGTTTATTCCACTTTAAGTACTTAAGAACTATAGGAGACTACAGGTATCAAATTGTATGTATTTTTGGAGAATACTCCCTAAATCACCTGAACTATAATAATCAACTATTACTTCTAGGTCCCCTTTTTGAAGCCCTCCTCTCTAAATCAGATTCATTTCCTATAATTTTAAAGGAATTACACTGGCTCTTCAAAATCAACCCAATCCCCCTATACAGGCACCTGAGAATTCCTGTTTAAGAATTTTTCCTCAATGCCCAAGTCACTTCATTGATGCCCCAACTTATGATTACACACCATATAGATGCCAATCGGAATGGTTTGATTCAATTGCGGCGGGCTTCTCACTTTTACGCCCAACTTGGAGGCCAACTCCATTAGGAGGAGACCTTTTGTGTGAGGAAGTATAAAATTAATGCAGCTGTTGCCGAAGGAAATGGCTGAAAGACAATGTGAGCGACAGGCCCCACGATGACCAGAGCCACGGACCAGAACAAAGCAATCTAAAAGAGCCGAGACACATCCGACCACACTCCGAGTCTATAATTAAGTCAGAAGTCAGAAGAAGAATGCTGCCGCCTAATTGCTACGATGGGGCAACACATTCAGGGCCTAAGAGGAGGAACTATGGGGAAAGGAAGTGGCATGTAGAGAGAGAAAATTATTCAGAAGTTTAATTATAACTTCGATATAATATATTTCTTTAAAAATTGGTCTAATCTATTTAAAACCTATCCAGTCTCTATATTTAAAATGTATTTTAAATATTTTACGATTTAATAATATTACAAGCATTTTTCTCTCTGTATCAGAACTCTGTCTAACGAGAATCATTCGCCACTAGCTGTCTCGTACATTTCCATTTCCATTCCGATTTCAGTAAATTAAGCGTGAGAACCATTTAAATAAAAAATAGTGGAGAGACAGGAAAACAGGTTGATCCAAGCAGGGCACAGCACAGTACAGTGCAGTAGTCAAAGTAGATTGTCTTGCAGACTTGGCACTTAACACAGTTTCCTCCTCCTGCTGAGAACACAAATCCCCAAATCCCCAAGTCACCGCGTCACGTTTGTGTCTTAAGTCTTTTGTTTGGTGGGCTTCACGGCTGTGCCTTTCGCCGGATCGGCTATTCACTCACCTGCTTCAATTGCCAATGCAATGTATCCACCTGATTCTGCAATATGACAGCCTCGACATTTAGTTGGTGCTGTTGTTGCTGCTGGTGCTGCTGATGTTGGTGTTGCAGATGTTGTTGCTGCTGCAATTGCTGTGGCAAGTCATAGATGTGGTGGCTGTGGCTTTGGACGTGGCTGGGTGCGGCCAAGATGTGGCTGGAATCCTGCAAATGTTGTCACAAATAAATACGTATATGGAATAAATAAAGAAATGCTTGCAAAAACAACAAAAAATGCGCGTTAAATTAGCTGAGCAAAAACGAAAAAGATTGCAATTCGAAAAATGTTGTCAAAGTGTTGGCCAACCACCCAGTTGCCAGCCACTGGGATGGCCAATACGTCTGCGATGGCTGGAATGGAAATGGTGTTGCTGCCACAAACACTTTCATGCGAAATCACACACAAAAGCCACCAAAAGCGGAAAGGCTCTGCCATCAGCAGGCAGGTTGTACAATTAATTAGAGAAAATTATTTATACAATGCCCCTCCTCAATCACGCCTCTCCCTCCCCCTCCCCCACCCCCTCTCTCTCATGGCTTTATTTAATTTGTGTTTATTTCTTAAGTTTACTTTATACTGGCTGCGCATTAAATTTCTGGTATACTTAACATTTTCCACATTTATTAAATTATATGAGAGTCTGGTGAAGCAGAACCAGTTTGTCTTTGGCTGGCCATGTTTTCACATAACTATGTTTTTATTTTTTTCACGGTTTACTTTTTCCATTTATAACATCATTTTTTAAAAGACTTTGACCCACAACTTTAAAAAAATAGATGGGTGGAAATGAAAAAAAAGTTCATAGTGCCGTATTTTGTAGCAAAACCTAAAAACTCTTCAAAAACAATTACTCTTCAAGTAACAAAAAAATGTCTTAAATTTGACCTCAATTATTTGGACCAAGACATGATGTAATCCCACTTTTCCACGCCCACACTCCCGCCCCAATTGCCCAAAAAGACAAATTACTTAGAGACTGTCCAAAATAAATAATGAATTTTCATCGAATTTGATTGCAAATGTTTGTTGTTTTGTTGTTTCCACAATTTAAATTATCATTTGCGGTTTTCCACATAGCCACGCCCCCGAAACAGGCTGGCTTGGAAAACCAAAACTGCGGTCACTCCAAAAACTCAATTTGGTGCAATTTTACGCTTGTTAATTAATGCATTTTCCTTTTTTTCTGCTTTTGATTTATTGATTATGGAGAGCCCGACTAAACAAGTTTTTAGTTTTAAGGAGGGTGGGGGAGGTACGGGCTTTCGGTGGATGAAAAGGTATTTCTGCCCCAAAGCCCAAAATAGGAAATAAAAATGGCCTCAAGCTCAGGTTTGGTAATTTTTACATAAAATACAATAAATATAATTAAAGTTAATTGGTCATGGCGGATATGAGCCATGTAATTTGTGCATATTTATTATATTAACTTTAATTTAATTTAATATTGCTAGTTAACCCGAATTTTCCAGTTTTCAGAGCAGATAAAATTGCTCAAAAGGGTGCCTTCCTACATCATTTCCATATGGGAACCTTCCCAGAATTATATTCCACCTCTAGAGTGCAGAATTGCTTATCAATTAATGTACTTTTATTAAGTTTTAATTAAAATTATCAACCGGCGGCTCATTTCCATAGCGATCTCAACGGGAGTTTCATTACGTAAAGGTAGGAGCATTTAATTTCCCAACTTTGCCTTTCAGACCCGAGACCCGTACCCTTCCCGGCATAATTGGATTCTTGTGAAGTAATATATCCCACGTTCTTAGCCAATTTGCATGAGTGGCTGGCTGGAACGCGCCGGTTCTAAGCCCAAACAATCTAATTAAAATGCGCGTTACAATTCACAGACCCGGCAGCCGAGCGCCAGGTGAGAATGGGATAGTCGAAGCCCCCGGAGTATGGTAGGAGATGCCTGGCGGGGCTCGACCCCATTCCATCCGAGACTGGAGAGCATGTGTAGAAACTTTTCTTCGTTGGCAACAAACAAATGTCAATTGCCATGGCCAACTGCAAGTTCCAGTTAAAGAATGCCACACATTTAGATTACAGACATACTGGTATACCGTATAGTATTGTATGCAGGATGTAAAGCAAGCTAACATACTTAAGTTTGATAGGTATTTATACAGTTAGGGTCATAAGATTAGAGATATAGAGGGAAGAGATTATATATTATGAATTTATTTAATTGAGTAGGAGGGTTATTTAATAGTTCTTATTGAAGAATTATTAGTTTATTAGATAATGATTTTAGTTTCTTAAAATTATTAAAGAGGAGTTTGAGGAACTTGTTGATTTTAAACATGAATCTTTGTAAAATAAATAAATAATATTAATATTTTACAAATAAAAGCTTCATAAAAAAAGTTGGTAAGAAGATTTGTTAAATTCCTATGTATGTTTGAAATAGTATTATTAGTATTACACAATAGTTTTTATATCTAAAAAGATAAATGACCTTAAAAATCTATATTGTTTAAGAGTCCTTTCCTATAAATCCCATAATTAATACCTCCTACGAAAAACCCCTACATTTTTGAAACGCACTGTACCCCAAGATGGGGTCACACTCGTCTCCCTTTGCCCCCGAGCTCATCAATGTGCTATTTATATGAAATGAAATAAAACTGCCGCAACGAGGAGAAGAAATCTGCATTTCAAATCAGCGGCGGCAGCAACAACAAACAATTCCATGCTCCAGTAATCTCCAATTGGAGATGTGATACAGGGGGAGGGGTTGGGGTTGGGGTTGGGGAGCCGTGCAACAAGTGCACTAAAAGGGTTTCCATACATGTGCTGCAGCGACAGAGATAGAGACAGAGAGATGCGGAAAAAAAAGAGACAGGGATGGCCAATTCCCAGGCCCCACAATGAGACTTGGCTCGTTTCCATTACCAACTCTCGACAATCGGCCCTGTCGTTGTTATTTAAATTGTTTCGAGCTAGAACTGATGCAAGTTGATTGTACAAAGGGGGGCAGAACAGGGGGCGGAGTGGAGCTATGCACATGTGGGTGTGGCAAATGGGGAAAAAGGGTCAAATACCAGGTCATGCTTGGCTGGCAAACTCCCCGCCACAATCTCGCGGAGATCAGACTCTATTTTGTTAGTTGGCCGGCTAGTTGGCTTTACGATCGACAGCATTTCGGAATAAACTGATTTCTGTTAACAATAAAGGGGATATTTGTATCTTTGTGTTAAATATTGCAGCAGGAAATACCAATTGTAGGGTTCGTTAGTTACTTAGACAGGAAGAGTTGAGAAGAATGGACAGAAAAACATAATTAGTAAATATTTTGCAAAACTTATAAACTAAAAGAACAAAAGACTGATCTAAAGTATATAAGGAATGTAAAGAATAACCCAAAAATAATGCTTATCCTACTTAAAGTTTAAAAAAAATGTTAAGATGAAAGAAGTGTTCAAAATATGTTAAAATCATTCTTAAAATGAACTACCTTTTCACAACCTTGTCCGAAAATGAGTAACTTTTCTTAAAACAATTGTTCCAATTGCAAAGTACCATTTGGGGTTTTTTGGTAATGTTTTAAGGTTTTATTTTTTGTTTAAATTCTACCTTAAGGCTTCAAAAATTTCTTAACAATTAAAGCGCATTCCTAATTAAAGAAAGCAATTTAAGAACAATTAGACATACAATCGGTGTAGCCCTTTTAGAATCCCAGCTGCACATTTTTGTACAGCTTAGTAAGATTCTTAAGATTTTGCCTAAAAAAATACAGCTTTTATAGAACTTTGGAAAAACTAGTAAGATAGTCTTTGGCAAGACTAGTAAGTCTTAAAAGTACACCAACACAGATGGTTAACTAAAAGACCATTTTAAACCTCAAAATAAACACTTACTTATTGCAACTTAGCTGAAACAGACCTTATCAAAAGAAAAAGTTTGCGAAAAAGAAAGTTTTTCTTTAAAAATCCGTACAAACAACTTGATAGACAAGGACACTCCACCACCCACAAGATACAAGATAAAAAAAAATAAAAATCACCCCAAATTGCGAAACCTCAACTAATTGCCAGCCAAATAATGTTATTCATCTGCCAAAGCCCGAGTCCCACCCCGTCTAATTCGATTAAGGGCTTGGGATTTTGCATTATTTTCGTTTTAGCCATGGCTGGCACACTTTTGACTCTAAACTCAGCTTCCCCTTTGTGCTTTTTGTATAATTTTCAAGGCAAAACTAACATTAAGCGTCAGACTGGGGGAAATGAAAAGAAAAATGAGCTGAAAATGTTATGCCATTATAATGAGATGAAGCTGTAATAAGAGTGGGTGGCTAGGGGAGGCGTTCCACAAATTGCATAGATTTGCTCGACAACTCGGCCTCAGATGCCTAGCATTTCGCTCCAACATCCACAATCATTGTCATCATCAGCGATAATGCTTAAATATCTGCATTTGGCACGACTTTCTCACATGACAAAGTCCAAAGGCAGAAAAAGAGTTTGTGTACCAAAACAATGACTGCCTCGGATTGTTTTTAGCTTTCGGAATGGACTCTTGACTGCCAAAGCCATCCAAAAGATGGCTGTTTCGCTGATTGCTGTTTATTATTATTACGATGGATTTTGCCAAGGAATTTCTGTCTTCTGTCTTCAGTTTTCATTTTCATTTTGTCATTTGCACGGAAATTGGGTTAATTTCAAAACATCACTTAAACCCACTTCCTCGCCTGCACTTGCGCATTTGAATGTTGCGTGACGTATTTTTTGTGGGTTTTGTTTCTGTGTGCCCTCAGCTGGAACTATTTTCGATCAAAAAGCCCATTCCGAAGTTGCCAATGATTGGACTACTGCTGATGGAGGAGACAACGACGACGTGCATATCTGTCAACGGGTTTGACCTTCATTAGGCCCAAGTTTGCTTGACTGATTACCCGCCATGTGTCAGTGTCGGTCCCCCCGAGTAAGGAGTTTCCCAAGTTACACTATGAAATCTAACAAAAAAACGATAAATATAAAGATATATAGTTTTTTGTATTTGTGGCTGAATTGGTAAAAACATAAATATTTGAGTAATCAGCACCACTTTTAGTTATTTTTTGCATAGGAAGTGATCTAGTCATTTAAATATTACTTCGTTAGATAGTTTATTTCAAAGAAATATAAAACAGAGTAGAGTTAATGGATTCTTAGAAAGAGCACAGTAAGGAATATTAACGGCCCCGAAATATTAAAACCTTAATAAACATTAATTTATGAGAATCATAAATATATATATTGTGAAAGTGCAAGTGCTTTCGTCACTGGAAATTTACTTTTTTGGGAGTTATCTTTTATGCAAGATAGGATGCATTATTAGAAAAATCAGAGAATAGTAATGGATTGGAATAAAGCCACTAATATTTTATATTGAAACTCATGTAAACCATATATAGATATTTAATGTGCTTAATAAGTGCTTTCGTCACTGTAATTTAACTTTTTGGAGGGGCTATATTTTTTCATTTTTAAAGAACAAAAATAGTACCGGGTATCATACGATAAAGACTCTTAATATACATATATAATATATAATAATATATATTATTGATAGATTTTATTTCTACAAAATATTTTTAAGAAATCAATGAGATAGAAATTTTTTCCAGTGTCCAAGGTGTCGCTTCCCGCTTTTAAAAGTATTTCAACTATTCCCGGCAATTGCATTGACAGTGAACCTCAACCAACAACCAACAATCAGCGACAGTCGACGACCGACAGACTTGGCTTTGTTTATTTGTTGTGTAAGCTGATTTGGTTTAACCATTTGCCAGTGGACCAATTGGGGGGCGGAGTGGGGCGGTTAAATGTGTTTTAAATGGCCCCCTAATGGGGCTCGAACGCAGCCCTTTTAGTCGTCCCTTTGTTACGCTTCCTCATTGTGTTTTTGCCGGCAGAACCGTCGGCCCGCACCTCTTCCGCCCGGTTTTTGTAAATGGGCGTTTGGCGGTCACGCCCCCCTTTGTTGGCCAGGCCGGGCTTTTACGCACAATCTATATCAATTGTTTGGCAGCCACAATTTATGGACCAAGTTTGTAAAATGGAAAATAATTGAAAAGCCAAAATAGAGATTCAATAAACACATGCATCACACCGTTTGGATTGATTTCTAATCAACTTTAATCAAAACCAGAAAGTTGATCCTGCTGTCGCATCTGTCTGTCACAACTGTCACTCCAAGTATGATTTAAGCCAAGTTTTTCTGTTCTTGGCCTGTTAGTTTTGTACCCGCAGACTCACTAAATGCTTCCATGTAATTCCCCCAAGTTGGTCTGCAACTTTTTCCGACAATCTGTCTATATTTACTCCGGCCCCTCGCCAGCCACCCAGCCCCCGGCTATTTGTCTTACCACCAACCCGTACCCTTGTCAATGTTAACTGACTTTGCTTAGTTGGCCAAAGAGATAGTCCGGCTGAAATGATTACCTGTGTCTTTAAGCCAAAATTATGGCAGCAATTAAAGACTGAAAACTAAATTGTTTTCAAGTCTTATTACATATTTTGTGTAATATATTTTAAGGGTATTACCTAACCAGTTTCTGGTTATTTAATGATGGCTCGTTTAAGCCTTTCTTCAAGCCTTTTACTTTGCATTCCTTTTTTTCTTTTGGCTCTTTATTAATTTCTTCTGCAAACATTTTTTGTTAATCAATTTTTAATTCAATTTCTGGCAGCTTTTTGAGACTCTTGAGGTATTTTTTTTATTTTTTGTAGTAAGATAAAAAATATGTATTTCAATAGGACCTGCGGCAGAAACTTGCACTCGCTTTGGCAGAAACTCAAGTGATTTGGTTGGCCCCTCTGGCAACTACTTGAGAAATGTTTCTTCGAGAGTTTCTCCCAGGGTTGCTTTTCGGGTTTCTTTCTTTCTTCAGAATGTTTCTTGCAAATCACGCAAATGGATTGATTACGCCCCTTCGCAATTCGATTTAATTCGCCATCCGTGAGCAACTTTCCGTTCTAATGAAGCCAACCAACAAAAAAAGAGAAAAACTACAAAATAGCCGCAGAAAACTCAATTGGATTAATCGAGAATTCTCGCTTGCCCCCGTGGGTATCTCGGATGGATACTTTCGACTTTTGGCTTTCGACTGACATGGCTTTGAGGCCGTTTCTTCACGCCTGAGATTCTGACCAGATTCGAAATGGTTTCTAAAAGCTGACCAACAAAATTGGGAACACGAAATTTAATTTTCCAACTTGATTGAGTGCGAAAACGTTTTTCCAGCCAAGTCTCCATTTTGGTTGAGTCTCAGCTCCAGCCGTGGGCCGAAGACTTGTTTCTTAATATATAGCTGCCTTTTTTTTGTAAACATTTTATTCCATAAGCCATTACCCTTCAATGACCAATAAAGACTGGCCAGAAGGGGCCAGAAGTGGTGAGAAGGGTATGGGCCAGAACGGAAATGCAAAGCGACAGGCAAAGTGCGCAAAGAGCGGAACTGGAAAATTGTGTTTGCCTATTGACGGATGGTTTGGGCCAGGCCCGAACAGAACAGTGAGCCCGAGAACAAGCCGGCAACGAGTGAGTGCCTCTACCAGTCTACCTGCTCCGTCAGAGGGCCCAGAGATGGAGAGGGAGAAAGAAGGTAATTGCATTCTCTTCCTTATTGATGTGTTGTTTTGGCCCTCTTGCCTGATGTCAGCAAATTGTTAAGCCATAACTATTGGCCATTACCGAGGAGACTAGAGGGATTTTTCATGATTTTAGTTTTATTAAAAAATGGCGAGTCTAAGAACCAGAAGAGCTGACTTAGAAAGTAACTTTTCTTCAAGTTCTACCTTGCTACACTTACTCTTCTAATCAATTCAGGCATTTCGGGAATTTGGCAAGTAATTCCCACCTTGAAAGTGGCTTATTTTCAAGAGCCAAGGTGGTAACATTTGTGTGCTCCATTAGCTGGGATATTTATACGCTTCCTGGGCAGGCTTTTGTGTTCTCATCTATTTAATTCACTCACTGCCGAGAATACACAGTTAAGTGCCTTTGCACGACCGATTCTTACGCTGTTCTATATTCCATATAGGCCTGATGTCGTGGCCCAATCGGCTGGGCTGGCACGTTCTTTTTAATTTTCTGATAACTACAAATAGGCTCGACACTCGTGCAGCAAATTTTTACCGCTAAGGGGGGCTCATTGTGGCGGGGGCTGGGGGGCGGTTTGGGCCAAAAGAACACACCTTCTGCATACATGATGAGCCCCGTCGAACGGAGGGCTTTGAGCCAAGATTTCAGCACGATTTTCGGGGTTGTCTTCGATTCGTAGTTTATTTCTGGCCTGAGAATGATTTTATTTATGCGCCGCTTGTGGCCTGCCCCATAACTCAGGGAGCTGCCGCAGGAGCAGCTCCTTCTTATGCTCCTCCTTAGTTCCTCTCTCCAAACTGGAATGCAATTTAATTGGCCCAGTTCAGTGGGCAAACTGTATGGGCCAGAATAAACCCAGTTAGTTGATTCTCTTTCGCACTGTTTGCTTGGCTAATGTCAAGGATTTCTTTATGCCCCACACCCCATAGACTCTGAAGTATTCCTTTCCACAAGTTGCAAGTTTCAAGGCCGCTTGGAATGTGGGTGGATGGGTGGTGCGTGGGGGAGTGGGAGAGTGGGGGCTTTAATGTATTTGAAAGACTGGCAGGTGAGACACTTTAGTGCCCCAACACGGTTGAAGTGTCTGCGATTTAGTTTTACGATATTTCGCTCTGCCTTTTATTTTATTTTATTTTCCTTATTTTTTTTTGCATAATTTTCAACTTGAGCTTTAAGTTTCTGTTCACGTACTCGAAGATACCGCATTAAACATTTTTGCATTATTTATCAAGCACGCGATGCCCTGAGATACATTACGTATGGAGTTATTTTTTATATGGTTTGCCAAACTTTTGATTTTTTTTTTTGAGACAAGAATTCATTTTCTAAAAGAGCGGGTTTTTTTGGAAGCGAAATATGGTAGTTCAACGAACTGAACACAAAAGTAAATCAGAGTTCAGCAAAAGGTGAAAAAAGCTATTCAAAAAGTTATGTAAGCCAAGTGGAACCATATAGAATTTTAATGACTTGGAATTATACGGCTAATAGATCATAGAAATTAGCTTTAAATTATTAAAAATAATAGTTCAAGAAAACCTTAAAAACCTCATTTAAATTTCCTTAAAAAAATCCAATCAGCCTCAAGATCATCTCAAGATCTACTTTGGATAATTCCGCAATTACAAGACAACTTCCAAGCTGAAAGACACACCTTTATATAAACGCTCAGCACTCCCTCTGATATTTTTTTTTCCAAATGCTTGTCCAACAAAAATAAAAAAAAAATAAAATAGCCAAAGAAATCCAAGAAATATTATGCTGGCCAGAAAAAGCGTTAAGCGAATAAATTACATAATAATTCTTTTTTATGTGTCTGTCTGTCCATTTGGCTGCCTTTGCCCAGCTTGCGAAAATATATTTTTAAAGTCTTTTTTTTAGTTTTATTTTATTTAGTTTTTTTTATGGCCAACTTCATGGCCCTGTCTCTGTCCAACCCGATACTTCCGTCTCATTCGCTCGCCTTTTTTTATGCTTGAAAAATTGGGACAGCAATTTGCACGGTCTCTGTGGCAACAACAGCAACTACCAGAGTAATAGCAACAAAAATTTGGAATATGTTTTTGATTCTAACGGAAGTCGGGCCACTGAGCAACACTCTTGGCCAGTTTTTTATTTGTGGCCAGGGCGCCGCCGTCGTCGTCGCTGCCGTCTCTGATGACCCATGCTAATTGGCTAATTGCGTTTAATTGCCTCTTAACATATATTCTGGGAGCTGGGAGCTGTGAACCGCCAGTTGGGATCTGGCCGCCGGAGTTCGTTTGTTAATTATAATATTTTTCAATTTATTTGAATGTGGCCAGAATGGGGAAGCAGCTCATTAGCGTTTAAATGTTTGGCCAACAGGAAGAGCCACATGAATGAATATTTAGAGTCGAAATAAATGGAAGGAAAGTGATTTTGAGGATATAAATTAATTTTTTCTTTTATTTATATCCTTAAAATGAAAATTTGGTTTATATTAAGAGTTTTTATTTAAAAGAGACTCTGAAAAGACTCTATTGTCATGTCTGTGTGTCCGATTGTCCGCTGAAAGAAATTATGATTTATATAATTTATTTTTATTGGAAACTAGTAAGTAAGAGTTGTTATTTAGATACTTTATAAGGAATATCTCCACATATGAGACTAGAGAACTTCTAGAGACTAGAGACTCTAGAAGGGGAAATATTGTCATGTCCGTGTGTCCGTCAGTCCGCAATAAGTATTATGTAAGCTAGTATGGTAAGCTGGTATGGTTAGAATAATTTATTTTTATAGGAAACTTATAGTTTTACTTCCAACTAAAAGCTTTTATTTACATACTTTACATAGATTAT
This sequence comes from Drosophila pseudoananassae pseudoananassae, assembly GCA_018153035.1. Taxonomy (NCBI): domain Eukaryota; kingdom Metazoa; phylum Arthropoda; class Insecta; order Diptera; family Drosophilidae; genus Drosophila; species Drosophila pseudoananassae. The sequence continues at coordinate 2,036,765 of JAECXR010000042.1, read as the reverse complement.
ATCCAAATCCTACAAACTCTATTAAACCTTTAGATGAAGTATTGTCATGCCCGCGTGTCCGTTTGTCCGTAAAAAGAACTTATGGTATATATAATAGTACTAAGTACTAAGAACTTGATAGTATTTAGTAAGATTTAGATTAGTTTACAGATAAATTTCAAAAATCTTTTAAAAAATTTGAAAATAAAAGATTAAAAGTTTCTATTTTAAAAATGTAATAAAAAAAGGAACTAAAACATGTCGAGAGTTGGCCAAAATAAACACGGCACTCTGATATGCAACGAATGCACCTCCATTTGTTTATTTGCAACTCAATTCATGAGATACTTTTCAGTCGCAGCAGGAACAGATACAGTAGCAGGCACCAGGCAGTGGCAATTAAAATATTGTGCATGGCAAACTGTGAACCAAACGAGCAACACTGTGTGGCATCCACCAGCTGATTTATGAGCCAGCCGAGGTAGGTGGCAGGAAGGGGAGGAGGAATGATGCAAAACTAAATTTAAAGAGCTCTCTCCTCGCCAGCACCCGCCATCCTCCATCCTCCATCCGCCATCCGCCCGAGGGCTGCGAATGCGTGTAATTTATGTCGCAGCCAAAAAAGATAAATTCCAAGCCCAAAGTGGGGAAATAGAGCTATAAATGTACATAGCTGGCGAAATGTGATACGGAATGATTAATTTGATAGGCCCTAGAGTAGTAGCTGTAGTGCCATTACCAGTAGCTTTTTTGCAGCGTCCGTCTAGAGTTCCATGTTGCTTATTAGTTTGCGTATCTGTATCTCATGGATGCAGAGCAGACCGAGCTTGGGTGATACAAAGGCTGGCTGCTGCTGCTGCTGGTGTGGCAGTGCAACGTGTTGCATGTCAATGGCCATAATTAAGCATGCGAAAACGAAGCAAATGAAAACAATGCGGCCAGGCTAAAACCCCTCTTTTCTATCTGCACTTTTGGTGGCAGCTATGTAGCTCTGCAGCTCTGTTGGCCATTTTCATTAATGGCCTGGCTGGTGCTGGTGCTGCAGCATTGTGGGGCTGGTGCTGTGTGTTGCCTCCCCCTTTCATTTGCATTGTGTTGCCGTTTGCATTGTTTTGGCTGCATTTTGATTTGAGCCACAGCATCCACAGATATGGCCCCGTCGTCTCGCCACCCTCCTGCGACACCCCGGGGCTATCATTATTTCAATGTCTGTTCCCCTCTCTCTCTATCTAGCTGGCTTTCTTTCTCTTTCTAGTGCATTCTGTGGCAAAAGAATTTGCAAGTTGCAACCTCGAGTCGAGAGATCTGTTTTCCTCTGTCACTGGGGGCATCATTTTCAAAGTCCACCTCCACACAACAGAACTGAAACAAAAACAGAAACCCAAACCGAATCTGAAGCCCAACCCAACCCAACCCCACCCCACCCATTGCCACCCCCTATCATTGCCCCATGACCTTTACGGGACGCGCTGTTGACCTTATTTGTTGTAGCCATACTTTCGGGCCTTTCCGCTTTAACTGCCGGCCGGAGAACTAAGCAACTTAAGCCCTGAAATTAGTTTCGAGTATTTGCCCAAAACTGAAGAGGATTTTCTGCCAAGCCAGAAATAAATTTAAATATTTCCGCTCGACTGATTTCAGATTCTTCCTTTAACGAGACTATTTTTCACACGCTGTCTCCCAAAAATGAAGCCCCAGAACTCAACCCTTTTTAAGCGAATCACTCAACATTTTCCCACCAAAGGCCAGTTGAAATTTCTGTCTTCAGACTGACCCCTTTACTCCCATCTTTAACACACTTTTCCTGATGTTGCCCCCTTTTTCTCAGCTTGTTTAAAATACGCTTTAACCTAAACGCTGTTAATTTAGTTGTTACGCTTCAGAGGCACACCAAAAAATCAAAATCTTGATAAAATAATCATTTTTTATAAAGAAAGAGTTATGTGAGCGAAAAAAAAGGTTTCTCCAAAAAGAAATGGAAAATGCACTGAAAGAAAGAGTGGGGACGCGTCAGGGAATTCCTGGTTGGATTGCGTCTTCCACTTGACATGTGTTGGAACATGTACTGCTGGATTCTCCGGCTACGAAGACGCGACAGGCTGTTGTTGTCGAGGCTAGAATTTATTATTTCCGCCAGCTTTTGAGGCAAGCTCCCCTTTTTGGCTTTTCCACAAGTCGGGAGACGGAAAGGTAAAAAGAGGAGGGGACTGACGGGGAGACATTCAACAGGTACGCATGCGCAACGCTCTGCGTCATGGCGGGCAGTGTTGCTTGGATAAAGTGAATAGCTAACTCCTATTTGTTTAAAATATTTTTGTTTATATAATACTTCTTTATATATTATTTGTTTTTTTTTTTATGTATCAAAAGAAGATCTTTCCAATATTAAGAAACTTAATCATATAATTATTATTTAATTTTAAAATAATAGAATTTATTCAAGGTAGAAATTTTAAAGGGTTATAAGAGAAATAGAACCAAATATTAACTTGATAGGATTAAAATTTGTATGAGCTTTGGAAATACATTTGTATGCCCTGAAAATCGTAATTAAGAGACTTTCATTATTTCGTACACTTTTTTAATGTAATGATTTATAAAAAGTAATAAAAATAGGAATAGAATTTTGAAAAAGGCAAAAGACTATAAAATATAAAAAAACTATTATTATTAACTAACTATTCTTTTGTATTTTTTATGCATTTCGTTTTTTCTTAAAAATTCTATCCCAAATATATGTAATACATATTTGGCCTTAACGACGTTCTACTGTAGCGGCTACTGAACGCGGAGGGTGGCCGCTGAAGAGGAACGCTTCGAAACGCAGCGAAACGCGTTCACTGCGGGCCTGACTCTTTTTTTTCGTGGATGTTTTACTTTAATTTTGGTTTACCTTGTTGCTATTTTTTATGTTTTTGTTTTTGTGAGCAATTGTATCTGCTATTGTTGCTGTGGTTGTTGTAGTTTTGTTATCGGCGCAATTCCGCCTTTTGAAATTTGCTGCTCTGCTGAGCGTTTTGTTGTTGTTTCTGCTGGCGTTTTTCGTTGTTATTGTTTTACACTTGACGAGCTCGGGTATGAGCCACCGCTAAAAATGCACAAAATACACCATATACCCAAAGCTATAAAGGTGGGAGAAAGACCGAGAGAAAATGAGAGAACTTGTCTCAGTGGGGGTTTTATTATATAGTCATGGTCTGGCAGATTCACGCTAACACACTTTATTTATTAACCAGTCTGCACACTCTTTTTCCCAGCACTGTAAAAGCAGATTCTTTATAGCCAGTTTATACCGAGCTTATTAGGTTTTATAGTTTTCTCAAGTAAAGCCGAGAGAAAACATACGTAATTTATTCACTTTAAGTGGAATAATAGAAACTAAATACATAGATGGTCTTTTGAGGTTTCTTGAAATATTTTAATTTGTTTTTCCCAAAAGGTAATTTGGATAAGTGTTTCATATAAACACACAATAGCCGAATATTTTCTTTCCAAAAACAAATATTTTAATTACTTTGTTTACGCAGAAAAGTGAGAACACACAAAGGCCAATTTATGAAACAATTTCATAAATGTATCTGCAAATCGTTTAAGACCAAAAATCGGATGTTCATTGGAAAAAATACAATCTTTAAAAAAGGCACTTGTACCTCTACGCATTTTTCGGCTTTGAAGGAGACCCTCGAGAAAATTTAAATACAAATTTAAAAAATCGTTTTTACTTAACTTTTATATAGATTTGTGGAGAATTGATCCACGAATCTTTTAAGATACTCCGGAGAAGAATCGGATGATAATTGGCAAAGATATGGACATCGCTGTGGGCTCTACAGTGGGCCCATGCAGTTTTGTGGAATTTTGAAGGGAACCCCACCCAAAATTCGACAAAAAATCTAAAAAATATTATGTCCTTAGATTTTGATGCAGATTTGTGGAGAATCGATCCACGAATCTTTTAAGATACTCCGGAGAAGAATCGGATGATAATTGGCAAAGATATGGACATCGCTGTGGGCTCTATAGTGGGCCCATGCAGTTTTGTGGAATTTTGAAGGGAACCCCACCCAAAATTCGACAAAAAATCTAAAAAATATTATGTCCTTTGATTTTGATGCAGATTTGTGGAGAATCGATTCACAAATCTTTTAAGATACTCCGCTGAAGAATTGGATGATTAGTGCCAAAGATATGGCCATCGATGTGGGCCCTATAGTGGCCCCATGCACTTTTGTGGATTTTTGAAGGGGACCCTCCACAAAATTTGACAAAAAATGTAAAAAATTATGATTCCTTAGATTTTGATGCAGATTTGTGGAGAATCGATCCACAAATCTTTTAAGATACTCCGCAGAAGAATCGGATGATTATTGGCAAAGATATGGACATCGCTGTGGGCTCTATAGTGGCCCCATGCACTTTTGTGGAATTTTGAAGGGGACCCCACCCAAAATTCGACAAAAAATCTAAAAAATATTATGTCCTTTGATTTTGATGCAGATTTGTGGAGAATCGATTCACAAATCTTTTAAGATACTCCGCTGAAGAATTGGATGATTAGTGCCAAAGATATGGCCATCGATGTGGGCCCTATAGTGGCCCCATGCACTTTTGTGGATTTTTGAAGGGGACCCTCCACAAAATTTGACAAAAAATGTAAAAAATATTATGATTCCAGATTTTGATTCAGATTTGTGGAGAATCGATCCACGAATCTTTTAAGATACTCCGCAGAAGAATCGGATGATTATTGGCAAAGATATGGACATCGCTGTGGGCTCTATAGTGGCCCCATGCACTTTTGTGGAATTTTGAAGGGGACCCCACCCAAAATTCGACAAAAAATCTAAAAAATATTATGTCCTTAGATTTTGATGCAGATTTGTGGAGAATCGATTCACAAATCTTTTAAGATACTCCGCTGAAGAATTGGATGATTAGTGCCAAAGATATGGCCATCGATGTGGGCCCTATAGTGGCCCCATGCACTTTTGTGGATTTTTGAAGGGGACCCTCCACAAAATTTGACAAAAAATGTAAAAAATATTATGATTCCAGATTTTGATGCAGATTTGTGGAGAATCGATCCACAAATCTTTTAAGATACTCCGCAGAAGAATCGGATGATTATTGGCAAAGATATGGACATCGCTGTGGGCCCTATAGTGGCCCCATGCACTATTGTGGATTTTTGAAGGGGACCCTCCACAAAATTTGACAAAAAATCTAAAAAATATTATGTCCTTGGATTTTGATGCAGATTTGTGGAGAATCGATCCACGATTCTTTTAAGGTACTCCGCTGAAGAATCGGATGATTATTGGCAAAGATATGGCCATCGCTGTGGGCTCTATAGTGGGCCCATGCAGTTTTGTGGAATTTTGAAGGGAACCCCACCCAAAATTGGACAAAAAATCTAAATAATATTATGTCCTTAGATTTTGATGCAGATTTGTGGAGAATCGATCCACGAATCTTTTAAGATACTCCGGAGAAGAATCGGATGATAATTGGCAAAGATATGGACATCGCTGTGGGCTCTATAGTGGGCCCATGCAGTTTTGTGGAATTTTGAAGGGGACCCCACCCAAAATTGGACAAAAAATCTAAAAAATATTATGTCCTTAGATTTTGATGCAGATTTGTGGAGAATCGATCCACGAATCTTTTAAGATACTCCGCTGAAGAATCGGATGATTATTGGCAAAGATATGGACATCGCTGTGGGCTTTATAGTGGGCCCATGCAGTTTTGTGGAATTTTGAAGGGAACCCCACCCAAAATTGGACAAAAAATCTAAATAATATTATGTCCTTAGATTTTGATGCAGATTTGTGGAGAATCGATCCACAAATCTTTTAAGATACTCCGCAGAAGAATCGGATGATTATTGGCAAAGATATGGCCATCGCTGTGGGCCCTATAGTGGCCCCATGCACTTTTGTGGATTTTCGAAGGGGACCCTCCACAAAATTGGACAAAAAATCTAAAAAATATTATGTCCTTAGATTTTTACGTAGATTTGTGGAGAATCGATCCACGAATCTTTTAAGGTACTCCGCTCAGGAATCGGATAAATGTTGCGACAGATACAGACCTCGTGGGGGGTAATATCTCCCCCAAATGCGTTATTCATGGCCACTGGGGCACTTGAACATGGTCTCCATATCTTAAGTTTCAATTACCAAAGCTAATTGCACTCCGCTTTGTAGTCGACCACTCTGCCCCTTTTGGCGGTTGAGTTTTCTGGCTCTGAGGAGGCATTTGAATGATTGCCTAAACGCAAATAAAAGTTGACCAAAAAGAGTGGAAAAGCAAGGTCTGTCTTGGCCAGGCCACTTGCAAACTAAATCAATGTGTCAATCCCAAAAGAGACTGTTGGGGAAGGAGGGGAAAAGCGGCGAGATGACCAAATATTATGGCCAAATAGTTTCCGGCTTGGGAAAATGCCTAATGAGACTGGTGCGATGAAAGACGATTTCACGATCGGGCCAAAATGCAAAATGCCCCGAACAAGCTCACTCTGTCATCTAGTCACTCACTCAGTCAGTCAGTCATTCAGTCGCTCAGTTAGTCAATCAATCGCATAGTTGCTGACTCTTGCCAAATGAAAATACTTGGCCAAGCTCTCTTGGCTGCGAGCTGGGTCCAGGCCAAATTGGAATGCCAATGCGATGCGGTCCAGACACGAAGCTCCTTTTAAAATATTTCTCAAATTGTCTTGACAGTTGCAATTGTTACGGTTATTCAATCAAAGGCTGAAAGAAGAAAAAAATTGGTAACAAAAGAAGAGAAATTGTTATGATTTCTTCAGCCTCTTCTTTTCTGCATTTCATTCATCGCTCTGTATCTGGCCATATGAATAAAACATTCAAGCCAAGTTAACCCATTTCTGCATTTATCTTGCACTTTGGTTCTTGCCTCTCCCTCTCCCTTTCTCTTGCCTCTTACCAATTTTCTGTTTTGGCTTTTTTTTCCATGAAATTTTCGCACGAGTTGGCCGGGCTATAAATAAATATCACACTTGTCGGGGGAAATGCTCTCTCTGTCCCTCCACTTGAGATTTATGTGGGAGCTGCCCTGGGGCGTAGGTCCAGCTCCCCGATGCGTTGTGTGGCCAGCGCCAAATGCACAAAATCAACAGACACATTTATTTTCTTCCTTTCCTGCGAGCCGGGCACTCTATTTTTTTCAAATGGGGTATATCAGTCTTTGAAGGAAAGAGCTTGGAAGTGGTACTTCATTTGGCTTTTGGGGGATTAAATGGGCTTAGAGAGGTGGAAGTTTATACTTTCAATATACTAGAGATCTAATACCTTAAACTAGGGGGCTTTAATACAAATCTGAACTATTTTATGATCATTCTTTAATTTAGTTTGTCTTTTTTGAAGGTTGTTTTTTAAATAATTTATTTTTATTGGTCTTACTATTTGTTAGTTCTTAGACTAAGCTCAAAGAAAATCTTGTACAGGTATCTCTTTCATAAAATATACTTCAAAATAGGGTATAAACCTCCCCCAAGAATATCATACTTCCCATTCCCCAAAAATATATAAATTAATGTTTTCTTTATACTCCAACATTTCCTTTTTTTTTTTGCCTTTTGCGTAATGCAACCTGGGGCAAAGTGGCGTCTGCACTTCTGCAACGCTTCCCCCCCTGTGGCACTTGCCTCTGCCACTTGCCACTCCCCCTTTGCGGGCTCCTACATTGTGCGGCGTTGACGATTGACGGGCAGATGGAATGAAACTGTGGTGGCCCAATGGCCGAGAGCACTCTTTCCGCCACATGAAGATGCCAGGAGCGATGATGCGACGATGATGAGGCCCCCAGCCGCTGGGATTTCCAACGAAATTTTGGTGTTTCTTTTTTTCGCCTCTGGGTCGAGGAATATGGGATAAGACTTGAGATTTATATGGAAATAAATTCATTCGGTTGGATATTTGCATTCAACTAAGGAGTTTAAGCAAAGCCAATGAACTTTATAAAAAAATACATTCTATAGAAGACATTTATGGAGAGATCACTTATTTGGGTATGAAACTAGAACCACTTTTTGTAAAAATCTTGCCTTCATCTTCCATTTTTTGTTTAGTATTATACACCTCTCAGTCTGGCTCTGAAATTACCCTCAATTACCCTAAACGCCAATTAGCCAACCAAAAACTGAATAATACTCCTACTTTGGTCATGGTGTTGTAACCGAAATAATAAAGACATTTCCAGCGATATGACAATCTTTTGGACTAAACGCCTCAAATGACACGAGATGATGACGGGTATTTCAGAGTGGGAGGCAACCCAAATCAAGGCTGTACTTGGGTTTTTCAATTTCTGGCTTAAAATAATCAATTAAACGTTCATCAAGTTAGTCCATGTGTGTTGTTGGATAATAGCTACCAGGTAAGGTCAACGTAATTTGACTTCTATGCCGGGCCATTGTTGTGGGTCTGGCAGCCGAAAACCAAAGTTGCCATAAGACAGCTGTCAACACTTCGAGTGCGGTTAGTTGGTGGCCTCCCCCCAACACCTCCAACCAACCAGGCCAACCAATTGAAAGTGAAAAGCCAATGCAATGAACTCTCCTCCTCGGGAGGATGGAACTGAACTCCATGCGCCGCCGCATGCAACTCCTACACCAAAAGCCGCAAGTTGCCAGTTGCCAGTAGTTGGCATTGGTAGGGAAAGCAGCAACAGCAGCTGCGTTAGAAAAATTCAAATTATGCGACAACGGAGCGGAGCCATTCAAGTGTGGCCAAGAGGCCACAACAACGAACCAAACGGGCAACAATATCAAGTGACAATCATAAAGAAAAATAAAGAAAATAAAAATAATAAGCTACTGCCAGTATTGCTACTTTTTCTCATTACGTTTTATCGCCCGGGCCATTAAAGCCGCAAAATCTTGGCGACATTTCGTAATGAGACTTCCCAATGGCGGTTTTAGCCATATCCGATTGCCAGTTTTGCATGCCCAAAACAAAAGGCCATAAACTTGTTGATTGTTGCCATGGCAGCTAAAATCGGATGTAAGTTTTGGCCCGTTTTCCCTCCTCCCAACCCAATCATTATTAAATCACGGGCCGACCGACCGACCTTTGCACGCAGTACGCCCCTAATGAATGGTCTTAGCCCCAAAACGGGGCATAAACATATAAGGAGCAGAAACAACAAACAAAACGCACAATAATTCTTTGGCTAATTACACAGTTTAGGCCAAGAAGACCTTGCCAGCGTTTTCCTTTCGGTGTTTATAGTTGGGTTTTCAGCAGGTCCGTGGGTGATTATTGGAATATTTGTGTGAAAACTAATTGAGGAACTATTTTGATTGGGAGGCGATTAGGTCATAGGGTGGCAGAGGCCTTCAAATCCAAAGGAATACTAAGTATTACAAGATTTAGGACAACTTGCATTGGACAACTTTCAATTCCACTCACTGTCCGCCACTGAACTCATTAAAACACTTCATAAATGCTACCATACATGTGTGTCTCCTTATCAATGCCAACTGAAGTTTTCCTCTCCAATCTCGGCCCACACGTCGCCCCAACAATTCCAACACTTTTTCGCACATAAATCATGTTGACCTTAAGGCTGAAACAAAAACAAAAAGCGGCCAGCGAAACAAAATCTTTGTCATAACATGGCCAACAAACCCAAAAGAGCAACCACAGGCGAAGGAAGGCGCGGTGTCTCCAGGAGCGGAGGCTGTCAAGGCTACGTGACAAACAACAAGGTGACATAAATATCCAGTTGCTCCAAAAAGGAAACTCTACTTTTTTTCTTTTTTTTTTTGCCAAGGCAACATATAACAAAGTGCTAAAAGATGGGTGGCCGGGGCTGGGGGCAGAGGAAGTGGGTGGTGGAGCCAGGGCAAGACGGTGGAATGGAGACATGTCCCGACATCCCAATGAAAGCATAAAATGGTACAGGTTTTACTCGATAAAGGGGATGTTAGGTTTGGGTTTTTATTGAAAATTATTGAGAAATATGATGTCTTGTGTTTGTCGTTTTTAGAAAAATATTAAAATCATCGAAAATATCATATAAAGATAATTTTAATTACCATATTTCAGAAATTTACTTTCAATAACATATTTTCATTTGAAACTTTAAAAAGATAAACATCATACAAGGCTAGACTTCTTTAGAATTCACTAGAAAAAGGCATATTTTAAGGTAATTTAAACTCTAATGTTAATTTTTTTGGAAAAAAGATTTTAGAAAAGCAACTAATTATCCAATTGATTAAAAAAATAGGCTTAACGAATAAACCAATCATTAAATAGTTTAATTCTGTCAAAGTATGTATAAGTATTTTTCCCCCTCATTTTTTAAGTACGTTATTATCCTCTCCCCTAAAAAATTCTAGAGTTAAAATAAATTAATTATAAAGCTAAAAATATTATTTTTTTTAAATATTGCCTTCTATTCTTCCACTTAGAACTAATGTCTCTTAACGAGTAACTACTGTACCAACCTGCTGCGGCTGCTGCAACGGCCAGACGAGATCCCTGAGATTCCTGCCAGATTGCGGCTGCGGTGGTTGTTGTTGTTGGAGCTGCTGTGGGGTGTGTGGAGAATGTGGCAGCAACTGATTAGATGCTGCTGCTCCGCCAAAGTGTATCATGTTGGCCGTGTGACGTCGCGCCGGCAGAGCTGGTGGCGGCGTCGCGCAGGGAGACTCCAATTCGCAGCCCCCCTCTTGTGGTGTCTCCTGGTTCTGTCCATCATTGTGTTGTTGTTTGGCCTCGTTTGTCTGCGGTTTCTTGGGCAATGTCAAGGAGCTGGTGTTCCCATTCCCATTGTTGTTGTTGTTGTTGTTCAGCGAAAGCGAACGCGCAAAAGAACTTTTGAAATAGCGACACGGCATCTGGAAATCAAACTCGAGATCCGCCGCTTGCTGCATGTTTGTTGTTGTTGTATTTTGCATATTTATCGCCCCGGCCAGGAATTTACAATATTTTTCTTTAATTTACTGGCTATGCCTATTTTTTTGGCGCTACTTCCTTTTGGGTTTGTTTGGTCTAATCGCTTAGCTCTCGTTTAAATTGGCATTGTTGATGTTTTCCTCTTCAGCTATTTTACTATTATTATTATTTTTTGTGTTTAATATTTATTGTTGCATTTTTGCACGCACTCACATCCGCCAGGCAACTCACTCACACACAGGCAAACTTTCGCGCTCAACAAATGAAACGGTTTTTGACACTCGTTAGGCTTTTTTCCAATCCGAATTAATGGAAATCAATTTCAATTTCTGAAAATTTATTGGCGCGCGCGTCTAAGCAGTATTTTCTGCTCTAAATTTATTTAGAGCAGCTTTTTCTCTGAACGTCCGAACACGACGAGGCGCAAATCATTACTTGGCAGCTTACTTACTTACTTGATTACTTTCCGTCTCTGTTTGGCCTCTCTGAGTCGCTTTTTGGTATTACCCCTAAAGGTATGGCTGGGCACTCTATGTAGCGATAGCAACAACAAGCTAACCGATAACTTGATTCTTCAGGAAAGCTGCGCAGATAACTTTACTGTTAAAATGTCTGCCGAAACATACTAAAAGTAGACTATGCTTTTTTGTAGATACGTCTTTTAAAAAGGTATTTACTAAAGAAAAAATTAAACTAATATTCATTTATTTAATATTTATTTAATATAATTTATTTAATATTCATTTTAGGATAACAAAAACTATAACTAAATAATTATAACAATACTTAAATTTTTACATTTACCATCTGGCAATGAATATTTTCAAATAACTTTGCTGGGGATGGACGTTGTACCTTATTCAGGCTTGGACTAAAAAATTTAAGATATACATACATATAAGATATATACAAAATCAAAATATATAAGCTATTATATAATTTTTAAAAAATATATGTAGATATAAAGCTGCAAGAAAGAATGAAACGTTTTTTTTTATAGGAAAAGTGGTGGCAACGTCATGTAACTCTGTCCCGTGAACAAAAATATTTTTAATTGACCAAGTTAAACATTAATTATCGTGGTTTTAATTAAAATCAGAAAAGATCCTAAAAATTTAAACTTTTAACAGAGCCCTAACAGTGTAAAATTCTATCGGATATCCGCTGTAAACCCCTTTCCACAGATGCTCCAAAAAGTATGCTCTAATTTTATGAAGGGTGTAGAAAATACATTTCACTTTTCTCTTTTTCAAAAGAAAAGTGAATGGATTTACTTTCTTTTTTTGACCTGAAAGCTAACAAATATTTTCAGAATAAAAAAAAATAATAACATTAATTATGTATTTATTTTTAAGAATTTATTTGGAGTTAGTTAAGTCAGCTTATTTAGAGTTAAATAATTAAATATTTATATCATTATCTTAACTTTTAACTATTTTACAACTAACAATAAATGTGGAGTATCTATAAGATGTTTTGACCCAACACTACTTTGTTACAACACACGCTCATTAGACCTAATAATATCACTTAAGTTATCGAGGTATTAGCATTCGTTCCCACCGAAGGAGACAACCCCTCGAGCTCCCCGGCCAAATAATCCCCAGACTAATTCTCATACCTTATGTGGTATCTAAATTGGGGGACAGCTTGCCAATCAAATTGATTGTGGAGCGTCGATGTTGGCCCTGTTTATCTAGCTTTGGAACAAGGATTTTACGGCATTTATCATAACAAATATGGTGGAGTTTATTTTGACGAGGTGCACATAACCCCTCTGTCAAAGGGATCCCGAAAATAAAGCTGAAAATTTGAAAATTGGAATTACTTGATGGATTTTATAATACCCATGACCCCATTTCCATATTTCTTATATCTTTTCCTGGCGCATAGGTGATATATTTTGGAAAATATTTATTTTAATATTTAAAAATAGTTGGTTATACCCGATCTTTGGAGTTGAGTCCTAATATTATATATTTATGACTATAGATCTATAATCTATATCCTTTTGCAACCTGACCCGCCATTACTAAAATAGAATCACTCCGATTAGTCATCGTCGGATAGCGTATAGTGGGGCCGTCATCCAGTACTTGTATAGATTTCTATTTTTACGACCCCCGATCCACTGTTCCCATGTGCGCATGCCCCGCTGTCTCACCGTTACATAAGCCTTATATAACACGCCGTGGGAGTGAGCAGTATGACGGTATAGCACTTGGCACTCGTTCAAATTGTATTCTCTCTCTCTCTGGTGAGATCGGTCTCCCCACCATCGGTGCCCCCTCGTTCCAGCCCCAAACAAATAACACAACCACGTGATGCGTTCCACCGGCTAGCCGCGGCTGCAGCACCCCGAGAGAGACCAGTGAGTGTAACACGATTGGAGTGTAGGGAGAACGAGTGTGTTTTGATTTTCAATTTAGGCTCCATGCTCCCCCGCGCCGCCAAGAAAATGATTTAATCTTTTCAAAATAGTTTCAGTTACGCGTTGTGCAGCACGCCTGTGAATCGGTAATCGGTAATTGCCAATAAGTGCCATGTACGCGCCCCGGGAGAACATCATGGATTTGTCCACCAAAGGTGAGTCCCACCGCGCTCTCCTGCCGCCGCCCTCTTTCATTCAAGACACCTTTGGAACTGAAAGAAACACGTGCATTGGTGGGAGTGCGAATCGGGTTTGTTTGCTCTGCCTCTCACTCACACTCTCGTTGGGTGGGTGGGCGTGTGATAGTGGCGGGCTTTTGCATTTTCCTTCTTCTTCTTTATTTTTTTGGCGCGGGCCTAAGCCCCCCTTGAAAAGGCCAGGCCATGTGACAAATTCTGATTACCACATATACAAATTGGTTTCTTTATTTAACAATTTTTGTTATATTTTGCATTTTAATTCGTTGGCGAATAGCGGTTAAAGGGAGGCCAGATGGGGAGAGCGAGTACGCTGGGATCGGTTCTCAATTAAACAGCACATGGTACGGTGGGGCAAAGGTCATTAAAATATCTTAAAAAATATTACCAAAACTAAAATCTATGAAAATAAATATAATATTCTTAAAACAATAATAATAATATTATTTAATTTTTAATTTATATACCATAATCTCCTACTGTACTGAAAAGATAGTATATAAATTATACACAGCATGCTGTCATTAATTAGTCCAGTCCAGATGCCGTCGACTAATTGATATATGGTGAGGTAGCCCCACCCCTTAAAACTAACATATCGAGTCCCACCACCACTAGCACCCATATAACGACTTCCCCTGAGATAAACCCACCCAGTATTTACCCAGCCGATCACCTGCGATCGATATGCATAGTGCCCATACACAGTTTCAAGTACACTCCAAACTGACCCCATTGGATCTGGAATCTAGAACCCATAGTGGAGTCATCGTCGGCACTTGAGGCCTTTGATATCAGACTAATCAAGTGTAGGGGAGTTCGATAAAATCCATGCGACTTGCAATCCCCTTCTCATATTTCTGTCTATGTGAGGCGGTTGGTTGCCATGATGGACTGCTGTCCAGAATTGGTGAAATAGAAGCTTCGACGTCGTCGCCGGTTGTCGCCATTCCACGATTCCACGATTCTACAATCACAATCAATTGCACTGTCATCGTGTCGCCGGCTTCGTTATCAGGAGGAAAGGAAAGACGAGGTTACCAGGCGACTATAAATATTTACCCTCATGATATAGTTGGGCCGCATAAAAAATGAGTTGTGGCCTGGTTGGTGTTTAGAAGAGATGGCGATGGCGATGGAGATGTTGCCAGTGGAGGGACTTTAATTATAAACTTTTACGACAAACGCAAATAGAGACCTCTTGGTTGCCATTCATCATTCACGTTATGGGAACGGGGTCTGATAAGACCCACCGTGTAATAGGGCGCTTTTCATAATTTTGGGGTTACTTTTATTACCCCTTTTATTTATTTCTTGGAAATTTTTACCTTTTTGAATAACTCTAGTTTTAGTTTTGTAAAATTTTGCTTCAGTGTACCTTCATTATTCAGCACTTTCTGGTAACTTCTTGGCCCGATCGGCAAAGCTCGTTCGAAAGCTCAAGAGAGGGGTTGAGCGCTCTCTCGCTCGCTACTCTTTACGATCCGAATCACATGGTCAGATAGGTAGAGCCTCCTATGTAGTTCCATTCACTCCATGAGCTCCACCTGATAAGATCGCAGCGCACGCGTCCCACCATGGAAAATTTGTTGATGCAAAATTCTTGACACTAAAATAATCGAAATCAAAACATTCAACATGCAGATGGAACAAGTCATTATCATGCCCAAGTAGCACTAATCTGTTCCCGAAATCGGGTCGCCCAACACGCGACTAGCCCCAATAGAGCCTTGGCACGCGCCCCTCTTCAAAATAAACAGAATCTACCCAAAAGACGACATCGTCTGGACAATTTTGGAAAATTTCTGGCAATCTGAGTCAGGGGTTTTGAGGTCGGTCAGTCTTGGAGCTGGAAGTGGACTTGGGCTGACGGTGGCGTGATGATAAAAACGTATAGTATACGGCCGGAGCACGGAGCGATGCCTAGGCGCTTAATCGGTACAGTCCCCATAGTGCCTCCAAGGGGAATAGTTGTTAGATTAGATTCAGAGACAGTTAGTTGGAAGAAAGGGTTTATTTTTATGAGATATGCACATGAGATACATTTTTCAATCTCAAAGATACATATTTCGGTTTAGTAGCACAGGTGCTGACCACAGCACATTTCCATCTTCCCTTCTGGGGAAAAATAAACATATTATGTGCAGACTTGCTGAAATAAATGTACATATGTATGTATATTAAGATATCATTACATCAGACTTGTGTTTATTGAAATCCAGTCCAGTTCCCTTTGGTTCTTCCTCAGTTTGCAATACCGTTACGTCAATAATTCGCAATAACGAAAACCAGAGAAATCTAAACAAAACTGCAGCGCCATCAAGTGCCGTAATAAGCAGCCCCACTCGCTTCCACACCCCGGGATCCCATTCAAATGGCGAATCCGAATCCGAGTCCGAGTCCGAGTCGGTGGCGGGGTGGGTGGATCCAGAAGGGTAGACTGCGGCTTGAAATGAAATGGGGGAGCCGTCGCGACGCCGCCACCGTTAACGTCAGCGTCGGCGTCGACGACAAAAATTAATATTATGTCATACACATGTATTGCGGTCTGCGGTGTAATCTGACTATGTGTGTGTGTATCAGTCTGGACAGGCCAGCTGTATGGGTGTGTAATTAGTGATACACAGAGAGAAATATATACATTATTGATTTTAAATAAACAAATATTTAAAAATAGTAATTATGTTATTACTATAGAGGCCTTTAAGCCTATAGTTATTTAATAAATATTATTAACTCTCTGCCATCTGTTTCTCTTTGTGTGTTACATGAGAGCCAGAGAGAGCCGGCCCAAGAGAGAGCCAAGCTTTATCAGACGATATCAATCTACACGTGTTGAAATACAACAACCCCAACAACAACACGAAATACGATCGTTCATTGCCACGCGAAACGAAGCGCCAATTTACATGGAGCTCATCGTAAAGAGAAAGAGAACGTGAGAGCAGGTTAAAGAGAGCTAGGCTTACACACACACACTCACGTATGGGGTTCAATTAAAAGGCGCCATAAAGACATACAGAAACGGTACTTTTGCGTATGTGCCACTGCCGCTTGGCATACAAATTGCAGGCAATCAATTGGCTAAAATAACAACAACCACAATAACAATAAAGCCACCGCAGACACCGCAAAACTACGAGCGAAGAAGAGGAGCCCGACCAGACCAGACCAGACCAGAACAGAATTTAATGAAAATGTCCAATAAGCCAGAGAGCTTTTATTTATGACAGTAGTCTGCGTGATGAATCTGCGTGTGTGTGTGTGTGTGTGTGGGTGGGTGGGCATGGTTGGGTGCAAGGAAATAAACAGAATGTAGAGAAATTATATTGGCCATAAAATTTCACACTAAATATAACATGAAAATGCACAGGAATTGGCTAGGAAAAAAATGTTAACAATTTTCAAAGGAGGGGGATGCCTGGGAGATGATAGACAAGGCCAATAGAGAGGGAGATGCGTGTGTCGATAGAGAGAGACAGCTTTAATAACAGGTTTGGCCTAGTGACAGAGTATTTAAGAAATTAAAGAAGTTAATAGAGCAAAGCCTTATATCTTTTATTTAAAAACTGAATTTTAAAATAAACTTAATAGTTGAAATAATTTTCATGAGATGGTTATTTCCCAAGAAACAGGTTCCCAACTACTTCCCATCATAGAATTTAATTGATATGCGGGTGAGAAAATTGGTTATATTTGTTTATAAATGATCCCATGTATCATCCACGCAATCTTTTATGAAAATAAACATCAATTTATAAAAAAGTGCAAATAAGAGCACTATATATTGTCCCCTAAAAGAATAATGACACACGCATGTTTAATTATGCACCGCAACAATCAATTGTGGTACCCTCATCTATGGTATATACAGTGATATGTCTATATACAGCATCCCCCCACCCCATAGACTGATAAGAGGGAGGCACATTGATTAAAGCGCCAACTTAAACCACCACGTGGTAGAGTGGAGTAATTGCATTGTTGTTGGCCGGGTTCTCAGCGGGTTTTGTAGGCGTTTGTTTTGAATTGTGGCTAAAGTGATGCTGGCTCACACAGATACATCCACACACACTTCCACTCTCACACCCACTCCCACCAATTCACACACAAACACTTCAGCAGCACTTGTGTTGTGGCCGCTTTTTGTTTTTTTTTTTTTGTTCTTTTGTTGTTGTTGTGGTCTCCTCCCGCTGCCGCTGCCTCTGAACCTGAACCTGGAGCTGGAAAAGTGTCAACAGATGATGAAAAATGCGCCACTTGAGAGCAGAAGAGCTGATGCTGAAACCGAATCCTGCCAATACGCTGGCTCCTGCTGACTACACGGGAACTAATTTGTTTAGAATTGTATGTAGATTTTTTCAAAAGGGGTTCCGTGTTTATTAATTTTAAATAAAATTCTACAAGATATCTAGAATATTGTCCAAAAGTTTCAGGTCGTTTAGAGTTATACTTTCCGAAATAATGTCAACAGAAGCACCACTCTTGAGTCCTAGCTCAGAAGCTTTGGTTAAATATCTTATAGATTTCTTTCATATTTCTCTCAGTGCATATATTTTTTGAAACTATTTGTATTCCTTTCCCCATTTGATGTATTGGCAGGACCTGTGACAGCAAAAGGGCAAGAGAGATTGCGAGTGAGTCTCCCCCCCCAAAATCGAAAAAAAGGTGAGCTGTGTGTGAAGTTGCAGCGCTGACAGTTCCACGGATTTGTTATTTTTTCGTGTAATTTTTTTTGGGGAAAACTCATTGTAAGTGACACTTGTCTGAGGGGGAAAAAGAAAAGCGAAAGGGAGGGGGAGGCGCTGGGATGGGGGGGACATTTTCGGTTGCTCATTTACACCCCCAACCAAGAATTTGCCGCACAGATCAATCACAAGACCTAAGCCCATGTCTTACCCCACTCACGCCCCATCCCTCAGGCCTCCCCAAAAAATCCACCCCCTCTAATGCGTTAATTGACAGTTGACGTCGCTGCCGGCGGTGGCGGTGGCGTTGGCGTTGACGCTGGCCGATGCTGGCGTCGTCATCGTTGCCTGACAGTAAATTGAAAAATTGTTGAGATTTCTCGAAAATAACGAAAATGTAAAATATCTACGAAATTACAAACAACAACCAAAAGCAATCAAGAACCTGTACTGCTCATACGGATACCCCATCTCTTTCTATTTCGCTATCCCTATCTCTATCCGATTTATTTATTTGTTCTTCGGCTCTGGCGAAAATAAATTAAACTTTTACACAAACCGCTCATGGTTCAAGGTGAGAGCCTATATGAGTGTATAAATAATTTATGTGGCCATAGTTTTGTGCCACCCATTCCCCTCCCCCTGAAACAACTCGCCCCCGCACACGCGCCATTGTCTGCAAACGTCACACGCAAAATTTTAATTGAATTTACATTCCCATCGACGGCTACGAACAGAAGAAGGAAAATAAAGAAATATTCCTATCTAGTGGCTGGCTGATAACGAAATGGGGTGAGAAATAAAAAACTAATTGAATTAACAGTTAGCCAATAAAAACGGAAAACGATTGCCCATTTAACTGACCAAGCGGAGGGTGGGGTGGCAGGCCCATGGGTGTTTGTGTTCTAGGGGGAGGTGAAATACATAGCTTTCAATAAAAAAAACAGAATTGCTCAATCAAAATGGTTTCCCCAGGTAGTATTATATTCTTATTTTTATTTGCCTGGGATACTGAGCAAATATTATCTGCCTTTTGAATGGAATTTGTATCTATTGTGGGATATGGGGTGTCTTCAGGGGGTAGTGGGAGGCCTTAGCCACAAAAATATTTGCCAAAGATTTTAAATATTGTTGTTTAAGTTTACTAACTTTATTCGTTAAAAAAATCTAGTCTTAGTGCTATTTTTTTTTAATAATTCGAATAAGGCTTTAGGAAATGGAATTCCTTCTTGTAAAAGTATATTATTATTTTGTGTTTATATTATAAAATAATTTCTAATATTTAGTTTTAATTAGCCCTTTGATTTTGTAATTTATATTATTAAAATAGAATTTATTATTATCCCTAGAAGTATACAGATAAATAAAAATAAAGGACCCTTTTTAAATAAAATATTCCTCTAAGAAATTAAATCGAACAATATTTTTTATGTTAATTAATGTTAAAAGCCTTTTAAAATTAATAGTAAGCACGTCTAGGTCTAGGAGCATCTGCTTCTTAACTTCGGACCCGTGTTAATTGGTCTCTATGTGGATATGCAAATTTCCCAATGATAAACCAGCCCAAGGCATGGCATTGGCCAGAAACCGACGCTCTGCGAAGTTCGAAGGTGCGTGAGCTGCCACTTAGGGCATTTCCTGCCCAGGTCCTCCCCCCCAACACAACCTCTCAGATACGCACGCACACGGATACGAGGCTGGCAACCGACAGTTTATAAATGATCATGCGTGGGTGTGCGTCTAACGGTGGGCGGTGGGAGGTGAGCCAGTGGGCGGAGAGCCAGTGGGAGTGAGGTTGCACGCTTTGTTTGCTTTGCTTTTGTTGCTGCCGTCACGTGGACTCTTCTTCTTTTTGTGCCCCGTTTTTCCTTCTTTTTTTTTGGCATTGAAGCTTTTGTGAGTTTTGTGTTTTTTTTTCTGTTTGAATTTCTTGTTATTTCACTGCAGTTGAAATTATCAATATTGTTGTTGTTGCTCTGGTTGTTTGCTCGGAGTTAGTTGGAAAAATGTTTGTCTTTGGAAGGGAGGGAGGGGGGAAATAAAATTTTCCTTTTTCCTGACTGTCTGTTTGTTTGTTTGCTGTGTGCCTTGAGTGTTTAAATGGGCGAAGAAAAGAAAATCAACCCAAGTATGTAGTACTCGGAAAATCTTTGACATTTTAGGGCGCTCTATATTAATTATATGGAAGATGAAAGACGCCAAAGTGATGTGCTTTGATGTCTAACTAAATGGGGGGAGGTATGAAGAAAATATGTATTTTTTAAATAATTTTTTAAAACTATTTCAAACTATTTCTTAAGTACAATATCAAAGTTTCTATTGAATTGTAAGCTTTAAACACCTGTTTCTGCTTTGTACTCACTCCAATAATTTCCATTCCTTCATAATTAATTCCAAACACTGTACTCTGTACATAACATATCTATCTAGCGATCTATTATAACAATCTATTCCAGATAGCTCGATCGCAGTCTATGTAGAAATCAACAATCATTGCATACCTCATCAGGGGGTTTTTGAAAAAAAGTGCTAACAAAGGAAAACTTGAAAAATATTCTCGTAGTTTGGTGTTATTAATTCATTTGCGTGTTGCTAATGAATTGCCACAGCAGCAGCAGCAGAAGTGTATCTATCGGATACCTGGTATAGATAGAAGAGCTATCCTAAAGATCATGATGCCCTGCTTTGGAGACATTTAACGTTTGCCCAGAGAAATTCTAGAGTAAAAGGGCCTCCTGCCCTTTCCCATCCGTATACCCCATAGCCTCCCCTAATCTCTACAGCTAGATCAACAAAGAGCACACGTACTAATTCCGTCATTCATTTGTACGTTAATTTGTACAACTTGTCGTCGTTTTGTGGCCGTCGTCGTGGTCCGTTTTCGTTTCATTTCGTATAAATGTGTGAGATTTCAAATAGAGCAAAATGTAGTTCAGATCTCGGGGGGTATATACAAACAGATATACCTATATACATAGCTACAGTACATATATGCATCTAGCTGATAATGGGTAATCTCCATCTGAACGTGAGTGTGGGACAAATTAGAGAAGCAAACAGAAATGCCAGAGGAGGGCCGAGGAACCCTCTGTGTCTCTGCCCTGCCAGGCAGAAGATCCCTGACAGCTCCCCGCTAATGCCCACTAATTAAACCCCGAATCCGAATCCGATTCCGATGCATTATCGATGGCATAAAGGTGAACTTCTTGTAGTTAATGTCCAAGGTCGATAGCCGATTTTGTTTGGCGATAAGGAAGTCAGCTTATAAAATTCCTCAGACCGCCTGTTTGCACGGTGATATGTGCAATGCGTGCTGCCAGTCCCGATAAGGTCCCGAGTCCCATAATATTTGCCACCACTCGACAGAAGAATATTTAAAAAAAAAAAAAAAACCGGCGTATCCGCAACGATGAAGAAAATAAATCCATTTTTCGGTGCCTGCGACATTTCAGTTTCAGAATATGCCAAAGCAAATAAGTTTTCGGTTAGGTACTGATGGCACATGGATATATTTATGTATTATTTGGTTAGTCTATATGCAGCGATATATATAGAGGTGTCCGCACTCGGTTCCTTGACAGTCTGACATGTCGTGATGGGCAACATTGTTGGAACTATCTGAACCAAGGCGATTTAGTCAGAAATTCATCTTTCGAATGCGTTCACCATTCACCCACAATTTGAGATACATTTTGGCTTTGTCTTTATTTTGTTGCAGTTGGTTGGAAAGTGGAGAGATGGACCCTTGGGTGGTGGGGTTGGACCTGGGTGCCATAGTTGCGTCGCCCCATTATAATTTATGGCGCTCGAACACGTTTCGTTAGGACCTCTGAATGGGAATGACGTTTCCGCCTTGTGGCCCCAACGCTAGAATGCCAAAATACACATCTATCTATCCAACCATCCATCTATATGTTGTTCTCTATGGATTCGGAATCTTCTCCTGCCGCCGGCTCTTCCTAGTTCCTCCTCATGTCACATGATGACAGGCGACACTTTTGTCGGTGTTCGTTCTATTTTGTTCGAAGAAATTAAGTTTTGGGTTGGGTTTTCTCGGCTGCATCTAGTATATGATGTTCTTTGGTTCTGGTCTGCGGCATTTCTGGGCCCTGACTCACCGCCCAAATGGCCAAAATAGTGCTAGTCTTATTGGCTCTTTTGTGCATTTGATTTTCGGTTAAATCGCTTTGATTTCAAGAGCTAGTGGATCGTCTGGTGATCTCGTTGAAGGTTGTTTTCATGGAACTCTTTTGGTTCATTAGCACTTGGGAAGGTCAGTGGGGATGGCTGAGAGATAAGGGTAGGTGACAGGCAATGTCGCTCTCAGGGTCTTTAGGGTAAGAGATCTATTTCAGAAGGTTCTATAAAGTCTTGAATAATATTTATACATCAGGTTCTATTTTTAAAAGATAGTAGAACCTTCCAGGACTGATTAAGCTTCTATTTATAAGTATTTATAGATAATTGAATACTTTTCTCTCCACTCTACCATACTTCACTTTCTATAAATTGCAAAAGTTGTCAACAAAAACTATTAAAAATAGGCTCATCGAGTCTATTTCGTATTTTAATTATTTTGTTTACTCGACGCTATTAGCTGAGTGTGAGTGTGTGCGATCTCTTATCAGGCCAGATGCTATACTGCTTTTTAGTTCTAATCAAAGTCTAAAAAAAAGTCTAGTTGCCACCTGAAGGGTGGCCGTAGCCACACCCCTCTGCCCACCGAAACCAATTTCAAGGCGTTTCTCGGCCATAAATCGCCAAAGTGGAAAAAGATCTTGATTCTCAGTTTCTACAAATTCGTGTTTATTTATACAAATTACAGCAGAGAGCAAAAAAAATGATCAAACAAACAAAAATTTCCACACATTAAAAAGGTTTTCATACAAGCTATGAAATCAACTCACGTGAGCGCTGCTGCAGTCAGCGTAGCTGTCGCTGGCGCTGCTGGCGTCGCCGTAGCTGACGGTCGCCACAAATACATATTTGAAATAATAACAACCGAAATAGTGAACAAAAAAAAAACTAAAATAAAAAATAAAGAAACTCGCGAATGGCCAGATAGAACCTAAAAACATTGAAATGAACGCTATAGTTGCCGCAGTGCCCCCCAACACATTCGCAAGATACAGATACAGATACAATCGTACAACTACAAACGTCAGCGATTTTGCTCCATTGACGTAATAGTAGAGCAGAGCAAAAAAACAACAAGAACAACAGCTAGTATGAGCCAATTGAAACAAAATAAATAAAAATCAAAAAAGAGCCAAAGGCGGCCGGCGATCTCTCAGATACTCAGATACTCTCTGCCGCCGCCAGGCAAGAGCGCGAGCGGTTCGAAGTGAACTTTGAGACGCAGTGGAAAATGCCAAAAGTTTGTGCCCGAGTGTGAGTGAGAGGGCGCGATGATTAGAAGGCAATTAGAAGCGTTAGGAGCTAAGCTTCCATGGATCGGTATCTCAAGCTCGATCCAAAGCTCTAATCCGTTCTACAAGTTCCAAACTCGACTTCAGGTGTCTAATTATTTATTTATTATTTTTGTTGTTGTTGTTTTTTTTGTAAGTTGCGCGCGCTGAACGAATAAAGTTTGCCAAAAATAAAAATCCCAACACGCGGACACCGCCGCTGCCGCCGCCGCCGTCGACTCAGCGGAGAGAGCACGGCGGGTATCTCGTACTGAGCATAGTTGTATCTGTATCCGTGAGGTTGCCCTTAGCGGCCGCTCTCTCGGCCGCTTGCTGGCTCTCTGTCGCTGGCGGCGTGTTTCTACACTTTGCAACGAGCGCGTGTGCCAGTCAGAAGTTAGTTGAACATTCAGCGCAACAAAAGTCCCACTTAAAACAAACAATTATTTTTCAAAATTAAATCAAAATTAATTCAGTCCAAAAATTGGCTAAAATAGTTACAAGCCCCACCAGTGACCCATCTTTTATAATGACAGTTTTAAGATTCTCCAAACACTGTAGAACAGTTGTGGAAAAGCACGTGTTACTGCCAAGCAGTTGAAACAAAAAATAAAAAGTGATTTCAAAAATCTAAAGTGAAACATAAATGTACAGAAAAATAAAATAAAAAAAAATTAGCAGAAGCGGGCGCGTGTTTTTAAGCTTGTGTTGGTATATATTTGCGATATGCGTGTTTGTTGGTGTGCGTGTGTGTGTGCGAGAGTATCTGTGTGCCGTTGAGTGGCAGTGTAATGTTCAAGTTTGGTTCATAGTGCAAAAAGCAGGCAGCATTGTAAAACAAACAGAAACAACAATCAGCTGACTTGCGCGCACTCTCTTTGGCCATCTTTCTCCAACCATTTCTCTCACTCTGGCTCTCTCTCCATCCCATCCCTTTCTGCTTTCTCTCGGGAAGTGCATCGCCGTGTCTCCAAAAGCTTCTCTCTGCCGCCCGAGTGTAGAGTTGGCTCCACTTCCGCATCCTCTTATTTCCCAGCAGCGACAGTGGCAGCGACAGCGACAGCGGCAGCGGCAGCGGCGACCTTTCGAACTTCGAATCTTTCCTTTTCGGGTGGGCGCGGGTGTTGGTAGTGGTGGTGGTGTTGGTGTGCTCGGGCATTTCGTAGGCGCTTGTCACATGCGCGCTGCGCCGACAGCGACGCCGGCTGCGGCTACACGACGATGACGACGACAAGATACAGATACGAAGAGCTAGCAGCAGAAGCAGCAGCGAGTCACACGTCGAGCGTCGTTCGTTGAGCTACAAACACGGATACGCGCTGCCACAGGAAAAAACGCACGGCCTACAGGGCACCAAACCAAAAAATACACCCCCCTTAACCACAAAAAAAAGGATAAATATCCAAAAAAAATAAAATAAAATATAATTCTTAAAAATTAAATAAAAAATAGACTTTGGTGCCTGCGTGTGTCTTGTTGTCGTACCGATTCTGTTGTTTGTGTGCGCGGTGGGGAGCTGTCAACATTTTTCATCGATTTTCCCTGTCGAGAGCCTCGTCGTGCTCGTGCTCTTCTCCCTCTCTCTGTCCATCTCTTTCACTCCGTATCTGGCCGTCTCTGTCGGGGCATCCTGTCGTGTGTGCTACGCGTGTGTGATCGCCACCCACTCACACCTCCTCCACCAGCCAACACAACAACTGTTCCAGTTCTCCACAAAAAAAAAAAAAATAAAATAGAAGGAAAAAAAAAATAAAAGCTATTGCAGCTTCTTCTTCAGCTATCTGCCGTCTCTGTCGCACGCCGGGCCACAACGAGCGGGAGCCATTCAACTACTGCAAATGCCATATTAGTGCTTTATAACTGTACAATAAGATATCAACTACATATACACTCACACACACACGCATACCTACAAAGAAGTATATATAAAAATCAGATATACATATATGTAATCGCAACGAAAAGCAAAGGAGAACTCTACCCAAAAAGCAATTGATTTTATTTTTAGTGCCGCAACAAAAATAAAAATAAAAATAAAAAGCCTAAACAACAGAAGCAGAATCAGAATCAGCATCTACAGCAGCAGCAGCGTTAAACGTTTTTGAAACTGAAAACTGTCAACAAAAAATAGAAACAAAATAGAAAAAACGCCACGCAAAATAAAATAAAAAACACACACACAGCAACTATAGAAGCTAAAACTAAAACTACAAACTTAACGCATTCGGCATTTCGAGGAAGACAGAAAGGCGCTATAAAAATAGCTTAATTAGCCAATGAAACAACAACAAAAATCAATTACAAAAATCACACACAATTGCTAGAGACTTAACTTTTAGCGAAAAGTCAGAA
Source organism: Drosophila pseudoananassae pseudoananassae (assembly GCA_018153035.1). Taxonomy (NCBI): domain Eukaryota; kingdom Metazoa; phylum Arthropoda; class Insecta; order Diptera; family Drosophilidae; genus Drosophila; species Drosophila pseudoananassae. The sequence continues at coordinate 2,010,782 of JAECXR010000042.1, read as the reverse complement.
AAAATACTTAAATTAGTTTTTAAAACGAACCTCTTCAAGTTCTTGTTGTACTCGCAAAGTTGTTGTTAAAATTAAACAAAAAATAACTAAAAAACTAAGTTCAAGAAAAAGCATAAAAATTGTTGAATGAATTCGCGGTGCCTTTATTTATAGCAAGCATAACAAAAAAATAAAAAAAACAAAAATAAATTAATAATATACATACAAATATATATATCTATATACACTGCTACATGTGCTGTATATATACGAGGAAAGATATCTATGTAAAAAACCTATATAGATCATAAATATATATATTATAGACGAAGCAATAAAACGTAACGGGAACGTGCAATATTTTCAAAGGTTTAATTAATGAATTTCGATTGTGATTTAAAGAAAACAACAACAAATAACTAAACTAAGCAACCAAATCAAAAGTCACCACTCCAGTGAGAAAACTAATTTCGTTTGTTATTTAATTATTAATTAAATAATTGATTAATTGTTATTGTTGTGAGATTACTGCTACTCAAATAATTATTCAAAAAACACAAAATCTTACTTCGAAAAAGCATTAAAAAACTAAACAAAAAAGCCACAAAAAGCGACAAAAAAGCAAAACTACAAAAAACCCAAAAACTAGACATTTTTTTGTTCGTGTATAATCACAAAATTTCGGAAATTTTTATGAAAAAATGAGCGACAGGGAGCGATCGTCCCCAACACTGATCGAAACTGGTTTAAAAAACTTAATTGGCGGCCGTGATGGTAACTATCCACTGATCAGCGGCATAAATGGTGAGTTTTCATCTCGAAAGAGTACTTTCTTGTTTCTCGAACAGAACCCAGTGCCGGGCAATCTGTTCCCACTTGAAAAAGTCATAAAAAACAAATTATTTTCATTGATTGGTTCAACGCACGTCCGGAAATATGCAAAACAATCCACGGGGGAGGGATGGACGCTCCAGCAGGTCACGGAGCTCTCGGACACGTTTCGTACAATAACCCCAAATCCAAATTAATGGCAAAATAATGTTTAAAATAAAACCAAACATTTTTCATGTCTTGCCGAACATAAATCAATGTCCTCGAGGGGAGGGTGGGGAGCTACTAACGCCAAATGACCCATTTTGGGGGCGCCCCTTCGGTGGATCGAAGCCGAGTGGCCGCCTCTGAAGAGGTAATAGAAGCCCCAATCGTAATATCTTTCAATCAAAATCAAAATTGATAAGGCTATTAACCCGCCAGCGGGTTGCGTTACTGCGGGGTTGTTGCAAGGTTAAAGTACGGTCAGGCAAGTGTCACTCGCAGTAGTTTTTGGGGTCATTGAAGTACATTGAACGTGGGGTGACCCCTTCTTCCCTAGCCTCGATTAGCCCGCCAAGTCACTGTTATCAGTGCCTTAACCCATTGAGAAATCTGGGGCAGGAAAAAAAATCTAATTTCTTTTTAGTGTCTGGGCATGCGGTGGAATAATGTTTGAAGTGGAAATTTTTGAGACATCCACGAATTACAAAATGATGTCTTGACTTTCAATTGTGATTGTCCAGGGAACTCATTTCTTTAAAGTTTAAAGAATATTTTCTTGAGAAATCTTTGAAAAATCCATTATGGAAACGCCATTTATTTATCTGTTCAAGGCTGGCTCGTTTATCTTACTTTGCTGCAATTGTTATCCACTTTTCATTGCAATTTCAATTCCAATTTCTTTTTCCAAACAATTACACAGCAATTTTGCAGCACCAGCTTGCTCTGCCAACCCACCCAGTGGGGTGGTGGGGCAGCCATTTGCATAAGAAAGGAATTGGTCTTGACCAGCATATGGCTTCAAAACTAAAGAATTGCATATCTGTGGGAGCAAGAATTCGATTCAAAATGCATTTTAATTCTCCATTATCTGTATGTGTGTCAGTGTGTGTGTGCTGTTGCATGCCACAAGCCACCAACCACCCACCACCACCCCGTTTTTGGCCTGCGGCAGCGTAACCAGAAATCAATAGCATAAAAGCAGAACGAGAAAATTCCATTAAAAAGTGTCATAATCGGTCAGCATAATGAAGAGCATTCCACAGCCTATGGCCCCCTTTCTCCCCCCTCTTTTTTTCCAAGCCACGTTCTCAAGTCGCTTTCATAAATCAATAAGCGGAAACCCGAGCAATCAGTGGGCCTCCCTCCGTCTAGCCGAAAAGTGGTATTTTCGATTCTTAATTTATTGTAGCATAACTTTTGAGGCTGGCCTCCATTTCTGTTTGATTTTTTTTCCTTTTCTAGCTTTTCTGGATTTCTTATCAGCGTGGCGATGTTGTGTGTTAACAAGTATTTGATTACCGCATTAAAACAAAAAGAAATACAACAAAACTGGCACTTAATAAACCTTACTAGTTAAATACTAGAGGGGGGTGGTGGCCGGAGGGGCGATAAGCTGCAGATAGCCAGGGGCAAGTGTAAAGAGTGCAGAGGGGAGTCAAGTCGAGGGAGCGATAAGCCAACAAACTAAACTGGGAAATCTTACATGAGCACGAGAGTTGCAAGAGGGGTGGAGATAAGATTGCCGGACTTGCCTTTGAAGGAGTCACTCACTCAGGCACTCTTACACTCACTGAAATACCCATAAATTCTTCGAGTGTAAGATCATAAAGTCTGCGTGTGTCGCTCTCGAGTACAAAGCTCAAAAGTTGGTCTAACTTGGTATCCCCTGATAAGAGCAAAGCACTTCTTGTATCTAGCCATGATTCAGCTTGAATCTGAATAAGTGACTAACGAAACAGAAATCTTGTAAATTAATTCAGAAAGCTTATTAAAATGAAAACTATAGCGATTGCCGTCACCTATATTTAGTTCAATTGAATTATGAAACAAAATGAGTGCATTATTTCAAGTGGAATTTAAAATGCTATCTGCACTCTTTGTCAGCCTGATGGGCAATTATATTTTATTCGATTTGCATGTCAATGTTGCATAAAACGAAGCGCCGCCAACTGGCATAAATAAGTGACAGCTTGAATGGTTGTTTGAGCGAGTAAACAAGCCGAGTGTTGTGGGGATTTGGTTATCGGCACATATGACCCCCCGGCCATAGTTATTGATTGCAAATTAGCAGCTAATCATTAATCTAAAATTTATACTACAATGACATAATCCGCAACCCCCCAAAGGCGTCGAAATGATTGCAAGTGTGAATTAATGATTTCTATAATCTCACTGGAGTGTCCCACCTTCTTCTTGGTAGGAGATTATAACTGAAAATCCGGTTCCACCCTTATGGAAAAGTTTGTCCATTTCATTGATTCATTGGCTGGATCCATGCAATTAAAAGTTTTAATTGAAAAACCTGCCTTCAATGGCTGAGGCTTCAGAAGAACGAGGAGCCTACGAGGCGTATGAGCAACGTGTTTATTTTTTGCACATTTATAATTAAGGCAAATGTGTGAAAAGCTCATACTAGAGAAACATCAAACAAAAGTTGCCACAAAGTGTGAAAAATATTTTCATAAATACACATACATATATCCATCCACCTTATAGCCATTGCAGTTGCAGGCGAGGAACGCTGGCGTGCGAATTTGTCATGCTCCGAGCAGCTGGTGGTAATTTTTTTGTTGTTCACACACAGATTGCGGTCAAACAATGTGTTTGTCAGTCTATTTTAAACAATCTCGATGCGTATCAAAATTTATACACATTCCTGTATATATTTTAATATTTGCATATTTTAAAGGCTTTTATTTAAGGCTCTTTTCGAGTTCGAGTGTGGGAAAAAATGTTTAATCAATTTTTGCTGACTTGCCTTTTAAAAAATGTAGGAAATTATTTTCTGGCATTTGGCCATGCCAACGTACTACATACACACCCGTGCATGGGAGCGTGTGTGTGAGTATCATCCGCAGCAAGGACGTCGTACCTGGCAAAGGCAACACAGTTTGGGGCAAAAGGAACAGAAAAGCAAAAAAAAAGGAATCAAATTAAGGTTAAATACCACAAAGCGAGCATACAATCACAGAGAGCCGCACACACACCATTTTAGAGCCTGCATGGCAGGTTAAATCTGAAACTAACACAGCCGAGCCAACCGGGCGTATACGTGTCCTCATGGCGGCGCCTGAAAGCAGGCAACACTTTTTGGCATTTGCCGCCCGCTGACTTTGCTTGCTGGTAGTTGTTACTTTTGTTGTTGCAGCTCCTTAAAGTTCCTCGTAGGCGTTGCCACCGGAATTTCTGTTGGCAAAATGATGGACAACAACAACAATATAGTAGTAACAAGAAGAAGAGGCAGAGTGGCACACAAAACAAACTGGCAGGAAGTTGGAAAACAGTCACGAAACTCAGCCAGCAAAATTGAGCACTAAAAATAACAACAGCAACAGCAACAACAACCACTTGGCAGTGAGGAACGTGGAAAGCACTAAACCATTCACAGTTCGTGCAACATTAATAACAAAATCCATAAATGAAATAATGTTGACTTCATTTGTTTGCCGATGACGTCAAAAAAAAAACATCGAAAAATGGCAGAAAAACGAAAAGGAAGCCCAAAAGGAAAACTCAAATGGGAAATAGAAATGGCAATGGCAACAGAAATAAAAGGAAAGGAAACTCAAAGTTCGCGGAATGCCTAAAATCGACAAAATACAAAGGGACCCAACCCAACCACCCACCCACCCCACAAAAAAAAATCATATACATTCGCGGATATATTCCCTTCTTCCTATTTCTCATTTTTGTTGTTGTTGCCTTTCTAACGGCACACAAAAGACACACAGACCTACATATAGAGTAGTTCCTCCTGGCAGGACACCCCCACCCGGTACACAGATTTGAGCTGTGGAATGTGCTGTCCTGGACCTCCCCCCGGTTTTAGAACCCTCCCCGGCCACCCTTTGTGGCACAGTCATGGCTTGAACATGTGTTGGTTGTAAACAGGAAGCAGCAGCAAAAGCCGAAGCAGCTGGGGCCTCAAAATAATACTCGTATCCGAGACCAAACAAACGAAACGAAGAATGTTTTTGCCACTCTGCCGTGGAAAATGTAAGGCCCCCTCTTGGCCACCGTCCCTCTTGGGTAGAATCTTCTTCTTGCTGCTGGCCAGGCCTAGCATGTTGCAAATGTCAAAGTAGCAAAACCCGGAAATTCGAAGGACATGTTCGAAATACGACGCCCACACACCAGAGCAGCGCCCACTCAGTGAGCGGCAAGCGGCAGCCAAGAGAGAGTTGGAGAAAAGTCTCCAAAGAGAGGCTGGCATGCGCAAGAGACCGCTCCCTCTCTGAGAGAGAGAGGTCTGTGGCGAGAGCATGTCTTTGAATTTCACTTACGTTTTTGTTTTCATTTTGGCCGTAATTGTTATTGTCTTTTATGAGCCGGTAATGCCAGGCTGGCTCTCTTTCCCCACTCTGCCCTCCCCCCGCTGTTGACAATCTTGGCAAATGTAAGCCAAACTAAAGCATCTTAAGCCAAGTTAGCGTCTCTCAGGTTTCTGCTTGTTGTTTCAACTAACACTAACGCAACACCCAGCTTTGCCTTGGGCCCTAAAATCCCCCAGAGTTTTGCTATTTTCCGCCTCTGCCTTTTGGCAAAAAGCGTGCCTAAATTGTTAAGACTTGCCTCTGCGCTGAACTCGATCACGAGTTTCAGTTTAACAACTAACAAAAAAATTATAAAAAAATATAAAAATCTTTTGTGTAAACAATGTATTGGTTTTTAGCATTTAATAAACTAAAGGCACGAGGCACCATTCCGGAGCTCTATGATGAAATGCCTGTTATGATGCACGGTGACACTCGGCGTATACGTAATATTGTTCAAACAAGCTATACCAGCTTTAATAGCTTTACTAGCTTTAAATAATAACTGCAAAGTAAATATAAATAAAGCTGTATCTAGTTACATATTAATAGTGTATCCACAGCCGCAAGGCAGATTTTTTTTAGGAAATGCACATTTTTTAGGTTAATCATACGCCCCGTTGTCCGCAGCGACATTCACAAAGCTCTTGACATTTGACAAATTACCCTCGGCCAGATTATATTTTAAAAATACGCGGCACACTATCAGAAGCATTTGAATATTATTTTCCAAGCATTTTCCTAATCAGTTTCCACGCGGGTCAACAAAAATCAAACACCTCCGGCTTTTCTTCTAACATAATCAGATTTTCTTTTCCAATTTGTATTTTTTTTCTGGCTCTGCTGACGTAGTTTAGCTCGCCGATCATGTGCCGAATGATGAGCAGTAAAATAAAATAGAAAAGGAAAAATATTTCGAAAGAGAAGGAAAAACAGACAAAAAGAAAGCATGAAAAATGATTTCAAATAAACATTCTCAACTAAGAAATGGAAAATAGTAAACATTTTGGTTTCTCAGTTTTTAAAAACGGTTCGCCAGCGAAAGAATAGGAGGAGAACTAAATTTAGAAATGGAAATAAATGAAAATTTCTGCAACAAGTAATTGCAATATGGAGCGACTTGGCAGTCTTGGCAGACAAACCCGCCCCCAACTACCATCCCATCCACAAGAATATCCATTAGCTTAATTTACCTTTTAAAATTGTTTTCATTCCCCCGAGCATATTCGCTCGTTTTATTTTTAATTACACGAAAATATTTTTGGAAATGTTTCGCTTATGCAGAGACTACATAGAATTTGTTCATTTTTCTTTTTTGGTTCAATTAGCGTTTGGGGTTTATTTTCTTATTGGGGGTCTGCTGACGCAATTATCAATTGTTTCCAGATAAACACAACTATATATTCCCTTTCTAAAGTGCCTGGAACAGTTTTTGGACTTTGTTGGCAACAGCGATAAGCACTCTGACCTTAATTTGTAGAAAATGGCAAGGCAAACACACAGTAGTGCCAAAAATTAAGTATTTAGAGGAGGAAGTTGATCGATATCAGAGTTATTTTTTGCCATACCATTTAATATGGCTTTTTAAGAGCTCTCAGGCCCGGCTAAGCAGGCGTGGATCAGTGGAGTTAGTTTATTTTTCTGTTATCACCGGCGTGTGCATTGCATGTTTATTGATTCTTTTATAATTTCCAACGCTGATATGACATTCCCAGGAATTACCTAAGAGCTTTTTTATTATATATAGATATAGAAAAGGCTAATTACGGGCTCATATATCTTAACAGTGGACGGCGTGGTCATTTTAGATTAGAATTATGAATTAAACTTCCTGATGAGCTGGCCAGTGTTTTAGAAAAAAAACATTGTAGTTGTGGGTATAATTCTCCCCCTATTCAACTTCAATAAACATTATACCCTTATCGTTGCCATTAAACATACATACATCGATCTTTTTAATCGCCCTCGGTTCGCATTGAAATTCTATTTGTTTTCTTGGCTCGTTTGTCATAAAGACTTGTGTCAGCGGCTTTTGTTGCACAAACAATTCGATTCCCTTGGATATGGACAGGCTGTAGATATAGGTTCTTTATCACTGGATGTTTATGATAAATCAAATCGCCGGAATTGTCAGTTTTTATCAAAAACCAAACAGAAATCAAGCAAAACATTCCCAGACATTTCGGCCAAAAAAAGGGGTCTTGCAACCGTATTGTAAATCATTATGTCTTGGGGTTTGAAGTTTATTTTCCTATCAATGGATATTATAAACAAAATATGAGTACTATGAGAAAATGTTCCCTAGAAGCCATAACAGTATGGTTATTATGTGTGTATCCTATATCCATTATTGCCCACTACTCTGGGGTCCTGCCATCAAGTTTTCAATAAAAAAGCCCCACCCCCCGGGAGCTTAAAAAATTGATTAGTTTATAACGAAGGCAAATTGAGCTTTAATTTGTTTCCAGTGGGCTCCATGTGCGTGACCACAGTGGCGTTTGTGCTTCACATTGTACATAAGGTCATATCTGGAAGGGAGTAGGCGAGAAGGGCGGACGATTCAGGTCATAAGCAACAATTTGTTGGCCATTTGGCTAAAGATTGCACTGGGAGTGCTAGACGAGACATTTTGTGGCCCGTCGATTAATTATTCAAGTCTATATTATAGCTTACATACTCGCATATAGCCCACCGCCCTCAATCATTTCTGAAATTGAAGGCATATGGGAATGGGAATGGGTATGGGAATGGGAATGGAACGGGGAAGGGTTTTATATTTGGCTTTCTTTGTTGGCCTGCTCTGCAATTAGTTTGGCTTGCATTCGCTTGACATTTTGCCTGGCCCCTGGCCCACACCCCCCACCGCCCCCCCGATCCATACTATGTATGCACTTCTCATTCGGCAATATCTCGTGCATTCGCTTTTGTCAAATGACATTTCTATTTCTTCTAGTAACTCATACATAGCCATCGGCTGATACATATTCGTGTGTTGCCAGGAGGGTCTATATCCCCAGTCCCCCCTCCCAGCCCCCTCTGCATAGTCTGCCACTAATGTGGCGTACGTTTTTTGGCCAACACTTTATCAAGATGGCAGACGCCTTGGCTTTTGGCCAGAAGTGCACACAAAACTACAACATTCTACCAAAAGCCAAAAGCCAAACGAAAAGGGGTAGCAGCACACCTTGAGCTGGCTCGGCCAGTGATGGGGCGGGGAGTGATGTTATTACCAAAAAGTCAAAAGCCTCTCAGTTGGCTCAATTATCTGAATGAAATTATTAAAGAAATTTTGCAAAAACCACCCCCCAAGTGATGAGTCATCCGCTTTTCTTTCTGGCTTTGTTAACAGATTTGTTTTCCTTTTTGGAATTATTTATCTTGGCGCAATTTTTCATGGCAGAAGAAAAGATAGAAAAGTAGCAAAGTGGTCGAGGGCAGGGGGGACCTCGTCAGATTTTTTGTCGCTAAATCAGCCAACCCCCTTTCAAAAGTTGGCCAACTGGGCGACAACATGTGCCATTTGTCTTAACCTTCAAGAACATTTAGACGTCATTCATCTCTCATAATTTTCGTGTGCTTTTCTTTGACTTTTTGTTATTCTTCTCGCTTGTAGATTGGAATTGGCTTGCTTCTTACCACCCCAGAGGATAACTTTCCCAAACGAGTTTAATGATTCTTGTTCCGGGTTCCCAGGCCAAGAGACAAATATTTCTTCCACTTGGAAACCCTCAACAAGACCCCTCTGTTTTCTTTTTTTTTGCCTTTTGTTTCTGCTTTGGGCCATAAAACTTTTCGATTGTGGACCGTCAAGGACGTTGATAAGATTCTCAATTTGTATAATGTTTTTGGCTTCAAAATGTACATAGGTAATGTTTATGGGAGGAAATTATAAAAATGGTACAAAGTTCTCAAGAAATTAAATTCGAAATAGTATTCAGTGGAATCATTGAACTAGAACTTTGTCAGCACATCTCATAAATCACTGCGTGACGCAGTTCGAGCGGAAAGTGTCCCTGACTAACATCTATATCGTGTCTATAGCCCCCGAGTTAATCCGCCATCAAAAATATGTGTCAACAGAGCCCCAAATAAATTCCGCAAAATTCATAAAAAATCCGAGCAGCAGACCGCTTAACATTAAATAATAAAAATTCCAAAATGGACATTAGATAAATTTGAAGAAAAATCAAAATTGAAATATCCACTCGCCTGCAATAAAGTGAGAAAATTTGTGGTTTGATTGTCTTGATTACAGTCATCATCCGCCGGCAGGCACAAGCTGATTACACTACATGAGCACTACATCTATTATATATACTAATATGTATAATGGTCGTGTAGGTATAGTTATAGATATGGCAGGAGAATACCAGGCCGCCTCCTGGCAGGGGGCCAATAAATTAGGCTGAGCAAATGAAAATGAACAATGAAAGCCCCACACACACGGCCCCTTACCCATAAAGGCTGATCGGCGGACAAGGTGTTGCACTCTCCACAAAAAGTGGCAACAATGTCACCCGAATTATTCGAGATTTTAATCCAAACTACCTACTTATTGGCCATCTGATTTATTTTTCGGGGGGACACGTTTATGGACAGTTTGTGCAACAATGTCTGTAGGCTTGTATCACTAATTTATGGTCGTAACTGGGTTTCAATGGATCGTAAATAATCCCCGATTCGAGTGGCTCTCGATAGTTGGGTGTCGCCGTCTGGATTTTATTTTTTGTTATCGGCTATCAGTTTTCGCTTTTTTAGTTTAGCCAAGTCTTTATGGCCTCTTATATGGGTTATATATATTTAAAGTGATGGATTGGGATTTCAGACACAATCAGAAATTAATTTATGGCCGCAGAACAGATTAAAATTTCTTCAAAAATAAAATCTAAATGATGATATTATTTTTTATAAATTTTCAAATTAAATTTGAAATATATCTACAAATCTGGTTTTGTCTGGATGTGGCTTATAATTTTTCCTCTCAACAGCTATACTTTTCGTTCAAATATTTAAGTATAACTTGCACAACGTTTTTCGCTTTAAGCCAATAGTATTTGCATCGATAATCTCTTGGGCAAATACGATTTAAGTTCATTGGAATGACTTTTGGGCTTATTTTCTACACTTACATCCTCACAGAGCCTCAGACTGGCATTGTTCTTGGCCATAATAGTGGCTGTCAGTTCTGACACCTCGATATATGTAATATTTGCCCAGTCAGGCCCGCGCCGCTTATCTCATTGTGGGCCCTGCCGCGGGGCGTTCAGCCCGACTTGATGACTACTTTGTCTATTTACCCTATTCGCCAGATTAAAGTGTCACGAGTGTTCCACAGTGTTCACTGGCCGCCCGGCCTCCATCCTCTTGGCCAGCCCCTCGCTTTCTGGCCAGCTCCTCTTGTCATCTTCGCTGGCTCCTCTCAGGCCCCTTGGGTCTCGTTGTCAATTTGCGTTTATTAGATGCACACGACAGGGAGCGGGGCTTGAGACATGGATACCTGGTGGGTCAGGTGGATGCACTGCGAGAAATAGAGACTCAAATGATAGTCATCTAATCTATCCAAGAATGATTCCAATCTCTCCCTAAAAGGATGTACACAATCTAACCTGTAGAGGTCTTTTAAAAATTTCAAAGAAAATAAAATCCAAACCTTAAAAATCCTAAAGCCCCTTAAAGATTAATAATTGAAGATTAATTTTACACTTGAATTATTTTCTCAGTGAGAGAAGAGCAGTTAGGTGGGTGGTTGGGCGTTATGGTCCAGATGAGCCAGGTGAGCCAGGTGTAGAGGGCTGGGGTCACAGCTGGCGGACTCATATGTATGTATGGACGTGAACAGCAGCTCTCGAGAGCAGCAAGGCGTGCTCAACTATTTCCAAGACCTGAACCCCCCCTAAAAAATACCCCCCTTTGTGCTACACACATGCTTTTTATTCAATTAACACGCCGAGAAGAGGCGAGCTGAGGCTGAGAGACATGCATTAATTTGAGCCAACAACAGCAGCAACACAACGAGCCGAGGCAGCTGCCAAAAAATTGACTTAATTTGTTAGGCAAACAAAGAGGTGAGCGGGGAGGAGGGGCACATCACGAGCGGTGCCACAAAAAGGGAGGGAGTTGGGCGGCATAAAGGGGAGGCGGACGGGTTCTAATCAAATAGCAATCGACATATTCTGTTAATTAGCTTGGCAAATAAAAAAGAAACTCTTACTTTTTTGCACTCGAGGAGGGAAATAATAAAGTAAATTGCCAGGCTTTTAAAATAAAATTTAAGAGAAGGGAAATAAACTTGTATCCTAACCGAATATAGGCATATACTCTATACATTTTATAAAATTATAAAAGATATAAGTATTGAAAAGAAATTATTTTCAAGGAGAGGTATTAATTCTAACATCTATCACCAGTTTTTTACAAATATTTGAATAACAAAACGAGGGTCAAAGTTCAATTGCCCAGAGCTAGGGCTTGGGTATCAAAAAGTGAGATGCAAACGCATTCGTCAAGTGGCCACTAAAAAAAGGAAGACGAAAATTCAAATTGAAAGAGCTGCTGCAAAAAAATGAAAGAAAATTTGCATAAGAGACTGCGAAACGGTTTTGATGAAAGTCGATTCATGGCTGGCCTTTCTGGGAGGGGGAGAGGATGGAGGAAATTGTGGGGTTGCGGATGCAGATGGGTGGGGCTGGCTTCGGGGCACTCTGGGCGGGTGGGTGTATAGTGTATTGTGTATGCCCCACTCAATTCATTGAAAGAAACAAAAAAGAAACACTGCCGGACAGAAAACACTTAAAGCAGCAATGAGAGCAGCAGCAGCAGCGACAATGTTGGACCCAGAACGAAGAAAAACAAAAGGGAAAACTGTAAAATGAAAATGCCACCCACCACCCACCCCACTCCCATCCAGACCAGCTAACGTCCTTCAACCACCTACAGTTTTCCATCAGTCTGGTGTCGCTTCATGGTTTGCTTCATTAAAATTTGGTTTTCATTTCAATTAAGTTGTGGTTTGGTTGGCCAATGCCGGAAAATGGCGGGGAAATCAAAGCAATTGTTGGTTTTTCGCATAAAAGAATGAAGGGAAATGCCTGTGGCGCGAAAAAGAAAAGTGTTTGAGGAAGAAAATGTTGGTTTTTCGTTGCCAGCGAAGCCTTTTCCGTGTTTCTGAAAGAAAATGAATAAAGGATTCTCAATTCAATGAATAAATCAAGCAATTAAAAATATTGATTGAAACCCGAAAAGCCACTTAAATAAAATACCAATTTCAACTAATTTGCTGGCTAATTAATTTCTAGTTAGCTTAAAAGATTCATGAGGGGATTTATGGGCCAACAGCGAAATATACAAGTATTTTGGGAAAAAAACAACATTTTTCCCGGGCCAAGCCAAATGGGAAAACAGCCTAATGGGAAAAAGACCGCCCACTCGAAAGTAAATACAATACACCTGCCACGTTGAGGAAAATAAAAGTTTGCAATAAAAACTTTAAAGAAGAAATGGCATGAAGACCAACTGAGATCTGTCTGTGTGGACGAATATGTTTTTGGAATTATTTCAAAATTTCTGCCAAATATGAAACACAATTTTCTGGCCTCGGCAGATGGTCTGGGAAATTCAATTTTTGCCTTTGATCAAAAATGAAATTGCATTTGGGGGGATGCGTGGGAGAGATCTATTACTATGAAATATTACAACTGGGCGAGATGGGCGCACAGGGCGTATGTGGAATGCGGCTTCCTCTAATCATCTGCCAAATGGCGAATATATGTTTGCCAACTTAATGAGCTAATAAAAATGCACACCACCCATTTTTCCCACAGCTAAATCAATAAAAACATTATATTTGTTTTAAAAATGTTTTTTTTTTTTTTACTATTTTTATATTTTTATCATTTAAGTGTTTGCATTTTTCTTGGCACTCTTAAATGGTTTCCCAATTGCAATTATTGTCGGGGCCGATGTTGTTAATTACTTGGAAAAGTGTCAAAAAAGAAAAGTGTGATGAAAATAGTCTCGTACCAAGAATGTGCATTTCTGCTGTTTTTTTTTTGACATTTTGGCAAATGAATTTTATGTTTCAATTGATTGCCATTTGGTTTTCAGAGCACTTTCTTACCTTTTATCATGTTTTCCTTTTCACCTTTTTTTCTAGACATGAAAATTCATGTTTTTCTTGATTGGGGTTTGAGTTTTTTTCGAATAGAATTCTTAGAATAAAGCTCAACATTTTTAGAAAATGTCTTAAATATTTTACCTTAATTACCTGGCTAATATGTCTGTATTTTAATCAAGAATTTCTTTTATTCTCTTTACAGGTGAGTTTGCCAAATTACACATTTGTATTTATTTTCTTAAAATTCAATAATAAAAGGGTGAGTAATTCCTAATGAAAAATGATTAAAGCTTGAGGGGATTTTTATTAGAAATATGCAATCATGCGAGTCTCGAGATGTCATATGACGTTATAATGCCAAAAGTTATAGTACCAAATTAAAATTTATGTATGCTGGTGCTCTAAAAAAAGAGACTTAAAATTTAAAAAAATGTACTTTTAATTTTTAAGGTCGCCATGTACTACCTACCTCCCTTTATCCAAACATTTCGTTTCTACTTTCAACTTTATATGCTAACCGACAGCTTAGTTAATTAACACTCGTCGGCAATTACAAAAAAAAGAACAAAACAACAACAATAAATAGCTCAATTAACGCCACTCACAGGGGCGTGTTGCGAGGCTTGGGGCATGAGGGATGTAGATGCAGCGGCTACAAATTTTTACTAGTACGAAGTAGTTTTCATGTGACCGACAATTTGAAAACCCGGTTACATCATTTCTGACAACAAAGGGTTAATTTCCATTACGAGCTTATTGAGAGCGAAACGCAGGAAGCTGTCATTGAGTGAGTTTTTTGTGGAAACAATTTGTTCGATCATCACATGAAATACTGCCGACCCCCTCCCAGTACCCGTACAAGTACGAAAATATAGCCACACATATATTTAAATATGAAAATTATATTTTTAGTTGTTAGGGCGTAAATTGAGTAAAACCGACTCGCGTGGAAAATGCCTTTGATTTTCGGTTTTACACATTTTTAGAACTGTCAGAAGACAAAGTGTCTAGAAATTCCTTCGCTGCTCACAAAAAACTACATAAAATGGAATCTGAACACAAAAATACGCTTAAATACAAATGTGTGTATATGTATCCCTAGGCTACAACTTTCTTGATGTTTAAATTATTGGGATTTGGCTTTAGAGCAGCTGCCTCATTTTAGTTTTTTGGACAGTTTTCCAAATTCTAAGAGTTGAAAGTAATTCGGTAAAGCGCCCTCTGGCGTCTGCCACTGGCAGCCATTGCAACCATTGACATTTTCTGAATGAATCGCGTTTATAAATAAACACAAAAAACTATTTTAATTCATGCCTATCAAATAATGTTTTCGCTCTGGTTGGCTCAAATTGGGTTAAGTGTGGAGGGACGTACTAAGTGTTGGTAATTTCATTTTTGAAAATAAATAAGAAAATTAGCTAGATATAGCTTGATATTACTGTTATGAATGTAATTTTTTACAAATTAGACTCAAATCATTATAAGAGCTATTAACTAAAGTGACTCACAAATAATTAAATTTCAGTGACAGTTTCATTCAAAAATCTTTTGAGATATTCGATCAAACCTATGAGCTCATAATTAAAACATTCTTCTTTATTTTTTGTAATTTTGTAAAAGATTTATTTTCAAAGAAGAATTAATAACGTTGGTAATTACCTAAGATTTTATAGCTTAAATCTAAAAATATACATAAAATCATCCTTTTTTAACAGGATCTATATATCCTGGATCTATAGGATCTATATATCTATAACAGGATATATATATACTTATTTTTATATTTACTTACTTATTTTTAGAGACTTTTATTCTTCTGGCTCAGAAGTTTATATTTATTTTTACAAAAAGCTTCCAAAATTGTTCCAATAAAACATACCATTTCAACCACTGTGCTTGAAAGCTTTCCACTTTGTAGCGCCCTCTGGCGGCTGCTTGGTTGAAACTGCAACGCAAAGCTTAGCCCCCAAAAAGCTTAGCGTGCGCTTTCGTTCTCTTTGGAGCCCGCGCTCTCTCAGTGTCAGTTCCAGTTCAGCGTCGGCTTTGCTTTTTTTGTTGCAGGCAACTTGTCTGGCAGTCGACTGCCCCCCGGCTCCGGCCCCCCACAAAGCCTGGACGCCACCCGCCCCCAGCAGACTATTCAAACATTTTAGCTCATCATCGGGCGAGAAACTGGTGGCTGGAACACGTGCACCCTGTCGTCTATTAAGCGCTTCCCCGGACATTGCTCATACGCCGCGTTGACAATTAAATCGAATTTTTCGCATATTTGGCCTAGACCTGGCCTACCACTCGAATTGAAATAATAAGCCACCACAGCTGCCGGCTCTTACCTTTTTCATCTCCCGCTCTGGCGACTCTGGCGGGGTCACATGTTTGGCCAGGCGACGTCAGCAGCAGCGCTGCGATTTCTTTTCTGCCTTTTTCTACTCGAATTTCAAGTCCAAAGTGCCAGGTGATAGGACCAGAAACAGGGGGGTTCTCCCCACCCTCCCCACCATCGGACATCTCCTCTTTAATTACGTAAATCAATTCCCGATTGCTGAACTTCAACTTTGTACCTGATTTCCTTCTCTGGGGTAGTGTCTGGCTGGGGAGATATTGTTGAGTTTATTGGCTTATAGTGTGGGTTGATAGTGGTAGTCGGGCCAACCGGTATTGGCCAGGTCTTCTGCTGATAAGCTGCCCGCCTTTTAATTTTTATTTCCCGCTAACTTGTTCTAATAAGACCATTAAACTTTGGATATTTTAATTTAAGTAGGAATGTGGTTTAGATAAGGAAGGTGGTGTAGATTTGGTTATAAAATCTAAAGGGAGGGTTTTCTGCAATATACTGACCTATTCCAATGTAAAAAGAAATTATTTGATTAATTTTAATAAAAATTCAACTCTAGAAAGTTGTAAAAGCAAATATCTTAGGGCTATAAACCCTTTCTATATCTAAAGCCTAGAAGCCTCTCTGATCTGCTATCTAGGTCAACTGGTTGGGGCCTTCAACCAGCCAGTCGAGCTGTCGTAAAATGCGCTTAAACATTTCAGCATTTCTAAATAATTATTTAGCAAAATGTTAATTTACGACCTGGTGCACTAAACACGTGTATAATGACACGAACGTCGCCACACCAGAGCCCCACTCACAGCTACGAGCTTGGCGGTCTAGAAGCCTAGAACCCTAGACGGTCGGAACGGGAAAATGTTTGATTCAGCTCTGATTGGCCGTGGAAGATGCAAAATTTCCACAGCTGCTTCTACGCCCTCTACGGCTCTAAAAATTGCAACAAATCGCCATCGCCATCGCAATTGCAACAATTACTTTGTTTACTTTCTGTTTCTATTCCGCCGACCGCTTCCGATATTCATTCTGCACAATTTATTTTATTTTCATTGTCCTATTATTTTGTATTTTTTGTTGTTTATAGTTTTTGTTGTTCTTTCGGATGCAAGTGTGTGCGTGAGTCATTGATTCGATCTCTCTGTAAGTGTGGTTGTTGGTTTAAATTGCTATTTATAAACCCGAGAACGGGGAAACCAACAACGTCTTCGTCTCGTTGGGATTTGTTTTTGCGAGTTCTCCCGCTCTCTCAGGGCTCATTCATCCGTCGAAGCGCCAGTTGTCAGGAATATGTATCTGTGAGTACCTGTATCTGTGTCTGTGAGGGCGCGTACTCACAGTATAATCGCCAGCACTCACACTCGTCCACCCAACTGCAAACAGGGGCCGGCGCACGTGGTAGCGAAACGTGATAACACAAAATACAACAACTGGCAACAAAACAAACAGAAAACCTGACAACGCCGCACCACCGCTGCCGCCGCCGACCGCACAGCCGGCAGCGACTGCGCCGCCAACGCCGGCGCCGGCAGAGCTGCGATTTTCGCCCCCGTTTTTTTCGCCTGTTGCTCCGATTGGCTCGAAGCTGGCCGATGGCTCGGCATATAAGCCCGGCCAATAGCAGGGCCCGGCCACGCATCCTTCTGCCATTGGCAGGAGCCGAGTCCCGTTTCGGGACACGAAGCCTAAAATTATGACTTGTTGCTCAGCTCCTCGGCGAGGGGGATCCTAAAATAGGCGCCCCGAGCCACAGGGCGTATGCTTGATGCCCTGGAAAACAGGCAACTGAGGCATGATTTCCAGTCTGATTGTGTGGCTATTTCGATTGAAGGGTTTTAAGGGTGACTAAGCTTCTCAAGGGCCATAAAGGGTCATAAAGGTGGATTGTTTTCAAAGAAAAGTTTAAAATGGTTACTGGTCAGGGCTTTCAGTATTTATTTGTGAATAAGGGTTGATATTATTTCCAGAGTTTATATAATAAACTGAATAGCTATTTGCACAATCCATTGAAATAAAACTGGAAACTCCACAGCCCGGACTTGGCAAAAACCCCAAGAGAATTCCACGACCTACACCAATAATAAAAAAAAATACATTTATACATTAATTAAAATATAATATAGTATGTTAATAATTGCCGTAGAATAGTTGAAACATATTCAAGGAATTCCAAGAAAATTTCATGACCTACGGCAATTGGGTTCCGTTTTTAAGTGCACGTCGTATCTGCATCGAGTATACGCCCTGTGGAACAACTACGCAGTCCCTTGGTATTTACCGATCCACTCAAAAATGCCAAACCCCCTCAAATAGTGCTCCCCAGCCCTTCAATCTGCCAGATCTGCTTACTTCCAGTGACGCAGCGTTAATTAGTTGGTGGCACAGAGACTGTCTGGACGAGCTTCGGGCACATTACGCATACGTCACGTGTTGCAGACGCATCAGTGCCGAATAAGCCGAATATTAGCCACGCACTTGTCAGTCGGTGGCGGCGATACATATTTCTGAGTGATATAGTGGGCTATACCGAGTCCATTGTAACTGTAAATGAGACAGAGAGAGAGGCGGAGAAGCGACTGGAATTTTCGCGATATTCGCTTGTATCTTCATCTGCTTCCTATCTACCGGTGGGCCCTGTAACTGTATCTGTACCTGCGTATCTGTGTCTGTTAGAATGCCAACTGCAAGCGCACCGCAACGTGCACTTCTCTCCCGCTGGCTCTCACTCTCTCAATTAACTTGGCCGTGTGTGTGTGGCCGGTGTGTCCGCAACACGTGCTTAGAACTGTGCTAGACAGTGGGCTGTGGGTCATATTGAAATCCGCGTGACTTGCGCCAGCAGCGCTGCCAGCGTCGCTGCGGCTGCGACGCCCGCCTGGAACCCTTCATTCCAGCCCGGGCTAATATATAAAAATATATTTCGTTAAACAAATGCAGTGTAGGTGCGCAAATAAATACTTTTTGGTGATAAAAATGAGGAAAACAATTATTACAAGCGGGGGGAGAGGGCAGTTTTTCGGGGCTGCGCTCGCTGCCGCCCTTTACGTAAGTCGACTTACTTGCAGAAAATTGCAATTTTTTAGCTGGGAGAGCTGGCGACGCTGCCGGCGACCGCGACAGCGACAGCGACGGCAACTGCGACAGCGGCAGAGACAGGCCAGAGACGGACACCGAGACCGAGAAAATCGGCTCGGCCGGCATTCTGTCGCATCGCGTTCTCATGTGAAAATCGTCGTTGGTCGTTCCGTGTTTCCTTGTCGAGCGGGAAAGCCAAATTCCACCAGCAACTCGAGGAAAAACAAAACAAATTAATTGAAATTGATTCCGATTTTGATTTTGATTTCTCAAATGCATAAATAAATGCAAAAACAAAGTTCTAATAGAACTTTATGAAAATATTTTTAAAAGTTTCAAGTGAAAAAATATTGTGAAATACAAGCAGTGTGTGAAATAAAATTCAAAAAATAAAAACTAATTTCCAAAACGGATATATACAAATTGGGAAAAAAAGGAAAGATATTTCCCGAGAGAGAGAGAGAGTATCTCTAAAGTCTCGTCCAGCGGCGCCAAAGTTACGGATCCAATTTCCAAACAGTTTAATTTAATTTTAATTTTTCTACAAAACAACAAAAGCCCAGAAAGAAAACCCGAAAACCACCAAAAACAAAAACAAAAACCAAAAACAAAACCAAATGCAAAATACGATTTCATTTCTAAGCAGCAACAAAATCTGAGAATAAGAAAAGGTATTCCCACAAAAGGCTGAGATGAAAACCCCCCGTCTGAGAGAATCTACAAATAATTCAATTGATTTGGCAAAATAAGAATTTACTTTGTTTTCTAAAACTTAACATTTGATTTTTGAATAATATTTGAAAAAAGCAATCACGTAAAGCCTTTGTAACGATTCGATTCAAGATATCATAGATCTGGAAAGTCTTATTATTAAAATTAATTGAACTACGAGAAAGAGCAATATATATATGAACAATACATACAATGCCTTTTCTTATTCCCTATCTTCATGATCATTAATAAAAAATAATGGAAACTAAATAGGAATCACACAAAAATAGACGCAAACAAAGTGCATTTCATGGGCGAACGAAAAACAAGCACATCCACTAACAAACAGGAGCCATTGCCACTATCAGTCACTATCACTATCGAATACTCGAATACCTGTTCGTCACTCATCCCCAATCGCTTCCTTGTACTGAATCACTAGCCACATTCTACACCCCACGATCACCTGTTCATTAGCGACAACAAATCGGCTATCAATTGGCTAAAAAAAAAATGTGAAAAAATATGCGACGAAAAGTGCTCAACACTAATCTGGGTTTTCAAATGAAAGCACACTATTTTCAGATGTGGGCGATTTAGAGGGCACAACCCCCAGACCCTAAGATTAAATTCTAAAAAAAAACCAACTAACTAATTAAAAAACAAATAAGAAAACAAGAAAGTGAATAAAAACAGTGCTTTTGTGAAGAGACAATGCGCACAACTTTTGGTCGTGGCCCAAAGTTCATTCTGCTCAGCAGCAAGTTCAACCACGTCCAGCACAAGGAGGTGATCACCTAAGCCCCCCCACCCAGTCACCCCAAGCCCAGTGAGAGACCCAGTGAAGTCCCTGACCCAGTGCAGTACCCAGTGAGCAGACACTATGTCGTCGGACACCAACTCCTGCACCAGCTTCTTCGCCCAGGAGCATGCCAATGCCACCTTGTCGCAGTATTTCCAGCAACTCAACTCCCAGGTGGCGGCGGCTGTCACCAACAGCGGCAGCAGCAACAGCAGCAGCAACAACGGCAGCGGTGGCAACCATAACAACAACAACAACAACAGTGGCAACAACAGCAGCAGCGGCAACAGCGACAGCGGCAACGACGGCAGCATGACAGGATCTTCGGCCAATCTGGATAATCATCGCAGCAGCGTGAGCAGCAATGATTCGGGGAAGAGTAGTGTCGGAGGTGGCAGTGGCGGCGCCACTGGAGTGTGGGCCTTGCAACAGCAACAGGCGGCACTGCACCACCACCAGCAGCAGCAGCAGCAGCAACAACAACAACAGCAGCAGCAACACCAACAGCACATGCAGCAACAGCAGCAGCACGCACATCAGCAGCATGTAGCTGCCGTGTTGCAACAGCAGCAGCAGCAACAGCAGACCCATGGACTGCATCAGCAGCATGGACAGCAGCAACTCCACGGCCATACACAGCACCAGCATCATTCCCACCAGCAGCAGCAACAACAACAACAGCAGCAGCAGCAACACCATCATCAACAGCAGCAGCAACACGCTCAGCAGCAGCAGCAGCAACATCACGCCGTCCAACTGGCCCACACACTCTCCTCCGCAGCCGTGGCCGCTGCCGCCGCCTCCTCCAACAACGGCAACAACAACAGCAACAACACCAACCCCCACTCGATCTTCGGCAGCGGCAACTTCCACTACAAGACCAACAACTCGTGGACCCTGCCGACGCTGGCCTACCAAAGGATCTACCAGGACAGCCCGCACTATCAGCGCAACTCCTTCATGGATCCCCAGAGCAATGCCGCAGTGGCAGCAGCCGCGGCTGTTGCAAGCGGGGCACAGAACTCCGGGGCGAATCCCGGGGGCAATAATAATCCCTCTGTGGGCGGGCAGAATGGAAATGGTCCGAATCCCGGACAAAACAACACTGGGAATAACAACAACAATAATAATAACAGCAACAACAATGTATCCTCCGTGCAACATGTGGCAAATGCCGTGGCAGCTGCCGTAATCGCCAATGAGCATCAGAATCACTTGAACAGCCTCAAGGCGCGATTTCAGCCATCCAGTTCAGGTGAGAAGATGGAGGTGTTTGGATAGAGAAGGTCTTCTACTAAAAATTTAATTAATATCTAAAGATAACTGATTAATATTTTAATAATTAATAATGTTAATATTTTAAAAACATTAGCTCTATAATGGGGATTATATTTCTGGAAATCTTATAAACCCAAAGACTATGAAAGGTCTTTCCCAGAAAAGTCAAAAATCAATGCTCTTAGTCATTAATGATCTCAGAAAGAAATAAATATTTATTGATGAATATATACTGCACAGATTCTTGAAAATATAAAATTTATAGTCCTTAATTTTCATAAAAAGTTCCCTAATTATTTGTTTAAATATTTCCCAGAATATGTTATCACAGAGGTTTTTCTTAGGAACTTTAGACAGAAAGTCTTCAGAATGTAATCTTCAAATAGGACCACAAATTTCGAATTATTTTTGGATATTAGTTCGTATTATTCACCAATTTCGACTTATTCTTCATTACTAGTTTATATTAATCATTTCAAAATGTAATATATTTCTTCTTAAGTTTCGAATATGTTTTCCTTGAAATCCTAAAGTTCAAAGTCCCTCGCAGCCCTTTGTAGTCTCGCTTCAAATTAAAATAGTAAACAACTGATTAGATGTATGACTATGACTAGTTGTGTGAATTTTAATTATTTTCGAGATTGTTTCGAGGGGAATTTGAGAGTCTGGGGAGAAGTGTCGATACAGAAGAGTCTGTAGAATGTCTATCTGCATCCCGAGGGCTGATATCATCCGACGTCAGTGACTCGGAACTCTGAGCTTGTGAGTCGCAAATGCCAAGAAAAGCTTGTCGTGCACACGTGAGCTGTACAAATGAGAGACTTTATAGCATTTAAAATATATATACTGAGATATATATACCGAATGACGTCTGTGTCGGCCTGAATTGAATTTAAAATGTATCTACGATTGGGACTGCAGTTGCAATAGCAATCCCTTAGAACTTCTGCCTACCGCAAGGGAACTTTTATTAAACTTTGGAATTAATTTATATTTTCTTTTCCATTTACTTCCTTTTGATCAAACAAATAATTTGCGACCTAGGCCAAACTGCGTTTCAACGAAACTGCCTAGATTATTTTTTCTTAGCAAATAGCACAGTGCTGCTAAGTGTTTCTACCCACAATACACCCAAGTATCTTATCAGTTTACGACTCTCCCCCTGGGCTGTCGTGTAATTTATTTTCCTACGGGAGTGCTTGTTTTTCCCTGTTCGTAACACCAATTAGAACTGGAAAATTATTAGATTTTCCGTTAAATTGCAAATTTAATATCAATTATACATGTGTTTTTGGCATTTCGCTTGTCAAAGGGGCTCTGTATTTTTTCCGACTTGTCCTTTCACCCTTTTGATCCACTTTGTCGGTGCAGCTGGCATAAATCCTTTTGAAAAGCGCGACTTTGCCACCATTTTTCCTCTTTTTTCCGACAAACCTGACCTCGGTTGGTCAACGCTGAGAAATGCATTTGGTTTGATTATATTTCGGAATTAGGCTGATGAGATTTTTATGGCAGATGATATGGAAATGCACCTGCCAAATGGAAAATGAAAACAGGAAAATGAAAAATGAAATGTGTGGGTGGCTTACAATCATATGTACCTCCCCTTTTTAAAAACTCTCGATTGTTTTCATTTTTTTTGCTGGTGAAATGACCTTTTAAAGGCAGAATGAATAATTTGTATGAAATTGGCTGTGTGGGAAGCGGGAAAAGCTAAAATGGATAAGTGTCAGTGCTGGTGGGAGGGCCGCCCCATGCCCCATGCTTGGAAAATTTCCGCCACCCTTGACAAAACCAAATATCACTCTATTAATTCTCACCGTGTTCCATAATCTAGAATCTAGATGATTAAGCTAAATTGTATATAAATTTTAAACAATTTTTTCTCTTTTTTCTATCATTGCAGGTAAGCATCGTGTTTTGGATTGTGATTGCGATTTCATGTGAAATTGATTGTTTTTATGTTTTGCTAAACATTTTGCTGGTAAGAATGTGCTTTGTTTCATTGACTAACATTTATCGAGAAAAGGGGACGACTTGAAGAAGTGTGGATTGTAAGGGGATTCTATTCTACAAGTACCGGGTATAGATATTCGAGTTACGAAGGGACGAGGGTTGCTTGTAATGAAATCGTTCTTAAAATAAATATCTTAAAAGTTTATAAGATTAATGATAAACAGAATTTAATTTTTTAAGCCCCTTAAAATTTAAAAATCTATCCAAAATATGTTTTTACAAAAATAGAAGAAAACCCCACTGAAGCTTAAAAAAATCCACTCAAACAAATGAAACGAAAGCTTTGTGGGGCTTAAAACACTCAAAACAGAGCTGCTGCTGCCGGCGGCGACGCTGGCCGTTGAAAATCTGCTTCCGCATTGACGTCGACGCCGACGTGCGGCAGAGCAGCTCCCACGAAGCGTGGCTGGCAGAAGCAGCGACGAACTTTGGCAGGCTGCGCGAAAGAAAGTAAACAGGCGGAATGCGCAAAAAAGCGATGGACAAGAGGGGCGACGGGTGGCGGGAAAAGAGAGTGCTTTCATGCTTTCGGTTTCAAGTTTGGCTCTGACGCCGGCTGCGCAGTCGCCTCGGCACCAATTCGTGTGCTTTTTTTTTTAGCGTCTTGAGCGTTGAGCGCCGTTGTGGGGTCTGTGGGGTCTGGGTTTGGCTTTTTCCCTTCCTCGTCTGCGCTGCTGCTGCTTTCCTCTGCTTTTCTCTGCTGGTGGGGTCTGCGCGCGAAGCTGCGTTGCATGGCGCTGGCGACGCGCGCGTTCACTCAACGTTCGCAGTCCGGCGGCACCGGTTCGGTTTCACGGCTCTCCACCAAAACTGACAAACCAAAAACCGAATAACCCAAACCGAAACAAAATAAATTCAACCATCCAGCCCCCCACTCACCCGTTCGCCCGCCCGCTCGCTCACTCACTCACAAACACAACTGCAAGCCGAAAAGCCATAAAAAAATACGTATACGACGCGTGTCTTCGTCTTTAGCACGGCGCTTTCGAATTCGTGCGAACTTGTGAACTTTCGTTTCCTTTATTCGCCGTTATTTTCTGACCAAAGGAGCAGGCCTACCCAGCAGTCACCCCCCCTAACCAGGAGATCTCCATTGGAATTAAAATGTATTGTGAAGTGTTTTGACAAAAAAAAGTGAATTTTTGGCCAAAAAAAAAAAAAAAGTTTATTTAAAAAGATATACATAATACATATAGTGCTGAAAAGTTTGCCCACAAAAAAGTAATTAAAATACATTCCGAAAAAAACTAATAAAAGTCTGCCTAGAGAAATAGCTCTTAAAAATATATATAAATATAGAAAAGACAAATTCTTATCAAAAATAAAACAGATACCAAAAATTCCAAATAATATTTGGAATTTTTTATCAAAGAAAAGAAAGAATCGGATACTATATAGTACAGATAGCCCAAAGCCACAACAATATCAGCCACTATAGCGACGATCAGGCTAACAAAAACGCATAGCGAAAAAAAATAAAAAAAAAAAACATTTTGTTTAGTTTTTTGTTGTAGCCCGCCGTCAAGGTCAAACTTTTCTAATTCAGAAGCGAGGCGGGCAGCGAGGCAGCGAGAACGGAACCCCTTAACAAAACGAGGGCCCAGCCCCACAGCCCCACAGCCAAGCGCACACATACTAGATACTTAGGTACATAGATACATTCAAAGATAGATAGATAGAAAATAAAACAAAACGACGCTCAGTACGCGGAATAGTTGACAACAAATTGTAGCAACAACAACAACAACAGTAAAGCGTAATAATAGAAAAAGCAAACAAAACAAACAATAGAAAAAATTGCAAATGCAAAAAAAGCGACAAAAAAAAAAAAAAAAAAAAATAAAAAGCATTCTGAGTACTTTTCTGTAGATGTATGGGTGTGTGTAAGCTCGCTCTTAAAGCT
The DNA here is from genome assembly GCA_018153035.1 of Drosophila pseudoananassae pseudoananassae. NCBI lineage: Eukaryota > Metazoa > Arthropoda > Insecta > Diptera > Drosophilidae > Drosophila > Drosophila pseudoananassae. The sequence goes on along the minus strand of JAECXR010000042.1, from coordinate 1,985,225 downwards.
GCTCTCGTTCTAGCCAGCATAGTGGTTGCTATTGTTGTAGTTTTTGGCTAATGTTGCTGCTGTGCGGGTGATCGCAGCAACAGCAACAGCTCGTGCGATAAAAGCTTTTGAAAACTGCTACTATTTAGAATCCGATTCGCATTTCAAATTTCTTGTTAATTAAGTCGACAGACAGGCAGCAGGAAAAAAGAAACAAGAAACAGTGACGTGCAGCATTAAACATGGACTACTGAGTGATATAGGCCTTAAGTGACTTGCAATTGTACCGAAAGAGCCGAGGAAGTTGTGATCTCAGCAATGAGAATGGACTATCAAATGCCGCCGCCAGCACTGGCGCTACAACAACAGCAGCAGCAGCAACAGCAACAGCACGGCCTGCAACATCAACAAAATCAACTGCAACTGCTGCAGAATGTCCAGCAGCAGCAACAGCAGCAGCAGCAACACCAGCAGCAACAGTTGCTGGGCAACATGTCGCAGACAGCGGCCTTGCCACCGTTGAGCAGCTTGCCGTTGCACTTGCCACACTTGCTGGCCGGCAACAACAACAATGGCAATAATGTCAGCAACAACACCAGCAACAACAACCCCAATCTCAATGGCAACTGCAACAACAATCTGCTGCGCGGCAGCATGCAACACCAGCAGCAGCAACAGCAGCAGCAGCAACTGATCAACAATCTCAGCAACGGCAACAATGTTGCAAATGGCAGCTTGCCACCGCCAACGCAATTGTTGCAGCATCATCTGCAGCATCTGGCCCATGTGAACGTGAATGCGGCAGCTGCAGTGGTGGCTGTGGCAGCCAACAACCTGCAACAGCAACAGCAGCAACATGCGAGCAGCAATAACAGTGCTGCCAACAACAGTAGCAACAACAACAACAACAATACCATACTCAATCACAACAATCTCAATATCATAATCAATAACCATGCCTCCCTCAACAACAACAACAACAACAACAATAGTAATAATAACAACAACAACAACAATCCAGCCACACCAAATGCAAATCTCACGGCACCCAACAATGCCACGCCCACAGTGAACACCGCCTCAACGGTGGCGCAACAACAACAGGCGCACGAGAATAGTTTGGTCAACAGCCTAGTGGGTGTAATCAACAATAGCAACAACAACAATAATACAGCCAACAACAACAATAACAATAATAATAGCAACAATAATAATAATAATAATAATAATAATGGCACTGGCGATGACAACAATCGCTGGACGCAGTTCCAGGTGCAACAACTGTGGAAGCAACACGCCAACTATCTAAATGGTATGGATACTCAATATGTTTGCATTTCTGCTTGAAAATGGAAAGATGGATAATGGTTTTAGGGTTTTTATGAGGAATGTAAACAGAAGAGTCTATAAAAGATTAAGTATCTATTAGCTATAGCACTAGATACTACAGAGTCTATTTTACTTGATTTTTTTTTGGAAAGCAATGAAAGCATTTAACATTAATGGCCTTTTGGGGAATGGCTAGGCAAGATTATTAAAGCCTGGCTTATTACCTATGCAGTTGTTAACTGAAAATGGACGTAAAAGTAAAAGAAATAATGGAAGTATTAACTAAAGTTGTTTTAAGAAAATACATAGATGGATAGATTTTTAAAAAGAAACATAATTTTTTGAGAATGGCTATATAAGCTCTATGACTATAACTTAAAGATATATTATTTATATCTTATAAATAATATAAACTTTATATAAATAAATGTAGGTCTTACTTCCCCAATCTTTTATAGAAATCATCTATATAATGGCTTAACTTTTTATAACTAGAACCCCCAGATAGTATCCCCCTTTAACCGATGATGATCTTGACCTTCGAGTTCCTCTACTTCCTTGTCCCTACCCCTCTGCACCTCTGCAATTGATTGTACGCCTCGCTAATTATTCTCACCCCCAGGCCACCCCAGGCCCGGCAAACGACCCTGATGTGGTGACAAAGTCAGCTTAAATCGATTGGCCAACCGCACCACTAAATGGCCACTTTTATATTTGGGGTCTGTCCAATCGAGGAGACAACCGACACGACAAGGGGTGCCTGGTGGACTGCGGCTGCTCTATGGGTTCAGTGCTTTCTGATCTGACATTTCCGCGTGGGGTAGGTTAGTCCAAGTGGCAGGCTACAGCGGAGGCAGCCAGACTCGAGCCTCGAGTATCTCAACTTTCAAACCTTTCGGACTCTGGCTGACTCTGCTGGCTTTTCACAATCACTTTTGCTTTCGACTCCAGGCCGTGCTCTCGGCAAGGGCCAAAAACCAACAAGTTGTTCGGCGCGACATTTCCAGACAACTTTCGTTTCTGACTTTTCGGTGCTTTCCATATACACTATATACTATATATTTTTGTATATAAATATTCCGGGCAACTTTTATCTTTGTCTTTATTATAATAGTGTGTATTTAAGAGAAGCTGGCTCCGGCCTCTTGGCGCTTTTGGCCTTTTGTTGTTATCGGCCAGAGTTGATCTGCCAAAAAAAAAGAAAAAATTAAAATATAAACACAAAACAAGCAACAAAGGGCAGTTTTTTGTCCATTTCTGTTTGACATTGCGCCGCATAATTTATAAGTGTCCGGGGCAACAATATCAAATTCATAAGCTGCTCTTTAGCTGCCGAAAAATGCGTTTTTACTTTCATTGAGGCAAACGCCGACGCTTACAGAAACAACAACAGCAACAACAACTACTATATAAACAACAACAAAGGCAACATCAACATCAACAGCCACAACACAAGCAACATTGCCGTTGTCAGCTGCTCTGCCGGCTTAGCAACATCACCAAAAATTAACTTTCACTTTTTCGGCAGTTTTTAAATTCATTTCTTTCTTTTGCCTTTTTTTTGGTAGTTTTTGATATTTTCTGTGGCTCTGTTGGCTCTTCTTAAAAAAAAAGAGAAAAAAATATGTTGAAGGGTTCCAGTTCAGCTTAAAAGAGTGGGAAATAAATATAATTTTATCTTAATCAGAAAATGAACAATTTCGAAAGTTGCCAAAAACAATGTGTGTGAGCTAAAAGTGGGGGATTTTTGTTTAATATTTTCTCATTATCTAAAATAGTTGGGGATTTTGTTTTAAGGGCTTAGCTGGGAAGTAAAGTATTTAAGGCCTAATACCTAATGGTATCAAATTTGAAATAATTTATTAATAAAGAGGATAGGTTTTTTTTGAAAAGAACTATTAAGAAACTTTATTTACAGAACAGAGAAAAGTGGGATATAATTCTTAAAAGTATCTACTTTTAAGTATATGGTTTAAGCTTTAAATATTTCTTAAGAAGTAAGAATAGTTTATTTTCTCTCTTAGGTCACATTCTCTATCAAATAATGTAATAATCCCCCTCTACAACACTCACATTTCAAACATTTTCCTATCAATTTTTCCCCCTCGAAAGAAGCCTCATATTTCCCGAGACTTGAGCTTCTTGTGGCGCCTCAATCTCCGCATTCATGACTTCCTTTCGTTTGGTTTATCTCCCAGGGGGGAAGCTTACCGCTGCCAGCGGAGGTGCATCGCCAGTAGAAACATGTCCGAGGGGGATACCACTACCGACACTACCGACTACCTAGCAGTGGAAACCCCGAGGCGTCACACACTCACCCAGATAGGCGGCCTGCCAAAATGCAACGTATTACAGTTATTTCAATCAAAGCTCCCCGCCTAGTGGCTACTCGTCTTGGCCAAACGCAAGATTGTTGCCAATTTGTTGTTGTTTGGCACACACTCCGGCCCCCCTCAGCAGCCCCCTCGCGGCGACAAACACTGAAAGTCACACGAAACCGAAGCCTGGTTGCAGCGATTGCGCAACATGCGCCGCTCGTACAACGGTAAAACGTGCGAATTGCCGCGACGCGGCCAGGTGAGAAACTTGAATCAGTGAAAGTGGCCGAAAGAGAGCTTTTTGGTTCGGCTCGCAGCGCGGACCACGAGGCGTATGAGCGATCTGTTTCACACGTCGTCGCAAAAACCAAAAAAAAAAAAGACCAGAAGCACTTTGATTGAATTTACTGTGTTTTGATTACGACCACGCCTACCTCCTTACACTGGCACCCGCCCCTCACCCCCTCTGGAGCGTGCTCTGCATATTTGAGGCATTTTTTATTTGGGTTTCGATGTCTCTGGTTGTTCGTGTTTCAGTCGCTGTGGCTTATACGGCCCGAGTCTATAATTTGATAGAGTCAGGCCAACACGATACGATAGGTATGATTATCGGTTCGCTTCCTTATTTCTGCTAATTAGCCAACCGTTCCAGCTGCCGCACTACTTTGGCTTTCTTTCGAAGCGAAATTGGGCTAATGGGTTGAATGGAAAAGCCATGTAGCGAATTGTGCCGCAGACTCTGTCTGGGCCTTTTCACTTTCCCCGCTTTTCCAGCTCTCCGGCCAATTAAACTATTGCAAAATATCAAGCTACTCGCATGCTATATGCGGCTGTCTTTCATAATTTTCCATCAATTTCGTAATCACAAAGAAAGCGGTGCTTCGCCGTTAGGGAAATCGCATTTAAGGCAGCCAGTCTTCAGAAATGCCTTCTTGGAGAAATGGAAGAAGAATTAAATGGCACAGCTGGAGCTACAGATTGGTGGCTATACATTATCACGATTTTTCATGGATTTTGAGATTAAAGTTTCTATTATGGTTATGGTAATAAGAAGCGAAAACTGTGGCATCAAATATATTAAATGGATCTAATTTATAAATTTTATAGATTTATATATAATGGATGCTATAGGCCTAAGCTTCAATTTAATTTAATTATGAAATTTAATAAACAAATCATAAAAATATGACATGTCTTATTAATTTTAAAAACATATATCTGACTAGTATACTTATGAAGTTGAATACAATATTATGGAATGAACAGTAATTGCGTAAAAAAAATTAGAAACCGTGCAGAATTCAATTAAAAATCATAGATTTTTCGCCAAATTAATGGAAGAGATTTTTATTTAATACCTTACACCTAATTAGAGAGATATTACCTACAAAATAAGTGAGAAGATATGTACGGAAAATACACTTTTCCCAAAATCTCAGCCCAAAAAAAAGTACTAGTCCAAAACCTTTCATGCTAATAACCCGGAAATGAAAAGTACACTACATTTTCCCACACATAATTAATTCCACACCAACAAAAAAAGAGTAAATAGAAGAAATAAAACAAATACACACAAACAAAAACTAAAAATAGTCAAAAACTATAAAAAAAAAAAGTTTAAAAAAATGCAAATGAGCGCAAATACGGAATGAATTCAATGCACACCAAGCCACAAAGAAAAAAAACAGAAAAAACAACAAAAACCAAGCAGAGACAGCGCAACAATCGAAAGTGTTACACTTTCTGCACTTCACCAACAACAACAACAACAACAACAAAAGCAACAAAAACCGACTAAAATAACAACAACAAGCAATGGCAACAAACCATAAAAAGAAGAGTGCGATGTATGTACATAGCGTTCATACAACGATGTAATACAACGAAGCACTCAAGCGCAGCGGCAGAAACAACAAAAAACCCGTCACAGTTGCGCCATCGACGCCGGCAGCGACGCATGCGCAGAGAATTACCTGGTCGGGTGAAAGAGGGAGAGCGAGGAAGAGAAAGACAGGTGAAAGGGGCGGACAGCGCGCAATCAAAGCTGTTTTTGTTGTACTTGTCTTTCGTCGGCTCAAATGCAAAAAGTTGCATAATTTCGCCACTACATTATTTTCTACTTTATTTTTTATTGCTCTTTTTTTTTTTTTTTATAAAATTTAAATATATTTTTTATTCGCATAGCAAATCCCTGCACTTCATTGATTTTATTATCAATTTTATTATTATTGTTATGATAATTAAGAGTGTTGGATCTGGTCCCACACAAAAAAACTTTCGCGTGGAATTAATTTTCATAAATATTCTTCAATGTCGTCAATCGCAGAGCGTCTCTCGTTCATTCTGGGAGATTTGCGTGTTTTTTTCTGAAACTGGTTTCTGATAGTGGACTGATTATTTGGGGATAGTTTTTGGGGAGCTCGAGACTCGTTTTCTGGCTGCAAGCACTCTCACTTTCGTTTTGGAAGTTGAGACGGATGTGGCATGAAATCAAAAAACTTAATTGGTTTATCAATCAATGTGTGATAAACAATAGAGATACAAGTTCAATTATGGCAATTATTGATTTTCGGGAAGTATCTGGGAAAATTGAAAACTCCTGAAAAGCTCATTTCCTTCTACTCATGTCCGACTTCCTCCACTGGCCATCCATCAAAATCACTGTCACTAAAAACTAAAACCGCTAGCAGCCAAAATTTTAAGCTATTTCATACTAAAACCCCTAAAAAAACTACAAAACAAAAGCAAAAAGTGAAAGTTTAATTCCCAAAAAAAAAACTATATACATATTTCTGAAAAACCTACAGACCCTGGTCCACTAAAAATTGTGGCCGACCATTAACACAACAAAGACCACAAAGCCAAAAATTGACAGAAAAAAAAATAATAAGCATAATATTATTATCAGCTCTATTAAAAAAAAAACGATGACCAAAAAATGGGAAAAAAGAAAGAGAACCGAGAGCTTTTCACCTGAGAAACAATAAATTTGTTGTCGTAGGCCCGAAGACAGAGAACTCTCTCTAGCTCTGTCTCTGTCCTTAGCTGATGCCTCCTCTCTCTTTCTAATGAAAGTGAAATACAGACCAAAAACGCACGAAAATTATGCAAATTATTTTAATTACCAAAAATGAGAAATTTCGTTGGCCGAACAAAGAAAACGAGGGAAAAAGATAAAAATGCCCCCAACCAGAAACCAGAAAAGGTAAAAAAAATAAAAACCAAAAACCGAAAAAGGTGCGAGGGCTCCCAAAGATGACACAGAAAAAAAATTGCTTGACCTACTTAAAATGGCAAGAGAAACTGAAACCGAAATCGAAACTAAGGCAGACGCGGCCGGAGAAGAAGATTAAGTTGAATTCCTGTTTTTGGAGTTGACTTCTAAAAATAAAACCTGCGACCAGATTCCTGCTGCTCGAGACACAAATCAACAATGTCGATGATGACAGTGAAAGTGAAGCGACGAAACGAAATAAATTCACATCCCAGATCGAAGACAATAAAATAAAAGTAAAAGTAACCGTAGCGGCATCTCATTTGCATCCTTGAAGGGCTCTTGTGTCAGATCCTCATCTTTTAACCCATACTTTTGTTTCTTGTCATTTGTTTGTGCCCTGTTCTTGTATGTTTTCTTTTGTTTCTTGGAAGAATCAATATTGTATTTCTTTTCTACTATCTCTCTTTTTCGTTTCTTCTGTTTTCCAGGCAGGAAATCTCCATTTTTGGGTTTCATTTGCAAAGCAAACGGTAATTTGGTATTTGTTTTAGTTATATTTTGTTCTATTTTTTATTGTTTTAAGATGTTTTTACATTTATTGCATGATTTGAGCCAAAATTGAATTATTTGATAGTTTTTTGAGAGGAAAGCTCACAACTTTCTCGCTTGTAGGAAAAACCTTAAACAGGTATTTAGTACTAAGCCTGCTTACCGCTACTACCAAGCTGGCATTAATCTTCCAGCCCAACAAGTGTCTTGTTAAAAATTCAAAAGCCAACGCCGAGCGGAAAAGTTCACGAGTTACTCATACGCCCCGTGTGCCGTTGCAAAGTCCCAATTTTCGCCAGCAAACTGCAGATATTACTTCACACTCACACTGCGATGGAGAAATGGACACTTGAGCATTTCACTTGCGGCCTGGTGAGCACATCGAAATGAAAAGATATTACTTCATTGCACACAGACCAGAAATGTGTTTGCCGCCGCCGGAGGAAGAAAGAGCCAGGCCGCAAAATGGCATAAAATTTCGCAATAGTCGGTAATGCAAAAAGCGGCAGTAGCAACAACTGTAAAAAGCGAAAAGAAAAAAAGGAGAAAAAAAAAAAAAACATTCGCAAATGAAAGTGAGAGTGAATAAGAAAGCGGAAACTATTGCGAGCCGAAGAAACCAAAGACGGCAACTGGTTTCTGTTACTGTCTGTGGCCAGAAAACTCGTTTTTGGTGGAAGAAATCAAAGCAAAGAAGCGAGGAGCAGGCCAGAGCCGACGAAAGCAGCGAAAGATCATGCTCAGCTGCGTCTGCGCAGCGTCTAAGCCGGGCTCAATTGCCGGCAGAGCAGCCGCTGCGCCGCGGCTGAGCTTACATTAGGGCTAAAAGCTTTTTGAGTGATTTTGGTTGTTGTTTCTGTTGCTTGTGTTGCTTTTTTAATGTTGCTCTTTTTGCTGGAAGCGATAAAAATCAGTTTGAAAGCTGCAGTAAAAATTTCACTTTCGCTTTTCGTGTGCCGTCTGTCCGCTGCTTCCTCTAGCCGTTGTTTGCTTTGTGTGTGTGATTTGTTTGTTTGTTGGTTTCTTTCTTTTTTTTCTTTTTTTTTTTTGGGTCTTTTTGTTTGGCTATAACCCGTTTTGTGGCCAAAAGCTGCTTGGCGGAAATTTTGCGGAAATAGTTTTTACCTGGCAGAGCCATGTAAAGGTGCGAAGTTCCCAGGCAGCACCAGTAGAATTATTATGGTTTATATAATAGAGAAATGTGCTGAGTACTTGACCCACTTTTCAAAGCAAACAGCAATGTCTCGGCCATCTTATCGGGCCCTCAGTATTTATAGACCCCAATCTAATCAGTTAATGACCATTGTGACTAATTGAATTGCATTTCTCCGTCCTCTCCCGTCCATTTCCAGGCAAATCCACATCGAATAGCAAAGAAATCATCTGCCCAGATGACAAGTACAAGGAGGAGGGCGACATCTGGAATGTCGAGGCGCAAACGGCGTTCCTGGGCCCCAACCTGTGGGACAAGACCCTGCCCTACGACGCCGACCTCAAGGTAACACAAGTTAGTATCATTTCTATCATCGCTGCGTAGTGGCTGCGTCCTTATAAACAATGTCCAACGGTCAAAATTTCACACACAAGCTCAAAATTAAACACAACACACCAACACCATACACACACACCCACTCTCCGCGAGTACAGTCATGACAAAACACACACGGAAACAGTTAACTTGAGTGTTATCGGTTGCTTATATAGTGCGAGAAGTGTCTTCTCTTCATCAGAGCTCAGAGATCGTGTGACTAACCCCCTGTCCTGATCTGTGTCCATGTTTCTCATTCTGGTTTCATTTCTCCCATCGTCTCTAGTATGCCGACCTAGACGAGTTCCTGTCGGAAAACAATATACCTGATGGCCTCCCCGGCACACACCTGGGCCACTCGGGCGGCCTGGGTCACCGGTCCGACTCCCTGGGACACGCGGCGGGCCTCTCCCTCGGCCTGGGCCACATAACCACAAAGCGGGAGCGGTCGCCCTCGCCGTCCGACTGCATCAGTCCGGACACGCTAAATCCTCCATCGCCGGCCGAGTCAAGTGAGTATCGACCTATCGATAGTTGTTCGATTAAAATCAGTGATTCCTTTGGAATTCCTTGCGGAAACCACATAATTGGTTGGCTTTTAATTTCTAAATTGATTTATTATACACTCTTTGACTTTGTAAATTTAAAATATATTTAAAACACAAATGGAATGGACATTGCCTCTAACTTAAATTATAGTTGATGTGTATAAATTAATTTAAGTTGCCCACAAATGTCTTATCAAATGCTAAATGTTAATTGAGACACACATCGAAGGACAGCGACAATGGTTGTCCTTCCACCAATGATTCCCATTCCACTTTGTGCAAATTTTTAAATTTTTTAATTAATTTAAAAAAAAAGATTCAGTTGAGATTAGAGTACTTTTGAGTTTGCCGTTTCGAGGTTGATTTTGATTATGATTTTAATTTAGCACGAACAGTCTGTGAAACATTGTTAACATTTAGTATTTGATATTCCAGCATTTTCGTTCGCCTCCTCGGGCCGTGACTTTGATCCGCGGACCCGAGCCTTCTCCGACGAGGAGCTCAAGCCGCAGCCGATGATCAAAAAGTCACGCAAGCAATTTGTTCCAGATGAGCTCAAGGACGACAAGTACTGGGCCCGCCGCCGGAAGAACAACATCGCCGCCAAGCGATCCCGCGATGCCCGGCGCCAGAAGGAGAACCAGATTGCGATGCGGGCACGCTACTTGGAGAAGGAAGTGAGTACTCCTTGGCCTCCATTCTTTGAAAAAAATATCTAAACATGTATCTCTAAACAGAATGCAACATTACATCAGGAGGTGGAGCAGCTGAAACAGGAGAACATGGACTTGCGTGCACGTCTATCGAAATTCCAAGATGTGTAATGATAAATACAATTTTGTGACTTGGCCTGAGGACACCACAACAATTAAATAATAATAACTATTGATAAAATTACAATAATCGTAATTATGCTAAAACTACTAATAATGTTTAGTAATGCAGACATGAAAACCTACACTATCTGAATATATATGCAAAGTATATTAGTAAGCAAACACACACCCGCACACCCTCACAGACACACACCACCCACCCCGAAGGCGGTGTCGTGCTCCGGTTAAATATTTATTTAATGCTAAACGAGTAAAATAACTAAAAAAAAAAAACACTGGAAGAAAAAAACATGGAAACTATAAAGAGAAGACGAAACATTTTTAAGAGTAGCCAAAAAAAAGAAAGTCTCACTGGCAGAGTCCCCAAAGCTCTGCAGCCGAAGCTTTTTGCCTTTACCGTAGCATTCTTCCGAGCGCAATCAGAGAATCCTAACAAAGAAGAGAACACACGAACACCTGTAGAGCCCGAAGCCTAGAATTGTTATCTTTTAAATTGTTTGATAGTTGTTTAGTCTAGTTTTACGCAGCCTTTCTTCTGATCACTCTTTCTCCTGCAACTTTCTACATCATTTTCGCCCTTAGTTCTTCCTATTCTTACACTTCTACTACTTTTTACCGCTTACGACTACTATTTTAACATTTATTCATTTTTTTGTAATTAGTTTTCGGTTAAGTTTTGCTTTAGCGATTAGAGAAAGGAACCACACACAACCAATTCATATTGTAAATAATTTCGTTGCCTTTTTTCAAATTAACTCGTGAGGAGAACTACCTAAAATAAAAAGCATAAAAAAAACTTGTATAAAAAATTGCAAAATGAAAACCCACAAAAAAAAAAAAAAACAACAAAAACATGAAAAAGAAACGCTAAGGAAAACCATTTAGAAATGAGCAAAGAACTTCCCTCCTCAGTTGCCGGGCACTTGGCAGCTGGTTAGTTTAAGTGAGCTATGATTTTTATAAAAACCCAAACACGGAAAAAAAGATATCAGAAAACCCAAAAAAAAATTATCAGAAGAACACAAACTGACGGACAGACAAGACAGAGACACAGATAAATGCTAAACTAGAAGTGAAATAGTTTTCGTTGTTGATTTGTTGATACTAAAATAACCGACCCAGAACTAACCCCAGACATAGTCAGTCATGGTTCGAGCAAGTGCAAGAAAGCCAGAAAAGGACGGTCCTTTTCTTACTACTACTAACCCCCCCTCAGCTGCTCCCCCTCAACCACCACTTTTCTTAAAAATTTCCCCTATTTAGTTTGTAAAAAATATTATTTGTTTAATTTTTATAACGAGAAAAAAACTATTTCTTTTGGTGTGATTTGCAAGATCTTAAAGAAACGATAAATAAAAAGTTTTTACATAATATTATATAAGTATGTTACTTTAAAGTTTAAACTTTTAAACCTATTTGGCACTAGTTAAGTTTAATAATTATTATTATTATTATTTGTTATACATTTGAGTTACACTTACCTGCATACAATTATCTAGACACTAAGACAAAAATATATGAAAGAGAAAAAGCAAAAAAAATAATCACAGACCGAGAGCAAAATTTATATTTTATATTCAGAAACGAGAGTGGAAGCTAATACTAAAAAATGGAAAAGTTAATTAAGTTCATTAAGCACTTCTTCTTAACAAATTTCAATAAGTTTTATTTATTCTATGGAAAAATGTGCAAAACCAACAAAAACAGAAACAAACAAGAAACACAAAGCAAAGATTGATGATTGAGGCGAATGAGAATGAGTAACAAAAAATGAGAAAGCAAACAACATAAAATTTGTGTGTAATAATAAAATCTAAGCGTTGCTTTTAAATATCGAAACCTCGTTTACATTTTGTTTTCTTTCCTTTTACTTACCATCTTTCTATCTATCTATCTATCTATCTCTATGACCCATCCCCATAGCTTCCCGAATCCCCACATATAGCTCATTGTTAGTAAATATCTAAGACACCAAACAAGGATCTCAAGACAGAGTTGAAGAAATAAAACCTAAAGCCGTAACCGTAACCGTAACCGCAACCGAAATCGAAACTAACCCTAACGATAGATGCAAGAACTACACAAATTATATAGTAATTTACATTATATAGCATTATATAGCAATATATACCTAGATATTTAGCCACGGATGCGGGTTGCACCTGAATGATAGCTTCAGTTTTTATGCCCTCCCCCCCACAACAAAAATATTTAGTTTTGACTAACAACATATAGACCCCAAACGAATCGAACCCAAAAGCCTTTTGCACTGCTATGAGACCACCTAGAGAAAACAACCACAAAAACAAAAGATATATTGATGATGAAAGGGAACCCACTAATAACCCAGGAAAACCTACGGAAAATGTTGGGTGTCATTTTGCAAAATGATATGAATTTTTGAGCTTCGGTTGTTGAACGAATTCACACACAAGTATATACGATAACGATAATGATTTATTGATAACTCAAATAGCGGACTTGAAACCCCATTAACTATACAACTAAGCAGATTCAAGCAATTGCTATAAAAATATTTGTACAACAAACCAGAAATAAAATAAAGTGTTATATTTATATAAAAATATTTATATCTAAGACAAAGAGTAAATTGCGCGTAGAGGTGAAACAAATTTAAACGATATTTTGCTTATTTACTTGGCCTGGGCAGTACCGACTCCTCCCCCCCGACAAACACCACCACACCCATACACACAAAGCCCTAATTAGTTAAGAGTAGTTTTGTATATTTTTAATACATATTGTTTTCCGTAGTTTGTAGTTGAATTTTTGTAGACAATTTTTTGTTTATGTAGAAAATTGTTGAATAAAAAAGAATAAATTCGAAACCGAATGCAGATATTTCTTGATATTTGTTTATTTGGCAAAAACATACACAGATTCACTAACACAGACACTCACACACACCCACACAAGTTATCAGCGGAAGTGGGAGAATCCAAACATTTGTAGTCTACTTTCCGGCAGCGAAATCCCCAGGCCAAAAGCAAGCCACACGGAAAATAGCAAAGGCCTGCAGATATTAGACAAATATTTCATGCAACGAGTTTGTTGTAGTTGTTTCTTTTTATTTCCGATCATTTTTTAGGTTCCATAGAATTAAAATCTAGTTTTTCGCATAAGAATGTTCCGTAACAAAATGTAGACTTTGTAGCAACAAAAAAAGACGATAAAACTGAAAAGTAAGAAACATTTTTTGTCAACATAACAAGAAATTAAAAACAAAATGAAAGCTAACGAAATTATGTTTAATACACAATAAGCATTAAACGGTAAAATATATATATATTATATACAAAGAGAATTAGTTAAATGAATTACGCATGCGACAAAAATGAGTAACTTTTGTAGATAAATTCGTAGTTGATGATTTTTATATAAACCTTATACATATGTATTAGTTGTATACATAAGTTAGTACACTCAACTAAATAGCGAGCGGAAGTGGCAGGAGCGGCGATCGTTAGGCAGGGTTAAACATAGTAACTAAAGACACAAATTGTTGCAGTGCAAAGCAAAAAAAAGACAAACAAAACCGATAAAAAATGAATTAGCAAAGCGATAACTTAAGGGCGTAACGTGTAAGGTACAGTAGAGTCGCAGTACAGTGGGTTAAGGCAAGTGCTGAGTGTTTTTAGTGATTAAGGGTTAAAGTAGAGCGAATGAGCGAAACGGAAGTGGCGGCGCGAAACGATGGCAATGCGAAACATATTAATGCTATTATATATAATTATATACATAATATTATACACATATACATAACTTATATATACATATATATACATAAAAATATATTCTTACATATTATTAAAGACGAAAATGTTGTTGAATTTTAAATCAATAAAAAATCCCCCGAAAAATCCACAAATAAAAATATTTAAATGTAGTAAAAATAAAAACAGAAAAATCCAAAAAATTGTTAGTTGTTGCAAAAAAGAAATCAAGCTAAAGTAATTAAATAAAAGAAAAACCCTAAAAAAAGAACTTAAAAAGCGTTTTAGAGCCTTTACTTATATTTTGAGAATTTTGCAAAATGAAACAAAATGCAAATAATTTTATATACGGAAAGCCAGGAAGCTGAAACAAAATGCATAAACCACACAGAGCTGCAATAGCTTAAGTTGAAGCTTAAACGGAAACTAGATCAAAGCTAAAAAAACGTAAAGCCTAAAGGAAAGCAAAACTCATTTGGAAATAAACAAAAAACTTAGTGAAAAGCAAAATCAGCTTACGGCATACGAGCAATGCTATAAGAAATCCAAAAAAACTCAGCCTATTTGTTGTTGGCAGCATGCAAAACACAAAAAAAATAAAATACGAATGAAAATTTAAATTAAAACTTCAAGATGAAAGCCTAAGCAAGGACACTAACATGTACCTAGATATATATACAAAAACCAAATTAAAATTAAAGAGAAAACTTAGAAATTTCAACACAAGTGCTGGAGATGCTGCAGATATTAGTTTTAATTTATGAAAAGGAAAATAAACTGAACTCATTTGTTAATTGTTTTACACTCTCAACTCGATTAAGTATAAGTTCAAGGATGGTCATTCAAACTAAGTTCTTTTCTAGATTTTGTTAAAGTATAATATATGTATAGTTATGTTTATGTTATGGGCTTTGATTCGAGAACGAAACAAAAGATTAATTTGTAAGAACTTCAGCGATGCGAAGTGAGATCTAGATGAGAAACTTGCTTCGAGGAGTGAAGGCGAGTAATATGTTTTATGAGAAACTGCAAAAAGAACAAACAATAAAGGTTTAGATACAAATTTTGAAACGATAAATGCAAAATAAATGATGTTTTCTTTCATATTTTTGGAGGGATATTGCTTACTTAAGGGGGATCTATTTTCTTAAAATTATTTGCCTACTTTTAGGCCGAATGGTTGTGGTAGAAAAAAGTGGCTGGCCTTGAATGCAACTGGAATACAATTTCTTGAAGGGACTCGAGGTCAAGTCACGATCATTGCATAATTGCTAAGTAAAAAAAAATAAACGATCGCTTTATGAGTTATGTATATATCCCCTGTTGACATTATTTTTCAGCTGTTTTTAAAATGAGGACTTGTTATTTTTTACTACATAAAATACACTCACAACATTTATTTTATTCCACTCTAAAATTGACATGATCGTAAAAGACATTCACCTTTTCGTCTCCAATCATTACTTATTAAATAAACCAAAAAATAGTCATTTGCTTGCCAACAAACATCAAGACCTAAGCCAACTATCTACAAATATATCTTATGCAAAAAAACAAAAACAATAACAAACCAACAAAAAAGCGTTAAAACAAATTTCCTCATATATTGCTTACAAAATAAACACCTCAAACATGAAACTCGCAGCTAATTTCCGTTGATTACTATTGAGAGATGGGAGCTGCATAACCAACAATCTAAACCAGACCCAGGCCCGGGGCGAAGCCAAGCGTTTCGATTACTTCCCCATAGGGAAATGTTGCAACAAATGCGAGCAATGCCCAGACAGTCGTGGGTCCCACTCGCCTCGCATATTTCTACTGCCCAAAAAAACTTACGAAAGCGCAAAAATAAAACCAAAAAAAAAAAGACGTTAACAACCACGGGCGGGCAATCGAAATGTTAATGGCAAGCGGCAACAGCGGCTTGAAACTGGAAATATGCAGGCACCCGCCAACGGACAACGTTGAACTTGAGCTTGAATTGCGAGCCAAGCGAATCAAAAGAGAAAGAGTGTGGCGAAAGAGAGAAAGAGCGGGGTTTAAGCCAAGTTGGTTGGCAACTGCATTTGTTGATCTCCCCAGATAAGGCCAACGCGTCTTATACGTAATTTTGAAGTGACACAACAGTGATACCTACATACGTCAAATGTAAGGACAAGATTTGTGAAACATTTTGTCCATTTTTGGTGATGGGATCCCTTGAAAATGGGGTTTTCTCCTATAGGGCCCACAGGGATGGCTATATCTTCCCCAATCCTGATCCGATTCTCAAGCGGAGTACCTTAAACGATTTCTAGATAGATTCTCCACCATTCTGCATCAAAATCCTGAGACAAAATATTTTTCAGATTTTTTGTCCATTTTTGTGATGGGATCCCTTGAAAATGGGGTTTTCCCCTATAGGGCCCACAGGGATGGCTATATCTTCCCCAATCCTGATCCGATTCTCAAGCGGAGTACCTTAAACGATTTCTAGATAGAGTCTCCACCATTCTGCATTAAAATCCTGAGACAAAATATTTTTTAGATTTTTTGTCCATTTTTGTGATGGGATCCCTTGAAAATGGGGTTTTCCCCTATAGGGCCCACAGGGATGGCTATATCTTCCCCAATCCTGATCCGATTCTCAAGCGGAGTACCTTAAACGATTTCTCCACCATTCTGCATCAAAATCCTGAGACAAAATATTTTTTAGATTTTTTGTCCATTTTTGTGATGGGATCCCTTGAAAATGGGGTTTTCTCCTATAGGGCCCACAGGGATGGCTATATCTTCCCCAATCCTGATCCGATTCTCAAGCGGAGTACCTTAAACGATTTCTAGATAGATTCTCCACCATTCTGCATCAAAATCCTGAAACAAAATATTTTTTAGATTTTTTGTCCATTTTTGTGATTTTGTGATGACCCCTTGAAAATGGGGTTTTCCCCTATAGGGCCCACAGGGATGGCTATATCTTCCCCAATCCTGATCCGATTCTCAAGCGGAGTACCTTAAACGATTTCTAGATAGATTCTCCACCATTCTGCATCAAAATCCTGAGACAAAATATTTTTTAGATTTTTTGTCCATTTTTGTGATTTTGTGATGACCCCTTGAAAATGGGGTTTTCCCCTATAGGGCCCACAGGGATGGCTATATCTTCCCCAATCCTGATCCGATTCTCAAGCGGAGTACCTTAAACGATTTTTAGATAGATTCTCCACCATTCTGCATCAAAATCCTGAGACAAAATATTTTTCAGATTTTTTGTCCATTTTTGTGATGGGATCCCTTGAAAATGGGGTACTCCTCTATAGGGCCCACAGGGATGGCTATATCTTCCCCAATCCTGATCCGATTCTCAAGCGGAGTACCTTAAACGATTTTTAGATAGAGTCTCCACCATTCTGCATCAAAATCCTGAGACAAAATATTTTTTAGATTTTTTGTCCATTTTTGTGATTGAAAATGGGGTTTTCCCCTATAGGGCCCACAGGGATGGCTATATCTTCCCCAATACTTATCCGATTCTCAATCGGAGTACCTTAAACGATTTCTAGATAGATTCTCCACCATTCTGCATTAAAATCCTGAGACAAAATATTTTTTAGATTTTTTGTCCATTTTTGTGATGGGATCCCTTGAAAATGGGGTTTTCCCCTATAGGGCCCACAGGGATGGCTATATCTTCCCCAATCCTGATCCGATTCTCAAGCGGAGTACCTTAAACGATTTCTAGATAGATTCTCCACCATTCTGCATCAAAATCCTGAGACAAAATATTTTTTAGATTTTTTGTCCATTTTTGTGATGGGATCCCTTGAAAATGGGGTTTTCTCCTATAGGGCCCACAGGGATGGCTATATCTTCCCCAATCCTGATCCGATTCTCAAGCGGAGTACCTTAAACGATTTCTAGATAGATTCTTCACCATTCTGCATCAAAATCCTGAAACAAAATATTTTTTAGATTTTTTGTCCATTTTTGTGATGGGATCCCTTGAAAATGGGGTTTTCTCCTATAGGGCCCACAGGGATGGCTATATCTTCCCCAATCCTGATCCGATTCTCAAGCGGAGTACCTTAAACGATTTCTAGATCGATTCTCCACCATTCTGCATCAAAATCCTGAAACAAAATATTTTTTAGATTTTTTGTCCATTTTTGTGATGGGATCCCTTGAAAATGGGGTTTTCCCCTATAGGGCCCACAGGGATGGCTATATCTTCCCCAATCCTGATCCAATTCTCAAGCGGAGTACCTTAAACGATTTCTAGATAGATTCTCCACCATTCTGCATCAAAATCCTGAAACAAAATATTTTTTAGATTTTTTGTCCATTTTTGTGATGGGATCCCTTAAAAATGGGGTTTTCTCCTATAGGGCCCACAGGGATGGCTATATCTTCCCCAATCCTGATCCGATTCTCAAGCGGAGTACCTTAAACGATTTCTAGATCGATTCTCCACCATTCTGCATCAAAATCCTGAGACAAAATATTTTTTAGATTTTTTGTCCATTTTCGTGTTTACGCTCGATGTATTTTTTATGTTATACAGAAATAATTATATTGAGAAATCGGCGTTCAAATATCAAACATTTTCCCAAAAAAACAAAACAAAAGCTTATTGGTTCGTATACGTAATATTTTAAACTATCCCATATTACGTATACGCCTCGTCTAATCTCAGGGAATTTAATAGTATTTTTTGCCAAAAATAGGAAAGTATTTATGAAGTGATATAGTATTTCCAGTAAATTGAAAACATGGCAACTACCAGGCAACTGAAAACGTTGAACTTGAGCTTGAAAGGCGAGCCAAGCAAATCCAAAGAGAGAAGAAGGCGAAAGAGAGGGTGAAAAGTGAGAATGAGAGAGATTTGTTTAAGCCAAGCTTGTCGGCGACTGCATTTGTTGATCGGCCCAAATGAGGTCAACGCGTCGTATACGTAATTTGCGTTAAATGACAAAACCAAGTGTAAGAGACAAACAACACTTATGAAACGCAGAAATGGTCGATTACAGGCAAGCTTCTGTAAAATAAACTTTACGTAAATTAAAGGTTTATGTGAACATAAATGTTTAAAGAGATAATATTTTATCCTATACTATTATTATTGTTGAGGGGAGTTTGGACCTTTTGATATAAATTTTCAAGATTTATGTAAGTATTTTTATTATTTTTTTTGGGTGTTTTTTACAGATTCTTATAAACTATGTTTGTATTTTTGTAAAAAACAAAGTTTTTTTTTTTTTTTGTTTCTTAGTTGGCTGGCTGTCTGTTGTCTTCTGAGTGGCGCCGGAAATGCGCATCATACGATAAATGACGCCCACTACGAAACTAACAGCCGCACCCGCAATAGGCCCCCCCGGTCGCCCTTCTCCCTTTTGGCTGCCCCCACCCCCCACGGCACCTCCGCAACCACCCACCACCCCATTTTAGTTGGCGTCGTCGCCTGTTTTGACAGTTGACGTTTTGCCGGCAAAATTTTCAACAGAGAGCCCGCCGAAAAGCCGCCAAAGAGTGAGCAATTGATGACGCAACATGGCCGTAAGAGAGCTTGTCCGTGTGTGACATAATATATCCGCGGACTCTCTTCCACACGCTCCGGCTTTCTCTGGCTGGGGCCGAAGAGCAACCACTCTGAGTGGGGCTCGCTCGCGAAATCAACTCGCTTGACGTTCAATCGCTGTCCAACAGCGGCCGTGGCAAGTTCAGTTTCGACAGCAGAGACTCGATTGAACCAGGCCCCGTCAGACCGCAAAGGCAGAAAAAAAAAATAAAAAAAAATAAATAAATATTAGCAACAAAGTGGAGCGCATCATCACCAGCCGCTCGAACACGTTGTCGCCGCCGTCGCCGTTGCTGCTGTCTCTTTCTCCGCCTCGAACTCTTTCTCTTTCTCCGTCGCGTAACGTAAGCGTATTACAAAACAAACGCTTTATTGTCGTAATCAACAAGAAATATTCAAAAAAAAAAAAAAACAAAGGCGCTTGATCAGTGCAGTGCGTGGTGTTTTCTGTGTAAATAATAATAATTAATTCCCGAAAAGTAAAAAGAGGACATTCCCAGGAATAGGCCTCCTCCCCCTCCCGAAAACCACCCATCAGGTGCCGCACACCTCTCCCCACAAATAAAAAAAAAAAAAATATAAAAAAGTTAACCCGTGTGTGCGGCGGGGTTACGTAAAGCCGACGGACAAGCGCCGTTCCAAGTTCTTACAAAACAAAAAAATACAACAAAGTACAACACATAACACGAGAAAAGTTACGCGCACGCCCAACGCCCAGCAACAAAAGTCCAAGCGGGTCATGAAAATATATTCCCGAATTCGTTTTTTCGCACGCGTGTGGCAATAAATTTTTTTTGGCAAACAAAAAATATAAATAAAAAATAAAATATACAAGAAATTGCAAGAAGCAGAGGGAGTGCTATTGGGAGTGTGTGTGAGTGTGATTCTCGAGCAACAGCAGAACGGCCCCCAACCCCCACCACCCTCTGGGGCAAAACAAGGAGGCGCGGTCCACACCAGCGACAGGTAAAGCGAAAGAGCACTCGCGTCTCTCTTCATTTCTCCGGGGCTCTCTTGTGCGCCTGTTACGACATCGTCCACATGCTTTTCCACGGTATCTGTGTGCGTGAGTGTATCTGCGTGTGTGTATCTGTGTGTGTGTGTGGGTGGGTATTTCCAATGTGAATGAACGCTCAACAAAGTTGCATTTTCAAAGATTGGCACAACAGAGTCGCTGGCTCTCTTTGGGGCTCTCTTCGGGGAAAACTTGGGGCTTTTCATTCGCCATCTCCCGATTGTGAAAACAAAAAGTGCAGCTGGTGCTACAGCGGGTGAGAGGGGGAGGCCCTCTTACGTGTTGCCATATTTTTAAAGGCATTACTAAGCGCTTTTCTGCGCCGTTTGTTGACGTTCTGTGGGCTGGTGTGGCCAATTGAATTCGGCCTGCACTTGATAATCATTTATATATAATCCATGATAAAAACTTGCCGGGAAAAAATATATTAGCGATTTGATGATAAATTGGCTTAGATAAGGCTCGGCTGGGAGTTTCCATTGGGGTTCTGTTGTGAATATTGTGAAATGGCTAAAAAGAGAGTAACTATTTGAAGGCCTCTTAAGGCTTAATATCCTTGCATTCAGTAACTCGAAAAACCGTTAATTACTTTTGGGGTCAGTATCTCTATTAGTCAGCCTCTCTTGCTATTGCTCTTTGGCTTCTCGCTCTCTTCCCCCCCACTGAGCCAACGTCTGTCGTTACGACACGCAATGTACGGGTATTACGCGACGCTGCTGCCAATGAACGGGCCATGAAAGCCCATTCAGTTAGCCAGTTCGCCCACTTGGCCCCAAACGGAAAATAGTTGACTCGAAAATGGGAAAAAGGCCTATTTGCATACGTCATGGCGTGGAAAGGTTCGTCATGAGTCAGGCGGGAAACCAGGCTCCAAAACAGATGCCTTCGACTGGTGGCCCGGGGAAGGGAGTCCCATTACATAAACAAACCAATCAAGACACAATCATTATGTAAGCTAAAAAATATTAGTCAGCGATGAGTTGGTCCTGGGATTCTTGTATAATCAGATCCGAGAGTGAAATCAAGACTACATACATAGTTGGTTGCTAATTGGCTTGAGTTTATAAATTCTTGGGCCTGATTTGTGGTTGGCTTTCTGTATTGGTTATGGGCTATTTTTACGAGTGTTTATCGCCGTGGTCTTCGTCATTGTGGCACAATGTCATAAAGCGTTCGAGTCGAGCGAAAAAAATCAAAAACAAATGGGTAACCAATAAAACAAATATCAAAGAAGAAATCAAAACAGACGCCAACATCGAGGCAATGGAACGTATACGTGATTTCATAACAAAATATACATACATACATACATACAAGTGTTTTATGTGATTTCATAATTGCCTTGAGAGCATAATTACTTTCTTGCGTAGATGTGTTATGCAACTAACTGGCTCAGTTCTGGGTTCTTTATCGGATCATAATCGAACCATTATCGGAAATCAAAAGTGCCTACCCCCATTATCGCCTCGTCACTGCTGCCGTATTGTCTCTGGATCGGGCTATATGATTGGCATTGCATAATACCAGTAATGCCCCTACACTACATGTCTGTGCCCTAGGGGCGTGCAATAGCTGGCAGTTCATTCAGGAACATTTTATCAGCTTCGGATGGATTATTATGCAATGGGCAGGAACACCCGTACGGATATACACGACTGCAGTTGGATATACGTACTATGTACACGTGCAGTTATATGGGGCGTATACATAATTTCTTACTTACGCAAAGCCCACACAACCATAACAGGAGCAATTAGAATCGAGTGCTTAACAGCTTGTTTACCAACTTTTTCCCCACAGTATTTCCACAATGCCAACTGATATAGAAGCGCGACCCCCAGCTATCTACACAAGCTGGCCGCGTGGGGGAGCAGAGGGCAAAGTTCTTTCCTAAAAATAATAACTCATTTTTTAACCAAAACAAAGGCAAAGCTGATAAGAAATAATAGAAACAGAAATCTAAAATAACCTTTTTCTTATGTAAGAAGCTTGAGAAACACTATTCCGAATATAAAAATCATGATCTCTGAATGTAGATCGTGTGTCTGCTAAGTGAGGCCCCTCCATATATAAACACACCCTTGATAAATTCATTTTCTTGGCTAACTACCAACTTATAAGAGATTTCGGCATTACTTAACAACGCGATTTATGCAAAAAAACCAAAAAAAAAGGGTCTGATATAAATATGTGTCTGCACGCCTGATTTTTGCCACGATATTGTATATATATATCTCATGAGACTTTATATCCCACGCGGCAGAGCAGCTAAAAATTTCATTTGCACGCAATTTCGTAGTTTTCCCTTCGGTTTGGCACACTTTGATTGCCTTTTCAAATGTAAACAAATTATATGGCAAAGGGGTGCCCGAAAAAATTTAAAAAAGAAAAGAAAAACTATAAAGATCTTGATGCCGGGCGGACGACAACCAAAAATTGTTTACATAACAAAACCAGAATACGAAGGCAAAGGCTGTGCGTGATTGTGAGTGTGTGAGTGTGTGTTGTGCCGGCATTGTTTATCTTAAAGATACAACAACAACAGGAGCGGCGAACGACGTCAAAAGCAAAACGTGCGCACCGTCGAAACAAAAACGACCTAAACAAGCCAAACAACACAAAAACAAAAACCACACACACACACAGATATTTTTGTATCTCACAAATACCATCCAAAAGTAGCTAGAAACATTGAGCAAGAGTTCTCGAAGAGAGCGCCAGCGAAAGAGAACCCAAAGCCGCTCAAAGAGCCAAAGAGCGGCAGTGTTTTTGTTTTAATTTTTCGCCTGCCCCTGTATGGGTGTATCTGTGTGTCGATGATTTTGATTTCGTTACTTGGGCCAGCGTCCGCGTCAGTTCGCTCTATGTGATTCAGTGTTAATTTTCATAATATTATGTAATAGCATGTGCGACTGCCGCCGCAGTCTGGCCAAGATAATATTCTGGGGGGCTCTAGGGGGCGGCGAGTCACTGCAATCCCAGGCACCCGCTCACCTTTAATTATTTTTGATTAGGCTGATGGGGCCTGGGGGTTAGCACTCTATGGCTTCCAGAACAGCCGCCCGATTTCAAAGTTCAATGAACTGGGCCTTATATAAGAACTGCCCCCCTCCCAGTAATTAGCTAGTGCTAAGGCGACAAAAGTCACGTCATCACAGTTCAATTTTTCTCAGTCCCCCCGTTGCTGGGTGGTGTGCGGAGTTGGAGAAGTGCAAGCTGCATATATTTTAAGTTACTAAAAAGAATATAATATTTTTAAAAATTAATAATTATAAGTAGTAAAATATAAAAATTTGAAAGAAAAAAAAATGCCCATTGAGATATCCACATTCTCCAGTGGTTAAGTAATAGATACAGTTCTTCTTCTTCAGCAGCTGGCAGTAAATCGAAGAGAGTGGAAGAGTAACTTGGTGGGGGCTTCTCTCTCTCTCTCTCTGCATGGGTGTATGTGTGTATCTGTGTGAATTATAAAACAGAATCAAAAGCTGCCTCTGAGAATCCGTCATTTTATTTCATTTCTGTTTCTTTGGCTGATTTTTAGTCGAGTTCTGTTTCACAGTTGTGTGGGTTTTTGTATTTTTTTGTCTTTGTTGTATTTTTTTTTTTTTTTGAGCGTTACGTAAATTCCAGTGACTGGCCTATCTTCTTCTTGTTCCGTTTACTTCACAATCTCCCCTATCTGGCGCTCTCTGCCCGTTCTCTGCCCATTCTCTGCGAATCAAACTCACGCTCTCTTCGTTCTCTGTTTTCAGATGCCTCGGCGCTGCTGTTGTCAAAACTTCTTCTTCAGTTCAAATAAAACAGCCAAAAGCAGAGCACTGCTGATCCCCACTACCAGCAGAGAATAATTCAAAAATCCCAAAAGTTGAATGAAAAATTAACAAATAACCGAACTGTCAGTGGCCAAAGGCACCAAAGTGATGTGAAGTGAAGTGTGCAACCCGAAAGATACAAAGATAGATACAAAAGAACCGCTCAGGCCCAGCCACCTAGCAGACTGTTGCAGTTATCCACGTGCGCTGGGGCATACGTGACTGCTGGCAGCTAAAGCCCCCCTCGAACGGAATCGTTACAGTGATGCCTCTGTCGCAGGGCTATTGCATGAAGCCCGCGCTGGGCGCCAAGAAGCGCGCCCTCAAGGTCCTGCACGACCATGACCAGGAGCAGGTGCAGCCCCATCCCCAGCTGCTCCTGCCCGGCAACAACCCCCTGCACCTGTCCTACCTGCTGGGCGAGTCGCTCGCCGAGAGCGGCAGCCTGGCGCAGGCCTTCGACATCTACGAGCTGATTGCCAGTCGCCAGCTGGACGGCTATGTGCCGCTGGACAAGCTCAGCAGGCTGGCCAGTGCCCTCACCACCCACATACGGCTGTTGGGCGGAGTGGTCGGACCCACGCCCACGGTGAAGAGCCCCCGGATGGCGGAGAGAATGGACGTGAAGCCCTGGTCCAGGTACCACTACCAGGCGAAGAAGAATCTGGGAGATCAGACTGAATTCCTGGCCCAGGCCAGTGACTCCCTGAGCATGGGAGGCGGCGGGGAAGCCCCGCTGGACCTGCACTCCCCCACGCGAGAACTAAGAGTTCCCAGTCCCTCGGTGGAGGACTACGACCCGCTACTGTGTCCCCTGTGCGGCGACATCCTGCGCTGCCCCGTCACCACCAACTGCGGCCACACCTTCTGCCGGCAGTGCTGCGAAACGATCACGCAGTGCAACATCTGCCAGGTGCGGTTCCCCCGGCTGCAGGACTCCTCGTCCCCTCCAGGACCCCTGACGCCGCCCTGCGCCCTGACCACCACCACGGCCAGTGGCGCGGGCTCCAGCTTCTTCGCCGCGCCCACGAACCACAACGCGAACCTCAGCCTCATCAGCTTCCCGGTGGCCTACGGCGTCCACCTGGCGTCCAGTGTCCAGCGCCTGGCCGCCCCACCCATGACAGTGACCACCACCACGGTGGCCTCCACGACGGCCACAGCCACCACCACCATGGCGTCCACCTCGGCGGCTGCTTCGCTGGGCCTGGCCGGCTATCCGTCCGGAAACGGAGGTGCCGCCGCCATGAAGTTCATGCCGGATGTGTTGGTGCGCCGCCTGGTGGAGAAGTGGTGGGGTCCGGACCTGCAGGCCAAGAAGATCTGCGAGAAGGCCAGCAGCTGCATGCACCTCAACCTGCTGGACGACGCCCTCAAGTTCTGCAACGCCAGCCTGGAGAAAGGTGAGTTCTTAAGCTTTCTCAAGCTTCCTATTTTAAAATTTAATCTAAGCAACTATTTTGAACAGTGTAGTCGCAGCAGTCCTGTTACTGCAGAAGGGGTTTGAAAAATCAATAAAGGGCTGGGCGGAAGTGGCGGGGCTCAATAGACTCGATTTGCTGACGTCAGCCAGAGCACGGCAAAGGCCAAGATACCCTCGAAAGGCGGCGCAACAAGTTCTACTTGGCGACCCGCCCACATCGGGCCCATGCGGCGTATGCGTATTTTTTTTCTTTCTGCCATTAGTTCCGTGAATGTCAACTGGTTACTCTAATTGAGTGAGCAACTGGCGCTGGCACGGGCGGGCCAAGGACCCAATTATCAAATATTTATAGAGCAAGTATAGAGTAAATAAACCTTGACACAGGCTGCCAGCCAGCAGAGGCATCCATGAGACGTGGCACGCGCTGCCTGCTCAGCTCTTTCGCCACCGAGTGTCCAAGGAAATGCTCCGCAAAGTCCATATATTCCGATGAATGATTGCGGCGCTGAGTCAGTCACTTGAGCTCAAGAGGATTTTCCCTTTCACTTGGAGAACTCACTAAACACTAAACACTAAACAAAGAATATTTCAGACAGAAATACCCCCCAAAAGTAGCCAATTAATCACTTCACAGAGACAATTTTTGGCTTCTCAGAAATAGTTCAAAAATAAAAAAAATCAAAAATAATCACAACGATTTACGCACTTAGAAATCCATCAAACAAAATACTGTGGGCACTGGCTGGCAGTCGGGGGAAAAACTAACAAAAAACAGAAGGCATCGGACGGAAAACACTTGACTCGCCGAGAGCTACTCGGCGAGGAGGAGCAGGTGCCGGCGGGGAGTGCCTCCATTTGAGCCAAACAATGGCAATGATGGACAGAACTAGGTGGAAGGCAGAGGACTGGGAGGCCAGAAGCTAAAATTAGCCAGATTGGAAAGAGTTTTTTGAAAGCCAATTAATAATTTGGTAAGAATAGTGCTTTAGGCCAACACTTTTGGACAAATACTATTATTTAAAATTTGTATTTAATTGTTTGGAATAATAGCAGTTTACTTGTAAATATTTGCCTCTTTTTGTGGTGATTTTCCGGCTATTATTTACCCACTAATATAATATTCTGTTTAAACACCGCTGGGCTTATCAAGATTTTTCTATACTTTCACCTCAAAGTGGAAATACGGCGGCGCGTGGGCGGGGGACTGGCCACCTCTGCAGGACCGCCCACCTCAAGAGCGGTGTTACTTTCATAATTGTCATTATCGGGTCGCACTTTGGCTTGCCTTCCATGTGTCATTGTATCTGTATCCTACTTTGTGATTAGCCCACCAGCCCCGAGTGCTGACGCATCCATCGTACGACTTTGTTTACCAAAAAAAAAAATGAAATAATTTGGGAAGTGGATAGAGCTTGGGGGGACGTTCCAGCGGACACGTAAACAAAGCCGAATGTCCCACCGAACAGAAAGAATTAATTCTAGTCGGTCTATTTATAAGAAAGCAATTTATTTGTTCTATTTCATTGGCTGTCGGCTCTTCTCTCGCCGCAATCAGTTATTGACTCTTGCTGATAAAAAATAGAGTGAAAAAAGCCAGCAGAGTCCAAATCAAAATACGTTTTTGGGGCCAGCAGCAGAAAGTAGAAACGAAACGAAAAGAAGACTTTAAGTAAACACTTTTGATAAACAAAGTGCCGCGTCATGGCCATAAAGAAATACTGCGAAAAGCAGTGTATATATTAATGCAAATTGCGGAGCCGAATCCGAGCCAATTAGGCGAACAAATAAAACATTTTAGCCTGGGATTCTGGGAAGTCAAGCCCGAGAACAGTCGACTTCCAAATACAAATATTACGCATACGCAGTGGGGCCCGAGCCAAGTGCCCCACTTGACAATGAAGATGTCAGAGCAGAGTGACAGCACTGCCTGTTAATCCTCGACACACTCAACAGGCCCTCAGTACCGCCACCGCCCCGCCCCGACCCGGGATGGGATTTTATGTCCTGCCAGACATGCACAATTTAATTTGAATACGTATACGCCGTGTGTGCGGCGTACGTATGTCTTTTTATGGCCCGAGCCTGGTAATGTAGTCGTTGACCTCATCAGCCATTCCCTCTTTCGAGCTTCTTTTTTTGCCAAGTACACAGAAAATAATTAACACAAGGCAGATGATTAAAATACCCAAAGACCTCCCTCTAGTTGAGTGGAAAGAGTTGTTAAATGAGCCGCAAGGACATGGCCTAAATACATATTTGGTTAAAGGTCTAAAAAATGGGCTTTCATTAGAAATATTGCATTGGAAATGCCTCCGTGTCATGCAAGGCTCACCACACACATTCGTGGTATAAGCATATTATACATTATATGGACGAGATCGTATAATTATATAGCGTGTTCTCGGGCTGACCAGTCGACTGCATTAATGTTCCTTTCTGAAAGAATTTACACGAAGCATGCAATTAATTTCGGTTTGTTCCTTTGTTTTTATATCCCAGCCTTGTTTTCCATTAACTTTTATGGATTTCCTTTTCGTTTCGAATCATTTTTTTGGGGCTTTAATTATTTCAATTTATGCGCTTAATTAAATTGTAATTTCTTGGTAATTAGTCCGAGGTGGCAGTCCTAGGAGTTCATTGGAATGTGGCGCTTAGTTTATAGTCTTTTTTGGTGACTTTATTGATAAGATTGGCGAAGTATGCTGAGTAACTGGCTTAACTGCCTTAAGGTATTATGTTTCTCAGACCGAAATAGTTCAAAACTGATGTGCTAAACTAGTTGATAAGTGGAACGTGCTTCTTTATCTTTTTATTCAAAAAAGTATGTGAAATAGTAGTGGCCCACCTCCCCTTGACTCACTGCCGAAATGATAAGAAATGCAGTCCCTGTGGCACTTGTATCCCAGACAGGTCACACACCGCCGGACATGTCCGATACGATATGGCGATAGGGCAGAAAGTCTGGGGCCTCGCCCGGCACTGAATAATATATCCATTCATGTGATTAAGACGTGACGCTTATCGCGCGGTGCATGCTCGCCCAATACACCTGATAAAGCCAGCCTATACGTATTGTTTTCCGTTCCATTAATACACAGTGCACGAGAGTATACAGGTATCTGCGATTTGTGGTTACTGTTTGAAGAGGGCCTTGATCTTGTCGGCTTGTGGCGGGCTGTTTGCCTCCATTGTCGTCATTCCCCTATTTTTAAACGGGTCTACCTAACTAAGCCCCCAAATACTAGAGGCCGTTCGCAATCTTTCAGAGTGACTGCACTCATTAGCATTTCTTTCTGGCCATTCCCGAACGTTCCTTTGACTTTTTTTTCAGGCAGCTAACATTTTTTAATTAGCCAAACAAGAGCTGGAAGCTCCGCTCCCCCGTCTCGGCTCCTTGGCATTGATTTTTTGAGCAAAATGCAGGCCTGGCAGCAGAAATTTATTGCGCACTTTGAGGTCGTTGGGTTCTTTCCGTGAAAAGGCGAACAAAGAACACCCGAGGTGGGTCTGAGGGGGTGGTGAGAGTTTAACGACCACAGACCTCCACTGGCCTTGAGAAAGTCAGTTGCCAATGGCTGTCAAAAGCGCACTGATACAGCTACAGATACAGATACAGATACACCTACCTACAGATTGTGTTAATTTTTTTGGCATTTTTTTTTGGTGTTTGCGATTTGATTTATTTGTGCGTTGCTTTCACCCGCACTGCCCCCTTCAGGCACCGCCCTCTTAGACGCCATGCGTTGCATAGCCGGCATTCCCGGTGTTCATGTATCTGCGTATCTGATATATACTTTTTGGCATGCTCCCCACAGAAGCGAGTCTGGCGCACATTTCTGAGATGCCATCGCACATTTCACTGGCTGGCTAAACGAAGAAAGAAATGCCTGCATTTTACTTACAAGACTTTCAAATGAGAATTCTAACCCGAAAGGAATTGTTTGTGTATTTCTGGCTCAAATATTCATTCGCTTTGGGCCAGAAAGTGGGCTCCGGTTGGGGGGTGGGGGTGAGGCAAACTTTTTCCATTTGAAGTCAAGTTTTGGGTATTTACTTCTGGAATTCAGTTCATTTATCAGGGGGGTGGTACAGTGCATACATGTATAGATACTATATGGTATCTAAAGTGTTTGCCTTGTGGGGCTATGGTTTGAAACAAGTTTTCAAGGTGGAGGCGGAATGGGTATTGGTAGTAGAGAGGTTGGCAAAAGTTAAAGAAACAACTAACTAAACAGTGAATTGCATTAAATTTGTATTAAATTACATTTTATAACATCCCCAATGAGTTACATTTTGTTTTCAATATGAGATTATTGGGAATCCTCTTTAGTCTATATAGTTCTATATAATTCCCACTGCAATCGCATTGAATAACATGGAATATCAATTATTCATTGTTTCATAATAATTCCACATTATTACAAGCTAACACTAATATTCGAGTGAAATAAAAAACCAGGCACTGGAGGAGCCCTCTCCCGTAGGACTGGCCCCCTCTGGCACCCACCAATTCTGCCGAGCCAAGCCAAATGATGTAATAATCAGCTCACATACAAACAATCAGCTCAAGTTCCAAGAAAAACAACCAAGACATATTCCTAATTGAGATATTCGCCCTCTCGCTTGCTTGCCAACCATTTCGTATGCAAAAAAAAAAAATAAAGAAAAATATTTAAAAAAAAAAACGTAGTTGCTCCTGTCTGTTTTTTTGTTGTAATTGCATAATGAGGCCAACTGGCATTGCAACAGAAAAAAGTGCAACAGCAACGGCAACGGCGGCAGTGAGTCATAGAGTGCGGAGGGAAAACAACAGGCGACCTGTTAGATTGTCTATTAAGTAATATTCTATTGTAAACTGCGAATTACGATTCGCGAAATTCACTTTCAACAACAAGCAACAGCAACAACAACAACAGCAAATCAACTGAAAGATTACTCAATTGACTGCAAAAACAACAACAACAAAAACAACAACATCAATTGCAAAGCTACAAAATCAAAAGTAAGTCGCCCGCTCACTTATACAAGCGACCCTCTCTTTCTCACCGCGACTGCCACTGGCTAGCTGTCTCTTTCGTTTGGGGGGGCTCCGTGCTCTCTGACTCGTTTGAATTACAGTTATGTCATAGAACGTAGGCAAAGTTGTTGCTGCTGTTGTCGCTCGTGTTGCGCTTTATCGCGTTGCCTTTTAAAAAAACAACAACAACAATAACAAAAGCCTACAATCAGCAATCAGTAAACTGAAAAACGTCTAAAGCAACAACAGCAATAATTTGTTAGACTATTGAGTAATAGCCACGAGCCCAAACATCATTCCACAGGTAATATTGTACAGGGCAGGCTGGCAGTACCCCTGCCTACAACTACCTTGCCACCTCACCACCCCCTTATAACCTTTGGCGGGGGCTTATCCTAATCAGTCACTGGGAAATTGCATCAGCATCGATGCCTGACATTTCCCAGCGCGAATAAAATCCACAAAACGATTTTCAAGGGGCGTGACTGGCCCAGAAGACAATTCACTGCAGTGCACTGAGAGAAAGGGTTGGTGCTTGAGAAAGAGTTTAAAGATATGAAGACCTAAATAATGGCTTACTTATACAAAATTATTTATTATAGAAAAAAAAAAATGCAATATATTTCTATAAAATTAAAACACTTATTTCTTGAAACCTAAAGAACCTTACCCCATAATGGCTTATTTTAGAAAGAATTATATTTAGAGCGCTATTTATAAAGTGAGAATTTTACTTGAAGCCAATAATGCCAATATATGTACATACATATGTACATACATCTATGAGGAATCTTCTATTGAACAGAACCTCTCCTTATAAAATGGTGATACTTGCTTCTTTCAAAGCTACAAAATCTTATCCCACAATGGCCTTTTTCTAAGGAAACTCTAAGAAATGATAGTACTTGCTCTTCAAAGTCTTAAAAACCTTGTTCTATAAAGGGCTATTTTTAGGAAAATCTCTATAAATATTACTCTTTTTATAAAATGTGAATTCTTGTTCCCTAAAACATTAAGATACGTATTTTAAAATGGTCTTTATTTAGGGATATCTTTATTAAATAGAACCAACTACAAAACCTTAAAAGCCCATAAAAACCACATTTGTAAGGATTTCTATCTTCCTAAAACCTCTACTTATAAAATGGTATTACGTCCTTCTTCCAAACCTACAAAACCCTAACCCATAATGGCCTATTTATAAAGAAATTCCAGAAACAGATAGTACTTGCTCTTCAAAATCTTAAAATCCTTTTCCTAAAAAGGTATATTTTTAAAGAGATCCCCAATTATTAAAATCCTTTTTTTGTTTAAATTGTATTACTTATCCCCTAACTAGATAACTTTTCTCCCTGTTTATTGAAACCTCTTCCCGGGATCTTTAAAGCTGACCCTCAACTTATGCAACAATTACCACCAACAGACAACATCATCACCAGGTTAAGGGGAGTGCTATGCCAACTAATTGATGGAACGAAGAATGAAATTATAAAAGCAAAGTTCAACCCCACAAAGTTCACCAACACGATGACATAATTGTCTTTGATTTGAGTTGCCCGCCAAAAGGCTTTCAATTAGCATTTAACCAGAAAAAGCTGTTAACACTAAATGATAAATCGCCAACTTTTTCCCCTCCTGGCCAAGCCAACACGAAGGATAACAGAGTCTTCCTTTTTTACCGTTATTCTGTTGAAGGAGAAAGTTTTAGGAGGGGTGGGGGAGGAGAAAACTTTTTGCATTATCGAAGGCTTTTTGCGAAATTCGTTCTAGCCAGGTGTGAGTGACAACTATGAGGCAAGTATGTAAGTAGTGTGATGCAAAGG
This sequence comes from Drosophila pseudoananassae pseudoananassae, assembly GCA_018153035.1. Taxonomy (NCBI): domain Eukaryota; kingdom Metazoa; phylum Arthropoda; class Insecta; order Diptera; family Drosophilidae; genus Drosophila; species Drosophila pseudoananassae. The sequence goes on along the minus strand of JAECXR010000042.1, from coordinate 1,952,543 downwards.
GGGGTTATGCAACCGGTAATGGCTAGAATTTTTGATAAAATTTGTTGCCTTTCCGGAAAAACAATGTATTATGAGTGGAAATTCCAAGATAATAAATTACGCAATTGAGGAAGAATCGTTGTAAGCAACAATTACTGGAAGAATTCTAGCGATAAAGCTAATGAGGAAATGTGGCATAACTTTTTTGAATAAAATATCAATATTTGAAGATATATTCCTGACATTTGTCAGGGAGCTCCTGCCAGAATGACCCAGATCCCGCAAACAACTTTCAAAACGTCCCATTGTAATGTGGTTGCCACACAGCGTTGATTATTTAATCGCCAAAGGAGAGAAGCGAACAAAAAATTATTACAAAATTGCAAAATCCTCTGTGGCAACCAAAAAAAAAAAACGACTGAAAAGAAAAAAAAAAAAAAAGCGAGACGAAAATTTGAGAGCATTTACAAATCACGATTTAATTTCCACAGAGCAACAACAACAACAGCAACAACAAGCCGACAAGCGAATAGACCGTTGAAATTGGCAACAAACAAATGAGCAACAATGGCTTCCGAGGGGGTGGAGGTGGATGTGGGGGTGGGACAGACTAAGCGTGAAAAAGACAAAAGACCAAGACGACCACGACAAACATCAGCAGCTAAAGCCAAAGCACCAAACCCCCAAAACCCCAAACCCCCAAAGGGGAGCAGCGGCAGAGGGAAGAAACTGAAGCAAATCTTGGGCCTCGAGCTCAACGTAACCAACAACAGTTGGCCACTGAGGCCTTACATAACCCGAAAAAAATAAAACAGCCACAGAGACAACAAAAAACGCCAAGCGGGGCTCCACTTACCAAACAAACATAATAAAAATGACGTCGACAACGCTCTGCCAGCAGCGGCGTCGCTGCCGACTTCGCAGTTAACGTATCGCATTTGACTTTGACATACTTTTCGACTTCGCAGATGGTAGCCCCCCATAATCCCAAAGAGACAGTGCCAGAGAGAGAGTGTGTGCCCCAGTGAGAGCTGTCAAAATTTTGACACAAGCCAGGCTTGCGCTTACACTCTCCCTCCTTCTCTTTGGCCACCTTTCTCTTCTCCCTGGGCACTCTGGCACTCTTCTGCTGGCGACCAAAAACGGTGTTGCTTTTGGGCCTCTTATTTCTCTTAACTGGCTTTTTTTTTTTGGCAGATTGCACAAGTCTCGGCTCACGCAATGTTTAGGCCACAATCCGCCTCCAACCGCCTCGTCTTACATGACTTTTCTCATATTTTTTCGGAGTTTTGCATAAAAAGAAGCCGGTTTCGTTACCAATTTCTGTGAGCTCACTCTTCCCGCTTATCGAACGGCGTTTAGGGGCTGCTGATTGGCGTCTCCAGCTGATTACATAAATGCAAAAGGCAGACTGAAATAGACCTGGCCCAAGGGGGGCTAGAGAATATTCGAAAATAGATTTGGAGAAGGAATACACTTGTAAAAAATAATAGGGGTTAAGAGAAGGTTTCTAGGTGGCTATTTTCATACTTCCTAAAATACTAAGATACTTTACTTTTCAGTCAGATATACCTGCTTTAATATTTTTAAAGTGTTCTTAAATAAAGAACACCTCCCTGTGCACCCTCCCTCCATAAAATGATTTTAAGTGGATTATTGGCGTACGTTGTCACGACCCTCTGCCAGCCACCTCATAATGCATTTTGATGGTTTTTGGTTTTCTGTTTCGGCTCCCGCCTGGTATAGGCTGGGTTTTAGTTTTGTCATTTGTTTTGGCGCCAGGTGGTGGTTGCTCGGGTCAGCTGAGAGTTTCTGGGGCTTTTTTGTAGGCCTGCCCCTCTGTCTGGGAAATCAATTAACTGCGCGTCGGCCGCAGAGGCGCGTGTGGCAACGGATGTGTGTACATTGGGCCGCCATCCGGGGAGGGGGCCCACAGCCCATAACACCACATTTATCAAATGCCACCGGGGAGGGGGAGCAGCATATGGCCAAGCAAGGCGGACATATGGCCAGGAAAGCAAGCTGTTGGGGAATATAGAGGGCTTCTTAGTTGCTATCATTAGAAAAGCCATAGTCTTAATTGATAACTTTTATATAAAAAGTAGTTGTATACAAACTTGCATTTAAAATATAAACTAATTATAGTATTACTTCATTTTTACTCAGCCTCTAAACCCGTTTTGTAATACAATTAATTAAAAAACCACTAATCTCCGTAAGCTATAATGCTTGTAGATACTAATTAAACTATATAATACCATTAACTAACCAGTTATTATTGCCTTGAAGGCCTCATTATCAGTTAATAAGGGCATAAAAGCATTTAATTTATTTCTAAAAAAAAAGCCCCTGCTTTGAAGTTGTTTGGCTTCCGTTTTCAATTTTTTCCACCACATTGCATAAGCATCGGCAGTAATAACAACAAAATGTAACAAAAACTACAGGCACGGAAAAAACTTCTTCTAAATCTTACGCCCCACATAATAGGCCACTTCCGGCTCCCCTCCCTTTCAAGCCAACTCCCACCCATCTCGCTCCAAACTTGGCTCCCTGGCTGGTCGACCTTGAGCCGTCAGCCGCGGCTGCTGTTGCTGCTGCTGCTGCTGCCCATTGAAGCGCACGGAATGGGTGTTTTTGTTGCCAATCGAGTTTAACATTTTCCATATAAAAACAAATATTATTTGTGCGGCTCATAAAATTTATGAATGCCTTGCACTCGCCATTACAAGAGAATCCAACAACAATACACAAATATTTTTCGCTTCACAAATATCGAGAGAAGGAATTCTTTGGTGGCTTCGTTGAATGAAATTTTTATTTGATTTTATTTGCGTGTTTGCGATTTGTTGAGAATTCTGTTTTATTTTTTGGGGCAAATCGGGTTTTTTTTTGTGCTCCACTTTGCCTGAAGGTTGCGCTTCGCTGCGCACCAAAAAAAATTGGAAAAAAGTAGGCTACCTCGAGGGGGTTATATAAGACTTGGAAATGGAGTATCTCCAAACTTACCTTGAAAACTTTTAAGCTGAAATTTGTGACGAATTTCTACACTCAGCGAATATGACGCATACGCCGCGTGGGTCGCTCGAACAGAATTTTGCGTCGCAATTGAGGCCATCAGGGAATGGGAGAACATTCGAGGTTCAATCACCCTTGAGTAAACTGCTTGGCTGGGCTCATCCCTGGGGGATTCTCACTTCATTCTCAGCCAGCACGACCTTTCGACTCGGCTCGGCTAAATAATTGTCAGCAGCAGCATCAGCATCGGCCTTGGCGCGGCCTGAACTCCGACATTTGCCGCTTTTTCGTTGTTTTTGGACTTCCAGTGCCAAAAATGTATGCGACAACGCATTGCGATACTCGCCAGATGTAACCCGCGCCACACCAGCCACCGAAATCTTTACAGTCGGTTGATTTTCACGAACAAAATTGAGAAAAAAAAAAACGGAAGAAAACATAAATTCCAGCAGTTTTTGGTTTGTTTTTTGGATCCTTCATTTGACATTTAACAGGCTGCCCGGGTGGCCCATAAACGCCCACATGACGCAACAAGAGCGGAGTTTTTCCATCAGAATATTTCATAAAATTTTAAAATTCACGAATACAGAATGTACACAACAATTGTCTGTCAAATGGCATCGTAAAGATGTATCATAAAAATAATTTTTATAGTATTCTTTAGCGAGAATTTGTCTTGTCTAGAATAGTAAAAACATAGCAAGATTTATTTCCTGAAAGTGAATAATTATATCTATATTATTTTTATAAAATTCACATTTCCGTCAACAGCGTCAAATGCCAAAGCTGGCATTCATTCATGAAGGCAATTACAAAGCAAATTTATCAACGAAATACTGGGAGTAGTCTTTAACAATTAATCTGTCTAGCAATCAGAAATCAAGGAAGAAATTCTATACAAATTAAATGCTCTACTTAGATTTCGTTCTCGAAGTTCTTCAAAGAGGAAGGAAATATTTCTGCTTAACTTATGGCATTTCCTTTCATTTGGAAGTGAATTATTTGGATGGGTTTTCGCAAATACATATCCATATACCCCTACGTATCTGAGGAACTTTACGAGGGTCGGTCGTAAACTTAACTCTGCACAATTAGCTTCATCTGCATAATGGTCATATTTTATGCGAACCCGAAAGGGGCTCTATCCCAGGGCATAGACATCAAAAACGGTCAATTTCCCAGCGGGTCGGATGGGATGAATGGGTGGATGGATGGATTCGGGGTGTTGAATGTAATAAAATATAAAGGGAATACCAGAAGGGGGGTGCCTGCCCTCCAGTGCCGCATAAAGTTTGCCATCTTTTCGCCGCTCGTTTATGGCTGCTCGTTTCCCGTTTCACTTGCCGCATTTTTATGGGCATTCATTTAGTATTTAGGTCAGTTTTTTGCTAGACTCCCTCCCTGGGAGGCCTGCGCTTCTATTTCTCCTTTACATAATAATTCAGAAGCCAAACGCTTTTGTGTGCGTGGCTGTCCGGCAATCAAAGCTATGGCCGGGTATACGCGGCGTATACGCAATGTGTTTATTTTTAGCAAATTGTTTAACGACTTTTAAGCACAATTGAATTGAAGTGTTTAGAGGGTGAGGGAAGTGCTGGGTTAGAGGGATGATCACGGCATTCTTTGTTCATTAATTTGTTGCATTTCATTTAAAAATAAATAAATCAAGTGAATCAGCCATTGAACAGCTCGGGGTATAGCATTCTCTCCTCCTTATGTTGTTTTTATGCGGAAATCAAAATTCTGAGATAGCCAGATTTCATTATGCAATCCATGCCAATGCCACTGCCTGTCAAGCGATGAAAATGCTGCCGCTCTCCTCTCAATATATGTACATTTGAAATGCTTTTGCCTTTTTCTTGCTTTTGTTGTGGGAATTTAGCAAACGATTTTTAATGTACGTGACGAAATCTGATTTCGAGTGCATACACATGCCAAAAGCGGCAAGAGATATGTACATATATAAAAAATCATATTCCTCGGCTATAAGCACTGTCGTATCTGAAGCCAAATGCAATTTATCAACAGTTGGGCTTAAATTGTCTGCAGCGTAACGGAAACTTGGCCCCGCGTGGAAGATGCTGCTGTTGCTGCCACTGTCGGGGGCTGCTCGCAAAGCGTAAAATTCTCTAATAAGTGCAAATTGGTAGCAGTGACAAAAAAACAAAAATAAAAACAAAAACACTCTGCCACGACCACAGCCACAGCCACCCTCTGTCAGCGTTTGGTTTTGCATTTTAATTGAATTCCCCTTTTTTTTTAGTTTCGCCCGCTCGGTTGTAAGTATCTGATGGATACGCACACATACGATGACAGATCGAACGGGAAGTAGCTGGCCACTGAGAACGTGGCCGCCTTCAGGGTGATATAATATAGAAATGAATATAATTAGTATGCATAATACATACAGTTATGGGTCTGGGGCTGGACTTGGGAAAAACTGATGGGATGTCAGCGGGGAAATGAATAAAGATCGAAAGATATTGTTGTGTAATCAGAGAGGTGGTGGGGGAAAATTGGATTTATTAAATGGGAAATCTCTAGTTATTAGTTATAGTACTTCTTTCTAGAGGTATTGACTTTATATTAATTATAACTGAAAAGTATACCTCTAGTAAAAAATAGTATATACCTCTAGTATACCTCTAGTATACCTCTAGTAAAAGTAAACCCCAAATAGTAAGCTAAAAACCATCAAAATATTTGCCCAAAACCCAAGTATAATCCATCACCCATTTTTAGACCGCAAGTCACCACAGAACCCCTCTTATCACTCACCAGTAGTGGTTTAAAAAGCGATTATAGAATAAACAGTTGAATAACATTCTCCCGTTATCGGAGTGGCGGCCGAGTGCCGTTATGTTTGGCACCTTCATTCACATAACGGTTAACCGCCAGCCCCAGAAACCCATACATAGTCTTATCTAAGCAAACAGAAGACCATATCACACATCAAGTTAATAATAATAATAATAAATAATGAAATTTGATGAACTACCCAGGTATTTACATAATCCGGGCGACAGCTTGACTTGCGGCATGTAATCAGCAATGTTGCCACATTATGCATGTAAATTAATATGATTTTTTGGTGATTTTGTCCATGTAATAATTTTTGCAACAATTTGTATAACAATTGCAACAATTACAACAGTTAGGGCCTTGCACACACACACACACACACACTTGTGAAAATATCGACAGCTGCTACGTTTTATGTTGCGTAGTTAGGCTACATAATCGCCATTTTAACATGAATAACCGTTTAAGAGAAAACTGAGGCTGAAAGAGCAGTTGGCAGAGCAGAGCGCTCTCTGCACTGTTAAGTACTCTTAAATGTAGCCGGTGAATGTTGCGCCATCACATGTTGCTCGGCAACATTGTCTACAAGTGGCCTGGCCTACGTGACGTATGAGTAATGGGGGGGAGGCAGAACCAAATGCATGACCTAGGCACTGCAATGACTCTATTCTAGGTGCTGCCTTACCTTGGTTTCGCTTTCACTTGCAGTTTATCGATGGTCGAAGTATATAGGCGGGTAGAGCACTTTTGAAGTAATTTTTAAGTGAGTTTCTTGAAATAAGATTATTTTTCTTTAAATATACCCCCTTCCCAATACCGAAAAATCAATTCCGCTGACAAGTGGCGCTTTTGGGAGCCATCACGGCTGTCAAAATAAATACTCGCCTGCCGTTTTGCATCTCTTGTAAGGGAAAACGACGCGGGGGGGATGCAGGCTAATTGTCGAACACTCGCGCGTGTTGAACATTTGCCCAATAATACAGAAACAGATCATATATTTACATATTTGCCATATTGTCAGACGAAATGTCTCGGGTGCTCTTCTTCCATCGAACTTGCCAAGTTTCCGACAATTTCATTTAGCAGGAGGAGGACAGTCATTGGCGATTTAATTGATTTACACAAGCAATTAACTTTACGAGCTGCGATTTTCTGGGGATAATATTAACTAAAGTGTATACTAAAACTAAACTTTTCTCGTTTGATCTCTTCCAGCACCCACCAACTTCAAGAGTCTCTGCCTGCGTGCCGAAGTCCTCCTCAAGCTGAGCCACTACCAAAGTTCCCTGGCGGACATAGAGAATGCCTTGAGGACACGCTGCACTTCCCCCAAGGTGGGTCTTTATTTAATATCTGAATTTTATTTTATTAACTTGAAACTATTGTCTTTCAGGCCCACTATCTGAGAGCTTTGGCTTTGAGCGGCCTGGGTCGGCTGGAGGAGGCTCTGTACAATGGCTTCTTGGCCATCTGCCTCGACAAGAATACAAATCTCAGTAATTCGGAAATATTTCAACATGATCTCGCCAAGGTAAGCCACTTTATGCCAAATATTTTGCAACATTGAGAATAATCCCAGAAGGCATTCAAGTCTAGACGCCATTAAATGGCTATGAAAAGTGGATTTGTGCTAGATTTTAAGATCTTGAACTTATTTAAAGAATTCTACTAATCTCTAATCCTCTTTCAGATTCTTCAGCGTCTCCTGGCCCAAATGCCCAAAAACCGATCCCTGGTCGCCGCTGCAGCGCCACCTATGGTCCAGCAGCAGCACCGCAGCTACGCCACCTCTCGGCCCTCGTACCCCCTTCTCTGGGAGCAGATGACGCGCCGCAGGAAACAGCCGCACCACCACCACCATCACCACCACCACCACCACCATGTCCACCTGGACGACGTGGAGGACGAGTTCGGGCACTACGACAAGTACATAATGGCCGACGACGAGCTGGAGGAGGAGGTGGAGGTGAATGGCGGGGAGCCGGGATCCCTGCACCTGGACGGGGACTTTTTGTTTCCCAGTGCCCTGGACTTCATGGACCACCACCGGCACCAGCGGCACGTCTTCGAGCAGAAGCAGTTCGACCTGCAGCCGCGTCGCCATCAGAACCGCAAGCACTGCAAGCGGAAATGGTCGGATAGGCTGAAACCCCTGCGTGGGCTGCTGGTGGACGAGGAGGAGGATGTGGAGGACCTGGACAGGGCGGAGTCTGGGGTCGAGATCCAGCGATGCAGTCGCCTCTTTGCCGGCGTCCTGGAGCGAACACAGCAGGAGCTGCAGCGACTGAAGAGTAAGTGACCTGGATACTATTACTTGACAGTTGGGAAGACTAATCCATCGACTCTACCATTTCAGAACTGGATGAATCGGGGCAAGGACAGGCGGTGAGCGCTGTCTCTGGGCAGCTGATCGATGCCAGTGACTTTGACTGCGTCCTGTGCTGCAGGACATTGTGGAAGCCAGTGGTCACACCCTGCGGACACACGTACTGCCTGGTATGCTTGGATCGTTGCATGGATTACAACTCCTCGTGTCCATTGTGCATGTCACCACTTGTGGAATTCAATGTCAATGCCAGTGCCAGTCAGAATCAAACTCAGAATCAGAATCAGATCCACCTGCATCCGGGCTCATCCTCGCCAGTTCCTTTCGCGCTGGCCAAGCGGCCAGTGACGAAGTTCCTAGAAGCCGCAATGAAACGATTCATTCCAGACCACTACGAGGCCCGATTCCGGCAGGAGATCGACCAGGAGCCCTCCGTTCCGGTGTTCATCTGCACGGCCGCCTTTCCGGCGGTGCCATGTCCCCTGTTCGTCTGCGAGCCCCGCTACCGCTTGATGGTGCGGAGGGCAGTGGAGTCGGGCGACAAGACCTTTGGCATTGTGCAGCCGCACAGCGGCAAGTCGCGCTACTACGACGTGGGCACCATCCTGGACATCCGGGACTGCGTCCAGCTGGGCGACGGCTGCTCCATCCTGAGCACCATTGGCTGCAAGCGCTTCAAGATCCTGGCGCGCAACGAAAAGGACGGCTACGAAACGGCCAAGGTGGAGTACATCTGCGACGAGCCCATTGCCGAGGAGCAGGTCAAGGTGCTGGCCGCGATGCAGGACGTGGTCCTGGCCAAGGCCATCGGCTGGTACGAGAGCCTCAGCACGGAGCAGAAGCACGAGATCCTGCAGAGCTACGGCCAGATGCCGCCGGTGGAGCCCGACTGGGAGCTGATCAGCGACGGCCCAGCCTGGGCCTGGTGGATCATCGCCCTGCTGCCCTTGTCCCAACAGCTAAAGGTGGGTTGGATGGATTCTCATGGCTTTTCATCTTCTAATCCTTGTTTCTTCTTCAAAAAGGTGGACATTCTGGCCACAACCTCGCTGGAGAAACGGCTGCGGGCCATCGACAAGACCCTGGACTGGCTGCACGAGCTAAGTCACCCGCAGCAGCCCACGCACCACCAGCTGGCGCACCACCCCCAGGCGCCGCAGTCGCCCCAGCAGGCGCATCTCGATCTCGACTGCGAGGAGCAGGAGGCGGCCGCGTCCGGAGCCGACGAGTGCTGCCTCTTTGCGGACAGCGCGGCCGAGCCGCACACGGACGAGGAGCTGCTCCTCTAGAACGCAAACGCAAATCATAACTATACCTTAGCTAGCATACGTCTGTAAATCTGTGTCTAAGCCATTTCGTCTGTAATCGAACATAAACACGTTAATCCTAGGGGCCAAAACCGAAAGCGAGAAACTTTAGCAGAACCAAAATTATCACTAGATCCGCAGAACATAATCTTTAGCTCTTAAAACCGAAACCTTTGTGTGTGTGTGCGTTCTGTATTTTAGATGTGTGTGTGTGTGTGTCGGAGAAATAGCTAAGAATTAGAACCAAAAAAAAGAAAGTAGAGAGCCACACCGAGAAACCCCAGTGAAACAATCAAAAGTTTGCTTTTGGCTCAGGCCCGCACCAGAACCCCGGATTACAGAAGGGTTGACATACTGTCTCTATCACATTCCACGTAAAGAACAAACCTTGAAAATAAGCAGCAGAAGCGAGAAATAAACTTTAACAAACAGAACTCATGGTTTCTACAAACAGAGAATACACAAATTTTTAAAATTACGATTTAATGATCAAGAATACCAAGTCAAAGGCCAACAAACATACACTTAGTGAAACCGATCGGACAGCAAAGAGCCAGGAAACAAAGTTCTTTTCATTTTACTTTACATAAGGCGGCTGGAACTCTAAGACAATCTGCAATATTTTTTTGATATACCTAACGAAACTAAAACTATATATACAAGTGAATAATGAAACTGAACTAGCGACTAGTTACGAAGGACGATGGAGAGAACAAAAGTGTGAAAGAAATTTAAATTTTTTAAATACTTTTCGTTGATTTTTAACTTTTCCCACTCCTCTCTAAGGCACCCCTCTCTCTTGATTATGCTTAGACTAACTAAATAATATGCTCACCTATATATACTATATATGCGATTCTATACGCCACATGCTTATTTCTGTATTCGTATCTGTATCTACGGCCCGCATTCCTAACCAAGAGATAGCTCTATAATATAGCTTTGGAAATATTAGCTAGACTTCTTTGTCTCTTGTCTGTTTTTTTTATAAACTTAAGCCCCAACTCAAGCCCTTTTGTTTCCCGCTCTCCCCCATAAAGCAAATCAATTTTAAAAACCAAAATTTGCTTTATCCCACTGATCCTTGTAAATATTTTTATCGGATAACCCCTAAATTATATGTATTTCTGCTACGTTAGTTATAGAACACGAATTTACTTTTCAGCTCAACACAAAACAAACAAGAATTCAAATCAAACAAAACAATTTTTGTCAACTAAATATTTATGTAATTTTATACAAAGTATACACATACGTCTAAATTAAATCATTTTGTATTTAAGTTTAGCAACTAAACGAAACGGAAAACAAACAAAAAACACAAATATGAAATCATTTTTTTGTGTCTACAACTTATATGGAGAAATTATTATGTGAATCAATAATAAAAGATATATATTTCAAATTTCTAAAATGCTTCGATTAAATCACCAAACATTTTTCTTTCTGTTTTTTGTGCTAAAAAAGAAGATTTTTTACTGGTACTTTTTTTTAATTTATTAATAATGATGTAAAATAAAGAGGAACTCAATTGAAATATAACATTTGAAACGGCGTTACTTTGGGTTTGGGGTTTTTGAATTATTTTCAATGCAATTAAAACTTAAAATTTGCAATTCTCCAGAATCTTTTTCTCAAATTCTGTCTTGTGATCCAAAATGCATCGGCGATCGGTACGTATATATCCTGTGCGTTGCATAAACCCGATAAAACATTCAAATCGAGTCGAGAATAACTTGTAAATTGCAAATCGAGCTGCAATATTACGTAAGCATCTAATAAATATCAAATTTCTAGTGCAAACGGTGGATCGGTGGATTAGGCAACTATGGAATAGAATCGGAATTGATTAGTTGATATGCTCTCGTCCCTGATCAAAAGGTAGAAGATCTACAGATCTGGAGGAGAGTATGCTGTCAAGGGAAGTGTACCCCCCAAGGGGCATGCCACTTCAGTCTTGACTGTAACTGAACTCTTTATACTTATGAAATATTCATAGCGGAAATTTGCGTACGCATGAAATGTGCAAAAGATACATAGATGAATGGGTATATCGGACTAAGGGGAGTACGAAACGACGACGTAATGCCCTTAAATTTTGGGTTTCAAAGGGTGATTTTAAGGTATTTGATGCGTTAATATGGTATTATAGACATTATAGGGTAAGTTTTTTAAAACTTGGATAAAATTCTTGATAAAAATGAATTTTTTTGTTGCCTGAAATTGACTTTAATGTCTCTAGTGATAGGAATTTAAAAAGAAATTATGAAATAGATCTTGAAAACGAGCTTATTCTGGTATCTTCGTACAATTTTTCTGAAATATATGCTTCTAAAGACCTATATCTTAGAGAGACCTAGTATTAAAATCATTTACAACCCAACCTATCACAATATCGTTTTTTTTTACAGCATTCTAACCCAACACCTAGACCTTGAACTTAAAACGAAAACCAAACAAAATCAGTTGACTCAGCTCCTCAGCTCCTGGGGCCCTTATATCGCTAATTTTCAGCACATACCAGAGAAACCAGAAATGGGCGCTAAAACCCCCAGAAATCGGAATATCGGACAACAAACAAAAATGTCGAGAGGAAATCCATGGGGAAACAGAAAATGATACTTGTACTTACTACTGGCAGGCGGATCGGTGGATCGGCTAGAGAGAGAGAACCTCGCTGGCGACCCTGTGCAAGTGTTGATAGTTTGATAGAGCGACAGGGACGGAGACAGATAAAGAAAACGTTACAGACTCGACTCAGAACGGCTCTGATCGGTGCAATTGAGTGGTTTGGCGAGTGGGAGCAACAGCTGCGATCCCCAATCGACTCCGACTCCGAGTGCAGCGGCATATTAAATAATAGCCGAGCGGACGGGGCTCAATCAGTCAGTCAGGTAACGCTCGGAATGTTCGCACATACAATATCGCGTATACGCCCGGCCGGCAAAAGGCAAAGCCACTAATGCGGACTTGCCCAAACGTCTAGGTGTCTCCCGTGCCTCTCTCTTGCCCTGTCTCTCTGTTTTGTCTCTTTGAGTGTGTTGGTGAGAGTGCATTTCGAGCTGCATTTCGCCGTTTTCGTTTATCCACGGGTTTTATTTAGCGCTGCGTTCTTGTTTTTGTATTTTGTGTTTTTTTTTTTCGCGAGCTTAGAAATTGCAGTTCTCGTGGATTTGTTCAGTTTGAGTCCAGCACGCGCAGCGTCAACGAGCGGATCTCTTTCGGAATATTTTTCGGAGTGCCTTGCCGAGTCTACGGGCCGATCACACGGGCACAGTTATTTCGTTAATTTATTTTTGTTTTTTATTTATTTATTTTTTGTTGCATTTGATATTACAAGTAGTTGGCCGATCTGACGCAAAGTCAAGCCGTCTGTCGTCAATACTGTCTCCGGCCGTATACCATAGACCCTGTAACTCGATCGCAAATTACACGCTTTCGACGTGGTCGCTTCTCGTGCGGTTCTGTTCGGATCGGTTGCTGTTTCGGTTTTCGGTTTTTGGTTTGAGTTTTAGTTTTTTGGTATTTGGTTTCGATTTTGTTGTCTTTCCCTACTTCGGGCTTCACAAGAATTTTGTATATTTTTGTGCTGATAGTGCCCGAAAAGTTAAGGGCACATTTTCCTACCTTTCGACAATGAATGGAAACGTTTGCATAAAGAACCACCTAAAATATGGTCGTAATTTTCTGGTTTTTGTTATTGGAGATCTGCCTTAAAAAGTATACACGGACATTGTATATAAATGCAAACGATACCAACTGAGAAGCAGCGGGCCGGCGAGAAAAAAATGAGCAAGGCAGAATGGCAAAAATAAATTATTATGTAACCTTTCAAAACGATTTGCAATAATAACGAAAGGAAACTGTGAAATAATTCGTAAGAAAGTAGAGTGAAAAATAAAAACACAACTGATGGCATAAATATAATAAAAATAAAACCAAAAATTTATCGACTAAATAGCTTAGAAAGGCTGAAAGTGTAAGCAAACTGGAGTGAGCTAAAATATATATTAATTTAACTACCAATTAACAAACTTGTGCACCAGATTCAAGCCCAAGCCTACAAATCAGCTGCTTGAAAATATACTAAAGTGCCAGGCCATAAAAAATAAATAAAATATGCGAATAAGTGCAATAGCTAACAAAAAAAATAGTGAAAATAAAAAACCACTAACAGCAGTAGTGACAAAATTTCTATTAGAAACACTGCCGTGCCGCAGAGATAAGGCAAGCTCGGGAGAGGAGTTCTCGCCAAAAACAAAAGTGCATTCAACCAAAAATTACAACAAACTATCTGTTCGGAGAGAACCTTTCCCCAGACTTCCCCGGGCAACTAGCCGACAGCTCGGTTCACTAAAAGTCTATTAGGCTACATGCACGCGCCTGCGCGATGTCTGAAATATATTATTATAAAATTTCTATAGGTATCAGTATGTGGTGATGCACCTTTTTTTATTTCATTGTCAAAGTCGGCATTCATAGCCAATATACTAGAGAGGGTTATACCCGTTGTTTGTAATTGTTATTACCAGTAGATCCAATCTGGTATAATCAAGGCTGAAAATGTTATCTGGGGTCTATAAAAGTTTGTGCATTTTTAAAGGGATTTTAATAATTGTAGTTATACTTTTTTGGATTGAGACTTTAGGAAAGGTTTCTGGGAAAGGATTTAAGGATTTATTTAAGCCATTTTCCCTATTCCTTTGTGGCTTTTCATTTCTAAGCCCTTGTAACCCCCGACTAAACCCCAATTGTTGACTCATTTATTTTTAATTTATGGTCAAAGTCACTTAAATTGCCTATGCTATTTAGCAGCTAAAACTTTCCACCCCAAACTTTTTTACGCCAAGACCCAGGTAAAGTTTTTTCCCCGCTAGTCTCGCTATAGCCCTTCCACTAGTTTAATTAATTAAAATAAATATATTTTTTTGTTGGATTTTTTATAGTTGGCTGACAAGTCTCAGGTCTCGGGTCTGGCGTCTTTTTGAATTTTTGAAACGTCATCGTCAGCGTTTGAGGCCGAGTATCTGTGTGCGCCGTCAGGGGCTGTCGGTGTGAGTGCGCGTGTGCATTTGGTGTAGTGGTGTGCGATCATGCGGTAGCCGCACACGCTCTCAGTAAAAGTTATTACAATTGACAACTAAAAACCATAAAGTAGTGCAAAATGTCTTACAAGTGATTCAACTTCGTTTCAATAAATTCATGACACAATTACGAAATGTTATTAATTGAAAAGTGCATTTGGCAGCAGGTTCTTGGCGCGTTTCTCCCACCATTTTAGTTTCCAGACTGTGTACTTCATTTTTGTGTTGGCAAATAAATGGTTGTTGATACGGTGAGATAAGTAACTGATTGACAGTAAGGAGGTTATTTTTTCAAGCAAAATTTTGCTGGTTAGAAACAAAGAAAGATAACAGAAAAGGAAAACTTTAGGGCATTTCTTTATACATTTTAATTTTGAGAGAGCTGTTGGGAGTATTGGGTTTTCCTAAAAAATATTCTGTAGAACAATGAAATTGTCCAAAATTCCCAAACTAAATTTTAATAACCTTTAGAACATGTTCATAGCCAGTCTATAGCTCTCAGGTGACTCCCCTAGTGCCTTTCATATTTTAAACCCCAACTACAAAGAGTACATTAAGCATACGCCCCGTAGTCACAGAATAGTTGCTGCAGATGATGATCTGATGATGTTGGGACGGCAAGCTAGTCATGATTAAGTGATCATCTCATCGCTTGATTTATAAGTGGATTGCTAACCGTTTGTGGAAAGTCTAGACCAAGATCCGTTTACTGAGCCCCTTCGAAAATCCAATTGTAATCACTATTTGTCCGCCTGGCAAACAGAGAGGCCTTTAACCCTATAAACCTAACCCAGACTAGAGACGCTTGCACTTGGCATTGGCATTAGGGGGAACGAACGCAACAGAAATAAATCAATGAACGACAATTGGCAAGAGATAAAAATAAGAAAATAGTGAAAAATTTAATTAAGTCAAGTTTAAAACAAAAACGAAAATAAAAGCCAAGACTTAGTACGAGCGAGAAAGACAAAAAATATTACAAGCTTGGCGGAAAAAAAACGTAGAAGTAGAGGCGGAAAACAGTAGAGAGGAAGAAAAATTGAAAGCTGTACAACGGGTCGTATGAGTATTGGGTATTATCACTCACACACCGACACTATGCTGTAATCGCAATGCAATTAGCATTGCCAAGCCAAAGCTCAAGTTCACTGACAAAGAAATCAAACACGAGCGCCAGACAGAGATAGCTTCTGGCGGAGAGAGCGAAAAGTGTGAGGGGGAGGGCACACACACGCGGAAATACCCATACACGACCAGCATGCGATAATTTCTGTAACTGAGCGAAGCTTTACAAATGCAATCAAATGACGTTAGTTCTCCGGCCAGCTGTGTGTGCGAGGGGGACGGCCTGAAAACAGGGCGCCGTTAGAGAGTGCAAGTGAGCGGGACGGGGCCAATGCAGTTTGTTGTCTTTGTCGGGCGACAGAGAGAGGAAGAGATATGTGGATACAAATGGGGACATGCAGTGCACCCCGCTCGTGAGTAGGTCAGTCAACGATCTTCGCCCGATTTCAGGTTGGGTGAGCTTGCTCGCCAGTTGCTCTGCCAACTCCAGCCAACCGGCTTTCCAGTGCATTTCATTTATTTATTTATGCGATGGTCTTTTTCGACTTATTAACTTCCGCATTGCACATACAAATATGCCACTAAGCCACAACAACAGTGCGGTCAATGCCAATTGTTTGATCAGTCAGCTTAGCAAAACGGGAGGGGTTCAAATCTTAGCCATAAATAATTGTGGGGCGTTAATTCAAGTTGATAGATACTCGAAGAATTTCAATTTCTTTGGAAAAAGTGGCTACTGATTTTATTTAAATTTTACAAAGTGATATTAAAAAATATAAGTTTAATACTTTATATCAAAGAACATTAAAATATTTCAAGTAATTGCTCAAGTAAGAGTAAGATTAATATTATTTTATTTAATTTCAAAGCTTGCCTTTCACAAAACTTGCTGAAATGAAAAATAAATAGGTATTTCCAAGAAACAAGTCATTACTTGAAAACTGCTTTTCATAATTACTTTTCCGAAATACAGCAAATAGCTAACTTAACAATCTAGATGAGTTTCTAATGGAAGTTCAAGATCTTTAAAGAACCTAAATCTTCGGGCTAAGAGACTCCAATTTATCACAATTAACAGACATTCTCTTTCAAGTATTTTAGT
The DNA here is from genome assembly GCA_018153035.1 of Drosophila pseudoananassae pseudoananassae. Taxonomy (NCBI): domain Eukaryota; kingdom Metazoa; phylum Arthropoda; class Insecta; order Diptera; family Drosophilidae; genus Drosophila; species Drosophila pseudoananassae. Next base: position 1,935,863 of record JAECXR010000042.1, on the reverse strand, counting down.
TTTTTTTTATAAATGATATAGCATTTCATTCCCTCCCACCTTAAATTCAATCTCAAGCTTCACTTCTCTGACCCAATAATTCTATACTTTTCAGTAATTACTTCACTAACTTGGCATTCGATAATAAGAATTCCCGAGACACTCTCCCAATGTCTCTATCTTAACCCTTTTCTGAGCTCTGCCGCAAACCAACCGCACTAATTGCAACACGAGCCATTAAGCGACACATTGGCAATTATCTGGCAGCGTTTTGGCCAGAGTCCGGGCCGGGCCGGGCCAACAGCTACTTACGGTTAACCAGCAACACTTGGCCCCACGGAGTGGGAACTGTTCCGACTTTGATGTGTATTTAAAATGCCCTCGAATACATGCGGGAATTTATGACATGCTGGTCAAACGGAGCTAAACGGATTAATTACAACTGTCCGGGAGATGTAAAGGCAAAGCTCCGGCTCTGTAATTTTAAGCTGCTTTGCACATTTTAATTAAACGCTGACTTTTCACCGATTTTCGTTTGGGCTTTAAATGGCCATAACTCCGGCGTCATTGACGTTGGTGCGAATAACGTTCTCGACCCGTTTTACCGAAGAAATGCATTTCACAGGCTTGCAAAACCTTTGACATTTTCCAGCAAAGTTTTCAAGTTTTTGTTGAACAAGAAATTGCTTTTCGAGGAAGCCCGTGAAATGTTGGACCGTCAATTAACACGGAATAAAGAACATTACTCGGGAGATGGGAATGTAAAATGCAGGAAAACGTATTCCACTTAATGATTGAGGGATAAATGAAAAGGCAAATAGACTGTTCAGGAGGCAGACTCGAAAAATTATGCAATAGCAGCATGTGTGTTTGTGGCTATAAATAAGCTGCAGTGCCTGGCAATTGGTTAGCAGCTGCTCGGTACTCTCTTTCAAGCCAAACTCTACCATTCACCTGGTCACAGCCACCCGAGCACCCCACCGCACGGCCACAGAGCCACCCACCCAAGTCCGTTCCCACTCCAATCGGCCGGTGGTTGTTATGGCATTCGCTGAACGCATTTTGTAACATGACAAAATAGCGTAGCATACATTTCAGGGGTTGCAAATGTGCAACATTGATTGGCACGGCCAACTGGCAAATTGGCCACGGGGCCTTCACGCTCCTCCGGGGAGCCTGCGCAGGCGCAGCTTATGCCATTACATAACCCAGCAGCTACCGAGGATGCCAAAGGAGGCTGCTGCTGCTGCTCTTCCAAAGAAACAGAAACAGCGAAGCAGAAACAGAACCAAAACTGCACTTGTTGCTGCCACAGCGCCGCGTTAACCGGATAATATCTCGATACAAAAAATAATAATCGCGTCGGGCTTAAAGAATAAAAATATAATCCAATCCTTGAGTGACCCTTTGTTATCTTAACCCCTTGCAGGCACCTCAAAATGTGGCATATTGAGCATATGGAAATTAATTGTTGCGTAAACATTACCTGAACATTTCATAAACCTTCTGGCGGAAACAAAATTATGTGAGCCAAACGATTCGCTTTGGCAGTTGTGAGAGCGCAATTCTTCAATAGAAGAAGTGGAAAGTTTTCGATTTTTTTTGTGAATTCTTTTTTTGGTGATTTCTGGAAAATTTGTTTGAATTTGAAGTGGATTATCTCACGAACCCGAAAATGGACGACGAGAGCGACGACAAGGATGATACGAAAAGGTAAATCTATAATATTCGAAGCACCCTTACACCTCTACCTGTAGCTATTCATAAATAGATGGGACGAATTCGCGAATAATCTGCACTTGACAGTTGACAATATAAGCAGAAACAAAGATGTGGTGGCAGAGCTGGCTGGCAAAAGGGACAAGATACATGTCTATGGCATTTCGAAAAATTTTCCACTAAACAAGTGAGTGGAAAGCTTTTCTTTGTTTCCACCGCATTTTTTTATGAATGACCCTCCCATGTAGAATTCGCGGCTGTCGTCATAATCTCTCCCAGACAATGATTTTTTTGGTAATTCACACCCCTTGAGGCCCCAAACTAATCAATGGAATCCCAGTAACTCAATTCGTTGATCCGAATCAATGGCACGGTAACCCGAGTACCGATTCGATTTGGCCGCTTAATAATTAGATTTGCTTTCTGGCCTATTTATGACATTGCACAATGGCCAAAAGTATGTACAAAATTCCGGTGCATATCGCATGTCAATAAATATAACCAATTAGTAATCGAATATTGCTGCAGACACTATGGCATAGACGAAAAGGAATATCTAATAGGTGGCTTTGTGAGAAAAAACAATAAAAATTGTCGTATCTTATGTGACAAATTCATTTTTTTGCGACAAGCGTGAAAAGTTGCCATAATAATTAGTTTACTTTGTAACACTTGTTCTATAATATTTAGAGATTATATCAAGCAAGTAGTACGAGTATGGTTTTCAGCCCTCATATGAGGTAATGGAATTTTAGTTTTTAAAATGAAACGAGAGCTGAATTGGAAAATTTGTAAGGAAGACAAAAGACTTATAGACTTTAAAAATATAAGGCATCGACTTAATATAAATATTGTTCTTAATTTGAATCCCTTGGAATAGAAATCAGCTTAGATCTGGAATAAACTTTTTATAAGAAGGTTTTAAGTTATGAGAAATCTTCAGGTTCTGTTTTAATATTTTTTACTAAACAATGAAAAATAATAATCAAAGTATTAAGTTTTACTATTTGGCTTGTAAAACATAAGTAAATTAATGATGATAAATAAAGGAAATTAATAAAAAAAATTATTTAGTAGGACCTTTTACTAAACATTAAACTTAATAATAAAGAAATTAGCCTTGAAGAGTGTACAAGCCCCATTTTTCTTCTACTTCTACCACTCCGTTTTTTATTTATATGCCACCACTTTCCAAATAAACTCCTTTTCCAACAATTAACCCTGAATAAGATTTGCAAATCCCATATGCTCGTTAACATATCATGTCTTTTTTATTGAATGAGCCGACAATAGAACACAGTCCCAAAGCCATCAGCCAGTCTGTGACATGCCAGTGTCAATCGCAGGGCAGGAAGAAAAGTTAACTCTAGCGAATCAAATGCAAAGCGACGCAGCCCCCGACCCCGCGGCATGTCAGGGGTGATAGCATATGGGCATATGTGGCTAATCATCGCCAGACAATGCCGCCAAGGGCCAGTCACACGTGGGTCACACGCGCAGAAAGCGACCCTACCTGAGGGTTGCAAATAAAATCATTTGTGGATATCTTTTAAAAAGGCATTTGATTGATTTTCATTTAATTCGTAGTTTTCTTTGTAGAAAATCGCGTAACCTAAGCGAGAAAAAGCGCCGGGATCAGTTTAATTCGCTGGTGAATGATCTGAGCGCCCTGATATCCACCTCCAGTCGCAAAATGGACAAGTCCACGGTTCTAAAATCCACAATAGCCTTTCTCAAGAATCACAATGGTGGGTTTAATAATTTTTTATATAACTATTCTATTTAATTTTGAGATTGAAATCTAAACAGAGGCTGCGGACAGGTCGAAAGTTTTCGAAATCCAACAAGACTGGAAGCCCGCCTTCCTGAGCAACGATGAGTTCACCCATTTGATGCTGGAGTCCCTCGATGGCTTCATGATGGTCTTTAGCAGCATGGGTTCCATTTTTTATGCCTCGGAAAGTATTACCTCCCAGCTTGGGTACCTGCCGGTAAGTGGAAAGCTAGAGAGTCCATCTAGAATCCAAGACAAACTTCTCACCTTTCAGCAAGACCTGTACAAGATGACCATCTACGACCTGGCCTATGAGATGGACCACGAGGCGCTGCTGAATATATTCCAGAATCCCACTCCTGTGATCGAGGCGAGACAGACGGACATCGGAGCGAACAACCAGATCACATTCTACACGCACTTGAGGCGAGGTGGCCTGGAGAAGGTGGACTCCAATGCCTACGAGCTGGTCAAGTTTGTGGGTTACTTTCGTAGGTAGCCATGTAGCCTGTTTTTGGCCACTTTCTTATTGTTTTGTCTCCAAAATCTCAGGTAACGATGCCAATACCAATGCAGGATCCAGCGGAGACAGTCAGAGTGGCGGATCTGGTGGAAATGGTCAGCCGGCTGTGTTGCCAAGGATTTTCCAGCAGAACCCCAATGTCGAGGTGGACAAGAAACTGGTGTTTGTGGGAACAGGGCGGGTCCAGAACCCCCAGCTTATCCGGGAAATGAGCATCATCGACCCGACGAGCAACGAGTTCACCTCGAAGCACAGCATGGAGTGGAAGTTCCTATTCCTGGATCATAGAGCGCCTCCCATCATAGGATACATGCCGTTCGAGGTGCTGGGCACCTCCGGGTACGATTACTATCATTTTGATGATCTGGACAGTATTGTGGCATGCCACGAGGAGTGTAAGTTGTGGCATTTGCATTGGTGGCAGTAATAAAACATTGTCTTTCCAGTGCGGCAGAATGGCGAAGGCAAATCCTGCTACTACCGCTTTCTCACCAAAGGTCAGCAGTGGATCTGGCTGCAGACGGCCTACTATGTGACCTACCACACCTTCAACTCGAAGCCGGAGCACGTGGTCTGCACCCACAAGGTGGTCAGCTATGCGGAGGTGCTCAAAGAGAGCCAGAAGGAGCGCAAGGCGATCACCTCCGCCGGCAACAGCAGCAGCAAGCCCGCCTCGGCGACCACCACCCTCAGGGACTTTGAGCTGGGCAACCCGAATCTGGACAGCACGTTGCTGGGCAACAGCTTGGCCAATCTGGGCAACGAAGCTGCCACCACATCGCCCACCATCGACTCCTCACCCATGTGGTCGGCATCGGTGGCCCAGGCCTCGGGCTCCTGCCAAATCAATCCCCTGAAAACATCTCGTCCGGCCTCCAGTTACGGGAACATCAGTTCCACGGGCATTTCGCCGACAGCCAAGCGGAAGAATTGCTACAGCAGTCGAGGAAACGAGTCGGACTCCACCTCGATTTCAGCGGATTCGGTCACCAGCAGGCAGTCCATGAGGACGCATGTGAGCTCGGTGAGTTTTCCACAAAAATATAATGAAAGATTCCAAACTAATCATCACCCTCTGGTAATCCCATCTTAGCAAAGCCATCGGCAGCGATCGCATCACAGGGACCATCATCACAGCCAGCAAAACCACCACCACAACCACCAGCAGCAACAGAATCATCAGCAACACCAGCTCCAGCAGCAACACCAGCAGCAGCAACAGCAGCAGCACCAGCACCAGTGGCAACAGCACCTGCAACAGAATGTGGCTGGACCCAAGATAGTGCCAATTCTGCCGATTGCTCCGGGCTCGTTGATGGCCAACAATGCCTGCCAGTTTCCGCAGCAGGCCTATCCCCTGTCCAGCCCACAGCTGGTGACGCCTGGAACATTTCTGGAACCGCCGCAATACCTCACCGCCATACCCATGCAACCGGTTATCGCCCCGTTTTCGGTGGCACCTGTGCTGTCGCCGTTGCCGGCGCAGGGACAATCCGGAGATCTGCTGTCGGGAACGGTGGTAATGACACCCACCCAGAGCCAGCTGCAGGACCAACTGCAACGCAAGCACGACGAGCTGCAGAAGCTCATAATGCAGCAGCAGGACGAGCTGAGGATTGTGTCGGAGCAGTTGCTCTTGGCCCGATACACGTACCTGCCAATGCCAATGGGATTTACGGCCGGCAACATGGCTGCCACGGCCATGGGCGGCATGGTGGGGGGTGGTGGCCAGAGGGGGCTGAACTTCTCGGGCAGCAATGCTGTGCAGCCGCAGTTCAATCAGTATGGGTTCGCACTGAATTCCGAGCAGATGCTCAACCAGCAGGATCAGCAGATGATGATGCAACAGCAGCAGAACCTGCATAACCAGCAGCAGAATAATCTGCAGCAGCAGCATCAGAGTCAGGCTCAATTGCAGCAGCACCACCAGCAGCAGAATCAGCAGCAGCAACAAAATCAGCAACAGCAGCAGCATCAGCAACAGCAGCAACATCAACAACAGCCAATGCCGCTGCCTCCAAACGACCTTTTGTCCCGCGAAGATATAGAGGAGATAGATGCCCTTTTCAATATGTCGCCGTTGCCTTCACTGGGATCTCAGCTCAACACCAGTGGCAACAACAACAATCAGAGCTACAACGGCGGCAGCAATCAGAACGGCAACCAGAACAACAACAACAACGGCAACTCGAATGCGCCCCAAAATACGAACGAGGATTCGTTGCTGTCCTACATGCAGATGGCCACGGAGTCGAGTCCTTCGCTCAACTTCCACATGGGCATCAGTGACGACGGCTCGGAGACTCACAGCGAAGACAACAAGCTGATGCACAGCAACAGCAGCAATCAGATGCAGCAGCAGCAGCAACACCAGCAGCAAATGATGCAGCAACAGCAGCACCAGCAACAGCAGCAACAACAGCAGCAGCAGCAGTCGAGCAACTTCTTCAGCTCCAATCACTTTCTCAACAACAGCCAGAATCAGAACCAAAATCAGTTGCCGAACGATTTGGAAATATTGCCATACCAGATGTCCCAGGAGCAGTCGCAGAATCTGTTCAACTCACCTCACACAGCACCCGGCAGCAGTCAGTAGAACCAGGTCCCTTGTGTACATAACTCTCTGTAGGCTATAAGATTCTTAGGATTGTTAGGTTATCCACCTCCCCACACCCAGTACTCCCCTATATCTACTTGCGTATTATAACTCTAGACCTTAGACAAGTTTGGCCTCTGGCTCTCTTTATCGAACCTCCTCTATTGGAAACCCAGAACTAGTTGTAGATCTCAACAGACTGAGTATTGTTCTATCTCCGAAGTGCATGATCGTGTAAATATTTATGTATATGTATGTATATCCCTATTGATAGTAAAGTTCTCAAATTAATCCAATCTAAGTAGGTAAGCTGATTGAAACATAGTTATAGGAAGAGCCCATCGTTTCCGTAGGTTAGCCTTATTATCCAGTAAGTGCCATCGTGGCACAACAGGGATCTCTGATATGTAATCGAACCTTAAAGCCTATGCCTAAGTTATTTTACCCAACTAACTAACTAACTAACGAAAAATGAGCCAAGCTAATCCAATTCCATATTATTTTCAAGACTGGGCTTCGCCACCGAGGTCATACAAATATTCCGTATGTGTTAGGTAATTAAGCTAATGTTTAAATCAAAACTCAGGTTGAGATTGCAACTGACATTTATTTTGCTGTGAGCATATTCCCATAAGTTCTCCGCCGGCCCCCTCCGCATTAGTCCAACATCTCTAGTTTGTTTGAGTTTTTTTTGTGCCCAGATAACCCCAAGAGTCCCTTGTATTACGATATTGCTGTTGGAGGGGCGCCCTTGTTCGATTCGAATATGTTTCGATCCTCAGCTGATAAAGAGCCAAATGCTTTAAACTTATTACCTAAAATATCTTAAACTCAACTACAAAACTACCTTAATATCGATAGTTAGGCCTTAAGATTGTACATACCTATAGGACAAGTCGGGAGCACTTGCTTAAGAATGTAAATAGGCGCGTAGAACCATTTTGTACATAACTAGATGTTTCTATATAATTTCCAAGAACACACACTCCCTCAAAACAAGCAAGCTAATCAAATCAAAATCTTTATCAACCAAATACAGAAACGTAATAAAAGAAACGAAATCAGTTACAAAGACGACTAACTTTCATATTGTTTATTTATTTCAAACTTTCTTAATATTATGTAGAGGGAGGGGAGTGAAATATAATAGATGGGCTGCTGATCATTCAAACTCGCAACTTTACGATGGCGTTCTGGAGGATCTGGAACTCGGAGTTGATGGTGTCCATCAGGTTCGAGATCTGCGGCTTGGAGTCCAGAACCTCGACACTCTGGGTGTAGGCATTGTACCGGACGCCGAAGGGACGGGGAATCGAGTTGGCAAATTTACTAAAAAAATGATTTTAAATATATTTAGAATTAATTTTAATTAAATGATAAATCATTTCTTACATAGTCTTCTCCTTGGCACTTTCGAAACTATCGGCCACGTAGTACACAGGCTGGAACTGGGTGATCGGGTACTTGGTGATGCCAGTGACCTCCGGCTCGAAGTCCTTCAGCTGGGGCTTGTCCGTGAGGCAGTACTCCAGTTCTCCGTACGAGGAGAGCAGTCCAGCTCCGTAGGCCTTCAGCTCACCCTCCTGGCGGCACAAGCCGTACTCCACAGTGAACCAAAAGATCTGAATGTGGGAATGACAGTTAGTCTTTAAATCATAAGAACCTCTAGGCCTAACTCACCGTGGAGAGCTTCTCAATGTAATCATCTGGAGCTCCCAGAGAGGCTAGTCCGATTTCCTGACTGAACTGGGCAAAGGCCGGATCGGCAAACAGGGGGACATGGCCAAGAAGCTCGTGGCAAACATCCGGCTCGGGGGTGTACATGGGCTTGCTGGGATGACGGATGTACTGGGTGGAGTGGAAGACGCGGAAGGCCAGTCCGGCCAGGAAATCCCGAGAGCTGAGGAGTCCAGCCACAGGGCGTAGGGTGAAGCCAGTACAATCTTAGGAGATTAAAAGTTAATATCATATGAAGTTATGAGAATGGCAAGCCCACCTCTCAAGAAGTTGGAAACATCCTCCAGTTGGGGAATGTTGTCTTCGCGGAAACCACAGTTGTCCACCAGGAGGGAAAGACGTGGTTGTACTCCCGACAGGCATGCGTCTTGTAGAGCTTGGTCAGGTTCCGGAAGATGATGCCCCAGGTCTCGATCTCCTCCTTGTTGTAGTCCACATGTGGCAAGGGCTCGCCGTGCTTGTAGTTGTAGGCAATGTCGGCGAAGTACTTGCGGCGCTTGCGGTACTCCTGGTCGGTGAATCCGGGATGGTCCGCATCCAGCTCGGAGCCATAGCTCAGAATCTGGTTGGCAAAGCGATCCAGATCTCGGATACGCCGTGGGAACCAGGGCACTGCCGTTGCATTGTCCTTGTAGTCCCGCGAAATGATGTTGAAATAGCTGCACTGCTCCTTCACATCCTCGATGGCCTTGCCCAAGGCCCCGGACTTGCCGTCGCACTCCACGAAGAACTCATAGCCGGGAACACGAAGCGAGGAGCGGGATTCAATGTGCACCAGGTTGATGTCGTGCTTCTTGAAAATGGCCAGGATGTTGGCCAGAGCTCCGCTGGACAGCGACGAGTCCTTTGGGGAGAACAACAGGCAGGTGTTCCGCGCCTCCTGGATGTCCACACCCTCGGCTATGTAAGCCGAGTCCTCCATACGAGTCGGCTGCAAAATGGGAAAAAAATAAATATTGTTTTCAGACGGAAAAATCCACTTGCATCATACGCCGCCTTATTTGATTGATGCTTCGGCTGACCCTAGCTGAACCCGAAAATCAGGCAATCCTCCCATCATAATAAACATTTAGCATTTATTTTCCACTTTAGTAATAGTAGACTATTATACCTATGAGGGGTATACCCTATCGCCAGTGGGTATCGCCTTTCAAAGGTTAGTCAGGGCCAGAATGGGTAAATTATTTAACCGAAGCCACACAAGCCTCGGTGAACTGTAATCGAAGTACGCCTAATGAGGTATTTCAGCATCATTGAAATCGAATTTATTCAGTGGGGTATAGGCCATATCGAAGGTGTAGGCCCGACCGCAATGACAATCAGAACATATTGCCAAGGGCTTGGCCTAGAACTTGGTTTTAAGTTTCTGCGAGAAGGTTACTAAGGTGCTTCTGAGAAATAGTAGAGGTATAAGTTGTTGACTTGTAGACTAGCCATCAAGATCCCCTTTTATTCTTAAATACTTTCCGATATAAAATTTATATCGTGTATAAATTTGTATAGTGAATATACTTCTCGATACAAGTTTCCATTCTAGTTTCTTATAAATAAACACATTTTTTATTTGCCATCAAGAAACAGATTAAAAAGCTCCTTTGTCTTTGATTTGCGGATTAACCCAATTTCATGACTTTAATACATACATCCGCTTTCTCACTCTATTAATAAAAATATATTCTTTTGTTTTCAATGATTTTTGCTGACGATGATTCGCCTGTCAAGGTTGGCAAAAGTTCAGTTCCAGATCACAGAGTATCATTTTAATTATTGTTATTATTTTGAATGGTTCACTTTCTATGCGCCGAGGACTTGTGGAGCAAACAAACCTTATCAAAGGAGACCTGTCGCTGGTACATCTTCACTTGAATATATTCTCACAGAATTAACAACTTTATTTCGAAGGCAAACACTCCGCTCAGCACACGACTTAAAACTGATTTAATTTCTCGGTTAATCACGCGCTTAAATAGACTTTTTTCCAGACCCCCAATCTATGGCAAAACGAAAACGAAAACCGATCTGAAACCAGTAAATAATAATGCGGGCAATCGGGCGAGTGAATGATCTTGGAATAGCATCCACATGGGGCTCCATCGTAGCACTAGCTCAGCGGCATCTTAGGGGTTATCGGTAGTCGTAGTGCCCTGTCTCGATGGGCCTAAAATCCGAGTCCATCTCATTACAGATGCCGCCGTCTAGCCGATCACATCTAAATATTGAAACCAAAAATACAGTGGGAACTCCATAGCTTCGCAACTTAGCATTTAAACTATTTTACTAACTTTTTATCATAATCTTGTTTTTATTCTTCTAATATAATTTTAGATACATTATAAACGCCTTCTAAATAAAGCAAGTCATAGTGGAAATACTAATATTTTTTTAGAATATATTTAAAAACAGGTTTGAACATCAACTAAATTTATTTTTGCAAAAACATTCCATTCCTATTTAAAGAAGCTCAACTGTATGCCCCGAAATACTATCAGTTTATTGGGCTCTGCTGGGGTCCAAATTAACAAAACATTATTTTTTGGCTAGTTTTGGGCGTTTTGTTTTTGCAAAAAATAAAATTGTATAATCTGAACTGTATTTTTTAAAAAGATCAGGTTCTAACAAAACGAGTTCAACGGCATTTCAGGGCAATTATTTCAGTAGCAAATAGCTCGAAGTGGGCCTGGCACGCGCTACTTTGTTGTTTTCTACTTACAGTCCACATTAGATTGTTGGGAATTGAATTAAATCGAATAAAGTATAAATCAGCTGGTTCAGTCACCTGTCTTTGGCTGCATTTCAAGTTTTTCAACTACTCCACAATTAATTCTACACAAACAATCATGTGTCAATCATGTATCTTCCGATTTGGAGTCTAGAAAGTGGTTCATTTTTGTGTGGATTTTGTTTTCAAATGACTTGACTAAACTCTTAGTGTCTTATTGTTTGTGGAATGCATTTCAAGTTTTTTTTTTTTAGTTTTTAAGTTGAAAGGTCAGCTCTTTTGGTTTATGGCATGCCAGCTGATAACACCCAAACATAAGCTGATGTAATATTACAAAGACTTTACAAGAGTTTAGGAGACAAGAAGAGGTAGCACTTTTATGATAACATACACTGGGGAAAAATAGTGGTTATTCTTAAAGAACTAAACTTCAACGATTTTAGAATATATTTTAAATATAACAACACCAGTATGTATCGTTTAAAAATATTTATTTAAATTATTCATATAAAAGTCGTACAAAAATATTTGTATAAATTGCGCATCGAATAGTTCACTGGCCGGCAGATTAAACTGCCTGAATAGTGATTATTATGCTATATAGTTTACAAACACCATATAGGTATGTACATATTTTTAGAAAATAGTCGGTGGACGCCAGAGCGAGGTGAGCTTGGCGCGTTTCAGCTGCCTCTGGGGACTCGATTGCGGGCGCACGATCTTCACACTACAGCCCACGGGCAGGTTGGCCTACAAAATACAGAAACACAGATACAGATAGAATCGTATGAGATACAGATATTTAAGGCGAAACCTTCGGTGGCTAGCTTCAATTACACTCAAAGCTTTAACCTAGTTTCCGAAGAGTTCTTGGGCAGTCAGACTTACGGATTGCTCGGCCGTCACCCGGACGGGGTCCTTGTCGGGACAGATGACATAGGTTTCAGTGTCCTCCAGTTGACGCAACTCGGCCGGCGCGGAACTGGACTTGGGCTCGGAATCGAAGTCAATTTCGAGCTTGGTGGGTGGAGGAGTGGGCTTGGCAGCTACAGTAAAAGACAAAACATTAACCTTTTTAGTTAAAAATGAAGAAATTCTTACTTACCTCTAACAAAAATGTGGAATTTGCAGCTTAGGACAACACCATCCGTTGTGGTAGCCTCGTAGGTAACCTGATGATCTCCCAGTTTAAACAGGGCACCAGGAAACTGAAAAATAAATTAATAAGCCCTTAAACTTCGAAATATTTCCTAAAACTTACATGAGACTTGTAGATCTTGAGGAGCTTGCCATTAAAGCGGGGCTCCTCCCAGATCACAGATCGCAGATTTTGATGCTCCTTCAAAGTGACCTCGATCGAAGGGGGACAGAAATTGGTGGTGTCCGAACCCAGGTCTATGCGAGAACTCTCCCGAAGCGGAGTCTGGCTGACCAGCTTGGCAGATTGTTGAGGTTCTTCGGCGCTGAGACGGGGAAGGTCCAGTTTTCGGAGGGAACTGTGCGTGGAAAATTCGCGGGATAGGAGCTGGCTTGGGTGCCGGTTCTGAGAAATCAAACTTGGGAAAGGGTGCAGAACTCCGGGGTGGGGAAATGTGGAAAACGTAGGCAAGGGAGCTGGTAAAGAGAGCGATGATCGTGGAAACTCCAGGCGACCCGAAGAGAAGCTGAAAGGATTCGAGACTGGCCGGGAAGCTGCCTTTATGGTGATGATTGTCTCGCAACTAGCTGATAGCTTGGTCTTTGGATCCTGAACCCTGAATCGGGCCTTGTGAATTCCGGCTGGGAGATGTCCTTCCAGCCTGCCAGCCCAAGTAGGCTGAGCCTGCAAATACCGTTTGTCCACATTGGTGGCCGGGCTCTGCAGAGTCACGTGGGCCTTTTCCTCACCAGCATGCAGAAGGATCACCACATTCTCCGGGCACTTAATGTAGGGTCTAGCCCTTTGAACTTGAGTTCGTACGGGTTCGAGATTCTGAAGGGACTGCGTTGGAGCCCAGGATAATCGATTGCCAATAAAAGTGTTGCCAAAGGGGTAAGGCTGGCAATTCAGATCCTCGCCAAAGGTCCAGCCACCAAATATCGAGCAGGAGGCCATTCCGGATCCAGAGGGGAAGAACCCAGGATTGCACTGCAAGCTGCATATAACACCTTGTTGGGAAGGTCCTTGGGTGCAACTGGCCGGAGAGATTACTCCATTTCGAGGTGGCTTCAAGGCACTGCAACCTCCATTAGTTTTAAAAGACGACACATTTATAGCTAAAATTTAAAGTTAAGTCTTAGTTTTAAGAGAGCTTTAGATTTCAGACTTAAGAACTTTATACTTACCCACACACTTGGTTTCAGGACCTTCCCAAATTCCAGAAGCTCCACAGGTTCTCAGCTCTGGACCCTGGAGGACGTAGCCTGGATTACAAGTTATCCGGCAGCGGCTGTTGTAGAATTGCTTCTTCTTCTGGCGATACTTGTTGCACCTAGCCCGACTGTTCGGTGGAGCGTGGAACTCTGGACAGAGATCCCTAGGCTGCAAAAAGGGCACCTCAGGCAACTTTTCCAGTGTGGGATTCGATTTCGGAAGAATGTTGAAGGAGGGGAACTTGGGTGGTTCAGCAGGATACTTAGGCAGCTCTGGGAAGGAGGGGAACTTGGGCTCCTTGGGGATCTCATTTGAAATATCTGGATAGGTTGGCCACTCTGGCACCGAAGGCTTTGTGGGATTTTCTGGTTGCTTCGGCTCCACTGGCACTTCTGGTAGGTCGAGGATGGTCGGGAACTCGCAACGGAAGCCACCAATTTCGTTGACACACTTGCCGGCATGGCAGCTGTTCTTGTCCGTGGCACACTCGTCCACGTCCTGGCAGGTCCTTTGATCTTCACCCAGTTCGTAGCCCGGCAGGCACCTGCACTCGAAGGAACCTTCGTTGTTTTCGCAGCGATGGGAGCAACCTCCGTTCTTTGCCTGGCACTCGTCGATATCCTCGCACTTGTCATCCGATCCCAGGGTGAAGCCTGGTTCACAGTCAATGGGTGCACAGCCGGACGAGGTCCTCTTGCTGCCCGGGGGACAGCCCACCAGAGCAGGACGACAGCTGCGTCCGTCTTCGTCGAGATTGTAGCCCACAGGGCAGCCACACTCGAAGGAGCCCTCCTTGTTTACGCACTCATGGGTGCAGCCACCCGAGAGCAGTCCGGCGCACTCGTCCACATCCTGGCAGGACTTGCCGTCCTTGGAGAGCTCGTAGCCACGGTCACAGGCGCAGGCATGGGTACCTAAAAGATTGATGCAGATGTCGCTACAGTTGCCGTAGTTCTGCGAACACTCATCGATGTCCGCGCAGCCGAACCCATCGGGGCTCAGTTCGTAGCCCGACTGGCAGGAGCAGGCGAAGCCCCCGGGCTGATTCAAGCAAAGCTGCGTGCACTGGCCATTGTTGTCAAGGCACTCGTCGATGTCCTGGCAGGTGCGCATGTCCGCGGACAGGACATAGCCCAGGGGGCAGAGGCACTGGAAGCCACCGGGCAGATTCTGACAAAAATGGGAGCAGTTGCCATTCGCCAAGGAGCATTCATCAATGTCCAAGCAGGATGAGCGATCGAATGAGAGTGATTCTTGTGAGGATGTGATGTTAGGTGATGCGGTGTCAATGTGGTTGTCCATGCCCAAAGCATATCCCGGCGGGCAGAGGCAAGTGTACGAACCATTGAGGTTCTCGCAAAGCAGGTCTTCCTCGCACGTATGAACGCCCCTCGAGCACTCGTCGATGTCAAAGCAATAGCCACGCAAGCCGTCTAGCTTCAGGAGCTCATAGCCCGTTGCACAGACGCACCCATACGAACCTGGAAGATTGCGGCACACCTGCTGGCAGCCACCGTTCTTCACCTGGCACTCGTCGATGTCCAGACAGCTCTTGCCATCGGAGCTGAGGCGGAACCCTTCGCGGCAGGAGCAGGCTCCGCCACGGGCAGTCAGGCAGATCTGCTCACAGCCGTTGTTGTTTACCTCGCAGCGATCCTCGGCCACGCAGGTGTACTCCTCGACCAGGTTGAGTCCCTCGGGGCACACACACTGATAGCCACCAGCCGTGTTCTGGCAGTGGTGGCTGCACAGGTGCGACTCCTCCGCGCACTCGTCAATATCCAGGCAGCCCTGGTTGCCCTCAACGCTCCGGTAACCCCCCGGGCACTCGCACACGAAGCTGGTATTATCCTCGCTGGACAGACAGGCGCCGGGAGCACACTTGTCGTAACCCTTTTGCAGGGAGCAAGCCGTCTCAGTGACGTCGCACGAATGCTGATCGGCGCCGAGGTGATAGCCTTTGGGACACTTGCACTGGTAGCCGCCTTCCCGGACATCCTCGCACTCGTGGGCGCACCGGGTGCGGTTCAACTGGGGATTGTCCAGATCGGCACAGCCATCCAGGGCGCAGCTCAGTTGGTCCTCGAGGAGGTGGAATCCCTCGAGGCAACTGCACCTGAATGAGCCAATTGTGTTTTCGCACCTGTGCTGGCAGGACACATCCCCTTGGCACTCGTCGATGTCCAGACACTCGCTACCATCGGGAGAGAGTTCAAAGCCTGGATTGCAGGTCGGCTTGGCAGGAGGCTCCTCCGATGTATTCGCCTCTACGGGTACATCGTAGACTTGTTCCTTGGGCTCTTCCGATTTCTTTACTTCTTCCGTAGTATCTTCCCCGTCTGTTTCCGAGGTTTCTTTGGCTTCGGATTGGGTTACCAGTGGCACCACACAGCGATAGGACCCTGGCAGGTTTTCACAGCCAGACTCACAGTCCGATGACAGCTCCGGATTGGCACATTCATCAATGTCTAGTAGATTTGAAATGGGAAGAATTTAACTCATGTTCTGTCATAAAAAGTAATCCCTGAAAGAAACCCACCCACGCATGCTTTTCCGGTTGAAGAATCCACTTGATAGCCAGCTTGGCAGGCACATTCGAAGCCTCCTGGCAGGTTGTTGCAGATTTCCGAGCAGCCGCCATTCGATTCCTGGCACTCATCAATGTCTAAATGAATGCATAAAATAATAATGTTATAAATATAATTCTTATTTTATACATTTCATTACTTACCAAGGCAACTGGTATAGTCGTTGAGATCCAAGGTGTAACCCTCCCTGCAATCGCATTTGTAGACGGGTTCGTTCTCATCTGGATAGAGCAGCTTTTTGCAGATTTGGGCACAACCGGGATTGTCCTGGTCACAGTCATGGCCCAACAAAGTGGGTTCGTAGAGATCCTTGCTGGGTTTTTCATCCATTTTTTGAGTGGTTGTCTCCGGAACTGGTTCTTGTGGCTCGACAGGTTCTTTGGAGGCTCCAACCTCCGATTCTTGGTGAGTAACGACTTCAGTCTCCACTGCTACTTGAACTTTGGGTTTGAGAACTTCAGCTTCAAAGGCAGATCGACTCTCCGCTTTCTCTTGACTAGCGGCAGGTTCGACCACTTCGTCGATACTGTTTTCATTGATTTGGATTACAATTTCGGGCTCAGGCTTAAGGTTCCTGGCAACTGCAGGCTGGGGTTGACCTCCAGATGAGGGGCTAGTCTCATCCTTGACAGGTGGTGGTGGCGGCGGTGGAGGCTCATTCTCGTAGATGCCCTGCAACACCTCATCCTCATCGTCTTCAGCTTCGTTATCCTCGTTATTGTCCACGGTCTCGTACTCGTCGAACTCGCCATCGAAATCTCCCTCGCCGTCCCCCTCGCTATCGGGATAGTCCACCAGGGGCAGGCAGGTGGGTAAGTTGCCCACCCAATTCTGGTTGGAACAGAACATCATTGTGGCCTCAACCAGCTCGAACTCGTAGTTGGGATTGCAGGAAAAGTAGGCCACTAGGAAGACCTTCTCGCCCTTGCGGCGCCTGTCGAAGCTGGTCACGTGTCCGTGACTGATCTGCGGGGGCATGACCTTGGCCTCCACGCAGCTCATATCAAGAGAGGCGACCAGATTAGTGGGCGCGTTGTTCTCCTCGGGAATCTCCAGGATACGCTTACGGCGCTCATTTCGCGGAATACCTTGAAATAATAAAAAAATTTTGATATATTTTGAAGCTGCCCAAAAGTATGCTAGATACTCTCTAAATAGTTTTTATTAAACCTTTTAACTAAAACTTGTAAACTAAGTAAACACAAAATTATTTATTTCTCGGATCATTTTTTCAAATTTTATTAAGACCCACATGTATTAAAAAACAAACAAATAAATGGTTTAAAGTAGGACTTGTCTTCTTTTCGAGAATTTATGGGCCCCCACCATTAAATAAATATCTTTTTAAATTAAAAACTAAGTATGTTTTACTGTCGGAGCCCCTCGAAACTAATCCTAAGTGACCATAAAACCATTCGTCGGCTAATACCGCCAACAGCTGTTGGCACTCTCATTTTCAGACATAAAAAGAGGAAAATCACTCAAAAACTATCCAAGCTACTTAGAGAGAAATCCATAAAAGAAAATGAATCAATCAGTTGAATCTTTGCCAAAAGATTTTTCATTGCCAGCTAGCTGCTCCCTCGTGTCTTCTCAGATATGTATTTCAGTTTTCTTTTTTGGATTTTCTTAGATTGATTTACGATCGGTTTTTACGATTCTTGCTTTAAACGCCGGCCGGTAATTTGGTGATCCATATTTTTTTGGTTGAATGGAAGCCCCATGTTAGTCCTGACTCATCTATACCACAAGATTTTTTATTTTTGTGACACATGTCATAAAACGATATGTAGATGGTTCATCAGCTTTCAGGGATAATGGTTTGTATGATGGTATTTTTATTACGGTCACTGATTCACCGCTTTATGAGATAAAAAATAATAGATTATATAATTTTATTGGATTTTACTGGATTTTATTTAAATTCAAATTTCTGAATAAATCGCTATGAGCCCTACATTGGCTCCTTGTACATTTTCGCATTTTTGAAGGGGACACTCCACAAAATTTGACAAAAAATCTAAAAAATATTATGTTCTTAGATTTTAATGCAGATTTTTGAAGAATCGATCAACAAATCGTTTAAGGTACTCCGCTCAAGAATCGGATGATTATTGCCAAAGTTATAGCCATCGATATGGGCCCTATATTGGCTCCATGTACATTTTCGGACTTTTGAAGGGGACCCTCCACAAAATTTGACAAAAAATCTAAAAAATCTTATGTTCCTAGATTTTAATGCAGATTTGTTAAGAATCGATATACAAATCGTTTAAGGTATTCCGCTCAAGAATCGGATGATTTTTGCCAAAGTTATAGCCATGGCTATGGGCCCTATATTGGCTCCTTGTACATTTTCGGATTTTTGAGGGGACCCTCCACAAAATTTGACAAAAAATCTAAAAAATCTTATGTTCCTAGATTTTAATGCAGATTTGTTAAGAATCGATATACAAATCGTTTAAGGTATTCCGCTCAAGAATCGGATGATTTTTGCCAAAGTTATAGCCATGGCTATGGGCCCTATATTGGCTCCTTGTACATTTTCGGATTTTTGAGGGGACCCTCCACAAAATTTGACAAAAAATCTAAAAAATCTTATGTTCCTAGATTTTAATGCAGATTTGTTAAGAATCGATATACAAATCGTTTAAGGTATTCCGCTCAAGAATCGGATGATTTTTGCCAAAGTTATAGCCATCGCTATGGGCCCTATATTGGCTCCTTGTACATTTTCGGATTTTTGAGGGGACCCTCCACAAAATTTGACAAAAAATCTAAAAAATCGTATGTTCTTAGATTTTAATGCAGATTTGTTAAGAATCGATCTACAAATCGTTTAAGGTATTCCGCTCAAGAATCCGATGATTATTGCCAAAGTTATAGCCATCGCTAAGGGCCCTATATTGGCTCCCTGTACATTTTCGGATATTTGAGGGGACCCTCCACAAAATTTGACAAAAAATCTAAAAAATCGTATGTTCCTAGATTTTAATGCAGATTTGTTAAGAATCGATCTACAAATCGTTTAAGGTATTCCGCTCAAGAATCGGATGATTATTGCCAAAGTTATAGCCATCTCTATGGGCCCTATATTGGCTCCCTATCCATTTTCGGACTATTGAAGGGGACCCTCCACAAAATTTGACAAAAAATCTAAAAAATCTTATGTTCCTAGATTTTAATGCAGATTTGTTAAGAATCGATATACAAATCGTTTAAGGTATTCCGCTCAAGAATCGGATGATTATTGCCAAAGTTATAGCCATCGCTAAGGGCCCTATATTGGCTCCCTGTACATTTTCGGATATTTGAGGGGACCCTCCACAAAATTTGACAAAAAATCTAAAAAATCGTATGTTCCTAGATTTTAATGCAGATTTGTTAAGAATCGATATACAAATCGTTTAAGGTATTCCGCTCAAGAATCGGATGATTATTGCCAAAGTTATAGCCATCGCTAAGGGCCCTATATTGGCTCCCTGTACATTTTCGGATATTTGAGGGGACCCTCCACAAAATTTGACAAAAAATCTAAAAAATCTTATGTTCTTAGATTTTAATGCAGATTTGTTAAGAATCGATATACAAATCGTTTAAGGTATTCCGCTCAAGAATCGGATGATTATTGCCAAAGTTATAGCCATCGCTAAGGGCCCTATATTGGCTCCCTGTACATTTTCGGATATTTGAGGGGACCCTCCACAAAATTTGACAAAAAATCTAAAAAATCTTATGTTCTTAGATTTTAATGCAGATTTGTTAAGAATCGATATACAAATCGTTTAAGGTATTCCGCTCAAGAATCCGATGATTATTGCCAAAGTTATAGCCATCGCTAAGGGCCCTATATTGGCTCCCTGTACATTTTCGGACTTTTGAAGGGGACCCTCCACAAAATTTGACAAAAAATCTAAAAAATCGTTTGTTCTTAGATTTTAATGCAGATTTGTTAAGAATCGATATACAAATCGTTTAAGGTATTCCGCTCAAGAATCGGATGATTATTGCCAAAGTTATAGCCATCGCTATGGGCCCTATATTGGCTCCATGTACATTTTCGGACTTTTGAAGGGGACCCTCCACAAAATTTGACATAAAATCTAAAAAATCTTATGTTCTTAGATTTTAATGCAGATTTGTTAAGAATCGATCTACAAATCGTTTAAGGTATTCCGCTCAAGAATCGGATGATTATTGCCAAAGTTATAGCCATCGCTATGGGCCCTATATTGACTCCCTGTACATTTTCGGATATTTGAGGGGACCCTCCACAAAATTTGACAAAATATCTAAAAAATCTTATGTTCTTAGATTTTAATGCAGATTTGTTAAGAATCGATATACAAATCGTTTAAGGTATTCCGCTCAAGAATCGGATGATTATTGCCAAAGTTATAGCCATCGCTATGGGCCCTATATTGACTCCCTGTACATTTTCGGATATTTGAGGGGACCCTCCACAAAATTTGACAAAAAATCTAAAAAATCTTATGTTCTTAGATTTTAATGCAGATTTGTGAAGAATCGATCTACAAATCGTTTAAGGTATTCCGCTCAAGAATCGGATGATTATTGACAAAGATATAGCCATTGCTGGTGGCAATACATTGGTCCAGACCTTTTTGTAAAATTGAACGGGACCCTCTTTAAAATTGAAGATAAAAATTATATTATATAAAATTTTTAAAATTTTTTATTGATTTGTTATTGGAAAAATCATCATCAACGATTGTAACTTTTTGTAAAAGTTGCATGACATAAGAGGAAAAATTCTCTTTAAAATCCACAGTTGCTCGTAGTTTTTTATGATCCAAAATTTCTGACAAAAGTGTTCCATAAATTTAAAGTCCCTTCCGTTTGGAAAATGTAGAACTATAGATGTATTCTGGACCTGCCGCCCACACTTACCTGAAGCAAATGCAACGCATGTCAGAGCGCATAAAACATATTTAGCCGCCCACAACATTCTGCAGTCCTTATAGCGAAGATTCACACCTTCCACTCACTCTTCGGCTGACTTCTTTGGTTAAAATTTTATAAATAAGATGGCACATTAATAAAATTTCACGTTTTTCGTTTCTTTAGTTGGTTTTAAGCATATTTATGGGACAAGAGGTGTATATGTAAAGATATATGGAGGAGCATTAAGATTAAGGCGGCTTTATAAATAGCCGTTCAACACTTTTTACTTATATATTTATAGGCATAAGTTGGAACTAAAGGGACAGTTTCACACAAAATCGAAGCACTTTCAACAATTGCAGTTCTCAAGATGAGGATACAGTCTTTGTTAAATTTTAGAGTTGAAAAATATCATTCTTTTATACATATATCTACTTATTTTTTTCACACAATATGGAGGCAAAAATTTGAATACTTTTCAGTTTTAAAGAACGCACCGTTTCCGACGAAGGCCAAAGAAAGACTGAGGAGCCGAAGAAATGCTGACTTTTCTCGAAGGGAAACTCACAGATTTTCCGTTCCTCCAAAAGATATATATACTTAAAAGTTTATAGGCATATCTATAAATACGGTGCTGATATTTCATTGCTATCATAAAGCAAATTAGTGCGAGAGCGCACAAGTGTCACCATCCGGAGGGGAACTATTTTTACCTTCGGGTATTATCATTAGCATCGGCCCAAGAGAATTATTGATGAGGCAGTGAGTTCTAGTTTATTGTTGCTGCTTTTGCATTGAACTTGATCGCCATGATCCTTCAGCAGCTGTCAAAGATGCTTGTCTCGGAAATTATTAATATTAGTTGGCCTTCCATTACATAAATAATAAAAAATAAAACGCTCAATCATCCCGAATCAAATGCGCCGCTGCTGCAAGCGCTCGCCAAATTGTAAATTGTTTTTAATTAAACAAAATTAAATACAATACGAAACTAAGCGTAGGTGTGTTACTACACTCGCCGCCGCACTCTTCGACATATTTGGCCAGTCGAACAAACATGTTATTCTATTTATTTCGTGTATATATAGAATCTATATAGTTAAGTAGCTCACCCAACAGCGTAGAAGTACCCGTTCCCATATGGGCAAAGCGGGAACCCCGATCTCCGATCTCCCATCTCCGCTTCCGATGTAG
Source organism: Drosophila pseudoananassae pseudoananassae (assembly GCA_018153035.1). Classification (NCBI taxonomy): domain Eukaryota; kingdom Metazoa; phylum Arthropoda; class Insecta; order Diptera; family Drosophilidae; genus Drosophila; species Drosophila pseudoananassae. The sequence continues at coordinate 1,913,776 of JAECXR010000042.1, read as the reverse complement.
AGCCCTGGTTCTGACCATTGTCTGATTAGACCTCGGCGTTTTATAGCTTACTATTTGATTGACAAATTGGTTTCTGGTCCAAAACAACTGAAAGTGTTTTAAGGCTACACATAATTGAGCCAGTCGATTGAGTCGCGGATTGACGGACAATTGCGGCGAATTTAGTCGCTTTTCAGGGGAGTGCTAAAATAAATGGATGTATTTAGATGTTTTTCACAAATTAATGATTTTGATTTGCTTAATTACCACTAGAAAATGAAAATTCATTGAGTTCCACATTAAAATCTATAAATGAGTGGACTTTAATTAATTTGTACTAGATTATTAGATTAAAAGAATCTAACAATTAAATAAAAAAAAGAATAGTTAAGAATATAAACTTTTTGAATTTCCATTCAAAGATAATCCGTATTTTCTAATCACAAAAATAGCTTTGCAATTTGCGCGTCTATAACCGCATGCCAATCGCTGACGCGTGTAAAGACGCCCTCTAGCCGCTAGCGCGTTTAAAAACGCCAGCAAATCGCTTCCATGCTCTTTCCACCAAATTGTGGGCGTGCGAATTCGTTCAAAGCTTACTTTGTATGGTCAGCTGACATATATATACTATATAATTATATACTATTTGTATACAAATCTAGATTAGTTTTTCCAGAAGTATTTTCAGGGCGACTTCTATGCGTTTCCAGTGCGACACTGGGCCTTCCTGTGTAGGTTTATGCTCAAAGTTGTCGTTTAGACGTCGTTGTCATTGTGTTTGTTGTTGTTTTAGTCCATTTACATTTCAACTTAACCTTAGTTGGCATTTGCGGAAATGGCTCAAGGGCGTGGTATGCACAAATACGTATTCTGGGCAAGATATATACTATATAGTACGAGTGTATTATCTCGTCTGGTCAGCCACTCTGGCTGACTTTTGTTTTTGTGTCGTCTGGCCGGAGTGGATTTATGTTGACATTTTCCGAGGCATTGTCTCTCGCTTTCGGCCACATCCGCCGGCTGTGGAGGGGGAAGAATAGATGCCACCACCAAATAAGACAGTCTGGTCTTAATTATTAATAAATTAAACTTTTATTTTATTTAACTAAACAAATGTTGCTTGTTAATTACAAAAAGAGTCCAATTCTAGTCTTACGATTAACTCAGACCTAGGTCTGATCGTGTGCATTAATTTTATGTCTCTGCTATTTCGAATAATTGCTCCAACAGAAAAGAAACTAAAAACAAAACACTGAAGTACGCTCTCATCCTATTCCTGGGTTAGTTCTTGATGCTTAGATACGAGGGACCCACTTGGCGGACGTAGACGCTCCTCTCGTTGGTCAGGTACGGCGGACAGCGGACTGTGAGGATGCCGTCCGAGGACAGCTCCGACCGCACGTCATTGGGATAGTAGCCGCGTGGCAGGACGAACCGCTTGACGATGTGCCGCCCCACAAAGGTGTCTCCGTCGCGGCGCTTCTCATGCTTCGCCTCCACTACCACCGTGTCGCCCGTGGTCTTCACGGTGATCTCGTATGGCTTGAACAGGTGCACGTCCACATTGGCCTCAAATCCGTCCTTGCCGACGATCACCCGGCTGAGATCCGGGGCGGATCCCACTCGCGACAGCGATCGCTTCCAGTAGGGCAGATCCCAGTCGGCCAAGTCCCAGTCGCGCCACAAGCGACGGCGGTAATCCCAGTAATCCCAATCGTTCGTGGTGTTTGATGCCGGCACCAGAGCCATTTCTATGCTTTAGTTAGTTAATCCTTTAGTTCCTCGAACAGCAGCGCCTTTCGGTGTTTTCCGAGTACCAGTCACTTTTCGCGATCTCTTGAAGACGTCCACTCGCGTTTTCTGCTCTGAGCAAATTAAACTTGCCACCGACAGTAGCTCACACTTTTATAGCTAAACGCTGCCCCGGGTGGGCTCAGAGTCGGTTCAGACTCAGTTCTGGTCTAGAACCAATGACAATTGTGACGTAGTAGGTACACGGGGAATAAAAGTGGAAAGCCTAGGGGTTACTATTATTTCTATATTGGTTAAGATGGTTTCTAGACCGGATATCATATTTAAGAATAATTTAAAGCTCCTGTTAGTAATCTAGTAAGTAGTAAGTAGAAAGTACACTAGCTATATTCATAGTATCTAGTTATTTGATGATTTTTTTCTCAGTGCATTGGTAGTTACAGCTGGGCGATGTTTTCGATTGTTTATCTTGCGGCATTTGTTGGCTGTTTTGTCACCGAAAGGGGGTTGGCTGCTGCTGTGGGCTGGAATTCTCTCCTAACCCTCAATGGAAGTGCTACGATCTGAATGATTTCCTTGAGGCGCTAGAGAACATAATGCTGGGTGGGTTAGTAATTAGAATGACTTCCGCAGGGTGAGGAAATGTACTATATTTTAAAATCTAAAGAAATAACAAGAGTGCATGCCAAAACTGGTTAAATTTCTCTTTCCTTTGCGAGTCCTAAATTGGCTTGAAGCGTGCGCTTTCACTTTCTTCTTCACTTCCGCAATTTGCGAAATTGACCTTCCTAGTTTGGCCAAGTCGGACTTCCTCGCTCTCTGGCTGCTTTTGAAGCCAAACCATTCTCCCATATCGCCAACGCCTTAAAATTAGAAAAAAAAACACAGCTTGCCAAAAATTCAAGCTGAAAAGTCAAAAAGTTTGAGCTTCAGCATTTTCAACTTAATTACGCATCATTTCCGCTCGCTTAGATACAAATGTATCTGTGTCTCTAAATTGAAAAGCAAAATCAAAACAACAAATACTAAAAGCAAAATCCAAATAAAAACAGAGACATTTCTTTGCTGCGGAAATCCGAACGGCGCATAATTCTTTTCACTTTTTGACCAAATTTGGTTCCAGATACAAATCCGGCGACGAGCATGAGATACAGATACTCGTACATAAAGGGGTATTGAACCTCCCCGAGCGGTTGTCATGACAAAAGGGCAATTTGTGAAAATTTTGACGATTTTGCAGTGCAGATTAGTGAGAATGTCGCGACATAAACATCGACATCGGCATCGAGCATTTATGGGCCTGACCTGCCCACCCTGCCACCATATCCCACCTCGCACATACGAATATATCCGTATTTGTGCGAAACCCGTGCCCATAACGAAACACAATCATCATCGATGGGGACTGGGCTGGCCCACCCCGTTCGTAATTGTAATTTTCTGTTCCAGCCGTAGCTGCGTGTATTTTATAATAATTATAACAAGCTTCGCAGCAATTTAGATGCCATTTAAGCTTGTATTTGTATAAAGTCATTTGCCATCGAATCAGCCCGTTGGGAAAACAGCGGCGTTCGCACAACTAGTTCCTGACGTCTTACAATAAATTATACTGCCTGCTTTCAGCACTCTATTACCGATTAAAAAAATAAACATCGAGGGATATAAATTATACCAAGGCTGTATACGCGTTGACACCTCTTTAAAGGCTTTGGGGATTATCGGAAAAAATGAAAACTATATTTAAATGATTAGCTTGAGGACAAAAGTGAATCATGCAGTGCAGTGTGGCTGGCTGACTTTAAAGTGCCGCAGCTGGCACAGCGACAATACACTCGCAATTAAATCTAAACAAAGCGATCTACTAATTTGTTTCATTTTATGGCAAAATCGAATGAAAATCAGAATCAATTCCCCCGGGGGCACCGAGTAGGCAGAGTGTGTGCACAACTTTCTTTGATGGGTGTGGGAGACATTATCTAAGAGATGACTTTCTATAATCGTATATCTCATTAGCATACCAGGTGCGGGAATGGAGACTGGGGGATGCGGGTTGTGGATGGCAGGAATTCTGATCCCCCTACCCGGGCAGCTGCCCCTTGGGATGCCTCCGCCCCTCGGTTGTTTATGGCCACAAATGTTACGTTAGCTTGCCACAACACGGAAAAGAAAATTTGTCATTCGGGGAAATGGCAGAGAGCCAAGAACTCACCTCAAAAAAACAGACTGGACCATTTGTTTGATTAGCGCAACAGTTTGTTCTGTTCGGTTGTGTTCTGGGACTTTATTGCTACCTCCGCAATAAAATCCAAATCTAAATCTGAATCTAAATCATAATTTATATTTTCACGAAAAAGCACCTCTTTTGAAATGCTCCTGGCCTAAGCCCTTTGGAAGTGCGTGGGCCCTAATGGGTCAAATGTTCTCCAAGAAATATGTTTACATTCTACTAACCGAAACCCCATAAAAATTAACAACATATGCCAACGGATTAGGCAAGCGAACAACAACTATATCTCGCCACTGACTAAAAGTATGCTATAAAATGTTCTTATTTTTACTGCAAAGGCAAACGTGACGTATGCGTAATATGTGAGAATACCTGTAGTTACCTGGGGAAATCGATAGGAGAGTTCCGTTCTTGTGGAAAATTAAGTTGCCGGCAGTGGAGTCGAGTGTACAAGTAAATGGCCGGCCAGACACCAAAACAAGTTCACCCGCAAAAGGGCAACAAGCAGGTGCAAGTGACCTGGCCAACATGCCACACTGCCTCCTGGGGCACACTGCCGCTTAGCCACTCTGCCTCTTGGCCACTGTGCCACTGCAATGCGACGCCGCGTTGCCAGCTGAAGGGAGACGGCGAAACGAAAGCAAAAGTTCAAGTCGAAGACAGGACAGCGAGGAGCCGGCAGAAACTTAAAACTGTAATTGGCCATGCGAAGTGAACACTGCAGGTTCCTGGCCAGAAAGAATGAGCCCCCAAAAGGCAGCCACAATAATAGTTGCCACAACAGCACCAACAAACTGGCAAACTTTTCACAAATAAAGCTTAAAAAAACTAGAGGAAAAATAGGGAAAAGACGAACTGAAAATACTCTTTGAAAAACAACATTTTATACTATATTGTGGTCAAAACATTTATTTTAAACAAAATACCAAGCACCTAGAAATTAACAATAAAATGAAACTGAAAACCAATCAGGTGAAAAATGCATTTTCAAATAAAGTCCCCCGCTAACCAACTGAGTGGAAAAATATAATGTATGTATATAATGTATTTATGAGCCAGCAAACAAAATAATAAATGTCAATCAGGAAACATGAAACATATCTGGGAATTACACCCCACAGATTCAATGAATTCATTATTGCATGTTTGGTAAGCTGACCTAATTAAAAATGCCTTTTAATATATAATTTATACTTATATCCACATGTAATTACATAAAGATATATTTTGATAAAAATATTTTAAAGGTAAAGCTATTATAGAGCGATTTATTTTCTTTTAGATAGCTATCGTACCCGAGCTCAACCTTCAACAAAATCCAGAACTGCAACTACATTTCCTAACTTGGCCATTATGCCCGACAGTCACGCCCACCGAAGGCTCGCTAGTTCTGCACTTGTTTGCATACGAATGAAAGATTTATTTATAGCAGTGTAGGAAGGACACGAAGGGGGTTATTCAGAGGCGTAACTGGCAGGGGGTTCTCATCCTCTGGGCTCTCATACGGGGCATTTGGGCCAAACAAACAACGCTTGGCCCGGCCTATTATTCTATTTTTGTTTTGTGCTATTGAACCCGATAGACGTGAGTCGGCTAAACAATGGCAAACATCGAAATGGAAAGCGGACAGTGGACAGAGGGCTCTTTTCCTTCGAGTGTAATGCATTAAAAATTCCAAGACTAACTTTATGACGACACATCCTTGAGGAAGATGTGCGGGGCTCAGCTTGAGGACGTTTACTATCGCACACACTGGTTGGCGGAGTGGCCTTATGAATCACCAAAAGGTCAAATTTTAATATACAAAAGCAAAAACCCGCATACTTGCACTTGAAAATTTTGTAAATGTCTTTGGACAGTTTGGAGTGTCGGCTTTTTGCGCCAAGACACTAAAATTAAAACAAGTGACAAGGACGCACCAAACAGCCTTACTTGTCTCTCTGTCAAGGCCACAATCGAAAAGTTGGCTCACAGAAGGAAGCCTTCAAAAATCGCCCATTAAATGTCCCTTAAAATAAAACACATTTTCATTTGTAATAATTATATGTCTATATTTATTTATTGAATCTCAAGTTGAATACGATTTTAGTTGAAATTTTTGTATTTGAATGATATGCGTCGAGTGTTTTGCGTTTTCTTCGTATAAAGTATGCAGTTGCGAGAGGTTCTATTTTGTCAATGGTTTGTGTCTCTGAGGAACATCTAAATTACTTTGAATATTACTTTTGATTAGATGAATGAAGCCATCACTATGGGCTACGCCTTAAAAATGTAGTTAAAAGAGGGTGTGTGGGTTTTAAGAGCTACTGGCAAAACGTTGTTAGTTAAAAACTACACCTAAGTAATTTTCATTAACATTTTCATTGTTGTCGTATATTTTTGGGATTTTTAGAGCTCTTGAGTGTTACGTTTTATCCGCGAGATATGATTTGCTGATCGTTCAAGTAAAGCTATGAGTTTAAAATTGTAGTTATGTCTTGCGATATATATAGATACATTTTCGTATTTTTTAATGTTGGATCTAAACTCTGAAAAGTGCAAACAGTGTGGGCTACACATATAATTTATATTCTCGTATATATATATAAAACTTTCGCTTTTCTGGCTAAACTTGTTTCTTGATTAGTTGTAAATACATTTTTTGAAATATTTCCTTGCATTTGCATTTTGGTTTTTGGTTTTTGTAGTTTTTGGGGTTTTGTTTCAACATTTAGAATACATTTAGAACACTCAAATATTTTGTTGAGGAGAATATCTGACTACAAAACTATAAATATATATATTTAATCTTTTACAAATGTGTTCCGGCTTTCTAGACTCAAGCCCCAACAAACTTTTCCTTTTACATTTTCCGGCTAAAAAATGCGCTTTACTTTTCCGTTTTCATTTCTGTTTTTCCTGTTTTGCTCTTTCACTAATTTAAAATTGGGACCAAGGTCTTCTGTGTGTTTGTCCTTAGCCGTAGCTCTGCTATTGACTTGTTTACATTCGTCCCCCCGAAAAAAGGAAATTGAAAACATGTTTCACTTTTCATAGGGCCCAGCCCGCCCCCTTCCCTTCGCTTACCCCTTCTTGATTTGGCCCAAAACACTTGCCGACATTGTGGAAAAGTTTTCCCAGCTTTAGTGCAGCATTTTTCAGTTAGCCGGGCTTTTTGGTAGAGAAATACGGTATAAAACAAAAAACTTTTCTCTGTTTGTGTGAAAATGAAACATTGCCATTGCAAAGGTATTAGTGTCTATCTGTGTGTGTTTGGGTATCTGTGTGTGGGTGTGGGGGTGTCCAGAAGACCTATTAAATTAGCCCGCAATCTATTTGGCTTAAAACAGCTAACAGCTTGTATAAAATGTTTGGGATACTGAAGCTGAACAAAAACCTTCAATCGGTATAAAAATTAGACCAGTTTTCACTTAAATTTTAATTTAAACTCAACTTAATCTTATAGTATGTGTTTATAAAAGTTTCCCTGAACCAACTTTAATTCTTCTGTTTAATTTAACAAAAATAACATAATGTTTGAGTTCAGCTTCAGCTTCCACTAACTTTTGATTTCCTCAATCAGTATTCCCAGTATTAATATAATATCCATATATAAGTTATATCTTTTGCTTGGTATCAAAAAATTGTATAAAAAATGTTTGCTTAACAAATTCTTGGATTCTTTTTATACATTTTATTCAAACTTTTGTATAAATCTGGCTTTAAAAATTGTGTGTGTCTGGTTTTGCAAAAATTTTCGGTGTTGCTTTAATAGTATTGTTTTTGGTTTATTTTCTATATTTATGTTTTATATACGTACGATTCGTATAGTTTTTGGAATAAATTGTTTTTATTTTGTTTGCTTTAAGCTTCAAATTGCTTTTGGCCTGTAGTTTTTTGCAATTTTTCAATTGGTGGCTAGGAAGTGTTTGCACTGGGGTAAGCTTTCCAATGGGGTTTTAAAATGATAGTTCTTTTGGCAGTTTTAGTAAAACAATGCATATTTTTTCATTAAAGTCGTTACTAAAATCAAGAGTCTTTTAAAAGAAAGCTTTAAAATATTCTCCACTTTATTAAAAAATATTTCAGGAAAATTCTTGAAAATTAATCCATAGAGTTTAGTTGTTGAAGTTTTTTAACCATGTTATGTTATACTTCCATTTAAATATTTATTTTATAAATAAAATAAAAAGACAAGGATTTGAAGGATTTTGGTTTTAAATAATACATATTATTCAATAGATTTCTTATAACTCACCCCAGTGCAATTCAAAGTCCTAAGCCCTTTAAAAGCCGTCTTCGTAAATTCCTATATTTCCAAGCCTACCTGGCACTGGCACTTTTCCCCAGCGAACCCCCTGCCATTAAATGGCGGAAAACCCCAGCTGAATCACTCGCCAAATAAAAAAAACCCAAACAAACCCAACGGCCCACCTTCTCAGCATGTATCGGAGTCGGGATGAAGAGAGTGTGTGACTAGTAGCCGATCCTGCCCAGACGCGTGACTGGCAGCGATGTGGGCTCCGAGCTGGGCAGCTCGCCGCACCGCTGCAGCCAGCTCCAGGCCTGGCCGCACACAACCCCGACTCCGGCCAACATTCAGAAGCAGTTGCTCCGCCGCTTTGTGGTCGCAGTGTCCGAGCTGGCGGCCGTCTCCGACAGGACTCCACCCACCACCGCACTGGTGGCTGTGGAGCTAAGCGTAGAGGTCCGAGCGGACATAGCTGCCGGGAGCAGCCGGGCCGAGTTCTATGTCTTCTTCAGCTGCTGGCCCACGCCGCCCTTGGGGGTCCGGGACTTCTTCACCAAAAAGCAGGTGAGGAACTCGATCGGCGAGGGTATCTTCTGGAGGCTCTCCTCGGAGCTGGAACTCGACTTGTGGCTCTCGGAGCGGATGTTGCTGCACTTAACCCGTCCACTGGCTCCGGGTCCGGTCTCCAGGGCGTGTCGGTAGTAGTTCTTGCAGCACTTCTTGGACAGATTGTACATCCGGACAGTGCGGTCGATGTTCTCGTCGTCCTCCTCCTCGGCGGCCTTCAGGTTCAGGCCCAGGCCACCGACTCCGACATCGTGCGAGTTGGAATTGACCATGCCCAGGCCCTTCCTGGCAGTGGCAGTGGCGGCTGTGTTCGGGGCCTGGCCATCGGGCTTTGATTGATTCTCCTGGCCTGGTCTGACCTGGTGGTGGTCAGCCTGCTGGGGGAGCTCCTGTAGCTGCTGCTCCTGCGGCAGATGCTCCTCGGGCTGCTCCTCTTCGAGATTGTTCTCAGAATCGTCGTAGAACTTGTAGCTGCGGTACCTGGTGTGCCTGCCGGTGCCCGCCTGGGACCAATCGCGGCCCGATCCTGTCCAGTCTGTGCTGGCTGGCAGGGACAACTGGATGGTGGGGGTCCTGTAGTACTGGCGGTGCGGATGGAAGCCCAGCCCAAAGTCGTCCATGTAGGACTGCGAGTTAATGTTGTCCAGCTCGTCAGCGACGCTGAGGAGGAAGGGAAGCGTCGACATGGTGGCGGTTACCTCGTTTCTGAGCCTTCTCAGCTTGTTCCCCTCGCTCTTGCTCCACTCCACTCCGCTCGCGGCACCCCGCAGAAAAATATAGGTATCTGTGCTAGGACTCTGGATAAGAAACTTCTCCCTTCGACCACGCTATCCACTTTCTCCTTTACTTTCTCTTTAAAGAACTGCACTTGTTTGCTGATTTACTTTTCTCTATTTTGCTACTTTTATTTATTTTCTCTATTTATTTTCCCCTATTTTGCTTGCAAATTTTTCAATTCTAGTGGGAACTCTGCACTCCGGCCAACACGACTGCACGGACTCGAAACTGAAACAGAACTGAAGGAGAATGCAATTCCAGTCAACACACGAAGTCGCACTCGAGTTCATCACGATGGCGATGATGATGATTAAACGGTGAAAACTCCTTCGTGAGTGAGAGAACCTTTCTCTCGGAGATGGGGAAAACCTTCTCTCACGCTCCAGCGCTCTCTCTCGTGTCTCTGTTTTGGTCACGCGCTCAGACCAGCCCGATGCAGTCACTGGATTTGGGTTTATGTTTTGATTTCGGCGCTGCAACACGGCGTATGCGTGATATTTTTGTTAGGCGCCGAACGGCAAGTGGCAAGGGATTTTTTCCGTTCGCGCCTTATTGTCATTAGCGTTTTTGAACACGCTCGCCTTTTTTTTTGGCCTCCAGCTGCAAGACTCTGCAGCGTTTTATTTTCATTCCTAACAAGCATCGTCCCTGGACTGCTGCGCGGCAACTGCAACGTCGAAGGACACCGAAACCGGGTAGGAGGTGTGGGTGCAGGGCTGGGTGGTGTCAAAGTGGGTGGCAGATGCCCTACGGCCCTTACAGCCCGAAGTGGGCGCATCTGCGAGAGCAGGATGGCGAGGTGGCGAAATCTTAGTGCGCATAATTCATTTGTTGGCATTACTTTGAGCTCCGAAGGCTGCGTGTTCCGAAATTGCCAGCTAAATCAATTCAATTTCAACTCGTTAGGGCCCAGATAGGGGAAGCAACGGAAAAGTCTGGCAGATCAAAAGATTTAGGGCACCAGGATATTCCTTTAAGAATGGCATTTAACTGGCATTACTTTATAGATTTAAATAAATTACCTGTGCTATGACCATGTTCCGAATTTTGCATTTAAAAATGAAATATTTGGAGATTCCACAATAATTGAGATTTTTAAAAACTTTTTAAGAAATATTTTACCTATTCGGCAAGCGATTTAGGAACTGAATACCAGTTATGAATCAGAGCTCCAAGCCCCTTCGATCTGCATAAAAATATCGCAAAAATTGAACAAACCAATTTTGACCCATTTTTTGGGAAAAATGCTGATGGTACCCCTTTGAAAAATATCAAAAAATGGGAACCGTTTTTTGTTAACAGCTTTTGAGTGAGATTGATTCTACTCGAAGTTCTAAGATCGGAAAGGTATAGCATTTTGCAATCTGCTTAGTTTTAGCCAAGTTATACAAATGTTTGCACTACAAAAATTGGGAAAACGGAACATTTTTGATATTTTTTATTTACCTAAAATATATAGATTATGGTGAATGTCTTAAGTATAAGTAAACCAAACCAAAAACTGAATACCATTTAAAATTTTGCTCAGTTAGGCCAAATTGGTGATGTTACCTTAAAAAAATTTCGTACCAGTACCTCGTAAAAGTACCCAAAGTTCTCAGACCATTTTTGAAGCAGACCTTCAGTCCACCCCAATCTCCAGGAAAATATCGGAAAAATTGAAGAAACTAATCTGAAGTTATGGTTAAAATTCGTTCAAATATCAAGTATACGCCATGATGTCCATTTGCAAGATATTTTGAAAAATGTTTAGCCATTTCACATTTTAATAATAAAATATTATGAGAAGATAGCCATTTTTATTGATTAATTTTTTACAAGCAGACCTAAAATTCATCATAAACCTCTCAAAATGCACTTCCGTGTGTGGGGATAATCCAACAGACCTGCCATATTCATGAGCACAATCAACCCGAAAGAAGGCGAGAGATGAAATGGAAAGCCAGAATTCAGAACTCAAATTGGCCTGGGCCAAAAGGACATCAGCCGCAGGAGCCCAGCAGTGGGGAAGGCAAATGAAAAACTGCAGCAAGTGCACACAGGCTCTGATACAGACAGACAGAGCAAAAGGACTAAAGGACAGCTTTAAATACATTCGTATAGGCAGATATCCTGTTGGGTGTCCTGTGTCCTGTGTCCTGTCTGGCAGTTAGAGACACTTAAGCCTGCGGTGAGCGGCTGTCGTTTGTGTGCCACTTATTGAGAGCAATAGACGGAGCAGAGAGGACTGTGGAGCGACCCTGCTGGGCAGGAGGCGCAGGACATAAATCTTTTAGCACTTTATTTGACATACTTTCGGGACGGAAAATGGACAGACAGAACGACAGGGGGAAAGCCAGAAAGACAGACAGGTAGTCAGATAGGCATAGAGATACCAAGAGTAGAGCCAGAGAAACAGACAGAGGCCCAGGATGGGCCAGGACGAAACGTCACATGCTCATCAATCGGTCGCTCACATTTTCTAAACAGCAGAATGATGTCCGTGCACCTTGGAGAGGTGGTACACTGGAAAAAATAAACAATAATGGCAGAAGGGTACTGCACTTCCTACATAACACATCTAAGAGCACTTGCACCCAACTCTGTACCAGATTATTCTCTCAGTGTGGGCTCTCAGAGCCTGGCAGACGATGACAGTCAACGATAAGCGGTCGAGTGGCTGAGTCCTTGTGTGTTACCCCTACAACCTCCCCGCCCCGGCATGTTGCCTAACCCCCTCCAATGTTGTGACTGCCTTTGGTTTGTTGTTGGCCAAACAAACACGGCTTAAAAGCGAAGAGAGCCGAGAGGGGCAGAGGAGCAGAGGCACATACGAGAATCGGCAGAACCTTCTTCACGTTCATGTTGGCCTCATTTGACTCTTGCCTTCTTCCTCGCTTAATCCATTTAATTGCATTTTTTCACAGTAGCTTCTGCTGCTGCAATTTAGTTAACCCTTTTGTTCTTGTGCATTCCAGTTTATACCTTTTTTCTACTTTTTTGGGTCGTATGTGGAACGTGAGAACAAATTACGCATACGCCCCAGTAAGCCAACTCGGGGGCATTCAAATATTCATTTGCAATTTGGTGGCTAATGAAAATTCGTTAGAAATGCATTCCGATTTCAATTCCACCCAACACCCTGCATGCCGCTTTGTTGGTGGCTTACACCCACACCCTCCCCCCGCTATTACCAACTTGTCCTTGTGCCACTTTTCGTCTTTGATTCCGACCATTTCGCTGAGCGACTGTCTGACGTTTCGTATCAAATTATCTATAAATTGCGATTGCCCAGGCACGCCATCATCAATGCAAAGGAGCTGCCGCGGGAAATGGGTGAAATGGCTTAGGGGGTGGGGAAGGATAAATTCAGTTCGTGTTTACCAATTGTTCCTTTTTAACTTACATTGTCGTGTGAAGTTTTGCATATCACTCCAATGAACTTACAGAGAAGCTTCGAAAAACGAATTTAATGTATTAAATTATATGGGGATAGATAATAGATTAGATAATCACATAGAAAGTAATTAATATAATTAATTCCTTAAATTCATAAACAATTAAATATAAACTATATTTTTTATATTAATGGTTTTTAAAATTTATTAATGCTAATAGATGAGTACACCATCTTTTGCCTTTTATTATTTCCACCGATTTTGATGCACTATTCGATATATTGAGTATAAACTATAATCACATATGTGGGTGTAATTCCGCATATACCACCCACTCAGTCGTGCCACCAAATCACCAATGGGAAAATAAACAGAGAAAAATACAATAATAAAAAAAGGAAGCCAACCTGCCTTCTGCCAAGTCTTGCTATTTGCCCGAGATTTGAATTTAATTTTGAGGTCAGACAAAGGCAAGAGAGTTTTGGGCCGGGTCGAAATGGAAAGGCATGGTGGAGAGAGGAGAGAGGGAGAGGGGAGGGGGCTTGTGCCTCAAGTGTTGCCTGCATAAAAAAATGCAATACATATTTAAATTACTATATCCACATGCTGCACGCAAATGGAGAACGAATCCATAAGAGGTTTTCGGTTGGCAAAGGAATAGGGGCTCTGGGGCGGGCTACAGGGGCTCTCGAAAAAGTAGGCTAAATGTGGATCGCACTACAAAATAATTAAGAGAAATGTTGCAAAGAAATGGAAATGAGTGTCGAGTGTCGAGTCAAGGAATTGGCAACAGAATCGCTTTACTATTTCTTCCATTAAAAGTCCATCAAAATATTTTGCTGTAAACTACAGCTACCTATTTACACGAAATTTTTGCGTTCATTTAATATTCAAAGCTTTGAATTTTGCACAATATTTAAGCCAACAACAATCCGACTGAAAAGTAATTTATTCGAAGAACAAAACCAACAACAACAACTACATAGATAAATTAAATGGCCAACAATCGTGTCAAGTTCAACAAAAGCTTCACCCGCAGCCGATTCAATCGCTATTGTTTTTGGCTTTTGCCTTTTGCCGTCTTACAAGTTTTTACATATAAATTTCACGGCACGCACCGAAAACCTGTTAATGCGTTTGGCCAAAAAGCCACGAAAACTGTTGATGCCACAGGGAGCGACTTGCACCCACGCGATCACCAGCTGAGAGCCGTCGAAGAGCGATACATAAAAGGCTAAGACTCTCAAAGAGGCTAGTCAAGAGAAATACAAAGCTTGGAAGAGCTTTGGGCCAAGTTAAGGGCCTAGGGTTTACGGGTTAGGGGGTAATGAGTTCACAAGGAAGTTCACAAAGTGTTTTTTGGCTTATATTGTAAATGGAATATTTCATAATTCTTAAAACTATTTTTTAATTATTACTATTAAAGAATATAATAACGTGCTTTAAAATAATCTAGAAAGATAAGATAAGAAAAACATCGTATTTTTTAATGTTTTCGATGGCTTTTTAAGAAAAATATTTTTGCTGGAATTGGTATTTTTAGTAGATTTTATTTTTACATTTACATAATCCTAAAAATGTTACATGTTTTCATAATAAGACAAGAATAAATAGTTGTTAGGTAAATACTACTTTAAAACTTTCTGAAATATATTAATTTTATTTATTAAGGTATTAAATTTGTTTTAATTGATGTTTCTAAGAACCATTAATTAAATTGTTAAAGATTTTTTAATATGCATTTATTATAAATGATAGTTCTATTTATTTCCCTTATTAAATGAATTCTTATTGAAAAATTACTGTCATAATCTCAATAATGACCTTTTATCAATCAAAGGTTATATTCAATATTGACCTCAATGGCAATTTGTAAGGAAATTCCTGCAATTAGACAAAGTGCATCATTAGTCTTATTCGCTCCCTGATAAAATCGGGATATTGATATTAATACATTTCAGGGCCATCATAGCCCATCCTTTACCAAAGGCAAAACCAGTTAAAGGAAGCCGCGTATTTGGCCAAAACAAATTATGAAAAAAATGAGCAAAAAAGTTGCACTAATTTGCTAATGAGCGGCTCATCCATAATTTAAGTGAAATAAAAATGTATGAAAATATTACAAAAGCCGAGAAAAAAGTCGAGCAACTAACCTGCCTGAAAATGTGTTGCTTGTCGGTGACAGCCAAGTTAACAGCAGCAAAAAAATGGCAAAAAAAAGCCCTCGGCAAGCTCTCGCGATGAGGCTGCGACTGCGCTCTTTGGCACTTAATGCTCTCGCCGATCGTGGCTTAGGGCTTTTGGCCAAAAACATACCGAAACTACTAACCGAGACCCACGGAAAGCCATAAGTCAAAGCATTGTCATCGCAACGGCTGCGACTTGGCCTGAACTCTGTCAGTCAGTCAGTCGAGCGGTGCGTTGCTCATTGAAAAGATCTCCCAACTCCTCCTCCGGTTGGTGCTACGAAAAAATACCTTACGAGAAAATCTCAATAAAACCCCGCACTTACGCCAACGATTCAATTAAACTGGAAATTCGTGTGTTTGTTATTTTTCCGCTGATTCACTTCACTTTGCGCCGGAAGTTTTCCACCATTTTGCCACAAGCCTCCCTTCGTTGGCCGTCGCGTGTGCGGCTATTAGTTTGAATGTGCACCTGATTTTATCGGCCAACCGAGCCCACCCACTAGAATCCGGCTAAGTTGGCTTACGTTAACCGCGTGAATCAAATAAATTTGAGCCACAATTAACCAGTGCTGTCATTTGTCCGCCGATGCCTCAATGGAGAAGAACTGGCAATTGACATTTTTGGCATTTCTTTGTGGCAGTAGTGCGCGTGTGAACTTCAATTTGTGTCTCGACCCAATTAGGCAAAACTAAACAAATAAAATTAACAGAAATATTTTAATTATATCAGCTGATGGCAGTCGCAGAAAAAAGCTTTCACTGCACAACCGCCAAACCCGTTTTCATATTTTAAACTTCGGCACAAAACCCACAGCCATACAGCCATAGCCCCTGCTGGTCGGGGTTTGGATTGTTGCTGCTTTTACTATAAGGGACATAATAAGATATATAGTAAAGCGACACAGAGCCGCATCGCATTCGGCAACTTGTTTATTTCAAAATTATATATAACAAACGAAGAAAACGAGGAAAAAAGCCCCAAAACGGGTATCTTATAAATAGTGCGCTTTGTTTCGGCATCCAACAACACCAGAAACAACATTATCGACAAGAGCAACACCTCGACCACCTCGCCTCACCTGCCCGAAAATAACAATAAAATCAACCAGAAGAGCGGCTCTCAATCTGTTTGGCGTAGGTCAGGCCGGAGCTTTGGCTTTGGATAAAAAATTCCACTTTTATATACCTACCAGTTGCCGGCTTTTTGAGGCACCACCGGAGGCCGAGAATCCGATCGATGGGTAGCATCTTCCTCTCGTAGATTGGCCCACTCGGAGGAAAAATTTAAAATATGCTTCACTGGTCGCTGATCGTCAGCGCCCTGGGCGTCTGTGTGGCCGCTCTGGGTGGCTACGCGGGTTGGATTCTCTTTCCCAACATGGTACACAAAAAGGTCGAACAGGTGAGCAAGAATCCCCAGCAAAAAATATTCGAGGAATTCCAAAAGTAAATAAAGTTACTCGAATGCGGCCTTGCGGTTGCTGGCTTGGTAACTTTCAACTTTAAATTAAGGTCAGAATCGGGAGACATCTTAGAGGAAGCTTTAAAAGAAAAATAAACAGGTGGAATAAAATATTTTGTTATAATAAGATTTTTATCTTAAAATGTTATCTTTAAGCTTCAAGGACCTTTTTGAGGATGTGTTTTGAATAGTTAAATGGCTAAACCAACAAAAAATAATTGTTATTCTTATTAGTAAGTAGGAGTTAGAGAACATAAAGAAACCTTCTGTTGAGTTGCTATCCTAATGTGCCTATGATTATTGCTGATTATCACCTTAATCATTACCCCAAAACTATTTATATTTATCCAAAAAGTGACTTCTATTCATTTATTCTGTCAACCTGAAGTCACTTACCTCTAAGCTCTAACAAGACTCACCTTTCATTAAAAAACCTGACAAAGTTTCTATGCAAATATTTGTATTTCAAAGTTCGCAAAAATAATTTCGCTAAAAATGGGAATGTTTCCATTGTTGACTTGAAAGAATCACATAGAAAGTCTCCCATAGACTTGACAGGTAGAATCGCGATGATTCAACAAAAGTTCATAGTTCAAAAATGGTAGTGAGTAATATGTAATTAATGATCCAGGTAGCTTTGTAATTTAATATACGGTTGGAATGCAAAACAGGTTAGATCAATTAAAACATTTACATACTCAAGTGATTTGAGTGAACCCTGGGCAGTTCTCTTGATAGGTATTTTCTCAATTACATGATGCTAGTGCCCCGCCCTGCCATAAGCTGCGAGAGCATCTGATTAGGTATTATTTTTAGTTGTTCGGGAATTAAAAATATTACTATTCTGATGTATTGTACGTTTGATAAGGGGAATGGCACGTCAAACCCCCATTTGCACCTTATCCGTAATGACATCGCCAAATAACACAGCAGCTGCCAGGCCCCAAACCCCTGGGCCTACTATGTTCGGTAACAAGTCTGATTGTTGGTCAAACAAATGCAATATATATAATAAACTATATAATTACATGGAAACTGTCCCCACAGTCCCACAGGCTCGGCACACACATCGATCCCTTGGGTCACGCTCTCCACCGAAACGAATGTCAAATGCAATTGAAATGCAACCAGTGCCGACAATTAATTTGGTAGTCTAATGCATTTCATAACCATTTTGCCATTAGGCCAACCATTAGAGCCAAAAAAATGAGTGACCTTTGCATGTTCTTGTCCTTCAAAGCTATTTATTTGTGAGTAACTTTAAGTGCGTGTCATTGGGTTTTTTTACAGCTGAAAAATGTGACTCGACGAATGTGACTTGTGCATGAAGAACTGCACTATTAAATGCTTTTTTACGCTTTTTTGAAAAAACACAAAGTTAAATAGGGAAATAAATATTAAACAAAGCCTATAAACAAAATAATAGGAATGGGATTTAGATATGCCTAATACATTCGTATAATTATCCAAAATAGAGATTTTAAACTTATAAAATATCTTAAACTTAAACATAAATAAAACGAAAAGACTGATTTCCATTCTATAAATTATACTATTAAAAGGTAGTTTGGTATTTACTTTTCTATAGTCTGCTCCCTAGACCCTTTAGATTTATGGAAATATTATTTTAACTTTTCCCTTTCTAGCTCATGCTTGAAAAACGCTCCCATCGCTGGGCACACGCTTGCCGAATCAGGCGTGACATCTTCGGGGCTCATTGCCAAGGCAACTGACTTGAGTACTTGAGTTGACTTTGAGCTCGAGTTTTGCTTTTTATTGTAATTAGAATGCAAACAGAAACTTTAATCTTTTAGTCGCTGTTTCTGTTTGTGTTTCGGTTTGTGCTTGCTTTTTACACTTAATTGTTGTAGCCAAGTAAGTTAATTGCCCCTTTTTGTGGCTTTGGCTTTGGTTTTAGGCCCTGGAAGTTGGCTTGCCACCCATAAGTCAGTTTTATGGGCCACAGTTAACAATGAACTTCCGTGTGTAAACACTAAGATCTGAGATGCGATCTAGAATGGGCAAAATACCTTCGAAATTTTGACGAGACCTTCGCCTTGATGGCCTTTATGTCCCTTGCACATTAACCATTTCTATTTGGAATTCAAATGCAGAGAAGCAAACAGACGAGTCATGAATCGAAATTGAAATTCAAAGCAATTCAAGTCGATTCGATGGCCAACAAATGTTGTTGTGCAATTGTGGCCAACAGGCAATGCCAAGCCATCGCCAGCCACTCTCTAAATCTCGCCATTTTAGCCCACTTTCGATGGCCTGGCCAACATTCTGACCCATTTTTATCAACTTGCTCGGCGAAATATTACGCATACGCCCCTTTGGCCCGGCGCATTCTTGGCCCGAATCGAATACTGCGCTAAATTGAAATTGTAAACACGTTCCGATTGGTCTTGTCGTTTTGCCAAAAACCGCTCTATTTCGCAATAATTATTTTGTATTTGTATTTAGTGTTTTTGTATTTTTTTTTGTGAATGAATTTCGGGCCATTGTCACTCGATGACGCGTCCCGAGCCTCTCTTGGGCTCTTGAGGTTAATCAAACGTTTTGTATGCTCTTCGATATGCTGAGCTGGAGCTGGGCCCTGCTCTGGTCTCGTCTGGTCTGGGCCATGTGTGCATTGACCTTGAAATCTGTTTTAGCCATAAAAATATCTGCTTGTATTTTTTGACAATTCTTCAATTGTATCAAGTGCGAGGGGCAGACCATAAAATTGTATTTCTGGTCATGTTATGAACTTGTTTTTCACTCTTATTTATGATTTTTTTCTGCGGTTTTCGGCCTTTTTATGTTTTGCCAATTTTTTTTTTCATTTTTCACCTGGCCACTGGGTTGTAAAAATTAAAACGGATGGTTAACAGCAGGGGAAATATATTTGAATCAGAGTCCCCTAATTAATTTGACAGTCTTGATCAAAGCAAATATTTTCGGTTTTGGTCATTGATCTCATTGGTCTGTTGTTAATTATTAATTAATAACAACAATTCTTGATAAACAAACAGGTTCACAATTCATCTGTGATTTTGAGTGGAATTTGATGATTTTGATTCGATTTTTATCACATCACTACTGGGTTATTTAATGTCATAAATAAAAGACAAAGGTTTTGTCAATAAATTTTCATTTAACTTGCGATGGGTTGATGAAAACAAAGTAGATGCTAAAAACCAGTTAAACCAAAGACTAAATTAAATGTATACAATATATTAGATTTTATTTCGTCTTTATTCTGTCTAATTTCCATATTATTTATTTAATGTTTACATATTTTTCTTATTTTTTTAGAGCGTCATCATAGCCGATGGCTCTGAGCAGTACAAACGCTTTGTGAACCTGCCTCAACCTTTGAACTTTAAAGTCTACATATTTAATGTCACAAATCCAGACAGGATACAACAAGGTGCCATACCCATTGTCGAGGAAATAGGGCCCTATGTCTACAAGTAAGAGAAGATAAATCAGATAAATTATTATATATTTATTAATAAAGCAAATATAATCTTAGGCAGTACCGTCAGAAGAAGGTAAAGCATTTCTCGCGGGATGGATCCAAAATCACTTATGTGCAGAATGTACACTTCGATTTTGACGCCGATGCCTCAGCTCCCTACACCCAAAATGATCGAATAGTGGCTCTCAATATGCACATGAACGTAAGTTTATTTAAACCTAATTATTTAACCTAATTAACTTTTTTAAATATCCATACAAATATTAAAACTCAATCAATCAATTTACAGGCATTTTTACAAGTATTCGAAAGAGAAATCACAGACATCTTTCAGGGTTTCGCCAATCGGCTGAACTCCCGATTGAATCGAACTCCTGGCGTCAGGGTCCTGAAACGTCTGATGGAACGTATTCGAGGGAAACGTAAAGTAATTTTATCCACTACTAATTTAATCGAGAATAGGCTGGTTTTGATTGGTGTTGGAACAAACCTATATGCCATATAAATACGTATACCTTTGGGCCTTGTCTGTATAAAGATTACTCACTAGTGCATGGCTTGGTAGATTTAACTTAATGGTAATGGCTTTTTGTCGGTTCTCCGATGGCACAAACACGGTTGATACCATCTCGCAGCTCTGTTTGTCTTTGTTCTGCTTTTGTTTTTGGGCCAGCAATTTCAAGCTATTTATTATTGCCTTTATTTCGGTTCGGTTCGGTTCAGCGTTTCGGTTTTCTTTACATTGTTTATTAATTATGATTTTACCCCAGACGTGCGTCATTGGACATTGTAGGGTAATCGTTTCGAGATAGACTTCTGAGGCTTATAAGCAATTAAGCTGATGAATTTTGTTTTATGGCTGATTTATTAAGCCGATTAACGGCTGAGGGGGTTCGAACTCAACTGTTTTGGGTTTGGGTTAGGTCAAGTATGGGTTTAATATTCCTAGCGATTGTTTCATTGAAAAATATATTTTAAATTTAATATATTTTTAAACAGATTCTCTTACTATTTTGTGAAATAATCATATTAAACATGTTATTTAAAATGGCAACCATGGCTAATAGAATTAACTTTCATAGCTTTTTACCGTGCAATTTATTAGACAAGTCTGACAGCAGTTTCCAACGACAGCTTAGGCTTTAAATAAAAAATTTATATTATTATTAGGAAGTATTATAAAATATCAAACGAAATTATAGCTCCCTTTAGCTGGGTCCATGGCATCGTAGTAAGCATCATCGATGGTGTCAAAGTAAGTTAAGCGGCTTTTAATGCTGATTCCACTGACAGCTTTGCAACTGTTTTTCAAAAAATTAATTGCAATTCGGCGCCTCTCTCTCAATTTATCGAAAAATTCAAAATCCCATGCTTTGAAACTTCAAACTGCCAAAGTCAAGACCATCCACATCCACATCAGACAACGTAGAACAGCAAAATTTTGATTGGCAGTCACCTTGGCTACTCATCTGTGGCATGTTGAAACTGACTTCTCTCGTCTGTGTAAATATTATGATAAATAGTCGAGTCGACGAGAAATCAATGGAAACGGCAGCTGAAATCCGAATGATTGGAAACATCAATTTTCACACATAACGCAAAACAAAACCGAAAATAATAAAACATAATTAATAATAACAAATTGAAGCTTGTGCTTTGCTACTAATTTATGGCTAACTGCTCCGCCTAGTATTAATGCTTAAAAAAAAACAACAATTATAAATACTACAATTATTTTGCCTTGCCCTTTAAGCTTTGCCAAATGTACATATATATTTTTTCGTATTCCTTAACTAATTATGTTTGTTTCATGTATTTTTTAGAGCGTCCTGCAAATCTCGGAAAACGATCCTGGATTGGCTTTGCTTCTGGTCCACTTGAATGCCAATCTCAAGGCGGTTTTCAACGATCCTCGCTCCATGTTTGTCCACACTTCTGTGAGGGAGTATCTCTTTGATGGAGTCAGGTTCTGCATCAATCCCCAGGGTATCGCCAAGGCCATATGCAATCAAATCAAGGAGAGCGGCTCCAAGACCATTCGAGAGCAGAGCGATGGCAGTCTGGCTTTCTCCTTTTTTGGACATGTGAGTTGAAGGATTAAAAATTTACTATAACAAAACTAACATGACTTACAATCCCCAGAAAAATGGTTCCGGTCATGAAGTCTACGAAGTCCATACTGGCAAAGGCGATGCCATGAGGGTGCTGGAGATCCAGAAACTCGACGACAACCACAACCTCCAGGTGTGGCTAAATGCCAGCACCGAAGGGGAGACCTCTGTCTGCAATCAGATCAACGGAACTGATGCCTCCGCCTATCCGCCATTCCGGCAGAGGGGGGACTCCATGTACATATTCAGCGCCGATATCTGCAGATCGGTTCAGTTATTCTACCAGTCGGACATACAGTATCAGGGTATTCCCGGTTATCGCTACTCCATCGGGGAGAACTTCATCAACGACATTGGTCCGGAGCACGACAACGAGTGCTTCTGTGTCGACAAGCTGGCAAATGTGATTAAGCGGAAAAATGGATGTCTATATGCCGGAGCCTTGGATCTGACAACCTGCCTGGGTGAGTGCCGATTCTGTAAATATAGAGATATTAAAACGACGAGGGAAGTCAGTTTATTATTATGTTATGGGAAAATATTAGCTTTTTACATTCTTCAAAAACATTGAAAAATTTCTAATAGATAACTACCTATCTAGGAAGATTTTATCTATCATTTCCCAAATATATGTTTCAAAAAGCAGACTCTTTAGTATACTAGTGTGATTAAAAGTAAATTAATAAATAGAAAATAAATAAGACATAATATTATCAGTCTTCAAAAATTCGTAAACAAAGTCTTAAACACCTTCGATCAAGTCCCATAAATAAATCCAATTAAAAACGTATCCGCAAACTCTAGTCTTAAATATTTTATATTTTCCGTTTAACGTCAGGCCAGAATTTTGAAAATATTTTTGTTTGGACTTCTGTTATGTTATCTTCCGCTTATCTCAAGTTCCTCGTGTTATTTAACAGTATAAACTAAATTAGAATTTCAAATCGATTAACATAAATTTAGTAGATCAAAGACTTCTGTGTTTGGTTGCCTACCCATTGATGATAAAAAGCATATTAGTTTTCGAAGAATGGTGTTTAAAAAAACGCCCCGTAACTGATTACCAAAAAAAAGTTAAAAAAAAAACATATTCTTTTTTAAAAGTAATATATTTTGTTGTTTTATTTTTTATTAGAGTATTGATAATTTAATTCTGTGTTTAGCCAGCCTTCGTCTCCATTTTGATTTCTATAGGAATAATACTGCTTTAATTTAATTAGCATTTTATCTATGTTTATAGTTTAAACTTTAAAGTATCTGTCAGCTTGTGATCTTTTGTGCGCCCAACACTTTACTCAGATATTAACGATCTTTTCATTCTTATTATACTATAAACTTCATCACTAATTGGAGCAATGCCAGACTCACTATGCCATATGATGGTCATGACTAAAAATAATACCTGATTGACAAACAATGAACTTTCAATTTTGTAGAATTTTTTGGTGTGATAAAACACGCACAGAAACCGGAAATATTTGGCATAATACCTGACATTTTTTCTGTTTGTATTTTGTTATGCAAATTAGACTCTTTATGGTGGCGTTGTGTTTGTTTTATGGCGATTAACCGACAGTCTCCCTCCTCCTCCAAGAAGGCACCTTTTCAGTTAAGACACTCGGCGCTGTCATCGGGCTTTGGTCGATTACCCCGGCAATTATATAGCAGCCACTTATAAATCAGATGGTAATCGACTGCAAGAGTGCCAGTGCTAGTTCTAGTTTGAGTTTTAATGGGTTTTATATGCAAATAATGTGCTTAAGATGTGCAAACCGACGGCATCAACACTCGCGGCTAATAAAATTTAAATAAATCGCCTCAAACCATAAACTATATCGCAAAAGATATAAAAATCGGCGAAATCGAAAACATAGATACACGCGCTCTCCATCTGATCTGACAAATTGCAATCGTTTTTTCTGGGGACTTTGATTTAAGATTCAGATTCCGATTTCGAATATGTGTGGGCTGGCTTTGATCTTCTTCGATTGTTTAATTTCTTAATTAACACTCGAGATCTTCCAAATAAAAAAAAAAGGTTCGCATTCTGAATTATATTCCCCGGGGCCATTGCGCAGCTGAAATCAAAAGTGTTGTCTTGGCATCAGAATCAATTCAAATAGGGGATATAATGAGACTCAAGTTCTCAAGTGCTGTGAACGCTCCACAAATTGAAGCATTAAACTCTGATTTTTATTGTATGATTTTTTTTTATTTGATTTTTTTCATTTGATTTTTTTGCCGAACTTTTTTGTTTCGGTGTTTGCCGATCGCGCACGTTTCCATCTTGAGATTCTTTTGGCGATGCCTTCTTTTCGTCATATTTTTTCATCGTTTTTTGTTTAATTGTCGAAACGTGAGTTAACAGTTTCAGTAATGAGCATTTGAAATAATTTGTCTGGTTCCTATGATGAGGAAATTCTTACAAATTGGTTCAACCGCACATCAAAGCCATCTCTCAAGTAGTTAAGTAAATAAATAAATGTTTTTCTGCGAAAACGTGACGAGAGGTTAAGAAGCTTCCGCAACGCAGCAAGGCTTTATTTTTCATTAAAAAAAAAATATTTATTTTCCAATTAATTTAATTAAATTAAATGTAAGTAGCTGAGGTCGCAGAGTAATCCTGTTTTCCTCATTTTTTGTGGAATTGTTTTAGCATTGTAAACAGAATAATTAAAATGGAATGCTGTGATACGCTCAAGGAGCGGGTTATGCAAATCAGGCAGACTTCTTTATAATGTATCTTTTTGTTAATATGATTTTATTGTCATCTCTGTGTAGATGCCCCTGTTATTTTGACATTGCCTCACATGCTGGGCGCCTCGAACGAGTACAGAAAGATGATCCGAGGCCTGAAGCCAGATGCCAAAAAGCACCAGACCTTCGTCGATGTCCAGTCGGTAAGTCAATTAATTAATATGCTTTTTTCCCATAAACGAAATCTTGAAA
The DNA here is from genome assembly GCA_018153035.1 of Drosophila pseudoananassae pseudoananassae. Taxonomy (NCBI): domain Eukaryota; kingdom Metazoa; phylum Arthropoda; class Insecta; order Diptera; family Drosophilidae; genus Drosophila; species Drosophila pseudoananassae. Next base: position 1,888,689 of record JAECXR010000042.1, on the reverse strand, counting down.
TTATTGGTAATCCATTGGCATTCCATTAGTTGACGGGCACGCCCTTGCAAGGCGGCAAAAGGGTCCAGTTCAACATGTTCCTCAAGAGCATCAATCGGATCGGCATCACCGAGAACCTGACCACGGTGCTGATGCCAGCCATTTGGGTGGAAGAGGTCAGTCTTTGGAAACTAATATCTAAAAAAATAGTATCTAAAAAATATTCCCACAGGGCATCCAACTAAACGGTGAAATGGTGGCCTTCTTCAAGAAAAAATTAATTAACACCCTAAAGACCCTGAATATGGTCCACTGGGCGGCCTTGTGTGGAGGTGTGGGCGTGGCAGTCATAAGCTTATTATATTATATCTATCAAAAGGGGCGTGTCGAGGAGCCGCCCGTGAAATAAGATACTACAATCGTATTTCTTATTGAGTGTTTTGTGTTAAAATTATTACACTAATTATGAATGTAACACACGCAGTTTTTGTCTACGAATTTGTATATAATTTATTTTTTAAATGTGATTATATTTTATTGTGATTTAGCGTTTACTAAAAAAAAAACAAGATAAACTACCACAAACGAATAACATTGTTTTTTCTGAGAAAGTGAATTTCGGGAATGGCTTGTGGATTTAATTAGTAAATTCTACTGAATATTTAAGCCTAATATTCGATTAGTTTCCTTGGAAAAGATTGTTTAAACATTTCATTAGGCTCAGACCGAAGTCTTCTAAATCATACACCAATGCTAACCACAAAAAGCACTTTGCATAGTTATAGCCTTGATCGATCCGTTGGAATGACTCAAGTTCAAGACCAGTTGGCCGGTCGAAGAGGGAACCCGGGTATTAATCAATCAGCAGCCAATTTTTTTCGATTTTCGGCCCAGCAATTTGCACAAACCAGCAATTAAAACGCAGCTCGGATTGCAACAAATTGGCTATCAAAGAAATAGCAAATCGTCTAAAACTACGTTAATTTCCAAAGCTTAAGCAACGGAGGCAAAAACTAAAAAATAAAACAAAATAAAAGCCGATTGACCAAGTCCGAGATGCAAACAAAAATATTTCACCCAGGAAAGGTAAACAAAGCTGATCCCAAGGTGTTTGCATTACAATACGATTGAGACACTACCACTCAGTCCCCGTCCACGGGGTGGGGCATCATCACTGTGATTGACAGCCGCGAATCACAAAATGTCGATGCACTTAAAAAAACAAGACTATGAAAGGGTAGATTAGCATAAGTTGTGTCACACATTGTTTAAAAGTTGAGGAGGACATATCCACATTATAACATATACCCCCAAGGTACACAAGGAAATATCATTTTATTTGAAAACTTTACCAAACTAGAGCCAATATAAATAGAAGCTCTACCAGAAGTCTATCTCTATCTAATATTTCTTTGTGTATTTTGATTGAGACTTACGAGGCGATTAAAAACGCGTGAAAAACGCTAGCAATTCGGCCGATCCCCAGCCAGTCTGTCCCATAAATATCTCAAATTAATTCCATCAGGCAAATGATCAGCTAATGGCCCGCGACTGCAGAACTTTCTAACTATTTTAACTAATTTTTTATGGACGAATGGAGCGATGGATTCTCTTCGCTTCCATTCTTTTCGGAGGGAGGGACAGAGAACCTTTTCAGATCCCCCAGCCATAGTAATTATGCAATAGAAGACCCCCAGAGACAGGGGCTGAATGGCAACGGCAACCAGTTTGTCTCGCTCGGCAGTCACCCAAACTGAGACTTATAGTCGGCGTCGTCATATTCAAATTGACTTTGGGCTGAAGATGCGACCGCCGGCCAGTTCAGTCGCAAACGAAACGCGCGAACGCACGCAGCTGTAAAAAATACACCTAAAAAATAATAAAATTAAAACCGAAAAAAATTGCTTCACCGACACGCGTTAAAAATCACCCGAAAGATAATCATTTGAATTTTAAATGAGCCCAGGATCTTGCTCCATTTTTGGTGTGTGCTCTGTTCTGTTCTGAGCTCGGGGTTCCGAGTTCTTCTATAAAAGAGTGTTTGCTCCGGTCTCGGGTTTCAGACGCAATCAAGATGTTCCAGTGGCTGGTGTGGTGTCTCCTGCTCCCGGTTCTGGCCTCCGCCAAGGTCTTCGACCGCTGCGAGCTGGCCCATCTCCTCCAGCATCGCTTCGGTCTGCCGGCCCCCCAAGTGGCCACCTTGGTGTGCATCGCCCAGCACTCCAGTGACTTCAATACGGCTGCCTTTGGCGGAGGCACGGGCCTGGGCGGAGGATCCCACGGCCTCTTCCAGATCAGCGACGTCTACTGGTGCTCGCCGCCGGGCCAGAGCAAGGGATGTGGAGTGAGTTGTTCGAGGCTGCGGGACGACGACATCGCGGACGATGTCCTGTGCGTGAGGAAGATCTACGCGGAGCATCAGAGGATCAGTGGTGACGGGTTCACGGCCTGGCAGGCGTACGCCGCCTACTGCAAGGACCCAGGATCCTATGTGGCGGGCTGTGGCGTACAGCAGGTTGGTGCTGGTGCACTGGCAGTGGCATCCTCCTACCAAAGACCGCAGCAGGTTCAGGTCCACAGCTACCCCGCCGCGAATCACTACCAGCAAGTGACGCAGATCCAGCCCCAGGGAAAGATCTACAGTCGCTGTGAACTGGCCCAGGAACTTTACTACCAGCACAAGCTGCCCATGCCCCAGATCCCCACCTGGGTGTGCATAGCCCAGCACGAGTCCTCTTTCAACACGGCGGCAGTGGGACGGCTCAACGCGGATGGCAGTGCCGACCACGGCCTGTTCCAGATCAGCGATCTTTTCTGGTGCACCCACGATCAGCAGGGCGGAAAGGGATGCCATGCCACATGCAACCAGTTCCTGGACTCGAGCATAGCCGACGATGTGCAGTGCATCCGGAGGATTCACCAGGAGCACACTCAGATCTCCGGAGATGGCTTCAACGCCTGGACGGTCTACAAGAGGAACTGTCTGAATCAGCACTACGAGCAGGTGGCAGCCTGCTTCGCGAAGCCCCCGGCTCATCAGCACCAGCATCCAAATGCGATTGGAGGGGGAGCTCCGGTCAAGCCAAAGGCCAGCTATGCCTATCAGTTTGGTCAGGTGCAGGTGCAGCAGCAGAATCAGTACTACCGACCGCCAGTTACTCCTACGGTGAGCTACCAGAGGGAAGTCAGTAGCTATCAGGGAAACCCCTTCCTGCGGCCACGTCTGCCAGTCTCTCCGGCCCCGCCAAGGCAGCATCCGAATGCCATTGGGGGAGGAGGTTACAAGGGCCAGACGCTAGCCAATCCGTTCTATAGCCATAAGCAGCCACAGTACCAAACCACACACTATCAGACACACTACACCCAGCAACAACCACAACAGTATCACACAACCTATACACGCACGGGTAAAGTTTACAATCGCTGCGAATTAGCCCAAGAGTTGTATTTCTCACACAAGTTTCCCATGCAGGATATAGCCACCTGGGTGTGCATCGCCGAGCATGAGTCCTCGTTCAACACGGCCGCCGTTGGGCGCCTCAATGCCGACGGCAGTGCCGACCACGGCCTCTTCCAGATCAGCGATCTGTTCTGGTGCACACATGGCGGCGGGAATGGGGGCAAGGGCTGTCACATTGATTGCAATCGGCTCCTGGACTCGGACATCTCCGACGATGTCAAGTGCATCCGGACCATTCACGAGGAGCACACCAGGCTGTCGGGGGACGGCTTCACCGCCTGGACGGTCTACAACGGCCACTGCAGGCAGAAGACCAGGGCCGACATAGCCAGTTGTTTTGAGGGAAAGGATCTCACCCAAGAAAAGGAGATCAAGCCACACAAGCCACAAATAACCGATCTGGTTAGGAAGACTCCTGCAAAGCCAAAGGGAAAGATCTACAACCGCTGTGAACTGGCCAAGGAGCTGTATCACAAACATAGGATGCCCATGAAGGAGATTCCCACCTGGGTTTGCATAGCCCAGCACGAATCCTCCTTCAATACGGCGGCTGTGGGGCGGTTGAATGCCGATGGCAGTGCCGATCACGGGTTGTTCCAGATCAGCGATCTCTACTGGTGCTCCCACGATCAGAGTAGTGGAAAGGCATGCCACATCGAGTGCGATAGCCTGCTGGACTCGGATATATCGGATGATGTGAAGTGCATCCGTACCATTCACGAGGAGCACACCAGACTGTCGGGGGATGGCTTCAACGCCTGGACGGTCTACAACGGCCACTGCCGGGGTCAGAGCCTGGCACAGCTGAGCGACTGCTTCGATGGAAACGAGATCTCCAAGGCCGAGAAAGTCATCCCCATAGTGGAGAAACCAGAGGAGACGATTGTCAAGAGTCAGAACTACGTGGGAAATCCCTTTCTACAAAACGTCCAGGGCGTTAAAATAAATCAAAATCATGTGCAGCCGCCAAAAGTCACAAATAAAATTACAAATATTATTACTTTCCCTCAAGAGCCGCAGAAACCCACTAACCAATATGCCGCAAATCCGTTTTTGCAGAGTTTTCAGCTCCAAAAAGGCTCCTCGAGCAATCAAGCCAAGCCGAAACCTTTACCCACACCCCCAGCTCCTACAACTCCCACCCAAAAACCCAGCTACGATCGCAATCCCTTCCTGAAAGCCCCAGGCTCTATTGCACAATCAGTGATAACGCCGCACCCTGCAGGGGACAGCTTCTCGTATGCCCAGAATCCGTTCCTTAGTCTGCTTAGCAAACCAATTGTTCCAGCTCAAGCACCCATTAAGTCGAGGCCCAAGCCCTCTCAGCCCCCAGCCTCGAGGCCCTATGTCAGCAGCGACAGCTTCCGCAATGAGGTGATTAAATTTACGGCCACCTCCACGACAGCCTCAACACCAACTACAAGGCAGCCCATAAGTACATTGGGTATTACAAAGCAATCTGTAACGACAGCCCCGAAGAGACCCTTCACAGCAGCTACAAGCAAACCAGTCTCATCTGCGGCCAAAACGACCAGCTTGCCACCTTGGTCATGGCAAGCATCTGGCAGATCAACAACCACCGCTAGGCCCGCGACAGCTGGAAGTGGTAATCGCTATACGGCCACAACGAAAGCCTCGCCAGCACCTACTCGCTCTACCTCCACCACTCGTCCAACTACTCGAACAACTCCTTACCCTACAACTCGTCCAAGTACCCGGCCTACAACCACACCAATTTATAGGCCAAAAACGACAACTACTAGGCCTACTACCCGCCCAACTATTCAGTACATTCCAACAACTCGTCAAACTCCTACAACTACTAGGCCTACGACCCGCTCTACTACTAAGTACATTCCAACAACTCGCCAGACTCCTACAACTACTAGGCCTACTACCCGCCCAACTATCCAGTACATTCCAACAACTAGACAAACTTCAACAACTACTAGGCCTACTACTCGACAAACTTCTACAGTTAAGACGACAACTCGCTCTTCAGGCTTCTATATACCTACCTCTCAACCAATTAAAGATGGAAAAACTACATCCAGCTATGTTCAAACAACTCGCCAGCCAACAACCCGAACATCGACAACTCGCGCACCAACAACTCGCCCACAACAACCAACAACCAGCAAGACAATTAGCCAGCCAACTACTAAGCTACCAACAACTCGCTTCACAACAACTCGCTTTACAACAATCCGCCCTTCAACAACTCGTCCAACAACAACTAGATCTCCCTACAACTATATAGCAGTAAATCAACCCACTCGTCAGCCCGCAACGACGAGAACTCCAAGCACACGTTACCCGACAACTCGTCAAAGTAGCACCACACCGCGGCCGTACTTATTCACCTCGACTACGGCAGGAAGCCAAATTTCCACAACTAAGGATCCTTTCGATCATCCCTTCTTCCAGAAATTCAAAGCTAGGTTTGAAAAAACCACGGCAAATCTATTACAAAGTGGGAAAACCACAACCACGATACCGAAACTCAAAAATGAAACCACCAGCAGCCCGTATTATGCTAAATACCAGGAGAACAAAGCGAAGAAAGCGGCCAAAACAGTGCTCTCGTACGAAATTGGCCAAAACCGAACCGCCACCAGCCGGCCAGCAAGTGCCTTCGATGTTTACCTGAATTGGAACAAGAAGAATTAAGGGTTTCCATTAGCGATTGACATATTTGAGACTTGTAAATAAGCGTTATTGATCGATGTAATTCGGTTAGTTAGCATAATGACAGAATACTCATGCATTATTAATCTTAAGCCATATAAAAATAGGATTTAGATAATAAAATAAAAATAAACCATGCAAATGCAAAATGTACGAAAATTAATTCAATTTCAGAGTCACACACAACAACTGGTTGCTCGTTTCTTGGCCAAGCTGACAACACGCCAAACGTCGCCAAGTACGATGCGATGCGATCGTGGCATTAAGTAGGGTCTTTGATTAATTTTTCGTTAACCCGTTTTCGGTCTTTTCGAGTCTTGTTAACATAAATGCTGAGCACCGCCACAGAGACAAAGCGATAAGGCGGGCCAAAGAACTGCAGAAAATAACGAGTTTTTCACTTCGAACTGGGTTCCCCAAAAACGTTCTTTTATTTCAGCAAGTTATCAATTTGAATTTTTATTATTAACGTCTGCGGGTCCCCAACTATGACGTCAAGAAAAGAATACTACAAATTTTAACAATTTTATGGCACAAATTAATAGGGCTGTTTCCAAATAATTATCATGAAGGGTATTCCCAAATAGTGGCTTTGTTTTTAAAAATTAAAAACTGAGTGTTTTGTACAGTTTTACCTGAATATTTTACCTAAAAAATTGAATTTGTGTATTTCTGAAAACAAACAACAAAGCATACACAGTATTTTGTTATGAAAAAAAAATAAAACTATTTTATATACACAAACGAATCACATATATTATTTTAAAAAAAATGCATTTCGAATCTCTTATTAAAATTTAAGCAACCCTGAACCTTGCCAGAGCTATCCAAAATAGCTCAAATTTATTGAATTTAAATAGAAACAATAAAATTTTGGTAATTTTCAGTTTAAAAACAAAAAAACACGGAAAAACAGTGATGCAAAATGTCGTCCACTACGTGACAATCTGGTCACTTTAAAAAACCCTAAACAGCTTTTAACTGTTCACAATAGCTAGATCTAGCAATAAAATGGCCAGAATGGCAACCCTACCCAGCTAGTTTTTCGCAACGCAACGGCGGTCCGTAAACAATATTTTTATTCGGTTTTCGGCTAAATCGCCAGCGAATCGCAACGGAAAAACGTCTAAAATGCGCCCCAGTGCACCGAGTGCGAACGCAAAATGAATTGAAGTGAGTGCATTGGCCGCGTGGCTGGAAAACTGCCACCGACGGTTGCAGGCTGTACATTGTACAAAACTGATACCGATACACACACACATATGCAGGCACCGACATATGCAGCAACGTATAGCGTATGTACATATGTACATTCGGTACATGCCGCCGCCCGCTGGCCGTGGAAGCAGGAAAGATTACTAATCTAAGGCTGCTCCAGATTCCAAATCATGTTTTTAAACGAACTGAAAGTTCGTGGGGTCAAATAGAATACTTTTTATAGATTTTTTTTTGAATTTTCCAAACTCTTTAAATTTACATTATTTACTTGAAAGCTATTATATTTTTTTTGGAGCAATTACATTTGTAATTTTTTTTCGTTAATTGCCGCGTTGGGGCGTGCGTTCTCCAACACTATCCATGCCCTGTCTGGCAACGCCGCTTTCACCATTCCGCTTTACACGCGCATTCGTGAAAATGGCGCCCTGCGAGCGCTAAACTGACGATTACCAACACTCAAACCCAACTATATAGAAATAGCTGGTGGTGGCAGTAGCTGTCGAATTTTTTGTACATCAAAATAATCAAAATAGAGCGTTTTCCAGCGCCCAAATCAGTCTGTTCGAGCGATCGGACGCGCGGAGTGTGTCTGAGTGCGAAGCGAATAAAAAAAATTTAAAAAAAGAAAAACCTGGCCGCCAGAACGGGGAACAACAAAATACCCAGCAGAGAGGGGCCAGTGAAACTAAGATAACACACGCGACGGACAAACGACCGACGGTCGGTTGAGTGAAAGGAGGGCGGCGGGTCGCGGAATTCGGATTTCACATTTCAGCGGAGCACCCGCGACCGTTTCAGCCTTTTTGGCCAAGGTGAATGCAATTACCCGTGTGTGTGTGTGTTGTGTGTACATATGTGCGTGTGTCACAGTATTGGCCTGCTCCCACGTCTCCAGACATCTGCCGTTTAGGGATCAGGACACAGGTAGCAACTAAAAGTTTACCTGCTCCCGGCCCTGTTTGTGGTGTGCCTGCCTGTACCCACCACCCACTCTCACCCACGGTATATAAACATTAAACGTTGAACCACTTGCCTTTTAGTTGGCCGCTGGCATGCAAAGGACCCACCACAGGATGAGAAGCGGCAGCAGTTGATCGAACCGGATTGGATTGGATCAGAAAGAACTAGCTAGCGCTCCAGCTCTCCTCCAGCACACACACTCACTCACAACCCACACATCCGGTCATCCAGCAAGATGAACACTAGCCAGACAGCTGCCGGGAATCGGATAACGTTCACCACCAGCCAGCCACTGGCCAATGGCACCATCAACATAGCCGGCAATCCCGGCGCCGTCATATCGACGGCCCAGCTGCCGAACACCACCACGATAAAGACGATTCAGGCGGGGATCGGCGCCGGCCAGCATCCGGGACTGCAGCAGTCGGGGACGCAGCAGACGCAATCCGTAGGTGCCACCCAAACACAAACCCTAGTTATTAAATCCAACCACCATGCTGTCACCCTGCCGGCGGGTCTAGTCTCAAGTGCACCAGCAGGAATCGTAACCATGACCAAGACCATCAATCAGGTATCCACATCAAGCTAACTAGCTCCACTTCGGGCGTCAGACGAAATCGCAAGTCGGTCGCGAGTCACTCGTCTCGTCCACTACTCTCTTCCTCATCCGACAAAGATCCTCCTCAACTCCTTTCTCGAATCGGAATGTAGTGGCAGAACAAGTTTGGTTGCTTCTCCTAATCTGCTTTCATCCGCCTATGTCCCGCCTCCAATCCAGCCATATCCCGCCAACCACCCATATAGCTATCTAGTGGATCAGACCACTCCTTCCTCCCAATCCCAACCGCAATTAAGTATTATTTTGTAGAACTCTTGCTTCCAGTAGTGCAACTAGTAGAGAACACGCCCCCAAAATTCCAACCCACGAAATTGGTCAGCACCACCAACCACCCACCAACCACATATTTCGGAAACCCCCTTTGTTTGTAACTCTGATGTGTGATCGGACGCGAACTGCTGCATGCTCCAAACTCTCTCCAATGCCCCCCAAAAGCTTCCTCCGCCCTCTGACCTCTGACCTTGACATGTGATTTGATAAGAACCGCTCTAATGACGTTATTTTCCCAGGCCGGACAGCCGCTGTTGAACTCGATGCTGCCAGCGGGCGTAGTGGTGGGAATGCGCCACCAGGCGCCGGCCCAGCAGCAGCCCAAGAATGTACCCGCCAATCCCATCAGCCGGGTGGTGATCAACTCGCACATGGCGGGCGTGAGGCCACAGAGTCCATCGGTGAGTAGAATCATTGCCAAAAGAATGGATATATGCTTGAGATTACGTTTGTTGTGGTGGGTTCTTCTCTACTAACCTAACCCCATGGCAAGCCCTAACCCCACCAGATCCCACACACACACACACATAAGCACAAGTCACCATGCCACCATGCAGCCACCGTTGACAAAATCGAGTCTCTGTCTTCTCTATTCTTTACTTTTAGATAACTTTAAGCACACTGAACACGGGCCAGACCCCGGCACTGCTGGTGAAGACGGACAACGGATTCCAGCTGTTGCGCGTGGGCACGACGACGGGTCCACCGACGGTGACACAAACAGTAACCAACACCAGCAACAATAGTAACAACAACAACAGCAGCAGCAACAACAACAACACGACTAGCACCACAAACCTATCCTCAACCACACAGATACGACTGCAAACTGTGCCGGCTGCAGCTGTAAGTAGATACCAACAACAACAACAACAACAGCAATCGCAGCAGCAACAACAACAATCGCAACAGCAGCAGCAGCAACAACAACAACAAGCATCCAGCACTACCGCCACAACCACTAGCATAGCACTCCGAAAAACGATTGTCCGTACTTCATCCACAATCCCATCCAGCAATAACAACAATAATAACAGTATTATCAATGCCACCACCACCTCCAACACTACCACCACCACCACCACCAACAACAGCAACAAATTACCCGCTACTAACCAGCAGCAGCACCACCACCACCAGCAGAAGCTCCAACAGCAGCAACAGCATCTCAAGGCCCAACAGCAGCAGCAGCAGAAACAGCAGCAACAGGCCTCCGCTGCTGCTGCCGCTGCCGCCGCCGCCAATGTGGCAGCCACCATAAAGATCAAGCAAAACGTAAAGAGATGACTCTACCTAGTCACCAGGACACCTAGTTCTTGTCAATTTATCTCTCCTCTGTTCTACCTTGTCTGTTATGCTTCAGTTCCGTTTTGGTTCCTCGCCACGAACCTCATTTTAATTTCTGCCGCGCATCCGCCAGGTGTATCTGGTGGATGTGCGCGTATTTCTTAGCTACGTTTTGCATGCTGCGTTGTGTACCTGTCTGTGTATTTTCAACACTCCTTATTTCGATTCAGTTTAGTTCGATCTGCTTGCTGTTCTAGGCCAGCAAGGCAGTAGTGGGCCATCGCCAATGATGTGCGCTGGGCTGCTGTGTTATCCATGGGATGGGAATCCAGAATAGGATGCAGTTAGGCCTCCTGCTGCATCCACCAACGCCCCTCATTTCATCTCCCAGCCATAACCCCGCCCTCTGCACACTCATTCGAGACCAGGACCCTCTACCCTGCCGCATCCCAAAATCAAAAGAACCATCATTATCATCTTTATTCTGCTCTTTGATTCTCTTTTTTTTTTTAATAATTCTAATGCTTATTGAACTTATTTTTGCACTAATTCTTAAACACAACCCCCTTATGATGACCCCCTTAATTGATGTATCCCTTCTCTCTGCAGTCTTTGCCCAACACAACCTCCAACAACATTATTGTCAATTCGGTGGCCGGTGGCTACACCAACGCCTCCCAGCCGCCCCACCTGACGCAACTGAACTCGCAGGCCCCGCACCTGCCGCAGATAACCCAGATCCAGACGATACCGGCCCAGGCGAACAGCACAACCGGATCACCGGTGACGCCCGGAGGCAGCCCAGCGTCAACGGGGAGCACGACGACCACGCAGCAGGGAAATACCAAAGAAAAGTGCCGCAAGTTTCTGGCCAATCTGATCGAGTTGTCGACACGGGAACCGAAGCCGGTGGAGAAGAATGTGCGCACGCTCATCCAGGAGCTGGTGAACGCGAATGTCGAGCCAGAGGAGTTTTGCGACCGCCTGGAGCGCTTGCTCAACGCCAGCCCGCAGCCCTGTCTGATCGGATTCCTCAAGAAGAGCCTGCCCCTGCTCAGGCAGGCGCTCTTCACCAAGGAGCTCGTCATCGAGGGCATCAAGCCCCCGCCCCAGCATGTACTGGGCCTAGCCGGACTCTCTCAACAGCTGCCCGTAAGTCCACCCAGCTCCACCATCCTCTATTCTTTATAATTTATTGGTGTTAATCCTCTCCAGAAAATCCAAGCGCAAATCCGTCCGATAGGCCCCAGCCAGACAACGACCATTGGACAGACGCAGGTACGCATGATCACGCCGAATGCTCTGAACTCGCCGCGACCCACCATTGGCCACACCACGATATCGAAGCAGTCGCCCAACATTCGACTGCCGACGACCCCGCGGCTGGTCAGTACGGGAGCCATTCGGAGTCAGATTCCTTCGCTGCAGGTACCGGGACAAGCGGTAAGTGGAGCTCTAGATCATGACTCTTCAGTGGGACTGACCCAATCCCTTGCCCTTCAGAACATTGTACAGATTCGAGGACCTCAACATGCCCAGCTTCAGCGCACGGGATCGGTGCAGATCAGAGCCACCACCCGTCCGCCGAACAGTGCGCCAAACAGTGCGGGAAAACTCACTGCCGTCAAGGTGGGCCAGACCCAGATCAAGGCAATCACACCCAGCCTGCACCCGCCCTCGCTGGCCGCCATTTCCGGGGGTCCGCCCCCCACGCCCACGCTGTCCGTGCTGTCCACCATCAACTCTGCGTCGTCGACATCGCTGCCGGTGCCCTCGCTGCCCACGGTCCACTTGCCACCCGAAGCTCTGAGGGCCCGCGAGCAGATGCAGAACTCTCTGCACCACAATAACAATAATCACTTCGAGCCGAAGCTGGTGGAGATCAAGGCGCCGTCCCTGCATCCGCCGCACATGGAGCGCATCAATGCCTCGCTCACCCCCATCGGAGCCAAGACCCTGGCGAAGCCCTCGCCGATGATCAGCAAGGCGGCGAGTAAAAAGAGGCGCGATGGCCTGGACGGCAGGGATGCGGATGGCAAGCTGATTGGGCCCGGAGGAGCAGCGGGTGCGGCGACCACGGCCAACTCCTTCTTTCAGCAGAGTTCCATGTCGACCTCGATGTACGGGGACGATGACATCAACGATGTGGCGGCCATGGGCGGCGTCAATCTGGCGGAGGAATCGCAGCGAATTCTCGGCTGCACCGAGAACATCGGCACCCAGATCCGCTCCTGCAAGGACGAGGTGTTCCTAAACCTGCCGGCGCTACAGGCCCGAATAAGGGCCATTACCACGGAAGCTGGGCTGGACGAGCCGACGCAGGATGTGGCCGTGCTGATATCCCACGCCTGCCAGGAGCGGCTCAAGAACATTGTCGAGAAGTTGGCTGTGATAGCGGAGCACCGCATTGATGTCATCAAGGTGAGTTGATCTACGACTATATATCAGGATGGAGCTAATGATTACCATTTCCAGTTGGATCCTCGGTACGAAACCGCCAAGGATGTGCGCGGCCAGATCAAGTTTCTGGAAGAGCTTGACAAGGCCGAGCAGAAACGACACGAGGAGCTGGAACGCGAGATGCTGTTGCGGGCGGCCAAGTCGCGATCGCGAGTGGAGGATCCCGAGCAGGCCAAGATGAAGGCGAGGGTAAGAATCCGTCCGGTATTGCCTCGAGAATCAGTTCCTAAAGTGTATTTTATGGCCTAGGCCAAGGAAATGCAGCGCGCGGAGATGGAGGAGCTGCGCCAGAGGGACGCCAATCTGACGGCATTGCAGGCAATCGGACCACGAAAAAAGCTTAAGTTGGATGGGGACGCGGCCAGTGCGGGAGCGGTAAGTATTGATAGTGAAATACATCCTTTTGAGAAAAGAAACTAACATGATTGTTAACAGGGTTCCAGTAGCGGGGGACTGCTGAGCAGCTCGGGATCGGTGCCAACGACGTTACGACCGCGCATCAAGCGCGTCAACCTGCGCGACATGCTCTTCTACATGGAGCAGGAACGGGAGTTCTGTCGCAGCACCACGCTGTTCAAGACGTACCTCAAGTGATTGCGACTGTAGTCCAACGCACGCATCGCCGTCAGCTCCACGCTGGCCCCCTACTCCCGCTCCCCGGGCTGGCGTGGCGTCGTTGCGTCTCCCGCTCCAAATCTTCCTCCATTTGCAATACTAATTAGCCTACCCACACTTTACAGCATCCTTCTATTGTTGTTTTCTATTTAGCTAGGACAAACCTATTTAATTTTTACAATTATTACACACATTTTTACATTTATATTCTAATTTCTAATCGCAATTGATTGTAAGCCTAATTTAAATACGATTATTTCCCCCAACACCCCCCAATAAACTGTCCGTAAAACTTAAACCAAACCAATCCAAAAACAAAACACAAAACAAAACCAGAGTAACGAAAACAGAGAGTAAAATAATATAAAAATTGTATGAGAAAGCGTTTGAATTGTAATTTGTAACATAGTGTTTGCATTAACTGCATTGACGGCCTTATCTAAACGATATAAACATATACATTAATATTTAATTATTTAGCTTAGTTTGTTAAACGAAAACGAAGCATAATTCCTAGACGATAAGCGAAACAAGAAGTGAGTGCGAGTGCGCGTGCGCGACAGTTTTTTGGTTTTTAAAACCCCACGATCGGCAAAAACAGAACAGATATCGGGCGTACATTGAATTAGCTCTAGTTGTTTAAACAGAACGATGTAATTTAAAAAAAAAAACAAGCCAATTGTAAAAAACGTTTTTGTGAAATTATTCGGAGTCGCGATTCCCACAACCAATTGTAAATACAGGCTAGGCTACGATTTTTCTAATAGTTAACTAGGTAAACAAAAACAAGCGTATATAACAAATTCTCGAGCTGACAAGGCCCATCTGGGCACTTGGCACTCCAAAATTAAATATGTTTTTTATTAGCGGCGCTCGTTCATCCATTCTTTAACAAACACGGTTCACTAGACTGTAAGCGTGCATTATTATTTCTCGTTCAAGGTTCGAAACTGACCAAAAATCGGCCTCTCAAGTCCCAGGATGCAATTCGCCCGAATATTAAACCCAAATCCAACTCCAGCCCACACACAAATAGACAAATTTTTTATACAATTAGCCAGATAAATCTTCTTGTAAAATATAAATCTATTTAATTGACAAACAATTGATGTAATTCAGCAAAAATCCATTCAAAAAACTAAACAATTCAATGTGTGTATATTAAATTAATCTATTAAACGTAAAAACAGGCAAAGCAACCGTAAACACAGCGCATAGTTTGGTAGGCATACAACTGAATATATATATATAAATAGTATATATACTTATTATGTTTTAAAATTAAGCGAAATAAAAAAAATTCAGAAAACTTTTCAACTGAGCACGCCACCAATTATTGTATGGGAAATGTTGAATTTAATGTGTGTGCACAGTGTTTTCTAATTATTTACAAATCATTTTTTACGACGGATGGAATATGTAACGGTATCTCAGTTAATTAGCTAGTTAAATCATTAAATTTTATGTAGTTGAATTAAATTAAATAATTTTATTGATATTTTTATATATTCATTTTATGTTAATTATTACTGCAATTTTGTGTAGACCCCATACAGAACTTCTAACACGAAATAAATAGAACCAAATTTACATTTGGACTCAACCAGAAAAACACTCAATTGGCCAAGTTTTTATTTTCATTCGAAATTTAACTTAAAATAGCTACAAAGCCCATTATGCTTTTATTATGCATTATCCTTTTTTTTAATTTCAGACTATCCTGTTATGGCTCATATTCATAAAATCTTTTTTTAAATCTTGAAAACAGGCTAGAAATTATAGACGACTATAGTCAATAGTCGAGAAACATACTTTTCTAGAACTAACAGCTTCGAAAAAGCGATTTATTATACCCTTGCAGAGGGTATTATAATTTTGGTCAAAAGGATCGGCCGACTATATCCTATAGCTGTCATATAACTGAACTGAACTCATGTTTTTGAAGATAGAAAGCTGGAACTTCGTACAGATTCTATTTTTGTTTAGTTGATCCAAACTACCAAATTTCATAAGGATCGGTCGTCTTAATCCTGTAGCTGCCTATAACTCTGCCAATAACCATCCGATTCTTGAGGGGAATAGGGCAAATCCTACAAACATAGGACTCCCACCGATATTTAAAAATTTTTTTTTCTCGGAGATATGGCGTTTATAGTGACATAACTTCGCATATATCCGGAGATATGTCGCTTAGAGCGACACATATCTCCGTCATCCAAATCCAAAAAATTTTGATTTGCAGGAAGTTTTGCATATTCATTAGATATTAGATACAAGTTTGGGACGTTTTTTTTAGATTTTTTTTTTTAATGGATTGGTTATATTATGATATTATCATAAGGATTGGCCAACTATATCTGATTTTTGCGATATATTCGGTTGCAAGGGTATATCAACTTCGGCTCCGCCTGAAGATAGTATTCCTTTCTTGATTTTGAGATCCGATAAATATATCATAAATAAATGCCGCCAAAGCTTTCAAATCCAACCCAGTGTTGGACAACACCATTGAATATTAAGCTCCGGTCACACTTCTCTGGAATCACCATTAATTTGTCAAAGACGGACCCACCAAGTCGTAAACAATGCTATTCCCGGCACAATGACCGACTTTCTTCATGAAAACAATGCCTGCGGACAGAATCTCCTCAACATAGTGTCCGTGGGCAACTCCATAATAGCGGAGATTCTTCGCCTGAAGGACTACATCCCTAGCATATATAGGTAACTAAAAGTTGTCCACGATCCAGATGCACTAATTGCCGCTCCCCTCAGATTGGATACAAAGGCAGATAAGGCGAAATATGGGGAGGTTATTGTGGACTTTAGCTACTTCAAGGTGGCCGAGGAGCACGAGAAGAAAATCGAGCAGAGCCAAGTGAGGATTGGAGTTGATGGGCACTTGTGTGTTTTTTGTTCTCATCCCATTGTTGTTTAGGGGCTCACCGAGGTGGACGACGAGGTGCGCACCCATTTGCCGTTGATCACTAGGTTCTACCTGGCCTTCCAGAGTATTCACCACTATGCCTCCGATCTGAAGCAGTACATCGAGGAGCTGAACAGCGGGTACTACATTCAGCAGACCCTGGAGACGGTGCTGCAGGAGGAGGAGGGTCGTCAGCTTTTGTGCGAGTCCTTGTACCTGTTTGGAGTGATTCTGCTCCTTCTGGATTTTCATCTCCCTGGTGACGTGAGGGAGCGCCTGTTGATCTCCTATTATCGATACAGCGGAGGCGAATCCACGCCCAGCAGCGACGAGAGCAACATCCACGATGTGTGCCTGCTGTTGAGGTCTACGGGATACGTGCACCCCGCCCAGGCATCGCAGATCTTGAGTCCTCTTACTGGCAAACAGGCGGCGGCAGCGGCCGAAAAGCTATCCGTTTCCAAGTACCCAGAGGCCTATTTTGCTCGGTTCCCCTTCGATGAGGATTTTGTGGCCCTGGTGGTGGCCCGAATGCGCTGCGACGACATCTACAACCAGCTAACGCTGTACCCACATCCTGCCCACAGGTCCACGGCGCTGTCAACGCAAGCCGCCATGCTCTACGTGTGCCTTTACTTCTGCCCCAAGGTGCTGCACTCCCAGAGATCCCAGATGCGCGAGATCGTGGACAAGTTCTTCTGCGACAACTGGTGCTTGTCCGTCTACATGGGAGTCACTGTGAACCTGGTGGACGCCTGGCAGGACTTTCCCGCTGCCCGCTCCGCCTTGAGCAACATAATTACCCGCGAATCGATCAAGTACCTTTGCCAGCAGCAGAATGAACAGCTGGCCAAGATTCAGCAGAGGACCCGGGACATTTGCCGCGAGGGCGTCCTGGGCGATGATTTTGTCTTGGAAAATGCCAACAAAATAATCCTGCTTATGCGGCAGTCGAATGTTCTACTCCGCTGGTATAGCCTGCACACCTCCAAGGAAGTCTTCGTCTTCTGCCACACTACAGCTTCGCCTGGAAAGATCTACATACTGTTGCTGGAGGAGCTCCACTTCGATCGAAAGGCTCTCTACCAACTGATGATCAACTGCAGCCAAATGGAGCTTAGCGTCAGGGAGCTTCTGACGGAGATTCTGCAGAGCAGGGAGAGTCGCTGGGGGACGTGCCGGGAGGAGGCTGTGCAGCGGGTGCTGGAACTGAGTGAAGCCTTCGCGGGCTCAAGGCCGCTGGCCAAGATCGAACAGAATCCTCAGTTGCAGCAGTGGTTCGGGGAGGTGGCAGCGCGTCTGAAGAAATTGGAGCTGAGCCGGGCACAGAAATCGGGCAGAATGATTATACAGGTGATGCAAGCCCTGGACGAAGTGCAGGAGTATCACAATCTTGACGCCAATATGTTGGTCAAGCAGCAGCTTCAGGAGACGAGGGATATGCTGAACAGGATGGCCCAGGTGCAGTATCACAAAACCTATCCCACATGGTATAATAACTATATCCCTCCTTAGATAATCAACCTCAAAGAAGACATCGAGATCCACATCCAAATGATCACCGACTTTAGCTACGCCTGGCATCTCCTCCGGCAGGACTTCGTGCCAATAATGCAGGACCACATCAAGAGACAACCGAAGGCAGTGATCGACATACGGGCGATATTCCTGAAGCTGGCCAGCAC
The DNA here is from genome assembly GCA_018153035.1 of Drosophila pseudoananassae pseudoananassae. Taxonomy (NCBI): domain Eukaryota; kingdom Metazoa; phylum Arthropoda; class Insecta; order Diptera; family Drosophilidae; genus Drosophila; species Drosophila pseudoananassae. The sequence goes on along the minus strand of JAECXR010000042.1, from coordinate 1,870,522 downwards.
CCTGGAGGTGCCGCTGATGAGGATCAATCAGGCGAGGAGCGAGGACCTGGCCTCCGTTTCCAACTACTACAGCACTGAGCTGGCCAACTTTCTGCGAAACGTGCTGCAAATCGTTCCTGAAACCATGTTCAGCATCCTGGCGGATATAATCCACCTGCTGACTAACGTTATCAAGGAGTTTCCCACCCGAGTGGAGAAGGAGAAGCTCAAGGAGTACGCCCAGTATGAGGAAAGGGCCAAGGTTGCCCAGCTGACCAACTCTATAGCTGTTTTCACCAAGGGAATCCTCATGATGAAGACCACGCTGGTCGGCGTGCTGGAACTCGATCCCAAGCAGCTGCTGGAGGATGGAATCCGCAAGGAGCTAGTCAACCACTTGGCCCGGGCCTACAACTTGGGATTGGTTTTTACGCCCGAGAAAGGCAAGTCTCCGGTTCAACTCCTTCAGCAGAAGTTGGAAGCTCTGGGAAAAAAAATCGAAGGGTATCGCAAATCCTTCGAGTACATAGAGGACTACCTGAGGGTGCAGGGCTTGCAAATCCTGCTGGAGGAGACTCAACGCATCATCAACTACAATGTGGAGAAGGAGTGCAATGCATTTTTGAAGAACAAGGTTCAGGAGTGGCAATCGAAGCACCAAAGCCAGATCATTCCCATTCCCAGCTTTCCTCCACCCCAGGGAGATGCCTCCAACTCCAACAATTTCATCGGACGCCTGGCCCACGAGATCCTGCGCTGCACTGAGCCAAAGCAAACCATATTCCTGAGCTTCAAGATCACCTGGTACGAGAAGAAGGGCTCTCACACAAAAGTCTTGGCCGGCCCAGATTTCTTTGGCATGCTCCGGGAAGCTATCTCTCCTGCTGGAATGGTGGGACTGGAGCGTCTTTATGCGCACATGCTGGCTGACGATCTGAGGCGGAATCTGGAGCGGCTGCAGCGAAATCTGAGCTCGGATCGGATGTGGGTGGATGCCATGGCTAGTCTAACAAAGGAACTGGAGTCCCGGGACTTTCCCCCGCCCGATATGGCTAAGCAGCCTCTGAAGTACTACCAGGGATACACCCAAAGATGGCTCAAGGTGTGGCCAACGCTACTGGATTGGGTTCTCTCGATGGGGCAGAAGCAGATGCTCCGTCAGCAAATAGCCGGGGAACTGAACTTCAGCAGCAAGTGCGAAGCTAAGCTGCTGAACAACACGGCCGACACACTGAACCGGTAAGGATACATGTCCTTAATTTGTGATAGAGGCGTCTTTAATAGAATTTCCATTCCCAGATCCCTGATGCTTGAGCTTTCGCAGGGCAAGCATCTCTGCAATGAAGAGGGTGTGCGGATGATAACTGAACTGCAGGAGATCCTGCTCTACACTGGGAACTACGAGCCCCTGGAACAGGTCTTCCTCGTCACCAAAAACACCCACAACATGTCTCTGTTCCTGTTCCTCTTTACGATCGCCCACCTGGGTCGTCTGCAACATTCCTCCAATGTGGACTGCCTGGTCCCCAAGACGGCCAAAGATGCGATCGATTGCGTGCCTTTCATTGTGGGTCTGCTGACGATCTTCCAGCAGTTCCACACCAACGTGAAGATGCTCTACCTATCCTACATGAGCCAGTACGTGGTGACGGTGTCGGAAGCCCAACTAACGTAGGTTCCCAATTCTTTCCAAAGATTACCTTGGAATGCAATATCTTATCTTCTAGGGACAATAAATTTCTGGGCCCGGAAGTGGTCACCACCATGTACTTTCTGCAGGAATTCGTACACGTCGCTCGACTACCCACGAAGGTACTGAAGGAGCGCATTCCCAACATTCTGCTCATCGACTTCGAGTTCCTGGCCACGCCTATTAAGTAATGGACACCAAGAGCCACCAGGTTGGGCTACACAAACTTTAATAAATCCGAAACATAACAAGGAAATGCCTCGCTGAGGTACTTTAGGAGATTTTCGATGGAGGGGCTTTAGTGGATAATCTCAGGAATCTTTTCCAGGCCGGGTCAGGCTCCTTACGTTATGACGGTGGGAGCGTTGCGGCCTGTGAACTTGGGCAGTTGCGAGATCTCCAGGGCAATGTCGATCAGTGGCTTCAGCATCACAGCAGCCTGTCCCAGGACATTGTCCTTCTCGTAGGAGTCGATGTACAAGCTGGAGAGGGAAGGATAAGCTGGTCATTACGGAAGACCGGAGAAATCCTCTTGGTAACTTACCGGACGGTGGCTCCAGAGCTTCCAGTTCCACTTAGGCGGACCACAATACGGCTGCCGTCTTCGAAGACGATGCGGAGACCCTGCTTGGTGGCCACCGAATTGTCAACGGGATCCGTGTAGCTGAAGTTGTCGGCCTCCTTGACCTTGTACGTCTTTCCTCCGCTGGAGAAGCTCTTGCCCACGAACTCGGGCGAAGTGATGGTCTTCTCCATGGTGGCCACCATCTCGTTGCAGGGATCCGAGGCGCACTCCTCGTAGTCGTAGCGGGTGAAGTAGTTGCGTCCATACACGGACCAGTGCTGCTTGAGGATGTCCTCGATGCCCTTGCCGGTGTGCTGCATCACCGAAATCCAGGCCAGCACGGCCCAGATACCGTCCTTCTCCCGGATGTGGTTAGAGCCGGTGCCGAAGCTCTCCTCTCCGCACAGGCACAGCCTTCCGGCGTCCATCAGGTTGCCAAAGTACTTCCATCCAGTGGGCACCTCAAAGACCTCCTTGCCCAGCTTCTTGCCAACCAAATCGACCGCCGAGGCGGTGGGCATGCTGCGGGCGAAGCCCTGCACTCCATTCTTCTGGAAGTAGGGAATAGCCTCGAGGTAGTGGGCAATCACGGCCAGGGAGTCGCTGGGAGTCACGAAGAACGCCTTGTTGCCGATGATCATGTTCCTGTCGCCATCGCCATCGAAGGCAGCTCCAATGTCGTAGTCGCCCTTCGCCACAGTCTCCACCAGATCCTTGGCATATGTCAGATTAGGATCCGGATGCAGGCCACCGAAGTCCGGCAGCGGAGTGGTGTGAACCACAGATGCCTCGGAGGCGCCCAGGCGGTTCAAAAAGATTTCCCGGACATAGGATCCAGTCACACCGTTCATGGCATCGATGCGCATCTTCAGGGGCTTTCCTGTGGCCTTGCCACTCACGAAGTCCTTCAGCTTGGCGAAGTCAAAGATCTCCTCCATGTGACGGACATAGTTGGCCACCGAATCAATCACCTCCACGGTGAAGGCTTTTCCAGCGATGTCGAAGCTGGTCACCCCCACCTTGGAGATGTCGATCTGGAGGTTGCGCACCAGCTTGTACTGCTTGATCTCAGTGGTGATCTTGTAGATGTGGTTGGTGAAGGCATCGGGGGCGGGGCCGCCGTTCTCGCAGTTGAACTTGATGCCGAAGTCATTCTCCGGGCCACCAGGATTGTGGGAGGCCGTCAGGACGATACCACCTACGGAAGTTTAAAATTTTTATATAAATTTTCTGTTTCATGGAAGAAATTCATTTATTTTAAGATTACAGATCCAACACTGGTCTCGCAAAGGCTATATCTTTAGCAAGAATTATCCGATTCTTGAGCGGAATACCTTAAACGATTCGTAAATCGATTCTCCACAAATCTGAATCAAAATCTGAGAACATAATATTTTTTAGATTTTTTGTCCAAATTTCTGGAGGGTCCCCTTCGAAAATCCCAAAAAATGCATGGAGCCACTATATGGCCCACGGCGAAGTCTATATCTTTGGCAAGAATTATCCGATTCATGAAAGGAATACCTTAAACGATTCGTGGATCGATTCTCCACAAATCTGCATCAAAATCTGAGAACATAATATTTTTTAGATTTTTTGTCAAAAATTTCTGGAGGGTCCCCTTCGAAAATCCCAAAAAATGCATGGAGCCTCTATATGGCCCACAGCGAAGTCTATATCTTTGGCAAAACTTATCCGATTCATGAAAGGAATACCTTAAACGATTCGTGGATCGATTCTCCACAAATCTGCATCAAAATCTGAGAACATAATATTTTTTAGATTTTTGTCAAAAGGGCCCCTTGAAAATCCAAAATTTTTCTTTCACTAATTCTAAAAAAAAAATTTAATTCCAAAAAAATATATGGCCCACAGCAAAGTCTATATCTTTGGCAAAACTTATCCGATTCATGAAAGGAATACCATAAACGATTCGTGGATCGATTCTCCACAAATCTGCATCAAAATCTGAGAACATAATATTTTTTTATATTTTTTGTCAAAAATTCTGGAGGGTCCCCTTCGAAAATCCCAAAAAATGCATGGAGCCTCTATATGGCCCACAGCGAAGTCTATATCTTTGGCAAAACTTATCCGATTCATGAAAGGAATACCTCAAACGATTCGTGGATCGATTCTCCACAAATCTGCATAAAAATCTGAGAACATAATATTTTTTTGATTTTTTGTCAAAATTTCTGGAGGGTCCCCTTCGAAAATCCCAAAAAATGCATGGAGCCTCTATATGGCCCACAGCGAAGTCTATATCTTTGGCAAAACTTATCCGATTCATGAAAGGAATACCTCAAACGATTCGTGGATCGATTCTCCACAAATCTGCATAAAAATCTGAGAACTTAATATTTTTTTGATTTTTTGTCCAAATTTCTGGAGGGTCCCCTTCGAAAATCCCAAAAAATGCATGGAGCCTCTATATGGCCCACAGCGAAGTCTATATCTTTGGCAAAACTTATCCGATTCATGAAAGGAATACCTCAAACGATTCGTGGATCGATTCTCCACAAATCTGCATCAAAATCTAAGAACATAATATTTTTTTAGATTTTTTGTCAAAAATTCTGGAGGGTCCCCTTCGAAAATCCCAAAAAATGCATGGAGCCTCTATATGGCCCACAGCGAAGTCTATATCTTTGGCAAAACTTATCCGATTCATGAAAGGAATACATTAAACGATTCGTGGATCGATTCTCCACAAATCTGCATCAAAATCTGAGAACATAATATTTTTTAGATTTTTTGTCCAAATTTCTGGAGGGTCCCCTTCGAAAATCCCAAAAAATGCATGGAGCCTCTATATGGCCCACAGCGAAGTCTATATCTTTGGCAAAACTTATCCGATTCATGAAAGGAATACATTAAACGATTCGTGGATCGATTCTCCACAAATCTGCATCAACATCTGAGAACATAATATTTTTTTATATTTTTTGTCAAAAATTCTGGAGGGTCCCCTTCGAAAATCCCAAAAAATGCATGGAGCCTCTATATGGCCCACAGCGAAGTCTATATCTTTGGCAAGAATTATCCGATTCTGGAGCGGAATACGTTAAACGATTCGTGGATTAATTCTCCGTCAATGTAAATCAAAATCTAAGAATATTACCTTTTTCGCAATATTCCCAGCAAAAGCTATAACATATTATGTTGCTAATTGTGAAATACTTGTGTACGCAAAACGTTGTTTACGAAGTGGCTGGTACTGAACTTATCAGTATATTGCTGGTAACAGAAACATAACAATTTTTGGAGCTTAAAAAGTGTCTATTGTTTCAAATATCTGTTTTTGATAAACAGTTCCTATAGCAAAATACTGTTAACTGTTTTGAATTATTTTGTACCGGGTTTGACCTCAGGGACCTCTGTCAGTTAACAGCGCGACAAAAGTTGATTACGAAGAGATGGGCCTTATCAATTAGAATCTTTACGAGCACAGTGGAGGCTGCGTAACTAGGAAGCTACTCACCCAAGGCCTTGTTGTGACGAATCAGGCTGGACACTGCGGGGGTGGACAGGATGCCGTTCTGACCCACCAACAGCTTAGCCACACCATTGGCCGCAGAGAGGCGGACAATCAACTCGGCGGCCTCCTTGCAGTAGAACCGTCCATCGCCGCCAACCACCAAAGTGGAGCCGGCCAGAGCAGCTCCATTGGCCTCCAAAATGGCCTGAACAAAGTTCTCAGTGTAATGGGGTTGGGTGAAAACTTTGACCTGGGATGACGAAAAGATTTGAAGGTTTTCGAAATAAGTTCAGCAGGCAGATCTATGAATTTTCCGAACTGACCTTTTTGCGCAAGCCACTGGTGCCTGGCTTCTGACCCTCGTAGATCGTTGTGGGCACGGTTTCCACTAATAGCGACATCTCTCTGGAGTTTTCCTGCTGCTGGCTGAATTCCAACTGGACGACTTACCCGCGTTTGCGTGCGATGAAAATTGAGTGTCAGCCACAGCGCAGCGAAATTCGCCTCCCACTGATAAGCTTTTTCTGATCAGCCACACCGACTAAGATAACCGCTATCTTTAATGCGTGGTGTCCGAACGAAGTAATCTTTCATTAGGGGTGTGTCTTTGGGACCCTCTAGTGCCAATAAGTTAGACAGCCTTGAGTAATCACTGCCTAAAAGCTCTTGTTTCATCATTATTTTAAATTGTTTGGTGCTTGGATCTATAAACAAATACGCCGATCTGCTAAGGGTAGGGTGCAATGTCATTCAAGGGCACTGTTTGTGCCGGCAAACAGCTGTTTTGAATGGAAACTTTGCTGAAAGTACAACAAAAAATAACTAATACTAATCAAATATTGAAGAAAAATATAAAGAATTGGATAAAAACAGAAACAAAACTCATTTGTTTTCATTCTTTAGTTGTTTATTCAAAAAATAACAGTGCAGCTGTATGTTTACAGTGGCTTAACAGAACTAGGGTTGGAAAACGTTTAATGGAGTATAGGGAATGGTGGAATATGGAACTAGAGCGGGTTTTTTTAATTTTAAACTTATTTGCTTTTGTTTATAAATTAAAAAGTTGGTGTTTTGTGTTTTTTAAAAGCGTAAGTTGATTAGAATAGGGAGTATCTTTAAAAATCTTCACTAATATACTCACATGTAAACAATAACTAAGACAATGGAACAATATTTATATAACCGCTTTAAATGCAACGGCACGGCTAATTTAAATTACTAAATTATTAAAAAAAAATAAAATGTAATTGTTTGATGCACAAACAAACGCAAAGATTATCTTTTGAATTACTAAATTATTAAAAAAAAATAAAATGTAATTGTTTGATGCACAAACAAACGCAAAGATTATCTTTTGAATGAAATAACCACTTTCTCTTCGATACTATCGCCGATAGTTTTGCAACCCTACCATATGCCATTCCACGTCACGGAAATTTGACAGCACGAACCGAGACGGTTTGACATTCCACGTCACGAAGAAACGATTCGAGAAAGCGGCCGCCTGCTGATTAGTTATTGAAATACTCTTGAGGAAATTACCCGAAAACCAAGTAAGTGTTGAATTTATTAAACAAAAACTACCTGCTGAAGTCCCAAACATTTTCACGACACCTTTGTGTTATAAATCGAAAGAAATACCCAAGGGAAAGGCGGGCCCTTTGCGACAGCGACCCTTCCACGTCAACAAAAAATTGTAAACGATTATTACAGAATTTTCCATATTTTTTCCAGGATGTTTAAGCACCTGCTGGTTCTCTGCGCCCTGTGCGCCGTTTTCAACGTCTGCCTGTCCGAGGACGAGACCCGCGCTCGCCTCCTCGTCTCCAAACAGATTCTGAACAAGTATCTGGTGGAGAAGAGCGATCTGCTGGTCAGGTACACCATCTTCAACGTTGGAAACGGAGCCGCCACCAAGGTTAGCCTCGTCGACAGCGGCTTCCACCCTGAGGCCTTCGAGGTGGTCGGAGGACAGCCCACCGCCGTGGTCGACAGGATTGCTCCCCAGACCAACTTCACCCATGTGGTTGTGGTGCGCCCCAAGGCCTTCGGTTACTTCAACTTCACCGCCGCCGAGGTGTCCTACAAGCCCGTCGAGGAGTCGGAGACGGTGAGTAAAGATCCTAGAGACCTTTGTAGCAATGTTTCATAGTATACTTCTGCAGCTCCAACTGGCTATCAGCTCTGAGCCCGGTGAGGGTGGCATTGTCAACCTGAACGAGTACAACAAGCGCTTCTCCTCCCACTTCTTCGATTGGGTGGCCTTCGCCGTGATGACCCTGCCCTCCTTGGCCATCCCTCTGGGTCTGTGGCATCAGTCCAAGAGCAAATACGAGCGCTCTGGCAAGAACAAGAAGCACTAAGCTGTCCAGCCGTGGAGTCGTGGAGCCTCACCCCAAGAGATTTCTTTTCGAACACACATAAATTCCGTTCAATTTTGTTGCTTTAGTTTCCAATTGATTCCATGCGTTGTTTCACTCATTCAACCCACAAACACATTTAGTTTACTCCAGTCTGGGACTGTCGTCTGGAGACGGGCGTTAAATCGTTTTAGATTTGATACGAAGACGCATCGAGTAAAGAGAGTTAAAAAGTCCATCAAAGATAAGCGTTTTCTGCTTTTCTAAATAAATTAAATCCAATTGTAAGATAACGATTTTTCCTGGGTTGGTTAAGAAGTGGACATGTTCTAATCTACGAGCACCTCTCGTGGTGTTTCAAAAATGTAGGCAATTTTTTAATTAAATTAATTTTACTAGAAAACTTTATAGGCTAAAATTATAACAGCTTAGGATAACAAACACTTCCGTCCAAAGATCTCAGCCTTCTTATCGAACATCGGGGACTTGATGGGCGTATTAATCCGATAAAAGGAGTTCATGGAATGCTTAATATACGTTTCGTACATCTCGTTGAAAAAGTTCTTGATGCCCTCGTCGTTCTTGTTGTCGTGGACTATGATGAATCGGATCTGGCTGGCGGTGATGAAGGCAGACACAAACCACTGGTTGAATCTGTCGATGGACTTTAGTTGCATGTTGGCCGTTTTCCACTTGTGCTCGTCCACCAAGTCCAAAGCTGCGTGAGCAATGAACTGGCTCAGATGCCTGTGGTCCTCCTTCTGCAAATTGGGATGAGTTATAGGTGGTTCTATCGGATTCAGCTAAAATTACTCACCCTAAGTTCCTTGTTGACCGTGCTAAACTCCTTTTCGTAGATGGGATTATCATTGTGGCCCACAATAACAAAATAATAAGTGGACATTTTGGTGAAAGATGAAAACAAAGTTTTCCAGTGTGACCGAAACTGAAAAGAAAATTACCGCACCCTATCCAAACAAAAGTTAAATTTATAATTATTTTTTATTCTGTTATTTAAAGAAAAATTAAACTAATTGAAAATCTTTACTATTATTAGACAATTTATAGATTGATTTTCCATCATCTAAAACATTATTCTTAATAAAAATGTCATAACAAAGATCTCCAGTGATGTAAAACATAATCCAGTTCATACTTTTCCAGCACTGCCCATTCGCGCCTTTTTTTCGCCCCCAGCACATTTTACTTCCACTTTTTGGTAAAAAAAACTCAATTAAAATGGTTTTAAAAGCCTGATCTGAAAAGACGTGAGAAGAGATCGCTTCTCGGATAATTTCCCGTCCCAAAATCGAGAATTAAGTGCAGTTAATGCCATTAAAGCGGTGTGTGTGCGTGTGAAAATTGCAACAAACACGAGAAACGAGAAATCTGCGAAGGTAGACCTCATTATTATTGTATTGTATTTTGCTTTGTTTGGCCCGTTTGTTGCGATCTTATCAGTTTGGCTTCTGTTCTGTAAACCGTATTTCATTCGCTTACACTAGATAGACCTCAAAAACCAAAAACACCTAAGAAAACCCACATTCCCGACACACGCACACACTGAGCATTATGTATTAGAGTAAACCCGAACAAGAGACCGAAATGACCGATGTAAATTGTCTTACAAGTGAGCACGTTGCGACCACGAGTCCGCCTGGAACCCCTACCAAAAATGCTGTCCAGAGTCTGCTGATTGAGCCCACGTCGCCCTTTGTTCTCCGAGCTCCTCCCAGCGAGAAGTCCAAGCTGATCCTCCAGAACATGGAGGAGGTACTCAACTCCGTGAAGCAGAAGCACCGCGAGAAGCACAAGCGCAAGCGGGAAGAGAAGCGGAGGGCAGCTGCAGCCCTCCTGGTGGAAGGCGACGATAGGAAGAAGTCCGACCAGGACCAAGAAAAACCCCAGCCCCTGAGAGAGAAGTCCTCGCAGGAGAATGGCCTCAAGAACGGTCACCGTCACCGGCGCTCCAGTCCCCTGAAGTGCAGCACACCTGTGGCCGATCACCAGAGCATAAAGAAGCACTTTACCAAACCCGGGAAGCCCGAAAACGCCAATGCCTCCGCAGGGGCGGGGGTGGAAACGAAAGCCAAAGCGCCCACCAATGTCTTTGAGTTTATGATGAATGCCCGAAATCGATCCATAGGCGTCAATGAAGAAGGAGCAGATGCGCCCGCAGATCAAGAAGAGGGAGCCGGAGTGGTCACGGCGCAAACCAAGCGCAAGCAAATGCTTCAGGACTGGAACGATCGCAAGGGAGGCACGAAGCGACGGCTGGCGGATGAAGCGCGCGGCGAGTTCATCGAAGTGCAGATGGAGCAGCGGGCCAAGAGGTGAGTGAGGTTGCTGCTTTCATAAAACCAAAAATAATAATATTTCCACTATTAAGGTTAAAGAAAATGCTGACAAAGACTGACCCAAAGGAAGTAGTGGCTCCGTCCTCGGCGCCCACAGTGACCCAGAATGCCAAACGCCCAAGGGGAAGGCCCCGCGGCCGTCGACTTAGTTCCATGGATCCGGAGGCCATTGTGGTCACGCCCAAGTCGCAGGATCCGGAAACCGAGGAATTTCTGTCCAAGCTCTCATCCCCGACCAAAAAGCGGGACAGCCTCCTGGGCTACTTTAATAAGGTGGAATCACCCAAAGAACTGGCCGAAAAGCAAACTGTAGCAATAGAGACACCACCCATGGAGACGCCAAAACGAAGAACTGGTCGGCGAAAGAGCAACCAGGAGACGCCTGTTGTAGTGCCCGCTGATTCCACGCCTTCCGGACGACCGAGACGATCTTGTGCCGGCAAGGCGCGCTATGATTACGACCTAGAAACGAGTCCCTCGAAAGCACCGAAGGGGAAGGTTGCCCAAAAGGCGGAGGAATCGGTCGAGATCATTGATCTTGACAACAGTAATCCGGCCTGCACTCCCGTCAAGCTCGCACCTCTGTTTGTGAAACAATTGCCGAAACCTAGCCCCGATCCTTCGGTCCTAAAGGCGCGTCAAGCATTCCTACAATCCGGAGTACCGGACAAGATCCGCCAAGAACAGAACCGTCAGAAGCAGTTCGAGCAGATGTACGAGGAGAGCTACGAGGTGTTTCCCAGACTAGCGCACACAGGCTGCGAGAGTTACGTCTCCAAATCGGAACCCCTGGAGTTGCCATTCGTATTAAGGGACGAGGGATTCCTAGAAGAGGTGTCTGGGAACCAAGGCAAGCGTCGGTCCAAGTCGAGTTCATTTACGAGCTGCATTTTCGCCAATTTCAGCGCCAACTTGGGGTCTCGGAAAACCAACTACTCCACTCTCCCCCAATTGGATAACAAGCGCGGCTTTGTCAAGCTTTGGAAGACCGCCTTCGACCGCTTTCCCACCTTCAAGTGCTACAACCAGATGCGGGAGAAGTACCGGCACTTCAGTGCCATTGATAGCGCCCAGGACACCCAGCAAATGGGCGAGTCCTTCGTGGTCACGAGGCGCACAAGGCGTTCAATGGAGCAGCATGCGGATACGGGCGATGAGGACGTGAAGCCACCGCCCTCAGCTCCCAATGGGGAACTCCTCTTCACGGAGAAGTACAAGCCGCTGCTGTTCGAGCAGGTTTTGGTGAACTTGACGCCGGTCCAGGAACTCAAAGAGTTCCTCGCCGGCTGGAGTGGCAACGGGGGCAGTAATCGCAACTCTCAAACCATGGACGACTCCTCCTTCGATCTCAGCCTCGACTCCAGTTCCATGGGGGCCAGCAGCAACACCATGGTCCTCGTGGGACCCTCGTCCAGCGGAAAGACCAATGCTGTGTTCGCGCTCGCCAACGACATGAACTTCAATGTGCTGGAGATCAACGCGGGAATGAAGCGAACGGGCAAGAAGCTGATTCAGGAGCTCCAGGAAGCCACCCAATCGCATCAGATCCGCAAGGACAGCAAGTCGGGAGGGTCCTCCCAGCAGCTGCTCCAGAAACTGCAAAAGGGCAGCCTGAAAGCCAAGGCAGCTGCGATGGAAACTCCTTCCGAAGTGCGGAAATCCCTCATTCTGATTGAGGACGCGGATATCCTTTTCGACAACATGGATGCTGGCTTCACGGAGGCTATTTACACCCTGGCAGCTAGTTCGAAGCGTCCCGTGATTGTGGTAGCGACGGATCCCAACTGTGCGCACTTGCAGCGCCTGATGCAGCAGAACCAGATACACTTCCAGGCCCCCAATGTCCTGAACATCTCGCGGTTCCTCGCCGTTCTGGCGTTGATGGAGAACTGTCCCATCGAACTGGACGAACTGATCTCCCTGTACTTGTACAACAACCAGAACCTGCGCAAGACCCTGTTGGAGTTGCAGTTCTACATACAGAGCGGGGGAGATGGATCCAGAGTCGGGGGCAGCAAATCGCCCTCCAAGAACTCTCTGACCCGCCTGGCCACCGTCGACGGCTGCAGCATCCACCAGCGACTGTTCGAGTTCTTCACCACCTCCCAGAATGTCCAGCACAGGATAGTTCCATTTCCGGTCGATTTTGGTCTGTTGCGAGTGAATCTCCCCGAGTTCATAGCTACATCCCCGCTGCTCAAGGATTCGGGTGAAGCTGCTGCGGCCAGACCCCCTGCCAAACGGAAATCCCGCTCACCAAAGAAGGCCTGGCTTAGCAGCGCCACTGGCCAGAAGAAGGAAGGAAGCGTCTCTCCCCTGGCCACCTTGGCGTCCTTCTACGACAACATATCTCTCGCCGCAATGGTGGACTCTGGCAGCGACTGCAGTGATCGCTTGCAGGTGCACCTCGCCGAGGACATTGCGCACTCGCTGGTGGAGCAGGCTCTCCAGACTGGACTGGCGGCCAAGGAGTGTCCTTACAACTTTTTCGACAAGCCAAAACAGAGGTAATTATTAATGGGAATCTGTATTCCCCCCCCAACCAGTAAACCACTGAGAGATAAGTTAAGACGCTTTCCTGGTTTCCCCATTCCTAGATAACCATTTGGAGAAGCCATAAAATGACTTTCCAAAGTCCTGGGTTAATCAACTTTAAGTTCGCCAAAGTTTTTATGGCACGAGTGTGGTAATATCACCTTGTCATAAAATAAACGATCGTCTATACCTATATAATGCCATCATTCATAAAGTTGGCCAGAAGATAAACCCAAAATACTGGAGTATTTTGATACCTGTGATCGATCGATATAGCTCTGACCACATAGGTCACGCCTGATAGAATATGTTAGGCTAGGAAATTAGTATCTCATTTTTAAAAGATTAGGGATATTAGTGTTTCATATTAATGAGGCTAGATAGCTAGATAGCTTACTCCTCCTAAATCATAATATTAAACTAATAAGTATGTTTTGTTTTCAGGAAAACCATCAGCGAATCCCTCGGCAACGGCCTGATACGTTCCTCCTCCGCAAAGGCCCTCGATTTCGAGCCCTGCCTGCGCTCCATCTGCCGGAGTGAGAAGGAGCGAGCCGGACAGGAGCGGAGGTCGAGTAGATTCTACCACTACCTGCGCAACCACACGGTGAACGTGACCAGCTTCTCCCTGGAGGCCTTTGATGGCGTCTGCTCCGTTTTCCAGGAGGAGGTCAGCGAGGGCGATCCTCCGGCGGAAGCTGCCGAGCAGAGCTAGGAGATTGAAAGTCTAAGCGTAGGGTTTAGTTTAATTATTGGAGTGGTGGAGTTGCCCCGCCGGTTATATTGCAATTTATTCAGAGCGAGGTAAGCAGAGTTGATCTTCTTAGACTAGATGGTTTTGCATAGTATGAGATGAGACCTAGGCCTAGCTAAAACTAACTACGTTAATTGTAAATGATTTACACCTGATTCTAAGTAAATAAATCTACTAAATGACACTATTATTCTAAGAAGGTTGTTTTGGCCCGACTAGCAGCAGCACAGGAAGCCGGAGCTCTTCTTCGCAGGCTCTGGATCGGAGGTAATGGTGCTGACTCCGGACTTTGCTCCGGTGGACAGGGGCTGTATTTGGATTGGCGCCGCCTCGGCGGGTCGAAGCTCCCCGATTTTGTAGTTCTTCAGATCCCGCTCGGCATCGGAGGAGTGACCCGCCTGCTTGAAGGCCTTGGAGGCGTCCTTGCCTCCGTACTCGAGGAGGGCATCCCCGCCGCCAGGATGCTCCGCCAGAAAGTTGGTCACATCGTAGACGTTTCCCTTGATGATCAGCCAGCAGGGCTTTCCGTTCTTGCCATTGTTTTGGGCCACCTCCGAAGGATCGTATAACTGAGACATCTTTGGGTTTTTTTGGGTTTTGAAGTTCCGGATAATATATTTTATAGCTTGTTTGAGGTTGAAGAGCTGTTAACCGTTGGACGGACCGGCCGAGTATGGACGCGTGCCAAGCTGGAACCATTGTTTAAGTTTTGAAATTATCAATATTGTGGAATTATCGGTCGAATCGGTTGTACTTGCCTCCCCCCGCCCAATTACTAGTTGCGGTTTTGGTTCCACAATCTGTCTGCCTGTTTTTGATAAGAAATACGTGAGAATTTCACGTCTTTTGCCGGCGACCCACTAGGCAGGCACTTTCTAATAAATTTCATCGATTTGTGCAAATCATGAATGCAAATTGATTAGAGGGTGTTGGCATGGAGTGGTGCCCTATCTTGCAGGCCAATCTAAGTACTACCCGTGATTCACTGGAGGCATGAGACACTGGTATCGGTTAGACTGGTTTATGATGGGATATTTCCCTGTGTCACTTCATTGACTACCCCTGGTACCATGATGCATCCATCACAGGTTATTCCTCCAGGTTCTAGTGACCTTATCAGGAACTTTTGGACTAGAAGATAACGCCTGTCGAAGAAATTCATTTTTTTTTGAAGTTCTTTTAGGGATATACCTTTCTTATCACCTGACATTAACCCATTCCCAATAAAAACCAACCAGTATTTATATTTTTAGCTTTCAAAGTTTATATTCTATATATATTTTGGAAATATATTTTAAATTTGCATCGTTTTGCACGGTATGGGTTTTCGTTTTTTTTTTTTTATATATGAGACAACAACAATAATTGGTATTTATTTAATATATATATGTAATTAGATATATACGTTTTCATGCGCCTTCAAAAATTTCGCTAGTTTGGGATGCAATTCTGCTGCGGGACTCGAGCTGGGGGACCTTGGGGGAGAGTATGAATGTCGGATGGGACTGTTGACTGTGTTTACATTAACATAATGCTTCTGCACGCATTGTCCTGCATTCGGTGTATTTACAAGTGAATTTCTTGCTTTCCATATAAATTGTTTTATTTTTATTTATAATTTATCATCTGTTATAAATATCAGTCGACGGCTTCGCATTTTCAAAACGCAGCTCGTGTGCGCTTCCATTTGTATTTTCGATTTTAAATGTACAGATACAGATACCATATACCATATACCGTAATATCGTAATGTATACCATAAATATAAAGTGTAAAATTAATTACTTGTCAATGATTGTTGATTTGTTGTTGAATTAATCGATCGATCGGCTTGAATTTTAAAAAACTTTAATTCAATCAATTGATTTGCTATAAGTAAATTTTAAGTTTTCGTTTAGTTTTTCGCTAAACACAATTCGTAGACTTGATCTTCGTTTAGAATTTAATTTTAATTTAAAAAACACTTTTGGAGGTAGTTGAAATTAGGCCTGTTTACGTAAATTATATTTATATATATATTTCATTATTTTATAAATGTGTATATATGTAGCTGATTCAACGATATTTTAGTTGGACTTAATTCTTTATAACTATTTAATTATTCATTTTCTACACTCCTTATTAAGCTTATTCATTGTCTGTTGATTTTTGTTCGGTCTGCGATACTTCGGGCTATTTCCGGTTCCATTACTTTAAGTATGATTGATCCATAGACATCGAACTCTATCTCGTAATTAATTAAATTTTAGGCTTTTAGGACTTTTCTGCTTAGTATGTTTTCTTTTCTTATTTTGTTTTGCTTTTGTTATCTAGTTTTTT
The DNA here is from genome assembly GCA_018153035.1 of Drosophila pseudoananassae pseudoananassae. NCBI lineage: Eukaryota > Metazoa > Arthropoda > Insecta > Diptera > Drosophilidae > Drosophila > Drosophila pseudoananassae. The sequence goes on along the minus strand of JAECXR010000042.1, from coordinate 1,854,482 downwards.
CGATTTCCATTTCGTTTCTTCTAAATGTTCGGTTAAATACGGTTTAAATTTGATTTAATGGATCGTAAGTGTTGAAACCATTCTTCTTGTTTCCTTCTAATATGTTAATTTTAATGCTTGAGGGATTAACTGTTTTTTTTGCTTTCTGGATATATTTTTTTATAAAACCAAAATCGTAGGTTGGCTAATAATCAGAGAAAATGTTCTATGGTGCTTAGCATTTACATTGCAGTGGGATTTATTTCCTTAATCTTGTATTATCCTAAACTAAACACACGAGAATAAAAAAAAGGTAATGTTGATTATTTGCTACTCTCCGTTTGAACAGTCCGCGTAATAAAGCGTTGCCAGACTTGCTAAATCGACGCTGCCCAATTAATTTCTATGATCGATAACTTCGATCGACCGGTGCTGCCAGATTGCGCCTAAGTTATCGAAAGCTTACATTTAAATTTCGTTTGTAGCAGTTCCCCCAATATGATTTTATTCCTATATTCATAGAAGTGGAGAATCAGCATAAAAAAATGAAAATAAAAAACAATAATTTTTCTAAATTTGGTTTACATAGATCTCATTTCATTGTTTTTTTTTTTTACAGTGTAATTCCGTTAGCAAATATACAAATACAAATTTCAATTGAACTAAAAATGGTTTCTGTGTGTGTTTCGTGTGTACCAGCACGGGGCCATGCATACAATAATAATAATAATAATATAATAATAATAGTTATAGGGGGGGGAGGGATGGGGAGCGGGATAGATTATAGTTAAGAGTTGGCTGCTTTAAAAACTAGAGTTATTCAAACTAAAGTGTATACAATATTCATTCATAAAACTACAATTACATATTCACTTATGCTTCTTTAGTCGCTATTTTAAAGTTCAAACGCTATTGTTTCTATGGTCTGTGTTGAGTGCTAAAAGGCGGCAGCGCAGCTATGTCTTCTCGTCCTTAATTTCCTTTACATTCTCTAGCTTTCCTTTTCCTTCCTTTAATTCAAATTTACAAATTAAATTCTGACTAATAAACAGTCTTTTCGTACCAGCGCAAAGTTGGCGACAGACCTACACAAAATAAATCTGTTAAACTTTAACATAATAGATAAACATAGGCTAACATAAAAAAAATATATGTGTTTCTATATGTACTACATATCAGTGGCCCATCACAAAAATCGCGGATTAAAAGTCAGTAGTTTAAAATTACTAAAATGGAAACTCAAGTTCCCTTCTGTGATTGCGGCTTCGGGCCTAAAACTTCCATTCTCATAACCATCTCTTAAAACATAACTTTTAATCCCTGGCGATTTGTGCGATGCCTCCGATGTACATAGTTAATTAGTTAAACTTAACACGAGCTCAGTTATGAGGTGGCTCCACAGTGACTGCAATTCCGGCTATTGCAGCTGCAGTGGCAGCTCATCATGCTAGAGTTGGAATTATTGCGGCTCATCGTGGTCAGCGGGGCATCTGCTGAGGAAGACTGTGTGGATGTGGCTGCGGTCGCAGATGTCTCGGCGGGTAGGCTGGCGCTGCTGCTGCTCCTCAGCGGCTGTAGGCCAGCTCCAATCGGCACGGATACGGACAGCGGGGGCGTGGGTATTCTTTCCGGGCTGCAGTTTCCACTCGACATCGCTCCCGCCGTCGCTCCGCCCGTTCCCAAGCTGGTTAGCAGCTGTGTGCTGGGACCCAGGCCCGCGTAGATGTGCGCCCCACTCGGGTTGGTGCCATAACCGCACGCCGTGCTCTTCAGCAGCGCGGCATTGGACACGGGCAGTGGGCACAGCGGCACGGCCGCCAGGGACGAGGCCGAGGAGGAGGTCGAGACGCCGGCCGAGGAGGCCAGCGAAGAGGCGGACGACGACATGGACACGGAGGAGGCTGAGGCTGACTGAGAGGACGCCACCGAGGATAGCGAACAGTTGGGCGGCGACTTTGGTGAGCTGATGCGCGAGAAGAATTTGGATATGGCGTTGGGCTTGGACTTGCTGGACGACGAGGAGGCGGTCACCGCCGCACCAGAGGGCGAGTACGTTGAGGAGGCGGCCTGGAGCGTGGTTAGACGGTAGCTGGAGCTGGGGACCCCGCAGCCGCCCGCTGAGATCTGCTCGGGCACATCCCGCACCGTCTTGTTGGGCGGCGGTTTCGTGTACGACCTGGTGATCTCCGATTGCTGGTGGAACAAGGTCGTCAATTAGTACAAATGGAGGAGAAGAGTTTCAGTTTCAACCCACCTGATAGCTACTCCTGATCTGCAGGTGCCGATCCTGTCCGTACTCGCTGTCCGGCAGTGGTACATGGTGGGGGCAGCGGGGCGTTTGCTGCTGCTGCAGCTGGTACTGGTAATGTTGGTGGTGGTCGTTGCTGTGACTCTGCAGCGAGCTGCATGTGGATCCGGTCGAGGAGTTGCCGCAGTCGCCCTTGTAACAGCCACTCCCGCTCACGCTCCCGCTCCCGCTGCCCGTGTTGCCGTACTTGAGGGTGGTGGCCTCGATACCACCGCGCGCCACATTACTGCTAATACTATTGTTGTTCAGTTGCTGGTGGTGGTCACTGGGACCTCTGCTGCCGCCGCTGCCGCTGCCACTGCCACTGCCGCCGGAGCTGTGCGTGCTTGGAGTTGTCATGCGTTGTTGCTGTTGGTGGGAATGTTGTTGCTTATTGTTGCCGCTGCTGCTGATGATGTTGCTGTGATGGAGATGGTGTTGCTGCTGATGCTGGAGTTGGTTATTGCCGGTGCCACGAATCACAGTCTCGCCACGTACAGCCAGGAGCTCACGTGCCTGGAGCGCATCGACGCGCATTCTACATCTAAATTGATCCCTTTTTGGAAGAAAAACCATCCAATTAGTACATGGAGAGTATGGAGAGTCCGCGGAAACTTACCTATCATCAGGTGGTGTACTTAACGATGTGCGGGTCGGAACGCCGAGCCGCTCCATTCCCGCGCAGCCGGCCGTCTGTACCGATAGCATCTGGAAGTGGAGGAAATCGGAAAACACAATTAGATATATAGTCAAGTGGGGGAGTATTTGGAAATGGGCACCTAGTAGATCTCCAAACCAACTGTCTCTTCCTGACAGCTGTCCACCTCCCTCTCTGTCTGGAAGTGCTCCAGCATCAACCACTTCTTGCCCACCAGCTGGCGACAATAGTCGCTAGCCAAGTCCTCGTCATAGGAATCGCATTGGAAGAAGTCGATTCTTATTTCCATTTCCTTGAAGGAATCTGGCTTGAGGGGCGAAAACTTGAGGTACCCGGAGTAGAAGTGGTTACTACGCATGACGAAGGGATGCTCGACAAAGAGGATGGTCTGGTGCCAGACCGCCTTTTGGGTCGACTTCAGACAAGGATTGCAGCTCATCCTAAGGGGCGTGTGCGAGAAGGTGAACTCCACGTCAAAGTAGAACAGGAAGCACTCCAGATACCCATCTCGGTTGACCTTCAGCCTGAACTTTCTGTCAATGAGCACATCCCCCTGTTGGACCGTCATCAGATCCAGTTCTAGGACGCGATGGGCCATGGTGAGGATCTTCTCCCCAGTGGTCTTCGCGTACCGGGGCTCGGCGAGGGCGTATCGACGCATGGCCTTCATATTAAAGCCGTACACGCTCAACCACCAGTTGCAGCGTTCGTTCTTGAGCTGACTCTCCTCCGATCCCAGAATGAAAAGCGAAGCACTATCCGGGAGGATGAAGCCTCTCTTCTTCAACCAGCGATCTCTAGCCGTAATAACCTCCAAGATCTCGCACTCCCAGAGCAGACAGTGACCCATCCAATTGCAAACGATTCCGTCAACTTTCTCCGGGAGTTTTATGTCCTTCATGCGACCGTGCAGAACCTTGATAACTTTCTCCAAGTGATTCTGCTTCACCACCAGCTGCGCATAGCCAGTGACCTTGGAGTAGTCGACGGCGTACACCTTTTTGGCGCCGGCTCTGGCAGCCATAAGTGCCAGTGTGCCGATTCCGCAGCAAACGACCAGGATGACGCGTCCCTTGAAAAGATGCTTGTTCTGGCGGAAGGCTTCCGAAAAGAAGTGCATGTGCTTCTGGTTCTGTTGTCGGGTTCGCATGTTGTCCAGGTGTGCGGGAAAGTCGTGTCGGAAGTCCGCCGAAGTCATGAGATCCACCTGAGCGAGCTCCTTGGGAACCTTACGCGTAGGAGTGGGAATCCGGGGACACGGACGCACCATGGTTTTGGGACGATCCCTTGCGGTGTTGAGAGTAGTCGGTCTCTTAAGTAGGGTAATCTTGGGCACCACGACTTCAGTCTTTTCCTCCGGTATCTTGGGCAGATTGGAAGACTCGCCCAGAACTTTTGGCGCTACTGGGGCAGTTGAAGTCAGGAAGACGCCACGACCACGAGTTCCATTTGTTGCACCATTTTCACTTTTTTCCAAACTCATTTTGCCTTTGGAGGAATTTTCGTTCTCGTTTCCTGGTGTTTTATTTTCCAGCAGATTGTGAAAACTGGCCAGGCTTAGCTTCACGGGCTTCTTTCCCGATTTGTTTTGTTTTTTATTCTTCTTTCCCTGCATCGTGCCAAATAGCGGTAAAATAGATCGACCTTCGGTAAATTTTCTACCCTGATGTTGTGCTAGCACTATTCTTGCGATGAGATGTCAAAATTCTGAACAATTTCCCGGTACAATTAGAATTGTAAAACAGGAAGAAGAAGAGAATCGAAGAAGTGTAGCATGGGCGCCACCATTTCGTTAAGCTTATGACGTCACAAATTTAACGAAACCTATAGCACGTCCCTATTAGGTAAAAAAGTGGAAGCATTTTTCAACACCCTATTAACATTTTTAACCCTTGGCGATAAATTTTTTGTTGTGAAGAATTAAAATTTAAATATTCAATCGATCACAAAGTGTGGCCAGCATAATTTTTTGTTGATGTCCAAACCAGGGCTGCAAAATGGCGCGAGCTTTGTAAAGATTCATAAATCTGGACATAAAATTGATTGTTTTCTTTTATTTAAAGAGCTATTTATGCACATTAGAGAAACATTTATGTTCCACATACCACTAGCCACTATTTGTCTCCCTCATTTGCCCCATGGTTTCATGCCACCTGCCCCACACCGCCGCACCCCACCTGCCGATTGATGTGTGCAAGCGAGCATGAAAGAAATGACAAATCTGCGCCAACAACAACAAATAATAGAGCACGGATGAGAATCGGTAATGTATTTTTGGCGACGTCGGCGGACTTTGTAAATTATAGAAACAGCCAAAAGCAAATTTGTAAACACAATCTCATGAATTTTTATGATGATCAACGCTGTAAATATGTGTGTTAAATAAACTAAACTTTTAAAGTTATTAAAAATTAAAAAATAATAATTCAAATTCCTGCTGTATCACATTTTTTAAAGCAGATGTTCCAATTTAAGCGAGTCATCTTCCTTTTTGTTGTGATATTATTTTTTGGTAATCTGAGCACCAAAAAATATCACATCACAGTGTCTGGGGCGTCTCTCCTGCAAACGCACAGCCCCCCTTCACAGCCCCCGCTCACCAATGGCAAAAAATTAGGTTAAAATGTTTACTCGAGCATTGCAGACGGGATTGGCAATAACCTCATTTTCCTGTTTCGATGTGTGTGTCTGCCAGACTCTGACGTAAGAGAAATGTCTGCCGCTTTTGTTTTTGTTTTTGTTGGGCTAAGCCCAGCCATAAGTTAACATACTTTTTCCCACTGCTCTGCATCTGTTGTTTGTTGTTGTTTTTGGTGTTTTTTTTTGTCGAATAAAGTGACATAATATTGAGGGTAAGCCCTTGTTCTGGTTCTTACCCCGGTTCTGTTTGCTTGGCCTTGCCGTATCCTCGAAAGTTTTCGACTTTCGGTGTGTGCTTAGGGCTTTCCAAAAAAAGGTTTCCATTAGGAATGGAAAGTTCTTTGCGATATATAGGAATGATGCTAAAAAAACTATCGAAATAGGTCCTTTAATGGCTGTTATAAGCCAAAACTTGTCTGTTTCGAAGCCCCCAAATTATGAATGTCCAAAAACTATTAGAAATTCCGAAACAGGAACAGCTGGCTGAGTGTGTGCGTGTAATTGTAATTAATTTATGCACGTCTGCGTCTGGTGCGTGCGTCTGGCATAGATAACGGTTTTAATGAAAGCTCCGCTCTCACACACGTCCTACCGTTAACGTTAACGCCTACAAGAGTCGGACCAGAGTGAGCGCCAGTGTGTGTGCTGAAATTCGCACACTCTCGAAACGCTCATGCGAGCGCACATTTCAATAATCAATTTGAATTATTCATTGGCTAACGGCGGCAAATAAAATTCGATTAAAACACAACGTCGTCGACGACGCGTCGTCGCGCTGCTGCCGCTAAACGCCTTGGGTTATTAGCGGCAATTGTGTTTCTCATTTCCCGCCCAGCAGAACCGCCCACGCACTTCAACCCGCCGCTGCCTGCCATTTCCATATTTCCATCCTCCATCCTCGTCTTGGGCTTCTAAATGGCTTTTTCGCCAACAAGGTGCGGAGGGGCCAGAGGGAGGAAGTGGTAGGCAGAGTGCCTGAACACTGATGAAAAAAAACAACATTCATTTATTATGTTCTTGCCACAGTGGGGATTCGATTAAATAACTTTTATTCATATCGATCTTGCAATTCAAATTCTTGTGGAGAAAATAAATCCAAGCAGAAGTGAAAAATATGGCAATCAATAATTATCGATAGTATCGCGTAATTAACGGATCAGCGAGATCTCCTCTCTTTTCTTAGTAGGACCGTGTATTAAACTGCCGAAGAAGTTTTTGAATTTAAGCGCCATAAGCTCTAACTCCCTCTCAATCAAAAGATGTGTCTTATTTTTAGAGTATTCACTGTACCTGCTGTGTTTCATTCATAATGTTGATTCGGCGTGGGCAAATTAAACACGAAGAAATAAAACAAGATTCTAGATGTGGAGAAAAATGAGCAACTGCGCACTGGAAGATGTCAGCAAAGCGAGTAACAATTTGTCAAAGTTGCCGACTTTAATCTTTTGTAATGGGCGTCACGGCACTCCCCCCGGCCCCCACTTGTGGCGGCACAAACCACGGCTGTCATAGAAAATCTTAAAACCACAATCTGAAAAGCCGCCTTAACAACTTTGGCCCAACACACCAGAGAAGACACACCACGTGTGTGTATCGCCACAGCCATAAGGATTTTGGTTAAAGTGCCGCCCCGAGTCATTAGGCGGAATCCGAATATTCAAGGCTGAAGCAAATTCAATAAGCAAATGCTTGGGCAACAAAAAATAAAAGAAATTGAAGCCATTTAAATTCAGAGAGGGCTGATGATGGAGAAATTGAATTTGTCTTGGCCATTATAATAAAGACGTATAAAAATGCCAGACACCAAATGGATCTCCACCGCATTCCTCTGCACAAGAGGCAGTAAAAATTGAATGCCAAATGAGAGACTGTGCGTGAAAAGGACGTGCTGTGCATTCAACAAACATTGCATAACACTGGCCGAAAAGTAAAGGACATGGGAGCCAGGGCATGAATCGGAATAGGCGCAGTTACATAAGACCTTTTGCGTTGGCGGCGACGAAAGCAATTTGAGGCATGTCTGGTGCGTCCTCCCCGCCACCCACTTTCCAGGCTCTGTTGCTTCAAGGACTTTTCGCTGCAGCGACAGAGTGAGCGATGAGCCTGCTCTCTCTCTCGAGTCTCGTCCCCCACACATCCTGTCTGCCGCGCCGAAAAGGGAGTGCAAGGGATATTTGCGGAGGGAAAAGCAAAAGGCAATGCAAAAAAGGAGGAAAAATAAAAAAATAAAACTTTCTACACGTGTCTCCTTTGTGCTTTCTATTTGTCCTACAGAGAGAGAAATGAGACCCCTATTATAAGCCCACATATTCGTAAGATACTATTTTTAGGTTGACTTTCGTGAATTTTTCAATCGTCATTGTGCTTTTGGATTAATCCTAATCTTTATGACGAAATAAAGAAGTGGAACTTTTGGAGGCTTTTCTTGGAGTGTAGCTTAGGGCAGACGCACCACCCACTGCCCGCCCAGCGACAGTTTGCAGAACTTTTTCTTTTCTTTCCCCATTTCTTTCCTGTATTTTTATTTTCTCCCTGGGTTTTATTTTATTTTCTTTCTTTTTTTTTCTGGCGAAGGGTAAGTACTTACGGGTACAGAATGTTCCGGCTCGGTTGGCAAAAGTTTGGTTGTTGCTGCTGCTGCTGCTGCTGCCGATACTGTTGCTGTTGTAGTGGCAACTGCTACTGATGCTGCTACTGCTACTGTTGTCTGATGGTGATCCGCTGCTGTGGAGCCCGATGTTGAGGTTGCTACTGGCAGGGCCAGAGCCGAATCCGTTTCCTGTCCAATCCCGAGCCCGATCCCAATCCCAATCCCAGAGGGCAGCACCGCGTTGTTGTTGCTCCGCCGTCGTTGCGACGAGCGACGCTTCTGATGTCGTATCCTGCGCGTTGTTGCTGCAGTCGTGGCGGCGGTGGCGGCTGCTGCTGCGTTGGCAGAGCGGCGGAGGGCAATCGCTGCCACCAACACACTGCCGCAGGCTAAGCACACGGATAAACTAATGGCGATTAGCAACAAGCGACCTGAAAATCGAAAAAAAAGTAAAAGATACAAGTTAGAAATGTTACCAAATGGTGGGAGGTGTTACTTAAAGATACAAAATACTCTATTCATTTTTTCAAATTCACGAATGGGTATAATTACTATAAATAAATAAAACAAAACGACTGCGTCCCACAGAAAGACGAAAAAATAAAAATAAATAAAAACAAGAACCCGACCAACACAGAACCCGCAGCCGTGCAACAATCTACCTACAAGGTGCGCAGTACTCGCTCGCCCAAGAGTCCCGCAACCCTGATATCCGTAGAATGCCTACGGAAAAGTGACAATCCGACAGATACTATAGACAAATACAAATATAGGGGTCTGCGTCTAGACAACGATAGCAGACGACTTAAGTGATACAAGCAGAAATGCGCAATCGAAAGGCGTAGAGGTGCGAGAGGGCCGGAGAGTGTGGGCGGGCAGCGGTTCGATAAACAAAGCCTATCGAAGGGACGGGGGACATGGGGATTACCTAGAAATTGCTGAAATATTTTCAGACTTCAAGATGGACTTTGCCCCCTCTGAGATCTGAGATCGTTGCCGTCCAAAAGCACCTGTCATACCCGCAACAATGGTTCTATTTTTGGACCGTAAAGCCTTTCACTTGAAACCCTGACGTCTTGTAAGTCTGAAAGCCAAAACGCCTCAATTAGTAATGGGTATTATGTACGGCAACAACATTCCGATTTCGATTCCGAGTCCGCCAGACACTGCTGATAGAATGGCAGACAAACGGAGGCCACCCGTCGCGGTCGCAGACCCTGTAACACGCCGATATTCAGCGAGCGAGAGATACAATTCACACTGAGAGACAGATACAGATACAGATACATATACAGATACAGATACAAGTGGGAAAGCTTGCGCAACAAGATTTTACAACTACAGGCAGCAGCTATCATGACGCTCCGAGTGATATACAGTTACAACAACTGCAACATCGCCATTCGGTGAAGGCGAAAATGACGCAGCTATGCAAACGTTGCTATCTCTGTCTCGCCCACTCGACCATGGCCACCGCCCCACCCTCCCACTGAATGAAAATGAAAATATTCCAAGCGATCATTGCTTTATGATTTGGATTAAAAAAAGAGAAAAGCACTGGCGTTGTAAACAATACAATTTGTTAAAAACAAATTAAAAAACAGCCAGACAGAAAAAGTTAATTAACTAAAATTCAAATGTCGGAGTGAAATGCGAAAAAAAGACAGCAAATATGTCAACAATGACTATGTGCTCTTTCCTTTCCAGCCCGACTTTGGCAACAACAACAACAAGTGGCACTTTAGACTTTTGCGCATTCCCAGCCACTGGCACTGCCACTGTCAGTCACTCCGCCTCGGATTCGGATTCGGATTCGGATCCACCAGCCGTCTCAGGTGACTCAACCTGGCTGGCTGTCATTCGCTGGCCGTCTGCCTTTTATGGCCATTTGGTTTTTTTTTTCTGATAATTATTTTTTACCCGAAGCGTGACACAAAAGTGATGACTAGAGGGTTACTAGAGGAAGGGCCAAGACCCGAAGAGCTTGGCTCATCAATAAAGTTGGATGGTTTCATTCATTAGATGTTCTTGACTCGGTCTTTGGCTCGGCTTTATCTTTGTCGCAGGTGCAATGATTGAGCACGTCTGGGGGGACTTGGTTTACGTCTGGAGACATACATACAGACCAATCACCTGATACCCTATAAAAACCGGCTACAGAAAGAGAAGGGAATACCTGGCAACAGTGCCTATTTGATTGGACCTCTGACGCACGTGTGCCCGCCAACTATTGAAAATGTGCTAAAATAATTGAGAGAATACAAATTCAATATTTGAATTGATCGCCCCAGACGTCGCGAGCGGCTACGAATGCCAGACACTAGACCTCGCACCCGGCCACCCGGCCACCCGGACCAGACAGATCAGACACTTGGCCAACACTTTCAGAAAAATGTTCAATTCCGATGAGAATATGGTTCGAGATATTTTATTTTAGGACTAGCAGGTTCACTAACCACCAATCTTCTCTTTGGGGTGACAATTGCATTTGATTAACTAGCGAGATCACTTTCGATCCACTTTCCTTCTTGCTCCGGCCGGGGAGCACAACAAAGGTTATTAATTCAATGATTATGATCGCCGCGCTAATGACAGTCAAGTGCAGCCCCAGCCCCCATTACCCGAATCCGAATTCGAAAACATTTAAGCCAATGCCAATGACACCTTGATTGGGTGTCAAGGTTGAGCGAGGAGGATCGTCGCATTCCCAGCGGGAACATAAACTAACTAGAGGCATTATCATCAGCTTTAGCAATCATGATACATTGAGGTGACATTGAACTTGAAAATCTCAGCTGAATGGTGGGTTTGGGGCTATTGTTGTTAAGGTATTTGGATGCGGGGCCTCAGAGGTCAAAGTGTTCTATAGAAGGGGGGCCTAAGGATCTAAGGTTCTCTGGATCTAACCAGCATCATCAGCTGACGTCAACCCTGTCTGAGTTTTATTTTGGTGGCTTGTTTCGTTTTGGCAACGAATTCCCGTCTAGTTTGTGCAAAATATTACAATGTTGTCTGGCGCAGAGGTCTGAAAAGACTCGTTCGCGAGGGCCCCTGCCCATTCCTATAGAACTACCCTCGTTTCTGGTTCCCCCGGTGAGAGGCCAACCCTTTATTTTCCGCGCCCAGCAACAGCCAGGGGGAGTGGCTGACGGGTGGAAATGCAAATGAATGAGCAAAATGCAAAAAAACCAAGAGAAGAAAAAAACAAACCGCAGACAGAGACAACGGCAGGCAGAACGACCTCGCCCAGGCAGATGATGATGACGTTGATGTAGATGATGATTTTGTGCCTGTCGTTTGACCTTTAAGCCGAGCGAGTGCATTCCACCAACAACAACCTGGCGGAGTATCCCTATTTCTTAATATACATTTTTTGTTCACAACATGCAAACGCATTAAATTAATGGGAAATCACGTGGCAAATTGTGCCAACACCTCGTATGCGCAATAATTCAGACATTACGTATACGCAGCGTAGCGCATTCTCGAAGTGTGTTTGCGATTTCATCATCTTTTTTGCACAACAGCGACTTGATAATGAAGACTGCTAATTCTTAATGCATCACAGGGCATGATTTTTCTTCAAAATATTAAAGATACTGATGCCAACTATAATCCACCCATCCACCATTTACTGGCACTTTGTTTCTCTCTTTTTTTATTGCAACATTGTGTCATACTTTTTGTTGATTCTGTCTTTCTGTTTACTTGCCGATTGGTTTTTTTCCCCACTTGGACTTGACGTTGGAGCTTCTCGGCCCAGCTAGAGTTCCACTTCCACTTCCGCCCCCATCATCCAGCCGAGACATACACAAATTCGTGTTGATGTAGACTTTTGTTCTGTTTGCCGACGACTACGACGAGGATGACGGCGGCGTTGGCTGGCAAATATTGACAGAGGCTTCGAAATATTACGCAAAAATTTGCCTTCGAGGGAGATTCACATGTTTAACTTGCCTCGTTCTAGAGTCCATTCTTTGCCCCTCTTTTTTGTATTTTTTGTTGCAACACGGTCGGCCCTTTTGTTCTCACCGCTTACCGCTTACCGCCCTACCGCTTGCGGCCAATGACTCATTGACCTGGTTTAGGTTTTTTCCCTGTCTAGATTTTGTAGTTGCCCCATAAGTGGGTCAGTGGGCGTGTCAGGGGGAGAGGGCTGGATGGCACTCAGACCGAAAAAACTAGTTCATACACGGATAGGGGCTTTGCCGTTTTTTAGGCTCTTTTTTAGACTCCGACTCCGACTCCGACTCGGAACAATAGAAAATACATATCCTCAAGTATGAAATTCGCCACCCCGAGTCCAAACTATGTCAACGTCTGCGCTCCAGTTTCCACGGCTGGGTTGACTTTCTGGCTCACTCCTGGGATATCATGGCGTATACGTAATGCTATCGATTACTCATACGCCATGGGTAGCAGCTTTGCGAAACTGCGTTGCATTTCCCTTGGCTGTCTGGCAGATAAGACCTGTTTGAAGTAATTAATGTTTATTTTTGGTTCTTACAGGTTCGAGTCTTATCGGGGCACTTTCTTTGGAGGCATCGATCACTCGCGTCCTGTAACAGCAACCTCGGCCATTGGCATTTATGTGCCACTTTTATTTATGGTTTTTTTTGTTCCATTTTTTTATTTGCGCTTTTATCTATCGACTATCACAAAGGCGAGGCGTGCAAATTGATACCAGCGCGTGTAGCTAATTTATAATTTTCAGTCCCAGTTCGCCTTCCAGAGCACAATCGATTCTGTTTCTGGCCAAACAAAATGATTAGTGAAGGCCTATTAATGGTTTTTAAATAATATTAATTGATTGATAGATTAGTTTAAACTTTAAAGCTTGGAAAAAGTATACATATAGCTGGCCAGCCGGGGCTTAAACTAATTATTTGTTTGGCGAATAATCCCTATAATTGCGGCGTCTGGCTTCCATACTGCCATTTGCTAAACTAATTAGAGCAAAACCCGTTTATTTGTAAAGCCAAAAGCCAGACTATAGCTCGTTATCGATTTTCTTTGCAAGAAAATAAAACAAAAGGGGTAGTGCTCCCCTCAAGTGTCGGCGCTTCCGCTTTGAAGTCTCTTGTAATCCAAGTCGCTTTGCCAAACTTGAAAGATGAAAGCCCCCTTCGAAGGGGGGCTCTGGTTCTTTCCGACAGCAGAGAGATCCACGCCATCGAGAGACCCCGTCTTGGAATTTCGATCCATCTATGCTAATTGCATTTCGTTGAAATTAATGCCGGCGCGACCGTCTCCGAGCAGGGTCAAGTCGTTTATAACAGCCAAGGGGGGCTGCTAAATGTTGCAGCGTGGTGTGGCAAGACCATAAATTTCCTTCAACAAAAAGAGCAATTGCATTGCAAAAATCCCCGAAAAAAAACGACCAGACAAAAGGAACCTATTTGACAATGTTTTCAATTTTATTTTTAAATGAGATTTTGTTTTGTTGTTTTTAGGATGACGCGACAATTTGTCTGTCTATTTTTACGTAGCTTTGTCTCGCTCTTCGCCCCCTCCCTGTCGCACTCTCTGCCTCGTTGGGATGGTCGGAAAATTGTGTCCGACATTTCTCAACAAAATAACAATTTTTTGTGTAAATATGTATACAGCTAATGCCGCTTGCGCCCCCCGGTCTACACACCTCAAAGATCATTCATCTGCGGACAACAAAAAATATCTTTCTAGGCCTATGTGAGACAGTGCTATCGCTGCCCCTCGTCTATATCTCTGGCAGACATAAAAATACATTTTTGCGGAATTTTATTTTGATTTTTTTACGAGACAAAAATACAAGAACAACAAGAAAGACGACTTTTTTTGTGTTCGAGCCTTCTTGTTTTCCGAAATTTGAATTTTAAATTCTTAATTCCACTAGCAGATTTTTGGGGAGCTTCGTAGTTCGCAGCTACAGGGCTCCATAGCCCCCACAGCACGTGGAAAAATACGATGTGTGTGGGGCAGAGCCCTCAAATCCCCCAAAAGCCCCCCGGCCCGAACGCCTGTCTGCAACTATTATCAGCAGACTGTCGGGTTTGTAATCGCCCATTGATTCAGAATTCAGAATTCCGACTTCCCATTGCACGTGTGTGTTTGATTCCGTTCGCCATTCCATATCGATTTGTGATAGAATCAGACATTAATATACTATATACATTTTTTTTCCTTTGATTGGAGAGGCGGCAGAAACCAAAATATGACGCAATAGACCGATTAAAATTGGCTTTTTAGTGCTTTAGGGGCGGCGCTTTGAAGGGATTTCCTTTCCCAGAAATATACGACGGCTTTTAATTGCTGTCTGCCCGAACAAATCGACAAAAAAAAACAAACTACAACTCATTTCCCCCCAGACAGTGAAATAATCTTACGTAATATCTGGCAGATGATAAATATTTGACCTACATTCTCGACATCGGGCATTCAAGCAGGAAGTTTCAACAGGACTACCCGGCACCGGCACCCGGCAGGCACACATCCCCAAAAACCCACTCACACAGAGGCATAGCCTGCCACACCACACACACGCGAAACGCAAATAAATCATTGATGAAGTCCCCACCGTCCCCACACACACAAACGTTCAGACCCTAACCCAGTCACTTGAGCTCCGGGAGCTTCAAGTCATGTGTTCGTGTCTCATGGAAATGTAGGCCACAGGCAGCCAGTGGCCCCTAAGCTTCGCTCGGTGGGAGTGGCCCAGGGCCGGTCGTCGGGCCAAATATTGTACAAAATACAGGGAGAGAAATAAAGGGTTGTTTGGCTTCAATTTTGGGGGTATATGTTTGAAACTAAAGGTGTTTAAAGATAAAAGTTTGTATATATATTATATGCTTATAGGGAGTTTTTTAGAGAGATTGGAAGGAAATATTATGGGATTGGTAGGGTCATCTTTATAAGATTGAAACTAAAGGGGTTTAAACATGGGGTAAAGGGGTTTTAAAGTTATAATATAAATATCTTAAGGGGAAATAAATTTTATGGATTATGGTAAGACCATCTTTATAAGACTATTATTAAATAAAAATACCTAATACTATTTTTCCCAACCTACATCTCTCCACATTGCAATAATTTCCCTAGAAACCCACTTCAGATGAATGACCACTTCGTGTGAATTATTTTTCTCAGTGTCCTAACATCAAACAGTGAGGAATGCTGCCCAGCTTTTTATTATTTTTTTGGGTCTGCTGATTGTCGAGACAAATTTCCAAGAAGCGAAAAAAGAGTTTCTGCTGTTTCTTTCAGCCTGGGCTATTGTGTGGCTAAGATGCGAGATGGGTTAAGGGAGGGGGAGGGGGTGTTAGTCAAGTGTCTGAGAGGCCGCTGCAGCGCGATAGTCAGCTTCCGTTCGTAGGCCGCAATTCGCATTTTATGGCCTTATCAGGTGGCTCCCCCGAACCCTTTCCGCTGGCTCGGCATCCGCTGTCTGACTGACTGCTCGGCTCACTCATCTCCTTCCCGCGTGCACCATCGGGTGCTCCACATACTGACCACACACACTCAGAGCAAGTGGCATGACGTGGCACAAGTCAGGGTCGTTCTGGGTAATCGGATACTTTAGCAAACAAACACACAGCTATGGGGCCCTGCAACTGGACTGAAAATCTTTCCACCACAAAAAATATGAAATATATTTCTGGTTTGGCTTTTAAGGGCTTTCAAGGACGCATTTCCTTAATCATTAGTCTGAGGAAAGATTTCTAAAAAGATTGTCGTTTTCTCCCAATTGGGATACATGTTGGGTTTCCATATTCGGCCATCATTATGCCGCCCACTCGTGCCAGTCTCGATTGGGGGAGCTCCCCAGCTTAATGGAGTGTCTTTCTTATAATTACACAATCGGATGCCTAATCGGATTAAATGGCTCCAAATTATTCACATTTCTCGCTCACAGAAGCTCAATTTTAATTTCACTTTTGCAATGAATCTTCTTACAGCCATGACTAACCTGACTTTTCAGCTATATGTATATATAATACATGACTTCTATCTGCGAGTCTCTCAATCTCAATCTGAACTTTTCAGCTGGACTCTTGAGACGCTCCGAAGCAATCAGGCAAAGACCGCATGTCAATCGATTAGCGATTTCGTTGCCTGTCTGTCCGGTTCCGAAATATCATATTTTATATTTGTAAATCGTATTATTCATTTTTTGAATGAACAAAGCCCTCACAAGGTCTGATAAGATAGGTGTGTGTGACGGAAAAGAAAGCCCCAAAATCTGGATATTTGATTATTTTTTATTGAACTGCCAGAAATTAGCATCATTAGGGAGAAGATGTATAGTAATGTCTGGCGAATATAAAAACTCCAGATACCACTTCCAAAGGCGTAGCTCAAAGTGTCGCAAAAAATAGACGTAGAAAAGTCGCTAACGAAAACAATGGAAAAAAAACGATAAATGGGTAAAAAAAAGAGTAGTAACAACAATCGAAAGAAACAGTAAAAAACGAAACGAAATAAAACAAAAAATTCAGACTTCGACCCAGACAACAGACCGATTCCGATTGGAATGAACTGATGACTATATACAATGGGCTATACGTATATATGTGAGAGGCTCAGTCGCGATGGGGACGGGTGTATGGGTAAACTTGATTATGAACTCCAATGATTCGCTCGGCTAGGGTACAAGTCGTATAACAACAAGTCGGGTATGCCCAACTGAGTGTGGGGTATTTTGAATAAAAATTGACTATTACAATCTAGTGTTCTACATGATTTGTATAATTTAATTATAGTTCTTGAGGAAGTAAAAAAGCCCAGATGATTCGATTATTTTTTTTGGGGGTCAGTCAATGACCAGACCAGCCAGGAATGTCGCCCCCAACACGTGATTATCTCGAAGGGAATCTCGCATTGGCGATTTCTTATCGAGGGAGCTCGGCTTCTCCCCCACCCCCACTGCACTGGGCTATCCCCTTTCGTTCTGTTCCAGTGCAGCACTAATAATGACCTTGGGGAATGTTGTCGTTCGTCAGTGGCTGTCCGTTCTCTAATCTCAGGCTGTGGGTTGCTGACTGTGGTGGTCATGCACTCGAAGAAAATCTACAAAGTTCCAAAATAGAAACCCAATTAAAAATACCTCTCACAGAAAGCCTTCCACTTCAGAATAACTAGTTTCTATTTGTTTAATTACACTTGTACGCATTTTTTCTCAGTGCCTAGGTGCTGTGCTGCTGCTTATTTCGTGGTAGTGGTCATGTGGGTGGCGCGGGAAGTGCTGTTGACGTCGATGCCCGGACAGGTGCTCAAGTCCATGGGTACCACAGGTATCTGTATGCTTGTGTGCCGGGTCTCTTTTTATGAAAAATGTTGATAAGAACCTGCCTAGCCTAGCCCCAGAAGCCAAAGAAGCGACGTAGAAGCAGCGCCAGAAGAGCCCGACACCGAACCGGACCAGACGCTTGATAAGCGGCCATGGGGCGTATGAGCGATATTGCCAGAAAGAGACCGAAAAATGGCAAAAACAAAAGACCTTGATTTGTGAGCCTGTGTGTGTGTGGCTTGTCGCGTCGTCAGCTGTTTAATTAGCTTTCGATTAATTTACTGGTCAATCGGGCTGCTGTCGTCCGCTTCTGTTTGCAAATCTACGCAAGTTTCTTCTGTGAAATTTTTAATTAAAAAACCATTTAATTTTAGGCATTTTTCCGCCCTCTCGTAATGGCCAGTCGTAAAAGATGTGCTGGAATGTACGAAAGTGAGTCAATTCAGCGAGACATCATACGAGGCGTATGCGTAATGTTCCTATGCTCGGAATTCCCACTCGGAATTCTACGTGGAGGTGAGGAGAGGTTAACTGGGAACGAGGGAAACAGCGTTAAGGTAAGCCCATAGACGACAGAACAACGACGAGAACTCTTCTGTTTTTTATGCGTTAGTATGGGAAGTTATACAATAGAGGGGGTGGTTCTAGGTATGGGTTTTAGAATAAAATTTTAAAAAGAGGTTAAAAGTTTGTAAAAATAAATATTCTACTATTTATATTTAATTTAAAATTCTTAGCCTTAGCTTTTTAAATTTTTCTTTTATTTCTAAAAATGTAACCACCACTGTAAGAGCAAAAAAAAAGCATAGACCCAGCCACATGTGTATGACCGTGTGTGTGTTTTTTTGTGAGTGTCTTTGGAGCGTGTGGCATAGCCAAGAGGCAATAGCATAGCAATGGCAAAGGCAAACGCCGAGCCAAGCCAAGCCGGCCCAGACCAGGCCGGGCCAAGGCAAAAAGAGCTGATGAAGAGCTGGGTTCATTGAACGGAAGTGATTTGCCTACTGCTGAGCGGTCGCCAGGGGGGTGGATGGAGGGGCGATGGCGGCTACTACACGCGACTTTGACTTGCGTTTGTTCTGGTTTTTCTATCAAAACCCCATCGCTGGGGCTTTGTTTTCATAGCCAAAGCTATGCCCATAGAGCTAAAGACCCTGTGGCTCAGATAGGCCAGAAAAGATAAACCTCTTCTGGGAACTTTTAGTTCAAGCCAGGCTCCAAGTGATTCAAGTTTAGAGCCAGGAAAAGAATTCGTTTTTATGATGTCACTTTTTTAATTAAAAAGCAAAGAAAATGTGTTTTTAATCCTATTTAAACCACTAGTTTCCTGTGCCAAAACCACAAGAGACACGCCCCAAAATAAGTCCTAATATTTTCTAAAATATTGTCTGTATCTTAGCCTTTAATTTATTACATGATTGCTTATGACAGCCACAAAAATATTTAAGGGTTTTAAAAGCATTCAAGAGTGCTTTAAAACAAATGTTTAATATTTTCTATATTTTTCCCCATTCCATTCTGCTCGGATCGGAGAATCTATAGCTATGGGGCGGCAGGGGAGGAGGCTGGTATGTCGCGTCTGGTGCGAACTAGTAAAAAATACCAGAGCTGATTTCAAAATTTATTGCATTTCTGTGGACAGTGGACATTTTTGACTGGACTTTTTGTTTTTTTTGTTTCATTCTCTGGCCGATTTTTAACGAATTTTATATTGTTTTTGTTTTGCGGCGAGCGAGTGTGGTTGTGTTGACAGGAAGTCGCCGGAATGCGATTTATAGAGAGCAGATTTTAGATAGAACATGAATAGCATATAATTAGATAGCGCCCCTACAGTGCGGCTCAAAAATATAAGGTTCACTCGCAGACTTCCAAGAACTGATTCGTAAGCCGATTACAAAGGTTTCTATATAGCAGGGCTGAGTACTCGGGTTTGCTCACCTTTGGCGGGTTGTGTTTTTTGTTTTTATTTTGATTTGTTTACTTTGAATTGTTTAACTATAATTTAGACTTTAGATTACAATTGATTTAGGAATTCCGCTACTTTTAGGGCTCTGTGTGCGTTTTTGTATATTTCCTAAATTTTTTAAAATTATTTTTGATTAAACTTTACGCCTATTTTAGACACTTTTTGTGACACTTTTTGGATAACTTTTTCGTATGAGGCGAATTTTTCTAGGCAACACAATTTTATTTACATTGCTGCATGTATTTTTTTTGGTAATTTTTCCTTTAAGCTTTTGTTATTTTTTTTTTTTGCATTAGTTTTGTTTTTTTTAATTAATTTTTTATATATTGCGGCGATTAGGAATGCTGAGAGTACAGGAACGCTGGCTGTGTGTGTGTGTGTGTGTGTGTTTGATGTTGTTGTTGTTGTTGTTGCTACTGTTGTTGTTGTTGTTGGTGCATGTGGTGTGTTTATTATATTGTTGGTTCACATTTGTTGTTATTTTTTGCGGGAGAGAGTGGCGAAGGCTGGTGGTCGTCGCAGATACTGTAACTTTATAATCATATTGCGAGTCGGAAAGATAAAGATACACGTTATAGGCGAACAATTATACGCGAATTTCTGCCAGATTTCAACCAGCACACATACACACACCGACTTTATTTCTTTCGTCGCTACTTTTCGTATTTTGTCCGACAGTCGACCGGCAGCGATGCGAACTCGGCGAGCGATTTTTTATATTTAATTTATATTTACCCCCGAAAACCGAGATAAACCCCTCCATTGTGCTGGTATTATCTCGGTATATACACGGTATTTCAATATTTTCTGGTATTTTGGTATTTAATGGCCTGCCGAACAGGCCTGTGTTGCGTGCGAGTGAGAGCTGGGTAGCGGACCTCTCTTTCCGGCCCAACATGTTCGATCTTGTGCGATTGCGACAGAGCGAGAGGTCGGCTATTTACCTCTCGTTCTGGCGCATTGGCAAAGCACCCAACATGTCGAGAGCTGTCTGAGAGTGAGAGGTGAACAGCTGACCTCTCGCTCGCACGCAACCATGTTCGTGGAACGTGGAACTTTTGGTATTTCGGTATTTTCTTTAGCGCTCCGAACACCCTGTGGAGCTTATTGGCGTTCCGCTCTCTCGGCAGCAGAGCTTAACAGAGCTGTGTAAACTTTAGGAAACTGAATGGAAATGGAACGGGCTTTTGGCTATCTGCTCCCGCGGCCCACTGGCGTTTTCGACAACAACAATCTCTCTGCCACCGAGCGACGCTGTGACGTAATGATGTAACGATGCTATGCTGCGCAACTCACGTTTGTTGTTGTTGTTAAGTATCTGACGGGTAAGATTGATTTCATTTCGAATTAGGCGCAAGTCTAACAGAAGCTTAAATTCTCTGTTAAGTTTCTGAAGAGCGAGAGAGCAGGAGAGCTGGTGGTGGAACGGCGGAAAGGGAACAAGAGTTTGGCGGTGGTGGGCTTTTAATTTGTAATTTTTATTCAGATTTTTACTAAATTTTACTTTTTAAAAATATATGTAGGAGGGTTTTTTATTCCCCTACTAGCAAATTAAATATTTAAATATTAATAGTAAAAAATAAAGTAGAAAAAGAAAAAAAATATATACAAAGCTTATAGTTCTAAGTGTTTTAGGGATAGGTATCTTATAAGTATTTTATTAAATTTTAAATTGAAGAATTTTAAAAAAGAACTTCTAGTTAATATTATCTTTAAAGTACATGTGTACATATGTATGTGTAAGCTTTTTGTAGTAAATATTTTCAAATTAAACTTAAACTTTGAAATTAAATAAATAATAAATATAGAACAGCTGATAAGGTTTTCTTCAAAGAATATATGTCAAGGATGTAAGGAACTCCTAAATAAATCGGATAATATTCAGTATATCAGTCGCGCAGGCGTTCTATTAGATTCTTTATCAAGATCCTAAAAGATCCTATTTACAAAGAATATAATCTCTTCAAAAATATTTTATGCTCCCCATTTTTTACTCCAGTTGTCAGAGTTCCTATTTGCATATGAATTTGCCTTTGGAGCCAATAAATATTTGCCCAAATTCGGCGGCTGGTTGGTGCTTTTTTATTGCGGCTGTTTAGCTAGAAACTCGGTTAGCTCATTGTCACTCGATTTTTTTGCGGTTTTTCTGTTTGCCGACTTGAGCCGCCGTGCAAAGTCCAAGAAATTAAAGTGTCAGACAGTCGGTCGTCGAGGGGTTAGGAGGTGGCTGGGGGTGTGGAGGCGGGTCTGGTGTGCTGACAACCGCACGTTAATTAAATTTATTTATGCAGCTTTATTTGTCTTTATTTTATTTTCGTCGTTGTTTTATTTTTAATGATATGAATCACATGAGACATTCTTTTGATGATACTGCGGATAGAAATGACTTTTTTTATAGTGCCTGATGATTAAAGCGAATTTGTAAGCTATTTTTTATTTTATTTTATTTTATTATTTTTTTTTAATGTTGACCTAATTTCTATATTTATTTCCCAGTTTTTTTTCGTATGCATTCTTGTGTACGTGACTTTTGTTGAGATATTTGTAATTATTTAATGTCAAATGGCCGAAATGTTGCAATTATTTTAATGAGCAAGTAAATAATGGGTAACTCGCAGTCGTCGAGTCTGCTAGTTTGTTGAATTTCAATTTT
The DNA here is from genome assembly GCA_018153035.1 of Drosophila pseudoananassae pseudoananassae. Classification (NCBI taxonomy): domain Eukaryota; kingdom Metazoa; phylum Arthropoda; class Insecta; order Diptera; family Drosophilidae; genus Drosophila; species Drosophila pseudoananassae. The sequence continues at coordinate 1,832,447 of JAECXR010000042.1, read as the reverse complement.
TTCTTAGCCAGACATTGTTGCTTTGTTTTAAATTTAGAAACTTCAAATGTATTAGCATGTCTACGGATTTGTTATTTTGCTGCTGGCTAGCCGGTTGTTGTTAATCGAATGTGTGTTGTGTGTGTGGTGTTATAACCCCCTGCCGCCCCTCGCTCGTCCTACTCCTGAAACTACATACATTCACCCCCGCTGCGCACTTTTCAGGCCGACAGCCGACAGCCGACGACGGCAACAATTGAGACAACTTATCATGAAGTGCTAATTAACATTGTCTGGCAGGGTCTCACGTATGCCAATGTCTGGCGACCTACCTGTGGTTACTAAGAGCACACCTGCCCCACCTCCACCTGCATGCAGCACCACCACCACCTCTAACTCACCCAGCCAGACCGAAAAAAAACCGCAATTCACCCAAAACTGGCACTTGGCCGCGTCTCTTGTCTGTGTTTGCTTTTTTGGCATACAAAGAAATACACATTAATTTTTTCTTTTTGGTACAATGAATATTCCCCAAAAAAAATGGCCAAAAATTGGGCAAATACCAACAACAACAAGAGAGATTATTGTGTACACACACGACGAGACGGAACATTTTTGTTTATGTTGATAATCTAATATGTGCTGACGTATCTTTCGGCTTGTTTTGGGGGAAGACGACTCTACTGGGTCTGCAGGTTATATTGCGGTAGAAATTTTGTTTATTTTCGTTTGCATTCGGTTCCTTGGCGGCTACTTTGAGCCACCTGGCCTGGCCGGGCCCCCAATCGATCAATCGATGAATCGACGAACGGTTCGAACGGATCGATGCGATCAAGTGATCGTGCCAAGGCTGTGAGCTGTCTGTCTGCATTTATAAATAAATTGTAGCAATTAAATAAATAAAATAGATGCATATGCATGCTTTTTAAAATTGTCAGTCTGTTTGCTCTCTGTACTGTCTGTGAAACGGTGCACGTGTCGTATACGTAATATGCAAGTACTATATTCACCCTTTGGCCCATTACGGAATACTTTCCCCGCCGGCCAGTTGCTTTACTCGATTAAACTTTGGTTTCTAGAATCGGAATGAGTGCTTTATTTTTGCTTTATTTTATAATCGATTATTTAAGGGTTTAATATGGAAAGTTGGCAAAGAATCGAAGTTGATCTTAATAATGGTAAAGGTGAGTTGTTTGTAAAACAATAATATTTCGATTGTATCTTTGAAATTGTTAAATCCTTTTTCTAAAACAATTTTTAATAAGTTTAGTTAATGTTTTTAGTTTTTAATAAGTTTAATAAGAACTATTTATTTTTGGTTCTTAATTTTTTCTTAGCAAGCTGCAGAATCTTTAGGCATTTTCCATTTAATATTTTTTTCGTGAACACCTTTTCCACCTTTAGGCTTTACTTACATTGATTTGTAATATTTGCCTTTTTAATGAATATAAAATGTCATATATTATTCCACCAAGTAACTATTTCTTTCACTGTTTCTTGGAAACCACAAACTTTCACCGAAACTTTTTCTTAAGGTTTTCTCCGCTTATCAAATGGCCAAACTTTTGGGAAACTAAGCAAAGCACCTGGTTTCCTTGGCTTTATATATAGGGTATCACCTACATTTGTACATTAATTGACATTCTAGTGTTAGTCATTAGCTGCCGCTGCTGCGAAAGTAGTCTTGACTCATTGTTGCTGTTGGCAGCTGCGACAGCTACTGGTGGTGTTGCTACTTTTAGTGTTTGTGTTGCTGTTTCGGTTGTTTGGGTTGCTGTGATAAGCAGACTGTGGCGAGACAACAAAAGACAACGCAGACAATTTTTGCATTTACTTTACATGTACTATAGCCGAGTGCCTTCGCCTTCTGCTAGCCGGCTATGGCCATTGTTGTTGCGGCTCTGCTGCTTTGATATTTTTAGACACCGCCAGTCAGCCTGCCGTGGCGCAAAAAATAAATAAATAAAGAACAAAAAGGAAAATAATAACAAAAACAACTGAAAACTGAAAAAAAAACTAAAAGGAAGAAAAAGAAAATAAAATTGGCGTTGGCAGATCTCACACACATCGCAAATCGCATCGCATCACATCTCGCAGGCTGGCCAGACAATGAGTCTAGTCGGGCATCGATTCAGTTTCAGATTCAGATTCAGATGCTGATTGTGTTCAGACAGTTCATTCAAAATGTGCCACATCTGATGATGCATCGATCATGGAGTACACTTGGCAAAAATTGGTAAGTAAAACTGCATCAAATGTGATTTATTATTGCATGTAACAGGTACCAGTACCACAACGGTCCACGGCCAATGGCACCCCAAAGACTCTCCATCTCGGCTCACTAATGAATTTCCTGCTCGGCTCCTCCTTTCTCTCGGACGCTTTCAAAGGATGACTCTGGCTGGCAGCTCATTAAGCCCTCTATTGACTGGCTAAAGATGGAACAATGGCCAATACAAAGGCACCGGCTCCGAATCATAACTCATTGAACTTTTGCCGGCAGCAGCCGTTGAAACATAAAAAGTGTCAATCAGTGATTCTGCTGTGGCAACGATGGTGACGCCTCCAAAGACCCATTACAATGCCATTTTTATGAACACGCCTGGACTACGGCCGGGCACACACCCATTGCAGGAGTGAAAGCAGTGGCAGTGTGGCAGCAGCACCACCAGAAGATGCCACACCAGCAACAGCAGCCGAGGCAGACGTCAGGGTCGTAAATGTGGTAATAATAGTCGCCGAGGGCCAAAAACTTCAACGTTTGCCAGTTGCGGTTGGAATTTTCTGTGGGGTGGGCTGGCGCATCATGCACTTCAGAAAAAATCACAGAAAACTGGTGGTTGTATTAAAAAAACTATATGGTATTATATGATACTTTATAGCAAAGGTTTTAAAATACATCGATTTTTAAAAAGGTATATTAATATTTTTCTATCAGTGTCTTGAGAAGAGCTGGCTTGATTCTTGGGAGGTTGGGCCTTGGGTTCATTCGGGCCATTGGCTGGTGTCGAAAAGCAAGACATAAATGTCTAACATATGGCCGGGATTGCTCACGGAGTTGGCCGGCAAAGCGACAGGTCTATTACCGAAAGCCTGCTTTTGACGGGTTATTGGACGCTTCTCACAAGCGTCTTTTGACGAAAAAGTAGTTGCACTTCTTAAGCTAAATGATAAATGGGGTTTCAGAGGCTTAAACTGAATTATTCTGAACCGAGTTCCACCAACAAAACTCATCAGACCAAATCCCCAATTTATTTCATCAAATCCTCAACGAATTGAAAACTGACATTGGTGGCGAACTGAGATATTCCGTAAAATATCCAATCTATGGAAAGCAAGTAGTCTCCAGTGGGCAAGGGCAGGCGCATCACATCGGTCGACAAGTACATGTCCTTAATGAAGAGATGGCCCTTTCAAAATTGAAAGAAATAACTTCCGAAAAGGTTAGAGTTTCGGGAGAGAGCTTACCACAAAGGGGCACGTATGATTGATGTTGGAGAACCGCTTGTAGATGTTAAACATTAAAATACCAACAGCATCGTATGGCCGGCGCATGAAACGACAGCCGTCGATCTTCACGTTTACCATCCAGGGCTTATAGCCACTCTCCCGTTTAAAGAGTTGGTAATGGGTCGTAATATTTTTGGTGGGATGGAGGAAAGTTGCGTTAAAGTTAAACAAAACTCTGTTACGCCCCACCGCCTTCAAGCGACACGTATTTATCCGCACCCAGGACTTGTTATAGCTGCCACACTCCACGTTAGTCATTTTAAAAACGACCGAATCCTACAAATTAACAAGAGACTTACATACTTAATTTTTATTTATTTTTTATGCTTACAGTTGGCCGGAAACAGAGGGTGTAGAGAGTAATAACTCCTAAAATGGTTAAAACCAACCGCATGATACTTGTCTTTCGAAAAACTCTGCAGTTTTATTCCACAAACTTCTAGTATATTTTATTTATAAATTTATGGAAAATAGTGAGTGACTAGGCCTCATTAATTTGATTTTCAATCATAGTTTTTCCACTAATGATTTTTTAATAACAATGACCTGCGAGTATAATTTTGGGTTCAGATCAAATTCCTGGAACGTGGCATATGTATTAATACCCGGTACTCGTTGAGCCCAACGGTGTATTCCGTTTAATGCTAATTTGAATAAATTTTTGTGATAGAAAACTCCAATTTTAACTTTTCGGAGAAAATCCCCTTATATATTTCAATATTCAACAGTTATTTTACAAGATTTTCCACAAAATCGAAGCTAATATTAACCCCGAATTGAGGATTTCCATAAAAACTCCAAACCGATGAGAGCATATAGTTGCCAGTGGGAAAGGGCGGGATTTTCACTGCGGTTGAGAGATACATTCCCCTTATGAGAATGTCACCCTGATGGATAGAGTTTCAGCTTAACAATTCACAGATATTTTTCGATTTTTTTCGAAAAAACTTACGAAGAGGGGACAGGTGTGATTGACGTTGGAAAAGTCCTTGTAGAGATCGTAAACCATAATGGCGAAAGGATTAAAGGGGGCTTTCAGGAAGCGGCAACAATCTATTGAATATTTAAACAGCCAAGGCTTGTAGCCACTTTCCCGCTTAAACATCTGGTATAACACAAAGATATTCCTCGTTGGATGTACGAAAGTTGCATTGAAATTGAAGACAACCCTGTGTCGGTTTATGGCCTTCAGACGACACTCATTGAGTTGTACCCAGGACTTGTTGTAGGAGTCGCACCTTACATTAGTCAGCTTGAATGTGACCGAGTCCTTCAAAAGTATCCAATTGTTAAGAAATATTCATAAGAAATGAGGAAAACTTACACAAAACCTGATTGAGAGTAAAAGTGACAAAACAGCCAGAGCTTCCACACCTCTTCCCATGACTTTTGTGTTTAAACTAAATATAATGTTTTCTCTCAAAGAATTAAAAGGTTTAATGGCTTGAAATAATTTTTCAAAAACCAATTTAAAGTTTGGCTATCATAAACTTGACTAGTTTTTAATTATACATATTTTTTATAGACTGTTTAAATCAAGTTCTCAATGAATTCAAAACTAACATTGACTTCGAATTGTGGCTTTTCGTAAAAGTACCAATAGGACGAAAACAAAAAGTCTCCTGTGGGCATCGGAAGATTGAAGAGATCAGTTCGAAAATACATGCCTTGAATGAGTATATCACCCTAAAAAAATAATACAAATATTTATAAATAATACACTTTTGAAACATCTTCAACCTCACATGCATCGGACAGGTGTGGTTGATGTTTGAAAAATCCTTGTACAACTTATAAACGAAAGCCCCAAAGCCATCATAGGGCTTCCTCAGGAAGCGACAACAATCGTACTTCATGTTGATGAGCCAGGGCTTGTAGCCATTCTCCCTCTTGAAGACGCGGAATCGGGCCACAATATCCATGGTGGGATGCAGGAACGTGGCATTAAAGTTTAATACATCCCGTGTGATCGCCTTCAAGCGGCATTGGTTGATCCGCACCCAGGACTGATTGAAACTGATACACTTTGCGTTCGTCCACCGTATTTTGGTAGAGTCCTGGAAAACAACTCGGGAGTGAAGGACTTCCTCTTAGGAAGGTATCTTACATATGGTCTAAGGTTAAAAACGATTATAACCAAAGGAACGGTAGAAAACGATGGAAAGTACTTCATGACTTTGAACACAAAGGGGTACTAAATTGAAAACAATTGCATATTATATGATGAGCAAATGCATTTTTGGATTTATTTTAATCACCGGAAATCCCAAAAAAGAAAAATACATAGTGTTTTTCACTCATTTTCGACCACATATTTAACAAAATAATTATTCATATTTTCAGCAATTAAAAGGAATAACATTTTAAAATGCCAAAATAAAAGACTTAATACCTATCACTATATTAAGTCCTCAGTAAACTGGTGCCGTAAATTTGAGACTGGTGCAGTTGACATTGATCAGTTTATGTTTTTCAGAGTCCTGAAAAAAAATCTTATTCGAACGACTCGAGAGTTCAACAAGTGGTGACCTCACTTTCAGTCTGCAGTTCAAAATGAATAGAACATGAGAGCGGAATAGACTGACAAAGGGTACTTCATGGTTTCAAACTCAAAAGTCCCCTAAAAATTAATTAAACTCTGGTTATGAAAAATAAAAGCTTTACTCATATAAAAATTTATTGTTTTCTAATGGTTTTACAATTTAAAATTAATTATTTTGTCTAACCAACTATGGAGGTAATTTTTATTCCAAATTTTAATTGTAGTTACTGAACTGAAACAGGAATCTGTCTCCAATTCATTTTAACTTTAAAATAGGTTTTATATTAGGTCCTCGACAAATTCAAAGCTTATAATAGTAAACGCGGGACTTGAGGTTTGGAATGGAAAGACCATATTAGTGGCAAGCATATAATATCCGGTGCAAACCGGAAGTCTCAAGACCTCAGATGGCAGGAACATGCCCTGATTGAGGATGTCGCCCTTAAAACAAAAAGGTTTTAGAAACTTTAAAATGTGTGGCTCAAATAAAAAACTTATTATAGCGGACAAGTGTGATTCACATTAGAAAAGTTTCGGTACATATTATAGACAATAATGCCGATGCCACGGAATGTAATTCCAAAGGTCTACTAAAACTCAACAAGAGGAAGTTTGTAGAAACGAATTATTCCGTTCAACAGACTAGAATTGCCTAAAATATTAAAGCCGGTTGATGTCAGCTTTAGTAACTCTTTAAATAATTTTTTATACGAATGCTTTTATTTGTTCTGCCAAAGTCTTTTAGTGACTCGATCACGTACACACGTATAAAATATTAATTAATTTTCGTAAAAAATCAATACTTTTTATATCAAGGTCTCATCAAATGCGAAGGTTACGTTAATTTCCAACTGGGGCTTATGGTGAAAAATAAACATGGACGAGAGCATGAATTCACCCGTTGGCATTGGAAGAGTTATCAACTCAATCTGCAGATACAGGCCTTGAATGGTGATATCGCCCTAACAGAAGGATACATTGCTAATTATCCATGAAGATTTCATGAAGGAACTTACGCTTATGGGGCAGGACTTGAAGTTCAGAAAGTCCTTGAACTGCTGGTACATATAAATGCCGAATAAATTGTATGGTTTTTTAAAAAATCGACAGCAATCAACTGTTTGTCGGTTGAAAAGCCAGGGCTTGTAGCCACTTTCCCTCTTCAACATATGATAACGGACCCAGAAGTTTGTGGCCGGATATAGGACAGAGGCATTAAAATTAAAGATAGTCTTATTGCGACTGATTGCCTTTAGGCGGCATTGGTTGATCCTCACCCAGGACTCATTAAGACTCGAGCAGTTGGCGTTTGTCAGCTTTACTCTGGCAGAATCCTGGAAAATATTTGTTATTTAATCTCAACAGGACTGTCCAAACACCTCACATTGGGCCTGCACTTTAGATAAAGCACTATAATCCAAATAACGTAAAGCAGTTTACTTTTTTCCATGACTTTCGGATCACAAATGGATTAAAAACGCTTAGAAATGGTCTCCAAATCGACGAACGATTAAAAACGTTTGCCATTATATTAATCAACCAATTTTATAATGCTATGAATTCTATTATTTGTGTTGCTTATTAAAATGTGGTTTAAAAATAGCTAAAGCTATTTAAAAATATCATTTTATTGTTTTCATCAATATCAATATTGCTCATATCAAGTCCTCATCAAATACGAAGCTAACATTAACCTCGAATTGGGACTTGTTGTAAAAACTCCACAGCGATGAGAACAAGAAGTCCCCCGTGGGCATTGGAAGATTGAACATCTCAGCCCGGAGATACATTCCTTGGACGAGGATATCGCCCTTAAAACAAGAAAAATAATTATCCTTCTATCTTTCAGCTAAAAATCAAAACTCACGCTTAGTGGACAGGTTTTGATGTTCAGATAGTCCTTGAACATATTGAAGATAAAGATTCCAAATGCATTGTAGGGTTTCCTAAGGAATCGACAGCAATCAGCCCTGTGATGGTTAAAAAGCCAGGGCTTGTAGCCACTGGCCCTCTTAAACATCCGGTAATGGGTCCAAAGGTTTGTGGTCGGATGCAGAAGTGTGGCATTGAAATTGAAAACCGTCTTGTTGCGACTGATCGCCTTTAGGCGGCACTGGTTGATCCTCACCCAGGACTCATTGAGACTCGCGCAGTTGGCGTTCGTAAACTTAAGACGGACAGAGTCCTGCAAAGTATTGGTCATAAAAACTCTTACTCACTTCACCAGACACCTCACATTTGATCTGCACAGTAGAACAATGATTATAACTGAAATAATATAAGCCAGTAGACTTTTTTCCATGGCTTTCGGGTCACAAATGAATTAAAATCGAACACTAATGGATCGAAAAAGTTGGATCTACCACATTAGTGTAAAAATTAATTATCCATTGAACTAGATAAAAAAAATGTATAAATAATTTATGTTATTATTATACCCTTCCAGAGGGTATTATAATTTTGATGGGATCCCACAATCACGAAAAATGGACAAAAAATCTAAAAAATATTTTGTCTCGGGATTTTTATTCAGAATGGTAGAGAATATATCTAGAAATCGTTTAAGCTACTCCGCTTGAGAATCGGAGGAGAAGTGGGATGAGAGGATATAGCCATCAGTGTGGGCCCTTGTAAACAAGTCCTTGTAAAGATCGTAAACCATAATGGCGAAAGGATTAAAGGGGGCCTTAGGGAAGCGGCAACAACCTATTGAATATTTAAACAGCCAAGGCTTATAGCCACTTTCCCGCTTAAACATCTGGTAGATGACTTTTGTGTTGAAACTAAATATAATGTTTTCTCTCAAAGAATTAAAAGGTTTAATGGCTTGAAATAATTTTTCAAAAACCAATTTAAAGTTTGGCTATCATAAGCTTGACAAATTTTTAATTATACATATATTTTATAGAATGTTTAAATCAAGTTCTCAATGAATTCAAAACTAACATTGACTTCGAATTGTGGCTTTTCGTAAAAGTACCAATAGGACGAAAACAAAAAGTCCCCTGTGGGCATCGGAAGATTGAAGAGATCAGTTCGAAAATACATGCCTTGAATGAGTATATCACCCTAAAAAAATTATACAAATATTTATAAATAATACACTTTTCAAGCATCTTCAACCTCACCTGCATCGGACAGGTGTGGTTGATGTTTGAAAAATCTTTGTACAATTTATAAATGAAAATGCCAAAGCCATCATATGGCTTCCTCAGGAAGCGACAACAATCGTACTTAATGTTGATGAGCCAGGGCTTGTAGCCATTCTCCCTCTTGAAGACACGAAAGCGGGTCTTAATATCCTTGGTGGGATGCAGGAACGTGGCATTAAAGTTGAACACAGTCATATCGCGTTTGATCGCCTTCAAGCGGCATTGGTTGATCCGCACCCAGGACTGGTTGAAACTGACACACTTTGCGTTCGTCCACCTTATTTTGGTAGAGTCCTGGAAAAAATATCGGCAGTGAAGGACTTCTTCAAAAAGGTACACAAGGTACACATCTTACACATGGTCTAAAGTTAAAAACGTTTATAATCAAAAGAACCGTAGAAAACGAAAGAAAGTACTTTATTACTTTGAACTCAAAGGAGTACTAAAGTGAAAACTAGAGCTTTTAATTAAAATGATTTTGAATCATATATTATTTGATGAGCAAAATCATTTTTGGAAAACTTACACAAAATCTGATTGAGAGTAAAAGTGACAAAACAGCCAGAGCTTCCACACCTCTTCCCATGACTTTTGTGTTGAAACTAAATATAATGTTTGCTCTCAAAGGGTTTAATGGCGTGAAAACATTTTTTAAAAACCAATTTAAGGTTTGGCTATTATAAGCTTGTTAAATTTTTAATTATAAATATTTTTTAAACGATGCTTAAATCAAGTTCCCAATGAATTCACAACTAACGTTGATTTCGAATTGAAACTGATACACTTTGCGTTCATCCACCTTATTTTGGTAGAGTCCTGGAAAAAATCTCGGCAGTGAAGGACTTCTTCAAAAAGGTATCTTACACATGGTCTAAAGTTAAAAACGATTATAGTCTGAAGAACCGTAGAAAAGGATAGAAAGTACTTCATGACTTTGAACTCAAAGGTCTAATGAAGTGAAAAAAAGAGCTGCTAATTAAAATAATATTGAAACATATATTACTTGATGAGCAAATAAATTTTTGGTTTTATTTTGATGCAGAATGGATAATCGATCTAGAAATCGTTTAAGGTATTCCGCTTGAGAATCGGATGAGAATTGGGGGAGATATAGCCATCCCAGTGGACCCTATAGGGGAAAAACCCATTTTCAAGGGATCCCATCACGAAAAATGGACAAAAAATTTAAAAAATATTTTGTCATAGACATAGCCGTCACTAGAGCCTAGAGTTTCAGTTCTAAGAAAGCAGAAAATAGTTTATTTGAAATTACAGAAAGACCTTAAGATTATTCGAATATTAATGAGTATATGGATAATATTAACTTTTAATCAAGTCCTCAATGAATTCGAAGCTAACATTAACTTCGAATTGTGGCTTCTGGTAAAAAATCCAAGTCGACGAGAACATGTAATTGCCAGTCGGATAAGGAAGAATAAAGCGCTCAGATAGAAGATACATTCCCTGAATAAGAATATCTCCCTGAAATATGTGAATATGTACCAATATTGGTATAGAATTCATGATCTAACTTACATCCAGAGGACAGGTGTGGTTGATATTCGAAAAGTCCCTGAATAGTTTGTAAATGAAAATGCCAAACCCATCGTATGGCCTTCTGAGAAAGCGACAGCAATCGTATTTAATGTTGAAGAGCCAAGGCTTGTAGCCACTTTCCCTCTTAAAGACTCTATAGTTGGACCAGATGTCCCTGCTCGGATGCAGGAAAGTGGCGTTGAAATTGAAGACAGTTCTGTGGCGACTGATCGCCTTCAAGCGGCACTGATTGATCCGCACCCAGGATTGATTGAAACTAACACACTTGGCGTTTGTCAACTTCATCTTGGTAGTGCCCTGGAATATAATGGTTATTCAAACACTTATGGAACTACCAGATGCCTCACATTGGGTCTGCACTTTAAGGTAAATATTATAATGAAAACAAAGTAAACCAGCAAACACTTTCCCATGACTTTTGGATGATAAATGGCATGGCTTGTTATACATATATTTAAAATGTTTGTGAGAATCATAAAATAATTAAAAATGTGTGTAAAAACTACTTGATCCACTGAACTAGATAAATCGTTTGTTTTGTTATTAATTATAGTTTGGTGTATAATAAAATCAATTCAATACGATGGGAAACACCGACTTAACTTACATTCAGTTTAGAAACAATACAGTGGATAAACCCATAATAATTATACTTACAATCAATTTAGAATTTCCACAGTTTTCATTCTAACGATTTTTTAATAACAAGCCCCAAACGAGTTATTATAATTGTTTCTTGTATGATTAATGTTCTGATCACGCTTCCAGGCCGAAAAAGGGCTGACACGTGTAATAGTTTTTGAAATAGGGCTCAAAGTTCAGATTCATATATTTTAGCCTAGTTGTCAGTTTTATAGAAAATAGAAAAATATAAACATTTTGAATTGGAAAGCTGAATATCTTGAAAGTCTCGGTGTGTAACCCTTTTCTGTTTAAAATATCATAATAATGGCTGAAGTTTCGACATCTCCAATTAATAACCCAAAAAAACTGAAACGACGCCCGTCCACAATGAAGGAAATCCTCGCTCTTTTCAACCCAGATGGCCCTGGCCAGTGGCACAATAAGGTGCTGAAAGTCAAGGGAGCTGTGTGGCAAATGCTCATTATACAAATTGCAAAAGTAGACGACGACAGATCCACAGAAAGAGCCACCAGACGCAAAAAAGCGAGACTGACAAGGCGACCGAGAACGCTAAGAAGTCAACGAAAGGCTGAAAGGCCCCTGAAAGACACCTTTTGGAAGCCGCAAAGACATTGATGGAATGACTGACAGACAGACCCGAGCATCCCGAGTCCCTGGCTCTGAATTCAAATTCAAATGAAGCTGCAGCCGAGCAAAAGAATCTATTAAGATATTATCAGAGGAGACCTGGGGAGGGAAATCACTGCAATTGTTGCAGACGATTTGGGTCGGGAACCGGCGACTGCCTGCCAAGGAGGCAGCCCACAATTGCGGCCATTAGTGCTGATCGAGTGGACGAGGAAGGGTCTGGAGCAGCAGCAGCAGCAGCCTTAGCCGGAGTAGTCTCGTCTCAGCCTGATTTCGAGTCTGGTCGGTCGGTCGATGCCAAAGTAAAGCAACCCTTTTTCTTGTCTCGACCGACGAGTGTGTGTTTTTTCGCTCGTTTTGTAGACATTTTTCGTATGACAACGACAAATATTTGCCGGATAATATGAATAACAAAGCAGAAGCCCGAGATGGCGAGCTGAAGCGACTCTGTCAGTCAGTGGGCGATGCGGGTGGTTTGCTAGGTGGTGCTAGGCTGGGTGGTTCGCCGGGTGGTTGAGGGCAACACCGAGCCGAACACCAAACTCGGGGTGGTTAGCCAGCCAACCTACTTAAGCCGCAGTTAGAGTTCCAGACTCTTGTCCACAGTCACTGATTTTCAGTTGTCCACTGAGAGAAATCTGTTTCTCAAGGGGTTTTTATTCAAGATTTTTTATTTATTATCTACAGGGTATTATCTCCTTTACCCTTTTTACCTTTAAGTTTATTTTATTTTGATGAGCTGATTGATGGAAAGAAATAGCATTATCTATTATTTTGAATATAAAGGGTTCAGCTTTAAAAGGTTTAATGAAATCCTCAGAATATTTGTATATATTGTACTTATATGAATAAGATAATTGATACTCCTTTTTTAAGAATACAAATATTTATTCTTTAATGTCTTTTAAAATCATTCTTTTGTGAATTCAAGACACTTTCTGTTTTAAAGACTTCCTTCAAAGAATACAACCTTTCAAACTGACAGTACATATTTTCCATTTTAAGTTATATTTAGAAAAAAAGGGAAAAAGAATCTTTCAAATATTATAATAATGATATGTATGTAGTTTCATGAAAAATTATCAGTCAATGTTAAGGCTAAAATCCTTGAAATACCTTTTAAAAAATTACCTCTTTGTTCAAAATATAATTGATATTTTCAATATAAAAATTATGTCTTCTTCATAAGTGATTTCCCCACTTTTTCGGCTAAGTGAGATTTTGATTCTGGCCGGGGCCAGACGTCTACAACTTAAACTAAAAGGCTGTGTGCCCCGTTGTTGCTGTCGCTGATGTAGACTCTCCTGGCGTTGTTGTTGTCGCCGGTGTCTGAGATGCAGACAACTTCAAAATGGGGCAGAGCCGCAACCGTAGCCGGAGCCGTGGCTAGAGAGCCAGAGCTGGAGCCGGAGAATAGCTCCGGTGGCCCTAGACGACGGCTGGCCGGACTGACTGACACAAAAGTGCTTTTGTTGCAAAGTTTAATGAAGAAGAACACAATGACGATGACGAGGGAGCTGGGAGGATTCTCGGGGCAAATGAGACATAAAAAGCTTAGGCGAAACTAATAGCCAAAAAGAGAATAATTAAGTCGAGCAAATGAAGTAAAAATTTATATTAAAAATTGATAGAGATTTGCATGAAACCTTAAGGGCGAGGAGGCAGGAGTACCTGGTATTACATAGTAAAAATCATCCCCATTTGTGCATTTCAAAGTGCAGTTAGTTGCTTGCTTAGCTTGACACTAAGCCGACTGATGGGACAACACCGCCGAGCCACAAGAGGCATTGCCCCTTCCCCATAGCTATAAGCCCATAGCCCCGATCTTTCTGGACACAAAAATTGCCCACTGTCTGGCATTGGACAGGCCAACAAAAACGACAACAACAAATTAAGGGCGAAAAAATAAAAAACAAAAAACTGAAAAATGAAAAATCGAAAAAACCCAAGTGCAGTGCAGCGACAAAAACAAAAAAATAAAAAAATAAAAATTGCATGCTGAGCTTTGCCGTTGCTGCTCTTGCCCCTTGCCTCTTGCCTCGTACCTCTTGCCTCTCCGGCGATGCACTTCAGACGGCGGCAACGTCGACGACGACGACGACGACGTCGCTTTGTTGCAGCCCAGCACAATCGACACACAGACAGGGGGGAGGGGCAGTGACAAGGGGCGACGGGCGAAACGGGGTGACGACAACAGACGGGGTCGCGAAGGGTTCGCAGGGGGTTCCGTCGGGGAGTCGGGGCGAACTGCAGACCGTGGCAGACAAAACAATATGTTTGTTTGGATTATATCCAACATGCAACACATACATACACATGCAACGTGCAACGCACACACACACACACACAGTTGCAACGATGCGACGACGCTTCTTTGTATGCGCAAACAATTGGAGCAGGCGGAAGTTGCATGGCGGCAGCGGCGACGTCGGCTGCCGGTTGCCCGGACAACCGTCAGAGCGACGGAGAGGGGCGAGGGGCAGAGACAGGGACGGCGACAGCGAGTCACGACCGAACACCCCATGGTGCACCTTGAAAATGCGTTTTTTCGCAGCTTCACCGGCCCTGCGCCTTGATTAACTGTCAGTGACTGAAAAGTGATTTAATCAAGGCACAGTCCGACCAAAAAGAATTATATTTGAGCCACAAGCTTGAGGTTGGAACTGAAGGATACCCAGTATTTGGAAACCTACCTAGAGTCTAAATCGGGTCATGAATTCTACACCTTTAATACCCTTTTCTTGAAGCCCCATATACCCTTTCATCCCAAAAACCAATGGATAGCAAAAATGCCAACAGGAACATCAGCAACATGTGCTCCATATGGAGCAGGGATACGTGTGTCCCTCGCGGAGATTGAGATTCCTGCCAAGACCGGATCAGACACGGACTCGAAATTTGGGGCAGAGCCCGTAGCCAGCCCCCTCGACTTTGGATTCGACACTCCAGCAGCCAGGGCACATCAATCAACTTGAGACTCGCTGGGCTCCATGCCCCGATCTGGTGCCCCAAAGTAAGCATCCTTCAAGAAATCCACTTGCATCGCTCTTGCTGCAAGTCGACGTCGCCCTGACATGGCCATGCCATAATTATAGTCGGTCGGCTGGCTGCCCCAATCTCGGACTTTACTGTCTTGGACTTGCAGCTGGACAGGGTCTGAGACTGGGACTCGAGTTGCAGACTTGCAGCTTGTTTCGAGCGCGCTTTTTTCAGATTCTCGGGTAGTGCAACCAAATGATGCACCTTGGTTGGATATTATTGTATAGTTCTTAAAATTATAATATTTTAAAAGCCAAGAATAAATATTTTACAGAAAAAGCTAGAGAACCTTTGAGGGATTTAGGTTCCATAGACTGCATATAACTTTTGTTAGCTTTTTTATAATTTTTTTAAGTGTATATAGTATTGAAACCACTGTGCAAGCAAACACCGGGGCGCATCTGCAACGGCCTAT
The DNA here is from genome assembly GCA_018153035.1 of Drosophila pseudoananassae pseudoananassae. NCBI lineage: Eukaryota > Metazoa > Arthropoda > Insecta > Diptera > Drosophilidae > Drosophila > Drosophila pseudoananassae. The sequence continues at coordinate 1,816,981 of JAECXR010000042.1, read as the reverse complement.
CAATTTTTGACGAGACAATCTCAGAGTCCAAAGAGGGCAGTGCAAAAAATGCAGTCGGAGCAATTGGCTGGCCGGCCAGGGGTCGTTCGAGAGGTGAGCTTACTGGGGCCGGGGGCAGGAGCCGGCGGTGGCCGGCCATGGGAGGGAAGCAGACGTCTGCGGTCTGTGCATAAAATTACGATAAGTGCAGGCGAGGCCGCAGTCCAGAGGGCAGGCTCACCTCACCTCCAACATTTTTTCTTTCTCTCCTCCAGTCACAGATGAACTGTTGACTGTTGGGCTTCTTCGGATGGTGCTTCTTCTGGTTGGGATTCTCCCCTCAAATCTCCTGAGAAACGCCATTGTCAACGTTGGCTCGCAGTGTATGAGTGTCCTTGTGCCTGGCCTTACATAAGCCTATTTGCTTATTATCCTATTAAATGCCAGGCCAAAAAAAGTCACGAAAATCGTACAGAGAAAGAAATACTATCCCTACTGGGTAGTATAATACTGGGAGTATAGTATAATACTGGAAAGAATACTGGGGATCCAAGGACATTTTTCTCCATTAAGAATATAACTCTTTATGTTTTCTCCCAGTGTATAAAAGGAAGAGAAGCGAAAGAAGACGACAAAATAACCTGAGAAAAAGTCGAACAAAGCTTAAGAAAAGGACACTTGTATGTACCTTCTGTGCAAAGGATACACAAGTGTCTCATTAAAAGAAATAAAGGACAAGCCAAGCGCCGACGAAGTCCTTAAAGTCAACTCGAATCCCTACGCAGAGACAAGGATTGTGAGCAGCTGAGAAACAGACATGGCTATACCGTGGGGGATAAGGATGGCAGGGTGCCGACTGCAGGGAAGGGCGATTGAAAGACAGTCGCAACATGAGCGACTTCAAGGACAACTACGGACACAAAACCAACAACAAGTGCCAAAAAAATCAACGAAAATGCGCTATTAAGGCAATTTTTTCGGTTGGAATCCAACAAGCCGGCCCTCCGTCTCCCAAGTCCCTCGACATGGCCTCTGCTCATGATTACAGCGCATCCTCCAGACGGGAGACCGGGAAACGGGAGACGGGAGACTGGAGACTGGCGGCCGAAGACAGGAGACAGGCGACGGCTCGCAAAGTGGCTCAATGTCAGACCCAGACACGGGCACAGACAGCGCGACACAGACACCAGACGCCTCAAAGTGATTCAAATGCTCGGCTCACACATACCAGACGCGTACTTTGTACCACCCCTCCCGTTGTCCGATCCAATCTAAATCCATACCCTCACTCCCCCGAAGGGTTCTTCTCTTTTTCGGCTCTCATCGATGCAACCTAAATACACAATGCCGCTCAATGTGCATGGAGATTTGAAAGATGGCGGATGTCGAAGAGGAAATACCCTGTTGTTTGTTTCACACATTTTTGTTGCCTACTTAGAGGCGAATTTGGGCAGGGGATGCCTGAAATAGTAAGGAAGGAAGGAAGATTTTAATGAAAAAGGACATTATTTTTACTTAAGAAGTGTAAAATAATTAATTAAGAGCTTATAAGTATGTATTTATATAAAGTTCATAGAAAATAAAGACTTTAAACAAAAAACATTAGTCTATTTTGAAAAAAAGACTCTTGATATTATGGACTTGAACAAAAATAGTCTTATTATCATAGTCAGACGTCTATTTTTCCGTTTCTTTGTAGCATTTATATGGCCATGGATACTACAATCTATTTATTCAAATTTCTTATCTGCCCAGTAAGTACTGTACTTAACTTTCAAGTGCAAATAGTAGATTAAACTAAAATAGAAATGGACCATGAACTAAAGGTAATTTCCTCCTGGTAAGTACACCTAGTAATCAGTCTGTCTGCCGTTTATGGATATTACATAATTTGTAAGTGTCTACAGTGTCTGATACACCCAGCTTATCTCGCGTACAGGGTACACTAAAAGCTCTCTGTTAAAGCCCAAAAGGGATAGCCTCTGTCTGGCCTGCCTCTCTGCCACTCTGTGCGGTGGTCGGTTCTTGGTATTTGTGTGCAGCAGACGCATGAAACAAAATACCGAAATTCTATGCGTGACCTTGAAAAGTATTCCTCATCGGCTGCTTTCTGCAGCAGACCGACAACAGCAGCAACAACAAGCACAACAACAGGAGCAACCATAAAGTCTGCTGCTGCTCCTGCTTATGTCGGTGGTTGTTTTTGTTATTGGGCTTGTGTTTCGCTGTCGTCATCAGCCGTCTGCATTTTCCCTGTTGTCTGCTCTTCATGATTTTTTATTTATTTTTTTTTTTTGTTTTTTGGGACTACCCTTTTTTGAAAAATCTAAAAAAAAAGTGTTATGACTGATTAGGGTTTGTTTAAAAAATCCTAATATAAAATATACATGACATAACCTCCAGAGAATATAACTAGTAATAGTATTAAATTTTAGTTATTTTATCATTAAAAGGGTATTGCTAGTTCGTTTTGTACAAATCTGCATACAATTTTCCCAGCTTTTTTTTTTTTTGGCAAACTTTTTTCTGTCCCATGTTTGAATTTGGTTTTTGTGCAAACTGAACGCGCCACAAAATTGCAAAGGCGACTCCAATGTTTTCTTTCTTTTTTTTCGTCTGTCTGTGTGCCTCCCCCATCGGCTCCCCAACCTCTTGTGTCTGCCTGCATTTTGACGTCAGACTCCTATTTTTGTTGCAGTGCAGAAGTACAACAAAAAATGGGGGAAAAAAAAAGCCCACAACAACCAAAGAGCCGCGGCCAGACATAAAAAAGGTGGAAAAAAAACGAAAAGAAAACCCATTGAATTAAAAGTCAAAGGGCTAAAAACGAGAAACTCGGAACCAAGGGGATTGGTTTCCAGTTTCCAGTCTCCAGTCTCCAGAGATCGTGTAATTGCATTCGCCAGCAATCAATTGATAAATAAACGGTCTATCTGCGAGAGACATTCCATTATGCTTAATAAATTTCCAGGAGAAGGTGGTCGTTATTCTAATTGGCCAGCGATTAAGAGTTATGAATTAAATGCCGCAAGAACAGGTTTCCCCCAGCCCTATTTTATTTACTTATTTCGGTTTTTTTTTAGGCCAGACTGTCCTTGACGAAGGCTGCGCATGCCCAGTAGCCGACGATGATGTGGCTGCTTCTGTTGCCGTTTTGGGGGCAACTTGTTTATAATTAGCATCTTGCTCGATTGCTTGTCAGTTGATAAGGTTTGGGAATCTCTGTCTCCGTCTCTTTCTCCTCCGTCTGCCCTGTCTCTCTCGTTTTCTGCCTCGGTGTGTGTGTGTGCAAGATTTATAGTGCCCGGCAACAGGATATTGAGAGATGCTACCCATATAATGGCAGACAAACATCCTGCATGCCAGACTAAAAAACTGTTTTCAAATTGCCCCAGCACAACGGTCCACATGTTGCACGCTGCCACAGCCACTGCCACAGCCACTGCCAGATCCACAGCCGCCATGTTACAAATGCACATAAATTTCAATGTAATCACATTCACATGTCCAGGGCCCTGCCTCTCCAGCTTCCTGTTTACGTTTTTTTCTTTCATTTATTTCCTTTTTAGCGTTTTTGTTCACTTAAGGGCTTTACAAAATATATTACTTTGTATTATTTTAAAGAAGATAAAAGGGGAGGTTTTTTTTTAATATATAATATTTAATTTAATAAAAGATAGAATGCATAGATAAACGCCCTCAAGATCATCTATGTTTTGCTCCTAAAAGCCGGCAACATCTTCATTAAAAACGGCCCTCAGAAACTTTGGTTATTATGCAATTGCATTTCGTAAACACTCATACCGGCTGGCCTGTGGCCAAGAAAAAAATACAACAAATTTTGGGAAAACTTTTCAATGCCAAAAGCCAGACAGACTGGCAGACGGAAGGGAGTGGGCGAGTGGGCCAAGATAGGATGGCCCGAAAGCCTGGTCCAGCCAATATGAGGGGGTTGCTAACTGTCTGGGCCCAAGGTGGAATTCACTTTAGTATTTTTTCTCGCCCTCGCTGTAGATTCGGGGGTTTTTGTTGTTCCTTTTTTTGAAAATTTGATTTGGAAAATGTGTCTGGCTGGATTTCTAGGGGGGATGGCAGACTAGATGGGCGGGTTGAAGGTCGTCTGGCGGCAGCAAATTAATCACGTTATTAACTACCCCCCAGTGATTGGGGTGGTTGGGATACTACGATGATGCATGAAGCCAGTGGGGTCTGCATGGAATTTCAATTGTAGACCTGTTGCCTACCAGATGGATACGGTGGCCATATGTTTAATGGCCAGCTAATTAGTGGCAGATATCACTGGCGGCCTGGCAAATGAGGGGGAAACTTGTCGTGCTGATTGCCCCAGACTCCCAGAGTGCAGCTCCGGCTGTCTACGGCTCTGGAGCACAATCAGAGCTGCTGATTATACACAATAATGCAGAGCACAACAAACACAAAAGGAAAGTAAAACAGACCAGACAGAGCCTGCCACGCCAGACAGAGTCCCCAGCTCCAGACTCCACTTCTTCTGCCGCCCAATCCCAAAATGTCTGGCGGCTGCTGTCGAACTGCAAGCGAATTGAGACTACAAAACGCATGAAATGTTTCACCGCCCACGCAGTGGGAGTTTGGCAGACGAGGTAGGATATGAGATGCACAGGAAAAAAATAAAGGTACTAAGTAAGAATATTTAACCTTTATCTTCTTTAGATTTTCTAAGAAAAGTCTTATTTATATTTATATTATATTATTTATATTATTTATTTCCAGTGTAGTCGCTTGAGAGACACTCGTCGCATGTGCATCTAGCCCCGTCTCCCTCACACCGCCGTGCAACGCGCCTTTGTGCAGGCAACAGAAAATAAAGTTTATGACTTTGACTGCCGACGGCAACGATGTCTGCACCGGCGACAGCGACAGCGACAGAGACGGCGGCGTATATTATTGCCGATTTTGCATTGTTGTTGTTGTGTTTGTTGCTTTTACTTACTGGGCGGCACTTGAGGCCTCCCCAACAGTGGGTTGCATCGGGTATGGCCAAGTGGTATTATCAAAAGGGTGATTTAAGGTCTATAATTTTAAGATGGTCTGGCTCTTAAAGTCGTCTTGGAAATTGCGGGGAGAGTATATTTATTTAATTTTAAAAATTATATAGAAAGATAAAAAAATGTAAATTAATGTTTGTAACAAGTCCTGGAGTCAACACTTTCTTCAAATCTGGTATTTATCGCACAGGCCTAATATGTTAAAAAAATGTGCATTCGTAAAATCGGGTATTTATCCTTTGTATTTTTCCTAAAGAAAAAAATGTTCACTTAAGATTTAATATTAGAAAGTTAAACCTATAAACTAAATAGTTTTCTTTTAGTAACTTTTCGAACTACTCTCATTTATCAATTTGCCACAATTTAGAACTTTGGTAATAAAGAAGGGCATTTGGGAGACCTCCTAGACACGTTGTCCCCAATTTTCGTGAACTCACCTAGTAAATCAGATTATCTCAAGTAAGTCGCTCTGGGCAAGCACAACACTCTAAAAAAAAGGATTTAAAAGATGGCGGCGACAATCGAAAATGCCGCAGGCCACTCAAATAAAAAAAAGTAAGAAAAAAAGTAAAAGTGGCGACGACACAAGCGATTGCAAACAAAAGCCAGAAGGCGTTGCGAAACTTTGGCGCGTCATTCATCCTCATACACAGTCAAAAAATATTGCACCCCCGAGTCCGGACACACACACCGCCATAGACGCATAGAGGCAGACTCACAGACACATAAAGTCGCACATTTATAGCCCGAAAATTAAGTGAAGCGTAAGCTGAAATGCACTCCCACTCGAGTCGGCACTCGCACCCTTTCCCGGCCGTCTGTCTCGCCGTCTGCCACTTGGGCGCTGCATTAGTGTTAGTCGGTCTGAGTCCGTGTCAGTGTCTGTGTGTGTTGTGTGGCTGTGTGTGTGCTTAACCTTGAAAAACGAACGAGTCCAGTCGGGCCCCCACTTCGAAAAATCCTCAAACACCCCCTGTTAGCCTCCGCCGCCCAGGCAGTTGACAGGCCGGCGACGATTTTCATATTCTGGCTGGGAGTTGGCTCGGAGAAATGAATTTTACAAAATATGGTACAGTGGAGCCAGGGAACGTGGATACTTATCTGAAAATAACTACTAATTTTAGTCACTAATATGTATTAATAAAGGTAGATTTTTAGGCCAAGTGTATCACTAATTATAATATTTTCCTGGGACTTTCTTTCATACTTATCTTTTTAAATATTAAACCATATCCCATTAATCGTAATTTCCCAGGGGCCTCCAATAATTATAACCGAATGATTACTGTCTGTAAAAACTCAGCTTTTCTCATTTCTTATTTTTATATTTTATTTTTATTACATTTCTTTTATGCTTTCTACATTTCCTTTTCCCCAATCAAGGACATCTTTTTGGGCATTTAAAGCAGTCGAGGCTGCGGCTGAGTTTTCGGAACTGAATTCAATATTTTTGCGGTGAAGGGGCAGCCACGAAGAAGTGACTTTTGCACCCCTTTTAACCCCTTTGCCTGGTTATTCCGGCCAGGCAGTCAGACAGCCAGACAGTCTGACAGAGGGTCAGGGGTTCGCAGACGACGGGGCAAAGGGTTTTCTCGCCACCTCTTCACCTTCCTCCGGATTCTGATTGAGAAATACTTTGCGGAACCCTTGGGCCAAGTTAAAATGAATTACAAACACTTTTTGTTTGTCGTACAGCTGCTTCTGCCTCTTTTGCTGACTTTGCTTATGGATTGGGATTCCGGGAAAATGAAAATGTCAAAGTTGAGCTCAGGCCAGGCCCAAAGGAAAATTATTATTATTCTCAAATTTTAGCTAAATTGCGAAAAGGCCCACGAGTTTCTGAAAACTTTCCACGGAGAGGATAATAAGAAGGCCTTGTCAATTAATAATAGGTAATGGGTAACAGTATGAGCCATGGATTGCATAAATCCCCAGCACTATCAGCTGGAGGAAGCCTGTCTCTGGCCTGGGCTGAGTGCCGGGTATCATTAATTCCAGAATTTCAAGCATATCCGTCTAATTTTTTGCTGGGACTCGGGTGTTTTTTTCTTCATTCTCTGGGTTAGGTTACGTGGCTTTATTTATGAGTTTGTCTGGTCTCTGACAGCCACGCAGCTGCACTGGGCTCCCTCTCACTTGGCCAGCCCCTGCCCGCCCTGTCCAGGCTTTCCTGTCCAGGATCATCGAGTCTGGAACACGTCAGCTTCGTCGCTCTCGTCGCTGTCAACGTCAGCGTCGTCGCGCTGTCGCCACCGTTCGCCAAATGCATCAATAATGCTTCCAGCGGATCCAATTGTTGTTGCCCGCCACTGCCGCTGCAGTGAGTTGCAATTGTTGTCTGGCTGGCTGGCTGGCCAAAAGGGGTGGCAGGAGGCGGCCCGGAGCCTAGGGGGGCTGCAAGTTCGAGTGGTCCATCTGCTTGCCTCGCCGACGCCGCTCAAATTAATGAAAACTAATGCGACACTGAGAAATTGATGATTGCCGCCGTCGTCTGCAGAAACGAACGCCATTACACTGGCCGAAAAAAAGATCAAGACCAGTTAGAGAGCCAGTTTCAATGACTCTCTAAAGTTTAAAGGAATATCAATGGGATTATACGTAGTATCGTTTCCCTCCTAATATCTCGCTCCATAATTTCTTCAAGTGTATCCCACGTCTACTGACTCCATCCCCCCATCACCTTTTTATTTCCCCTTTGCTTTTGGGGTCGAGACATTAAAAATGACTGCGACTGCGGCTGCTTTTCTGTCTGGATCTGGATCTGTATTTGTATTTGTGGCCGTGCTTCTCTCTGTCTGCTGTTGCTGCCGCTGCTGCACTTTGGATCGCTTTTGGGGCAACAAAAGGGACCAAAAGCCAGACCAGACGGCAACGTCGAGGGGCACTCGGGACGGAGACTGATTGATGCCGTCAAATAAAAATTTGTTGCGAGTGGCAGGCAGATCGCCTGGACTGGCTGCTGACCTGACGGCGATTCCCACTGCGACTGCGACTGTACTTGGAAGTAAGAAAATAAAGAATCCACAAAAGACTTGAGATTAAGTGGCATTTGTTGAATAAAAATTGAGCCAAAGGTGGCAACTTGTTGGCAACTAATAGTCCACAGCTACTGCTAATATCTAATCCCCACAAAGCCCCCCATTATGGCCCCTTTTCATATGCAAAACTAACTGGCTGGAGGGTTTTTAGCCTGGCTGGAACAGCGTTTAAACATCTCGTGACTATTAAGTTGTCAAACACAAGCCACGAGATCTTTACATTGTGTTCCTAATGTAACAGTCACTCGGCTTCCGCCACTGCCGCGGCTGATGCTGTGCCACTAATTCAACCGTGTTCGCCTGCCTCACCTGCCAGCCAGCAGCCAGCCAGCCCCCCACTACCTCTCACCTGTCTGCGCTTATCTGGCCCACAATAATTTCGCGAGCAGCGGAAAATTGTGTGCGCGCCTATTCACTGGATGACTCCACCACTTCCGACACAGTTGCCGGCGCTGCGCTTTTTATTTGACTTATGACGAGACTTTGTTCCCTATCTGTATTTTATATATGTATGCACCGACATACCTATATATATATTTTTTTTGCGACTGACTCTTGCTGGTACCGCCAAAAAAGGGTGGAAGCCCGGGGAGGGAGGGGCCGGGGAGTATTTGCCCTGGCCCGTTGTCTCGCTTAACTTTTTTATTGCCAGACGAAGCGCAAACATTTGCGAGTATTAATTAACGCTTTGTTGAAGTTTGCGCTTCGATGTCGCCATCCAGACATCGGCGTAGACCTAGACGTTGACGTACTATCGCCCTAGACCTGTACCGAGACTTTTGTCAAATGTAATGCGAGGCAAATATTACGTAGCCGACCCGTTTAGCACCTCCGACCATCCCTAGCTGGGCCCGGCTTTAGATTTAGATGGGAGATACAGATTCTCGGGCTGCCGTCGTCGGGCTGCTGCTGTGCACTCAATTATTCAGGCATAATAAGCAAATTGTTTTAATATGCATAAATATCTTGTACGCCATTTGGCAAACAAGTCAAAAAGTGCCAGACAACCTGGCAGGCAGCCGCGCAGACAGACAGCCCCAAAGGGGGCTGTGTTGCGGGGGCGGTCACTGGGCGGCACTGGGCGGGGGTCTGGTAAGTGCGGGACACAACAACAACCAGAACGACAAGACCAGGCGACTGCATAATACCCATGGGACATACGAAAGGTGTGCTTACATATATTTAACCTTCAAGATCCGCAGACTAAATACGCCAGCAAACATTTTTGCCGCAAAAAGTAATGGCCAGCATTCGTTTGATGAATGCTCTAATTTTAGGAGGAACTTTTCACACTGTTCAAGGGCATTTAATATTTTGTGGGTTATTTTAATATAAGAAATCTAGATTTTAAAGGATAAAAGGTTGTATGTTTCTGTAAAATAAAATAATTATTTTTAAAGTATAACCAGCCATTAAAAATTCTTTGAAATAATATGAAACTTTATGCTTAATTAACATTTTATTATTTTAATTTTATTTTTAGAATTGTATTTAATTTCTATCTTACAGCTGGGTTTCTCCTAAATATTTTATAGAAAATAATAATAAAAATAATAAAATAACCCCTAGCTCCAGAACATTGATAGCGTGACTGTAATCTACCTTATTTTCCATGGAATTCCACAAAATTACGTTGCTCGGGAGGCTTTGGGGTGTCCCGCCTCTAGGTCTCTATTGCTTTCTCTTTCTCCCACTGGCCCTCTCTTTCCCCCGCTTTATTCGACCTGTCTGTGTGTGCGTGGTTGTGTTGTTGCGGCATCGGCATCGGCATTTGGGCAGGCCCAGACACAACAAGTATGGGATTAACAAGGAGCCAGAAGTGGGTGGGCTCAATGAGGTGGGTGGCACCATAAAATAAAAGCTTAGGCCACAAAAGCGGCAGACAACTAACTACGCATAAGCGAGGATGACGACGCAGGATATGCGCTTCAAACGCGTTAAGCTGCGCCTGAAAAGATGATGGGTAGGTGGGGTTGAGGGGGAGTAGGGAGATTAAAAAAAAGGTCCACTAAAATAAAAAATATATTATTTTCTTTTTAATATTCATACCCAATACCCAGGCAAGGCGCTTAAAAGTAGGCTACTAATTATTATGTTTCAAGCAACAATGTTGCGCAACATTTGTTGCCAACACAAGTAGAATATGGGCCGGGTATCTTATATTTTAAATTTAATTTAAATATTTATCTAACTTTTGTGGTATTTTTCTCACTGTAGAACTGTGAAGGCAAACAATTGGGAGCTGAACGCAGCTGATAAACTTGAAGTGCCCACAATGCGGAAAGCGTTGGAAAGGTGCTGGGAACAGGCTCAAGGACACACAGCAAAGTTTGTACATATACAAAGTACATACATATAGAAGTATGTATACAGCCTACGCATATTTAAGCTCTTTCGCCATTTCCCCATCGCGCTCCCTCTTCCGGTCTGCAGACACACAGACGGTGGCGTATACGTAATGTGTTTGTATGGCCAACAAAATAAAGCATACGCAACGTGTTCCCTCGTTCTCGTTGATGACGTTAAATTTTGGGCTCGGGAAAGCTCAGGCCGGAATTCGTCGAAAGTTATGCCACAAAAATGCGTTCTTGCCTCCTAAGCAAATAGCACGTGTCCTCACTCAAAAAAGGGATCCCAGATATTTTTGTGCTCATGTTTTATTCTTTTTCCGTTTTTTTTTTCTATTCTATTTGCATGTGCTTGTGTATTTTCATTCATGGTATTTATTTTAATATGCCTTGAAAATAAATGACAAAATAAGAAATGTGTTTGATGACAGCTTTAGACATTTTTCCCCATTTATGCTAAACTGTTTGATTTCAATTTAACTCGGAAGAGATCCTTGGGAGGGAAGTAGCGTGTTTGTTGGTAGTCCTTATAAATATGGGGGAATATAAATGGGGGTTATCTTTTGAAGAAAAGGGAAGCTTTAGAGGGCTAAAGTGGAAGACATAATTTACTTTTAAAATTGAATAACTCCCAAATAACTCATGTGAGCTGCAAGATATTATTTTAAAATGAAACAATTAAGGGATTAGCATTTGCAGTTTGGGGCTTAAGAATACCTTAAATTCCTGAAGCACTCCATGCGAGCATTGTTCATCCAGACAGACGACTGCTGCAGGCGGTGGCAGCAACAAAACAAGGGCAAACAATAAAATAAACAAACAAACACGCAACGAGGCAGACACACACATGACAGACAGGATGGCAAATGCGATGGCGCATCGGGGCGCACCGGAGACACTGAGGGGGAAGTCTCTAGACAGCCAGACCTGCATTAAATAAATATGTGCGTAATAAAAGGCAAACAAAAAAGGAAAAAATAAAAATAAATAAAAAATAATGTCAAGCAAAAGCGGAGCTGAAGAGCAGCAAAAGAGCAAACCAATTGAAGTGTGTCGCGCCAATCGAGCCGCAACACCACACACCCCACACACAACAACTGCAATTTGTATTAATTTTATTGGTTTATTATTATCGGCGGCGACTAGCCTCCTCATCGGGGCGCACGATTGGTGCCATCAGACAGTGTTTATACGTTTCTCGATTGAAAGCGAGTTAATTTCATTTACTGATTTGTGGACACCGCTGTGGGGGAAAGTATCTGGCTTTGGCTTTGGTTTTGGGTTTTTTTTGCTTATTCTGACGATGACTGTGACTTTGATACTGACTAAGTGTAATCGCGAATCGTCAGGCCCATTCATCGACTCGATTCGCAATCAGAGGTTTTTGCATCCAGTCGCCTCTGTCTGAGTGTGGCCGATGAACTGCAACTGCCCTCAGATTGCGATATCGCCGGCAACTGCCAGTAAAAATTCAAACGCACGTGTTGTGGCAATTCTCATTTAAAATGAAATCATTAATGGGTGTTTGATTAAGTAAACATAATCTTAGGTATATGAAAAAATGTTTAATATTCCGTTGTTTTATAACTTTTGTTGAAGTATAACATTTAGGTACATTCATTTCAAAAGTTGGAGTATTTGTAACACTCTTAAGGCAATTTATCCTCATATTTAGTCCATCTGTAATGTTTGTCAAGTATGTGAAGCGTACTATTCATTTGATTATTTTATATATTTTTTTATCTACTAGATATTTGTCCCCAGTTCTTGGTTGTTCCTGAAGAGTTAATATTATTTTGTCGATGTCTTCATTGTATTTCCAAATTTTGAGTAAAATATGTATGTATGAGTATAATATTTATTATAATAAGAAATAAAACTTATTTTTAATTAATTTTCTTGTAAAATAATTTAAATTCCTTCTAGTCTTGGAACCATGTTTTGCGAACCTGATCAGCCAGCCAGTTATGATGAGGGCAGCTCACCTTCAAGGGCTTTGGAATATATTCGCACTGAGTCAGCCCTGAATCACCCGCCCTCCATTACTCCATTACCAGCCGATGTCCGGCATTATCGTCTGGCCATACTCATTCCAAATCCCATACCCATGCCCATTCCCACTCCCGATCGTTGCTCCGCGCTGCGTTCATTGAACGCACTTTCGGCTCTCGACGCACGCGTCGTTAACAAAAAATGAGAAAAAATGCAAAGAGACGGGGGGGCAAAGAGGCTCTGTCTCCAGATACTTGGCCTGGGTATACGCGTGCATAATACAATAATAATTTCGCTTTACAAAAAAATGCAACAAAAAAAGAATAAGTACACAAAATAAGCGCAGCCAATGGCCGAGACAACAGCAGAAGCAGCAGCGAAAGAAAAAAGTAGCAGGAAGGAGGAGCACCACCACCATCCCGAGGAGCTGAAGGAGGAGAAACCTGCCCAGACAGCGATCCCAATCCCGATCAATGCACCTTTGGCAAAGGTGCAACGCCTCGCCAGAGTCGGGTATTTTCGCCAGTGCCTGTGTTTGTGCGAGTTGTCTGGCCGGGCCGGGCCGGGCCGGGCCAGGCAGTGACGCACGAAACGCGATCACGTTCGCATTTATTAAAAGATGGTTGCTATTGCACCGGCGAGTGCGAGTGCATAGGGACCCGAACTTGGTCCCAGAAACCCCCGAGTTGTGAGGGGCCTCTTACTGCGACTGTTGCCGGAGACAGATGTGGGTAACATTTGCTAGGCGAAACAAAAGAAAAAGTTGGGGAGCTGGAAACTAAGGCTTATAGCCGAAGTTATATACATACTACTCCTTATAACATAATACTAGAACTTAAATTAACAATCTAGAAAATAGGAACTAATAAAAATAATTATTAAGAAATAACCTAACTTATGAAAATTATAATCCCCTTCTCGGAAAGGGTAACTTGCCAGAAGGAGTAAAAACTTGACCAACATGTGGTTCTGTTGGCTATTTTTAGACGCCTATCTGGTTGTCCGTCTGTCCGTGTGTCCGCCCGTCCGTTTGACTGTCTGGCTGCAGCCCATCTTATCCCATTTTACTCTGCCAGCTCCAGCTTCAGTCTGGAGAGTTGCAGCAGTAGTTGGACTTAGCCAGAGTCAAAGCCAGAGTCTTGGTTCATTAACTGGGACCAAGTTTTAATCAGATTTGTGCGTGAAGTTCGGCACTCACCCGGGGCAACTGGCTGTGCAGCAGCCAACAAGAAATGGGTGGGATCCCGGGCCGAGTGTGGTTTCTGCAACAATATTTTAATGGGAAATTTTTACAAAACGTCTCTCGCCTCAGAAGTGCATATTGTCGAACCAGTTCTCCATCCAGACAACTGCGGAAGCGTGGCACTATAAACAATATTCTTTTCATTTTTGTTGCCTCTGCATTCTGGGCCTCCACTCGTCTCGTCTCGTCTCGACTCGCAAATTTCGCAGCAGACAAATTTATGAGCGTTAAGTGAAGGCCAATAAAATTCTTTTTGTCTGGAGTGTGTTATTGTTGTTTTGTTTTGATCTGGGCCAGGGACCAGGGGCTACTTCTGGCCAGTTTTATTTCCATTTTCAACTTCTTGGCCAGACCTCCGTCAAGTCATCTCGTTTTTGGGAACTCTCTTTCAGTCTTTTTTGTAATTTATTTCAATCGGTGGAGTTGAAAAATATGCAAATTGAAAATGTTTATGGATGTGCACGAAAAATGTTTAATTTTCTGAACCAAAAAGTTTTCTATGACACCAAAAAGAATAATCTATTGTCACACCAGATACTAATAAAATAAATATTGTTTTAAAATACAATTAATCGGTATAATCGATTCTTATCTCAACTTATTAACCAACCTAATAATTCAAAAGTCATAAAAGCTTAATGTTAACCTATATGTACTCCCAATTTATTTCTAGAGTTTCAGTTTTCAAAAGCGCTTAGAAAATGTGGTCAAAAGTGTTGCTTTTAGGCTCCCTAGTCGCAGTAAGGAATTCCCGATTTCTAAAATATGAAAAAAATATTAAATATTTACTCCATAAAGAGCACATACTGTCATGTGACTTTTACCAATTTGAAGTGCGAAATGTTGGACAGGAAGTATGGAAAATTTGAAAGGTGTTATATCAGAGCAGTTAACAGAACCCACAAGTACATCGATGTTTATGCCAAAATGTTTAAACTTCCCATTAATAATATTTCGGTGAGTTGGGAATGCGGTTGAAAGCAGGAACTAACTCTATTACGTTCAGATTCAATTAGAACCCATGCATTATAACAATGGCTATAAGCCCTTTTTACTTGGCATGAAATTCGATGCCTGCAAATATCTTAGTAATCCCCGGGTCCGATCCATGCTCTTTGTGAGAGAGTTACATGCGACACTTGAAAATGTTTCAAACTTGAACCATACATGTCCCTACAACGTGAGTATTATTATGTTGAAGATATTTTTAAAATTTTATAATATGTCTTTACACTTAGCATGATTTGATGGTCGACAAGATGTGGACTGGTAATCTTGAGAAAGGATTTTTGAAGTACCTACCCGTCCCCAACGGAGACTATGCGATCTATGGAAAATGGTACACCTACAATATTCCTCGAGCCAATGTAAACGTGTACTTTAAAATAACAAATAAATAAAAGCAAAATAAATGCATTTAAGGAAATAGTTTCAGAGTGAGTTCACTCTAAAAAAGGTATTATTTCAAAAATAAAAAATGGAGGTATGATCTGATCTGCACTTATAGTCAGCAAAGCGCTTCAATAATTTCAGATGATCTTTCCAGTTCTTGATGACAGCAGGCCCCATTTAAAACTCCATTAACTGCTTATTTTTCAAAATTGTGACACCAGTCTTGATTGCGTTGTGGATCATCATGCAAATAATTTTGGGCATTTTTATTTTTTTGGCTTCACCAAGGGTATGCATTGAAATTGTTAATTAGAAAAATATATAGCCCATTCCACTTATACTCGCAGGACATATATAGCCATGTATCCTTCACAAACCTAAAATGTGGATCTATGGACAGGCGATTCGTCGAATTTCAAAGGTGTTACATCAAGGCGTTCAATCGATCTCACAAATACATCGATGTCTACGCAAGGCTGCTACAAATTCCAGTGAATGATGTCTCGGTAAGTATAAACTAGCCAAAAAACTGCAAAATATTAAATTTTGATTTAGATGAATATAAAAATAATGCGCTACGACCATGGCTACAAGCCGTTTTTTATAAATGTGAGCTTTGACGCCTGCAAGTTTCTCAAAAACCAAAAGCATCCGGTCGTTAGACTCTTCTATAACGCCTTCAGAGATAGTTCCAATCTTAACCATACCTGTCCCTACGATGTAAGTGCATTACTTAAATTAATTCTTTTATTAAATTAATAATTAAATTTCTGAAGCACGACCTTAAGTTGGACCATTTCTGGACTGGTAACATCGAAGAACAATTCACGAAATATGTTCCAATTATTAATGGGGACTACTCTGTGGATACTCTTTGGTACTCGAATAATATTCTTCGTTCTTTCATAAACATATATTTTAGGTTATCGTGAACATAAAAATAAAATGAATTATATTATAGTCAAACTATATTTTATTTTATGGCTGCTTCCAGTAAAGTCTTCAATTTAACTAACTATTTTTAAATATTGGTCTATTATTGTCTGATTTGTGTTTGATAGTCTTTTGGAATGATTTAGTCACCCTTTAATTGGTTATTGATTTTACTAATGACTATATAATTATTGTTACGATTTTGTGAATATTTGTATTTCAAGTCCACTTGAAAACATTACTTCCAAGCTTCACTATGCGAAATGTTCTGCTTTTTCTCATAATATTGGAGTGGCTATCGGTGAGAAACTTTAAATTGCAAAAAGTACAAATATTTATTCATTCTCGTGTTAGTTCATTTTCTCCCATGTGACTTTCACCAACTTAAAATGTGGCACAAATAACAGGAAAGTGGGTGAATTCGAAAAGTGTTACATCAAAGCAGTGAACCGAACTCACAAGTATGTGGACGTTCATGTAAAACTTCATAAGACTCTTGATAATATGGCCGTAAGTATAGATAATATCTTGTATATCAGATCAATCCAAGTCTACTTTCCAGATGAATCTCAAGCTTATGCGTTACGATCAGGGATACAAGCCATTTTTTATAGACATGACCTTCGATTGCTGCCAGTTCCTCAAGAACCAACAAAATCCGATTATAAAATTCTTCTACGATGTCTACAAGGATAATACAAACGTAAATCATACTTGCCCTATCAATGTAAGTTGTTGAATACAAAATGAACATTGTTGTATAATCTATGTATTTTAAAGCATGATATTATTGTGGACCATGTGTGGACCGGGAACATTGAAGCAGGAATTTCAAAGTATATTCCAATCATTAATGGTGATTATTTAGTCGAAACCACAGTTTATACGAATAAGAAACGTTTAGGATTTTTAAACATTTATGCTAGGCTTTCTGGGAGACCAAAGGATATATAATCGCAAAAAAAACAAAGTCATAATAGGTGACATTTATGGTTTGTTTTAATAATAAAATATGTATTATAAAAGTATGAAAATATATAACTTGAGTAGAGTAAGAGCAGAGTAAGGAAAAGTAACAGGTATTTATATTGACGTTTCTACAAATTGTTTGATAAGTTTAATGCACTCTTTGGTATGAAATAAAAATAATCTTAAAATACAATTTTAAATTAAAAATTGGATAATATCTAAAGAGTCCTGTAAAGTATGCCCTGATTGTTTCCAGCCAGTTGTTAAGTTGTTTCAGTGTTTAAATGGGCGAAACAAAAGGTTTTACGGGTGTTGGCTGATTTAATAGCCAAACGATTAAAATAGAAATCGATTCAGATAATATTCGACTGTTAGATAATATTCAAAAAACAGTTTCAATCGAAATGTGGAGGTGGTTAGTTTTGGGATGTTGGATAACTCTGCAAACGGTAATTCAAAGGTATCATTCAAGCCGGAGTCTGAAGCTATACTCTATTATATATTTAGATGTGCATGGGTCATGTAACATTTACTAATCTAAAGTGCCATTCGTATAACGTGAAATATACTAGTTTCCCAACTTGCCAGATAAAGGCAGTGAATCGATCGCACAAGTACTTGAACATAAACGCGAAACTATTTAAGTTACCAATAAACGATGTTTGGGTGAGTATTCTTCTGTTCAACAATATATATTTTAAGGTATTGATATTTTTTTAGGTAAAGGTAAAGTTTATGCGTTTTGATAATGGTTACAAACCCATGTTTTTCGATTTTTCTTACGATGCTTGTAAGTTTTTGAACGATAATATGAATCCAATGGCTCGGCTTTTCTACAACACATTTAGGAACAGTTCAAATATGAATCACTCGTGTCCTTATAATGTAAGTAATTTAAAGCTTCAATTATTTTTACAAATAGTATAATAATTCAATAATCTCATTTGTTAGACTGACATTTTAGTGGATAAACTGTGGACTGGTAACCTCGAAAAGGGTTTCGACACGTATATCCCCATAAGAAATGGAGACTTTGCCATTTTCACCGAATGGATTACCTATAAAATTCCACGTTCTTCGGTGAAAATATACTTCAAGATCTCTGAAAAATGAAATAGCATTCCCGTGATACTTTGCGTTTATAAAATTGTAATCCAAAATTTGTGATAATATGTTTCTGTGTCAAAAATGTTTATATCAAAATTGAGTTTGAGTAAAATGTTTAGGTCTTTTCTAAATTAAATTTGTCTTTTTCATTTAACTTGGATTCATAAATAAGCGAGAGTGTACATGGTGTTTCCAGGAATTTCCAAAAGCATAACACGAAATAATTCATCAAAAAAAGCGTGCTAAAGTTGGAGGTGGGACCCGTCCATTAATAATAAATTAAACATATTCCCTGGCATGCCTTTGGCTGCCTGACGACACCGACTCCCTACTCAGTTCCCCAAAGGTTTTCTGGAGCAACTGAAATGTTTTTATACCTGGTACTTGTTAAGTACGAGGGTATATTATATTTGAAGAAAACTTACACAATAATTATTAATAAAACTAGCCTAACAAATGCCAAAAAAAATGGTTACTAAAAGTATTCTGTAAAAAAAGTTAACAGTCTGGGTACCAGGTATCACATAGCCTCGTCGTTTCAGCCTGGTTGGCTTCCCTAATGACCTAGAATACAAATTCTGGCTACCTACAAGCACTCTCACCTTGCCGATTAGCAAAATCCCAGGGCTGCCAAGGATGGCAAGTCATCCAGAGCCAGTCACCGACACGGAAGCTAATCGCTCGACTAAGTTCCTTGATTCCCCAATCCCCCAAGCCCCTGGCTGAGCCAATCTTTAGCGGATTGCGTAATACACGTCAATACGTAGCCACGACCAGGTACGTGCAAACATATATACGAGTCTGTTCAAGATGCCGATGGTCAAGGTGGAAGCTTTGTGGCTTCAACTGTTTGTCTGTCGGATTATAAATGATTTGCCATTAATTCTGCCCAAATGCCACAGACGGAGGGGCTGCCAGACAGAAAGCAGACCGACCGGGAAAGAACATTAACATTTAGCATTGCCTCTGGCATTGGGCAGGCAGGTAGTCATTCGGCCAGTCAGACACAAAAGTGAATAATCAATATCATTTGATTACATTGATAACGCGCATTTCGGTTGCTGTTTTTCGGTTTTTTTCCTTTCTACTTTTTTTTTTTTATATTTATATTTACGTGGCTTTGTTCTCGGGGCTTTACTTTATCGGGGGGCTGCGATTTCGATATCCAAAATGCTTTCGTCACTGGCGGCATTGCCGAATGTCTAGACGAGAGCTCCATAAAATGTATTATTGCCTCATTTTGCTTTTGCTTTCTATGTGGCTACTCTTGGCTCGAAAGCTTGTTGGGTATATGGCCTAAATGAGGGGGTTTTAAAATAAAACTAGTTTTAAGAAATGAAATAAGAGATTTGTAAGAAGGTAAACCAATCACAAAATTAGGTAATCTAATTTTATAAAATCACTTTATTTAATTTCTAGGACGTATAGTGTATCTAAACTTTGTTCTTGGCCAAAAACCCTGTTTCTTACCATTGTTTTTTTGGCGGAAATTTGGATTTTGGTTTTGGCTGGCGATTTGAATATTATTGAACGGCGTCTGGCTGACGTCGCGACGTCAGAGCCCTGACGTGAATCGATACCCAGGCCCAGAACTTGAACCCGAACCCCAAAGACAATGCAAAAGCTGGATGGAAGCCGCAGAAGATGATCAGAGGCCTCGAAAGCCGCTGGCGACAGTTGCAACCTGGAGGGGTGTGCATACCACTCCTGGCCAGGATGTGTCTGTGTCTCTCCTTCTCCCCCTTCGATAATAAAGACAAACAATTTTTTTCCTGCATATTAAACCGATGAAATGAAGCGCAAACTGATTGTGCTCGTTTGCTGGTGGGGTTATGGTCAAAGCGATTTGCTGGACATGGCATTAAGGGAGTCCCCTGGCCCCCCTCGGACTCATCCCCTCGCCGAGACGAGTCCATTCCCACCTTTCACATGTAAGTGCAGCTCCAGGCGGCAACTACAAAAGCCGGCGACAGACGACGACGGCTACGATGACGACGACAACGTTTTGAGTATCTGCCGCTCCGCCACAGCCACTGATAGCAACTGGAGCGGCAAATCAAGAGGCCAAGATAGCCAAGATTCAAGGCGAAGATCGAGGTACTCTTTCGGGACTAAAGGGTCTCTAAGGAGGCCTAAGATCAGAAAAGATAAAAGGTATGTGGGAGCACTACTTTAATAAATAATTGCTTTTTAATTATTAAGTTCAGGAATTAGAATATTTCCTGAGAATCCTGCAAGACTCCATCTGTAGGGTAGAAGGAAAACCTTGCAGATAAGGTGCACAAGGGAAAGGATGGATATGGAGAATGGGGCTGGAGCTGCAGCGGTGGCGGTGGCGGCGGCGTCATCAAGAGATTGGCCCAGGAAACTGACACACGCACCGAATGTCGCCTTTCGGCTTTTGAAGTTGCTTATTTTGTTGCAGTTGTGCTTCTTTTTTTGGGCCGAGAAGTTTCGGATTGCAGAGAGTCGTGGTGGAGCAGTCGTCGAGGCAGGCAAATGAGACGGCGACCCTCCGACGCTGCAGCTCCCGCCTGTCTCAGGTGTGTGTTAATTGCATTAAAATGTTTGTAATTGCAATGCAGTCAGCGCAGCGAGCAGCCTGCCTTTCTCTTATCTCCGGGAATCTGGGATATACTACACACAGTTCTCGCACCACCGAAAGGTAACCGAGAAGGGGCTCCAAGTGAGACATGCCAAGCTGTCGTCGGTCCGAAAATGCCATAGATGCCGCCAAAGTCGTGTAGCTATAATTGCCATAATAACATAATATCTTGGGGCAGCAGCTGCAAGCTGCAACAAAGGTTCCGGCAAAAAAAGGTGTCGAGAGACATACTCTTCTAGCCTCGCCACAGCCCCCCTGCCCCCAGCCAGCCAACCCAAAAAAGGCAACAGAACGCCAACTGACGAGCGGACAGCCCCAGACAATTGTCTCCGTCTCGCTAGCCGGGTCTCTGGCTCGTTTTCTCCTTTTCTCCGAGGCTGTGGAGGTGACATTTTTCTCATGCCCAGCGATGCGAAAAGCTAAATGCAGTTGATGGAGCGCCGTCAGCAAAATAAGCAACAAAATAAAATTCAGGGCATAGCTACATGAATGGAGTACAGTGACTGGAATAGAGCCATAACCCTAGTTGTAGGGCTGTCCAGGGGTTCTATACTAGTTGAGCGAGCAACACCCGTTTTAGTAATTAATTTAAGCTTAAAATCGATTTATTTATTATTTTATTCATTGATAGAACACAGTAAGGGGTACTATACATTGGTTATAATATTCTATTCTATGAGCTCTACGAGTAAGTAATATTGTAGCCAGTAGGCCATTATTTTTTGTATGTTTAAATATTTTAGCTTAGCTTTTTATTTTTATAATATAATACAATACATTATCAGAATATAGGTGGGACTGTAACACATCTTAAAATATTAGCTGTAATATTATTTAAAAAATAGTCTCAAGACATAAGTTCTTCAAAAGTGATATTCAAAATTTACATTTAATATTAAAACTTATAAAGTTTTTATTTCTTTAAATTTGCTTTACCCTGTTTAATCCTATAAAATACATAATATATCCAATAAAGCCTATAAGAAATATAATTATTTTTAATAATTTATAATATAATATTCTGAAACAATTATATCGAAGATCACTGTCCAGTGCTTGCCATTGGCTGAGATGGCTTGACTTTTCCGCATGTTTGGCTGGCTGGTTGACTTGCCTCCCCCCACAATGCCTGCCCCCATACCTGCCACACCCCTCCTCCGCGTCCTGTCGCCGGCCCCCATCCCCAACCCCCTCGCAACGACTGTCTTTTGTGTCCATTTCGGTTGCGGCATTTAGTTGGGAGTCTGTCATGCCTCGCTCACGTTCACTATCTCATTGCAGTCGCCGCCTGGCTCCTTGCCCCCCAGTTCCCGTGCCACCCGGTCTCTGCCATTTCTGCCGTGACATGCCCCTCCGCCATCCCCACCCAGACCCAGTGCCCCCCCGCCAGTCTGTCTGCCTTGTTTGTCAAACAGCAACAGAAAAACAGTTAAATGCCAGTTTACCAGTTAAAATCGGAATCAAAGCGAAAACAATGACACAGTAGCTTTAACAGAGCATTTAGTGAGGGGAGTTGGGCCGGCAGAGAGGCCGTAAACGAGAGAGATGGCTAGACGGGCCGAGAAAGAGACAGCCGGCTGGGGGGCAGACACTAGCCAGGTCGAAAGCAAGCGAAGTTAGCAGTAAGCAGCACCAGCACCAGCAAAGCCAGAAAAAAAAATCGTCTAGACACAGACTAGACTCCATAAAAATAATTATTATCGGTTGCAATTTCTGCTGCTCAGACTGTTGCTGCTGCTGCGTTTCTCCCCCATTCCCGAACCCTTCCCTTTCAGCCAAACCCCCCGTGTCGCCACCTCGTTTACGAAACTCTTTCTCCACCATTCGACGCCTCCAAATGTCCATCCAGACTCAGTGCCTCAGAGCGTTCGTCTAGTTCGTTTCTCGGCCACTGTCCGTTTCATCTGCTGCACATTACACTTGTTTCAGTTACGGAGTTTTACACTGCCAAAAAATACTATTTATGTATATATGGGGTATTTTATCATACATAAATGAGGTTTCCTTACTTAAAGAAAGGGGACTTTTTTATATAGTATATTTTTTAATAGGTAAACTTATAAGATACTTTCTTAAAAAATCTTAATATTATTACATCACCTAATAGTATTTTAATTTATATTATATATTATATTTATGTTATATTTGAAGATCTATTATTTTATATCGTATACATAAAATACAATTTAATAAATTAATAGTTTCCTATTAGTAATTCCTCAGCAAGGCTTAACAAAATATTTAAAAAGCAAACTAGTCACACCAAAACTATCCTAATATCCAGAATCTATCAATACATTTTTGAAAAATGTCTACATTTTTCTAAATCCCGGATTAGAAAACCTATTTCTCAAGTGTTCTGTGGATATCCTTTTTACATTTTAGATTTCTCCCCATTCGAAAGTTTATTCTGTGTTCGCTTAGTTGTTTGTTTGTCAGAGAATCGCCACAGAGTCGACCACTTGGCAGTCCTTCTGTTTCCCCATATTTTTTTATATTTTTTATGGAGTTGCTGGTCTCCAGACTCCGGAGTCCCGACTCCAGACCAGAATCCAGAATCAGCATCATTATCACCATTCGGATGACGATGCCAGGAGGATGCAATGGGAAACGGAATGAAACGTAGACGGAAACGCGATGCAAACGCAGACGTCCGCTGCAGACGGAATTGAATATTTAACACCAAATCCCCAGAATGTGGCAAATTGCCTTTGATATCCAATATCTTACTGAAAATAGGGAATAAGAGCCCCAGGGATCGAGGAGTAAATCCAGTGTAGGAGTCTATTGGGGATTTTATTAAGTCACTTGTTAGCTTTTGAAAGTGTTCGGGAATAAGTAGTTGGAAAGTTGGTAGAAGAAGGATAACTTTACTGCTTGAACTTAAGTTTTTTAAATCAGATTAAAGTCAGATAATTAATTCAGATTATATTCTCTAATTTTTTGGAACCCTATCTGCCACATTCACCTTCAATGTTGCCAAAACATTCAATGTTGCCCCACTCTGATAAGCAATTTATTTTGCTGATTGCCGACCAAATCAATGCCCGAAAGCTAAACCCAAATTGCAGGTGGTCATGCCACAATGCACCACCCCCACCTCTCCCGCCGCCCAATCAGCCTCTGTGGCGATTTTTATGATGGGTGCCAGACTGTGGAGGGCAGAGTGGGTATTTTTGAATACAATTCAAGACCATAATTACATTTATTGCAATACAAAAGCTCACCCGCCGCCAAAGTAGAAGGGGTGCCAGTGCCGAGGGGTGGTGTATGGTGTGGGGTGAGTGGTGTCTGGGGGGAAGTTTGCCAAACGGAACACGCATTGACAGATGGACGCGTAAGGGAGTGAGGCTGACAGGGGACGGAGGCTTCAATGGGCAGGGTTGAGGGGACAGCATGTCGTCACGCATCGTTGGGCAGACATGCAGTGGACATTGGTCATTCGACAGTGGATATGGGGCAAGGAAATTGCAAAGGCACTGAGAGAATAGGTATGAATGAAAGTAAATGAAAATTAACAAATATTTAAAATTATGTCTCTTACGAAGTATTATTAATTTTAAACATACTTAACATTAACATTATTTAACCCTTATGTCAATGACCGGGTACCCGGGTACCCAAATCGTCACAATTTCTTGATTGCTCGGCCCAGGAGAAGTATTTTGGTCCCATGTCTTAGATCATCTTCATTCAACCATTTCTGCATCATATTAACACATTTTCAACGAGAAAAGATTTTTTTTTTAATTTCAAATTGACATTTTAACAAATAGTGTTCTGAGTCACGACCGGGTACCCGGGTACCCATTTAAAAAGCATTGAGAATGATGAAGAATGATACATTTTTGAATGTTTAATACTTAATTAATAATAAAGTACTGATGATTAACTATTTAAATAACTGATAATTAGTGAAAAACAATAACAAAGCATTCAAAGTCACAAATAATTTATTCAGCAGGACTTTTGTAACATGAATTACATTCAACTAACGTAGTCGCGTGTTGGTCGCAAACAGGCATTTCACATTGCCGGCACGCCTTCCTTGTTTTTCGCCGTCTTTTCAGGTCTTGTTGTAAACAAATGTGGCAACAACCAGCAACTTTTTTCCTTCCTGTTTTATCCAGAGTCGGATGTTCTCTCTGCTTCGTCGGCATGGGCGGCAAAAGCTTTCCGATGATGGACTCAATCGCAAGTTTCGTTGAGTAATGCCTTGTTATTTGCACGTTTTCAGAGCGTTCATGGATACTTGGGAGAGCAAGTTGTTCGCTTAATTGCAAAAAAAACATACGACGGGCGTTAGTCTTTTTTGGCAGCATAGAGTTGTTCTCTTTGTAAATCACAAACGTTGCGAGTGCGCTTATATCGAGAACATTGAAAAACATTGCCAAGGGCCACCTATTCGTCCGTCGGTGTGTGGTGTATCTGCCGGCCATCATGTCCAACGTATCAACTCCAGCTTTGTACCGATTATAGTGCAAAATGATCTCTGGTTTCTTTTGCGCGTTGTCAGCCACGGCCAGGTCCGAGTGCATCGTCGAAAGCAGTATAACTGCTTTATTTTTCTTTGGCACATACGAACAAATCGTCGTATTTTCGTGAAAGCCGAACAGTGTGGATAATTCTGCACGATCCTTTGACGCAGTCATCTCCTTCGGAATGTACGGATTGTTTTTTCGCAGGGTTCCTACGATGGTCAAGTCCCACGTCAATAGGAGCTTAGCGATCGGCAACGTCGTAAAAAAATTGTCCATGCTGATGTTCCTTCCACTTCCATGTTCCTTCCACGTTATACACGTTATATATAGAAGGGCGACCGTACACGTTATTTCTTACCGAATATACTATAGTGAAAATTCCGCGTCAAATTCTGCGCGTCAATTTTAATAGGCCTTTTGTAGCGGCAGGTGTTCAAAATTATTTATATTTTCACAAAATATTTCGTATAAAATACGTAAAACATTCACAATATATTTGTTTTTCATGAACAAATGAAAAACTATTGCAAAATATTTATTTTAACATAGTTAAAGCAATGTATCTACGTGTGGGTACCGGGGTACCCGGTCATTGACTACTGTCGGTAAAAATGGTTATTGACATAAGGGTTAAAGATTTTTAATTTTTATTTAAAAGCTATCTAAATATTCTCCCAGTGTACTTACACGATAATTGCCACAATTTGCTTGTTGCGTGAATGGACAGACGGAAAAGTGCCAGGCAGAAGGAGGAAAGGCTTCGCTGTGGCCAGGAAAGGGTGCAAAAAGGACAACTTCCGTTGGCTGGACACTCCGGCATTACCTCCAATACCCTCGCACACTCTTACACTAATGCATTTATGTAGTATGTGTTTAGGGTTTTGTCTGCTTTTTTATTTTTCTACCTTATGTCCGCCTTGTGTCATATTTGAGGTGAGCATAAAGCCACTCAACGCCGCCATAAATCAACTGCACTCTGATCTAAGGCTGTCACCGTGGAGGGACGCCAGACAGCGCGACTGAGCGACAGATAGCGGCCAAGAACAATAGCAACAAAAGTAACAAACATTAAGCTTTCGAGGGCTTATTGGCCGAATCTCGAGATACCTTACAGGAAATTATAGAACCTATAGGTCTTTTAATAAAGACACAACCTGGACACTACCGGATCTAAGAATTTCGAAATTATTTGGACCATAATCTTTGCCAATCGATTTATTTTAAAACCCTACCTACTCTATTAATTTGTGCTTTTAAGTTGAAAAAGTGTAATATTACCTCTGTAAGAGCAGTGAAACTACAATGACAGAGACAACTTGGCCCATAACTTTCCAGACGACAAACAGACAACATCGCCGTTGTCGTTGATGTGAATGTCGATTGCAATGTCTGCTCTTTTGGGTCCCGGGACCGCTTTTACCTCACCTGTGGCAACCTACGGCTACAGATATAGCTTTGGCTTTAGCTCTCGTTCTCGGCTCTGAGGCTCGGCTTTGGCGAACGATTCTCACACGCAGACGGGGGAAGCAGAGGCCTTTTCCAGGTCGCCGATGTCTTTTTGTGGGAATGCACCTGAGCTTTAGGGTTCGCCTGGTTATTTTTTGTGTTTTTTGTTGAACTCTTCTACCGACTTCGACTTTGACTTGTGTCTAGACTGCAGACTGCAGACGGCAAAAAGGAAACAACAGGAAACGCCAGCAGACAACAGACGGGCAGACCTCTTTGACAGCTCAAACAACTGAAACGAGCCGACAACCTCAATTGCAAAACTGCAACACTGCAACAGAGCAGCAGCAGCACCGGCGGCAACAGCAAAAACAATGGGCCTCCACACACAAGATATTTCGACAAACATTGCAAACCACGCGAACAATTTTCGGCTGTCAATATTATCTGTCAACGCCGGAGCTCGTTACATTTTCGATCGTTTCCCTTTAAGTTTCGGCTGATTTTTGGTTAGTTTGTGTTCTGGCCTTGTCATCTGCGTTGCTTACCGCAGCAATTTATGAAATTTAAGATTCAAATACATGCTTTACCAGCCATATGTGTACAAAAACATAATATTTTTTAGATTTTTAGTCAAAATTTCTAGAGGGTCCCCTTCAAAATGCCAAAAAATGCTTGGGGCCTCTATATGGCATCCAACGACGGCTGTATCTTTGGCAAAATAAATCCAATTCTTGAGCGGAGTACCTTAAACGATTCGTAGATCGATTCTCCACATATCTGCATCAAAATTCGAGAACATAATATTTTTTAGATTTTTCGTCAAAATTTCTGGAGGGTCCCCTTCAAAATCCCAAAATATGCATGCAGCCTCTATATGACAGCCAGCGAAGGATATATCTTTGGCAAAAATAATCCGATTCTAGAGCGGAGTACCTTAAACGATTCGTAGATCGATTCTCAACCATTCTGCATCAAAATCTGAGAACATAATATTTTTTAGATTTTTAGTCAAAATTTCTGAAGGGTCCCCTTCAAAATCCCAAAAAATGCATGGAGCTTCCATATGGGATCTAGTGAAGGCTATATCTTTGGCAAAAATAATCCGATTCTTAAGTGGAATACCTTAAACGATTCGTAGATAGATTCTCCACAAATCTGAATAAAAATCTGGGAACTTAATATTTTTTAGATTTTTAGTCAAAATTTCTGGAGCGTCCCCCTCGAAAATGTAAGAAAGTGCATGGAACCACATTATGGTCATTAAGAAGTTGTTTATTTTATAATTAAATTGTATAAATAATAAGTTGTTTATCTAAATAATTATTTTGTGAATCGTCCTCGCCTTGTTACCTTATACTGTTAAAAAAAATCCAATCGAGCGCAATTATGATTTTCATTAACAGAAAAGTGGAAGAGCCCCCGATCATTTGGACTTGTTTGGCCCAAGCTGGCGTAATTCGTTTCAGTGAATTAAGCTGCTTAATTAGTTTAACTCAAGACGAGACTGGAGCCTGGAAATGAAGAGATTCCCGGCCAGTGATTTGGCAGTTAGTTCGGGACATTGCATTCCTGTCTGTCTGGGGGATCCCCCTGCCCGCTCCCCGCTCCGCGTCCTATCAGTTCACCAGTGGTTTTGGCCAGTGGTTGTAGTATCCGCTGCTGGCAGCCATTTAGTCCGACTTGATGTCGTTGTCGTCGTTGTGTTTAATTATTCAAAACCATGTCATGTCTCTCTGTATAATTTTATGCATTGGCCAATCCAAGCGCCATGATGAAAACGATGATTATGACGATGATGAAGGGGATGATGACGACGACGCCCACACGGTGGGGAAAGAGGTAGACGACGTCAGACAGCTGACACCGAAACTACGGCCACAACTACAACTATCTTTCGACAGCGCCACATGTGGCAAAGGCAGAAACCGCAAGAGCGGCAGACAGAGATGGGTGGAGGCCAGTCGAAAGAGACGGGGCGAAAGACGGCAACAGAGATAGGTAGAGAGAGAGAGAGCCCAGTGCACTGGCAGTGCGCTGGCATACCAGACAGTCTGACGCTGTTGGAGCCCACGAATGGCCTCCCTTTCCCGCCTCCCCATGCCCCCCGCCACCTCTCGATGGCCAGATCTTGCCGTCTGGACGAGTACAACGACAATAACAACAACTATCTACAACAACGACCACGACCACTGTCTGTGGCGGACCGAGACTATCGAAAACTCGAAATTTATTCGTTGGAAAAAGTTGATTTCTGTCGTTTTTTTTTATTTTTGCACACATTTTATTTTGTTGATTTTTGCAGTGATTAGAATCTGAGGGTATATTAAGACATAAGAACTTAGGATATTATTTTAGAAATAAGAATATTAAAACTTAAGATATTAGTTTGGAAATAGGCTTTAAAGATTAAAATTTGAAGTAGATAATAATAGAGAATTTGTAAAAATATCCCAATTGTATATTTTATACTTAATAAATAATACTAATTTTAATAAGAATAAATTTTTTTAAATATATAAGTTCAATAAGATATGTACATATGTGTTTTTTTATTCCAATTCTTACAAGCCCAACCTCTATCCATTAAATAGATAAAAGAGATACATTTTTAAGCCTTAAACTTAAACCATTTTTCAAAATTTATTAAAGATCCCTAAGTATCCTGTTAGTCTGTCATAATTCCAGAATTCTTTAATTTTTCCCTTCATCATCCTGGGGGCTCCCTCCTCCTCTGGCTGTCTGTTGTTTTTACCGTCGGTGTTCGCTTTATTTTCCATTGAATTGCATAAAAAGAACTCCAACAGCAACAACACCGAAAGATGCCCACGAAAATTATGTTAACCAGCCAGCTGTGTTAAAAATCCCACATCATATCCATATCCCTGATATCCACGTATCCACATGTCCCTTCCCCCACAGGCCGCGACAAATTCCATATCGCATAAGGCATAAAAATGTTCAGATATGATGTCTGGCAATGGAAATGTGGCAGGGAGTTGTTTAATATTTGTTCCATTTTTGTTGAACTTTAATAAAAATATTAAAAGGCTTAAAAATTATATTCTAAATTATGTTAAAATTATAAATTATGTGTCTGCAACTTCCCATTTATTTCCCCCAAGAGATGCATATGTGTTTTTTAATGCAATTCTTTAAAAATTTAAATTAAATGGTTAATGCCAGTAATTTGTTATCACTCACCGTATTCCTGCCAGAAGGTCTCACTGCCCACACTTGACTTTAGCTTAAAATTGGATTTGAAATCGCCTTGGGAAATGGAATCCTCCTCCTCCTCATACACCTCCGTGTACACTATAAACTCAAGTCGCGATCTCTTCGTGGTTGCTTTTAGAGTTGTTGGTGAAGTGGATGTTGCTGCTGCTGTTGCAGGAACTGTTGGATGTTGCTGCGGTGTCAAAGGTGACGCAGTGGTCGCCGTTTGGGCTGTATCACGTTTAAAAATACGAGGCAAGGCACGCAGAGTTGTTGCCCCGGGCACATGTGGCAATGTAGTTGATGTTGCAGTTGTTGTTAGTGCTGCTGTTGATGATGCTGCTGCTGCCCGATGCTGCAACAATGTAGCACGTTGATTAATTTGATATGGCAAGAGCATGGACGCGGGCGATGCGGATGCAGACGCGAAGGCGACACCGCCAGTCGAGTGCGACGCGTCGCGACAACGACAACAACAACACCGAGTATAACAACGAACACAACAACGACAACGACACCGACACCGACACCGACAGCGACAACGACAACAACAACGATGACGATAACGATAATGATGACGATGATGACGATTACTATATGAGCAGGAAGGGGGGCAGGGGCAATGGGGGTCTGCCGACGGCGGCGGCGGCGGCGGGGCAGAATGAATATTTGTCTCGGCACTTGGACTTAAGTGGCAATCCGCACTCGATGCTGGTAATTTATTTTGCAAATTTGTGCCAACAGCATAAGGCACCCCTCGCTGCTGGTGCTGCTGATGCTGCCGGGGCTGCTGCCGCCTTTCCTTGGCCAGAATTAAATTTAACTTACGCGTATTATTTGCACTATTTACACTGCACAAAATCGCCGACAGTCGCGCACTCTTCTCCACACCCTCACCCGCACTGGTATTTACACTTTCGCCGTCGCTTCCAATTACATTCGATAACGCAGCTATCGGTATCGTTATCGTTTCTAGATCTCGTTTCCTGTCTTGGCATGTCAAACAGTTATGGCCGCTCTTCCGTTGCTCCCTGACATGGTCGTCATGGAGTCTCTTTCCGAGCGACGCCCATAAGTAGGCAATGGATTCCCGCTGCTGAGGCCGCTGATCCTGCAAGGCACTCCTCCTGAAGGCATGCCTGGAACTCGGCATAGGCACCGCGAGGGCTGCGGCTGGCCGGAGAAGCGTCGTCAACGTGGTCAGTGCAAACAGGAGCAGGCTGATAGCCAGCACTGTGCCACAACACCACAAGCACCACCACCACCACCAATATGTGCAGCGGGCCCCCGCGGCGCCACTGGCTGCATGCGTGGGGGCCACAGCGTCGTCGCCCGCCGGCGATCGGATTGTTTACGCCGTTCTTGAGTCCGAAAGTGCCCCAAAAGCCATGATCCTTTTGTAAAATATTAAAGCTGAAACACTACGAGTTTGAAATCTGAAAGATTTTTGTAGAAATATTGAATATTAATACTAGTACTAGTTAGTAATAGCATGGTAGGATTAATATTAATAGTAAATGTATGAAAATTACCAAATTACCCCTATTCCTAATTGATTTTTCCCAGTGCACTTATGCTGTGTGGTCGCCCACTTGGCTCTTGTTTTTGGCTGGCTGCATTTGCTTTTGTTTTGTACGAGTCTGTCCCTGCTGCAAAGTTTCCACTGTCCCACAATGATTCCTCCCGATCCCCCGACTAAAATATACATATATTGTGACTCATGGGCAGGAGAGAAAGGCAGCGAGACATGGGGACTGCTGGGTATTGGGGGACTGCAGAGGAGACAGTGTCTAAGCATCGCCCTGTGGGCATAAATAACCCCAAAGAACTGCACGAGGAACAACAATAATACATGTAGAAATGGCCGGGCATTGTTGTTGTTGCACGTTGCGTATGCGTAATATTTTGCAGAAATTTATGTTGCACTTCTTTTCGACTTTGTTTTTATTATCATGATGATGATCATTATCATTTGAAGTATCTGAAGAGGATGCTGCTCCTGCCGGCCTTCTAAAATTAAATCATTGCAACAACAGAGTGCGAGGGAGAGGGCACTGTCTTCGTTATGCATTTTACTTCTCAAGCCCCCTGGGTCTGAGGCCCCTTTCTCCAAAACTTTCACCGCCACAACAACACTTCTAAATTTTAAATTGCAAGAAAACTTAGGAAAAATAAAATGAAAACAAGAAAATTAACAGAAGAACAGAGCTAGGTTTATGGAAACAGTTCTCAAGGATCTGGCCTTACAAATATATATTTCGAACTCAATATCCTTTAGAATTATCCTTCCTTCAATATCAGTTCTTAAAAATCTAGGTATCTAAATCTAATCTAGCTTTCTAGATATTGTGGGATAAATGTTTTTCGAGGAAAATATCTCTGTTTTTATTTTACTCAATTTATTATTGAAGTTCAGCCCGAGATTTTTAATATTTCTTATTTAAAAGTCTCTACATTAATGCTAATTAAAGCAGGTTTTTAATTGTACTTTGCTTGATTACTTTTTTGTGTTTTTTTTTCTGGATATTTATGATAATGCAACAACAAAGTTGCACCCCAATGTGTCAGAGACGGATTGATGCCAAAAGAACAAAAAGCCCCAAGATGGATCGCATTGTGGGGACGAATAATACCCATCAACATCACCAGCAGCCCCAATGCTCATCATCTCAGTCTGATTCTGATTCCGATTCTGTTGTTTTCTTATTTTATTTATTTTTTTTGTTGCTTCTTATTGAAATTCCTTTCAAGTGTCTGGGACTGACGATCATCCTCCTCCTGGTACGCTTATATCTTCCTCATGATCGCCTCATAATCATTAACAACCTTTGCTGTTGTGTTTGTGTTTGATCTGCTTTCGTTGCACAGACAGACAGGGACAGAAAGACTGACAGAGACACTCGACTGCAGCTACTGTTTCCCCTTTTTGGATTCCTTTGGCTGTGGCAATTTATTTGATTGCCTCTTCATTTTCTGTCCTTCACTTCGCCTTAGTTCCCGTCCTCCTGCCAGACCTTAAGTCGAAATTTATGTTTGCCATAAAAACACGATCTCCGACTCCGAGTCATAATTAATAAAAACAAAACCAAAAAGAAGTAAGCCAAATCCGAAATGCAAAGCAACCAGCCAGCTAGCCAGCCATCCAGCCAGCCAGCAAATGTGGCCATAAAGTGCTGACAAGTGTTTTTTGCTGTCCAACTTCAGAAAGCCAACAAAAGGCTCGCGTGAGTCAAGATCATTTTGAGACGAAGTTTGTTTAAGCCTCTTTTTCTCGCTGAAGGCCATCGAAAAAAGAAAGGTGTAAATACGACTTCAAAATTACCATACAAAGACAGGTTCCTTCCATTAAAATATCTAAGAAATCCTAACATTAAAGCCTGTAAAACATTATTATTCCCAAATAAAAAAAATCTTTGCAACAAGAATAACAAAAAGAGGGCTCGAACACAGGCATTCATCTAAATTCAAACACATTCCAGTTTATTTTTAAACAAAACGCTAAATTTTTGCATTTATTTTCGTTCCGGCAAAAACAAAAATGAACGCTTTTATTTTGTGATTCCAACATTTTTGGGGTTCAAGGAGGGAAGAGGGAAAGCCCAGGAATTTGCAAGTAATCGACAACCGGCTGTTATCGATAAAGAAAATCGGGGAAAGCGTGCATTGGCATTTGCCAGATAAGAGATATTTCTATATATATTTAAATGTGTTTATGTGGTACATACCAGAAAGTCGAACGCTCGATTTGACATTGAGCAGCGTAAATTTCAGGAATTCCGTCCCAGGAAAAGTTTTCCCCAACGTGGAGTAGGAAGTTGGAGCCCTTTCTTCAGTTCCACGATCGCGACACTGGCACTCACGCACGTTTTTTGAAGACCGCGTGTCACGTGGCGAATATCAGGGAATTTCAAACATGATTATCAAGTATTTGTAAGAGCTCTTCATTTATTTTCCTTTTATTATAATTTGGTTTAAATAATTTCTTTTAAAAACTTGTTTTTCATCAAATTCCTAAAGAAACACGCACGTGAAAAAAATGTAAGACACTTGACGTGAATTCAGAAATAACTGTCGACTGGCTACACGTTTATATGCGTAAATTCCAATTACTATATAGCCAATATAGCTATTCCCGATCCGATCTAGCCGCCAACCTGCGCCGCACTGAACTAAATGCGATTTTTTTCTCAGCTAACACAAAATCGGCCCGTTTGTCTCCAATATTTCACACATTTCGCACACTGAGACCTCAGACCGGCGTCTATATAGACGATATATATCCCTCCACTTGTCTGCTCGGGCAAGGGACATACGTACATAGGGGGGCGGGACACCGACGCGGCGACAGGCGTGCCTTTTATTTTTACCGCTCATTTTGTTGTT
Organism: Drosophila pseudoananassae pseudoananassae; assembly: GCA_018153035.1. Classification (NCBI taxonomy): domain Eukaryota; kingdom Metazoa; phylum Arthropoda; class Insecta; order Diptera; family Drosophilidae; genus Drosophila; species Drosophila pseudoananassae. Next base: position 1,782,822 of record JAECXR010000042.1, on the reverse strand, counting down.
TTTCGCAGGCATGACAAAAAAATAAAAGAACAGACAAAAAGAGTCTAGAAAATAGGAAAATTATTTTTGTACTTAAAAATAAATTGAAAGCATTTACTTCATCTGTTTTTGCAACAACGGCCGCATGAAAATCAAGCATGAAGTGTGCCCCACCTACCGCTGCAGCATGCTCGCTGCAAAAGTCTCCAACTCTCCATTCTCCGGCGAAGGGCCACCATAGTGTCTTCTCCCCGAGGATCGAGACCGACGGCGTCCTCCTCCTGTCCGTCCAAGTGTCTGGCCATGCTCTGGCCAGGAGATAGAGCTCCTACTTGTGGAAATGTGATTGTTGAAGAATAAACCAACATGCAAACTATTTCGAGACCCAACTGAGTCATTCGGACTGAAATGCAGACGATCTCTGCTTCTCCCCCAAGAAAACAACAATGAGTTGGAAATGTTTCACGCCCAGAGCCCAGAACCAAACAAAAGTAACGTCTGCCCAAAAAAACACAAAATAAGGATGAAAATTGCATGAATTAGAAAACAAAAAACGAAATGTGGAACGAGCTGCTGCTCCTGGCGATGATGATGATGATGATGGTGATGGAAACTGTGGAAGGAACAGCAGTCGAAGCAGCTGCCAGGAAAAAATCCACTCAGACGAAAGTCCTTAGACTTTGCATTTCGGCAAATATAATGCACAACGCTGGTGTTGCGGCTCGGAAGACGGAGAAGTGTGGTTGGGAAAATCAGGAAGTTGCCACTGCAAGATGCAGGCACAGGAAACTGCCAGACGATGACGACAACAACGACAATGTTGGCTGACTAAGAACAATGAGGGCCAACAAAAAAAAATAAACCAAGTGAGAAAACTAAGCAAACTTCATGATGAGAGTACAGAGAAATATTAAATAATACTTAAACATAATTTTAAAAAATAACTTTATATTAAAAACTCTATTAATGTTGCATATTTACGAATCGAATTGTTCAAAAACTTTGTAAAGATTACACTTTTTCCCACACTTCCCTCGGCTTTTCTCTTTGTGTATTAACTCTGGCAGGTACTTCCCACCTCCAGCTACAATAATTCATAATTACAATAAAGAACTGCACTTTATGCCACAGCGCAACTGCTGCAAGATGCTGCCAGGAATGCAATCAGCGAAACTAAAACTTAAGGAGCAGAATACCTCGGCTTCCCAGCCTCTCGGATCACTGCACATTTCGAGTGATTTGAAGGTTTTGTTCTCCTCGTTTGGATTTTTATTGTTGAGCCCATCGGAATGCTGGTTATTCATCATATTTCTGGCAATTATAATTGCCTGATTGTTGTCGATGAAAGGAATCTGAAATTTTAACAATATTTCATGGCATTTCCTTTTTTGCTGTCTGCGCAACGGTGCGTATACGTAATGTGAGGCTGATTGAATAAGACGGGGATTATTATTGGAATTTGAATGGGGTATTGTGATTGCAGTTCTTTTCATCGAAATTTTAGATTGGCTGGGCTTGAATAAATTCAAAAGTTTTAGGGTTTTTAGGGGGAATTGATAAAGAAATCAAATTTATTCATTTAACTACCAACTTCACAAGATTGAAAATGCATTTACATAGTTTTAAAACTAAAAGCATGTTCTCTCCTATCCCATGTTGACCCTGACTTTGACCTCAACATTTCCGGATTTTGCCAAACGGTTAATGGCTTCCGGCCAAAGTCAACAAAAGTCTAGAAAAAAAACAAGAAAAATAGACAGGATGAGAACTAGAGAGACAGAGGAACCCCAATGAGAAACCCGTTGATGGTTGTACATCATTAGAGCGATACCCTGGCGCCAGTTGACCAGACACAGATTTCCTTCGTGCCCCTCGCTGTGGCACATTGGCAGCTGCATCTGGTGCAGCCTCCGCTGGAAGTCACGTCATATTGATTGAAATTTAAAATGCAAATCACTTAAAACGTTCAATTTAATCAAATTATTACAACAACAAGCTGGAAAGTGCAATGGAAAAGGCAGTGAGGAAAGGGGGGAGGCGGAGAGGAAGTGATGGGGCGCCGACAACAAGTGGCAACCAGAACAGACCGCAGCAACAACAATAACAAGAAAGGAAAAACAACGACAACTCATTTTCCACATTTTCTGTTTGCGGTCACTCGAGGAGGCGCCGCCGAGTAGCTTTTCAAAAATGGGGGCTGGGTTGGTAGCGGGTTGGGGGCAGGATATGGTGGCCACACGAGAACGTGTCTATTAAAGTGATAGCCCGGTCTGGAGTTGCTCACTTCTGGACATGGGCAAGGACACAGAGGAATGCATAAATAATGCACATAAATTTGTTCATTTATTCATATTGTTTTCATTTGGGTTAAAATCTTACATAAAAATAAAACAATTAATACTTAGACTCAATTTTTTTAAAATAATTTTTTTTAACTAACAAGTTTTTTTTCCAGTGCACGCTTAGAGAGTAAACACATCGCCCTGACATCAACAACAATGTTGGCAACGGTAATGTTGTCCAATCTGCCTCACTACCCATCGGCCACACCCCCTTCCTGGGCGGTTGCTGTTGGCTTAATTAAATTGTGGTTGCAACTTGCGAAGCGAAGCGCGTACACAAAAATCGCAAGCAACAAAAACAACAACAACAATGCTGAGAAGCGAATGCGGTTTCCACTTTATGATCGGTGTTCTAGTTGCGGTCATTGTGGCTCGTTTTTATTAGAACCTTTTTAACCCAATAGAAACTGTATTTCCTATTTAGAAAATAACATCAATCTGGTTAGGCGAATTCTGTGCATTTCCGTTTTTATAACTTTATTTTTAGATCTCAGTCACACCTGAGATCCTTATCTGTCTTTGAAATCCAGTGTTACCATAGCCTCGGTGGCGCAGTTGGCAGCGCGTAAGTCTCATAATCTTAAGGTCGTGAGTTCGAGCCTCACCCGGGGCATGTAACTTTTTTGTTATTTTTTATTCTTAACTAATTAATCTTAGTTTCTTAATTATTTTTCTTTATTCCTCATTTTATTATTAATTCCAAAGAGTAACAAAACGTCGCCTTTGGGAAAATTTCCAACATTTAACCATAATTTCATTTTCGGACCGCAGAAATACCACACAGACAACAACAACAACTGGAGTGGCAAAAACTTGGCTAACATCATTAACAACATTATGACGATGGTCACATTATGCATAAATCTGGCATGCAAATAGCAACAACAACAAGCCATCAGTTGGAACCATTTAAGCTGCTTTACAGAGCCAACAACAGGGGACTGTTAAGGGAAGTGGAGCTAACAGCGAAGTTTGGCATCCATGGGGGAGCACTTTAAGTCCTAAGCTAAATCCTGGCAGCAATAAAATGCAATTTGCAGTGGTAGTGCACATTAAGGACTCTCCGACACCAACAGCAAGTTGGAAAGGACATTTCGGAGAGAACAAGAAAGCTCAACTCAAGTCTCAGCATTTGCCGCCCCAAAAAGTATGCAATGAAAATCGAAGCGGAGCAGCCAACGAAGTGAAATGCTCGTAAATTGTAGTTGGCTGACAAGTTGACTCCCCCAGCCTGGCCAGGATGTGCGGGATGACGTTGCACTCGACTCGGTCCTGCGGCGACGAGTGCAATGAAACTGCAAAACTTCCTTCAGACGAGCCAGGAAGCGCGTCAAGCATATCAAATTGTTTATGTGGGTGAGACAACCTCAACTCGGAGCACCCTGCTCCTGCGAGTCCTTGCCACTTTCTTCCTCTATTTCTCCCCATTCAATGTATCTCTTTTTATTGTGCATTTGTCCTTTGGCATGGCAACGAAGGACAAAATTCAATGAACGTTTTCCTGTCTTCCGATGCATCTTGAAAATTATGAAAAGGATATTGGTATTTTATTTCATAATTATTTAAATGGAGACTTTATAGAATCTATTTTTAAATATGTAAAGCTTCATTTAGGTCTAAATAAGTTAAGGATAATAAACTGGATTTTTATGAACCCCTAGCCAAAGTCAAAGCCACTTGAGTTGGCCAACTCTCTGCCATTTTGACCTTTCCGGCTGGTCATTACCTGCACAGCTGCACTTTCGTTAATATTGTTTTTTGTTGTGGCCCCACGAAGAGGTTTCCTTCGGACCAATTAAGTGCTGGCTTTCCTCCAATGCTTTCTTTTCATTGTTGCCGGGGTCTGGGCCGGTTGGCGAGCATAAAATTCAATCAAGTTTTGTGTTGAGCCAAAAGTTACGATGCCTCAGACAGGGCGCAGTTACCCCTTAAACCTAGACCTGCCCCCTCTATCCCTGCCAGCCAGTCAGACAGACAGGACACGTTTGTCCTTACATTGTCCTCTGGACTGCTGCGGCTGCTGCTCCTGTTGCTGTTGCATCCCATGACTGTCTAGACTTGAGTTGGTTGCCCTCTCCCCGATGCCATGACAACCGCATGCGATTTATGCTGATGCGAGCATTTACCCCATACTCTGCCCTCTCTGCCCCACACCCACTCCAACGCCCAATTAGCACCCCCCGCCCTCGGCCTCGCCCACGCGTTAATATTATTAAATTCAAATTGAGCTTTATCCCACTTCATTCATTAGCGGCTGTAATTTAGCCAGCGCGAGTCCTTGTTTATTAGCACCTCGAATCTGTTGAGGTTTCACACAGGAATTGGAGTTCAATGGAAAAATAGTGGGGGTGCAGAGCCAAAAATGGGAGTTATTATGCTAATTAATGGTTAAAATAAATGCTTAAAATAACGAATAAGCCAGCATAGGAGGTAGGTTTTAACAAGGTAATTTTTTTTATTTTTTTAATAGCAAGTTGAAACTTTGGTTTTAAATATAAAATAAGCTAATATATTAAGGAGATAAATATTTATATTTTTATTTATTTTAATTTCTAAATAAACCCCACTTTCCTGAAAACTCACAAATGTGCGATTGAGGTGCAAATTCCTTTGGGAACATTCGCTTCCTTTCTGTTCTCTGTTGGCTGGCTAATTTGCAAACCAATTAAATGTCAATTTGAGGCATTGTTCCTTAACCTCTTTCCGTCTACACCGCCCCCTTTCCGTCTGTTGACTGCCGCCCCCTTTGGGGCGAAATAACTTTTTTTCGCCACCGCCAAAGTTTCGCCCATTGCCTGTCTAGACGTCTTTGGCAGACTCTCACGACTTCTTCCTTTGACTGCAGCCCGACTTTTCCCTTAGTTTGCATTGCGTAGTTTGCATAACTTTTTCCCATACCCCCTCCCCCGCAACTCCTTCCTTCCATTTCGCTCAACGCCTTTCACCGGCTAAGTGAGTTTTAATGCCGACAGAAGCGCCCCGAGGGGAATTGTTTCGGTTGCGGTGGGAGCGGGTCTGGGTGCTGCAACCGAAATTGGCATACGTTGCGTATGCGTTATGTGTGCATTTATAGTTTTGTATGGTTAGTTTGAATATTTCAACCGGATTCACTCATTATTCATGTCTGTTCGCCACTTTTCCCTGCCAAGCGAAAACTGTCCCTCCAATAGCGGCACGCCCACTCGTCACGCCCCCACAACCGCAGTCAGCCAGTCGGTCGGTTACGGTCGCAGTTCGAAAAAAGTTTGGGGCAGCTATGGGAAAGGGATCCATACTTTCAAAATATTTTTTATTCAAATTGAAAAAATGGGGTATGAGTATAGGGTAGTGTAACGAACTAAAGATGCTCTAAAAATAAATAAAAGAAAATACTATTTGGAGTTGGTATCATTATAATTCTTAGAAGAATGATATTCCCTTTGAACTTAGAACCAAACTGGTAGGGAAAGATATTCTAAAAACCATCATAAACAGTATATTTTATTTCATAAATATTTATTTCATTAGTAAGTCAACTTTTTCAATTAAACGATTAAATATCTCCATAATATCCCAAAGTTCTATGCACTATAATTCCTCCGATGCAGCCATCCAGCGTATCCACGTTTCAAATGCAAAGTTTTAATCACCTTTCTGATCCAAAAAGTGGTCATGACCCATCCCGAGCCAGAGTCAGAGCTGCAGGATACTTTTTTTTCGGCCGAACCACCCACTCCCCGCCCAACGAGCAGCAGCAGACGTCCGTCGGCCCAGCCGGGCAATGAGTTTTTGAGCTAAAAGTTGAATTGTGCATCGACATTCCCCCGCAGTCCACAGCCCACAGTCCGCCTCCGCCACCGCTGCCTGCCACACGCCGCCCGGCTCCCAGAACGGCGCTGTGTGCGTGTGTTCTCGACTGTCTGTGTGGTATGCACTTGTCTAGACATTGGCTAGACAGTGTAAAACCAAAAAATAACAGCAACAACAATTACAGTAAATGCCGGCGACACAAAACGAAACGAAATGTTGCACAATTCACGTAGCCCTCTCCTCGCCGTCGCCGAAAAAAAGGAAGAAACAAAAAAAATATCCCCGAGCATGATCCGTGATGGGGAGCAGGAGGAGACTTCGATGTCGTCGATGCCGACGGCAGAGACAAATTTTTGGCAATACATTCGACAAATTTTTCGCAACGGGCCTCCAAGCATTCACTCCGCCATTGTTTTCTACTTTGATTTTATTTGGTAACTATGTGGAAACTACTAGGTAAACCTAAGCGAAGTGGTCCTCCCCCATTCATCCTCCGGGTTGTCGTCTACGCGGCGGCGAACTTCTTTCGCTGGAACGGCGGCGGCAGCGTGGCGAGCAGATTGTTTGTCGAAATGCTGACGTTGACAAGTTCGTTAGGACCCAGCCGGGACACGTGCACCAGGTGCTGCAAAGGGCGAAATAAAGAGACGGAATCGTTGCAGGTTATTGACGAAATGGCCAGAATAAATTCAGTTAGGGGCAAGTGGGAGGACTAGTAGGATTTCAGGATTTATTAATACATTTAGAGACCTCACCTGTCTGGGCAACTGAGTCTTGATAGCCAATCCCTTCCCACTGTCTGATAGCGAAGTACGCTTCTGAATCGTCAACTTCTTGGACTTTGTGTCCACCACATAGTCCCCTTGATCCAGAGACTGAGTCCTCTCCAGCACATACAAGCTCGTTTCCGTGTGCACGAGGAATATGTTGGGGTTCTTCGGATCCAGGCTGATGCCGTTGATGCAGTAGTGCCGTGTGTCTGGGATCAGGTACTCTTCCGTCTCGCACGTGAACATCTTCTTGACTAAGTCGTACTCCACCACCCGGCCATCGGCGTAGGCCACCACAACCCATGCGTGATCCTGATGAATGGACAGAGCAGTGGTTCCCGCACGATATCGCGGCAGATTCAACAGGTGCTCGTACTGCTTGCCTTGAAGCTTCCAAACGGCAATCAGCTTAGAGGATGTGGCTGCCACAACGTACTCCCCGCTGTGGGAAACCACCAGGTGGCTGATCGCAGATGTGCAGTGGCTACTCAGGTCGATGCTGTTTTGGAAGACAACGCTGTTTTCCTTCAAGTTAAACCAGCTAAGGTGATTGTTTTGGGGGTTTAGGAGAGCCAGCTTATCCCGTTTGGTGAAGATGATGTGACTGGAGGGTCCAAGTTCCTCGGGAAGATCGTCCACCAGACGCTCCACTGCGAGGGGATCTCGTGACACGCGCGTTATCCTGAGCTCTGATAGTGTGGAGTAACAGATCCAATTGGCATCGGGGGAAAGGGCGGCGGCCTGTATGAAGCTGTTCTCCTTGACATTCAGCTCGAGGAGCTTCTGGGGTGGCTGTTCCAAAAGGAGCTCCTCCGAGTGCCCCACTGGATGATTCCAGGCCTTCTTTTTCTCCTCGTCGGGGGCAGCCACTGATCCCAACTGCCAGAGATGCAGGCTGTTCGGATACCTCAGGAGTAGGAGCTTCTGACTCGCAGCTACTGATGCCACTGATCCTTTTAGGAAGGGAGCATGCTGTGAGAGCTGCGCCTGCATCCTTTCGCTGGATGTGATGGTCAAAATGCCGTCTAAGCCTCCAGAAAAAATCTGGCCATCAACCAGTGCCAGGGATTTGACGTAGTGCTTGTGGGCGTCGCGCTGGACGAACTTAATCCAACGCTCGCAGGTGGACTCCTCCCGCTTGATCTGGGTTTTGCTGAAGACTCGAATCAGGGGCGGCTCCATTCCACTGCAAACCAGGCGATCCTCCTTTTCGTTCACAGCGAGGGCAAATACGTTCTTGTCCAAGACTCGGGTGGAATTTATTTGTGTGGCGTTCTTTCCATTCCAAACTGTCACAAATCCCTCCGAGTCTCCAGCTATAATTGTGTTATCGGATAGAACCTGAAGTGACCACACTATCACATCCTTTGCTGAAAGCGTCATGGTGTGTAGAGTGGTTCCTTTGAGGACATTCCAAATCCGAACGAATCCTTCTGTGCCAGATACCAGTTTTTTTCCTGTTTTATCGAACTTTAGGCAGAGCACGCGGCCCTTCTGCTGGTTGAAGAGCGATTTGTAGGTGACCTCATCGTTTTCAATGCTCAGGATGTTTATGTGGCCCTCCTCCGATCCCACTGCCAGCTCTGTTTCTGAGGGATTGATGTCAACGCACCAGAGGGCATTGCCGGTAGGGGAATGCTCAATACGTGGCTTGAGGGTTTTAAGATCCCATTCGATAAGATGGCCCGAGAGATCCACGGAAAACAGACGACTTCCAGCCCAGACTAAAGACTCCACCGAAGAATCTTCTGGCAGGTGAATAACAGAGTCCAGGTAGGGTGCATGCTCCAGATTCCAAAGCTCTATGCTGGGTGATTCTCTGGAAAATGAGTGCTCATTAGTAAGTGTTATTTTTGCTTTAGTTTTGTGACATATTTTACCGACTCAGGGCGAGACACTTGCTCTTTTTGCTGTAAGCCAAGCCAACAATTGCACGGGGTTTGATAGTATAGAAGCGCACATTGTGCAACTGGTTCTTTCCTTCAGCTTTTGTTTCCTTCTTGGCTGTATTTGTCATCTTGGTTTTTAGTAAATTCACAATTTAAATGAGGAAAACCAACTAAAACAAAGCCCTCAACAGTTGCACGTGTGTGGTTCAGTGCTGCCAGACCATTTTAGTGCGGTTGTAAACAAACGACTAGGGTTGCCAAACAATAATCATGAATTATTCAAAAATAAACAAATCAACATCATTAAAATTGTTTAGCAACATTAAATAAATAATTTAATTGTTAGTTTAATTAATTTCAAGATGTTTATACTGCTTATTTACGCAATAACATATGTTCAACCGATTCTTATCAAAGTTGTCGTTTCCAATCGAGATAATCTGGTCACACCAAAACAGAGGTGGTGGTTTTTCACAAATGTTTTCATTTTAAATTAATTAAATTAGTTAAAATAGACAGAAAGGAGCCTGAAACTATATAGTTCTTAGTACAAAGATAAGAAGAAAATATGTCACCAAAGTCCCAGTGGGCTTGGATTCTCCTGAGTGGTAAATAAACAACCCAGAAGATGGGTAAACAGTCATGCATATATACACACTCATTTAATATTTTGCGAAAACTTTAGCGCTCCTGCTGGCTTTGGGGTCGGCGGCGGTGTCCTCGCGGGTTCTGGAACTGAGCGATCGCTTCATCGATGTGAGACATGAGGGCCAGTGGCTGGTGATGTTCTATGCGCCATGGTGCGGCTACTGCAAGAAGACGGAGCCCATCTTCGCCTTGGTGGCCCAGGCGCTTCATGCGACGAATGTACGAGTGGGCCGCCTGGATTGCACCAAGTATCCAGCCGCTGCCAAGGAGTTTAAGGTTCACATACAATTCGCCGCATGTAGGCTTGGTCTTTACAAGAAAGTATCTCTATTTCAGGTTCGAGGATATCCCACTATTATGTTCATCAAGGGAAACATGGAGTTCACCTACAACGGAGACCGTGGCCGCGATGAACTGGTGGACTATGCCTTAAGAATGTCTGGTCCCCCAGTCCAATTAGTCACGCGAACTGAGAGCGTGGATATGCTGAAAGGATCCCACACGATCTTCTTTATGTTTGTTGGCCAGCAAGAGGGTGTGGTGTGGGATACGTACTATGCGGCAGCGGAGGGATACCAAGAGCACGGCTTCTTCTACGCCACTGGCGAAGATATTGCCGCCCAGCACTTTGACTTTGAGAAACTGCCGGCAGTCATTGTTTACAAAGAGGAGCAGCACCACTTCTATCCCCACGGGCATCTGGCTCACGAAATGGATCCCAATGAAGTGAACGAGACCATCTTCCAGTGGGTGAATGTGGAGAGGTTCACCTTGTTCCCGAAGGTCACTCGATTCAACATCCACCAGTTGCTGAAGACAAACAAGTACTTGGTCCTGGCGGTTGTGCAGGAGGATAAGCTCAACCAAATAGCCACTCATGAGCTGGAGTTCCGGGACATGGTCGAGGGAGTGATACGAAAACATCGTCCTCGGTATCACGACAAATTCCAATTCGGATGGGTAAGTGGAAGCTACACTCTTGTGGATTTCTGTTTCAAGGTGGAATTCTTTTTAGATTGGAGAGCCTTCCATAGCCCATTCAATCATTCTTGACCAACTGCCCACGCCCCATCTGATTGCCATAAATTCGAGCACCCAGCACCACTTCATACCGGATGACGATCCATTGCAGATGACCCCACAGGCCCTGCACCTGTTCCTTGAGTCCATTGCCAACGAGAGCGCCGTCGCCTACGGAGGAGATACGTACTTTGTGCGCTTGAACAGGGCTTTGTTTGAGGTGCGAAGATCCCTGAGGGATATGTGGCAGGGTAATCCTGTACTGACCACCGTCATCTTTGGCCTGCCCCTGGGATTCCTTTCGTTGATTATGTACTCCATATTCTGTGGCGATTGCTTGGTTACGGAGGAAGACCCGGAAGAGGACCACGAGAAAAAGGAATAAGCGGAAAGGTGTTCACCAGACGATCTCGATTTTCTAAAGCTAGTAAACCAAACTAAGAGTAGAGAGTATATCCAAACGGAATAGAAGAGACCATGCAATAAGTCACCATTCCCATCCCCTAGAGAAACTTTTCTACCGCCTATATGTAAGCCAAATCTAGTCCTATGTCAAATCATCTCACGTACGCTGGAGAACTTCCAAACCGCTTTAGCATCCAGCAATTGACAAAAATCGAATCCATTCACATGCGAGCGTTGGTTCTTTTTTTTTTTTTGTTTTTAAGTTATTAAAAATAAAGATGATTTAGCAAAAACTAAAATTAAAAGGAGTAGCTGAGTGCGATTCTGGCCGGATCAGCAGCCGTAGTCTTCATCGTCGTCGCTATCAATGGCTGCTCGGCGTCGATCGTACTTGACGGTGGACTTGCTCTGAGGCATCTGGGCGTTGACGCTCTCCAGGATGCTCACAAACTGGGCGTCGTCGAGTTTACCGCGGACCTGACCCATCTGGGCCATCCGAATGACCATGTTCTCGAACATTTGTGCCTTTTCGGGCTTGCTCACCTTGAGTGTGTTCACTGTAATGAAAAATAATCATTGTAAATCCGAGTTTTTTAACCTTTATCACAAAAGGAAAGAGGGAATAATTCTATTTTTATACTTACGTCGCGCCCTAGCCTGCTGGTCAAGAACCTGGGACAGAATCGAGTGCTTCATCTCCTCCTGGGCGCGCATCTGCTCCTGTTGGGCTTGTTGTTTTTCTGCATCATTGCCACCGCCGCCGCCCTAAAATCGAAGGCCCATTAGAAAAGGATATTTGAAGGATAATGATTTGTAGGAACAGGTGTTCCAGAAGTGTATGACTAAGCCGGTTGTCTAATTATATTCTTCACTTACAAATTGCGACTGCAACTGTGACATGCGCTGAGCGCGTAAGGCATCTAAATCACCGTCCGACATTCTATAATATTAATTTAGTACAACTATTGGCAGTTTAAGCTATGCAATTCTGCAGTTTCTCGTCCAAAAAATAAAATCACGCAGTTTTTCTGCAAGCGTTTACTAACACTGGCCCAGTGATGTAGTTTTGTTATGGTATTTTTCTTAGCCGTTTTTAAAATAAATTTATCAAACTAAATTTAAATTCATAACAAATTAAATTTTTTTTATTCTAATAATGAAAATGAAATGAAAAATAATAATGATTTGATTATCCAATTTTTAATATATTAGCAGAATAAATCTAGTAGGGTTACAAATACTTTCCCGTTTCACATTTTAAAGTTTTCCAACACACAAAAAAATACATTTTCAACCACTAGATCGCAATTATATGCTTGGCCATTATTTTCTAGAAAAAACAAGTAAATACGCGAAAAGAGACCTTTTTTGATAGTTTAAAACATGTCGGCGCCATTGGAAAACCTAGAGACGCAGCTGGAGATGTTCATCGAGAATGTGCGGCAAATACGCATCATTGTTAGCGATTTCCAGCCACAGGGTCAAAACGTTCTCAATCAAAAAATGTAAACATCCATTATTTGTGTAAAATATTATAGTTTTTAAACCTCTAACGCAATCCACATTGCATTTGCAGTAACAGCTTGGTAACTGGACTCCAGGAGATCGACAAACTTCGCTCGCAGGTGCAGGACGTGTATGTGCCCTTCGAGGTGTTCTTCGATTACATTGACCAGGACAAAAATCCTCAGCTGTACACCAAGGATTGTGTGGAAAAGGCCCTGGCCAAGAACGAGGAAGTCAAGGGCAAGATTGAGAGCCTCAAAAAGTTTAAGACTAATCTTCTTTTGGAGTTGTACAAAACCTTTCCCAACGAAATGAACAGCTACAGAGCGTATCGAAAGGATTCAATGTGAAGAGGGACCACCTACCCGAATCCTAGTTTCTAAGCGCTACACAAATAAATCTAAATTATAATAAATGAAAACTTTATATCGTCTAATATAGCCTCTGACCTATATTTGTATATTAATGGTCTATTGGTCTTAAATGTATACTTTTCTAGTGGTTTCTGCGCTTTTCCTGATTCCTAACTTCATCTTGTCAATGTTGATTCTTTTGAACTGTGATTTATTTTAATTGGATTCGAACCAGGAAGCTTGCAACTTTCTGAAATAATCTTTAAGTATCATGCAGACATTAAATTAATCTTAAGAGTCATTGAATATGATTTTCTTCAAGCATTTCAAAGATTACCTCCCAAATTACAGATTTGAAGATTACAGACGAAGTTGTAGATTAAATCTTAGGGCATTAAGCCATGAAAAATTTACATAGAACCTTTTAATTAATTTAAAAAAAAAAAATACACTCAAAAAGCTTAAACTTGGCGGCGGGGGCATTTGGTGATGCCACCTTGTTGTAAAAGCCGTGCCACCTATTTCAAGGCTCTTCATCAGATGGTTGGTCAGCTGTTATCGGATATGTAATTTTTAGCTAGTAGATAATAATTGTTTTATTTCGTTTACAAAATGAGAAGTATAAGTCAGGTATTTCGGATTGCCGGAAGGTCAAAAAACTATGTGTCACCTGCTCGAAATGTTTTGGAGCAATTTGAACGATTCAGACTTCCCCAAGTGCAAAGTTTTGCAACCAAATCCTTGCCGGCATGTTGGAATTGTCAAAAAAAGTCGGAATTAAAGCATAATATGATCTGTCCAGACTGTGGGCACTTGCAGGATGTAGATGCGACCATAGTAAGACTAATTTAAATACCTTTATCGGCATACTTTAATGTTTACTTTGTAGAACTACTTTGATTTGCTGAGCTTTCCCACAAAGTTTCCGCTGGAGCCCCAAAAGTTAACGCAGAGTTTCCGTCAGTTGCAGACTCTGGTGCATCCTGATAAATTTAGCAACAAGTGAGTGAATATGCAAAAAAGGAGCATAATTTTGATAGTCTGGTTTTAGGACATCTCGGGAGCAAACCAACTCAGCCGATTGGAGCTCACTGATCAACAAGGCCTATAAGACCCTGGCGACGCCACTTAATCGAGGACAGTATCTGCTTCAGTTGGAAGGTGATCAAATGCCACAAGACAACAGTGCTCTTAATAAGGAATTTCTTATGGCCATAATGGAAAAGAATGAGGAGGTGGAGGAGGCTGAAGATCACCAGGCCTTGGAGGCTTTGAATGCAGAACTTATAAAGGAGCTGGACGAACTGACCCAAAAACTGACCTCCTTCTTTGAAGCTAAAGACCTCCAAGGTGTTAAGGAAACTCTTGTGGAGATGAAGTACCTGCTGAGCATTCAGAGCAGCATTAAACAGAAGCAGCAAAGTTTGCTGGGCAGCTGAAATTGGAAATATCGATCTGGCAATCGAATCGCACACAATCACACCTACCTGTTGCTATCAGCTGTTAGGCAAACAATAACAAAGAGCGCTTGTTTTATAATGTGAATAAAATGCTATAGCTCTATAAGAGTTATAGTGGTTTCGCGGTCGGTAAACTATCAATGAAACTGGTTTTCTTTCCATTTTCAATGGAATCTCGAAGCGTTTTTCCCCTTTTCGAGGAGCAACACCCTGTTACACGGTCCACAGTTTGGGAATAACTTAATCAATTAATCGCCGTGCTATCTGTTGAACTCAGCTCATCAGGGGGACACCCGCGGGAGCACTTAGGAGCGCGCACACCAACGTCACCTCATCGATTTCAGCCTACTCATGCCCACAAACACAGCCATAGAAACTGTATCTGAGGGACGAGGTGGAGGAAAAATCGGCGCAAATTCTATAAATTTAAGGCGCCAGTTGCTGCAGTTGCTAGTTCTATACCAAGGGTAGCGGATAGTGGACTCGCAGTAGAGTTCTCGTGCCAAATAAAGTGTTTTGGGTTAAAAGGTGTTCATTAAAAGGCATGCCTACCCAATCCTTAGACTTCGTTTATGCTAGTAAACTAATACCAACTTTGGAATAATCAATACTTCTTCGGTAAGAAAACAATCCTGAGTACAAACAGGTGAAGCTTATATCTTAGGAAATTGAATTCAATAAGTTATGTAAATAAATATAATTCCTTGTTTTATTTTTAGCTTTCTTTACAAGTGCCAAGTTCGAACCTCAACCAAAATGAACAAACTCTTAACAATCTTCCCACTCCTTATGGGAACGCTGATGCTTTCTTCGGCGGAAATATCCACACCCATCATAGGAATCCTGACCCAGGAGGTTTACACTGATGGCCTGATCTCGCGCCACTTCGAGAACAAGACTAGTTATATCGCCGCTTCGTATGTGAAGTATCTAGAAGGAGCTGGGGCCCAAGTGGTGCCAATTTGGTGAGTGGACAGACAGATACAGATATCTGACCAAGGCACAAAATCAAGATAAGAACAAGTATTCATACACGTGTATATATAGATCGTAAATTCATAAAATAAACATGTTTTTGTTGCCGAAATCGCATATCCCGATAAGATTGCCGCAAAGCCAATTAATAAACAATTTTCATTCTTTCCCGCCAGGATTGGTCGCAATCGCAGCTACTACGAAGATCTCATGCAGAAGATAAATGGGTGAGGGTCTAAAAATAAACGAAGAAAAGCCCAGTATTAAGATTTATTGAAATTCTTTCAGGGTTTTGTTGCCTGGCGGTGCTACTTGGTTTAATCAGAGCAACGGGTATGCCGATGCCGGCGAGCATCTCATCCAGTTGGCAATAGAATTGAACGATCGCGGAACCTTTATGCCGGTTTGGGGCACTTGCTTGGGAATGGAATTGTTGGTATACAAGCTGGCAAAAGGATCAGAGCATCGCATCGACTGCAAAGGAAAGGGAATTGCACTCCCCATGGAGTTTAAAGACGGTAAGAAAAAACTTTCTTGTACTTTACTAACTTATTAATACCTTAATCTCTCCTAAGACTACGCCAAAAGTCGACTTTTTGCCACCATTAGTGACGATATTGTAAGCCTCATGGTCAAGGAAAACGTCACCTACCATTGGCATCAGTTCTGCTATACCGAAGAGGACTTTGCACAGGATCACCTTAACGAAACATGGCGAGTTATATCCGTCAATCGTGACCTAGACGGAGTCGAGTTTATTTCCACGATGGAGCACTTGAAGTACCCCTTTTATGGCGTCCAGTTTCACCCAGAGAAACCACTTTACGAGTTCACCAAGACGAGTATTCCTCATACATCTGCTGCCGTGCTGAGTGGCCAGTTCTTTGCCGATTTCCTTGTAAACGAGGCGAGGAAAAGCCCAAATAGCTTCTCAAACTCTACGGAACAGGCCAGGTCGCTAATTTACAACTATAACCCGGAGTATACATCGATTCTGGGATCTGCCTATGTGCAGCAATATTTGTTTACCAATAAGGAAATGGGAATTGAAGTTCCCGAAATACCGGATGAGGGTGGAGATGGAGAGGGAGAGGGGGGCTCCAATTACTATCCTCCCTACTATGACCACAATGCTGGTGGAGGTGCCTATGGTATAGTACCGGTTAGTGGTTTACTTCTCACTATGCTGTTTGTAGCAATGAACTGATTTATTCGGTTGACTCTTATATTTGCTGTTCTTGCCTGGAAAGAATGTGTTCGCCCTTCGGCACTCGATACTACATGAGGAACTAACACTTGTGATTTACTCGATATTATACCGTTGTCAAAATGCTATTATTTAAAATGTGTCATATATGTATAAAATAGAAACATATTTATCATCATTTGGGGTTTAAAAGATAATAAACACGATTCAATTGATATTACGAGCTGAATTATGATAAGATAAATTTATTTATGTGCTTTGGCCAATAAGATTTGAGCACAAGTTTTTATTGGGTGAAATTTAACTTCATTCTATAATATTTGCAAATTGCAAAACTGTCTCTACGATTTCTCTATACATAGTTCCTTCTTATATTTTAAGTTAATGGATCTGGGAACCGGAACTTCTGAAGATATATTTTGGGACTAAGCTTTTCTATAAGATCTTTTATTTTTTCGTTCCTCTTAAGTAAATATGTATATATAGAAAAAATAGAAGAATATTTTCATTACTATCACCATTTATATGAAAAGTAAAACTTTAACGCTTATAAGGAGTAAACACATTTCGAAATTCCCGAAAGTATGCAGTTTTGTTTCGTGTTTATGGTTTTTAGAAGCCTAATAGCCAGCAACTTGTTCGAGACATTTTCTAATTAAATAGAACCAATTTCAAAACATTTAAATAAATGAATACCTATATATATGCTTTTCTAAAATTGTCTAAAACGAAAATATTGAATTAAAGTAAATAGTAGTTCTACATATTTTCAAAATTTTCAAAATGTTAATTTAAAGCACCGCCGAAGATTGAATTGGAGTATAAGTGAATTTCGAAGTAGCGTATATTGCTATGTCGATTTTCTATTTTACGTAAACCGATAGAGTTTTCTAACTCAAGGATGTCAATTTACCTGATTGTTCCATTTTGTGGAGTGACAGCAGTTGCATTTTTTTTTATCGGAGCCGTTGCCCAGCAGCACATAACGTACAAGAGGGTTAAGAACGTTACCCACCAGGATCCGTATGTTTATCGAAGCCGTCACAAGTTGTACAGTGCGGTAAGTCAGAGTCCTTTCAAGGTGTCCCGATAGATAATACTTTGCCAGAGTTATAGCTGAGATTCCTGGGGGTGGAAGCTGAACCCCCTCAAGCAACTCCGATAGCCCCGGGAAAGAGATTTTCGAGGAAGCTGGTTACTGCCGCAGATGAGGAAGGATGTAGTGTTGTTGATAAAGCCATGTTCTGGGGACGTTCACGGCTTTCAAAGGTGGTATGTTGAAAGTAAAAACGCTGCAAAGCGAGGAATCTAACCTTAATGATTGAAGACTTTTTTATGGCCTTTTCCCTTGATAAGCGAGTCTCAACCGAAACCGACCGAAATCGAGATGAAATCGAAAACGTGAACGAAATCATGAAGTACGGATTTCCGGGAATGGATGACATTCATATCTATAAGAACTTTGTCGTTTCTTACGATCGTCGAAACCGAATCGCCCACTGGGTGTGCGAGCGTCTCGGCGTGGAGTGCCTATCGGAGAGGGATCCCAAGACCCTTGTTAAGCCCAGTGAGTACATAACGGATTACACCATACCGGCCATGTTTTCCCCTACGATGAGAGACTTTCGAAACAGTGACTGGGTTGGAGGTCACATGGCTTCGCCGCAAAACTACAAGTGCGACTATGAAAGGTTCCATGAAACCTACAAGTTCCCGAACATTGTGCCCATCCATCGGGGTCTTAAGACCAACATTTGGCAGAAACTGGAGCATTATGTGAGGCTACTGACCCTGCGGTCGGATGCCGTCTACGTGTACAGCGGTCCCATGTTTATGCCCCAGCGGATAACCTTCCGAAATTGGGCCATTCGACATCATGTCATGGGCATGAACACGGTCGCCGTGCCCACCCACTTCTTCAAGGTAATCATTAGCGAGCAGAAGGGGAACTTTGATCTGCCCTTCATGGAGGGATATGTGGTGCCCAATGCTGACATCGACAAGAATATGGATCTTCGAGCCTTTCTCTCGGAGATTCGGGACATCGAGCACTTTGCTGGACTCAAGTTCTACGACGGCAGGGTCCGCAACGAACTCGGAATGAGTATTGTGGACAATCCCAACATGGACTATGAACTGAATATTGAATAAAACCTGATTTTCTGGATAAATTGAGAACCAACTCTTTCCTTAGTTTAATAAAAATATTAAAGACGAATTTTCGGCATTTTCCTAGACCAGACATTCATTTTCCGGCCAAAAATAACTGCCGGGAAAAAATGTTACTCAATAGAAGCACGTGTGCCTGCTTTAAGGACAATTAGTAAGTCAGCTCTGGCTAGACACTATAGTCTAGCCTGATTAGCATTCGATAGTGGTTTGAAGAAAAGACACATTCGCAACAATAGAGGGGGAAGCATTCAACAAAACCCGATCCAGACAGGGCGGAAAACCACAGCGACCCAGACAGAGAGATACCAGGACACAACAATGAGAATGGAAGCCCCTCGCAATAATGGGAATCTGAAAAAAATAACAGGTGCCATAACAAGCAACTCCACCCGCCACCGGGCAACAATAAATTGCTGAACTTTAACCCCAGTATGGAAAAAAGGAATACAAACAAATAACTGAGCCAGTGTCCGTCTAATGGAATTCGCTGAGGAATTTACAAATACCCATAAGCCAGGCAGGAAAAAATTCCGCTCTGTCATGCGCTAATTATGAGCATCCAACCTTTTGACGAGCCCCCCGAGTGAAAGGCTAAAAACACTGTGGCTGTAGAAGATGAAAAGGACATGCCCAAAAAGCTAAAAAAAGGGGAAGGAAATAAAGAAAATTCAAATTATCAGACATGAAAAGGAAAAAGATCCCCTGTAGTTGACTAAAATAAAAATAAAGAATGTATTTTGCATTAATATATAAAATTATCAAAATATTTTTACTTCTTAACTATATCATTATTTTTATATGTGTCTCCTATAAGAATCGTTTAGTCCTAAAACCCAAATGATGTATCTCTTTCCATAAATATGTATTCCAAACTCACATACCCCTTGCCAAAGGAAGACCCATAAAACCGAACAAAAATATTCCATTTGCACGAGGGAGAACAGCAGTCAACGGAAAATAGCTTTCCACCATGGAAAATTCTTGAAAAAAAGGAGAAATGAGGAGACAAGCTCCAAATTTGAACGGAAAAGTACGACGAAAATTTGCATAAGACAAATGTGGAAAAGTACTCTCAACTACTCTAGTATCGGGACAAAAAAATAAAAAGAAAATGTTCAAGAGCTACCAAGCCAAAACATTTCAAGGCTGAGAATGATTTCAGGAAGGGGAATCAACAAGTTTCAAGTGGAATGATAAGATTAAAATTAATCATTTAGGATTTGTACTGCTTGACATAGAAATTTGTAATACAATATTAAAAGCTTTTCCCTCGAAATCAAAAAGCCAATGAGTTGGGATATAATTATTATTTGTTTATTATATTTGTATATAACATAAAAAGTACACTTTCACACAATTTAATCACAGAAATCCTTTCCTATTTGGCCAAGTCTTTTCGGATAGTCCACGACCTTTTCGAACAAGTAGCACTGCATCCAGCTGGTGTCCTTCAAGTGGCCACAGAACACAGGCTGCCAGTTCCAAATGAGATGCCTGGCCTTTTCCAGCCCGCTGGCAAATCGGTTTCTGTTCCGGCGACAGGCCTTTACAAACTGAGTGCCCAGAACCTGGGCCAGCTCAATGGCCAACTGGGAATGTCCTGATCGGCAGAGGTCCTCGGAGGCAAACAGCTGTTCGAAGGCAGCCCGCTCTGGATGAAACTGGCAGCCAAAGATGGGAAATCGTCGGTGCTCCAGGACGGTGATAAATTCCAGCCCGGTTGGATCTTTTTGGGTCGCCAGTGGGTGCCAGTTGTTCGTCAAATTGCAGGATTCCATGCTCTCCTTGGTGATGCAGTAGTGATGGTGGTGGCAGGAACAGGGCTCCTTTCCCATTTTTTCCGCCATGTTATCCGGAAGCTTTCCAAATAGCTGTGAGTTCCTGTAATCCTTTGTCAAGTGCACTGGCATCGCCGTTTGCATATTTGCACAGTCGGTGCGCACCTTTTGCATCTGGCAGGCGTGGATTAGGATGAGCTGGAAGCCCAGACAGGTGCCCCAGAGGGGGAAGTAGCCGCCGGCGTCGTTCTGCCTCCTTGCCAGCTGATTTCGCTCTGAGACCAGTTGGTATATGATTTCTGCACTGGCCACACAATCGTTGGTGAGATTCGGATATTTCTTCATGTCAGCAGCGTCAATGAAGACGGCTCCTCCTGGGAAAAGGATGCCATTCAGCTGGTTCACTATCTTCTCGTAATAGGCACGACTTCGCCCTATCCTGTAATCGAATTGTTAGGGTTAATCAATTTAAATATTTTAAAAGATATGGTTAGTTTGTGACGCTCGTCTAATAGTCTTTAGAGAAGTGACGAAAAAAATAAACTTATATCTAAGAATATCTATATATAAGACTTATATCTATGTTTTCAAAAGCAAGGCCATGAAATAAATTTAACGTAAACTAAAAGAAAAATGAAATCGAAAGCAAAAGCGTACATATATGTACATACATATGTACATATTTAATAGCATGAGACTCTACTTTCCCACCCCATCGAATTCTGAAAGAAATTTTTGGCGCTCTGCCCGAAGTGCAGCCGAGGGGGTAATTATTTCTCTTGCTTTCCGCGTTGAAACATTTATTTGTTTCTTATTTGTTTATGCAATTTGATTATCCCTCCCAACCCCTTAATCGCACTCCCCAGAAAGCACTGATGATGCCCCCGCAATGTGGTCATGTCTATGCCACTTTTCTTTGTTTTCAAACAGAGGTACCACCTATATTCTATTAAAGACGTGACTATACTTTTAATGAAAAAATATGATTTAAGTAGGCGTGAGAATAAATGTAATTCAGTGAAAAAAAGAAGAGTTATTAAATTCAATATAAAATAATTTTATATTTGCTCTTCTTTTTGAAACTTACCAAACAGGCACTATGTGAGCGCCCGATGCCTCCAAATATTTGACGTACGACGCAGCTATATAGCTGTGATAGTTCTTTCCAAAATGCTCTTGCAATTTGGTGGCAATATCAATGCACATGACACCAACGGTCGGAACGTGATTCTCGGCCATTATTGCCTTTATATTCCGAGCTTTCGGTTCCCGAGTTCGGGTGCCTGCCGGGCCGGCCGAAAATCAACTGAACTCAGTATACAGAGTGCTGCAAGGTAGACTGTCTAGTCAGAATATCTCTGCCAAATGGGAAGGAAAGGCACGATAACTCTTTGCATTCTCTTAGTTTACTGAGTTGTCATGTTGTTATCGATGCTAAATAATGTTTAAAATAAGATTAACAAATACATTGATGTTTTTCCTTGAATTTTTTGGGGGATTCCTTTCGATAACGTAAGCCAAAATTAAAATAATGAAAGGGTTCTTGCACATGGCTGCCAGAAAAGGCCAGAAAATATCTTTGGCAATATTAATTTTAAACGTATCTCCACATCCACCGAAGTCTATATCTATGGCATAGTCCGATTCTTGAGCGGAATACTTTTAACGATTCGTGGATCGATTCTCCATAAATCTGCATAAAAATCTGAGAACATAATATTTTTTAGATTTTTTGTCCAAATTTCTGGAGGGTCCCCTTCGAAAATCCCAAAAAATGCATGGAGCCACTATATGGCCCACAGCGAAGTCTATATCTTTGGCAAAACTTATCCGATTCATGAAAGGAATACCTTAAACGATTCGTGGATCGATTCTCCACCAATCTGAATCAAAATCTGAGAACATAATATTTTTTAGATTTTTTGTCCAAATTTCTGGAGGGTCCCCTTCGAAAATCCCAAAAAATGCATGGAGCCACTATATGGCCCACAGCGAAGTCTATATCTTTGGCAAAACTTATCCGAATCATGAAAGGAATACCTAAAACGATTCGTGGATCGATTCTCCACCAATCTGCATCAAAATCTAAGAACATAATATTTTTTAGATTTTTTGTCCAAATTTCTGGAGGGTCCCCTTCGAAAATCCCAAAAATGCATGGAGCCCCTATATGGCCCACAGCGAAGTCTATATCTTTGGCAAAACTTATCCGATTCATGAAAGGAATACCTTAAACGATTCGTGGATCGATTCTCCACAAATCTGCATCAAAATCTAAGAACATAATATTTTTTAGATTTTTTGTCCAAATTTCTGGAGGGTCCCCTTCGAAAATCCCAAAAATGCATGGAGCCCCTATATGGCCCACAGCGAAGTCTATATCTTTGGCAAAACTTATCCGATTCATGAAAGGAATACCTTAAACGATTCGTGGATCGATTCTCCACAAACCTGCATCAAAATCTAAGAACATAATATTTTTTAGATTTTTTGACCAAATTTCTGGAGGGTCCCCTTCGAAAATCCCAAAAAATGCATGGAGCCCCTATATGGCCCACAGCGAAGTCTATATCTTTGGCAAAACTTATCCGATTCATGAAAGGAATACCTTAAACGATTCGTAGATCGATTCTCCACAAATCTGCATCAAAATCTAAGAACATAATATTTTTTAGATTTTTTGTCCAAATTTCTGGAGGGTCCCCTTCGAAAATCCCAAAAAATGCATGGAGCCACTATATGGCCCACAGCGAAGTCTATATCTTTGGCAAAACTTATCCGAATCATGAAAGGAATACCTTAAACGATTCGTGGATCGATTCTCCACCAATCTGCATCAAAATCTAAGAACATAATATTTTTTAGATTTTTTGTCCAAATTTCTGGAGGGTCCCCTTCGAAAATCCCAAAAAATGTATGGAGCCACTATATGGCCCACAGCGAAGTCTATATCTTTGGCAAAACTTATCCGATTCATGAAAGGAATACCTTAAACGATTCGTGGATCGATTCTCCACAAACCTGCATCAAAATCTAAGAACATAATATTTTTTAGATTTTTTGTCCAAATTTCTGGAGGGTCCCCTTCGAAAATCCCAAAATGTATGGAGCCACTATATGGCCCACAGCGAAGTCTATATCTTTGGCAAAACTTATCCGATTCATGAAAGGAATACCTTAAACGATTCGTGGATCGATTCTCCACAAATCTGCATCAAAATCTAAGAACATAATATTTTTTAGATTTTTTGTCCAAATTTCTGGAGGGTCCCCTTCGAAAATCCCAAAAATGCATGGAGCCCCTATATGGCCTCCAGCGATGGCTATATCTTTGGCAATAATCATCCGATACTTGAGCGGAATACCTTAAACGATTCGTAGATCGATTCTCCACAAATCTACATCAAAATCTAAGAACATAATATTTTTTAGATTTTTTGTCCAAATTTCTGGAGGGTCCCCTTCGAAAATCCCAAAAAATGCATGGAGCCACTATATGGCCCACAGCGAAGTCTATATCTTTGGCAAAACTTATCCGATTCATGAAAGGAATACCAAAAAGGAATACCCAAAAAATGCATGGAGCCACTATATGGCCCACAGCGAAGTCTATATCTTTGTCAAAACTTATCCGAATCATGAAAGGAATACCTTAAACGATTCGTGGATCGATTCTCCACCAATCTGCATCAAAATCTAAGAACATAATATTTTTTAGATTTTTTGTCCAAATTTCTGGAGGGTCCCCTTCGAAAATCCCAAAAAATGTATGGAGCCACTATATGGCCCACAGCGAAGTCTATATCTTTGGCAAAACTTATCCGATTCATGAAAGGAATACCTTAAACGATTCGTGGATCGATTCTCCACAAATCTGCATCAAAATCTAAGAACATAATATTTTTTACATTTTTTGTCCAAATTTCTGGAGGGTCCCCTTCGAAAATCCCAAAAAATGCATGGAGCCCCTATATGGCCCACAGCGAAGTCTATATCTTTGGCAAAACTTATCCGATTCATGAAAGGAATACCTTAAACGATTCGTAGATCGATTCTCCACAAATCTGCATCAAAATCTAAGAACATAATATTTTTTAGATTTTTTGTCCAAATATCTGGAGGGTCCCCTTCGAAAATCCCAAAAAATGCATGGAGCCACTATATGGCCCACAGCGAAGTCTATATCTTTGGCAAAACTTATCCGATTCATGAAAGGAATACCTTAAACGATTCGTGGATCGATTCTCCATAAATCTGCATCAAAATCTAAGAACATAATATTTTTTAGATTTTTTGTCAAATTTTCGGGAGGGTCCCCTTCGAAAATCCCAAAAAATGCTTGGAGCCCCCATATGGCCTTCAGGGAAGTCCATATCTTTGGCAAAAATAATCCGGTTCTTGAGCGGAATACCTTAAGGCTGGGAAGGCCATATCGTTGACAATATTTATCCGATTCTGGAACAAAATACATCAAAAGATTGGTAGATTGATTCTTCAATCTGATATAAAATCTGTAACGAAATTGTTGTCAGATATTAAGTGAAAGTTTTCAATATTCCCTTTAAAAATTACGAGAACGCAAGGGAAGGTGCAAAATAGCACCATTAAATGCCCCAGATTACATAGTATTAGTACATTTTGTATCATTTAGTTTCTGCTTTTCCTTAGTCCTTTTGTTTAGCCCTCTGTTGTTGTTGTGATCTTGGCTGGAAAAAGGATATCAGCATAAATGTCGCATAACAAGCCTTTGTTTCCATTTTATAGACTCGGTGGCATTTACGAGTGTATTCAGACTCGCACTCACTCGCATGGGAAAATGGCTAAATATGGGAGAGTGTAGTGGCGGGGGAAGGATGGGGATTGCGATGGTCCGGGCCAAAGTCTAAAAGTAAAAGTTGGCATATTTTTGTTTTCTGAACCGAAAATTAAGCCGCTTTCACACACACCGACACACATCTGCCACCTTGCCTTTACTCTTTCTCTGCGTGTGTGTGAGTAAGTTGTGTGGTTGTGAGTGTTTGTGCGGCTTTTACAATGACGTCACAGGGCCGGCCTTTTGCTATTTTATAACCTACTTGCCGTGCATTGAACCAGCCCAGCTTTCCCTCCCTAGCCCCACCACTTTCCCCACTTTCTCCCTTTCCATTTTCGGGTAGAGAATTTTCTCTCTTAAGCTCTCCCTCTCTCTAAGTCTCTGTCTCTCTTCTCGAACGCACTGCAGGCTGCAGCTTGGCGTTTTGGGCCAATGAACTCGTCCTGCAAGGACACTGCAGTCGCGCCGAGTGACATTATGAAAGCAACAATACCAACAAACGCAACAACAACTGTTTGGAAAATTCTGCAGAAGCCGAAAGGTCCTTTGGCACCAAGTATTCCCCCTGTTAGCCCCTGCAAGTCCCTTCAACGGATGTGGACACAAGCCACCCTAGACGAGCAATTTACGCTGATTTGGCATTTAAACTGCAGTTGAAGGATACACACCCGACTGGGTGTGGGTTTCAGACTGGCCAGGATAATCCTTTCATGTGACCAGCTCTTGAAATCTTAATTCAAGCCATTTAGAGGTTTATTGGAATAATAACAACAGTATCGATAGTGTGATAGTATCTTTAACATGAACTAATGAAATTTAAGTTATCCATAGTCCCATAGTTATACTTTTCTAGAATAACCACCCAATAGCATAGGAGTTACTTCCCAAGCCCATTTTACTTTCAGAACCTTAGAATTCTGGAAATGATTCTTGCAATAACAGGTTCCGAGCAATTTGGCCATTATCCTGAAAGTGAATTTTATCTATACTTCTCCCCCATCTCCCTAAGTCCATGACAATTAAAATTCCCACGCCCTTCGGCACATTTGTCAGGCCGTGCTTCGGGTGCCCTCTGACTTCAACTGGGCCATAAACATTTGTCGTCCAATTTGGCCCATTTTCGTAGCCTACTTTGAAGGGGAATTTTTGGCCTAATGGGGCGCGTGCGGTGCGGTAAGCCTCTTAAATGCTAAAGGCCTGGCATTGGGCCTATTTCGTAGTATTTGTATTTGCTGCTCTTGCCGATTTTAGTATTTTATTTTTACACTGCTCTGGCTATGGCTCTGACTGTGGCTCTGACTCTGGCAATTATGGGCTGTCGCCTCGCGCTGGCTAAATTTAACCTGAAAGGCGGGGCGTGACATTCACCAGGCCACCGAAATCGGTACTACACGTATATGCCATATATCCCCCGAGAGCGTGTGTGTGTGCGTTTGTGACGTCATCCGCGTTCTTGCAACGCTCGAAGGCCAATCGACAGCGGCCCAACAACACAAAAGCATCATCATTATTTGCCAAACATATTTGGGTTAAGCCCGGCCCAGGCGGCATATCCCTCGCAAGGATTAGGGCCCACTCATCAGCTCGTCTAATCATCGGTTTTCGCGGCCGGAGGTGTCTCTGAGATGGTTTGTGGGTCAAGTGGGTGCTTGCGGATAAGGACGATCATTGAAATTCAAAACATCAGAAAGGAATAGGCGCAAGGACGTCCGCCATGGGAGAGTGGCCATTGTTTTTGGGGCCAAGTCTCAAGGCCGGCGCATTTAAATTAACTGCAACTGCAGTTATTTATGTCCCCCGCCAGCCGAGTGGGCATCCTTTTATGCATTCCGGCGAGTGGCACGCTGTCGCCTTCGCTGTTGCTGTTTCTGGTTTATTAATAGGCGGGGGCACTCAGTCGAATACACGCCTGCATATAAATAAACCGAAAATGACCAGAGGACAGCTGGAAGGAAGGCAGGAAGCAGCTGCCAAGCCGGTGGCCTTATTCATAATTGATTCAATTATGCGGCCGAAAAGGGGCGAAGCTGGGGAAAGGGGCATGGTGTGCACCGATCGGTCCGGTGAAGCTTCCAAGTGTTGCAGGAACTGGAGGCGCAGAGCGGCAGTGGCAGCGGAAGAGGCTGCTGAAACCGCATCGCTTCTCACCGCAACCGACAAACGTCAACGACTCTAAGGACAACAACGACAGCGTCGAGCTGTTAGCCCCTGACCCAGTTTAAAAAACCGAGAGATAGAGCCGGCGAAAACGAGATAGCACTATGGAGAGTGAAAGAGAGGCTGTAGCGCCGACGTCATCATTTGGAAAACCTTCGTTAGGTGCACGGATGACGATGCTTAGCGCAGATGCCCTTGCCATTTGCCTTATCGCAACAGTGGCAGCAGAGATACTTCTCGAAATGCCACCACCCCTCTTAACCCGTCTTGGCCGCACACTTACCCACCACCGCCCCCCCAAGAGATCCATGCAAATGTCTACTTTCCGCACCACTGGTCGTATACGCAATAAACTGATTATTATTGACTTTTAAATTCAATTTAGCGGAGACCAGTTGCCAGGATGCCGCAATGACGACGAGAGCGCGTGGAATGCATAAAATGCCAGGCTAAGAACCCATTTCTCAGCTGGCAAGAGGTGGCTGAGACGTGGAGCCACTTCCTCCAGGAATCGATTGATTTTTTATGACTCTACGACGGCTATGCGTCACTTGCTCGCTCAGAATTCATATGCGGTGCTCCGGAATTCAGATGTCCTTGTACTTTCTATAATTAAAGTAGCTGCCGTCGATGGCCATAAATTTGCCACAAATGTCCTGCAAAAGGGCAGACTCTTTACCTGACACTTTTCAAAGTTATGTTTAGAAAGGATTGGCGATAATTTACTTTTCATTTTGTTTTTAGAGACTTTAAAGTTACTTCAAATATAAAGTGTCTTAGGAATCATCTCTTAAGGTTTATTTCTTTTGTAATATAATTCCATTAACCCGAATAATCATGAGATCTTAAATCATTAGGTAACTTAGATGACATTATTCATAAATTTTGTGTACTTATCCAAGGTCCTTTTGGGATCTCATCCAGGCATTGACAGTGACTCCCATGTCCTTGGCTCAATAAAATTCGAACTATCTACTTATGGCTAAAACCAGTGAGCCAAAAACCGAACAGAAATCGAATTAAATGCCAAGCGACGTGTGGCGAGATGAGGTTGCAAGCAAAGTTGCCAATTTGTGCGTGGGGTTTCCCGAGGGCATCACTTGGCGTCACAAAAATGTAGGTCGAGGACAGGATATATGGGAGTCGAGTCCTGGAGGAGGTCCGGCACTTGGTTGGCTTTTTGCGGCAATTATGAATGAAATCCTTTCAGGAACGAGTTCCGTTTCACCGGCAGCACCATTTTATGTTCGAAGGTCGCTTCTCCTTCTCTCTCTCTCTCTCTGGAGCCTTCTGTCTCGCTCTGGACTTGGACCAAGGTTTCCTGGCTGGGACCCGGCTCAGCTCCCGTTGCGGTAAACGTCATCGTAGTGGGATGGCCTCCGGGCCAGGCGTTAACCTTCGACCGGCGACTGCATCACTCGATTTGTGAATGAAAACAGGGTCAAATATTAACCGCTTGCTAACTAATTTATTTTTACAAACTATGATTAATAAAATTAATTATATTTTTAATAAATAACTAAGGTATATGTAGAGGAAATACACATTATCTATGCCACCTTGTTGCTTCTTAAAATAATATTTAAATTTTTTCCCAAACTATCCAAAAAAGTAATATAACTAAACTTTCCATTTTATTTCTAGTTTAATATCACTTGTTGTTTTTTTTATGTACAGGACTAATTAATATGAGCCGCTTGGTTATCCTTTGTTATCCTTTAGGCCTTTTCTCGCTTTGACAAATTGTACGTGCATTGGCCCAGTTAGTTGTGTTCATTCGCTTGGTCGCTCGACTGCGTTGGAAATAAATGTTTTGTTTATTTTTCGGTTTCTTCTATTCGGGTCGGTCCAGGCACGTAGTTCTCGGGGCTCGTTATTCCAGAAAACTGACTGTAAATGTCAGCTTATGCATTCACTTTGGGTCAGTTCTTATAAATAATTAAAGGCCCCCCGGGAGTAGGCCTAAAGAGCCCCCAGTACATGGCTAATTACTCGGAGGCACACTGTCGGTAGCTAAGTGGTAGCGCTGTAATTTATGTTCATGGCGAGAAAGGTACTTCAAAGGACCTCGAACCTAAATAAAATACTGGAGTGTCTGAGGCAACGTGTGACTTATTCATGTGTCTTTGCCTTTAAGAAATATCCCATATTTTTTGATGCATTGACCCAAATATTTTATTACTAGTACGCCTCATCCTAGGCCTCAAATCAATTTATGATAAGTACGAGTATGTATGGATTATTTAAGCTGTCCTCTCCCCCAATCCTTGGAGAGCCTTCCCAATCTCCATAGCCTATTTGCGGCACCTCTTGTCAGCTGTCGCAGTGAAATGTAGACATTTTGCTTAGGTATTGGGTTCAATTACCGAAACACAAGCTGCATACCTAATGAGGACTGGTATCCTGCGCAGGATAGCCCCGAGTCTCTCCATGATTGTTCACACGTAGCCCGATATTTGGGTCAAAGTGCGAATTAGCATAAGTGATGCCCGGGCCTAGTGAGAGTATCTCCCGTGCCTGCCAATGCGAAATGATTTAATTTGAACTAAAAATAGCGGCTCCTGTTACTCAAAGAACAGCAGCCTCTTGAAAATTTCATTAAATTTCGTTCCCCTACTTGGGGGTCGTCGAATACATCTTACTTGAGAAATGAAATTACGGACGGAGTACCATTAAAAAACGGGAGAAACAACAAAGATAACAAGCAGGAAACATGAGCAATAAAAATACACAATAAAAAATGAGGAAAGCGTAAAATGATGATGGGAAACCAGGAGCCATGTTGATGATGGGATGGCGAAAGGTAAACAAGTTTCAAGTAAATATTGACATGGAAGTCAGCCTCATATAAGCCCGGAGAACAGCGCTTATGCTTGTTCTCAGATGGAAATAAAATGAAAACGATGAGGGCTTTCCCCATTCCTGACATTCTGTCTTTCCCCAAAAGTGAAGGTCGCCACTAAAAGACAGTCGAAAAGTTGACACAGCCAGCCGCAAGTTCAGATTGTTTCTGCAACTTTGTCTGCCACGAGTTTCCCACGTTCATGTTCATGTGCTGAAGAGCCCGAAGAAAGATTAATTATTTTGGCACTGTCTGTACATTGCGGCTTGTTTGAAGCTACCCTGTACTAGAAGTCTTCCAGTTGGGTAGATGAAGCTCAAGACAGGTTTGGGGATTCATTCCTAGAACTTCTTCGCCTTTTCTCTTTACTAACTCTTACTTTTTCACCAAAAACATATATTAATGGGCATCAGGCAGAACTTAACACCAAAGGCAAAGTATGTTGGCAACAAGTTGACCGCATCCTTGATCCCTCTCCGCCGTAAGATTTCATGCCAGGCGCGTGGAGCAAATTAACACGCCCTGCCTCGTAAAGAGTCCTCATGCCGATGAATAAACGTGGGGGAAGTGGGGTGGTGGCGGGCTAAGTGAGGCAACTCCTTGCCAGAAGTTAATGCCGCGTAACCTGTTAAAAGAAAGCCCGTGTTCGATGCCCCCTTGAGCTTCCCTGCATTACCTTGTGGGGCCATAAACGGAGCAACTGGAGATGCCACCAGCAGAAGGGAAAATAAAACTTATTCCCGTTTATTATTAATAAGCAAAAAGCAGTCACAACATACATGGAAATGCCTCGATGGAGGGGAGAGGAAATCCAACTCCTTATAGAAATAGCTGAGGAAATGCTAAAAATATTCATCCCCGGAAAGGAAACTTAATTAAATGCTTAAAAATAGAGCTATTCATGGCCAAGGGAGACAGCTGCTGAGGAATGCCATATTAAAGGCAGTCAGCCGCAGAATGAGAGGGCTGGGAGCCAAGGAAACTAGTCCTGAATACTGTCAAAATGATTACGTGACTGCGGTTGGGTGCTAGAAGTGCTCACTTTATTGTTACGAGTGTTTGCAATTTCAAGCGAAATGCCAAGGGACAGAGTGGAAGCGGCCAACGGGTCGTATGAGCAACAATCACAGCTGTAAAAATCACACATACGCCCCGTAGTCCCTCCTATTCCGTTCCGTTCAGTGGGATCTGTGCGGCACAATTGGTTGCGTATCTTTTTATCTCACTTTAATGCCCGCCCATTTGTCGACTGTCAGCGGGAATTAGGTCAAAGGATATTTTTAGACGACGACGACGGCAGAGACTATGTAGTGTGCGGGCCAATTTCGGGTGATGGGAATGTGTTGCGAAAATATTTAGATTCCGACATTTTTCATCAACTTTTCGGTCACGTCATGGCCGGGACACTAGTGTGTGTGAGTGTGGTGTGTGGAGTGTTCGTGTTGCATGTAATTTGTTCCCCAGCCAACAACCGAAACAACAAATCAGCAGGAACATGAGACGCCGCCACTCGAGTGCGTGACTGCTGCGGCCATTTAGCGGCGGAAACTTCGATTGGCCATTAAATCGGGCCGAAAGTGAAAACCAAATAGTCTCCCAGGGAAAGCCCCCCTGCATGAAAGTTAATGCCTCAAACATTCCCGCTAATTTCGTTAATTTGTTGCCGAATTTGATTTGGCAAGCAGATGGATTTTTATGATGATTGTTCGCAGCCCCCATCCCATCCCACTCGGTACTTCCCATTGGGAACTTGCCATTAATTTGAAATCTGTCGCTCAGCCACAAATCAATCAATGCAAAATACGAGTAGATGCCTCCGCTGCATGCCCCACCAATACGCTGTCAAATCAAACTGTCAGTGCGCACTCGGTTGCTTTTATTGCGGTCGGGACAGGGCCCGGACTCCGGCTCGGCTCGGGTTATTCGATATTTATTGTCTGCCAGTTCAGATGGAATCGTATTAATCAAACGCCCTCAGACGTCCTCAGACTCATTATAAATTCAACATGAATCCCGCATCAAGATTTCCAGCCGTACCGCTGCCTTGACAACCGAATAGTAGCGGGGCGACACACAAATCCTGATGGCAATTCAATCGTTGACCTACTTTCCTGGACACAACACATTATTATTTATTTTTATACTTTTTGGCAACTTTTCTGGCTACTTCGGGTGGGTGCTGTTCGATTCTGGGAGGTTCATCCGTGCGTTATGGTTGGCAGAGCGGGTTCAATTGGCTCGCCTAATTGCAGTTTCCACATAATAATCATAATGCCATGTGTGTGTCATTGATTTGTAGCTATTTTGGTAAACTTTTTATGGGAAAAACTTTGCGATTGGTGTCACAGAAGATGAAGATAAAGTGCTCCATAAAGTATACGGCCAACGATGCTGTAAGTTTGCGATGATTATGGTATAATTACCAAAATTGAATGCAAATAAAAGACAGTTTTTGGTGTAAATTATTTCACTTTTATTGAACTCTCTTTGCTCGAGGCTATTGGCCTTCAAATGATTACAATTCTTCGGCTCTTTCTGCTTGGCTGCTGCTTAGGTAAATAGTTAATTATAAGATGCTGCTGTATATATGTTCTGTATATTAATGCTGATATTGTTCTGTATAACCCATCAACGTTATTGCTTTGGCTTATGATTCAATGCTAATGCATCCGTACAAGTATATATAGTAGGCCTTGGTTTGTAATGTCTTAATATTTCTTCTCTATAAACTGTAAATGTGTATAACTGCTAAAGTAATGTATATCTTGAATACTTGTTAAGTCAGTTGCGCGGCTGCTTCGGCTATATACTCTACGTCTGAACGCTACTTGCTCGAGTGCTGGGTCTAAGTACTTGGATTCTATGCATAAACTCTACTTGGTTTGGCAAATAATTTTGATTTGAATAAAGGTTCTTAAGGTAAACAATCAAAGTGTCTTAAGGTTTTAGGATTTTGCGGAACAAATACTTAAATGCTCGTCAATTTTGATCCCATTAAACAGTTACAAAGGAAATTACAGTAACTTATCTTGTATATTTTTATAGTTAGTTTAATTTTTGGAACAAATACTTATGTGAATCTTTGTTTGCTTTGACTTTTGATAAAGGCACGAATTGTATAAGAATCCATACAAAAGGAAATCTATTGTGACTTTTACACTCAATCAATCAAACCTTTAATGTTTTAACTCGCATCTTCTATCTCAATATATTTATTCTTTTATTTTTAGTGTTTACAGTCTTCGGTATGCGTGACATGATCTTGATCTAGCATCAAAGCGGTGACGAATGCGTGTATATTGTATATTTTCATGACGAGTTCTACGCTTCTACTTTAATTTTTGTAATATATCTCGTAAGTGCAAAAGTTAATCAAATTGTTATAAAATTCTTACCATTCCAATGGTTTTCTTTTACTTTTAATTATTTTATATTTTTACCAATTTTACCGAAGTTTGTGAGAAGACTTTTGGATATGATGGATTTATCAGGATAAAGGGAGGGGGTTTCAAGGATGCGTTCTAGGATGGGGGAAAATTCTTGTATCACAGATTTTGAAATGAATTTCGGGATCCAGGGTAGATGCTCTAAAAGCTAAATGAATTCTTAACAGCTTCTTGAGCAAAGTATTTAGTACTTAAGCTGTTTTTTAAGTTAATTTAAAATGTAGATTTTGTAAATCTATTAATGATTATAATTTAGTAATTATATTTTTAAATGATCTTATTAGGCTAGGATTTTAAAATTAATTATATAAAAGGAAGAAAATAAGGAATATATATCTGGGTTTTTATACCGGTTGTTATAGATGATTTGGATGTCCTGGAGGATCCTCAACGCCTGGCATACTGGCAGCAAACCGAGCTGCGCGGCACCCGCTGCGTCGGCAGACCGGACATGCCCTTCAGATATGTGTAGGATACGGGCTGGCGCAGAATCCTCTGGGGCGGCGGCTTCTGCTTGCTTTTGGACCCCGAACTCGAGGTGGAGGACGATCTGCCCGCCGGGTGAGGGTGCTGGTGCTGATGCTGATGATTCTGCTGTCTGTTGAGTTCCACGTTCGAGGCGGACTTGAGGGCTGACTTCAGAGGCAAGGCGGCTGCTGGCTGGATCGCGGAGGGGGGCGGTGGCGGCGAGGGGCCGCTGCAGGAGAGCGAGCGAGAGGTCAGCGAGAGGCTTTCGAAGGCGCGACGCAGCGAGGATGTGGAGCGCCGGTGCAGGCGCGAAAAGCTGGCCCGACTAACGGCCTTCTTTTTGGCCTGCAACTGCTCCTGCTGCTGTTGTTGTTGCTGGAGCTGAAGTTGCTGCTCCTGCTGCTCCTCGATGTCCAGGGTGCTGCTGGTTTCGCTGGAGGCGCAGGACATGGACATCAGTTCCAGACGCGACTGCTGAGCGTTGCTGAGGCCACGCCCCGAGGAGCACGAGTCGGTCGATGAACTGTGGGCATCCTCTTCCAGCAGAGTGCCTCCCGCACCGGCTCCGGCCCCCTTGGCCGCCGATGTTGCAACTGCAGCTGCGTCATCCGATTGAACTAGGTCATCCTGCGACCTCAGGCCGAAGCGACGGCTCAGCTGCCGAAAGAAGCCCAGATTGCGCTCGTAGCGCGGCGTTGGTGAGACGCTCAAGCTGCCGCCCGGCGAGGGCGTGGAAGTGCCGTAGCCCACTTCCAATTTGCTGAGACTGTTGTTGTTGTTCAGGCTTCCATTGCTGGCGCTCATGTGTTGTTGTTGTTGCTGTTGCTGCTGGTGCTGCTGATGTTGCGGCAACTCATCGGCAAAGCAAACATGCGGGGTTCCCATTGTCGTCCACCGTTGCGTATGAGTAATTTCCTTATCGGGCCTGACTAAAGTGCCGCCCGTGCGTATGTGTAATATCCTTGCTTAGAGGACTGCACTTCCGCCGCCTTTCCGCTTCCGGGCAAGTAATAGGGCCCTCTCTCCTTCTCTTGCACTTCCTTTGTTATTGTAACCGGTGTCTGAGACTGTTTATCTTTGTCTTCGAGGATGCCGAGAGCACGAGAGAACGAGAAGGCGAACCGACTGGGCACGTTGTCCTGCCGCTTGTGAGGCGGCAAATCGGAAGCCGCTGCCTTTTATAGCCTCGCCCGGCACTCTGCAAAGTGTCCTCGGAGAGCACTGTCGGCCGCCAGCCGGAGAGAGCGCTCCTGCAAGCCTTGCTCCACTTCCCGCTCTGCCCGGCCGCCTTCACTCCCTTTCTCTCTGCTTTCGCTGCCGCCTTTGTCTTTCTTCCTGCATTGTTGCCTAATATTAAAACGGGAAGCGAAATTCTGTTTACCGTTGTTTCTTCTCATTTCTCTGTGTTTGTTTGCATTTCTGGTGCCGCTGGCCGCCAGGTGGTGTCAATGCACGCCGTGGCGGTGGGAGGGTGGCTGATCATATCCGGTACTGTTTATAGGGTATGTTCTTCATATCCATTGGTCTTTTTTATTTTAATATTTTTTTAAGACAAGGGTAATTTGCTAATTATCTTATTATAACACTTTCTACCTATATTTTACTCTATAAATTCTTCTTTTATTTCTCGTATCTCGTATTTGTAATTTTAAATTCCATTTTCTAAAATCATATATTTTCTTAGTACTTATTGTAATAAATTGGAATGACATTTTACACCCAACTTGAATAGTGGTTTATTTTTTTAACTAAACGAGTCTGGTATAATCATAGCCTCATTATTTAAAGAAAATAAATGCTATTAGAGCTAAATTTAACTTACAAGCTAAGGTTCTAAAATTATACAATGTCTATAGGGTATAAGCTATTCGAAGACCTCTGCTTTATCCCCTAGGGCTACTCGTTCCTTTGTCTCTAATTGTTTTCGTTTGGACTCTCCCCTCAAAGTCATCAATTCTTAATCAGCCAGACGTTTTCATTTCACTTTGTTCCGTTTGACTTTCTCGGTTGATTTAATTTGTTTTTGTCAAAAATAGCCCTGAGTAGCTGAAGCTGAAGCGAAGGCTTATTTTGCCTAAAATATCCTTGCCGTTGACATGTTTGAAGGACTGTAAGGGGCGCTACTTGGGAAACTAAGAGGCTCCTTTGCAGAAGCTGCCCAAGAAGCGCTTTATCAATTTAGGTTTATTAAAATTTTCCCACACTTTAGTTTTATTATTTTCGGGTCGAAAAATAGATATAGATTGGGTCCTGGCTATGATGTCTTTGTTGGTGTTGCTTTTAATTTAATTGCGCCCGAAATTGATTTTAATGCGCTATAAATAAAGTCGAATGCCAATTTTACGAGACGCATTTTAAGACAAGCTAAGACGACGGCGGCTTAATGAAGTCCTTTGTTTTGACTTTGTGATGGAAAAAATCGAAGGTGGAGGCGGACTGGGAGGCAGGAGGTGGTTGTCGGAGACTAGAAATCAGGACGTGTCCGCACACCCACATCCTACGAAAATCATGAACATCTAATTAGAGGCGCAATTGTTGACACCCACTGACGTCAGAGCGGACACCGATTTAGCGCTTATCGCCGTTGTTTTGGCCAAAATTACACAACTTGGAATTCAATTTGGCCCGAAGGATGGGCGCGAAGTGGGGGCTCTTTTGTCGCCGGCTTGTCAAGCGCTTGTCGTATCCATTTAGCAACGAATTAACTCATTTAGACTTAATAAAGTTGGCCAACAGATAAATGAAGGGGCTTAGCTGATGTCCTGCCAGTCATTGACCCTAAATTTCAAATAAACTTTGAAACTTTGTGTTTGAGTTGAAATGCCAACAAAACGGAAAGTATGTACCATATCTTTTACAATAATAGCTATATATTTTTAAATGAAAATAATTCATCCTGGTCTTTAATGTTTTCAAAGAACTTAGGCATAAAGCATTTTTAATCTACCCGGAAAAATATATTTTAATTTAATGAAAACATTTACGATTCCCTTTCCATAGAATTCTCAGAACGCTTGCAATGTTATCTTCGCCACAGAGTGTCCTTCGAGGAATAACCAGAAGCATCTGGCAAACCCCAACCATTTCCGATTCCCTGGACATCAAATATTAAAACGCAGTAGTATTCGCTCGAATCAAAACAATCCCGTAAAATATACGAAATTTATTTCGCAACTGCGTCATAAAACTATTTGGCGAGTGGATTTGGTCATTGTTTTGGTGTTTTGTTTACTGGAATTCGGGTTAGAGGCCTGTTTGTTTGTTTGCAGATAAATCATGCATTTTAATTTGATTTCTTAGGACGCTCTGTGGCGTTCCAAGTGTGCCAAGGATGCGGATGCCCTTTGTTTGTTATTCTAAAATTGAAAAAGCAAGCCCCAAAAGGGTTCAAAGATACAATGACCTCGAAATGAGGTCTATCGAGCGGGGGCGATCGGAGAAGGACCTTGGTGAGGGGCCCATTGGCTAACCTAAATAATTGAGGTGTCATCAAAATTTTAAACGCTGCCATTTGTCACGCCCAGGGAGTGCAGTGCCGCCGATTAACGTCACAGTATTCGTATGTCAAAACTATAAGGTCGAGTCCTTCGGCAACTTGATTTTGAGGACTTTGCCTACATCATCAGACCGAGTCGTTGCCGCCAACAAAAGCAACAAGGATGGCGAGGCAGTGTCCTCATCCTGGCACACATTCGCGACCGTTCTCAGAGAACAGTTCCGCAGACTGTTACCCAAACAAACGGAGGCCACGTGCAGGACACGCTCTCGCTGGCTTGCTGGCTCGCTCTCACTTCGCAAGCTTTTGCCTACGTTAACGGTGTCCTTAAGCTTTTTGCTTAACCGTTACGAATTCAAGCTGCCTTGGGCCGACAAAATGAAGTTCATTCGCCATTTTACCTTGGTTTTAATGAAAGACCGTTGTATTTTTAGATTTTTTAATAGTCATGTATATTTTATTTTATTGACAGCTAGACTTAATTGTTAGATTATCTCTGTTCATGTTAGGATCTAAAAATATATGGGCTCTAAACATTTTGCTATGTTCTTATTATCATCTACCATATCATATACTTTAGCATGATATACTTTATTATTTAGAATAATGTTTGCTTTAAAAAATCTTGTTTTAGTTCTTTTTGTTTGGAAAGTGAATTATTGTAAAATTTGCATTATTAGTATTTTTTCAAGAGCTTCGTTTCTTATCGATTCGTAAGTTTTTGGTTTGCTTGTATAAATTCGTCAAATTTTTGTTTTTAATTATGTAAGTTGTGGAAATTAGTGCAAAGTATATTAAAAACTATCTTAAAGGTGCAAAAGTTGACTTCCCTTCAAAACATAGTTTAAACTAGTTTATTACACATTTTTTTTCAACTAAAGTTTGTGTTTCAAGGATTACTTTCCAAAGATATGTTGGGGCCTCTATATAACATTTTGATTTACATTGAAGCTAAATTTAATCTATCCCGTGTAAACTGAAAGTCCCTAAATTAGCCAAAGACAATTAGATCGTCTGTGGTCTGTATCGTAGCACATTCAGGTGTGGATATATAGGTATTTGATTTCCGGGGCGTAGTATTTTAGGTACACTTATTGGGCCCAGTTCGCTTTTTGTTTCTTTTTTGTTGCGAACTCAGCTGTGACACATTTATAAAATATGTTCGCTGTATATATTATTCTCTCTTCCCATTTAACCCTTTCCGCTATTCAGATCTCAATTTTCAGGCACTACTCGTACATCACTAGGAATTCCTAAATTTATATTCTCAAGACCCCCAACCAGCTTTCAGCTTGCCCCGATTTACCCTTATGTCCTATTTACTCTAAGTGGATGTCTAATACATGTGCTGGAGGGTGTAAGGATAGCAGACCGCGTAGCTGGGCACGCGGGAGTAGAGGCCCGACATGCCCTTCATGTAGACGTACTGGACTGGCGGCCGCAGGATGCTCTGCTGCTTCTTCTCCTTCTTGGAGGCTGGGGCGCCGCAGGACTTGGAGCTGCTGGAGTGGCTGCTACTGCTGCTGCTGTTGGAGTTGTGTGGCGACAGGGATTTCTTGGGCTGCCGGAGCGGAGTGCTGCTGCAGGACAGCGACCGCAGGGAGGAGTTTCCCGTGGGGCTGGAGAAGTGCTGCAGCATCCGGCTCACCGAAGACGAGATGGAGATCCGGCTTAGGTGGAGGCCGGAGGACTTGGTGGCGGAAGCGGCGGATGCGGAGCGGGGCTTGCTGTTTTCGTTCTCGTTCTCATCTGTGCCCTCGTCCTCGCCCTCGTTGCAGCTGCCCTCGCTGCTGTCCTCCTCGAACTGCAGCTGCGGATGCAGTTGCTCCATGGCGCTGCCTGGTCGGTAGACTGCGTCCACATAGATGTGGCCTTGCTGATCGTAAAAGTCCAGGCCAGGTGAATACCGCGAACAGGCCGAGGCGCTCGAGGTCCTGGAGGTGTGCTCCAAATCCAAGCTGGATCCATTGATGGGACACTCGTGGCTGCCGCGCTCGTAGCTCAGGCTGAAGGAGTCTGTGGAGCTGCTGCGAATGTCGTCCTGGCTGCTGTAGACGGTTTCATTCAAATGGTGCTGATGGTGGAAGTGCCTGCCCAAGTGCTTGCTGAGCAGCTGCAGAAGGCTCCGGGAGCGGGACAGTTTTTTGGGTCCGCTCCTGGGGTGGAGATGATGGTGCAGATCCTTCTGCTGTTGCTTGCCCAGGTCCATGGAGGAACTGGCCGCTGAACTGCCGCTGGAGCTCGACTTGGAGCCGCTGTTTGGTGAGAGTGTATCCATTTTAAATGTTTTTGCGATTTTGGTTCACTTTTTGGCACTGAGACACTTTGATTTTTGGTCAAATCAGTTCGTTTGTAAGAGAGACGAGTTTCTTATTTGGCAAGAACTGTTTTTAGAGGAACTGGATGCTGGCCAACGCGACACGTTGAAGTCTGACTGAAGACTGCCTCTGGCAGGCGATGGGCACCCGCTTTTATACAGCTCCTCAATGTCGTGGCAGCTTCGCCTCTAACCTTCGCCCCCACGAGGACATTTGAATGGTTCGGCTCACACTTCGGCTGGCCGAAGGATACTCGCCTGTCATACTGACACACACCCGTCGCCATTCAGTGCCCTGAGCGCGGTCGAGAAGGACGCACCAGGTCTCCCCAGGACTAGGACTCGCATTTTCCCTTCGACTCTCGAGTAGGAAACCTGTTGCTCCTCTGGGCTTTTCCACTCAACGTGACTGCTGATGCTTCCCCTTTTGGCAACTGGCGAACAAAGCCAAGTTAAAAGCCAGCCGCACTTTGGCCGAGCTGGTTGCACTTTTGAGTTTTTGTCATTGTTGTGCGTGATTGGGAACGTGATCCGACCACGTCACTCACAAAAGGTGTCCTCCTGCACTGGAAAAGGGGTAACTCGGCAGTTACTAAGTTTAGTTTTTAGGCAGACTTTTAGATTTTAGTTTGAAACACATGTAAATACTATTTAAGCATTTAAGCTATTAGAAACATATATTTATTAAAATTGAATATTCCTGGAAGGTGTTTCCGTATTTGAATCTAGTCTCTTGCCATCTTGAGAAGCATATTAAAATCAAGACCCCTTTTCCCTTAGTGTTTCCTCACTATTCACGTGAAATAGTTTGTAGGAATCAAGTTTTCAAACGTGGCGGCGTCGCATGTCGAACTGAACCGGATGTGTTTGACTCACGAGGTTATCGACAGAAAAGGATGAAATTCAGGACGTTTAAAGGAGCTCCTCTAATTGGAGACAACTACTGACAACTGCAACTGTATTGATTTCGGAAGAGACTTCACGTTTTGCAAACGCATTGCGATTATGCAGAGCCCACGGAAAACAGGACTTCTATTTATAAGTGAGACATCTGCGAGGATATTAGCATAATCAAGGACTGCAAAATGTCAAGCTTAAAATAAACCGAATGATGTGATTAGCTTGATGGTAGATGGCAAAGGTCAGTAGAATTTGGCTATTCCAAATCAATTTATATCTCCAAAGTGAATCAAAACTTAACTATTAAGTAGCTGATGTAAAAGTGCTTCTTTCGCTTGTAAGTCCTATTCAAGGACACACTGATAGCCCTTGAGGTAAACCAATCACAGAGGGGCTTGCGTTGGAGATTCGAAAATCCTTTTCAATGAAATTCAGTCACTGGGTCACCGCAGTCCCTGGGCCAAATGTCACGTAAACATTTGGGAGCCAGCCAGGTAAGAACCACCTGTTGTGGGCTAAAAAACAAAGGCTTACCTGTGCGTGCCGAGAATAAGAGTAAAAAGTCTTTAGTACAATTTTCGTTTCTATTTGCCGGGGATTTTAAATGTATTTCAAAGCAGGAACGGGGTTAGTGACAAGGCGCCAATTCCAACGTCGAGTGCTCCGTAGCGACTGCCAGGACTATGGGGATATCGGTAGGGGACCGGGCCGTTCCGGTAGTAGAAGCTGGCGCCACTCTGGTACGGACTCCCGTAGTAGTTGTCGTAGTAGGGTCCTGGCCCAGGTCCCAGGTAGCCCGGCTGGTGGTAGCTGACCCCAAAGGAGACCACTGGCTTGGCCTTGACACAGGAGGTGGCCAACACGGTGGCCACAAGCAAAGTAAACTGAAATGATAGGATATTTACATGCAAAGGCTACAGGAATCGGGATTTTGTGTTGCCTACCCAAAGATAATTGCGCATTTTCTCCAACAACCTGCAAACTGCGTCGTCCAGAGTCTTTTACACTTTAAGCTCGTCTCCGCATTCCCAAAGGCCTTTTATACGAGGCACTGGGTGCTCTGGCCAAATCCTGTTTGGGTAAACAACTTGGCGGTCTCCTCCGCCCATCCATCCATCTAGTTCTAGACCGATTCTAGTCCACTCCTTGCCCGCTGTGGTCACGACTCTGAGTGGCTGTCCGCATAGATTTGCCTCGGTTCCTTTTCCTTTTAGCCATTAATTGGACATTGGGAAACCTTGAACTGGCACAAGCACCGAATCAGATGGGTTGCAGATACGCTGTTGCATATATGCTGATGTTGCAGCAATGGCAACAGGTTTTCAAGCGCCCCCACTTCCCCAGATTCCCATGTCCCCCGACGCGGGAGATGCGTTTCTGTAAACTGATATTGATGGCAAAACTGAGCAGATCGGACAAACCCTCCAAAGCCACAAGCACACTAATCAGTGGCTTCAGTGGATGGACTGGGAGGAACTTCTAATTTGCTTTGCATAATGAACATGGTCCCTCAATCTGGTTTCATAACCACTCCTCTGTGGGTATTGATGGCTTTATAATACACTGCAATTAAGAGGATTCCGAGCTCTCCTTTTTCTGTGTATCTTACAGATAAATTATAATGTATAATAATTATGTTAAGCCATAGACTTTGACAAGCTATTTCAAACTACTGTAGGGTTTAGCTTATTATCTCAAAGCCTTTCTAAAAAAATCTATCATTCTTATGTGTCTAATCTTAATATAACCAACTGCATCTAAAAAGATAAGTATATACTTTTTCCCTTACATTTCTGATCCACAAATATAGCAAATATACCTCTGGCGCACATTGTTTGTTTGTATTAAAGTATCAATGGCAATCGAAGCAATCAAGTATTAATTAGTATATATGATTAGATTTGCGTTTTTGGTTTCCCGTTTTGGGCATTTGCGTATGTCTCCCATTGGCGGCCATGTGACTTGCCCCGGGTCACGTTCTCGGGTTTTTTCTTCTAAGAAAGTTCTTCAGGTGCCCGAGCATAGGGCTGGGGGGCCGACTGCCACGCTTCAGTTTCCCAGGTCACATTGCACCCGATTGCAGGACTTTAGGGGCTTCTTTTCGCACCTAGTGACGTACGTCACGAGCAGCCGTTTGAGTCTTGATTTGTTGCCACTTTGCTGCCAATTGGTTAAATTTAGACAGGCACAGGCCTCCCAATGCATACGTAGGTGACGGCTGACATGGCTGAAAAAGTGTAAACAAGGCGGCACATGAGGCACATGGGGCAGGGAACTCAACCGGCGATATTCGATATAGAGCCAATAGAGCATTGTTTATTTTTTCGGGGGTCTCTAGCCGAACAATAGGAGGCCAACAGTTCAACAGACAGCAGGTGACCTAGGTCACTCGGTGCGGGACTCTGCTGGGTAGTAGGGAAGTTGTTTTCGGAGCACAATAGGGGTCATCCAGCTAGCCGAGTAAAACCCATTTGAATGATGCGAAGGGGTCGAACTTTATTCAAATTTCACTTGGTTACAACTTGGTTATCTCTTTCACTGGAAGATTTCCCCTCCATGTGGGTTTATTGCTCTCCGCCACTCAGTAGATGTACTCATAGGTCAGGGGCTTGTAGTCGCTGCGGTATTGCTGTTGGAAGGAGTGCGGGGTCTCGACACTGTGGTAGAGGTGCGACTCGGCAGCGGCCGGGGCCACCAGACGGGAGTAGGCCAGGGGCAGGACGGCGGAGGTCCTGGCGTAGGCCGAAGGATAGTAGCCATAGGTCGGGGTGTAGTAGGTGTACACCTCATGGCCCAAAGCCAGACCCAACAAACAGGCGAGGATTAGCTGTTTCCAGAGAAATAAGAGTATAAAATAGACCAATTTTCTTTCTTACAACTTACCAGCTTCATTGCGGTCGATGTAGTCCTGGGGCGATCACTGATCACACTGAATCCCGGCTGATGGTGGATCACGGCTTTTATAGCACACCATCCAGACCTTCACTTTTTCCCTGGTGGCCAAGGTCAAAGGCATTTGGCTGGCAGGCGGCAAATGAAAGAAGCCCTTAACTCACTTTGAATGGACCACCAGATGCAATTGCAATTGCCAGGGAAACCCGTTCCTGCCACTTAGAATCTAGATGCGAATCACATTGTCGTGAGTGAGGCTGACAAGACAGGGAATCTTGCAACGCCACCGAATCAACAGAGCCTGCCACAATGCCCTCTGGCTCTATTCTTTCCTGCCACTGCCAGCGAAATGTTCTTACGACACTTGGGAAAAAAGTACTTAAGTTCAAAGCCGTGACATTAATAGATAAATATTCTAAACAAATTTTACTTTTTTTCCACTTAAAAAGGATTAATTTAATATTAAATTATTATTTATCCAGAATCATTTTTAGTCCCTTTAATAAAATATTTTCGTAGCCAAAAACATAGCCTTATTTGGTGTAGATTTTAAAAAGATACTCTCTGAAACCATTTTAACATACTAAAGTTCTCTTTTTAAAGATTTATTTATATGATTTTTTTATATGGCTTAAACCTCTAAATATATCCTTCTACAATTAACAACATAAACCTATAAATATCAGTGCAACTCAAAAAATTCTAGAAAATTATCCATATTCCTGGACTTTGTAGGTTTTGGACATGGAAGTGTTCATTATTCGGCTAATACTTGGCAGATCCAGTAATGCTACTTTGAATAGTTTAATTTTAAAATAAAATCTGAAAACAAAAATGTGTTTTTAAAAGCTTTCATTTTGCCCAAATTTCTTTTTCCCGTGTCCATCCTTTTTCTGTGCAGGGGGAAATATATTGAAAGCTTTTTTCAGAAACTGACCATTCTAACAAATTTTTAACTCTAAAGAAGTACCTCAAGGATATAATTAGGTCTTCTCCTTATTTTGTACGTTCTGCCCTGCTTTCCATAAAATCAATATTTCTTGATTTCGCATAATGTAAACATTTTTTCAATAGCCGAGAGTCTTAATCCCTATTTTCC
Organism: Drosophila pseudoananassae pseudoananassae; assembly: GCA_018153035.1. Classification (NCBI taxonomy): domain Eukaryota; kingdom Metazoa; phylum Arthropoda; class Insecta; order Diptera; family Drosophilidae; genus Drosophila; species Drosophila pseudoananassae. Next base: position 1,738,099 of record JAECXR010000042.1, on the reverse strand, counting down.
TTGAGTTGGCCTTGAATAAGTCGCAAATGCATTCCTCTCTTTTCTGATTTTTTGTTTACTTCCCTTGATTTGGCCTGGTCCTGGTGCCCAAAATAAACAATTAAGAGCTGCCGGAGCGGAGGAGGACGCACTTCCGGTATTTTCGGTTCCTTGGTCGAGAGGCTTTCAAGGTCAAGGATTGGCTGTGGGCGCAGAACACATAGCCAAGTTTCTTTTGTCTTGACACCAATAAAAACAAACTCCCACGCCAAACTCAATTAAATGAGTGTATTGTTTATATCAAACTGAGTGTACCATTGAATGTTTTCCTATTTTCGTGGCTTGTTGATTTGTTTATCGCCGGTGTATTGCGCAGTTTCCGCAATGGATTATTTTCGTTTTGGTCGGTTTTTTTAAAGCTTTGCGGTGCTGCGTTTGAAAATATCCACATCGCATCTGGGGCGGTGGTGCAGTTCTCCACCCAACTGTATTTTGCTGGTAATTGCAAACCAAAGTCAGTCATTCACCTGAGCACTCGCGAACTGGTGGAAATCTGAGCAGACGACGTCCGCTAAGATTTCAAAAGTCTTTTAGGGTTTTGAGTATCGGACCAAGGTCGAGTCTGGGGATTGGATTGGCTTGGTGCTGGTGGCTCGGTTTTGGCCCGGTGTGGCTTCGCTTGGGCCTTCTGGGGCGGGTTATATAAACCAAGCAGCGCGCTCAGCAAGTCATCACAGCAGTTTCCAGCAGCTTCGCAGCGAGATCCAGTTCCAGTTTCGAGTTCAAAAAGTTCTCAAGCAATCAACGTCCTCTCAAGATGTTCAAGCTGGTAAGGATATCCTCGAGGCGATGGGATGGGTGGAGGACTCTTAATTAACTGAACACCTTGAACACTTTTTCCCCGCAGTGCCTTTTCCTCACCTTCTGCCTGGCCTTTGCCCTGGCCGCCCCGGGCCTGATCCACTCCTCGCCCATCCTGACCACCTCGTACCACAGTCTGCCTTCGGTGCGAGTGATCCAGCCCATCTGGACGCACAGTGTCGTGCGCCCCATTAGCTACGGCTATGGCCACGGCTACGGCCATGGACACGGATGGATCTGAGCCGATTTCCAGCAAGTCCATCACAAAAGGCGTCCACCTGTCACCCAGAGCAGTTCACCTGTTTTGGCCGCCGACTGGCCGGGCATGCCTCCAATAAAGTTCTGAAATTGGTTTTGAAATATATGTGTCTTAATTGGGTTTAAAGGGGATTAGGGATAATAGGGGGTTTCCATCCTCGATGATATTTAAGCAGTGATTTTCTCTTCAACTGGATTTAGTCATTGTGTGGAAGAGCTGGGAGCATGTTTGTGGTAAGGTCACTGAACACTATTCCAAACAAAGGATCTATATTTAATATATCTATATTTGCAGTTTCTAATGATTTTGTTACCATTACTGGAAACAATTCGTGGCCATCCAATGTACATCCTGATATCCCCTGGCAGAAACTTAGAAATGAACGAGGCTGCTTTTTACCAAAGTGAACCGATCGAAGTACTTCCGTTGATGAAAGATCCTGCCAAGTTTTATTCTCCAAACGACATATTCGGCGATGTCCACAAGTTAGTCATTGGAGTGCAGAACTTTGTGCAACATCCGCCGAGTTCCCTGTACAGTGCCTTCAGCCAGCTGCAGACAACCACTAAGAAGGACGACAAGAAGCAGAAACAGAAGCCTCTGGGCCAGAAGGTGGCTTTTGACCCCTTCGGAAGTCTGGCCTTAACGCTGGGCTGGTCGGCTGGGTTCCAGGTGTCCAACAGCCTCAGCTTCAGGCCCATTAAGCTTCCCAAGGGTTAAGGTGGGCAAAACAAATAATGTAACATACCTTTGGGCTGCCCCCTGAAATTATACGCTAATTCTGAATACATTTTTATATAAGAACTCGAAATATTTATTTTGTTTGGCTGGATTCGGTTTTGTTCTGTTTTTGACTTGCCGCAGGATTACGTATTCGACCCGTTTACGTCTAATTTTAAATGCTGCACGTTGCATTGTCTAAACGTTTTCAGTCCGCTATCCTTTCACTGCACGCCCGGAAACATGTGTTTCGGGCCAAGGATAATTGGCAACGGTATGTTGTAACGGATAACGTGTTAACCAAGTCAGTGACAGAGATTCGAGTGGCTTGGCATTGAGTTTTAAGAGTGGGAAGTTTAAAGAGTGTGATTCAAGTATCCTTTATCTTTTCGCTGAATTCAGGGCCTAATGTCCTGCCATCTGAATGTCATGCCCTCAATCTATAAATTGGGAAAATTCCACCCGATAACACAGATTTTCCATAACAGAACAGAAACTATTTTCGTTTTTCGGTCAGTTTATTTCAATTTCATTGCGAGTGTCAATCTAATCCATCCTTTCCGGAAGCCGGATCCAGGATACGCTCTACTTCTTCAGCAGAAGGGGGGCGGTGTAGGCGGCAGCGGCGTAGGGTGCTGTGTAGGCGGCGGTGTAAGGGGCGGTGTAGGCGGCGGTGTAGGCAGCGGTGTAGGGAGCGGCCACATAGGGAGACGCAACGTAGGGGGATGCCACGTAGGGGGAGGCCACGTAGGGGGCGGAGTAGGCCAGAGGAGCCACGATTCCGGGCTTGGCGGCGGCGCAGGCGAACAGAGCGAAGACAACGGCGACGATGAGCTTGAACATCTTGAAGGATTGGGTTTGGTTTGCTTGTTGGATTGAACGAATGCAACTGATGTCTAAGCCAGGCTTCCACCGCAGCTTTTATAGCCAAAAAAGTTCGAGAGCCCAGCGACTCGGCCGGCAAGGTCGAGAGCCGCAAAGCCAATTCTGTTGGCCAGGCCAGTCACGTAGCGGACGGTACCGTTCGCATTTAGGTAGCTTGGCTAATTAAACACTGGGCCAAGAAATACCCAAGTGCCAAGGCTAATTGTAGGTGTTTTGTACTACAGCTGGGCTATAAAACGGCCTGCCCATCCGGCAATTGGCATCAGTTTCGTTTGTCACTCAGCAAATCAAAACCAGCCCAGCCAAGATGTTCAAGTTCCTCGCCGTCGCCCTGTTCGCCCTGATTGCCTGCGTCGCCGCCAAGCCCGGCATCGTGGCTCCTCTGGCCTACTCCGCCCCTCTGGTGGCTGCTCCCTCGGCGGCTGTCTACACCCGGGAGTACCACGGAAACTTCGCAGCTCCCTACGTGGCAGCCTCTCCCTACGTGGCCTCCCCTACGTGGCCTCCCCCTACGTGGCATCCCCTTACGTGGCGTCTCCCTACGTGGCTGCCCCCTACACTGCTCCTCTGCTGCTGAAGAAGTAGGTTGCCCTACTCTATATGGACTGGATTGATAGAAATGATTAAATAATAAAAGAAAATACTAGAAACGAAAAAAAATTGTTTATTTTGAATTTTTTTAAAAAACTTTAATAAGTTTCAGTTTTTTTTTATAACTATTATATAGACTATTATTTGGTGTGATTTTGCAGAACTATAAGGAAATGTGTACTTTGTGCTTAAACATATTATTATTTTTTATAGAGTTTATGTTACTATTCTATAAAATGTTTATAGATAGTTCATTACTTTTCCGATCTGCTAGTCTTGCTTCAAGGTCTTGCAGTTCAAACTTATCGGAATTCAATGGCAGGCAGGAAGTCTCTTTTCTGATAAAACCTCCGAGCCAACTCACATGTATTGTATCAGTTTCTGTTCCGCATTTCATTCACTTTTTTATAAGTTCTTTTTTATTTTTATATTATGTATTCTTATATTTGTTTACTTTATTTAAGAAAGGGAAAGATTGCTTACATTATTTATCTGGTTTTCTTACACGAGATTTTTGGTATCGCGTAATGTTTCTTAATGTTAATGTTTGTGGTTATGTGGAAATGTTTCTTAGAAGTATAATGGATCCAATTTCCTATAGACTAATACATTTTTATGTTGTATCCTTGTTAAAAATAAGACTACTAATTTGTACAAATTTAAAGAGTTCCTGCATTATTTTTTTCATTTAAACAAAATGCTGTTATGAGTTAAAAGATCCTAACGAAATCGATTCTCAAATTGAAGTGATAGACCTTAATTATATTATGATTAATGTATTTTTTTGGAATGATTATGATTTATTTTTTATGAATATTACGCCAAATCACTGTTGAGGGTAAGATTTGCATCCATTGTGGCGGTGGATCTGAAAACAATGCTGCTGCGATCGTACCGATCCGAACGCCGATTCTTCAGATACCGGAGAGTGACCAGAGCTACCATGCAGATGATGATCACGGCTCCCATGACATAGGCAAACACCTCCATGAAGGCCAGGTGGCGTTCCAGATTCCTGGAGTGCCCACCCACGATCTCTAGCTGCTTGGACAGTGTTTGGATGTGTCCCTCCAGCACGGACTCTTCCGCGATGAAGGAGGCGTTCACTGCAGTTTGGGATTGACTGATGCAGGAGACGTCCCGGATGTGGGGGGTCTCCTCCAGGCTGGTGTCCGGTTCGATATTCAGCATCACAGACTCGGCCAGCGATGGTGGGATGAGCAGGTGGTGCAGGTAGGAGCAGTTGAAGCGGTTCCTCGATATTCCCAGTTTCTGGAGCATGGGGAAGGTCTCCGAGAAGGTGCGATTTCCCTGGAGCTCGGTCAGCTCGTTCCCGTCCACCAGGAACTTTTTCAGGTTCGTCAAATAAGGCACAAACATGTCGAGATTGAGGGTGGTCAGGTTGTTGAACGACAAATCCAGTTCCTCCAGGTACTTTTGTTTGGAAAACATTCCAAACTTGAGTTCACGGATGCCAGTTCCCCTCAGAAATAGTCCTCGAAGTCTCTTCAGTTGGTTAAAGGTGGTTATATTCAAAGGTCCAATGGGGTTTTCGGAAACATCTAGGTGTAGTAGGTAGGCTATGTTGGTGAGGTTCGAAATACTCGTAAGATTATTGGCCCGCAGGTCCATGCTCTCGATGTGCAGGCTCTGGTACAGCAGCAGCTGGGAAATGCGATTGTAGCTGGCCCGAACGAATCTCGTGGCATTGATCAACAAGGTGGTAAGATTATTGTTGTCCAAGTGTAACTGGTGCACGATGTTCTTGTCGGTGAGCTTGAAGTTCTGCAGCTGGTTGTAGGACAGCATCAGGTTCTCCAGGCTGGCTGCCTCCGCAAAGGTGTCGGGATGTATGTGGATCAGCTGGTTGTTCGAGAGGTTCACTTCCTTGATTCTGCGCAAGTTTCGGAACACCTCCGGCTGAATGGTGGTCAGCATGTTGCCCTCAAAGGACACCTTCTCCAGATACTCGTTGTCCTTGAAGATGTCGCTGTGCAGCTCCTTCAAACTGTTGCCAGTGAGGAATATCTGGCTGATGGTCTGCAGGCCGCAAAAGGCGTTGACGCTGAGGGAGGTGATGTCGTTGTAGGACAAGTCCAGGCGCATCAGAATATTGGCTCCGATGAACACCGAGGTCTGAATGGAGGTCAGGTTGTTGTAGGACAGATTCAAGACCGTCAGATTGCTGGCCGCGCTGAAGGCGTTACGGGTGAGCTCCACGATGTTCGTGTTCGAGACATCGAGGGTCTTCAGATACGGAAACGTTTCGAACAGGTGGAAGGGCATGTACAGCAGGGTCGACATATAGAATTTCATAAACTTGACCATGTTGCCGGCCGGTATGTTTTTTATGACCACGTTCTGGCTGTGGGTGACCGTGAAACCGGTGACCGTGCAGTAGGCCTCGTTGATGTCCATGTAGCCCACCATCGGATCGTATTCGTCGCACCGAAGGGGTATATCCCCGCCATTGGCCCAGGCATCCACGGTGCTCAGGGCAAGGACAATGGCAATGGCCCAGATCCTGCGTGATATATCCACCATTGCAACGAACCGCACGCCGTCGCTTAAAAATGCAAACTGAAAATTGCCGCAGTGCAAATTTCTTGAATGCAGTCCATATATTCTTATATTTTCCTTATGTATTATACTATATATTATGTACTTAAAGATATCTGTCGAGTCAGATTGGAAGCTTTCCGCTGCCCAGCATCGTAAGTCTGGATTCCGATAAAAATTGTCGGTCTGTCCTTTGTTTTGTTTATTTTATACACTAACCCAGGGAGGTTCTTTAAAAAAGAGTCATTTGGATGCATAATTTAAAAGATTTAATTAGCATTATTTAAACAAAGTCTTAGGGTCTATTATGTGAAAGGGTATTGGAACACTATTTCCCCAAATAGAAGCAATCTGGAGGAGTTGCTTCTGTCTGGCGACTTCTCCTCACTTTTGCCTCTCAGAGATTAGCCGGCACATAGGCACGCTTCTGGCTGGTTGCAAAACCAAGAGCCGTCTTGCTCCATGTGGCAGAGATAACTTTGGGGAGCTCCAAAATGGTCAGTTGCATATCAAGGGGGTCAGTGCGTTGACCTTTGGCATATGCATAACTGGTGTTTTGGTCAGTGGAGACCGATTGCGTGAAAACCGATAAGAGATTAGATTCCCGGAATGTTTCAATCGCCGGAGAGGATCTGGTGGACGCGTGCGTGGGATTCGATTGCATAAATGCAGTTGCGTGGGATGCGCCACGCAACCTTGAAACGGATGCAACGCAATCGGATTTGGAATTTGTTTGCGGCATTTCATTGATTTCTGGCCAACTCTTGGCACAGGAGGTTACTCATCATCAAATGGTCGAATCGGCGGGGCAATTAGCTTTGTCAGTGTGTTTGGACGCCATCAATCACAACCAGTAGCTACTGGGCAGTGGTTACCTTGCAGCGACAACTTTTATGGGCCCACAATGTGGTGCGTGCCCGAAATAATAGATGAAGCCCCCACACTACAGCGCAGTAGACGCGATCGACCTCCCAAAATCCGACGGCACGTAGCACGCGGCAACGGCAAATCGGAGCCCCCCAGAGGCCGCTCTGCATTCCCATGCAGGCGGTATAGAATCATTCGCTCAAATCGATTGTGTGCCCAGAAATTCAAGCATCCCCCCGGTCTGGTTTCACTATAAAAGTTGCAGGTCGACCCAATCCAGTCATAGTCAAATTTGCTAGCTCAAATCAAACTAATCCAAAACCAACATGTTCAAGCTGGTGAGGGTCTAGACTCTAGAGGATCCTGGGGTAAATCTGATTGACCTATTAACCCACTACCCTTCTTGCAGTCCGCCCTCGTTGTCCTGTGCGCCCTGGTCGCTTGCTCCTCGGCCGAGCCCAAGCCCGCTGTTCTGGCTGCCGCCCCTGTGGTTGCTGCTGCCCCTGCCGGCGTGGTTACCGCCACCAGCTCCCAGTATGTGGCACGTAACTTCAACGGAGTCGCTGCCGCCCCGGTTGTAGCCGCCGCCTACACTGCCCCCGTTGCCGCTGCTTACACCGCCCCTGTGGCTGCCGCCTACACCGCTCCAGTGGCTGCCGCTTACTCCGCCCCTGTGGCTGCTGCCTACTCTGCTTACCCTTATGCTGCCTACCCTTACACCGCCAGCTACACCACTGTCTTGTAAAGGGGATACCAACGAAAAGGACTTTGAAAACGGATTGAAATTGAAAAACAATGAAATAAAAATATTTAAAAGATAAATTGGTCCACTTTTTCGTTTATAACCATGGTTATTACTTTTGAGGAATAATGTGGTTGGGTTTACATTATATTTTCATGTAATTGTGGACAATACGATGCGCTTTGTCGTTTCCATAAGATAATAAGTCCAAAGTGTAATTTTGTTTATTACCATAAGATACTAAACTTAATGGATTCAGGAAAATATGCTCAAAGAAAGTCTCAGTTAAACCTCTCCGTCTTAACTATTTTAAGAACTTGGAGTTATTTTCCCCATGTTCTCCATGTGTTTAAATTATGCATAGATGATAATAAACTTATATATATTTATTTAAAAAATTAAATTTGTTTAAATGAAATATTCCTATTCATAAGAAAAGAGAATATGGTAACAATTTATTCAGGTATAAGTACTACGTACTTCTGTGTTCCAAGAACTGAGTTATTATGAGAAACCCGGAAGTAATCCTATATCCTAATTATAATATCAACCTGCAAGGAATCTTATTGCCTAATGCGAAAATATAATCAATTCACTTCCGTTTTTCTCGGATACTCTAGACGACCATTATATGTGCCATTCCAATATTATGCTAATTAGTTATATGAAAGTCAATTCCTGATTTTCTCCCGTTACGAAAGTTCACCTATATTTTGATTGTTTCCTGTTACGAGAGTTCACCTACATTTCGGGACTCCCCACCTGGAATGCCACTCATCTCGAAAGCGGAAACAAATGCCAAGGCAGTTGCGTCACTCCATCGATATGCAAATTGGAAAAATGATACGCTCCCCGAATCCCATAGATGCCAGACTTAAATCAGATTTCGTAGGACGAGCACGTGGTGTCCATTAGAATCTCACCCGCAGCAGTTGCGTCATGAGAAGATAATTATGCATCTCGTATTTAAATATATATTTCATTCAAATCAGATAACAACAAAAAACTGTAACAGGAGGAAAACAATTCAACAAGAGGGGCACCATCGTCCTTGGCGTGCGGAAGGATGGCCTTTCAGGCAGGACCTGCCACTATCAGGGGGGGAATGGAGGCGCTGAAGCGTCCGTATGGCAGCCACGCAGCTGGGAAGAAGAGCGGATAGTTGGGAGGCGGTGCAGAGGTCACAAGAGTAGGCGGTGGTGGGGCAGGACCCAGTGGCGCAGCAGGCGGGGCTGGTGGAGGGGCAGCCCGGTGGGCAGGCGGCACATCGATCTCCTCGGCAGCATCCCGAATCTCGCCCCCGACTGTCAGGTGGATCAGCAGGACGGTGACCACCTGAAATGATCACCGACGGCGTTGGCTCATCATCGTGGAGCAGGTGCATCGACTTCTCCGCGGAGAACCTCGTCAGACTTACTAATTTCCTGTACATGGCTATCGGCGGCGATCTGATCTGATTGTGCAAATATGTTAGAATGAAACCCGGCTTCGGACGAGAACCCAGCTTTATAAACTTCTGAAGCCTCCAGCCCGAAACCCGAAACCCGGCAGTTTTTGTGGGTCACTCCAAGAGCCGGCCTATGGATGGATCAATATCCAGAGGTACTTGCTATTCACAGCACGGTGTCGCCATCGATTTGTTTTTCGCTTTTCGTCACGCTTTTAAAAATATATATTGAAAACAAAATGAAACCAAAAGTGCACAGCCATAATGCTCAAGATTCCCCTTGGCTGGCTTTTGAAATGGTCTTGGAACCGATCTGAGAATGGCCCATGAATACCAATTCCCGGATCACCTTCGTTTCGTGGCTTGACTTGGGGCCTGAATTTTTCTCGACCGATTCTGCTATATAAATTCCTGGGTCTGGGTCTAGCAGATATCAGTCTAGTACTACAGAACCAACCGTTCGCAACCAACTCACTCAACATGTTCAAATACGTAAGAACCAAAGGATCTCGGACTTAAAAAAGGATTACTAATCGTGTTCTATTCCCAACAGTTCGCTCTGTGCCTGTTCGCCATTGTGGCCTGCGTGTCTGCCAAGCCTGCCGTCCTGGCCACGCCCCTCGCCTACAGCGCCTACTCCGCCCCTCTGGTCGCCGCCTCCCCCTACTCCGCAGCCTACACCGCCGCCTACACCGCCCCTGTGGCCGCCGCCTACTCCGCCTACTCGTACCCCTACGCCTCTGCCTACTCCGCCTACCCCTACGCCGCCTACTACCGTTAAGAAAGGACCCAGGACCCGGAATTTCTGACTGTCGAATCGTACCTGCAACAAGGATATCCCCATATACTCAAAACCCTGTCTATCTATACACCCCTGCTTCTAGTTCGGCAGATCCGTACCTTCCCCGCACATCTGACTGCTGAAAGTTAAAATATGGGAACAGGACCTACACACAGGAAAGGATTATATATGTTGAAATAAATATTGCATTTTGCGTCAAACGTACACTATTTATTGTTATTTTTTATTTAATATTGAACTTTTACGAGGGATAGTAAAACAGTACATACTTTTAGGCTTTAAGGGTTTAGGAAAATGTAAAATATTTGACTTGCATTTGTTTTGGCTTCTGTAAACAAATATGTTATATAAAACAATCATTTAAAATAATTTTAAGTTAATAATTAACTAAAGAAGTTTTTTTTTAAGTTTATTAAGCTTACGTACTCTAAAGGGATGTGTTTGAAGTGCGATGCGGAAAAGTTGTCTTCATTATAATTGTTTCTAAGTTATATTTTAGGGAATAAAATTAATTTCAGCTTATAGCAGAAAGAACATTTTAAAATAGAATTTTCTAGATTTTACAAACTTTAAGAGACCATAAAAAATGGATATTTTAAAAATAAATAAAAGAAAACGAAATAGTTTTGAAATTAAACATTATTATTTATATTCTTCTATAGAGTTTCTTTGGCTTTGAAGTGCAACCAGATAAACTCAATTCATACCCATAATGACCTTGTTTACTGAGGAATAAAGGGGTCAACTAGTTTCCAGGTTTATTGAACTCGCAGAGCCCTTGATCCCTTGTTTACAAGTTCCATCGGTTCGCCACTAGAGTCGCCTTCACCTTCGCCAAAGGGTTCAATCCGCTGACGTCCTTCGTCGGGGGACTGTGAGCTGCGGATGGCGGATAAAGCGTTTCTATTTTTATTTGCATCTCTGATTAGAATGCAAAGCGGCGCGTTCGAGTGGCTGACAATTGAAACCAGCTCAGAGGCGGACGCCGAAGATGGCCAAGATGGTTGGCAATTCACGCACGTCGGGTGTGGCAAGAGGGGGCCGAAGTGGCAAATTATGATAATTCAATCCGCAGACGGCAGCTGCTGACGCCACTGGCGGAAATCTTGGGGGAACTGTGAGCCTCAGGAATGCGTACAATCTATGATCGGAGTAATTTAAAGTATGCTAGTAAAAAGGCCGAAATTGCTGGCCCTGATTTGGCCGAGCTACGTGATGAAAATGTGTTAGTTTGCAGCGTTTATTTCTTCGGGGAACTTGTCAAGGATATAGCTATAAGTTTGACTATATAAACTATGGCAGACCAAAGCAAAGGCATCAATCAGAAGTCTAGCTTCAGAGTCAACACAACCCAACCAAGCAAAATGATGAAATTCGTGAGTAATCCTTAAGAAAGTGGGGTATTCCAAAAACAGGATCTAAAGATTCAAATAATCCTTCCAGTTCGCCGTTGTCCTTTGCGCCCTGTTCGCCGCCGTTACCGCCACTCCCGGTCTCTTGGCCTACAACGCTCCTCTGGCCTACTCCAGCCCGCTGGCCTACAGTGCCGCCCCCGTCGCCTACACCGCCGGATACGCCCCCTATGTGGCTCCCTATGCCAGCAGCTACAGTGCCCACAGCGTGGCCCACAGCGCCGCCTACCCTGCCGTCTATGCCGCTGCCCCCGTGGCCCCCGTTGCAGCTGTCCTGAAGAAGTAAGGAGCGAGGTCCATATCCTGCCAAGATGCCGCACGTGTGTCCCAGTCACAGATTCAGATACACGACCCGAGGCGAAAGATAGAAAGACAAATAAAAACGCAATGCATCAGGCCCACGCACTGACAAACTGAGAAGAGAAACTATAGATTCGTTTTTTCCATTTTGGGTTACTCTATAAGGGGGTGCTTACCAACTAAGGATGAAGAAGGAAAGAAGTTATTTGAAGTTTAATTTTTTAAATTTATTTGAATGGGTTTAGATTTAAAAATGGAGTATGAGAGAGACTTCAAACTCCTAAAGGAAAATATTCACGATAGTTTCCTTGAGATTCCATATTTCTTTGGACCTGGTGGAAAGGGTATTTTCAGCCCACTTCTGAGGTCGTGTTTATTCCGGTTCATCGACATTTTGCCACGTTCCGCGGCGTAATCCTTGAGCTTTGTTTACACAGTACCCGGCACATCAACGTCCCGGCCCAGGCCACCTTCTCAACGTTGACCTAGCCCCCCTTTTTGCCGGCCCTGGGTGGCCAGCTCGCGGCAGTGTTTATCATTTTAATTGGAAACTGCGTGTCCCGGGCCAGAGGTCGATGCTTGCTGGCCAGTGCAGCTATTGCGCGCCATTAAAAGGCGCCGCTGAAATTGCATTTTCTTAATCACAAACAATCAATAAACGAAGTCAGGCCACGCCTCAATCAGGCCACCTCGCCTCACCGGTTGCCAACTTTGGCATTAATCATACGCCACGTGAAACCGCGGCGGCAAGAGTACGAAAATCAAATCAAGAAACCGACATTCAGCAAAGACTAAGTTTCTGCAAATTAAATCGAGTCTTTTGTCACGCCCCGTCCTGTTGGAAAAGCCCCCCGATGCCCACCTGCAAGTGTTTGTGTAGTTCTTCGGGCTAATTTACTTGTCGGGAAATTAAATTAAAATTTTAACGCTGCTCTTTTGTCTAGATGGTGACGCCCCTTTAATAAGATCACGCCCCTCGCGAACACGAGGCGACTTATAATTACCGAAGCCTCTAAAGTTTTCTTTTAACATTCAGTTTCCCAGGCAACAAAATGAGTTTCTGAGGAAATCAGGTGCATTTTTTTTAAACAAGGGGGCTTGGACTTAATTGGGTGTCTTTAATATAGTTGGTAGTTTCGGGTTCTTAAATGTATATTTACTTAATTGCCTTAAAATTAGTGAACAAGCTAGAATAGGATTATATTTAAATGGTGAGTGGTTGTAAGAGAGTGTAATTTTTAGGACTTTCTAGATAATCATGATTATTTGAATAAAGTAATCCCATCTTTAAAGGCTTAGAAGGTTATAATACCCTAATACAAAAGATAATAGTGGAAATAGTAGCCTAAAAAAAGAGTATTTGCCAATCACTTACCCGTTTTAATTGCCATCCTCTCAGATACTTTTTAGCATACATGCTAATCTAAACATGGTTAGTTCTAGGCCTACATGGACTCACTACGTATGCCTATATAATTACCTCCCGCTGATAACTGACTGCCCATGCGATTACAACAATCTTGTCTAATTGACAACTGAACACTGTCGGAACGGACTCGGGAGCATTGAGACGATAATATGAACGATCAGAACTTGCTGCGATCAATTTGCGGAGACATCAATAAAAAACCCGATCCAAGAGCGCTCGAGTTTCAAGTTGGGTGCCAAATAAATTGCATTTTGATTTAATCGCTGCGTTGCACAAGTGCCACCAAATTAATTGCCAGCAATTTTTCGCACTGTGTAGATAGTACTCGGCGGCCGCCGAGCCGGATCTCGGGAGGCTCTTAATTGAAATGCTTGGCAAGTTTGATTTACAGCCCGCCGAATCGGTCGAATTGGTCGGAGAACTTCGCTTCGACTTGCCCAGTACCAGGCGCCCACACGGGGTATGCAAGTCTCCTGTGAGTTACGCATGCGAGTTGCCTAGTACCTCGCCTCTGGCTTACTAGGCATCGCCTTGCCCCATGCCTCTTGCCTCCTGTTATTGTCACCAGCTTGTTGCCTTTCCATTTGCCCGCAGGCTTTTCTGGACGAGGTCTTGGATGTAATCGTTAACCCTTGGGTGGCACATGCGTTTGATAGGTTTGATACGTTTTATGCGTTTGATAAATACTTTTAAAAATGTAAAAATTAAATATTTCATAATTATACAGAAAGCATTAGCTGCTAAAAGCTTAAAAGTCTTGGGATTTCTTCTTAAACCCCTCTAGGGTTAACTTCACGCATGCTCTTATGGGTGGGGACTCTAGCCTGCAGGGCGGAGACTCCAACAAGTGCTGGGGCAGCCCCTGCTCCTTCCCCGCCGCAGTGCCTCCCCCCTGAAAGTGTTAGGTGCTCTGGGCTTGCGTAAAAGGCCGCTGTCTGAAATTATTCATAGAGTGGGTCGCTGGCAATTAACTGGCAGCCCCAAAAGCTCCCTCGGCATTGTGACTGGGCCGTGATATGAGTTATGGGTGCACGGTCTGAAAAAAGACACTTGCCAGCAACCTCTGCCAGAGGCGTAGTGCGCCCCAACGACCCCCTTCACACTACCACGAACGACCTTGCCCACGCCCCTGGCCCCATCGATCGGTTATTGTTCTAAGTCCATGTGCTGAGTTGCCCCACATATAACGATACTACGATCTCGATTGGGTCCGGTTTATTGCACCGGGTCTTACGCACAGGTGTGTGAGTGCCACGCCCAACTTCTGGGGCGGCCCCTATTTTGTAATTAAGACCTAAGCGCTGAATGCTTATGAGCATTGGCTGTGAAAATTTCTACCAGCACGCATTCGAGGCAATTTATTTAAATGATTTCAATTGCTGGGCGGAAAAAACTTGTTAGCCGAACTGCGCACGAAACTAAAAGAACCCAAAAATGGCAACAAACAAAATGCAATTTAAGTTTTTCTCACACACACCTTGTCTCCGGCTCGGGCTTTGTAAATAGACGAATAGCAAATTTATCAGAAATTATTCAAAATCAAAATTGTAACTATGACTTTGGGATTGACGTTGAAATACTCTTGCTATAAGTAGGCTACAGGTGGGTGTATTTTTCTTAAAACAATATATTATTTAATATCTATATCTATGATTTATATAAGTATCTGAGGGATTACATTGATTTAAACCTCTTAAAATTGTCATACCGCCCTGGAAAGAGTATTGCGCCTAGTCTGAATCCAAGCACACATCCGCGTTGTCTGGGGCGGGGCAAGGCGGTTCTCTGGCGAGTCCAGGTTGCGATTTCCATCTCGATACCCGACCGGCCAGCTTTGCATGTTGCTCTCTGGGCCTCTGATTTGGTTTTGGCCTCTCCGGCGAACAAAAGTAAAAGTGCATTTGGCCAAGTCTCTGGGCCTGATCTCGGGCCTCCAGCTTGGATCCGTTCTCGTGCAACATTTTGGCCAGGTCTTTGGGCTATAAAAGCATTTGTCCCCCAGACAGCGGCATTATTCAGCTTTGTGTTCTTGTGACGAGATCAACGAAACTCAAAATGTTCAAATACGTAAGTGGTTCTAAGGGTCCTTCGAAGGTCCTTGATTGACTATTTGGATATTTTGTTCGTCTCCAGTTCGTGTTCGCCGCTTTCTGCCTGGCCAGCGCTGCCGCCGCTCCAGGATATCTGGGAGGATTGGGAGGCCCTCTGCCTCTGGCCGCCGCCCCGGCAATTTCCTACGGACACGCCCTGGCCGGTCCGTCCATCGCCTCCTATGGACTGGCTCCCAGGATCCTCTCCCCCACCCTGGCTCACGCTCCCCTGGCTGCTCCGGCCATTTCCACCTACGGATTGGGACCCAGGATCCTCTCGCCGTCCCTGGCCCATGCCCCTCTGAGCTACGCCCATGCTCCCCTCGGCCTGGCCCACGCTCCTCTGGCTGCTCCTTTGGCTGCCCATCTGGGCTTGGGCTACAAGTCCCTTGTTGGTCCCGCCCTGGCTGCTCCTGCCCTGGGCCTGGCCCATGGATGGTAATCCCCTCATCGATATTTCCTGCATCGCTTTCGTTTCGTGTGGATCGGAGAAGAGTGGAGAGAAGAACGAGAGACGGAGAGAAGGAGGAAGAGTGAGGCAGAGAAGAAGTGGAGAAATTTGTACAAAAGAAAACCTAAAACCCCATTTCTAGAAAGTGAGTTTGAGATTAAAATACATATCGTTTGAATTTGAAACAACGAGCTTTTATTGAGCGGGTTACAAGGCTTAAGCTTCTTAATATATATTCTCATAATTTCTGTTTTAAAGATCAACCTAAACCTTTAATGACTACAGATTTTGTTCAGTGTTTTTTGGCTTTATTGATTTATTGACTTGCTGAGTGATTGACTGATTAAGGCTATCGTAGATTTTTTAATGTTCTTCACTGAAAACTCTCACATGCTGCACGCTCGCCTTGACTCCACTGGACTGGGTGACATTGCTTCTCTACCAGCCGTGTCCATAGCCATAGCCCAGACCGTAGCCCAGACCATGTCCGTAGAGACCGTGTCCATAGCCGCCGAGGTAGCCGTGACCCAGTCCATAGCCATAGCCGCCCAGATAGCTCTTGCCAATGATGGTCTTGGAGATGATGGGGGCGTGGTAGCCCAGGCCCAGGCCCAAGCCGTGGTAGCCTCCATAGTGGCCACCCAGCCCCAGTCCCAAGCCCAGGCCAATTCCACCGTATCCATAGCCATGTCCTAGGCCCAAGCCCAGGCCAATGCTGGGCGAGGGAGCCGGAGCTGGAGCGGGTTCTGGAGCTGGCTCCGGTGCAGGAGCTGCCAGGCAGCTGACAGCCAGGCAGAGGATGGTCATCACTGTTAACTGAAAGGGAAATGATAAAATATTTGTAAGAATAGAATATTTTTGTAAGTATATCCATTAGAGTATCCTTGTTCCTCTTTCTTTAGAAATCCTTAGAAGTCCTGACTTACTTTTTGAAACATTCTGCTGTTTGTGATTTCCTGCTGTCACTTTCCAAGCCGATCCAATTGTGTTGCTGTCACTTCTGCGGAGCAGGCTCTTTTATATCAATCCCGAGTGCAGTGAATTACATCCCCGAAATGGACATCGATGATCTAATGAGCAGTGCAACATTGTAGATCTGGCCAAGTTACTTAAGCAGCTTGCTACAAAGGCATCCTGCTGGAAATTAAGCCAAAGACTGACACCTGTTTGGGCTGTGGCTGCGGCTGCGGCTTTGCCTTTTGGGCCTTCATTGTATAATCTGCAATCGAGTTTGGCATTTACCAGTTTACAATAGTTCCAGTTTTCGAGTCTATGGCCTGTGGGCAGCTGCGATCTAGTGGGTGGCCTTTTGGAGTCACATGTTTGACTCAGAACTGCTTTTTTTCTAAAAGGGGTCAACGTGCCAGAGAGGACTAGACTTTTGAAAAAGTCAAGCTCGGAGTGGCTCTCCAAACTGGTTTAGTTGGGTTTAATTGGCTTATCTAAAGTCCCCATTTACCATCGATCAAGGGTATGCCCTAAAATAATCAACATGCCGCGTTTGTAAACACAAAAGCCAAACTAATCAATTCTTAACACCTCCAATAAGGCGAGCTTCATAAAAATAGCACGAAAATGCCAAGATTGCATAACGATTCAAGTGATTAAGAGTTTCAAAGACAATAAAAACGGGGAAACAAAGCCAGCGACCGAGAGCCAAGCGACCAACTAACTCACAACCCATAAAAAGCCAAAAAATAAATAAAAACAGAGAAATGTAAAATGAAAACAACAACATTAAGCCATAATTAAGTGCACAAAAGAGTCAGTGACTCCTCTGCGACAATCTTCAGCGACGCCGACGACGTTTTAAACTTGAACTTGAAAACGGGTTTCTCCGCAAAGGGGACCACGAAAGGGCCGAGACAGTGGGTAGTGGGAGATCCATGGCGGAGATGCTGCAACTGGTTCCCAGTAGCCGTGGAAATGCACCTGGGCACCGGGGGAGTGTCAACCGGTTGCTAAGTGTCCGGATGAGCCTATAAATTGATTGGCCTTCGACTGGCCGCGGCTTAGTCCAAGTTCAATCGGATCCAGAATAGCACCAGAGAATGTTCAAGGTAGACTTTGAAAAACACTCCCCTAGAGTCCACTAAACATCAGTGTATAATTTATTTTAAAGGTTTTCATTATGTTTGCCCTTCTGATGGGTGTGAGCCTTGCTGCCACGGTTATCTACCATCAGCCTGTGATCTACCACCATCCTCTGCCGGTAGCTGCAACACCACAGGAGCTGGCACAACATCCGGGTTACACCATTGTGGCACCCCTCACCAAAATCGCCCATGTCACGTACGATTCTGTGCCCATCTCTCATACTCCCTACGAGCATGTTCCCCTTTTCCAGAGGATTGGTCATGTGAAGCACAAAAGGTTCTAGTTTTAAGACACAGATCAAATTTATACTTCCCACATCCATAAATAATAAAAGCATTTAATTAAATTTAAAAATTCATTGTTTATTCACCAAACATTGTGCTCTCTAGGGATGATAATTGGGACTAAGGCCTACAAGCTAATAGGACGGATGAAAGGGTGCTGATGCTGAGTGATCCTTGGGCTAGTTTCTTAGAAGAAGTAGGGGGCGGGGGCGAACTTGGGAGCAACAGCCAGAGGGGCGGGAGCAGCCAGAGGAGCGGCGAAAGGCGCAAATCCGAACTTGGCGGGGGCAGCAAACGCCACAGGAGCCGGGGCAGGGGCGAATCCCAGAGGAGCGGCCAAGGGAGCAGCCACTGGGGCTGGGGCGGCGAAGGCTACCTTAGGGGGGGCAGCCACAGCGACGGCGGGAGCAGCTGGAGCAAGAGCCGGAGCAGCGAAGGCGGGCAGACCGAATGGAACCTTAGCGGCGAAGGCAACTGGAGCAGGAGCAGCCACTGGCAGAGGAGCTGGGGCGGCGAAGGCCACTGGAGCGGGGGCAGGAGCGGCAAAGGCCACTGGGGCAGGAGCAGCTACAGGCACTGGCAGGGGGGCAGGAACGGGGGCGGCGAAGGCAACTGGTGCAGGAGCCACTGGGTAGGCCACAGCGTGGTTGATGCGATGGGCGTTGAAGCTGGAGGCGTAGGGGGCAACGACAGGAGCAGTGGCCACAGGAGCAGCCAGAGGGGCAGCCAGAGGGGCAGCCAGAGGAGCAGCCAGAGGAGCAGCCAGAGGAGCTGGAGCATGGAAGGGCAGGAGACCAGCCTGGGCAGAAGCCACGCACAGAGCAACGAGCTGGAAAAAATGAAATCCGAAAATTAGGATAGTCCTGGAGGGATTCCTGGCGGGTGCCATCCTGGGAAACTCACCACAATCTTGGCGAACATCTTGCTTGGATTGAGGATTAGGGTCTTGGGTGTGGTTAGCTTGAAGGCAGAGCGAGCTGTGATATCGAACTGGCCGATGGGCAATGCTTTTATAATTCTGCAACCCTTGGAACATCCGTGGTGGGGCATACGAAAACACCTTGGAAGACTTTCTATATTCGGACTTGATGAAGGGCGTTGATTTTTTGGGTTTATTTTCGGCGATTGGTGGATCGCTGTACTTAATAATCAATTGGTTGCCTCTTACGTCGAGCGCCCCCGAAAACTTTCATAATTGCACGCAATTCCCGACCATAACCTAATCCACGTTATTTTTGGGATTGGGCAAGATTTCGTTTTGACCAGCTTATGACAGTTTGTTTTTGTCTTTTTGGCCGTAGCGATTTGGTAGTGGGTGGTGGGGCTGATGAGTTCGTAATTATTTGCCCAAAATACGTGCTACCCCGCCCGACGCTTGGTTAAATCATTTAATTGAAATACCACTCTTTGGGCCATGTTTCTGTTTTGTTAACTTTTTTATTTTCTCGTTTTGTGTTTTGTTTTTGTTGCAACAATTGTCGCGTGTTTGGGCCGGGCCTGTGTCTGGAATTTCTGATTTGATTTCTTGTTGCGTGCAGTTGGAAATTCACTAACAACATTTCAGCGTCTGGCCAGCGAGTGTGTGTTAGCCAGATATTTGCGGGTTTGGTATGTGTGTGTGCTGGTACTACTCTTACAAGTGTTTGCCGAATAGCTGAGACCCCATTTGGCGGCATTACGACGCGTCTGGTTCGTAATGAGAGACTGAATCAGATATCAGTTATGTTTCTTTTGGCTAATTTTATGTTGCAGCCAAGATTTGATCATATCTACGTCATTGTCATTCCATTATTTATTAAGTCTATTACGGAAAAATCTTCCAAAGTCCCTCCTTATCTTTTAAATAAATATTAAAACATTATTTTCGTACGTTGATTCGCTTTTCTATAATTATTCGATAAATAGTTTCTATATATAATTACTGCATTATTTAACATTTTCTACATGACTTTGATGATTCTTTGGTAAGGTTCTTGGATCATCTTAGAATATTCCTAGCAGCGGGTGGTGATGGGCCTTCAACTTCAGAGGCAGCGCCTTCAGGTGGAGATGGGGCTTGGCCAGCACCTTGGGAAAGAGGTAGCCTACGGAGACTTTGGTGGTGGTGGTCTTGGGTCCTGGGATGGCTCGGTAGGTGGGGGCAAAGGGCACGGCCTCCAGAACTGGTGGCAGCACTTGGTGTGTTACCGTGGGCAGGTGCAGTTCCGGCAGAAGTGGGGCAGGAGCAGGAAGTAGTGGTGCTGGTGCTGGGAGCAGTGGTGCAGGAGCTGGGAGAAGCGCAGGACTGGGCAGAAGTGGTGCTGGAATTGGAGCCGGCAAAGGAGCAAATGCTGGGGCCAGAGCAGGCGGTGCCGGAGCAAAGACTGGAGTAGGAGCTGGAGCAAAGACAGGAGCAGGAGCTGGAGCAAAAACAGGAGTAGTAGCTGGAGCAAAGCCAGGACCCAGGGCTGGAGCAAAAACCGGAGCAGGTGCAGGAGCAGGAAGAGCTGTTAGTGGTGGAGGACCATAAACTGGTGGAGGGGCTGGCGCAAAGGCAGGAGCCGGAGCCACTCCAGGCAACAAAGGAGCTGGTGGTGGAAGGACCGCCTCCTGCACAGCATAATCCCAGTGGTGCGGCAGAGCGTGCAGGGACTCCAGGTGGTTCAGATGATGATGTCCATCAAAGTGGTCGTAGTGGTGGTTAAAGTGGTGCGACGGCTTAGCCCCACTACCCACCAGAAGAAAAGCAAAGGCGCAGGCCTGTTAAAAAATAAATTTTAGTTCCATTGAACTCCAAACCTTTCGACTTCCTTGAACTCACCCAGGTCAGTTGCCACATCTTGCTTGGAGGGGGATTGTCTTTGGTGTCTGAAGAGGATTAGCCTCGCGATCGATGTGCTCGACCTGTTGGCTCGACGTTCAATGTCTCTCCATTGTCCGAATCCATTAATATTTATAGGGAAATTGAGCGGGCTCTTCAATCAAAGACTTGCACTTGCTTTTCTTCACTTTCATGGGTCTCTGTGGGCTGGTGGTTGGATGGGCTGGCGTTGACGCTCGGGTGAGGCAACCCAATCCGATTTAGTTGGTCAGCAGTGTCGTGACTGCCATCGATTGAGGGGCAATAACTTCTTGGCCGATTTGAAAGCACAGCCCATGATTATATAACCAAACCAAAGGCAAAGCCAGAGCCAAACCTAGCCCAGGCATTGACAGATTTTCCAAAAGCGGAATATGATTATGATAAGCCATAAATATTGTTTCGATCGTAAATAATAACCGATTGCGCTTTAGGTGGCAACGCAATCACCCCAAAATTTATGTTGATATGGAACCAAGTTTGGCTTATATTTGGCTTACAGGGAATTCAACTAAATTATTTATTTTTATAGAAAACAAATCTTTTTTTTTTATTTTTACTATAAGAATATAATTTGGCTTTATTTGCCTTCCTTTCAGAAGAGTGATATCTGATTTGAATTCGATGATTGAATGTCATTCATTATGGCTCATTAGGTACAACATAATTTTTGAATTTATGGGTTCTTTAAAAATAACCCGGTTTTTATAATTTATACTATTGCTAATAAACAAATTTCTTTTTTAATACATGAGACAAAAAATCGGCTTTTATTGTATAGTCTTTAATAGAAGATTTTTATATTCATGTTTACCTTTCAAAATTAATTGGCTACCATTTTGTTGGGCTATTTAATTGTTACGACCACTCCGGCTTTTATATTTCCAATGTTAATAACTCGGCTAAGACTTGGCACATCCAGAAATCTAATACCTTCCCGATTTTGAAACGTCAAGTAATTTCACACTTGAATGGATACAGTGATGGCTATATCTTCTCCAATTCTCATTCAGTTCTCAATCGGAGTACCTTAAACGATTTCTAGATCGATTCTCCACCATTCTGCAACAAAATCCTGAGACAAAATATTTTTTAGATTTTTTGTCCATTTTTCATGATGGGATCCCTTGAAAATGGGGTTTTCCCCTATAGGGCCCACAGCGATGGCCATATCTTTCCCAATTCTCATCCGATTCTCAAGCGGAGTACCTTAAACGATTTCTGGATCGATTCTCCACTATTCTGCATCAAAATCAGGAGACAAAATATTTTTTAGATTTTTTCTCCATTTTTCGTGATGGGATCCCTTGAAAATGGGGTTTTCCCCTATAGGGCCCACAGCGATGGCCATATCTCTCCCAATTCTCATCCGATTTCCAAGCAGAGTACCTTAAACTATTTCTGGATCGATTCCCCACCATTCTGCATCAAAATCCTGCGACAAAATATTTTTTAGATTTTTTGTCCATTTTTCGTGATGAGATCCCTTGAAAATGGGGTTTTCCCCTATAGGGCCCACAACGATGGCCATATCTTTCCCAATTCTCATTCGATTCTCAAGAGGAGTACCTTAAACGATTTCTGGATCGATTCCCCAATCGATATCCCATTTTTTCACCCAATCGAAAATTTTGCTAAAATATTTGCTATTTACTAGTTTGGCATTATTCCGGTTTCGAAAGACAAAATAGCGTTTTTTGTATTACTTGATGGCAAAATAATGGTGTAATATCTGTGGCTTTCTCTTCTTTAAATGATTCTGAACTCTTTTTAAGTTTTTTAAAATTCGATAATTATTTATTCAGTTTTTTAAGATTTGTCTATGTTGTTGGGAAGGTGGGTGGATGTTTCCTTAGACAACCACTGGTGCTGGAGTAGCGGCAGCAAGGGGAGCGGCGTAAGGGGAGGCCAGGTAGGGGGAAGCGTAGGGGGAGGCATATGGGTAGGTGGAGTAGGCAGCAGCGGCCAGAGGGGCGGAGTAGGCAGCAGCGGTCAGAGGGGCGGAGTAGGCAGCGGTGTAGGGAGCAGCGGCCAGAGGAGCAGCAACTGGAGCAGCCAGAGGAGCGGCAACTGGGGCAGCCAGAGGAGCGGTGTACTTGGCCACTACGGCGGGGGCAGCGGGGATTCCGGAGACGTAGCGGCTGGAGTAGGGAGCGGTGAACTCAAAGGGGGCGGTGGTGTAAGAGGACAGAGTGCCGTCGTAGTTGTTGCGGACATCCACCTGGCTGCTGCCACCAGCGGCGTACAGAGGAGCGTTGGCGTAAGCGAGCGGGGCAGCCAGAGGAGCAGCGAGGGGGGCTACCACTCCTGGCTTGGCGGCCGAGCAGGCGATGAGGGCGGCGATGACCAGCTGGAAGCAAAGGAATATAAACATTATAGCATCCTTGATGTCGGGCAGTTATCCTCTTGAACGGAAACTTACAAACTTGTACATTTTGCTTGTTTGGTTGGTTTGTCTAAAGCTCTTGAGCGATAATGTTTATTTCCAGCCAATTCAGTAGCTTATATAGCTCGTGCCCATATCCGTGCTCTTTTCGGGGACATTCTGTCTGAAGCCGCTTTTGGTCGCTTCTTCAGGTGGCCCATCTGGCCGAGTGCCAGGCAGCATACATGATCGCCCCTCGGCGCAGACGTGCTCCGCCTTCAATTGCCCAATATAATTTTCGGTATTGTCGGAAGTTGTCCAAAACCACAATGCTTATTTAAATGCACTGAGAGAAACTACCATCCAACCATGAAACCCATCATCGTTGTTTTCAATTGTTTCTCCCAGTGTTATGATCCACTTTGTATGCAATTGTGGGCCTGCGTTGGTGGCCACTTGGCCTGGCCGGCTAAACATAATTTGCAGTCTGTTTGGGCCATCAATGCTGCGATGTCTTGCATTGAATTGGACGCAATCTAAGCCAAATTGGCTATTAAAGACACTCGCCCCTCCGGGCCCCAACACTTGGGCGCTAAATGTCTCATTAGTTCACTTTTTAATGGCTCGCCGGGTTGCCAATAAAACTCTGTCGTAAATTTCCCTCTCATCCTTGCCGCCTGTTCGTTGGTGTGGTTTCTGCCGCGTTGCGGTGACCTTGACGCCATCTGGCCACAGGATGTGACGGAGTTGCCGCCTCAAAGTTACTCCAAAAGGGGCCTATCAGAGTAAGTGGGTACAGACAAGGGGCGTAACGATGAAGTAGCCAAAAACCGGCTTTCGGACTTAATGAGCCATCTCTGCTGTCGGTCACGTGCTTTTTTCTGGCCTGGTCAACATCAGATGACTGCAAAAACGGCGAACTCGTAGGTTGCGATTTTCATTGATGTGCTCTTTGCGATGAGAGGTACTTCCCCAAGTTAAAGTGGTTTGCAAAAAGGATTAGTCAGCTTACATCCTTATGAGGAGGTCTTCATATCCTTGGCCTAAGTTGCTTAGCTTCATCAATCATTTGTGAATTATTTTAAAAGATAACTTGTTTGTTTAATCTCAACACATTATACTTGGCAGATGTGTGCCAAAATTCAATTAGCCCCGAATATTGATTTATGATTAATGTCCCCTGATTAGTCTTAAACTAGATTTGGTTATAGAATCCAGAGCACTTAATAATAGACTCTAATATTAGTTAATACTTTTTTTGGAAATTCCACCACCAGAACCCGAAACCATAAATCAGTTTTCCCAAAACAACAAATTGTCATTTGTTTTAATTAAAGACCTTTGTCATGGCCAGAGCATCTCCATGTTGGCTTTAGCACTTTAGCTTCTGGAAACCGATCTGATCCGATGACGATTCCAAGGCCGTTGCGATGACGAGTCGAGAGGCCAGAGATCGAGTTGCCCCACGCATGTAACAGTATTCCGCATCCGCATTGCTGCCACTTGCCATGGAATTGATTCAATCTCGGTATCCATATCCACAGGTGGTACAGTCCACCTTTCAGCGATGACCTCTTGTTAATTTCTGGATTGAAATTCTCGACCGATGACGCGTCGATTTTCCGGTGAGTTAAGCGCGGAAATACCTCATCACACATCTTCTCGACATCTCAGTCCATCATAACCGTCACCTTCTCAGATCTTCAGTGGCTCGGAGTGGATTAGAGTGCGAACCACTCACTTCCTAGTTAACCTTTCTGATTGGATTTAGAGCCTCTTCAGAAGCTCCATACCCTGAAGAATTGTTTGCTGGCGTCAGTACCGTTTCTTTTAATGGATTTTCGAAACTTAAATTTATGCAAAAAATATTTAGATTCCTGTTTTTGTTTGCGCGGGAAAGCAGGTTCTATCCCCCCAAACCGCAAAATATACACCTATCTATAGAGATCCAGATTCCCAGTTCCGTTCCCAGATCCCAGATCTGATCAATGACACTTGACTTTAATTGGCTTTCATAAATAAGAGTCGATATACCCCGACTTGGCTGATTTGTGTCTACAGCCCAATGCCAAGTTTAAGGCCCATTATGAAGTGATCTCTTGGCCCGATTTTTGTATGTAAATGCCCAGCTATTAAGGTGGCGGCGAGGAGAGTGAAAGGTGTAACTCTTCGCCGGCGCCGGCGACCTTCAAGCCATTATGCAAATGCAGTCTCTCCATCGATGGCAATGAGACGAAAAATGGCCAATAAAACCAGACACACACTCTCGAGCAAACTAAGCTTAGATGGCAAGTTTTATTAACAATATGTATTCACTACGAGGAGAAGTCAGTCATCGCTGTTTGGTGATCAGTCGGGATGGCTTTGTCTCTAATATTATTATTATTCTAATGGCTGATGGAAGCTACAGCCTTCAGCGCCTCTGTATCTGCGGAGTGCCGTAGGAGGTGAGTCCTGTGGTGTGCGGCACGCTGGCGTAGGGGGCGCCGGCTTGGAGGGGCAGCTGTGCCACATTCAGGGGTGCAATCCCAAAGGGCACTGGAAGCTTGAGATTCAGGGAGTTGGCATCCAGGGAGTTGGCAGAGACGGTGGATGCGGCAGCGGCAGTAGCACTGGCAGGTATGGAACGTCCTGATGGCTTGGCCACCTGCTGTATTGGCTGAGGAGGAGCTGGCGGCGCCACCTGGAGCTGCGATGAGGGTACTCCGAACACATAGCCCTGGCTGGTCAGAGCCTGGGTGAAGGCGGCCTGTTCCAGGGCAGGCTCAGCAAACTGCCGGGCCACTTGGGTGTACTGCTGGGGAGCCTTGGCCACCACCTGTTGGTATCGCTGCTGGGGCTGGGGCTGTGGCAGCCGCTGCACTGCCTGCCTGTTGGGAGCCGGGTAGTGGTAGTAGGCCAGCTGGGAGCTGGGGGTAATAGAATATTCCAAGTGCGAGACATCAGCCAGACCGAAGCTGGCCAGCTGCAGCAGCAGAATCCAGGCACAGGTTAACTGAAATTGGTTAACCAAAAGTTTAAACTTTCTTGTTCTCAACACACACTCGCCGGTAAACACACTCACTTTCATTGCCATTTCTTATAGAGTTCTTGTTCTTAATCGTTAATTAATATTTTAAACCGTCTCTGGATATGTTTCTTTATCGAAGATGTTCGCTTGCACAGCTTTGGCAGCTGATTAAAATTTGTAAGCCAGCTGAAGATGCTTTTTATATGCGTATGCGAGGAGCGCGATCGGTTCTCAGACCATCCGACCACTCTCCCTCTCTCTCTGAATAAATCGCCCCGTCTCTCTCGGCCCCCGTATGTCTGTCTCTTTTGGTGCTTCTTTTCGGCTGTGAATGTTCAGGCCACCGCTTGAGTGCAGGCCAAGCCGAAGATTTTTGGCATTTTGTTGCCTTTGTTTATTTGCTTTGTTTGTTTGTGAGTTGGCTCAGCAGAGCGGTTGCCGTGCAGTCTTGTCTATTGATAATATTGATATTTGGCTTGCCTTGCTTATAAATCAATGTTGGTCATTTTTATTGGCATCCGAACTATGCAACATATCGAATTAGCAGCGGCTTAGTGCGATATACTAGGAGGGCTTGGGCCCGTCCACCCCTTCCAGCCCGCCCCTGTTCTCAGGCATGTCTATGGCGCTCGAGCTTATTAAACACAAATCGAGTCGAACGTCATGTGACAGGAGCCACCAGCGCGGCCCAAACATAAAAGCCATTAGCCCCCAAACCGAAGCTGAGGTGAGGACTTTTGACGCGGATTGGCGCGAGATTTGCATGCTAAAGACCCGATTGTTGGATCAATTTCCCCTCCTGGGGCGGGGGCTTCTCTTGACAGATTGACCTCAGCCGGTGGGGGTACTGGCCAAAATCTATGCGCATCTAATTTTCAAATACACTGAGGAAAACCTTATAACCCTTATTATAACCAAGTTAAAGGGTATTTTTAGGGGATTGTACGAATTTAATAGTATTGTCTCTTATTTATTTCTTAAAAAAGTAATCTTCCAAACATTTTGTTGTTCTTATTTAGTAAAATTTAATAAAACGAGTGCTTGTTTAATTAATAATTTTTTAAGCCAATTCAAACAACTATTAACGCCTTTTTCCGCCACCTTACTAACACGGAAGTGGCAAGTTGGATGCCAAAAAGCGAATATTGGTATGTAAATAAGACATGCCTTCATGGTTTATAAAAATATGGGTAAATAGTTAATAGAGAAGCTGAGATATGAAATTAAAAACTATATAATAAGCAGATTTGGCACATATTTATTGATTATTATTTAAACTCCTATTTTTATGAAAATTACAAAGATGTTTTTTGTCAAGGTTGTATGTATTTTTACTTTGATTTAAAAGTCTGGGTATTTATTAAAATTATAGAGCATAACAGCATATATTTATAATATTATACAACAACTATACATATATTCTTTTGTAGTGTATAAGAGTTAGCAATCTTTCATCTCGAAAACCGTTTAAACTGTTGACCCAATTGGCCGGCTCTCTTAGCTCTTTATTGAGTTAGGTCAGTTGGTCAGGGGTTGGTGGTGGAGTCGTTGACTAGACTAGAGTCGCCAGATATTGTATGTCTATATCTCGGGGCTCTCTCTCAGTGTCAGGCCTCGCCTTTGACCAAAATTGGCGATGCCGAAAATTGCTCGGAGCCATGAAAACATCTGAATTATTTATGGGCTTCAGTATAAGCATAATTAAATCGATAAGCTGCGCGTTCTTCGCATAAATTTTCGAGTCGCGGATAATACAAAACATAACAACATTATTTAGATTTAATTAATTGCTAATTTGAGGAAATTATCATTCATAGTTATGCATAATGAGCCCTCTGAGCATCACGCATCTGGGATGTCTTTAGTTACCAGCCCTGAGCGCTGTAGGGCGAGGGAGGCGGACCGTAGACTGCCGCCGGGGCGGGGGGTGGTCCGTAAACAGCAGCCGGGGCGGGCGGAGGAGCCCCAAAGTGGAGCTTGTATCTTCCATAGGAGGGCGGAGCTGAAAACCGGAAGGCAGCAGGTGGGGCGGCAAAGTTACTGAGGAACTGTGGTTGCGGCGCCGCCAAATGGGGTACTGGTGGTGCAGCGAAGCCTGTGTAAGTGGTGGTTGTGGTCGTCACAGGGGCTCCCAGGGAGTACCTGATGACTGGCGGGGGTGGGGGCGCCGCATAGGCTGTGGCATACTTGAATACGGCCGGTGGGGCATGGTGGACTGGCGTGGCATAAGCTATCGCTGATGGGGGAGCACTGAAGGCAGCGGGAACGGTTACGGTATCCGAAACAGGAACAGCCACGGGAGCGGGAACTGCCACGGGTGTGGGCACGGCCACAGGAGTTGGAACTGCCACTGGGGAGGGCACGGGAACGGGCACTGGAACCGGAACTCCCACGGGAACTTGAACTTGCTGAGGTCCATGAAAGAAACTCCCAAAAGCAGGCGAAACGACACTCAGCACCGCACACAATACAATATTCTGTTTGAAAATAAATAATTTTTAATGCACATTTTTAAAAACACTATTTTTCAATCACTTGCTCTTACAATTTTGAACATTGTGCTTTCTTCCGCTTTCGATTTCCGTATTAAGTCACTTCTGCTCGACACTTTCACACGAAATGAATCGATTTTCGTTGGCCATTGCAGGTTTATATACCACAATATATGTACCTGGCTCTCATTATGCTAATTTCGGGGGCTGTCAGTGGGTGGAGGGGGAAAGGAAACTAGAGGCGATGAGTAAAAACTCCATTAAGGGATCTGCGCACGACGTGCAATCGACAAGCGAATCGTGCGGCAAATGCATGCGACAAGTTTTGCAATCAAAGACAGGAGCCGGGTGGGGAGAAGTCGGATCACACACCTTCTGGGTCAATTAAGTTGCAACATTAAGTAATTTGTAATGAGTTTCTTTAATAGAGTAACAGACTTTTGGCTCAAGGTGCCAGTTATTCAAAAAATTGTCAACTGAGAAAGGTAAGAGATCGAGCCTTAAATATTAGCCATTTAAAAGGTATTATTTAATAAAAATAATATAATGTGTACAAATATGTACACTTACTTTAACAGTCACTTATGTTTTTACAAAACCCATCCCATCCGCCCATCTGTCATAAAAAGACCAGTCTTCAAAATACAACTCCAACAAAATCCGCACATAACTCACTATAATGCTAGGATTAGTTCAAGATACAATATCTTTTTGATAGCCAACCCGATAAGCCAGCCAACTTCAGTGGCCATTAGCATATCCATTTGTCCCAATCCGCTGCAACTCCGGCTTAACTTTTACCGCCGCCTCCAGTTGCAGCAAAAAGAGACACAAGCCCAGCCAGTGATCACGTTCCAGGCACCTTTTTATGCCTTATGACTCTGATTGATGGCCGTTGCCGAAATATAAATGCCAAAATATCACACGCCAGTTAAAAGTCGATTTATTACCACCGCCAACAAAGCCGGGCCGGCACTTGGAAGCCTCAATTAGCCGGCAAAAGCCCGAAAGCAGGCAGCAGTTTCTCCGGAGGAGCCGAGCAGCCCAAAAGCGGGCTCACATAAAAGGCGAATCTGTCATAAACAGGCGAAGCTCCCGCACGGGCGGCCAATTAAATTTTGGCTGCCAAATGCGCGACACGCGCTCATCGAAATTGTCAACAAAACAATGAAAGTGCTGGGGGAAGGGGCAGTCGAGGCAAGGATACTTGGCAGGATGTTTAACTGCCCCGGGAAATTATGGAAAATCAAAAATCGATATGTGCACCTTCGGTGAACTGAAAAGCCACGAGCTGCTTGGAGCGGGAGGCGAGTTTCGCGATTTTCCACGAGTGGAGCACACGCCCAAACTCTTAAGCGATTTTCATCGCCCTTGTGCCGTTGGCAACAGGTGCTTGGGAGGTTCGATTCCTTCAGGCAGCAATCCTTGTAACATAATGCCCCGTAAATCGCTGCACGTGTTTCCCAGCGACAAATGCGAGTTAACTTTTTATTGGGGTGACACGGGGCTGCCCCTTGACTCTGGGAAAAGGAGGCTCGTTTCAGGACTTTGAAGTCGCACCTGATTTGATTTTGGCAGTTGATTGAATAAACACAAGTCATTGGCTAAAATTTATGCAATACAATTAATAAGCTTGGGAATTAAAGTCCTTTGAAAGACAGCATGCTTGGTACTACTTCAGATTGAAATCCTTCTTCCTGACCCACTCAGAAAGCAAACCATCTAACTTGGTTGACATGCCCTGTGAATGCCCGTCTTGATTGCACTTTCAATTGAAACATCAATGAAACTACCATCTGGTATTTATAGACTTTTAATCCTCCTCTGGCACATTGCTCATACGTAGTGTGGGCGGTCAACGAACCCGGCAAGGACAAGCCAGCTCTGGATGCATCAGATTATCGAGTGCCAATCCCTTTCACAAACAATATCGAAATAATCAAGAGCGGAGGTGTCAATGCCCCTTCACAAGGTCACTTGCTGGCTCCGGCGTGTGCATTTCCCAGTACGTGCAACTCCTGCGGCAAAGCATCTGCTTGGCCAGGAACTAGTTTGACCTCTGAAATTAATTTTCCATCTTGTTGTGTCAACCTCTGCCCCGGACTCCCATGCTTTCTCTGTCCGGAATCGGATTTCAATGCTAGTTTTAATTGCAGTGCCCCGGGATGCCACGAGTAGAGTGTGATGGTCCTGCATCCCAGCAAAGGTCCTTGCCCCTGATACCGAGGCAACGGCTTGTTAATAATTCAAAGCAGAGACAAACGCAGAAGCAACTCATTTTCCGCATGGATAATTCAATTAAGCTTAGCATACTCTATGGCTAGCCAGAAAAACTCAAAGAAGAATTCCCAGAAACCCAATCCGAGATTTTCGAGCTAAAACTCAAGAGCGGGAGAAACAACAGGTGTGCGTGGATTCAATTGGCGAGGCTGTGGGAATGCGCTGGGAGGTGCATTTTGTTGTAAGTGTGCCATGAGAGCACCTGCCACAAAATGCATCCACTTAGTGCCACTCGTCACTCGCGGCTGGAATGAATATTCAATGGCCTGGGAGATGTAGGAAGCGCCTCGGCTTCTGCCCACCTTTGTCTGCCAAATTGGCGAAGGTTGTTGCCAAATTATCGCATGACTAGCTAACGGTAACGCCGTCTTGCCAGACTTACCTGTGTAATTATGATATGGTTTATGATCGCGGGACATAATTTATTCGCAGTCGGGTCGAGACAAATTAAACTAGTCTTGGACACAATTGAGCTTCGTTGTTGCCAAGGTCCAAGAGCCACCAACAATGGCTTATTGTTACGGGCGCTATGAATTATAAATAATATATTTCAGCAACCCCACTGTAAGTCAATTTTTAAATTGATTTCCACTTTGATGCTGCGGGCGTTCAAATCAATACAACCCTTTTCAATTTTCTCATGAATTATGGGACTGTGAGTGTGTGTTTTTAGCCAGAACTAGCCGGCTGGCTAAAAAGGTAATTAAGTGACTCAATTCACTTTTGGTCAGTTTTTGATGTGCTCTAATTTTTCACTTGCGAAACTGGGCAAAATGCATTTTGTCGAGACATTTGGCCAGGCATTAATAAATAGATATTTCGACGCACTTTTCTCTCCGAAACTTGGCAGTACCCCTCCCCTGGCGCTAATTTGGCCGGTCAACCTGTTAACGGGCGCACGCGTTTGTCGCTTGAGTCTTTCGTCTGTCCGCGATGATAATTGCCGTGTGGACAGGGGGCGGGGAGTCGGTGAGTCTGAGGCAGGCGCTGCAATAAAACAATTTTTTTCGGAATTTTGTTTTTCCTTCAGAAATTTCAAAACACTCGACGGGATTCGATAGGAGTCCAGCTAGAGTTGCTCAAGAAAATTAATTTGAAGTGCAATTGAATGCGGAATGGGTGGTGAAGTGAATTAATGGTGCAGCGATCGAAAAGCAAACAGGTCGATTGGTGTGAAATATCTATAATTGGAAC
The DNA here is from genome assembly GCA_018153035.1 of Drosophila pseudoananassae pseudoananassae. Classification (NCBI taxonomy): domain Eukaryota; kingdom Metazoa; phylum Arthropoda; class Insecta; order Diptera; family Drosophilidae; genus Drosophila; species Drosophila pseudoananassae. The sequence goes on along the minus strand of JAECXR010000042.1, from coordinate 1,706,144 downwards.
TTAATTTTAAAAATTTAATAGTTCTGACTATATGGAATTCTTTCAGTTTTCTGAAATCAATTATCAGGTTCTTGGAAATAAATTATAGTTAGTTTTCTGGTAAAAGTTAACTCTGTCCTTCAAAGCCAGTAGCTTCTTTAATAGGTAATAATTGGACATAAGTGGCAATTGGTCGATTTTGAAGTAACCTTTCGTTTTTAATCTTTAGATACCTATTCGAATCAAATAATTAAAAAATTCAGGGCTAAAATGATTTAGGCTATATGTTTTCAAATCCCTGTATCTTGATATAACAAATAATTATTTGATATTTCTGTGTTCTTTTTATGTGTAGTTCAAACTCGGATGAAGTTATACATCAATTGATGTTGCAGCGTTATTTATTTCATTAATATATCCCTTTGAAAAATAAGAAAAATCTTTTCTTTAAGGTTTTAATTAAATCACCCCAAAATGATCAAAAACTTATATGTTCCTTTTAGATTTATCGTTTATTTACAGAAAGTGTCGAAGCCACATGTGCATTGCACTCTATAACAAAATCAACGAAACTTGATCCTCCTTCAATCTCTCGCTCTCGCCGGCTCCTGGGTGGAGCATCCTTAGGGTCTCTAGGTGTCTCTGTCTCTAGTTTGGGTCTACGGGATGTTACTGGGGGAAGCTTTTGAAATTTGTACACAATTCAAGGCTGGGTGGCCTTGGCGATTGCCTCTGACTACGAAATGCAAATTCCGCACTTTGACCGCAGCAAAGTACGAATTATCCATCGGATGTGGGTTCGGGTCGTCCTGGTCGTCATTGGAGGTGGTCAGATGGCGCTGGCCAGGTCCTTAGTGCAGGTATCCGTGTCCGTAGCCGGCGTAGCCCAGGCCGTAGCTGCCGTATCCGCCGTACGAGCCGTGGTAGGTGGAGGTGGTGTGCAGGGCAGGGGCGGCGTGCACAAGGGGAGCGGCATGGACCAGAGGAGCGGCGTGCACCACAGGGATGGCCTTGGTGGCCACCTTGTAGGTGTTGGCGTAGGAGGTGGCCACAGGGTGGGCCACGGCGATGGGGGCGGCGTAGCTCTTGATGATCGGAGCGTGGGAGATCACGGCAGGAGCGGCGTAGGCCGGAGCCAGGGCGGCGCCGTAGCCCAATCCGTATCCATGGCTGTAGGGGGCGATCACTCCGGCATTGGCCACGGCGCACAGGGCAGAGATGAGGGCAATCTGGGGGTTACAATTTACTTTAATCCTATCCAAGGCGTATCCTTAATCCTTTTCGGCTTACCAGTTTGAACATTTTGCTGGTTTTTGGAATGCTTTGACTTCTTGACTGAAGAGCTGAGTGTGTTATGCTTAGACGTCTCAAGTTGCCGTGTTATTTATACCCGAAACATGAGAAATATTCTGACGAACCTGGCCAACCGAGCGAGCGAGAGAGGGCTAGTTGGAGGGAGAGAGCGAGGGAGCACGCCCCTGCCAAGCTTTGTGAATTCGCCGACCGCCGGATCGCAAAAGAGATCATTCGTGTCGCACCGATCGGTCACGCGTTGTTTTTTCCCTCTTGGCCAGCTTTTCATGGAAAATCTCTGGGGCTGCTTAATTCAATTCGTAATTTTTTTTTTAGTTTTTGCCAGCTATTGTTGATTTCCACGGGGCTGCAGTTTTTCTGGCGGAAATTTTTCATAGAAGTATATCCATTTCTGTGAGTGGAAATAGCAATTGTTTACTTACGGTTTCTGGCACTTTTGGGTATATCTTTACAGTTAACTAGTTGTTAGTCTTAATGACTTTAAAAAGGAATAATTAGGATTAGATTATTATTTTAATTGTGGCTTTAATAAGTGACTTATTAGTTGAGTATTTATTATGAGCTTTTAAATTAAATTTTTAGTTTTTATTAACTACCTTATTATGTTATTATTGTCTTATAATATAAGCTATAATTTATCTAGCTTTTTCAGTTTTAAGCCCATTCAATCTTCCCCATATGCTCCATATCCTTTTAGCTTGATTCTAATCCAATTTATACGTCTAATTCCTTTCTAAATGCCAACACGCACTTGATTATCAATCAGCTTGAGCAGCCGATTGACTGACTGACAGCTCATTACCGATAGAGAGATCCGTAGGTGTGGAAAATGTTGTTGCACATGCAAATGATCAATCGGAGCTGCCTCTCCACGCACCAAATAAACGCAAGCGGTCCATGAAAAATTGCTCACTTTAATAACTGACAAACACAGAGTTGAGATTGGCCAGGCCAACGGGGGAGATTGGTCAGTTTACGCCTTACTCTTTAAGCCAAGAAAACAGCAGCTGCTGCAAGTCTGCCTGCATTTTGCATGCATTAATTTTAAACTGATTTGTTATCGCGCACATGGCGAATGCGTAACCCGGGTGGAAGGAGGAAAATCAATTGGAAACAGACCTAAATCATATTCAGCGCATTTGGAATGGCCTGCCAGATTTCCTAATAGCCGTGCTTAATTCGATCATATCTCGAAATCTCTCAGAACAGAAGGCGCGAAAAGAATTGCAAAATATTGGACATTGGGCCTTGGTGTTTCTGGTATCAGAGTGTTGTATCACAAAGTGTAGAGTTCTCCCAGGGCAAACAAAGCCCGGCTTAGAGTCTAAGGTTTATGACTCATAAATCAATAAACAATTACTGCTGGCGACAATTCTTTGGCTTTGACCCTGGGCATCTGATTGGCTGCTGATCGGAATATCTGCATATCAACGGGGCTTAGTGCCGACTAAACCAAGTCGAAGCCAAAATGGAACCCTTCACCAAGCCAACACCTCGTGATTTTCGGCCAGAGGCGTTATGCAAATCTCAGCCAAATTGTCGCATAAATCTAAATCGAATGCGGCTTGATTGACACCAAACAGGATGCCAAATTGCGTGGCTATATCGATCGATCGAACCACATCCACAAATATAACCACCCACTCTGTGGTGCGGTTTTGGGCTAGGTCTGGTGGTCTTGCGGCCTGGTGGTCAGCTCTGTTGGCCTGTAATTGCATTTTAATGGCCTCCCAATCGCATTGGCCAATATCCACATTCGATTCCATAGCATTTCCCAAGCGACGCCCAAAAAACTTCGATTGCCAACAAATCATTCAAAAGTCGAAATTAAAAGCCGTCAATTTTCCCAGTCATACCAACTCCCCTCGACTATGTGTCTTTTCTTTCGTAATTTATGTGATTTTTCTGGGCGAATTCTGGCGAAGGAAATTTCACAAGTCTGGAATTTTGTTGGCATTTCATTTGGGTGACGGACTCACTACCTTGCCACCGCAAAAAGTTATTATTTAATTTGTTATAGTTTTACATAATTGTCGGTTGGGTGGCTGGCAATTTGCATAGCGTATTTTTGAGGTGACTACCATCTGTGACTCTAGTGTGGCCAATTAAGTATTAAGTATACCACATGGTGTCCGCCACTCGGTCAAGGTCGTGCTTACTTCAGCCTTTGTCACAATGTCGTGCAAACATTACACTCTGCCATGTAAGCTGCGAGTCTGGCTACAATTATTATTTGTTTATAAATGATTAATTATAAGAGCGAAAACAGCCACAGCCGCGGTGTTGACAACTGCCTGGCAAGAAACTGTAACAATGGCTACAAAATATGTAAGCCTGTCTCTTGCGTTATTAAGGTGGGATACCCTATAGAATATATTATACAAATATCTAAGCAACATATTAAAGCTCTACCTCTACCATTCTCTTCTAAAAGCCAAACTAAATTAGCCATTTTTTAATGAGTCTCAAATATCATGCCGTGACTGAATTCCTAGGGTAGCAATCAGCGATTTGTTTTCCCAGACACCGCTGAGAAAAGCTCTAGAAAAATACTCGCCGACAGAGAGCTATGTTTTCATTAATGGAATTAAAACTGAGGTGGATTATACCCCCTAGTTTTTGCCAGCCCTCCTCGGCAGCTACTGTACTTGGCCGGAGCTGCTTTACCTTCAGTTTAGCTCGAGGTTGGGCCAACAATTATCATTTGCAAAGTTGGTTTCATTTCGCTTTGAAGTTCTTTTTGTGCGGGGACATTGCGCAAATGGCTGTTGGCACGTTTTAGTTTCCACAGCTCCATACTTCTTGATCAATCTCTTGAATGCTTAAACTATTTTGGTCACAGATCATTTGACAGCTTCACTGCAGAGTGTTGTCAATGCAAATACTCGATGTGGAGTGGAGCTCTGTTTCATAATTAAGTAGTTAGCTTCGAGTTCAAATTGGCCAAAAACAATTGGCAAAAACCACTAACGCCCATGCTAGGTGCTCGTAAATAAAGCTGGTGTGTCGCCAAAGTGCATGCAAATTATTTTTGGCCACCGAACCGCAAGATTTATGCGAGGGGCTGTCCAAATTATTTGTTCTCGATTAGTGACTTTTAATTGAATTTATAGTACTACACTTTTCGTGTGGGTGCTCCCGCCTCCCAACCCTGCCCCTTTGTTTTGATATTCCACTAGATTCTAATGCATCTAATTTGACTTTCACTTTTGCTACTTCTGATTGTTCTCGGATCCGAGATTGTTCTAGAGCAATTCGGTGACTTGTGTGGTTACTCACCCTGAACTTGTGCTGAAATCAAATTACTGGGCGAGATCCAAGCATGATTGCACACACCTGTGAGGGGGCAGTGTCTCTGCCAGAGGTGGGACAAGCTACAATGGCGATTAGTGAGGCGTTATGAAAAGGGTCTGAAATTACTAGACTTCTGATATAACCGCAGGTATATTAGGTTTTCCATATACCTTTATTAAAATATTCAAATGAATATGAATATGTTGGTTCCTATGCCATCCCTAGGCAGCCGGTTCGGCTCCGCATTTGGATTTCTCACAAAACAAAGGCTGGAATAAGCTGAGAACACCGATAACTATAAAAAGTCAATTAGACTTAATGATAGCCGCAGCTAAACATTAAATTCACGTACAAGAAAAAAATGTATAACGAAATACCTACAAGAAATTCGATTTGATTTGAGAACAACAGCTCGATGTCGACTTGAAATTGTGCGCAATTGAGGAAGTCGACGGGGTACTGGCAATGGGTGGTGTGGCAAGCAAGGCAAGCTGCAACCGGCCGGTGCGTCGAGTTTTGTATAATTCAGCCATTAAAATTAATAAGACAATGCAGATCACACGCCCCACAAAAACCAGAGCCGATGACGGTGCAAGAACTGGCCAAACGAGGCATTTCCCAAACGTTTAGGCCCGGGAGGCGGATGTGGTTATTACAGAGCTAATTACACGGCGTATGAGCGATTTTCAATGCTGTTGCTGACCGGGCCAAAAACCCAACTAACACCGATAACATTCAGATAAGTCTTGCCACAAACATCACAGACCAGACCAGACTTGGGTTACTGCAGCCTGCAGCTAATTAAGTTGCATGTTAAGTTGACAATCTCACAGATACACTGAATCCGAGCCAGTCCCAGTGGGCCCAGTCAACTTCTATTAGCCAAACTATTCAAAATGCTTGTCCATTTGTCAATATTTCAGCGAGTTGGAGACTGTTTGTGGTACTTTGTTGTAAAAGTATCTCAGTTCTTCTTAAAAACATTCATTTCCTTAAAGAATTAAGACTCTAAGCCATTAAGCCACTGAGCCATTTAAGCCTTTAATAGACTGATTAAAATATTTTGCGCCCTTTTTGGTAAAGTGCAATTGAAGGCTACTTTGTTCATTTTTTGGTCTTACTTCTTTTTAATTAATAGAATGACTGGGCCAACAAGGGTTAAGTCAAAAGCCAAAGCTTATATCATGGCTTAAAAGCTTCATATTAAAGCCTGATTGCACTCAAAGCCTGAAAGTATGTTACTTCTTTAGTGTTAATTTTAAAAGCTTAGTGAATTTCAAACTAAAGAGTTGTTTAAAAAAACAAACTTCTTTTTGTATTGTTTAGGTATTTATTTATTTATTTATTTGCTTTGTGGTTGCGACTTTCTGGAGTTAGAAATATTACAGGCCGGCTTTAACTTCCAATCAAAGACAAAGACCGACTGCTAAACATTCAGTTGATTTACACCTTCGGGCTGCAACTGTTGGCCAAAAGTGGAGCAAAGCCGGCAACAATGGCATTCTGTAACAACAATAAAAACCGCCTGGCCAATGATTAAATCGTTACGGGGCCTGTCAGCGTCGTGTTATATCTCTGGCTTCTGAACAAGCTCATTGTGATTTTATTATTTTTTTCGTGTTTTTCTTCTTAATTAAATTAGAGTCAAGGCCGCATTAAATGGGCTGGAGAGTCTCGCCGCGTAGGGTTAATTAAAATCGTATCACATCTGGTGCCTCGATTTGGCTAAAAATAGCCAGGAAAATCTAAGAGACTCTTATGCTAATGCCCGAAAAGTTGTGTCGCTTTAACCAGGAACTCCAGACCAGCCCAAAATGGGGACTGGACACATACTAGTGGGTGTTTTAGCTGCTTGACTGGTTGGCTTGTTAGCTTGGCTCTCAGCCTCGCCTTGGTCCAAACTGCTCGCTCAGTTACGCCCAAATGGGTCACTAATGAGCCATCTGGTCTGGGAAATATTCAGACAGAGTCGAGGAAAAACGCAAAAACTAAGGGGCAAAAAAAAATTAGTTAGATGATGGCTCGATTGTTTGTGCCAATTCTAACGTAAAGAAGCTAATTCCTCTACCTTGTGGCAAGTATAAAACGCGACTGACTTCTTCAACCACCAAACATAGTTCATCAGCTCACCAGCCCACCAAGATGTTCAAAATTGTAAGCTCACAAAAGGTCTATAATATATATGGTTTTAATATTATTCATCCTTATCCTTCAGGTGCTTGTCTTTCTCGGATTATCTGCAGCCTTGATCCAGGCTCGTCCCAGCTACCTGCCCAGCTATGAGACCGTGGAATATGCTCCTAGCGTGGTTGGATACGAGCACCTGGCCCTGCCCGCCGCCGTTTCCCACCAGAGCTCCACGGTGGTGCACGAGAAGCGGCCCTACTGGCGACCCATTGTGGACCACACGCCTCTCCTGAAGGCCGCCTACGCGCCCAGCATTTCTTACGCCCCTCTGGGATACTCTGCCGGCAGTGCCGGTTGGTATGAGCCGGGCATTTGGGGTGGAGCCAGCTATCCCGGAATTTACGTCAAGTAGGGGGAGTCCTAAGGAAATAGTAATCATGAGGCATTTATAAACAAAACATATTGTTTTTCCAAAAAAAATTTCAACAAATACAAAACTTCAAAAAAAAGTCGCAAACCAATTACTTTTTCCGATAGTACAGTTATAAGGCAGATATAAGATATAGTTGACCGATCCTTATAAAATAAAATCTTCAGGAACTTTCAACTTTCTATCTTCCAAAACACAAAAGTAGAGTCATTTCCGATAGTTCAATTATGGCAGCTATGGGATATAGTGTCCTTTATGGCCCACATCAATGGCTATCTGTATCTACAATTTGAGGATCTACTATCCTCAATTCTCATCCGATTCTCAAGCGGAGTACCTTAAACGATTTCTGGATCGATCCCCCACCATTCTGCATCAAAATCCTGAGACATCATATTTTTTAGATTTTTTGTTCATTTTTCGTGATGGGATCCCTTGAAAATGGGGTTTTCCCCTATAGGGCCCACAGCGATGGCCATATCTTCCCCAATTCTCATCCGATTCTCAAGCGGAGTACCTTAAACGATTTCTAGATCGATTCCCCACCATTCTACATAAAAATCCTGAGACAAAATATTTTTTAGATTTTTTGTCCATTTTTCGTGATGGGATCCCTTGAAAATGGGGTTTTCCCCTATAGGGCCCACAGCGATGGCCATATTTTCCCCAATTCTCATCCGATTCTCAAGCGGAGTACCTTAAACGATTTCTGGATCGATTCCCCACCATTCTGCATCAAAATCCTGAGACAAAATATTTTTTAGATTTTTTGTCCATTTTTCGTGATGGGATCCCTTGAAAATGGGGTTTTCCCCTGTAGGGCCCACAGCGATGGCCATATCTTCCCCAATTCTCATCCGATTCTCAAGCGGAGTACCTTAAACGATTTCTAGATCGATTCCCCACCATTCTACATAAAAATCCTGAGACATCATATTTTTTAGATTTTTTGTTCATTTTTCGTGATGGGATCCCTTGAAAATGGGGTTTTCCCCTATAGGGCCCACAGCGATGGCCATATTTTCCCCAATTCTCACCCGATTCTCAAGCGGAGTACCTTAAACGATTTCTGGATCGATTCCCCACCATTCTGCATCAAAATCCTGAGACAAAATATTTTTTAGATTTTTTGTCCATTTTTCGTGATGGGATCCCTTGAAAATAGGGTTTTCCCCTATAGGGCCCACAGCGATGGCCATATCTTCCCCAATTCTCATCCGATTCTCAAGCGGAGTACCTTAAACGATTTCTGGATCGATTCCCCACCATTCTGCATCAAAATCCTGAGACAAAATATTTTTTAGATTTTTTGTCCATTTTTCGTGATGGGATCCCTTGAAAATGGGGTTTTCCCCTATAGGGCCCACAGCGATGGCCATATTTTCCCCAATTCTCACCCGATTCTCAAGCGGAGTACCTTAAACGATTTCTGGATCGATTCCCCACCATTCTGCATCAAAATCCTGAGACAAAATATTTTTTAGATTTTTTGTCCATTTTTCGTGATGGGATCCCTTGAAAATGGGGTTTTCCCCTATAGGGCCCACAGCGATGGCCATATCTCTCCCAATTCTCATCCGATTCTCAAGCGGAGTACCTTAAACGATTTCTGGATCGATTCCCCGCCTTTCTGCATCAAAATCCTGAGACAAAATATTTTTTAGATTTTTTGTCCATTTTTCGTGATGGGATCCCTTGAAAATGGGGTTTTCCCCTATAGGGCCCACAGCGATGGCCATATTTTCCCCAATTCTCACCCGATTCTCAAGCGGAGTACCTTAAACGATTTCTGGATCGATTCCCCACCATTCTCATCAAAATCTGAGACAAACTATTTTTAGATTTTTGTCCATTTTTCGTGATGGGATCCCTGAAAATGGGTTTTCATGGGCCACAGCGATCAATGTAACGTAAATTATTCTGCATCAAAATCCTGAGACACATATTTTTAGATTTTTGTCCATTTTTCGTGATGGGATCCCTTGAAAATGGGGTTTTCCCCTATAGGGCCCACAGCGATGGCCATATCTTCCCAATTCTCATCCGATTCTCAAGCGGAGTACCTTAAACGATTTCTGGATCGATTCCCCACCATTCTGCATCAAAATCCTGAGACAAAATATTTTTTAGATTTTTTGTCCATTTTTCGTGATGGGATCCCTTGAAAATGGGGTTTTCCCTATAGGGCCCACAGCGATGGCCATATCTCTCCCAATTCTCATCCGATTCTCAAGCGGACCTAAATCGGTCCCACCATTCTAAAAATGAAAATATTTTAGATTTGTCCATTTTGGACCACACTCTCCAATCTCATCCGATTCTCAAGCAGAGTACCTTAAACGATTTCTGGATCGATTCCCCGCCTTTCTGCATCAAAATCCTGAGACAAAATATTTTTTAGATTTTTTGTCCATTTTTCGTGATGGGATCCCTTGAAAATAGGGTTTTCCCTATAGGGCCCACAGCGATGGCCATATTTTCCCAATTCTCATCCGATTCTCAAGCGGAGTACTTTAAACGATTTCTGGATCGATCCCCACCATTCTGCATCAAAATCCTGAGACAAAATATTTTTAGATTTTTGTCCATTTTCGTGATGGGATCCCTTGAAAATGGGGTTTTCCCTATAGGGCCCACAGCGATGGCCATATCTTCCCAATTCTCATCCGATTCTCAAGATCCTTAAACGATTTCAAATGATTCCCACCATTCTACATAAAAATCTGAACAAAATATTTTTAGATTTTTGTCCATTTTTCGTGATGGGATCCCTTGAAAATGGGGTTTTCCCCTATAGGGCCCACAGCGATGGCCATATCTTCCCCAATTCTCATTCGATTCTCAAGCGGAGTACCTTAAACGATTTCTGGATCGATTCCCCACCATTCTCCATCAAAATCCTGAGACAAAATATTTTTTAGATTTTTTGTCCATTTTTCGTGAAATGGGATCCCTTGAAAATGGGGTTTTCCCTATAGGGCCAAGCGATGGCCATATCTCTCCCAATTCCATCCGATTCTCAAGCGGAGTACCTTAAACGATTTCCCCTTTCCAAAAAAACCCAAAAAAAAAAATTTTAGTTTTGTCCATTTTTCTTGGTCTTAAAAGGGTTCCACCGGTTCTTCCCCGATTCATCCGTTCTCAGACAAACGATTTCGTCCCCTTTATTTTTTAATTTTTTATTTTTCGTTGGGATCCCTTGAAAATGGGGTTTTCCCCTATAGGGCCCACAGCGATGGCCATATCTTCCCCAATTCTCATCCGATTCTCAAGCGGAGTACCTTAAACGATTTCTGGATCGATTCCCCACCATTCTGCATCAAAATCCTGAGACAATAATCAATATAAGGGGTTCCATAGGCCAAGCATGGCCATATCTCTCCCAATTCTCATCCGATTCTCAAGCGGAGTAACTTAAACGATTTCGGAATTAATTCGCCACCATTCTGCATCAAAACCCTGAAACAAAATATTTTTTAGATTTTTTGTCCGTTTTTGTGATCCCATGAAAATAATATGCCGTTTCCGATCAATCAGTTATATGAGAACTTTAGGACCTAGTCGGCCGATCCCGGCGTTCCGACTTATGTATTTATATACTGCGTGCAAAGGAAAGAAGGGTGTATGCAAAGTTTGAAGTCAATAGACTGAAGATTAATCAGTTATTACTAAAAAGTTTAAATGTTTGTTATGATCGACCATAAAGAACGGTAACAAGGCTTTATCAAAGTAATTTTTTTTAAATGTTAAACTTATGATGTTTATTTTAAAGAGAACTACTTATTAAATGGTTCGTAAGGTGAAAAAATAAAAATTTTACTGATAACTTTAAAAAGAACGTAATTGTTAAAACTTATTTAAAAATAACTTTAATCCATAAACTCAACTCTTGCAGGTTGACGTCATAAAATGGCTGTTAAATAGCCTTCTTATTTGAACACCTCCGGAAACCCCCACTCTCTTTTGAAACAAACATTTAGTTTTAACATTCACATTTAGTTTTATTTGTTTGATTTTTTCTCACACAAATCAACAAGGTACAGATCAAAATCTTTCGTTCTCACTTTTTGTCGTTTTTGCTTATTTTTTACCAGGCACTGGCGGCGTAGGTGAGGGGGGCGTGGTGCAGCAGGGGAGCGGGGGCAGCGTAGGTCAGAGGGGCGGAGTAAGACAGGGGGGAAGAGTAGGTCAGGGGGGCGGAGTAGGTCAGAGGAGCGGAGTAGGCCACAGGAGCAGAGTAGGCGACGGGTGCCACGCTCTTGACGAGGGGGGCAGCGGCGACGACGGGTGCGGCGGCCACCACGGGAGCTGCGGTGTGGACGGCTGTGGTCTTCACCACGGGAGCCACCACTTCCTCCACGACGGGGGTGCTGTGCACCTGGGTGACGCTCTGGTGGGAAACGGCGGTGGGCACGCTCTTCACCACGGCACCGACCTTGGCGAGGGCAGCCTCCTGGACGTAGGTGGTGGCGGGGGCGCTGTAGACCAGGGGGGCGGCGGCCAGGTGACCGGGCTTGGCGGCAGCAACGGCCAGCAGAGCGGTGAAAACGAACTGTCGGGAAAGGATGTAAGTTAATAATCCAGTTTGTGTTTCCAGTCAGCAACCAGTGTCCTTACCAGCTTGAACATTTTGGCTTGGGTTTGGGTTGGGCTTCTTCGACTGCGACAAGAGACGGACTTCGAATGTGTTCAGTTAGGGGACTGTCAACGCCTTTTATACTTGAACTTCACTTTCGCGGTGTCACCCACACCCACACAGACACTCGGGCACACAGATACTCACGCACACCGAGGCGTGGAGGCGTCCATTGAGGCGGATACAAAAAGAGATACAATAAGTCGAACGTGCCTGAACGGATTCTGTTGGCTGTCTCCGGCTCTTGGCCATAAACCAGATTATTATTCGCGGCCAATTTCGAGTCATTACTTCACTTATTTTTCGGCCTCGCACTTGTTGCCCAGAGACACTCTTGGTTTCGTTTCGAAGCTCATTAGTCGCACGTTGCTCGAATTCATGGGAGATCGAAGGGTCTACAATGGTTAATTCTAATTGCCAGACCGTTCGAGCCAACTTCCGACTGAAGTCAAGGCCGAGAGCTGGCGACAGAAACACACTTTCATTCCGGGAAACTTTTACTGTCTCTGTTTATCAGGCTTAATGGTTCTTAATGACTCACAAACAGATTTGTTGCCTCAGTCTTGCTTAACAAAATAATCACTTTCTATAAAAGAAGCGCTCATCTTAATGCAAGTCGCATAATTGCGAGGAAGCTACAACCCAAAATGCACACTGTCTTCAAGGTGGGGAAAGATGTATTTTAATTCTTAATAAAAAAAATATTAAAAGGTAATCTTTTTCAGATTATATTCATTAGTTCGTTGTGTGTCATCTGCAGCACCGGTAGCTTTCTTCAGGACACCTTTGGAGTTGCCAAGCGGAATGGCAACTTCACTGCAATTATGTATTCAAACTTCTTCTATTTATCTGGCTCCTCTGGGAATCCCACAAACAACTCAAACGATGCGACACAGCTTCCTACCTATGATTCTCCAGATGACGATGAACCCGATTCCGAACCCGGCTTCGAACAGGAACGCAAAGTTTTGATGAAATCTTACGGTGGGGCTTTCAAAAAATTAAACCACTCGGAGGACCGTTCCACTTCCAAGCCTCTCGTCATAAAGCTGCTACCCATTTTAGGCTCTTACCAAGGAACCATGAAGGACTCTTTAAAAACCACCACCGATATGGGCATCCCGGCTACTCCTGTGAAAGTGTCCCGAAAAAAGACAACTGATGCCGAAAGGCCAAACACCACCTTGCCTAATGAGGCTCAAACCTCATTATATTTCAGCGAATCTATCGATGGCTCTCAAGAAAAAACCCACAAAACCGACAAAACCGATACTACCTCTTATCCCAAATCTGCCAAAAAGTTTCCCAACTATGTTTTCTTAAGCGCATACGACGATGATCGAGAAACAAACTCTACCGATAAAGGAAATCGGTCTTCCACTATTCTGACTCCTGTCCTGAAGACCGGCATTCCGGACATTTGATTAAATAGTCTTTAAAATAAAATAGATATTATAATAAATATTTTATGTATCAAAATAAACATATTAATGATATATCATACAGTATACATATCTGCAATTTTTATATCTTATTAATAGGGAGTTTACTTAACTTTTTTTTAAAGTATTCCAAGCAAATGTATGATAATTTCTATGATTCTTTGGTTTGCATACATATATATTTATTGGATTTTAATCTACAATTTCCTTATTTTTTCATATCTTCTTGAAACTCCTTATGATTTATTTCCTCAACACATTTTGCTTGTGTTATTAAGGCACTGTAAAACACTAAGAATTCCATTTCTCTGTAATATCAATATATTTTTAATATATGATCAACATATATCAATAGCCACCAATGTGGCAAAATACATTAATATTTGATTTATGTCGTTGCTTATAGAAACTTTAAACAAATAAGTGATAGTACTCATAATAGTAATACAACCTCTTACCCGTATCAAATTGTGATTCAAAATAAAAGCTCAAATAAAACAAAAACCAGAAGCAGAAGCTCATTTTTCCCAAGAAACAGATGGTGGCTTAAATTGCACATGAAACAAGTAAAGATGCACCTGTGATTCCAGTAATTATATATACCGGGAACGGAATAAACTTCCTATAAAAGCGGCTAACTTGGCTTAGATATTAATCATTGCTACGAAGCCACAGAAACCAAGCACACAAATGGAGGTAGTTTGGAAAGCGGTAAGGATAATCGAAAAATTCTCATTCTCAAGAAAATGACTCAATTCCTTTACAGTTTCTGCTATTTTGGGTGATCCTGTATCTGCAAACAGTCAAAGGCCTCGAACCCGAAAACCATGATCTTGATAAACGGGAAGTAGACATCTCATACTTCTCCGATAAATTTAAGATGGTTGTGGGTACAGTTCTGAGACCCGTTGCCGACCTAGTAGAAAGGGCTGATCTCCATGTCCCATATCTTTCAAGCTATACCTCAAAGGAACTAAAGGGTCAGTAGTCCTTGCGAAACATCTTGTAGGTCTTAAGAATAATGGCTTGATGTATAGATAGAAGTGTTAGGAATAGGAAACGAATTTATATACGAAATCATTTAACCATCATGGTTCATTGTACAAATCATTTAGTCACGTATTCATTACTTAACAATGTTATGTTTAAATAAAATACTTTATATTCTATTCTAATAAGCTGACTGATTCAATTTAAAAGTTACTGCCCTGAGGTTATCCATTAGAGAAATTGGCTTTTGTAGCAGTTGGCAGGACAAAAACAGGACTCGGTTCACTGGCCGGGAATGACAGGCCTTGACAAGCCTGCAGGAGGCCAATGTTGTCACCAACTAATTCTCAGCCACATGCCAGGCGTGTGTGCGGCATGTGTCAGGTGTTTACTTTCCACCTGGCGGAGGTGCAACAGGAAACCCGTACGTGCCACAGGGCAACGAACCCCGTCAGCTCTAGTTCTAGTAATGAATTTAAAATTCACATCACACAGGACATGTCATTGCAAGGATATTCAAAACAATTTCATAATTAAATTCTAATATTAAATTCATACTTATATAATACAAGACTTAATGTAAAAGCCTTGAGAGATTAAAAGTGAAACCAGAAATAAAGGACAGTGATGTTTGAAGTCAAAACATTTATTTAAAAAATTCGTATCACAAAACCGTCCAGCTAAGAGTCCTGGTCACCTGGTGGGTCGAGAGTTGGGTGCAGGATCGGAGACGGCTCTACCACACACCGGTGGCGGTGTAGGTCAGCGGGGAGGAGGCGGCCACATGGGCTACCGGAGCCACAGCGGCGTAGGAACTGGCCAGGACGGGAGCAGCAGCGGCATAAGAGGTGTGAACCACGGGAGCAGGGGCGGCGTAGGCGGTGTGGACGACGGGGGCTGGAACAGCAGCGGCGTAGCTCACCACCGGGGTGGACTTGATGACGGGGGCCACCACATCCTCCACAATGTGGGCGGAGCTGTGCACCACCGACTGGCTCTGGTGGCTGACGGCAGTGGGCACGCTCTTCACTACAGCACCCACCTTGGCGAGGACCGGCTCCTGGACGATGGTCGTGGCAGCGGGGGCAGCATAGACCACCGGGGACTCCAGCAGGTGACCGGGACGGGCAGCGGCTACGGCGAGGAGAGCAGACAATACCACCAACTTGAACATTTTGTGTAAATGGGTTTGGTCTGTATTGACTGAGGGAATCGAAAGTGTTCGGATTGAGTTTCTAGCGAGAACTGTTGCCGACTGCCGGGCTGCAGTAATCTTTTATACTCCAGCCACCACCTGGCTTTGACCTTCCGCGACAGAAAACGCGTCACAATCCCATCCAAAATTAAAGCTGTATCAGATTCTGGTCGGCGATCAATAAGCAATTAGCGTCGGTGGACGGCCCGACTTCACTTGACTGGTCCAAGAGCTGTGGTTGAGAGTAGTATGGGGCATTAGAGTCTCTCGACTTCCATTAGGGTCTCCGCGGCAATTGCATTACTTGCACTTTGAGTGCGTGAGTCAGGGTCATGCAGTGCGTGAGTATGGGGCTTTGGATTTCGGTGTCCAGGTCTCTTTGGTCTTTGGTCTTCGGGTTTCGGGTTTCGTTTACCAATTGCAAGTCTCATGCTTTATTGTCCAAGCGAGGGCAGGCTTTGACCAACTCACTCCACTTGGGGTCTCGTAAAATGTTTTAATTAGACCTCACTCTCGTTTTTATTTGGCTCTGCAGCTGCGCCGTGTGATGTGACTCTGTTTAATATCCGTAGTCCGAATATAAAAGACAGTCAGACCCCGCATCCATTATCAGTCAACTTTGTTCGCTTCAGCAGCACAACACAGACCAACAAACAAAAATCCCTCAAAATGTTCAAATTGGTAAGACCCTTTAAATAATAATGGATTCCGGTCTTTAATAACCTCTTGCATCCTCCAGGTGGTGTTGTCTGCTCTCTTCGCCGTAGCTTTCGCTCGTCCCGGTCATCTCTATGAGTCTCCACTGGTCTACGCCGCCCCGGCTACCACTACCATCGTCCAGGAGCCAGTCCTGGCCAAGGTCGGTGCCGTGGTGAAGAGCGTGCCTTCGGCGGTGTCGCACCAGAGCCAGTCGGTGGTCCACAGCTCCGCCCATATCGTCGAGGATGTGGTGGCCCCTGTGGTCAAGACCTACGCCGCTCCCGTGGTCACCAGCTACGTGGCCCCCGCTCCCATTATGAAGACCGTTGCCGCTGCTCCTCTGGTGCACACCGCCTATGCCGCCCCCGTGGTTCACACCTCCTACGCCGCTGCCCCAGTCCTGAAGACCATCGCCACTCCGGTCGTCTACAATGCCGGCTGGTAATTGGAAACTGGGAAGAGGACGGCAGGCTCATACGAGCGAGATGGACGGTTAGAAAATAGCTAATTCCTTTGTAAATAAAACGAGTTTAGTTGCGAGTAAAATGTGAATGCCTTTAAAATGTACAACTATTTTCTTTTTATAATTAGGACATTTTGGGAGGTGCTTCAGCTTCAGCTGTTAATGATTCATAAAAAACTATTTAAAAATATTTTTTTATGCAAATTCTATTTAAGACTTTTTAAAAATTTTTCGGAATTGCTTCCAAAAATTCTTCAATTTCTAGCTTTTTAAGGAGCTATTTAAGATTCTCCTAAATTTCAATGATTTGGAGTGCATATAGTTTCCAAGGAATAATTTCATTTTATATTTAATATGTGTCATATGTATATATTTTTAAATTTATTTCATTTATATATTTTTTTAAGAAACATCCTGAGTTGTCTTCCCATCATTCGATTTGAAATTATATTTCAGAGTTCAAATAAGACTACATTTAATATATTTGGTGGAATATTTTTCATGAAATATTTCTGAACACTTGTATTATTTCGATGTAGCATGTTTATTGTAACTTCATATTCGGAATTCATGTGGCTGAAGTAACCCCCTTAAATAATTATTTTCTCTGAGTGCAAAGCCCTTCAGCCTTATTCATTTCTAATTCTTCCATAGTAAAAAACACTGTATAAATTCTGAGCATGAAACACGTATTTATTTACATCAGTCGAAATGTGATAGAAGAAAAACAAAACAGCAGGGAAATAGAACAAGTTAGCAGTGGATCGGATGGATCTGGGGGATAGGGGATGCAGTTGCCGGCCCACGCAATGCCGGAAGGGATCTCCGGGTCACCGTTTACCAAGACGGGGCCCAACCGTGACTGGCCCAAGAGGGCGAGAGCAGGGTCGTGTGCAGAGCTGGAGCGGCATAGGTCTTGATGATAGGGGCGGTGTAGGTCTTCAGGACTGGGGCCACAATGGGCTGGATGATGTGAGCCGAGCTGTGCACCTGGCTGATGCTCTGGTGGGATACGGCACTGGGAATGGTCTTTATGATGGCGCCCACCTTGGCCAGGGCTGGCTCGTGGATGATGGCCGGGGCGGAGTAGCTGTGGAGGAGTGGTCCGGCCTCCAGGTAACCCGGACGGGCGGCCACCATGGCGAAGAGAGCGAAGAACACCACCTATGAGAGACGTGAAGTGTATAGTTAATGGATAGGATTATCCTTTAAGTGACTTGCTTACCAACTTGTACATTTTGCTAATCCTTGCGATCCTGGGCGCTAGCTATTTGCGAAAAGGTGCTGAACTGTGGTCTGTGTTGACGCCTCGCCGAATTGTGTTGCCAGCTCCCAATTTGCGGTGGCTTTTATACTGCCAAAATCCGAGCAGGCCATGTGCAACGTCAAGAAGAAAACCGAATCTCAAAATGCAGAAAACACAATAATAATAATTTTTTGTTGCCCCGCCGCGAGTT
Source organism: Drosophila pseudoananassae pseudoananassae (assembly GCA_018153035.1). Lineage (NCBI taxonomy): Eukaryota > Metazoa > Arthropoda > Insecta > Diptera > Drosophilidae > Drosophila > Drosophila pseudoananassae. Next base: position 1,688,118 of record JAECXR010000042.1, on the reverse strand, counting down.
TTGTTTTTGTTTGCCTCCTTCAACTTCAAAAGTCGTTAAGAAAAGCAGCAAACTAACGCCAACGGCAGGCACGCCAAAAGCTGCCAAAAGTTTGCATGTGCAACACCGGCACCAGCAGCCGCAGCAGCTGATTTGCTTTGTCTTCGGTTGGACTTTTGGTCAACTGCTCCACCCCTGCTCCCCCAGCCTCTGCCATTGTCCGTGCCCGACTGACCAGCCAACTGGCCACTGCCCACCTAAGACACTTCGGAGACCATTAGGTCGCAAAAAAGAAACCAGTCGGTGTAATGTATCTGGCGGTTGCGGCAAATCGGCGCTGGGCAGGCGGGCAGTCGGCCAGCAGCCACCACTTGCATCACTTCAGACCAATGTAGTCGCAAAAATGTAGTCCACTCTTGTCATTTTCCTCAAAGTCGACCGTGAAAATTTCCTGAAGCTGCAACACGCACAGCCACGGAAAATCCAGGGACAGCCACATGCCCCAAAGTAGCCCAAGTTCAATGCAAACGCACTTGCGTATACGAGACTGAGATATCTGTATCTGTCATGGCCAAGTATCTCATGGGTAGGAGGGGGTATCCCTCTCCGGTTATTGCGTCTGCGGTAGAAGGCCAGTGGTGGCCGCGTCGCCGGATTGAGAAAGGAATGTGCGCAAAGTCGGTTTGCCGGCCAATTTGTCTGCCCATCACGTAGGCCAACGAACGCGAAACGAAATGAAAATGAATTTCTTCATATTTTTAGCCAAGTACTTTTTTTAGGTTTCTTTTTTTTATCATTTTTTACTTTAAGAAGGTAGTCAGGTATTTATTTTACTTTTATATTTGAATTATTAGGTATTTGAATAATTATTTTAATAATTCTGAATAAAAATTTCAAAAAATGATTTCAAATAAAGGTATCCTTAAAAAGGTATCTTGCTTTTATAATAAATTTATTTATATTTGAAATATTTATATCTTAAAAATTTTTATTGAACTTTGTGGATTTTATAATTTTTTATTCTTTACCAACTAAGATTGAGCTATGATTGAAATAGTTCTTTGAGAAGTTAATTCCGTTTTTATTATTTGTGCCATTATAATTACCTCTTCTCGAATCCCCAAAACATAAATGTCACACCCAAAAATGGTATTCTTTTATTAGAAACCCTATATCCACATAATCCTAGCCACACTAATTGGCAGCCACTTTTTTCACAATATTCTTCTTGTATGTATCGATATTTCTCTTGGCAACTCCAGAGCCACTCCCTTCTTTTCTCCACCCTTTTATTCCGTTTGGCTTTATTTTTATTATTTATTTTTATTTTTTCTGGTTATGCTAATCTGGGCCTGCAATTGTCTGGCATAACAATGGCCAGCTAGACGGGGAGCGATAAAGCCCCAGAGACCACATCCCACATGCGAGTAGAACCACTCCGGGACTGGTCTGGCCTGGAGTTCCGCTTTGTGTAATAAGCAAACATCGATTGCGATTGCGCAGGCGCCCCGATCACAAATACACAGATATAGCCACGAACACAACTGTACTTCGAACAAAAGGGCACTATAAAAAAAATTATCTGAACTTTTTCTAGAAAAGCTAACTTACATAGTTACTGTTTAGTATCCTAGGCATTCTAGAGGATCCTACAATTACATATATCCAAAAGGTAGTTGTCTTGTAATTATATTATACAATTAAATATTTTTAAAAAATATTAAATTAAGTTTTCAGTGCATTATTTTGAACTCGAATTGTATTTGCCGCCGTTATGGTGATTTGTCAGCAATTTTGAAAATGATTAATGAACATTTTCGATCTGGCGACATAACTTCCCTGCCCCTCTGAGTCCCGCCTTCATTGAAAACAACCAACTGAGCGGCTTTGTTAGCCAAATTCTTGAGTGACTTTTAATAGATTTCTATTTCTGGTAAAAATTCCTTGGCAATATCCGGGCTCTTTTGTGTCCCAACATCTGGGCGATATCTGTTTTGGGATCTCGAGCCGTGTTTTTCTCTCGCTGGGGGTAATGTACCCCGATTTCGGACTCCAGGCAAGTGACAGTTCTGCCTCCGCTTCTGGCCTTTTTCGATGCATTGCATAATATCAACAATAAACCGACAACTAAGCAAGCCAGAGCACTAACCACATTAAGAAATTGCCCGGCAATTATCATGCAGGGAACCAGTTCCCCCGGCAAACTCTGTCGCTCGATCTACATCGACTTTTATCGGGCCGTTTAGCACCAAACTCAATTTCGCTTTTAATTAGAGCCATTCGCGTTGATCTCGGACTGAGCGTAATGAGTGGCTATTTAGCCGGGCTTAAAGATCAATTACAAGTTGGGCTGGGAAACACTTGTTGACAGTCTTTAAGCTTCATCGCTTTTCTGGGCGGTTCTCCGCGTAATAGCTTTTGACTTCTGGGCTTATTTCCTCTTTCTGTTGGCCATTGACGTCATTTTTCTATAACCAATTGCCTCGAAGGTCGCCATAGAATAGGCGGAAGAATATAGTAATTTTTTAATGTTTTAAATGTAATGAAATAATTATAGAAATGAGAAATTAATTGTGGGAGTTCAATTGGAAAAATAAGTGTCAAGAAGCCGACAAAAGTTATCTCATTAGTATAGAACATGAATAGTTAATTTTATTTTAAAAGTTATTATGCCGGGTTAGGTAAGATATCTCTAAAAATCCTATTACATCATTTAACTAAACCTATTAGTCTTTCCGTCACTCTGAAGTACAAAAGCATTCCTGGACAGCCTACACTCCAGCTCAAAAGTCTTAAAATTAGTTGACCATTATGCTACATGAAATTCAATATATTTCGGACTGTTTTTGTGGGGCGAGTCTTGATCTGTCTGGTTGTTGTCTTGTAGTTGCCACACCAATACTACTCCCGGCCAAATGGAGCCGACCTGTCCCGTCCTGTTGGCACAGTTCACTCAAATGTCGGGCCGATAGTTTCTGGCCAATTCTCTGGCCGAAAAGGAGCATTACGCAAATGGCAACCGGTGAGAAATGTGCTGCAGCTGCGGCAAGTAAGTAGATCGACCACAGTCGTAAAAGGTGCTTGCATATAAAATTCATTTGCTTGGCCCCCCGAGTAATTACGTTCGACTAACTCGCCGCTGGAGCTGCCAGTCCGCCGCCTTGCCACCCAGCCACCCTGCCACTTGGCCACTCTGGCGTATACTCAATCTGAGCCTCACAACAGGTGGCCGAGAGTGCTTCCAATTGGCCATTGGTCACTTGTAAGGTCAGATGTGTCCATCAATCGAGCGGCGCATTCTCGGCCAGAATTGGAAGTGCTGCGTCAGCGGATGCCCACAATGTTAGCTCACAATTTAATTGCACTAACATTGAAAAAATAACTCGAGATGCCGAGGCGGAGATTGCGGACTGCCGGCGGGCACTGTTGCCCCCACTAACCCACTGAACTGAATCCAATAAAAAATTTCGGGGTGGAGCGTGGACCATTGCAAGTTGCAACACTGGCTGCAACAAGTTTCGCCTTTCGATGCAGTACTTCCTGGTAGCGATAAGCCGACCAATTGAATACATTTTGGGCCACAATCCTTCTTTTTTCGGGGAGTGCTGACCACGGACCGCTGCAAATTGTTGTGTAAATATTTACCCAACTAAATGCAAATCATGATTAATTTGGCGAATCCGTGGCACGGACTAGGCTGACATTTCGGGCGAGTGCTGACTGTCAAAATACCAAACGACGTTCTAATGAGCTCGTGCTCTAGTCAAGTGTTCTAGTTTGCCATCGAGCTGGGTCTGCTGCCGTTCGTGAACTTTTCCGCCGACGGCAGATGACAGGGAGCAAGTGGAAGCCTTAAATATCACAATCGACGTTGGAGAACCAGACACCAGTGAAGCCGATGAAGATAGCTTCTAGATCTCACATGCAATTCTTGGAAAAAAAAGAACACTAGGCAAGATTGTAGTTTGAGTAAAAAATACATAAATTAAGGCAGTTTAAAGATCATATATTAGTATATACTTTTACTGATACATTTTAGAGTTATGAAAACTGGCAAGCCGACTTGCTTTTCCCACCCAAGAGTGCAGCAATTTCCCAGACTATCCGGTTATCTTTTTTTCCGTGTGTTCTGGCACAGTCTCAGAGCCGCAGATAACACAGACATAAAGGTATGTGCAACTAATTTCCACGACTAAAAAATAGCTGCAACAATTAAATTGGCAAGTGTGAATTTCCGCTGACCAAGAAACGAGACGCCGAAAAAAAGCAAACGCTGCGATGCTTTGCAGCCAACAGCAATTTGCAGGCCGAGCTGCGAGTTGTCAAGGTCGCAGCGGGCAAATGTAACACTGGCATAAATTATGCTCTTAGCCAAACACAAGCACAGTTACAAACAATTGTATAAATATATTGGCAAAAACAAAAAACAGCGGCAGCTGCTCAGGCTCTAACGGTACGAGCAGAGACATCGCAAGCGCAAATTGCATGCAAGTTGCAGCAGCAACATCAGCAGCAACAATTACCACTGCCAATTGCTGGTGCAGACAAACAAACATTGAGAACAGCAACATCGCGGCGACAATCGCTGGGATATTATTTAAAGTTGCTACAAGATACGAAAAAATGCTTCAACCTTAAGATCAACGTTCTGAATGAACACATAACCATATACTCTATGGGTAAGAAAGGGCGTATGAAAGTAAGTAACAATTTGGTAACAATAATGAGGCATATATAATATAAATATAAATTCAGTAAGCCACAGAGAAGGGTGACATCCTTATACTTCAAGAGGTTTTTTTAAAGTACGTATTAAATACATAACTAGTATATTTTATGGAGCCTACATATCTTATTATAGCCAAGTTAGAGCATCACTTTGGCCACTTTAGCCACCTTGTTGGCACCTCATTGAACCCAACCGTGGCAGAGTTCAGCGCTTCGGGATTGGAAGGGGTCGATGGATGGATCGTCTCGGAGTCGAAGCGATGGATGCTGCTGCGGGTAAACAATGCGGCGCTTGACAAAACTCTGTGCGAAAAAAGCAGACTGGCGCAAAAAACAACAGCAGCCGAAGCAGCAACAATTGAAATGGAAACGAGCTGCAATTACAACGGCAACTGCTGCCGTCTGCAGAGTGCAGCATAAAGTATTCAGGCAGCAGACTACGGATGCAAAGTTCCACAACATTGAAGCCTCTCAGCTTCAGCTTCGGCGTCGGCGGCGGATATGGCAACTGGGCTTCAGACTTGCGGCAACCAGAGCATCTGCATCTTGGCGGCAGCTGTTGTTTGAGGTGGCAAGTGAATAAAAGCCACCTCCAAGCCATCAAGTGGCATCAGTTGCAGGCAGTGAGCCACCGAGACCCGGTACAAGGACTAAATCGAAGAACCACCCACCAATCCACAATATGATGAAGCTGGTAAGCAAGATTCCAAGAATCCAAGGACATCATGATCTATACAAGGTTCCTGTCCCTCAGATACTGGCTCTGCTCTCCGTGTGCGCCTTGGCCTCGGCTCGTCCTGGCTTCCTTCACGGCCACCACCACCACTATCCGGAGTACCCTCTGTACCCGCACCACCACCATGTCGAGCCACTGCATGTGACCAAGATCGTCCATCTGCCGGCCGCCGTCTCCCACCAGAGCTCGACGGTGGTGCACAGTGTGCCGCACCACATCATCAAGCCGGTGGTACTGCCCACGGTGGTCAAGACGGTGGTGCACCCACCCATCATCAAGGCCTACCACCCAGCGCCCATCATCAAGGCCTACCATCCTTACGATCCCTTCCACCTGCACCACCACCACGACTTCCACGACTACCACCTGCATTAATCCACGCCCGGAAAGTATGACTGACGATCGATTTTTGCGATAACTGATCACCGATAACCGACGACGATGACGATGGCCTATGTATGCTGTGTATGTATGTGTGTGTCGACTGTTGATGTTGAGAGTCGAAAAAAGCAAGAAGTTCCGCCGAAAGCTGCTTGAAATGAGTATTTCCCTATCTGTACATAAAAGATATAATATCTAAAGAAATGAGTATCTTACTGGCCGGATTCGATTGGATATGGGTAATGGATACTCCGGATAATGACGTCAAATGAGGTCTGCGGTTGCCAGCCGATGCGCCCGTTTTCCCCATTACGAGGTGACATAATTAGCATGTAATCACAATTAACCGAAAAAACCATTCGATACATTCGGGCCGGGGGGGTCAGACATCGGCTTTGGTGGCACATTTCCCATGGTGACTGCACAGATACACACACACGTTGCACCTACATGTGGCAACAAATGCAGTTTCTGTGTTATGCAAATCAGTGCATAAGCAGATGATGAATGGCCGAAGAGGGGGCCAGGATGAGTCTCTGGTATTGGCCAAGACAAGTGATAAATAGCAGTTGCCAGCACTGTTGCAAGCCATTTCCCTTTGTGAGCTGTGTGTGAGAATCTGAAATGCGGCCAGAAGGGCTCAGACTCGGTCTATTTCAAGTTCAAGACTATTTTGCTTTGCAATTGACACTGCCTTTTGCATAAGCCAATGCAAATTGCTCGAGTTTCCATATATCTGCCCACACGACTTGTTCATATTCGGATTAGCTTAATCGGCCGACATTGCCATAAAGTCAGTCAAATGCGATACTCAAACACTTAATGTGACATAAACATCAATTAGATATTGCCAATTTGCAATGAATACAGAATTCGATGGGTTGGGCCAGGTCCACGAGCGTAGATAGAGGGGGTTTCTCCGACTTCCTTGTTGGATGCATTAAAATCAAATCAAAACCCAAATCAATATCAGCCAACAAGTAACCCTGAAAACTCAGAGCTTTTTGCTTTTTGTTTTGGCCTGTCTTTCATCGACCAAATTAGCCGCAAATCGGTTATGGTTTAAGCCAAGTTTTCGGTGTGGTTCGCTGACCGGCAAACGAGGCAAACCAAATAAGAGAATAGGCAAATAGATACGACAAGGTAACTCGGGTTTTTGTTATTATTTGGAATACACGTGATTCGGTAGCTCATTAATTGTAAACAAAGTTAAAAAAACAAATACAAGATACTCACGATTATTTTATTTAACATTGGGCTGTATTCGTTCATATAATTCATATTTTATTTAAGTTTCCAAAAGAGTTGAATCAACTTTTACTTCTATAACATGATGTGTGGTTTTAAGAACCCTGAACCTAGCTAGAACTTTTTATTATATTATTGTTATTATTTTCCTATTAATTAAATATTATTGGTTTGACTTTGGCTTTTTCAAGTGCTTCCTGATCGCTTTGTGGCAAATCGATCGCAAAATGTGTCTGATGTGCAAGTGTCGCATTATTGCACAAGACAAAATCGCAAGACGAAAATTGCCGTGTCGATTGGCCGAGCCCCGAGGCTTGTTAGCTGACCAACTACCGACTGACGTTATTGGCAAGTCACATTAATCAACGTTTCGCCAACTCGGGCACTTGGGAAGTAATTTATGCAAGCCAAAAGTGCACAGAGCAGACCTCCTCCATTTCCCTCTAAGCCAGATTAAGTCGCTCGGGCTCGAGCTGATTCTTTTGTTGGTTCTCGCATTACATATTTTTCCCCTCAGATACTGACATGATTCTATTTATTTGTTTGCTTAATTGTGCGACGCATGCAACAGTGTCAAGTATACGCCACGTAGCACGAGCTTCAGGAAGGGGTCGAGGCAGGTGTCGGGTGGGGGTATTAACTTGGAACATGTCTCGCGTTGCATAAATCATAAGGCGGCGAAATCGAATAGAATCAGATCGCTCTCAAGTGGCCAGTCAAGTGAGGGAGAACCTGTGAAGGTAAACTGAGAAAAATTTGGAAAAAGTAGGGATGTTCTAAGGTTTATCTTTGGCTTACAATTTTTACAAAAATAAAGTAATAACATATTTTTCTTTTATAAAAATTATCAACAAATTTCTGAGAGATATATTGAACAGTATTTCTTCAAGTGCACTTGTCTGTAAGACGATAACTGGCCCCCGGAAGGGTTTGCATTCGGTTCTATGCGACTTAACTTGGCCAGAACGCTTGGAACTCGTCCCGTGTTTGTTGCCAGGCCAAATGAGTGCAAATAAGTGCAGAGTGCAGAGGCGTGCCGCTTTCAAAGGCGACCCATTTAGAGAACACTAGCTGCAGTTCCTAGTCTTTTGTATAAATAGGCCAGTCGGGAGTGCAGTTCTGTATCAAATCGTTGCAAACCATCGACAAATCAAAATGTTCAAGCTGGTAAGTAATAGGCTGACACTGAATAGCAAACAGGATCAGAAAGGATTAAAAGGCGGTGCTTTTGCAGTGCGTTTTCGTAGCTCTCCTCTGCCTGGCCGCCGCTGCCCCCGCCCCGGCTCCAGTGCCCGCCCCGGCCCCTGGACTGATTGCTCCCGGCCTGGTGGCGCCCGGTCTGGTGGCACCCGGAATCTGGGGACCCACCGTCGTCGCCTCTCCGCATGTGGTCAGTGTGGTGCCCAGCGCCATTTCCCACGCAGCCATCACCCAGGTGCATCCTTCGCCCCTCCTGGTCAAGAGCATTCACGGCCTGGGACCCGTTGTGATCGGTTAATCACCTCAACCAGGATCCTGCCACCGCCACATCTCACCCACACGCCAGCCCCATCCGCTCCTGTTCAACTTCAGTATCTTCCTGCGGGTTACCTTCAGCCACGTCGTATCCTGTGCCCTGTTTATGAAGCAAGCAAATCCAGCAATGAGAAAAAAATTACAAAAAAAAGAGACACTAAAATACATTCCAAGCAATAAAATACCTACCATACTTGTTATAGCGAGCGAGAAATTGTTTAAATTCAAAATGGGAATATTTTAGAGAATGTGCCTGAAAGTATGCTTTACGAAAGAGCTTTTTGTGCCTAGACAGAAAGAGACTTCTATAAGTCATTACTTTTTTATCATTTTTCAAAAATAAACTAAAGTGAGTTATAATTAATATTTAGAAAAACTAAATATTTTAACATTTAAAGCTAACTAATAGCTTAATACACTTTGCAAGCCAATAGTTTAGGACTTTAACTGACACCAACGATCTAATATGGAAGTAGCCAAGAAGTAGCTATAACATAGCTATGTCGCTATGAATTGTTTCTAGGATTGTTTAAAGATTATTTAATCATAATTAAAACACCAACTTTTAAACTTGTTATGGCGAAACGAAAAACATTTATTCAAACAAAAAATGGTAAATACTGTATCACAAAAAGCTCTTAATGGTGCAGGGTGTAGGCCAGAGGAGCTGGGTGCAGGACGGACTTGATGAGAGGAGCCGAGTGCACCACCGGCACGGAGTGGACAACGGGGGCGGCATGCACCACGGGCACGGAGTGGACAACGGGGGCAGCATGCACCACAGGCACGGAGTGAACCACAGGAGCGGCGTGGACGGCGACGGCAGGGGCAGAGTGGATGGTGGTCTTCAGGACAGGAGCTACCACGGGCTGGACGACGGCCTTGCTGTGCACTTGGGTGATGCTCTGGTGGGACACGGCAGACGGGGCAGAGTGCACCACAGCTCCCACCTTGGCCAGGACGGGCTCATGGACCACATGGTGGGTCTCGATCAGACCAGCACTGGCGGTGGCGACCAGGAGGGCAATGACAGCAACCTGAGGGAAGAAATGAAAAGATTAGTAATCCTTTTTAGCCACAGGAAGCATATTAACTCACGTATTTGAACATGTTGGTTGGTTGTTTTTTGGAGATACTCAGAAAGATGACTGATGCTGACTGCTTTCGAAGATCAGGCTTTTATAGGAATCGACCGAGCCAGGCTAAGGGCTCAAACGACTTCCAACTTCGGCCGTTTTGAAGTTGTCCACCTTGAGGCTCTTGATAAGACCCCAGAAACTTCAGACTTCGTGCTTCGGGGCTTTGAGCTTTAAGTTTCCAAACTCTCAGCAGCTGCAGCAACCAAAACCACAACGAGCCAAGTTCACAGAGTTTTCGGCTCTCCAATTATAGTCGACCACGCCGGGTCAAGCGGGGGCGCAATGAAGGTCAACATCTGGGATGGAAGCTGCGTTTCGAGGGTTCTATATAAGCTCCACCGACGATTCCCAGACATCATCAGTCAACCTTTGGATCTTCTCGAGCCAACAAGCCAAGCAAACAAAAAACAATCTTCAATATGTTCAAATTCGTAAGTAATAGGAGGATAGTTCTGTGGATCTTATCTCAATTATCCTTTTTGCAACAGATCGCCGCCATTGCCCTCCTGGTCGCCACCGCCAGTGCTGGTCTGATCGAGACCCACCATGTGGTCCATGAGCCCGTCCTAGCCAAGGTGGGAGCTGTGGTGCACTCTGCCCCGTCTGCCGTGTCCCACCAGAGCATCACCCAAGTGCACAGCAAGGCCGTCGTCCAGCCCGTGGTAGCTCCTGTCCTGAAGACCACCATCCACTCTGCCCCTGCCGTCGCCGTCCACGCCGCTCCTGTGGTTCACTCCGTGCCTGTGGTGCATGCTGCCCCCGTTGTCCACTCCGTGCCTGTGGTTCATGCCGCCCCTGTTGTCCACTCCGTGCCGGTGGTGCACTCGGCTCCTCTCATCAAGTCCGTCCTGCATCCAGCTCCTCTGGCCTACACTCTCCACCATTAAAGTACTCTTTTTGTTAAATTGTTGACCTTAAAAAATTGATTAATAAAATCCATAAAAGTATTATTGAACCTCAAAACATTTCTGTTTATTTTGTTGTACTAGTTAGTTACAGTATTAGTTAAAAAGAATGAAGCATTTTCCTTTTGAAAAGTAGCAGTCTTTTCTTGTTTAGACTATAGACATTTTTCATTTAACCCTATGAACCTTTTTAATTTTTCTAACGTAGAATCCTTGGTAGGACGATACATTATTAAATAATACCATTATTATATATTTTATTTGTAATTTAATTAATTCTAACCTTTTTTCCACACTTTAAATAAGTTTTGAGTGATTTTGTAACTATTAGATATGCCATTTCATTCTGGAAGTGAGTAAACCGAAGGTATATATTTATATATCTACAAAGATGTTTTTTAAAACTGCAAAGTTGCACCTAGCTACATAATGGGTTTTCGATGTTAGCTTTGGGTCTATAAATTTTAAATCACAAACTCTACCCCGCAAGTCAAAAAACTTTTCAATTGATAAATAACTTATAACAATTTATTTAAACAATAACAAAATCAACAATAGTGCGCGGCTACAGCCCCAGAGCTCCGAAAGGTTTCCCACAATTGAAATATTCCAGACGGAGAGACATCAGAGAGGTAGATGTGGTGGGCAGATCCCTCGTCAAACTCTGATTTGAATATCTGAGGTGGCCAAGGCTTTCGGCAGAACAGCCAGAAACTTGGCTAACAGCAGGAAACGTCAGATTATGATGGATCTGACAGGCCTGAACCAAAGCGAGCGCCAATATGACCAAGGTGTAGAGCAGCTGGGGAGGAATAAAGTTTATTAATCTATTAAGTAACAGAGTATCCAGCAAGCAAACTCACCATTCGATTCATGTTGATTCTGAGGGTGAATTGGATCTAGTTTTACTTTGAATTTGCCTCCGCAAAACTCCAGTAAGAACTCATAGCCCATCGAGGCCTACGTTTAGTTTTTATAGCCAATTTGTCGATCGAATTGGCAAAATGACAAATGATACGCTCGATTTCCCGAAGGTCTAACAACGGGCCTACTTAGCGAACCGTTGCTGAAGCTATTGACCTGGTCAACTGAATCGAAAACATTATTTTGGCAATCCTTCTGGGTTCTTCTTGAGATTTCGAAGTTACATTTAATCACCTCGTAAAATCACAAGATGCTCAAATTAGGACCTACAAGGGGAGTGGTATATTGTGTGTTTATATTTTTCTGGGTATTCATTTTCCACATTACGACTGCCAGATGCCAGTTGCCAGATACTTATCTTAAGTACGTGTAACTGTCGCTCGATCCACAGTCGAGCCCCAAAAAAATAACAACAATCCAGCTTGAAATTGTGGGTTAAGTGCGCGTGGGGCTTGTCCGTCTGGTAACCTTGACATAGGGACTGAAGCTTGGACACGGATTCGGGGTCGGAATCTGGGACCAGGTCTTTATCTGTCACTCGAAGTGCCCACTTAACAGCTGCTGCAGTTGGTAGCCGGCTAAGGCTTTATGCTTTATGGCCTGGCCATGAATCACTTGAGAAGCCGTCGATGTTGCAATCGTCGGACTCTCGGCTCCAATTTGAATGCAGGCATACGCATATAATTTATTGCGCTTTTGTTTGTTGCCAGTTTAATGAAGGGCAACAAAATATCAATTGCCGGGTGTTTCAGGAGTTCCCAATTGGGTCAAGTTCGGGGATATACAAATAATAATTGAGTCGGCTTCTATTAATATTAATATTAAAGTCCTTTATCATCTTAATAGTCATCTTAATGAATCATCTTAGTAGTTTCTGGACATAATATACTTTGTTATACAATTTTTTCAATAATTATTACAATTTATTTTTATAGTTAAAAAAATATCCAGATTAAATATATTTTTAGTCAGCTTTGCAGACCTTTTCTAACTTAAAAAAAAAAGACTTTATGCCAAGACCTTGGCCTTTATTGCGAGTCAGAATGAACACATATTCTGCCACTATTTTATCAGACACTTGATGTAACCTTTAATTACCTCTTTGCCCCTGCCAATATGTTCTATATTATGTGAGCATTCCCTATTGAATCGTCTAAGAGAATGACATCTATGAGATATATGGCAGCACATTAGCGACGTAAGCCAATCACAAGTTATGTGGTTAAAGCCCTTTCAGATCATATAACTTATTCAAGAGGGAGAAACATTACAGGGAGAAACATGGCTAGCCACAGGATGTGAGTGCAACTCAATTACGCCCGCCAGAAGGATCTAGAAATTGTAAAAGGTTAAGAGGAAAAAGGATAGGATGTCCTCGGGAAAAATGCAAGGATAACCCACGCACATTGCACTCCAGAGCTCGGATTTCTAAAATCGCATTTGCGTAAGCGCCCGCAGCTAAGGCCAATTACTTGGCCCATTGTCGATTGATTGGCTCGGCTTGTTGGCTCCCCGACGAGGCACTTCCTCCGCCGCTCCCACACAAAAGCCAGAGGAACCTAGGTCAGTTCGTTAACTGCGTCTTTGAGTGGCGCGGCCGCTTAGAAGCCAAAGCCCAGAAGCCGAGCTGGAAACCCGAATAATAGCCTAAACCCCAAACCGGTTGGGGGCTCAAGTTCAGCCAAGTACTTTGCGACAAACAATTGGAGTTTGAAGCAAACTAGACTTTGGCTATAAAAGCCCGCACTTGGCCCTCTCATCATCAACAGTTGCAATCGATTCACCAATCACAGCAAATCCCAAAACCCAACTCCAAAAATGTTCAAATTCGTAAGTGCAAGCCACGGAGATACTTTAGCGACGGAGAGTCCTTTCATGGAGTATCCTTTCTTTATCCACAGGTTGCCCTCTTCGCCTGCCTGGCCGTGGCCGCCGCTGCTCCTGGTCTGATTGCCGAGACCCACTCCATCGTCCAGCCCGCCATTCTTACCAAGACCGCCTACGTGGACACCAGCGCCTCCTCGGCCATCACCCACCAGAGCAACGTTAACCTGGTCCGCAAGGTTCCCCTGGCCTACTCCGCCCCCGTGGTTCATTCCGTGATCCCTGCCGCTCCTCTGGTCAAGACTGTCTTCCCCGCTGCTCCTCTGGTCAAGACTGTGGTGGCTGCCCCAGCTCCTCTTGTGGTGCCCGCTGCTCCCCTGGTCAAGACTGTGGTAGCTGCTCCTGCTCCTCTTGTCCTGCCAGCCGCTCCCCTTGTCAAGACTGTGATCCCCGCCGCCCATGTGGTCAGCGCCCCCGTTGTCTACTCCGCCTACCACAAGTGAATCGATTGAAAGCATGTTGATAATTTGAATATTGGTTAAAAGTCTAAAAAATCACTCATTAAAGATAAATGTTGAACTAATCTTGTGCATTTTATGGTTTCTTAAAATTTCACAAAGTCTGTAGTAGAGCCTCCTTACACGATAAGTGACTTTATCGATATTAAAGTTTACCGATTCTTGAAGGCATATTTTATTCTTAATACTTTAACCCATAAAGAACTCCTTATAAAGAGCTCGAAATTAATATTTGGAATAATATCAATTTTATAAAAAAAATAAATATCAGAAACTCAGAAAACTAGGAGCTTTTAATTTTTTTGCAAATATCATTGATAAATTGAAAATTTAGAAAGAGAATATTCCCATATTTCTCAGAGTAAAATAAGCCAGAACTCTTCTTTAGTTGACCCAAACCACCAAATTTCATAACGATCGGCCGACTTTATCCTATAGCTGTCCTATAACTCGCCAATACCCATGCCAATAACCAGCCAATAACCTGCATTTTTTTTGGCCAAAATCCATTTGGCGGAGATATATCCGGAGATATCCACTTAGAGCGACACATATCTCCGCCAATATTTATTTATAATATTTATTAGATATGAGATAGAAGTTTGGGACTTTTTTTAGGTTTTTATTTTGTAATGAAGTTATATTATGATATTCACATAACGATCGGCCAACTATATCTGATTTTTTCGATATATCCGGTTGCAAGGCTCCACCCGAAGTTAGCTTTCCTTTCTTGTTATAAATAAATACGGTTGGACTAATATTTAAGTAGTCACTGTGGTCTCTGCTTTTTACGATTATATCTTAAAGTATAATTTCAACTGTCATTTTATTTAAAATCGACCAAATAAATAAAACCAATTCCCAAAAAATTGTGGTTATTTTTGCTTTTTTTACTGAAAAATATAAAATCCAATGATTGTACATCAAAATGCCACCTGAAAAATATGCAAAAATCGGAAGCCTAACTTTTATTGATCTTAGCCCTGGGCTAATTTGCCTTTTTGTTATCATTTCTTTTATTTTGCAAATCTGCATTCGGCTACCGATTCGATCGACGATGAATACTAATGAACGAACACCGAATAAAAGTCATTCGAATTGATTATTTGGATGCTAATGGGATTGGGCAAATCGATCATTTCTTTTCTACCAAACCCGTTCCTTTGAATATGCAAATGTTTCACAATTTCTAATATCAACAATTCGATTTATTCATTAAACCAATCATAACAATTCCGTGTTGGTTTCAACAATTTTCTAATGATGGTAGACATGGGCGAGGGGGGCAGCGGCGATGGTCTTCACCACCGGGACGGAGGCAACCACCGGGGCGATGAAGGCCTTCTGGTGGATCTGGGTGTGGCTCTGGTGGGAGACGGCGTGGGGCAGAGCCTTCACGATGGGCACAGCAGCCACATGGTGGACGGGAGCCACATGCTTGACGACAGGAACCACGGGAGCCACATGGTGGACGACGGGAGCCACTGGAGCAATGGTCTTGATAACAGGGACCACGGGGGCGACGTGGTGGACCACAGGAGCAACTGGAGCAATGGTTTTGATGACGGGAACCACTGGAGCCACGGTCTTGATGACGGGAACCACAGGAGCCACATGCTTCACCACTGGAACCACTGGAGCCACAGTCTTGATGACGGGAACAGCAGGCACCACATGCTTCACTACGGGAGTGATCACAGCCTGGTTGTGGAACTGGGTGAAACTCTGGTGGGAGGTGGCCACTGGAGTAGCCAATTTGGTGATGACCGGAGCCACGGCCACATGGTGCTCCTCAATGAATCCGGGAGCGGCAGCGGCAAGGGTGGCCAGGGCGCAGATAGCGATCTGCGAAAGTTTTAAATACAATTATCCTCCCAGGATATCCGTTTCTCGAGAAACTTACGAAGCGGAACATCTTGTAAGATAGTTTTGGGTGGGTGTGTGGTGCTTTGAAGTCGACGAGTGACTGTTGCTGATTTGGAAACGCCACTGCGGCTTTAAATAGCCAAAAATTCGCCGGCCAGATTGTCCTTCAGAGAAACTTTAGCAACTAACGAGCAATTGGCACAAACCCGTTTCTCTAGCATTGAACTTGAACCCAAACCTACAAAAACCTACAAACTAAACATCTGCGATAGAGCCTCGTCAGAAATCAGCCAACAATTGATTATCGTTAGGCCCGAAAAGGTTTTAAAAGGCCCGACAATGGCATAGAGATCGATACGAAACCCCTTATTGTTTGCCGGATGACAGATATTTTTAGTTTGTTCACAGCTTGTGTTTAAAACGCCCCAGCGAAGGTCTTCCGATTCGTTTCAGCAAAAACAAATGAAATGCAATTTTATTCCAGGTATACATGTGAGTTAAACGATATGCTATAAAAGACCCGCCAAGAGGCCCTCGCGGGTCCAGTCCGATTCCAACCCATATCAGTGTCCACATCCAAATGCCCTTGCAAACGAGAGACATCAGATACGGCAGCGAAGGGTCAAGTACGAAGGTTCTGGAAATGAGATCAGATCAGTCGAAAACTGAGAATTTCGGGGAGGCTACTAAAAGGCTAATTAAGCCACAATTCAGGCCAAGAACTGAACGAGGTTCTCGTCCTCGGACTCGTCCGACTCGGCCAGGTATTCATCCATGGTACGGGTCAGAGAGGAATTACCGATGACTTGGTTCTCCGTGTCGTCTTCCTGTGTGGTCAGCGAGGAGCTCAGCAGGCGGCTCTTCCGTGGAGCAAACTCGAGTCCGATCCCTAGGCTAGCCACCGAGGGCTTATCGTACTGGGTGCGCCACGTTTGGTTACAGGTCTCCAATAACTCTAGAGAGTCCTGGTCCTCATCCACCTCCGAGGACATCAGCATTTGCCGCATCATGTTGACGCAGGGAATCCTGCCACCGATACTCCAGAGTCCGCGAGACATGCTAATTATTACTATTCCTTTTGGTTTTTCGCCTGTGTATTTTCTGTGTTGTGTTTGAAAACAAATCTCTGAGTTGACAAGCCTCCAAAATCTTTGAGTTGTGAGTCATGGCCAACTTCGCCAAAACTTCATAGCTCCTGACCTCATATTTTCTTCAACTAATCGATAGGGGTATGGCCACATTTTAGCCAACCCTCTACACTTTTTAGTAAATACCCCTATCTGCCAAGTAATTTTCAGTCAACATTCTGGCCAACAGGATGCGAAGAATAATAGAAAGCTGCGCTAAGCATTCCTTGATTCTTCAGCACGAGATCACTGGAATAGAAACTCCAGACACCGTAACGGCGGGTTGATGTAAATCCCGATCCATGTTGACCTAATGAGCATGTGCAAAATATGTAAACAGCATTGATACTGTTACACAAGTAGCCTTTATTTACAGAATTAACTAGCTAATACTAAGTACTCTCATTGCTCAACTGTTGGGCACGTAAACCGGACTCAGGTTAAGTTGCTCGTAGCCCGTGCCGCCGCCTTCCTGCGTGGCCGTGGTGTGAAAGGTCCGATTCAGGTTCGTAGGTTCCACGTAGCCGAGAGACCGACCCATGGGGGCGATGACGAAGCGCGTCTGCCTCTGGGAGGAGCCCTGGTAGGAGACCACCGAGGGCGCCGAGTCGATGAGAAGACGTGGCGCCTCCGTTGCCGGCTTGGCCATAACCAGAGCCAGGGAAACGATGGCCAGCAGTATCTGAAATTGCTAGGTTCGAGTCAGTATTTAGCATATTAGCGATGGGAAAGACTCCCCCAAGGATCCTCCCACTCACCAGATGTCGTGGCATTTTACGATAACGATGCAGGCCTAATGGGGTAATTACCGCGACAAATCAACAAGAACTCCGCCAAGAGACTCCAGAGGTGGGCGGATAATATCCAAAAAAATAATAAAACGAGCTGGATCAAGTTCCCCCTTCTGAGAAACCAACACAAAGCGGAGCGAGTGGCAAAGTCAAACTGAAGTGCTGTGTGAATTGCTGTGCCATGAAATCACGGCGGAGCAGTGGCTGGCCCAACCAGGGGCGGATGTGGCCACAGGCCCGGGGGGCAGAGCCATCGATACGCCCCCACTCGCACAGCCCCTGGATAAGTGGAAAAATAAAAGAAATATATTACCACCGATCTGCGATCGAAGCGGTGGAAACACGCGCGCAGTCGCGGTTATCTTGCAATTGTGGGAGTGTCTCAACTTGGACGCTTGACGCAGCTTTACGTAAAGAAATAAACCGAAAAAAATCAAATATAAATATATAAATACCGAACGCCGCAAATATTGTGGTAATAGCACAGCCAAAAGCAATAGCAACCGCTACAGAAGGGGATATAGAAACAACAACCGCAGCTACAAAAGTTATAGTACAACATGCGACGGCGTCGGCGACTGCGTCTGCGCAACTCGCTGAAGGTTGATCCACTCCACTTCGCACCTCCGTCGCACCACCACAGCCCCGGTGGTGCGGTGGATTGTTATCGCGGGTAGTTATTATGATATACTCTTCTAAATGAATAATTTTAATTTATTTGATAATTTCCGGGGGGGCTTTACGAATAATTTTAATATAAGATAATTTGGTAATCTTACCCTCACATACAGATTCTTTGAGTCTAATAATATAAATATTAATTTATTAAATTACAGCTCAATTCCCTTAAAAGTTAAATTCCAAAGAAAGGGTATTTAAGACGTCGAGTCTCTGATAATTTCAATTTAACGCTTGACGTGTCAATAACGAAAAACCGATGTCGTGGCTTCGCACATTCGCCGATGTCCGGTCTCCCGACTCCGGCTTCCCCCTTTCCGACATCACTGAGTCAGTCGGCCGACCATATGATTAGATGATTAGCCGGAGGCGCGTAATGGAAGCTCTAAGTGCACGCGGCTCTATGTGAGGCTGTCGGATCGAAGTACTTTTTGATTAATTAATTGGCTGCACACAGCAAATGGCCCATAAATCTTGGCCCAAACGGAGGCGACCTCTTGGTCAAGGAGTCGCCACTTGGCCAGCTATCATATAAATGGCAGCGGCACATGTCTAACGGTAATTAGTTGCCCACTCAAGAGACCATCATGCGCATCACGGTACGTAATCCCCAAGCCGCAAAGCCAATCATCGGTGAAACAAGTGCTTCCCCGTACAACAGGTAGCCTGCCTCCTCATCACCTGGAGCATCCAGCTGTCCGGCAGTCGAGCCGCCACCATCCTGCACGGCAGTGCCATCTCCCACCAGAGCTTCACCCGGCTGTCGACCGCCTCAGAGCCGCTAATCCTGCAGCAGCCTAATCCCCAGCAGCTGTTGCGGATTGTGGTTCCGCAGAGAGTGCAGGAGCAGCCACTGGAGAGGTTCCGCTTTGAGACGCACGAGGAGGAGGAGCAGCACCAGGCCCCCAACCAGACACCGGCCCACCTCACCTATGCCGCGCGTCCGGTGGTGCACCAGATGCTGCCCCGGATTAAGCCAGTGCGGAATATAAGCTTCGCCTCTCTGCTGCCAGGACCCCGTAGTCTGGCCACGAATCACAACCTCTCGCCGGTCTGAGAAGACTGAGAGGTGTTTTGAAGAAACAGTTTATAGAAAGTATAGCTATTATCTTTTAATCCTTTAACGCAAGAGCTTACAATAATAATTTTTATTAGTTTTAAATTAATGTAAAGAAAACACCTGTCATAATATATTTTTAAGTTTGAAATAAAAAGACATTTGAATATATAATTTTTTCAATTTTTTTTGCACACTGACACCCACACCAATGTAGACACCTAAGTTTTGCCTGTCAACATTTTCGTGTACGCAAATTCTGTTTAGAATTATTTGTTTTTTTACTTAATTAGCTTTTAATAAGAGAATAAAATTGAATGAAAAAATCCGACTCACTAAGACAAAATTAAGAGTCAACCAAAGCAAGGACTCCCAAAAACCAAATCAAAATCAACCAAAGGATTGTATTCTGTAGAAAGTTCAACTGGAAAAAAGGTGTGCTGAACTGAGTTATGAATGCCCGGCTGATCCTAAAGCAGTTACCCAATCACCTGCTCTTCCGCATCCTTCACTATTCCCTAATCTCCCAGCAACTACGGGAGGACCTGGGTATGGGCGTGGGAGCGGCAGAGCGGTTGAATGGGGGACTGAAGGGACTCAAAAAAATGAAGGCAGCTGGGACGCGGCCAATGGAGTGGCAACCGTTTGCCCTCTGGCTGGCCAATTTGCTGCTGACCTACGCGGGCGATATCCTGGGCAACATGCTCTTGGGCACCCTGCCTCTGGAGCCACTCTGTAATGCTTCCGATGTCCTGCTCAGCTCGGCGATCTGGTAAGTGAGATCCAAAGCCCCCAGAGTCCAGGCAAGATTTCACTATTTCTTACCCAAGCACAGGTACATAATCTTTTTCTGCCCCTTCGACCTGGGCCACACAGTGGCCTCTACCATGTCCTTCCGTCTCGTGGCCACCGCCATGGCCACCATTAGCCAGGTGCAGCTGATCGAACGTGGCGTCCACATGGCGGGGAAGCTGTATGCCCAGGCCCCGATCCCGATGCTGGTGGTGGGCACTGTGATGGGCAGTGGAGCGGAGCTGCTCAAGCCGGTGGCCTGCATCCTGATCAACCGATGCCAACACAGCCACCTGGCCTACATCAAGCTGACCACGTAGGTATCCATAGTCCACCAAAGATCGTATAACCCATCCGATCCCCCGCAGAAACTCAAAGCTGGCCTTGGGACTCTCCTGCCTGTTCATGCTGCAGATCTACCACAGTCCCCTTATCCTCGGGCTGTCCCGCCACCAGCTTCTGGTCTACACCCTCGTGTTGACCACGACCTTCAAGTTCCTGTCCCTGGCCTACCGCACGGAGCACTTTATCTGGCTGCTGGAACACCAGATGCAATACGCCTTTTTTGGCGGCCTCTCCGGGGACTTGAGCAAGTTCTTTCGACGCCTGCCCAAGAAGAGTGTCCGGCCGACATGGGCGTTCTCGGAATTCGATTGATTCAACCACGGAATTGCATAATCGCGTGCCTCCTCCGCACCCCCTCGCGCTCTTTATTTGATTGCAGGGGCGGCGTCGGGGGCGGCGACTGGTAAGCGGCTTAGGTTGCCGGGTCAGCAGATGTCTCGCTTGATCGGGTTACGTACTACATGCTAATCGGCTTAGAAGCGCCCGACGGTCAGTGGCGCTGTCGGGCAGGGAGCTGCCAGAGTACTGGGTTACGGCCACGATTTAGTGGCTCCAAGGCGTGTGCTCGCCCAGATGTTCTAGGAAATTTCTGTTGAAAAATAAAGCTTGTATTAAAACTAAAGCAAATCTTTAAATTTTTAAGCGAAACAATGCGTAATTACGTAGATGGCCACACATAGTGAAAGAGGGTAAAATAAACAATAGGTTTTAGGATCCGACTAATAGCATATTTAGCATCTAGTACGTGAGGCTCAAGTTTGAATAAACTCACAAGGAAAATACTGTCAAAGGGTTACCTTCTACCCATTCGTTTCTCAGTCTTCCCATAAGAATGTCACAAAAAGCATCTGCTAAGAAAAAGGGCGCCCAAAGGCAAAAAAAAACTAGTGTGGAGAGGCCCAGGAAGGATCCCTCCGCCATTAGGTCCATCCTATGTCCACCCATTGACAAGCCAAAAAAGAAGGCTAAGGAGGAAGCCAAGGAGAAGGAGTGCCCCAGGGCGACCAACTACAAAACTTCTGACCAGCGGCGGCAGTATTTAGAGCAAGAGGTGGTCCCCATTCTAATGGAGGGTATGCTGGGTCTGGCCCGCGAGATGCCCCAGGATCCCATCACTTACCTGAAGAAGTTCTGGCTGCAGGACCAGCACAAGTGCGACATAGACCTACCCAAGGACCTGCTCTAGTCGAAATGGGAGATGCTTCCACTAAAAGCAGATAAAATTTCAAATTATTCGCTCATTGAATAAAAGTTTATGGTTCGGTGTTTAGCTTACTCAGCGGTGCATTTCCTTGGCCAGTGAGGCGGAGAAACGGGATCCGGGCTGGGGGCTATAAAAACAGGCAGGTGACTCTCCTCCAACATCATTCATTCGTTGCACTACGAATTAGTAAGCCATTAGACATGTCGAAAGTGGTGAGTTGGGTGGACAGATTGGAACATAGTAATCCATTCCCTGATCCTTGACAGTTCCTGCCCGTCCTGGCCATCGTGCTGGTCTTCTCCGGAGCCTCGCAGGCAGCCAGCCTTGAGTGGCCCTCGAATCTGGTGGCCCTCAGCTCGGCCAAGTCGTCGCAGCTGCTGCCGATTGCCAGCGAGGATTCCCTTGAGCTGGGCCAGGGCAGTACCGGCTCTGTCGTGCCATCTGGTCCGCAGGGAGGAGCCATCTCAGGAGTCGGAGGAGGAGGAAGACCAGCAGCAGCTCTCCCAGTCGTCCGTCGGCAGCTCGGAGCCCATCGATGCTCGTCTGGTTAGCTCCAGCATCCCTGTATCCGTTCCCCTGCCCCTGATTGTGGCCGCCCGTAATGGACTCCGCACTGTTCTGACCATCCAGGAGCCCGCTGTGGCCAAGGTGGGTGAGGTGGTGCAGCACGTGCCCACCGCCGTCTCCCACCAGAGCCAGACCGTGGTGCACGACCACCGTCGCCTGGTCACCCCTATTGTGGCTCCGGCTGTGCGCACCACCCAGGTGATCCGTCAGCAGCCCCTTTTGTGGACAATCGGCTCCTCCGATCCCCGAGTGGTTCTCATCCGCAACTAATCGGCCATCGACAACCGCTGGATAGAAGCCAAAGATCGCCAAGATGAACTCGCCAAATGAATGGAACATTCTTTAACACTCTTTCTGGACTTGCTGCGTTAACCCACTACTCTGTCTCTTCTCTGTCTGTCTCTTCTGCCATTTTCTGTAGAATTCTTCTTCTGTAGAGTGCTTTTAGTAAAGATTTCGCAATTGCACATGTGTGGCTTACAATTCTTGGGTGTCTTTGGGAAAGGACAGGAAATCAATAAAATAAATACAAACCGCCCACGTGTACAATAAATAAGACACCCCTCCTTTCGAATCAGCATCTCTGGAGGATTAGGCCTAATCAAGGTCTGGGTTAACGCCCAGAAGACTCTTCTCATGTTCAAGGGCTGGGGCCTTTTCATTTCGAATGGAGTAACCATTCTCCAATCTTGCGTTCTAGACTGGAGACTGGACTATAAAAGCAGCCAATGTTTAGGCCAACCATCAACAGTAAACTGAAGAGAATCAAGCCAAGAAGATGTCACAGAAATCGGTAAGGCACTATAAGTCAGGAACTTCAACTACTTACTAATGATTCCTTTCCAGAGTATCCCTTTGGTTTTCCTATTCTGCCTTTTGGCTCTGGGACAAGCTCAGCTGCGTGTTTACCAGCCTGGATGGATGAGTCTACAGCAAGAGGCTTCTCTGGCCAATGTGGGTCATCTGGTGGATCATGTACCCACTGCGGTGTCCCACCAGAGCGCCACTATTGTACACCGAAGTGTCCCCAGAATTACACCTCTATTGGCACCTGCCGTGAGGACCACCTATCTCCAGTATCCTTTCTGGAGCTATCCCTTCTACAATGGAGCCAATGCCCTCTACAGAAAATAAGCCTCCGCACGAATCTCTGAGTTAAATTAAACCATTGGATCTGAAACCATTCGATTTGCACAGAAAACAATAAAACAAAATTCAAAAACCCCCCAATGGGAGTGAGTGCATTATCTATCCATCACAAGGGACAGTGGGCAGTCGTTTTTTGGGATTAATCCCAATCCTACTGAAAAGCGACGAATGCCAATTAGATTTCGCGCAACGTTGCACTTCTGATTGAGTGCTGGGTGGCAGAATATGATTCAACTGACGTCACCAGATGAGCAAACAAACGCACGAAGTAAACGTTGTTCTGCTACTCTGCATAGGACGATTAAGGTGGGGGCTTCTAGGCTTAGCACACAGTTTGTAGAGAGATTAAAAAAAGGAATGGATATACTTGTTAGTCAACAACTGCCTTCCAAAAACTCCAGCTATAGAAGCTCTAAAAAAGAACCATTTTTAGAGGGTATCTACAGGACTCTTATATCCTTTGAATTATTTATTTTTGGGTGCAGTGGTGCACGAATGATTGACGTGCCATACGCAAATGTCTCGGCATTATTTCCCAGGCCAGGCCGCCAAGATTCGGTCGAATGCCAGAACATTCCATGGGAATGACCCCGGGTCAGTAGCCGAAAACCTATGTACCCGGAATGGTGAGGCTGGAGAGGTCAGAGGTGTGAAGCTCTATGCGAGAGATAGATTGATTGAGGACTTTCACCCGGCGTGTGAAATTATCCTGGCTTCGTCTCTCATCGTATGACAAACAACTAGAAAGAAAAGGAATCCTGGGCCCGGCAACAATTGGAAGCCATTTTCGGAGGTCGGTTCCCAGAGCTGAGATAATGGAGCCGAGCAGCCTAGCTGGGAGTTTCAAATGACACAATGCAATTTATGAAATTGAAAACCTTGAACCTCATGGAAGGGCCAAAGGTTAAAGGTGGTCGAGTAAGTCGAGGGTTATGCAACCAGTGATGCTCCTAAGCTGTGCTAATGAACCGCAGGCTACAATATGACGCAGAATCTGTCGTAAGGAGAAGGAGTGCCCCATTTCTTCCACTAAAC
Source organism: Drosophila pseudoananassae pseudoananassae (assembly GCA_018153035.1). Lineage (NCBI taxonomy): Eukaryota > Metazoa > Arthropoda > Insecta > Diptera > Drosophilidae > Drosophila > Drosophila pseudoananassae. The sequence continues at coordinate 1,663,607 of JAECXR010000042.1, read as the reverse complement.
TACACTATAATGGAAACCATGGTTCTACATACGTATACGTATTGCACAAGACACTATTGGCATTAAGGTTAAAGTATCAAGGTGAGAGGAAGCATTATCGATTACCGGGGCAGTGCATTGTCTTGGCTTTAAGCCCAATCCCCCAGAATTCAATACCTGTCACTTCCAGCCAGCCCACCGTCCATGATGCAATTCCGCATGGAGGCATGGCGGCGTAGTTTACTTTTCTGTAGCCGCCTTTTGGGCTCACTCCCTGCTCAGCCGCAGTGCCTCCCAAAAGGCGGCCATCTTCGACGGACAATGAAGACCCCCCGATCCAGTCGGGTTCATTGCATCGCCTCTGTGCTGGTCCTCTGTCCCGGCCTGATTGGGGCTCTCAATTGGCCCAGTGGGTGATCCGGGCGGCCGACTGCTGGGTAATCGGTTTGTTTGTTTATCACAAACGCCGTTTGAATGCATCGTTATGCTGTCATCTCGGCGTCCCATTCTGGCCCCAGGGTGCTCTCCAGATCCCCACAAAATTTAATAACTTAAACTCAGCCATAGAGACAGTAAGGAATGAATTCCTTGTCTGAACAAATCAAAAGCCAAAAGGCCACTTAGCATAAGTGGCTGCCCCAAAACAAAAAAGAAGGAATCGTTAAGAAGTTTCCCAGAATTCAATCACGAAACTAAACCAGCCCGCCGACCATATTAAATATTTTATGTAATAGATACTTAAAGCGGATTTTTTGGTTGGGGAGGCTTTCACTTAAAGCGCCCATTGGGGGCGGAGGAGAACGGAAGCTTTGTGGCGCATAACTTTCCGGTGTGGCAAGCAACGCTATTCAAATTAATTTACAAATGTCGGAGCTTGTAGGTGAGTTTGTCTGGGCCGAGATGAAGACAATAAGCCGTGTTAAATGAGCCGACCAGGGCAAGAGCAGTGAAAGGCCATGATGCGGGTGAAATAATTTCGGTTATTATGCAATAATCAAAGGGCTTAGATGTCTGCTCGCGACATGACTCACTCTCCTATAAATGATTCGCCACTCATCCCAAATGCTAATCACACAATGTGGGTGAACGACCTTGACGGTTTTGGCCAACTATGATAATTACAACAATAAACTTAAACATACCCATCGATTTTATTACAAGCCATTTGGCAAAACGCAAAACGGACAGCGAAATGAAAACAAAAGCTAAAAACTCATTCAAACCCCAAACGCATAACCGAATCGAAGCGGAGGTATGCGTACACACGATATAACAACTGAAATCCAATCGAATCGGCTGGAACATGAATCACGAGCCCGGCTCACTGCAGCGCTCACAAATGCATTGTTATGTAAGCCAAAAGCAAATCCACGACTGGGGTTTCCCCAAGGCCTAAAGCAACGCTTCGCTTAAAGCCACAAAGCCAGCAGTGGAGCCGGCAAAGAGTCAAGAATTGAATAGGCCAACTGAGCGAGACCGAAAAACTAAATTTTCGGTTTTCTTGGGCTTTTCCAGCCAAGCTGCATTTGGGAAAATCCCTGGTTTTGGCACAATTGCAATTACAGTTTAGTGGCAAGAAGAGCACTGAGAGAAAAGTTATTTAAACCTGCCTCAAGCTGAAATGCATATTAATGCCAATTAATTTCAAATGAAATGCCAAAAACTAACTACTGTAAATTCAAATACAAAAAGCCTAATCTAATTGGTTTTATTTATTTTCCCTAAAACTTAATCTCAATTTCCAAGCCAATATCTATTATATCAGAAATGGCTTAAAAGATTGCCAAATTGTTTTCAGCCCAATGGAGCGTGTGGGTGGAAGACCTCAACTTGTTGAGCAATTGACACAAATACAATGTATTAAAATCTAAGCCAGGGAGTCGACAGGCCAACCTTGAGTTGGTAGCAAAAAATGCTTTTTGGGCTCGAACTTCGAAGACAAGCTCATTTGGACTTGAACTACGACAATTTGTTTGACAAAGAGAGAAAGAGAAAGGCTGACTGGGGGAAAGAGACAGTGCGTATTAGTCAAAGGAAGCCTCCAAAGTAGAGCAAACACGATTCCCACTCAAACCTATTTGGCCAACCAATTATCAAGTTGGCCATAATTAACACAAACTATGTTGTAATGCCCGATCCCTGAGATATATGCAAAAAAGTGTCATCCACCCAAAAATAGACAAAGCCTCTGTTGAATCTTTCAAGTTCCAATAGCGAGCCCCTGAACCTGTAACCCCATCGGATTACACACTCTCCAGCTGTGGCATTAGTTGTCACCATCGAGGTCCAAGTTCAAGTTCAGTTCATCAGCAATCTGGGATTTACCAATATCAAAATTTCAGCTAACAAGTGAAGTTTTTTTGGAATTCATTTTTGGGAAGTAAAAAGACTACTCTGCAATACTCTATTTATAAGATTTTACGTTTTATTAAATTAGGATTCACGACAAAAATTGTGTTTTCTCTTTAACTGCCCTTCACAAATTCAATGAAGCGTGTTTTAAATTAAGACTAAATCTTTTTTTGTTTCCTAGGAAAAAATCCAAGTGTTTTACTACCAAACTAAAAAAAACCCAAACAAACTACCCGAAAACTAGTCGCATAATTAAGCTGCGAATCGAGTTCGACGCACCTCCTTCAAACAATTCTCGAAAAGCCCGAGCTGCGCACACTCCAATGAGTCACGAAAAACCCGATGGTCAAAAACTACGCCAGCGATTGATAAAACTCCACGAATTAATCACGGATAAATGGCCCAGAGGTGTTTGCCAAACAACCGACACAGACCACAATATCAGACGGAGCAAATCGGTGCGATTAGCATAATTTTCGAACACGAGTTCATTATCAACTTTCTTGGAATGTTTAACATAAAACCCCACTCAGGCGGGGCTAGATAATGATAAACGCTCCGACCAAGGTCAGTAACACAGATGGGAGCCACTGGATCGATCCACTGAATCACAATGAGTGCTACTCGAACAGCACTGACCACACACAACAAACGCCGCGAATATGGGACCCGGCACGCGAACGTGATCATCGTGAATAAGTTGACTCTAATTTTTATGAACTTCGGGTAATTCCGCAAGGCACTTTTGATTCATAGCCAGGTAGCTAGGGTCTTGGAGTAGAGCCAGGCGAAAATGAAAAAACAAACGAGTGACCCACTGATGACGTTTGCATTGACCATGGGTTCGAAAACCAGACGATATTACCCCAAACTGCACCTGAAAAGAGATGGGCATACTCCAGCTGAGAGAGAGGGGGCGAAAAGATGAATGTATGCCAAAAGATCCGGTTTGAGGCAATGCCCAATTTTTCCCCTTTTATGATGTTTTTATGCGTCTCTTATTTTTATTTTTAGCCGGTTGCTCCTCTTTGACCCAATTTATAATTGCTGGATTGCATAATCCCGGTTTCTCAAGCAATGCCTTTCCGGGAAGCTCTATATGGCTAACAAAAAAAAAATATGGCCAAAAGCCCACCTGAAAAGTGTTAAAAACAGAGTTGCACTAATTTGGAGATGTAACATTAGCACACAATTTCACATGTAAATTTTGTTTATAGGGTCTGAGTAGTAGTCCCAGGTGATGGGTACTACGTACTGGATATATTTTTGGGGTAAAACTAATCAAGTTTTTTAATATTTCCGCCTAGAGCCGCGTTTAGTGACCTCCAGTACTAAGCAGAATCGGGGAATTGGTGAAAAAACCCAACTGAAAAAATTATTACCCAAAAAATCAACACTCGCTGCGAGAAAGAGAGGTTGCCAAATAGTGTCGCTTTTGTGGCTTTTGTTTTGGGCCCCCGATTCGCAAGCCCAGTGGAAGCGAGACGGCTGCGTTGGAGCTCCACGCCGGCGCTGCGCCTGCGCAGCTTTTGTATAAAATGTGCGCGGCCAACGAAAGCGAAATCATTCCTCGAGTTGCAGACAAACGAACAGCACCAAAGGTGCAGAAAGTGAGTGAAGTGAAAGGATAACACGGACGATCAGTTGCATAAGGATTATCGAGACACACACACAGAGATAGCATCTCAATTGGATTATTAAACTTGAAACCAGAGGTGAGTGAAGTGAACGATCCAGAAAAGCAAAGTGAACTCCAGTGAACCAAAAAGCGAGCTAATTAAAATTAGCTCCGTTTAATCGCGAGCCAGTCGATCAAATTATGGATAACATAAAAACTATTGGCCAAGAGCCGCCCAGTCGCTGAGCCAATCGAAAAAGCCAACTTTCACTGCAAAAACAAGGGAAAAACTTTGATTATCCCGGCCCCCCACTTGCACAAACATTTAGCAGCGCTTGCCAACAGTTTCCACCAAAGAAAATCCCAAGCCCCAAGATGCCGGCAATTTGCAATGCAACACTGCACAAACTTCCGCTCCAAGAGTGGCTCCCTAAAAGCTGAGCAGCTCGCTAATCGCAGCTTCATTTACATAACTTGGAAAATAATTTCACATACACAAACAAAAAAGTTAAATTAAACACTTTTCCGAGACATCTTTTCGGCACTTTGTAAAAAAGAAGTAGTTATCCAACTGAAACATTTTCTCCGTAAACGCCAGCCTTCTATTATAAGTAAAATTTGTTCAAGTGTAGTCTTACGCCCACGCCTCCGCCCCCCGATCCATGATCCGCCAGTGACATAACTGCAATGCAAACTACCATAAAAAAGGCAAAAAAGAAAAGTGATTTTACAAAAAGATACACGAAGCGGAAAGCGCTGTCAAGGCGAGAGATCAACTTGAACGATGGTAGCCCCTGCTCGTAGGCTTGCCAAATCCGAGGAAAATTACCTCATAAATTACAGGGGCAGTCCCTCTCTTTCTTTCTGTTTCTTACTTTTTTATTTCGAATAAAAAGTAACGTACCAAATCAGGCAATTAAGTGCGACGGTCTGCGACCTCCAACGAAAGTAAAAGTCTTATACGAGAGTCTGAGTCACGGCGAAGATTTCGAGATGCGAACCGGTTTGGGTTTCGGTTTCGTTACAGATTGGTTAAGCCAGAGATGGCAGAGGCAGTGGTGGAGAAATGTTAACTTGTAAACTGGCACAATGACTTGGGGTAATGGTGTCAAGCTTGCCAGTTATGTCATAACCGATCACGACTGAGCCACTCAGTTCCCTTTAAAACAAACCACGCATAAATTATCGCACATCAGTTTCGTTAATCAATCAAGCGAATGGCTTTCGTACAACAGTTTTGTGATTCGATTCCGTTTCCGTTTCAGATCTTCACCATGAGAATAAGAGCGAGCCTAGTGGCAGTTCTCCTGTTAGCCAGCGCATCCGCCTGGGCGGATGACTCCAACTGGGGCAACGAGTGGGCGCCCATGGAGGATGCCATGCCCAGCCGCCGATCGGTGGACGTCAAGCCAGCCGACCCCGCCGACATCCAGGGACGCTACCTGGTCCACGAATCCCACAGCCAGACCCAGACCCAGAGCAACAGCACCACCGAGATTGATGCAGTCATCGAACAGCTGATCAACTCCCGCCGGGAAGGACGCAATCTTGGCGAGTACGATGCCGTCTACGCCGATGGCAACATCGACCAGGCTCTGCAGCAGGGCAACGACCTGCAGGCACGCAACCTCATTCGCGACAAGCTGTGCGGTCTTGGACTCATGAGTTGCGATGTGGAGGAGAAGCGTCCGTTTTACTCGACCATCTACGCCCAGGGCCCACCCCCACCATCCGGAAGCTTCAGCGGCCCATACGGTCCGGCCAAGCCCATGCCCCCACCCAGCTACTTCAGTGGCCGTCCTCCCATGTCTGGCGCCTTCGGCCCCCCCACCCAGCTCCCTGAACTCCTTCGGACCCCCCAGGAAGGTCGGCTACGAAGGACCCTACAAGCCAATGTCCGGACCTTACAGGCCAACTGGACCAGGAGGTTACTTGGAACACCCTCCACCGTCCGCCATTGACGGCTCCTCCGATGGCATCACCTACACGAAGCCCCCTCCTGGAGCTCTGATCTACGACAGCAAGCCCCCAGGACCCATCTACACCGGAGGACCTTCCCTGGGTTCCGGACCTGTTTACCCCGGTGCTCCCAACGGAGTTCCCCCCTACAACTTTGAGAATCCCGAAGGTGGCATTCAGGGTGCCAGCTCCGCCCCCAACGGCTTCTACTCGCAGCAGTCCTCGGCTTCCTCCTCCTCGGCCACTTCCTCCTCCACTAAGGTAGTGGTAGGAGCCCCCATCGACGCCGGTTTGCAGCAGCATGTCCACCACCACTACCACCATGTGGAAGGTGCCGATGGAGCCAAGGTCCCGAGTGTGCCCATTCCTGTCGGAGCTGGTCAGACCATCAACACGGACTTCAGCGCCCTGGCCCAGTCCTCGGCCACTTACACTCCCTCTATTCAGACCACTTCCGGATCGGGCTACTCCCAGTCCAATGCCTTCAATGCTGGATTCAATGGCGCCTCCCAGGGCGGACTTCTCTCCCAAAACGGCTTCAGTGGCCTGTCTCAGAAACCCTCTGACCTGTACAAGCCCAGCTCCGGCGACATCTACAAGCCCAACTCTGGTCTTGGAAACTTTGGCGCCAGCGGCTCCGGAGGATTCAGTGGCTCTCCCAGCTCCAGCTACCACAGCCAGAACCCCGACTACTACAAGAAGGAACTCCAGGCCGGCGCTTCCAACCAGTACAATGGAATCTCTGGAGGTTACCAGGGACAGAGCCAGGGACAGTACCAGGGTGGCTATGACACCTCCCGTCAGCAGATCGTGGACTGCCAGTGTGTGCCCATTTCCCAGTGCCCGGCTGCCGATCGCATTGGCCGCAAGGAGGATCTGATCCTCCCCATCGACCCCCGAAACCTGGGCAAGGACATCGAGGCTCTCAGTGACGACGTTGCTGCCAGCAATGCCACCGTGAAGGCTGAAGCCAAGAAGGACGAGGACAAGACTGACAAGGATGACAAGAAGCGTTCCCGTCGCCAGGCCGATGGTGCTCAGAAGGACGAGGATGCCAGCGATCTCTCGCTCGACGCTCAAGGGGTAAGTCCAAGTATTCTTTAGAAGATCCCTCTAGCCTAGGTTAGATAGTGCCCGACTAATGCCAAATCACGCATGGTTCACATACCCCTTAAAATTATGGGGGCCACTAATAGAGTCTTAGCAAGCTCCTCCTCCCACCCACACACATCCAATCAACCAATCAATCAATCAACCAACCAAACAACCTGACAACTGCACCCATCGTTCAATGCTCCAAGCTCAACTAAAACTCCTCGCTGGCTCCAGAGTTCGGATCGAACCAGATCAGATTAGACACTAATCCCAGAACTAAACCAGCTAACCAAGCACGAACTTTGAGATTGCACGGAAGCATCTGGAACTTGTTCTAGCCTCTGTCCATCTTCTCCCCCTCAAAAAAATAATAGAGACAAGCGCCGCTCGGAGGATCTCCCTTGGCGCTGCCTGCCCTCCAGGCCATCGAACTGATCCAACGAAAGGTGCTACCCACTTACGGCGTAAGCTTTGGCCTGCCCTATCCCACTGGTGGATACGGAGGCTATCCAGCGAATATCCTGGGTGATTACTACCCCGCCCAGAACCCCAACTTTGGTTCTGTGGGCCCCAACGGCCTGAACCTCGGGCTGGTGAACGTGAATCCTTTGGTGTCAGTGCAGGTGGCCAAAACGGACTACGGCGAGAAGGTGGTGAAGCCACTGGTGAACCTCCATGTCACCCCGAACGCCAATCTCATCCAAAAGGTGGGAGACTTCTTCAAGAGGAAGCCCGCCGAGGTACACAGCACCCATTACCACCATCATGACCACTACACTGGCTACGAGCATCATGGCTACGACCACCATGACCACCACGATCACTCGTATCCGCACTACTACGGAGGATCTGGTCCCCACTTCAGTGTGGAGATGGTGCCGAGTACTCCGATCTTTGAGTACCACAGCGGTCCCTCCGTTCCAGTTTCGCATCACCATCACCACGAACCATCCCCCTACGAGAGCTCCTTCAACTCGATCTATCCGGGATCCGCCCCTGATTTCGGAGGCTTTGGTGAATATTCGCAGCATGTGGAGCGGAGCGCCAACGTGAGCAGCGAGGGTTCCAGTCGTCGTGGCAAGCAGTTAACCCTCGGACCCCTTTACAATATCCCCACGCCGGCTCCTGGAGAGGCGGCGGGCAGTGAGCGAATCACCTTTCCCAGGGATCGCAGGCGCAGAAGCCTCGAGGAACGTGTGTGGGCGGGAGCAGCTCCTGAGGAGCAGGTAACCATGTGTGATCTTGCATCAGGGCTTTTCTTTCAGCAATGCCATTAGTCAACAAGCTAACCCCTACCTATTTCTGATTCCTTTAGCGTGCTTACTATGGCAACCGTCCTGTGGAGAAGACCTGTCGCATCAACGAGGTCTGCTGCCGTCGTCCCCTCCGCCCTCAGGCTCCTCCCCAGCAGCTCGGTCGTTGTGGCGTGAGGAACGCAGCAGGCATCACCGGTCGCATCAAGAACCCCGTATACGTGGACGGAGACAGTGAGTTCGGCGAGTATCCCTGGCACGTGGCCATTCTGAAGAAGGACCCCAAGGAATCGATCTACGCCTGCGGTGGCACCCTCATCGACGCACAGCACATTATCTCCGCTGCCCATTGCATCAAATCGTAAGTCTAAAGATCTTCAGTCCCTCAACCAGGCGACTAACCATATCCCTATCCCTATTCTTTTACAGTCAAAATGGCTTCGACCTGCGCGTGCGCCTGGGCGAGTGGGATGTCAACCATGACGTGGAGTTCTTCCCCTACATCGAACGCGATGTGGTTTCCGTTCACATCCATCCCGAGTACTATGCCGGCACCCTCGACAATGACCTGGCCATCCTCAAGCTGGACCACCCTGTGGACTTCACCAAGAATCCCCACATTAGCCCCGCCTGTCTGCCCGACAAGTACTCCGACTTCACTGGAGCCCGCTGCTGGACCACCGGCTGGGGCAAGGACGCCTTCGGAGAGCACGGAAAGTACCAGAACATCCTCAAGGAGGTCGATGTGCCCATTCTGTCGCACCACCAGTGCGAGGCCCAGCTGAGGAACACCCGTCTGGGATACAGTTACAAGCTCAACCCAGGATTTGTGTGCGCCGGTGGTGAGGAGGGCAAGGACGCCTGCAAGGGGGACGGCGGTGGTCCCCTCGTCTGCGAGCGCAACGGAGTCTGGAACGTGGTGGGAGTGGTGTCCTGGGGTATCGGCTGCGGCCAGGTGAACGTACCCGGCGTGTACGTGAAGGTCTCGGCCTACCTGCCCTGGATCCAGCAGATCACCCAAAGCTACAAATGATTAACGGAGCAGGAGGAATACCACGGGCAGGAGCATCATCCGACTGAACACGAGGTAACTGCCTACCACGCAGACACCTCCAGCATCATCGTCGACGATGCCTCCTCCGATGAGTTTGTTTTTCACTTCTGACCGAAGCCATCACAAAACCACTTGTGCAACTCTCGAATCCGCTCGATTGTCGCATTCGTCATCGTATTTATCAGCGTCGTCACTCTTATTTATTACGAATGTTACTTTGTCTGTTATGCTATTTGTTATATTTTATATCATGCGCCCACAGTCGCCCCAACTCACTTCACTTCACTCCACTCCACTCATTAGCGGCCCACTGCGGTTATTACTTAATTGGCGACGCACAGAGACGCGTCATCTGGTTGATATTAATTGTCTTGTACATTCGAGTTCCAATTTTTCTGTAAAATAGAGATTGTAATAATTAATTTATTTATATTATGTAATAAATTAATAATTATTGTATTTAAATAAAATAATTTATAAAACATATTCTTCGCTCTTTAATTTGTACGCCTTCTAAGATCCAAAAAAATCGGTCCCCTTCAAAAATGCATGAAGCCAGCGATGGCTATTTCTTTGGCAAAATTCATCCGATTCTTGAGCGGAGTACCTTAAACTATTTGTGGATCGATTCTCCATAAGTCTGCATCAAAATCTCAGAACATAATATTTTTTAGATTTTTTGTCAAAATTTCTGGGGCGTCCCCTTCAAAAATCACAAAAATGCATGGAGCCCCTATATGGCCTCCAGCGATGGCTATATCTTTGGCAATAATCATCCGATTTTTGAGCGGAGTACCTTAAACGATTTGTGGATCGATTCTCCATAAATCTGCATCAAAATCTCAGAACATAATATTTTTTAGATTTTTTGTCAAAATTACTGGGGCGTCCCCTTCAAAAATCACAAAAATGCATGGAGCCCCTATATGGCCTCCAGCGATGGCTATATCTTTGGCAATAATCATCCGATTCTTGAGCGGAGTACCTTAAACGATTTGTGGATCGATTCTCCATAAATCTGCATCAAAATCTCAGAACATAATATTTTTTAGATTTTTTGTCAAAATTTCTGGGGCGTCCCCTTCAAAAATCACAAAAATGCATGGAGCCCCTATATGGCCTCCAGCGATGGCTATATCTTTGGCAATAATCATCCGATTCTTGAGCGGAGTACCTTAAACGATTTGTGGATCGATTCTCCATAAATCTGCATCAAAATCTCAGAACATAATATTTTTTAGATTTTTTGTCAAAATTTCTGGGGCGTCCCCTTCAAAAATCACAAAAAATGCATGGAGCCACTATATGGCCCACCGCGAAGTCTATATCTTTGGCAAAACTTATCCGATTCATGAAAGGAATACCTTAAACGATTTGTGGATCGATTCTCCATAAATCTGCATCAAAATCTCAGAACATAATATTTTTTAGATTTTTTGTCAAAATTTCTGGGGCATCCCCTTCAAAAATCACAAAAATGCATGGAGCCCCTATATGGCCTACAGCGATGGCTATATCTTTGGCAATAATCATCCGATTCTTGAGCGGAGTACCTTAAACGATTTGTGGATCGATTCTCCATAAATCTGCATAAAAATCTCAGAACATAATATTTTTTATATTTTTTGTCCAAATTTCTGGAGGGTCCCCTTCAAAAATCACAAAAATGCATGGAGCCCCTATATGGCCTACAGCGATGGCTATATCTTTGGCAATAATCATCCGATTCTTGAGCGGAGTACCTTAAACGATTTGTGGATCGATTCTCCATAAATCTGCATCAAAATCTCAGAACATAATATTATTTAGATTTTTTGTCAAAATTTCTGGGGCGGCCCCCTTCAAAAATCACAAAAATGCATGGAGCCCCTATATGGCCTCCAGCGATGGCTATATCTTTGGCAATAATCATCCGATTTTTGAGCGGAGTACCTTAAACGATTTGTGGATCGATTCTCCATAAATCTGCATCAAAATCTCAGAACATAATATTTTTTAGATTTTTTGTCAAAATTTCTGGGGCATCCCCTTCAAAAATCACAAAAATGCATGGAGCCCCTATATGGCCTACAGCGATGGCTATATCTTTGGCAATAATCATCCGATTCTTGAGCGGAGTACCTTAAACGATTTGTGGATCGATTCTCCATAAATCTGCATAAAAATCTCAGAACATAATATTTTTTATATTTTTTTTCCAAATTTCTGGAGGGTCCCCTTCAAAAATCACAAAAATGCATGGAGCCCCTATATGGCCAACAGCGATGGCTATATCTTTGGCAATAATCATCCAATTCTTGAGCGGAGTACCTTAAACGATTTGTGGATCGATTCTCCATAAATCTGCATCAAAATCTCAGAACATAATATTATTTAGATTTTTTGTCAAAATTTCTGGGGCGGCCCCCTTCAAAAATCACAAAAATGCATGGAGCCCCTATATGGCCTCCAGCGATGGCTATATCTTTGGCAATAATCATCCGATTTTTGAGCGGAGTACCTTAAACGATTTGTGGATCGATTCTCCATAAATCTGCATCAAAATCTCAGAACATAATATTTTTTAGATTTTTTGTCAAAATTTCTGGGGCATCCCCTTCAAAAATCACAAAAATGCATGGAGCCCCTATATGGCCTACAGCGATGGCTATATCTTTGGCAATAATCATTCGATTCTTGAGCGGAGTACCTTAAACGATTTGTGGATCGATTCTCCATAAATCTGCATCAAAATCTCAGAACATAATATTTTTTAGATTTTTTGTCAAAATTTCTGGGGCATCCCCTTCAAAAATCACAAAAATGCATGGAGCCCCTATATGGCCTACAGCGATGGCTATATCTTTGGCAATACTCATCCGATTCTTGAGCGGAGTACCTTAAACGATTTGTGGATCGATTCTCCATAAATCTGCATAAAAATCTCAGAACATAATATTTTTTATATTTTTTGTCCAAATTTCTGGAGGGTCCCCTTCAAAAATCACAAAAATGCATGGAGCCCCCATATGGCCTACAGCGATGGCTATATCTTTGGCAATAATCATCCGATTCTTGAGCGGAGTACCTTAAACGATTTGTGGATCGATTCTCCATAAATCTGCATCAAAATCTCAGAACATAATATTATTTAGATTTTTTGTCAAAATTTCTGGGGCGCCCCTTCAAAAATCAAAAATGGAGCGGCCCCTTCAAAAATCACAAAAATGCATGGAGCCCCTATATGGCCTCCAGCGATATGGCTATGGCTATATCTTTGGCAATAATCATCCGATTTTTGAGCGGAGTACCTTAAACGATTTGTGGATCGATTCTCCATAAATCTGCATCAAAATCTCAGAACATAATATTTTTTAGATTTTTTGTCAAAATTTCTGGGGCGTCCCCTTCAAAAATCCATGGAGCCCCTATATGGCCTCCAGCGATGGCTATATCTTTGGCAATAATCATCAGATTCATGAGCGGAGTACCTTAAACGATTTGTAGATCGATTCTCCATAAGTCTGCATCAAAATCTCAGAACATAATATTTTTTACATTTTTTGTCCAAATTTCTGGGGCGTCCCTTTCAAAAATACCAAAAATGCATGGACCCCCTATATGGCCTCCAGCGATGGCTATATCTTTGGCAATAATCATCCGATTCATGAGCGGAGTACCTTAAACGATTTGTAGATCGATTCTCCATAAGTCTGCATCAAAATCTCAGAACATAATATTTTTTACATTTTTTGTCCAAATTTCTGGGGCGTCCCTTTTAAAAATCCCAAAAATGCATGGAGCCCCTATATGGCCTCTAGCGATGGCTATATCTTTGGCAATAATCATCCGATTCTTGAGCGGAGTACCTTAAACGATTTGTGGATCGATTCTCCATAAATCTGCATCAAAATCTTAGAACATAATATTTTTTAGATTTTTTGTCAAAATTTCTGGAGCGTCCCCTTCAAAAATCCCAAAAATGCCTAGAGCCCCTATATGGCCTCTAGCGATGGCTATATCTTTGGCAATAATCATCCGATTATTGAGCGGAGTACCTTAAACGATTTGTGGATCGATTCCCCATTCCTTAGTTCCTTAAACTATTTGTAGATCGGCATCAATACCTTAAAACAAATTTGGTTGTTGAACTTTCTCTAGGTTCCCTTTAATGAATTTTTAATTATTTCGAAAGTCAATTAAAGTTTGGATTATTCAAGTATATTTTTTTGGAACGTCTTACATAATTTTCCACTTAATATTATTTTTCTTATTTTTGTTGATAAAGCTTACCCAGACTTCCTCAGTTCATAATATATTAAAATTGCGCCTGAAAGTTAAGCCAGTCGAAGGCATAATCTCAGAAATTGTTTTCCCTGCATCGATGCTTCGCAGAGCCCGCTTAAAGATACACTTTAAGTTCAATTACAAACTAGTGCAGCACATAAAATGCAAATTAAATTTTAAGCATTAGCAAACCGGAGGAGGCCGACCACTTTACACTGTCCGTTTTGAAAAACAAGCAGCGGCGTGCCAGCCGAGCATTAAAAGACGCCGCCGAAACTTGGGTCGCCGAGCTTCCTCGATGGGTGTAAAGGTGCCTGGGAGTAGCCAGCGGAGCAGCAGTGGGCAGACCCATTCCAAATAGCCCAAAGTATGAATATAATAACATGGCCATCATCAGTTAAATTTAAAAACCGCAACCAACTTTCCGCAACTCGAAAACACTTTCTGCTCCGCTGGCGACTTTGAAAGACTTATAAATGGGATATTTTCATCAAAAGCGAAGCTCAATGCAGTTCCAGCAGCGCTAGCGAGATGCACGGCACTGGATTACGCTCTCTTCTCGGCCAGCTGGTGATAGGTGAGCCTGGACTAAAAAAAAGGATTATGGGTTTATGTGAACTCCATACATTAATAGGTGGAAATGTGATTTAAAAGTGAATAAGATAAATAATAAACAAGTAAAAGTTTCATATTTTCATAAACATACATTAACTGAAAGAAGGATAAGAAAAGGATAACATCAGAATAAGGGTGAACAAGTTATGACATTGAACGTGATTATTATTTAGTGCTGATTAATTTTTATTAAAAACTATGAACTAATATATTAAAACAATAACAACAAAGAAAAAGAACTACAACTAAAAGCTAAAGAAGGAGTACCAATTACTAAATTTAATTCATTTTTATAATTACCATTTTTTAGTGCTGCTCTTGACACAGGTCCTGGGACGGCTGCACAAGCGCAATGGCTATCATTATAGACCCCAGCAGCCACCGCCACTTCACCAGAATGGATACTTCGAGCCACACCACCCTGCTGTGGAACCTCCGGAGCCGGAGAAACCACAACACAGTTCGAAAAGTTACTACAGCCAATCCGGAAGTGGAGGAGGATCCAGCAAAGGAGGAGGAGGCTACAGCATAGGCAGTGGACTGCGCTCCATAGCTCAAGGATCAGCAGATCAGGCTTACAGTGCTGTGGCCAATCAGCATGCCGCTGCCAAGCAGGCGGCTTACATAGCCCAGAACACCCTGGCTCAGGCGGCTTCTCAGGCAGCAGCCACTGCGCAGGCAGCCCTGGTGGGAAAGCAGGTGGTTCTCCAGGAACTGGAGCAACAGGCAGCCGAGGCCCAACGGTCCCTCTCGAGGGAACTCGAGCAACTAAAGGCGGCCAAGATCTCCGCCAAGTTGGCCCAACAAACAGCCCAAGCGGCCCATCATCACATATCGGTTCTCACAGCAGCCGTGAATAATGCCAAGTCCGTGGCGGAACAGGCAGAGCAAACTTCCACAGAGGTGAACAATCAGCTGGCCTCCCAGTCAACGATGGTGGGTCAGGCTAAGAACCGCCTGGAGCAAGTGGAGGAGCAACTGCACCAGGCTAGGGTAGACTACGCGGCGACTAAGGAGTCTGCTTTGAAGGCGGCCAACTCGGCGGCCGCTGCCCAGGTTAATGCCTCAAAGGCGGCCCAACACGCCACGATTGGACTCCACGAGAGCACCAATCCCTCAGCTCATGGGCATGAGGGTCAGGAACTTAGCGGAGAGGAGGAGTCTTATGACGAGCACCTGGCCCCCAGTGGAGGGGGAGAAATAACATTGGGTCACACAGCAGACGAGAGAGGAGATTACTGAGCATGTTAGAACTCCCTACAAGTGAGAAGATCTAAAATAGTTGGTTGTTCTTTATAGTCTTTTAAAATTATTTATGTAAATAAATCAATAAAGTCGAACTTACTTGGCTGTGAGTTGTCTGCTCAGTTCAGTAAAAAATGCTACAAATTTTAAAGCTTCTTAAAATGTGGTTCCAGAAAAAGAGACCAGTCGCTATACCATTTTATACAACTTCATTGAATGCTCAAACCCTAAAAATCATTCGAACATTCAAAAACCAAATGCACCGCCATTGCTCTATCGATTGTCGATTAATTGGATGTTTCCAACACTCTTTGCAGCGAAGACTCAACCCCGATACATTTGAAAAAAATAATCCAATTTAAAACATTGTTTTATTATATAAAATTAATTTTTCTTTTTTAGACACTGCATTTCAGCGATCGATGTATATAATTACTTTTTATTATGCTATTAATTTGTAAAACAAATTGTTGAAAGCGAAGAAAAATGAAATGATGGGGCAAATAGTTCATAAACTCACGCAACGTCCCACATCTCTATAAATTTACGTTACACAACACCGATTATAACACTACCGCGCGTGCAGGAAAAAAACGTGCGATTTACCTTTTCATATCAATTTGTGTGATTTTCCCTAAATTTCGGTATTCCTGCTACCCAAAACACACCCAGAAAGATGTGGCCGCGGTTTGGCATCAAGATTGGAAACAGCACGCTGTGCATCGCTCACGTGCGAGAGGACGGCAAGGCGGATGTGATCGCCAACAAGCAGGGTGACCGCGTTTCGCAGGCCTGCCTTCTCTGGGACGGCGTCTCGGAGATCGAATGCGGCCTTACCGCCAAACAAAAAATGGCCACAAGACCCCGGCAAGCGGTAGCCCACAGTTTCCAGTTACTGCAGCCGAAGGAACACCTCACCGAGGACAAGCTCTCGGGCGCCCTCAAGGAAATCCCCTGCGACTTTGACCAGGAAGAACTGGTCTTTCGCATGGAGCACACGGTGCCTTCGGAAAAGGAGGACCAGGACGATAAGGTTGTGACCAAGGACCTCAGTGCCTACCAAGTGACGGTAGAGTTGCTGCGGGCGGAACTGGAATTGGCCCACCAATACCACACGGATGGGGAACAGGCCCCCATAGCCGTGCTCTCCATACCCAGCTACTATCCTCAAGACTCCTGCAAACTACTGGCTGACGCTGCCCAGTCTGCTGGTTTCCATGTGGCCCAAATCATATCTGAACCCACCGCCGCTGTTCTAGGCTACAGGATTGGAGAGGAGCAGGCGGAGCAGAGACGTCACGTTCTGACCATCAAGTGTGGTGGTCTCTACAGCGATTTCGCCTTCTACGCTGTTCAGGACGGACTATTCGTTCAACTGGCCACGTTTGGTCCCTATCCCATCGGGGGCCGCCAGTTCACCGAGGCTCTGGTCCAATTCATCTGCGAGGAGTTCCGCCGCAAGTACAAGCTAGACCCGCACGAGTCGCGCCGCTCTCTGGCCAAGATCCGCACCGCTGCCGCCAACTGCAAGCACATACTGACCACGCTGCCCTCTACGCAGCTGTACATTGACTCGCTCATGGATGGTGTGGACTTCAACGCCCAGATGTCGCGCGCCCGTTTCGAGAGCCTGATCCAGCCGGTCATCAACAGCCTCCTCCAGCAGTTGAGCGAATGCGTGGAGCAGGCGCAGAAGGAGCACCCTGGACTGAGTACCATTGATGACATCGTGCTCTTAGGAGCCACTATGCAGATCCCCAAGCTTCAATCGGCGCTAGCCTCTCGTTTCCCGGATGCCAAGCTGCACAACAGCCATTCTGCCGACGAGGTGGTGGCCATCGGCTGCGCCCGCCAAGCCGTTTGCCTGCTGGACCCTCTAGAGCAGCAGCTCCACAAAGACGAAGATTGTGTGCTAGCCGAGGACGACCTGTACATTTGGCATGGAAACGATGAGGCCAACGCCAAGTTGGTCCTAGGAAGGGGAAGCGTGCTCCCCGCCAAGATCAGGATATCCCTGCCGCAGTCCGGGGAGGCCAATGGAGACGCAGGAGACAACGCGGCGGCGTCGTTCAAGCTGCGCACCGGGGAGAGCGAGATTCTGGCAAAGCTGCCCGAGACTACACAAGCCGAGGATGGGCTGTTCCAACTGGAGGTTGAGGTAGACGTGGACGATAAGGACGGCAACGTGGTGCCGCTGGTGCGACTTCGGTGCATGTGAGCCGTGGAATATGAATCGTGCTCCGTCGCCTAGTCTATTTATTGTTGCTAGCCTAATGATTACGATACACAAAAAAAAAAAAAATAAATACGAAATCTGCAATCAAAGTTTTGTGCGAAAAAATAAAAAAATTTGTCTCTATTCATAAGTATCTCTTTATTCTAATTACGTAATCCTACAGTCCTAAAACTGAAGCCCATTGGCCTTCAGGCCACGCTCCAGCTTCCGCAGGAACTCCTCGAACACCACCACGCCCTTGAACATGCTGGTTTTCTTGTGGTCCTTGATCCGGCTCTTGTCCTCCGGCGCCTCCATGTAGCTCTTGTTTTTGTCATCGAAGGCATTGATCTCGTGGAGCAACTGGGTGATCGTGGGAACTGTTGTGGGATCGAACTTTCCCACTGCGCTCACGCTAAACGGCACACACACCTTTCCCGTCGACGGGTGGATGCAGAAGGGAGACTTCAGCAAGTGGTTGAATCCCCTGGTTACGTTGATGTCCAAGCGGGGATAGAGCAGCCCGAGCTGGACCTCTTGTACAATATTTTTGAGCTTGCGGCTCCAGGCATTGGCGGTAGTGGTTCTCATTGAGTTGGAGTACTTCAGGAAGCTCTCCCACACAAGCCTGGAATGGGCTCCATCCTCTAGATTTTTTTGGAGATAGGACTCGAATTCTCCCCTTGCGCCTTCGTCGTGAATCATGTTCAGTAGCTTGGTGACCCCTTTGGGCGTTCCAAACAGATTCTGATCCTCCAAAATAACCTCCTCGAACATGGGCTCCACTATCTTTAGGGCCCTCTTGATGCTGTGGTGCTGGCGGTCGCCCAGGGGAACTCTGGGTGAGTTGTTTCCCCCAAAGCTCACGTAGGAAACGATGTTCAGGTACTCCGCCACCGAATAGCGACCGCGCCCGTCCAGATGCCGCGCCTGGTGGTCACAGACCCAGCAATGAATACCTCGCCGGCCGGAAAATACCCACAGGATGTTCTCAAAGCCAAAGTCCTCGCGCAAAGCAACATCCAGGATGCGGGCAGCAAGCACCATGAACTTCCAGCACTTCAGGCACACCTCAGCTCCGGAGCAACAGGTGCGTACATCGTCGTAGTCGGTCATGTCGATATCGAATACCAATTCTCTCTGAACGGGCACCAGTCCTCCAGGTATAGTTCGGTGCATCTTCGGTCTGGTGTGCATCACCGGACCAATATCAATCTTGATGGGATTCCTCGAGCAGATTTCCTTCTCCAGCTCTGCTTGGCTGTCGAAGCACAGGTACCGAATGTAAATGTCGTCCATGAGGGTGAACGAGATTTCACGATTGCAGAAGACTCCATCCTCGGCTGGGGAAAGTAAAGATTAGTTTCTGGCGAGAATAGGGACGTGGAGGCACTTACTCAGCCCGTAGGACAGCCAGCGGTAGAAGGGCTGATGGGGAAAGAGGCGTCTGTAGTACAGGGGCAGCATGTCCTGAAGAATTTCCGGATTAAAGGCAGGAACAGCGGCAGTAGGTTGCTGCGGCACCTGATTCTCCTGATCTGCGACTTGTTGTTCTGGCATGGTAATGGATCTAAAATATCACAGAAAGTGATGATATCTATTAAAATATGTTGTATCTACTTTGATAAATATTTAAAAGAATAATATAGCACCTCCAAACCCCAAACAAATCCCAAAAAAGACCACCATATTTGTCTTTTTTGAAACCTTAAAGTTATTTATTTTTTTGTTGATTTTTTCTTTTTCAAAGAGAGATACACTTTTGGAGCTTAGAGTACTGAAATATATATTAACGACATGCAGGGATTGAAATTACGAATTACTAATTAATTGTCAGTATGGGTCGAAACAAATCAAATCAAATCAAATCAAAGAATCGAATCGATCTAACACAATGGAATACCGCAGAATGAACCTGGTCAGGGGGTTCGTCCGATGATTGGCTTAGATTATGATAGAAATCTACGTGTACCATGTATATATAATATATATGTTACTATATATCTGTCTAATTTATGCCTAGGTTAGATCATTGATGTAGCTTAAAGATTAGAACACGAAGGGCGACAACTATGCCACGGTGAGGCGGATGTCCTGCATCTTGTGCTGCTGCCAAGTGTGGGCCGGCTGCCGCGGAGGAGCCGTGTTATACAGCGTCACGGAGGCGATGTGATTGTTCGGCATCACCTCGAAGATCAGATCCTGGTAGCCGTAGCAGAAGGTAGAGCCAAACGGATTCGCTGTGTTGGTCGAACTGGCTCTGTGGAGCACCACAGGTCGCTCCGAAGTTGCCAGTGAGCCGCTGATCTCATCCCACTTCGTGTACGCGGTTATGTTGACATGGTCCTGTTTTGCGGGCGTCACCAAATCGTTACTACTTTCGATCGTTGTAGGATGATCCGCCTGCAGCTGGAAATGGAACTCGCAGCGATGGTACATGTTGAAGTTGAAGTGGCCCGGATAGTTTGTGTGCAGGATGAACTTCTTGCAGGTCTGGGTGCGGGCATCGAACAGAACATCGATCCCCAGCGTAAAATAGTTAAAGAATATATCACTGCGCTTGCTCTGGGCCTGCCGATTCACACTGGAGCTGTGAATCTTCATCTTGTCTTCGCTTTTGAAGAAAATCCGATTGGGAGCACCCAGACTGGTGGCCACATCTTCGCAGCTGTCCCCGAAGAGAAGCTCCCTGGTGAAGCACTGACGACGAGGCTCCAGAGCTCTTCCAGACCCCTCGGTAAAGAGTTTCAGCTTCAATCCCTTGGTGTGGCCATAGGATGTGCGAAGGACAGTAGCCGACTCCAAGTACATCTGGCGATGGTAGCAGGCCAGCGGGAGGGGTGGTGCTCTATTTTCAGTGACATTACTGCCCGCATATAGAGACATCTTAGAGACTACTGGTGAGGCGCCATTGAGGAACACCAGGGAACCCAGTCCGTGGGCGTAGCCCGAGTGCAGTTTACTGTCCACCGGGAAGTAGAAGCTCAGGCCTCGGAAGTGGAGAGCAAAGAGCTGTTTGGCTGCATCGTAGACACCAGGATGCGTGGCTCCGAAGGAATGTTCTATCTGCTCGATGCTGGGCAGGACTTCTGGAGAATTGAAATAAACACCTCCGTAGCGGAGCTTCACCAGCTTCATGTTAAAGACCTCAATAGTCTTTAGACGCTGCAGCACAGGATCGAAGATAAGACGCACTCCGTCCTGTGGCAGATTGATAATTATATCCACTCCCAAGGGATTCGTGTCCGAGTACAGGACCTGTACTCCTTTGATGATCCCCACCTGGGATTGAATTATGGAAATGGCCTGCGAGAAGTGCATCCCCAGGACAAACTCCCAGGCGTCGCATCCCAGCGAGTTCTCCGGCAGGATCTCCAAATCGAGCATGTTTTCCTGCAGTGTATTGGACGGGTTATTGTTTGTTTGCCTGTAAAGCGCCCACCTTACTGACCTTGATTTGCGAAATCAGCTGCTGGTGGCGAATTTATATCAACGAATATATACGCAGTTTGTTGCCAAGTAATTTGTGCTATATAATTGAACACTTTCTGTTTTTGTAATTGTTTGGCCTTAAGGTGTTCCTTCTAGTTTTTTGGGTTTCGCACTCAGTTACGCAATGCCTGACGAAATGTTTATTTGAATGGTTATTAAGCAATTTTTCGTGCTTTTTGCAAGCGTTTAACTGTGTTGTTTTCTTCTAAATTTCGGACAAAGGCAAAATGCGCAGCAGAGAAAATGAGATAATAACAAAGTCGCGGCCTTGCCAGACCGCCGCGTTCAGCTGATTTGCGAAATTGTAGAACCCTTTTGGGTGGGGCGATCGGCACTATGTTAATTATTATTATTATAAACTAAGTAAAATTAATCATTTTTAAAAACTTAAATATATAAATAGAGATTGCTGCTATTTTAACAGAGTAAATTATTTTATAGGACTGGTATGGCAGCACCGCCGCGCAGAGCAACAGCTGATGACTTATTTTCGCGCGCTTTTTTCACCTGGACAAGGCTAAACTTCTAACTTACTTTTTGCTTGTCCTCGGAATGTTTTCAACTAGCCAGTAGCTTAAAGATACTCCACAATGCTTCTTATTTCGCTTTAAAAGTTTTTTCAATTTAATAAGGCTTTAATTGAAACTAAAATCGCTATAAAATGAACAGCACTGTTCAACGCTCGCCCCGAAACAGCAATATCTGTTTGACAACTAATAACACTACTTTTGCTGCTCTTATCAACACTAAACAATAAACATCCAAAATACTATAAAATATTTTCGTTTATTTCTTTCTTACAGCCCATTTTTAGCTTATCACTATAAAAGACATATAAAACCATCACTTGGGTATTAAATCCGTAGCTCATAGACCCTGGATTCCTTTTCCAGGACACGTTGCCCCACATACTGAGCAATTAAAACTTGCGTCCGTTAAAATATTTGCGCTTAGGCAATAATAACAATAAATATGTCCACAGCCCATATGATGGGGAAGAGTGGGTCTTTCCCCACAAAATGTACATGTGGTGTCCACCGTCATCTTTGGAGAGAGGAGCTCTGCTTTACTACTACTTCCAGTTTCCAACTTCTTTCCGGATAACCCACCAAAGGTCCAGGTCTTTAGTAATCTCTGTAGCTTCCGAAAATTTATTATTGGCAGCACGAGACCAAGGATTTCCTGAAGAGTACAAAATTATTAAATTGTCGCTTATTAATAATTACTTTTCTCACCATAAATCCTCCCCAGAGCAACTCGCGCGTCAGGTACTTGTAACCGATGTCCCTCCTTTGATTGTTTCTCAGACTTATATAGTCCAGTCCCAAAAGGAAGTCAATTAAAGTGGGTTTCCTTCCAGTTTTCAGAAATCGAAAGTAGTTAAGTATGTTCAGCACTAAAGCACTGTTCTCTGCCCAAGAGATCATCTGGCTAAACCATTCCACGCGCCGCGTTAATCGCCTTTCCTCCCAGCTCTTAATGTAGCCTGGCAGAACTGTCAACGCAAAGTGGAGTACCAGCCGGGAGACGGTCAGTTTCTCGGCATCGTAGGCCAGGACCAGAAGCTGCTGCCCAAAGGTTGAACATCTCTTTCCAACGGAACCAAACCAAATGGCGGACTGAATCAACAAATCAAGCTCGGGTTGGATTTTGATAAATAAAACGGGCTATGAGGGAGAAGGAAGGTTAACATGGCCCATGCTCTAACATTGTCCTCATGCTTACTGAAATGGCTTGAAGATTTTCCAGAAGATTATCACGTATAAGGCGGGCGATGTCCTTGTTTAGATAAATTGCATCAATCTAAAATGTAAACACAACTTTATATTGATTGTATCATAAATGATTATTATTTTGAACTCACCTGATTAACCCGAGGAACATACTTATTCTTCTCGATCATTTTGTTTATATTCCGTACCTTGGTTAACTCTTAATTGACATAGTTTTTTATTTATCTGTACTCTGCCCTTTCTTATCAAAAATGTGCAAGCAAGAAGTGCCAGATCGTAGATTTACAATAAAAACAAGAGCTGCCATATCAGTAAACAAAAAAGTTTTCAGAGCTGCCACCTGAACTTACGACAAATTATTTTATTGTTCATAACGGTCTATTAAGTAATTTTAAAAATCTACTTATTTTTAAGACATATAGAGACAAGATAGGGGGACACAAAATGTGGTCTTAAAGCTCAAAAGTTTTCTTAGATTTTTCAACAAAAAATAAATCAATTTTTCTTGCTTTTACAAAGCATATAATACAAAATAATTAACTTATTTTGCTTAGATAATCTTTAACATAATTGCAGTCTTTACATTACAAATAAACTAGGTTCCGATTAGTTTTTAATTAAAAACTTATAACTAATTAAAACTATCCTTCGTGACTTCATCTCAACGCCTATTGTAGAGTTTTGAGTTTTAGGAAGCACTTTCGGACAACTTTTCAAATACGACTTATGCAATTTCAATCAAAAACAAAACGCACAACTCGTTTGCAGTGGTTTGCGGAAAATGTGTCTAACGATGTCTTGTAATGGCACTTTATTGCCGTTTACGACTGCAACGCATAAACCAGTTGGCCGGGCAGGCCCAGACATTTGGTCATTTGTTTGAGGTGTACAAGTTCAATGATTGGCCCCCACCTGGTCAGCAGAAATTATGGTCAGTGGTCGGGTGAGTTTTGATTTTATAAAAAGTACATAATTCACACTTTATTACACAATTTACAATTCGTTCGATCTCTGCAACAAGTTTTACGAGAAGTCATAAGTATACATTACAGATTACAGATTAAAGTTTTAAGATTTAAGTTTAAAGATTACAGATTACAGTCGAGTGAATCGAGTAAATTCGTCTGAGCAGGCAGTGACTAAGGATCAGTTGAAAGCGGAAGAAACACGTAGAAGTTATTCGCTATCACAGAATAAAATACAATATACAAAATGTTAATGAAGTAGGCATGGCCCCGGGCTGCAAGA
Organism: Drosophila pseudoananassae pseudoananassae; assembly: GCA_018153035.1. Classification (NCBI taxonomy): domain Eukaryota; kingdom Metazoa; phylum Arthropoda; class Insecta; order Diptera; family Drosophilidae; genus Drosophila; species Drosophila pseudoananassae. Next base: position 1,639,483 of record JAECXR010000042.1, on the reverse strand, counting down.
GGCTACACGGCCCGCGGTCCACAGTGTGTGCTGATGTCCTAATTACGAGATATGAAGCTGATTCCATGGTCGATCGTTTCTAATCCTTCTCCTTCCTCCTCCTCGCCGTCTTTCTCCTCCCCCTTCCTTCGACTGATGAGCAATTTGGCTAACTCTAGTGAACGGTGAGTCCTCTTAGTAGTGGTGCTCGTGCAGCTCCTCGTGGTGGTGCACAGGGGCGGTCTTGTGGACCACGGCGTTGAAGCCATTGTGCTTGTCGGCGGTGTAGTCCACGGTGCGGATGGAACCGTCGGGCTCCACCAGAGAGTACTGTCCCTTGACGGTGTCGCCGTCACGGGTCTCGTGCTGGGACTTGACATCGCCGGTGTGGAAGTCATTCACTCCGTACTTGAAGGCGTACTTGGGAGGGGCCTGGGAGTGGAATATTATTAGATTATCTTACTTAATCTCTGACAGAATCCTGACAACTCACATAGTAGTCCACATGCTCGTCCTCGTGGTGGTGAACCTCGTAGTGCGGGGTCTCGTGGTGTCCATGCTCCTCGCCCAGGGAGATGCGCTCGATCTGGTGGTGTCCGTACTCATGGACGGGCTCCGGCTCGTGGTGGGCCAGGTGCTCGTAGCCGTGGCTCTCCTCGTAGTACTGGTGCTCCAGCGGATAAGCCAGACTCAGGCACAGGGCCGAGGCGAAGATCAGATACTGAAAGATTAGATAGGCAGGCGCATAATTAACAATGGAGCTCAGACCTCGGCTAATTGTTTCCGTTAGCGAGTGGCGAAGTGGCCCAAAGTTGCAACCAGTAAGTGCTGCAATTTGTGGTGGCAGCACCCCAAAGAGTGGGTGGAAAAGTAAGAGGGACCCTCCGCTGACTTGTAACTGTCGCTAACCATGTAATGGCTGCATCAAAGGCAAATATTTTTGTGGTTTTTCTTTCCTGCTGATTTTAATGAATTCAAAATTAAGTGTTTGCTGTGGTTGACTGACGCTTTTGTTTGGCTTTTAATTTAGTGGTTTCATTGTGGTATAGTGGTTGCCTCAAAAGAGCGGGAGTATGTCTTTATTATGCAAATATTTTGGTTAGTGGCTTGTGTTAATTAAAAGGATAAACCAATAAAGCGGTTTCCTGAAACTCCTTAAGAAATATCTTCCAAAAATGCCAAAAGTATCCCTAAATATTAAAGCTAAAAAGCTTAATTTGAACATCCAATTGTGACCTGAAACTAAGGTCCTTTATGTTTTGTAAACTTTTCACTTTATTTTAAATAAATCACTTCAGATCACTGTTTTGCTTGCCAACATCCTTAAGGATGTCTTGTTTAGACAGTTCGTATTCAATTTGTTCACTCAGTATCCTTAATCCTTGACTGCGGCTCACCTTGAAGGCCATGGTAGCACGGATTTAGTTTAGTTCGCGGCTAGTTGGGTTTTCACAAAACAAAGTTCGGCTTGTGGGATGACTGCACGCAACGACTTTCCACCACTGAATAATGTGGTTGCAACGAAAATGCACCGCTTATATATGGTTAGGAAGAAAGTGAATCGACGGTGGTTCGGTGGATTGCTAGATCGGTGGACTCGTGGATTGGCTCAAGCTTCGAAGTGAGCGGTGCCCATAGTCTATCGAGCCGAATGTAAAACAGTTCAAATGCGGTTTTTGTTTTTGTACCTTGCCTCTTCTTGTTGTTATTGCCATTGTTTGCCATTGTTTGAGGCTTGGATGTTTGCTGCCCCGGACAGGACTCTTTGTGTGTCATTAGTGACGCATGCGATGGCGTTGATAAGTCGTCATCGCTCTTGTGGCTCGGTCGAGCCATATTGCAACATGCCCCACTGAGAGCTCCGTTCCGAAGCAGTTTGTTAATAATATTTTTGGTTTTCAACATTTTTTCTAGCCTATTTGCATTGCAGCTCTGAGTCTGCTCATTAAACGCAGTTTGACCCAAATTTCGGGTAGATGATTTTCGTGGCTGCTGCTGGGCAGCATTCAGCTTTTTGGGGCAACCTTCTATTGCGGCGTGCCTCCGGTTAATCGTTTACTTTTAATGCGCTGATTTTCGTAAAACCCAAATGGTAAATTGTGAATTGTAAATTGAAAAGAGGCTGCAGGCCGCCAACTGCCCCAATAAAAGCCAATTTTGTAATCTCAAATTGTTCGACATAAAACAGAAGTATCGCTCGCATGGGCTGGCCTGTACTTTAAGTCAAAGTTAAGTGCCACAATTGCATTGGTGGGGATAATGTACCAATTTTGGGGTCTTACGTCAATTCTCCCTCGATTGGTTGGCGCTAATTAGGCAGCCAAGCGTGGAGTTTGGCGACTCGAGGGTTCTTACATCGAAGGTTAAGTCGTTCGTTTTGTTAACTCCATTAAAGTGACACAAAAGGTGTTTGGTTTTGTGCCTTAACACAATGGTTAAGTAATGGTACATAATGGGTTTTCTCTCGATTAAGTTTTATAATTAAAACTAAGACAAAAAGAGACCTTTTTTCCAACTTAATAGAGCTCTCCTTATAAAGTAGTTGCTCTATTTTATCGAAAATTTTCCCATGCACATCACACTCAAATTCCTGCCCATCATTCCACCTCCTTGAAATGATTCCCATCTCAGCAATCTAGTTCATCGAATCGTTGTTTGCCAATAACTCGAGAAATTATTTGGGCTTTCGTGCCGTTTGCAGCCACCACTTTGCATAGCCTCCGCCGATTCACAGGCTTCGAAAGATGCAATGGATCGAATCAGACAACCTGAAACGAATGACATCGGGTTGATGTACTCTCCTAAATACAGACACAATTTTAATTGCTATATTATGGTCGACAACGCTTGACAACATTGCGAGAGAGACATGACAAACCGAAATGAAAAAGCTGTGGATAAAAACAAACATTTTTTCACGATGATTACCAATCCAATCCGCCACAAATCCCGAAGCACCGCAAGAAATATGGCAAATAAAATAAATGCTTAATTATGGCCCACGATTTGGGGTCTACGTCTCCTGCTTCCCTATCTCTTTCTGCCAAGTATAACGCTGTCTTTGTCTGCCTGTGGAGCGTTGGCGTTGCAGCAGGTGGAAAAAATAACGCAAGTCAACATGCCACACTCAACTCACAACCAGAGTCGTCTTTGTGGCATTCCACGTTAATGCCTGGACTATATACGAGACCATATTTTGCTGCAACATTTGGAAATTTGACGCCAATTGAACGCGTTGGAGATACGTATTGTGGGTTTGATTTTTAAAGAGAGTTTATGGAAAATAAAAAATAGATAAAAAAATATAAAAGACTTTGTTTTAGCAATTAAAAGTATGGAATTTATCTAAGAGATATTATATTCTTTAGTTTGAAAGTGCATTCAAGTTCGGTATTGGCATTCTTTGACACTTCCCCATTTTTGTTTTGTGATATGCAACATTTTTCGGCTGATTTCGTTGCTAGTTATCGCCTCAAAGTTTTCATTTTTATTTTTTTCTCATTTTTGCTTGCAGTCAGCGTAATTGCACACAAAATTTTATTTTGTTTGCTCTTTGAAGCTGCTCTCCCTGTCGCACTCGCTGGACGGACGGGCAGGTGTTAATTTTTTGGTTAGCCATAGTTTAGATTTGTTACATTTTGTTTTTTGCTTGGCCTGGCTTACTTTTACCCAGAGCTTTGGCCACTCAATCAATTCCCACTCACTCACAAAAGTGAAAAGTCAAAACGCGACGCGACGCGATTCGAGTGTTATTGTTGGTAATGCGCATGCGCGGCGAGCATGTAACAGCTGCTGCAGGTAAGCAGACCAAGCAATTACCTAGTAACTCATATTTACCGTTAGACATTTAGTACATGCATTAACTTGGCCAAATGCCGAAGTGCTCCTGTAGCTTCATACTGCTGGCGTACATTTGCGACATCGTCTCGGCCAGGCCAGGCCAGACCAGGCCGAAAAATAAAACAAAGCTAATGGAAAAAAGTTGGCTACCTAAACCGAACGTTTGGCAAACAACAACCAAACAACAAAAACAATATGGCCAACTTTGACTTTTGTCTCATTGTTTCATATTTATTAGAGTCTGAACTGCGCCGGCTTACAACCTAACAAGCCAGCGACGCGTGCATCTTTCCAAAATTGTTGTGGGAATTGAAGTGCTATTGCAGTAGCTCTTTTAATGGTTATCCTTTTATGCAGCCCCGGCTTATGCAACCGAAAAACAGTAGTTGTTACTTTATCTTCTGCGCTGCTGCGATTGAAAAAATAAGAAGGCAAAGCTGAGCAGCACACAAGCACTTAAAATATATTACATTTGTGTAGCTTAGCATCCCAACGCATTCAATTGCCGGCAATTTATATTAATTTATTTGAAGGCACTGCAAATAAAACACGAATTTACCGGGGACTGGAGGCCTGTGCGGTTTGTGTGGCCGAAAGGAAAATGGCTAAAATATGCCGCTAATTGCCAGCGCACATTGAACTTAGCCAGTGCACTGGCAGGTTTCTGCAATTTATCTAATTTCAATCGTTTGCATCCGTCACACACTGCGTATGAGGAATGCTTGGTGATTTAAAGTCCTCTCAAAAAACCAGTTGTCACTGTTAAGCCATCATCTTCTTTTAAAGTTTGATGGAAAGTAATGAGGAGTCGATAATTGGTTTAGGCCAGCGGTGTGGGCAGACTTTAATTCCTATTTCTTTTTAAACTGGCCTGTATTAGCTGCCATTTAAAATTAGGAATTCTGCATTATTTAATCGCATCCACCCGTCATCGCCGTCAGCTCCGATTATGCATTCGCGGAGAGCGCCCGCCCATGATATAACTACCGTCGAAGCATAATCTGAAAAGCCTTTCAACGGTAACAAATAATATTCACTTGAGTTCGGTGCGGTAACAGCCAGAGCAGCAATTGCACTCCCAGCCCCTCATTTCTGGCGAGAGCCTAAGCTGCCTCTGCTGCTGGCGTTGACATAATAAATAGCTGAAGAAAATTAATTAAATGCAAATTGCCAAATCACATAATCATATCATATGGCAGGTGAGACAGTCGAACGACACTCTTTTTTGTGCGGCTAGCGAGTGTAGCAAGACGCGGAAAAGTGCCACTGCTCCGGGTGCCACATCCACAGCTCGCAGCCAATTTCCAATTGATTTCTTCCAGCCATCCATCTAATTGTATCATTGACTAATCAAAATACTTGCGGTAATTGTTAAATATTTTAATTTCAGCCCAAAGTGACGCTGCCGTTTTCACGCGTCGCATAGCGGCGAGGAAATTGGGCGTCGAGTTATTCCCATGACGACTTCCTTGGACTCGCGACTCCGAGTGGCTCATTAATTAAGCGCCAATTTAATGGAGTCTCCCTCTTCCTACAGTGAAAAGCGCTTTTCAGGCTGGGCCAGCTTTAAAAGTGGGTTAAATACTTTTACCTTATTCCAAAGCCGGCTAATTGCTGCCACCCAGCCAGGAGTTTTTGTTTTTCCTGCTGCCGTCGCTGGCAGAGATGCAGCAAATTAACAACTTTTCAAGCGCGCCCGAACCGGATATTATGAAATTGACCAGTTTCGAGATCTGCCATGGCAGCAGCGGCCATATCGAGATTATAAAATGGCTAAATTTATGCAACCGCCGGCGGGCCTGGAAAGCAGGACCCAAAACCAGATGCAGCGGCTCCGCTAATCAAGTTGTCAACGTGAAAATATTTTGGTGCTCGGCGCAAATAAATATTGCTTTATTACTACTTTTATGCCCGGCGGCGCTGCAGGGACAACGCCAGCGATCTCAATGTTAAGTTGAAGTGCAATTGCCACTTGCCACCGTGTAGCAACATCCAGTGGCAGCAGTGCCCGCAGTAGCCCACTGTGCGGCTACGTAATTTATTTCATTACGTTACGTATACGTCACACCCTAGACGAATCTAAAAAACCGAAAGGAGAAAATAATAGAGACTTTCTCGAAGTGGTGCAAGTCGATTGCCTCAGCAATTAGTTAATGACCGAATATCCACGCCGCAAAAAAATGAAAGAAAATCCGAACGTAATAAATTGGAAGGGAATCGTATGAGTGTGGCAACATTTTAATTAGCATACAATAAAACACTCGAGTGCATATGAAAGTTGGCCAGAAAATAAGACAATAGTAGGACAAAATGTAACAGAAACCCTAAGGTGCAAACAAAGTTCTGTATTCCGTTCCTGTTTCCTATTCCCCAAAGCCTTTCCCCCATAGTCATCCCAGTGAAGCATAAAAGTGAATGTACCAGATACAAATTCGTGGGCAATAAATATACAAATGAACAAGTATAAAAATGTAAAATGCTAAAAACCAACAACGTTTCAAAGTAGTGGGGAGTGCTTTTGGCAAAGTAAAACTGAAAAGAGTAACATTTCGCAATAGACGATGAGTGTGCGTGCCACAAATTAAAGCTGCCGCAATAATGGAATAATAAATCAGCATAAATATGCATCGCCCGGCCCCAGAGAAGAAAGCGAAAAATAAACTGAAAACACAAACAGTATCTAAAGTGCAAATCAAAATGCATTTCGCATTTCCTTCCGTTTTTATTTTAGTTTTTTCCGTCGTGTTTGGCCGGGCTCGGCTTGCCATTTGGTATGGAAACGCATTTGGAAATTTGGAGCAATTAAATGGCAGACCATTTACACTTGACTGGAACGTGATATGGCCCGACGTCTTCCTGAATCGGGGAATATCCAGCTGGGTGCACCAGCCCCACACTCGACCTGTTGTGGGCGCCCCACAAATTAACCCACAAAGCGCAAAAAATTCACTTCAAAGGCGGCAAACGCTTTAGATTGGGATCTGCTCCAGTTCGCCACCCGGAAGATATTTCAAAAATGCCGCAGATACTTGTCTTTCTTTTATTTTTTATCACTTTCGTAGCAGCCTCAATTATGCCGCACAATATGTGGAATTCTTTTGTGGCTCTTGTCGTTCAAAAAGTGAAAGAAACTTACCTAATAACTAGGGCTCTGGCCTAAATTGATATTGACTTTAAATTGGAAAACTACCTTTTTTATTTCGTGTATTTTGGTTGAACACTTACTTATGGCCTGCCCTCACTTAGGTTGGGCAAATTGGCCAGGAACTCACGACGATTAGCCTCAACGGTTCGGTGCTGCCAACTATCGTGGCTGGAACTGCTATTAGCCAGTGGCCTGGGCGGCGGCAGCCTGGCCTCCTTCTCCGCCTCCGTCTCCTCGACTTGCGGGGCCTTTTCGTCATTATTTGATTTGGCTTTGTTGTACTTGGAAGTATCCGATTTTTTGGGCTCCACAGTGGAGGGGGAATCTGTGGTGACCTTCGGGGTTTCCTGATCGGTTGGAAGCATGAAAGGGACTATTGGGAACTGCGGGGGGATTACGTTCTGAACTGGCTGGACTTTCGCGGGAGCCTTGCCCTGGATCACATCCAATACAGCTGGTTTAAGGACATCCTTGCTAACATCGATGTGGTTCAGATCCAGGCCGTGCTGATCCTTGAGCTGCTGGGCTACATGCTGATTCACTTGGGATACACTCACATTGAGATTGCTGTTGGGATCCAAAGTAACATTCCCAGGGGCATCGATCCTGTCCCTTTCAACGAGAATATCAGGACGTTGAGTCGGCCAGGCTGCCTTCAGTTTCTCGTCTTCCTTTTGGAAAGTCTGGGATTTTGCGGAATAGCATTTATCCTCATCCGCTGTGTAGCTAGTGACCTCAATTTTCCCGTCAGGTCTTGCATATCCATAACTTCCCTGGATACTTCCATTAACAAAGCGTTTTTCCTCACGGAACTGAGAGTTTTGGGTCTGCGGATCATTAATTTCATATCCAAAGGAATAGGTGTTGGGTCCTGTAGGGGAGAAAAATGTCTTTAATGTAGATGGATAAAATGTAGGTAATGTTACAAAATCTATTTTATAGCCTACCGTAGGGCTCGTGCAGAAAGTAACTGCTCACTTTGGCTTTGCCAGACTCGCTTTTTTCAGGTGTCTCTGCATATGCTTCACTTTTTATGGGAAATGGATGGGCCAACATGGAACATACTTTTGTGGCAAGTATTAAAAGCTATTGGATCCAGAAAAGAAGATTGTATAAGTTGAGGCGTACATTTAAGCAATTGAAAGCTCTTCAAAATAAGTTTAAAAAAGAGTGTTTTAACTCTTATTTAAGATTCAATGTTGTCCCTTTGAAAGAACTTACGTGAAAATATTTAAAGCAATTTTATAAAACCTTTTTGAAAAAAACAAAAATGCTTATATGTACAAATGTTATTTCTGCTTTTTTTTTCTTATAACTTATGTTTCTTTAAAATTCTTTGTCAATATAATCTCACTTTCGTAATTTTCTTATTACAAGATAGTTGTCACATTTTTATATACGTAATATATTTTGGCCACCTAATCTATTAAATATTTGCCACCAAAAAGTTCGATGTGGTCAAATAAATTCCAAAACTCTTCCGCACTTACAATGAACCGCCACAATTTAGCCACAAAATCCATTCTGAATATTAAATGTATTTGCCAGTAGATCTATCACATCAAATTTAATATTGGAATTAATTCGGACCATGGATACAAGCCGTTTTCTTTCAATGGCAGAGGCAGACTGAAGAACTTCGAGTCGAGAACCCAAAACGAAATGGAGAGGCCCTCCAGGTGGGTGCGAATCCCCATTTGTAATACTTCAGCGGAATGCTAAGTAATTTGCTCACTTTTTCTGCTCGGCACCAAAGTATTAATTATTGACTCTCGCTGCTAAAATCAATGACCTTCGCAGATGTGTCTTCACCAAGCCAAAGGAAAAAGATCATGTTTGCATTTTTTTTTAAATATGATTTTTATTTATTTTTTTTTTAGTTTTTTCTTTTTACTATTTCCATAATAACGTTTTTGCATTTCGTTTGCTGCTGTTGATGCTGTTGTTGTTGTTGTTGTTGCATACAAATGTTTATGGGGAATATATGGTACATAAGTGTAAGACTCAAATGAACTTTTGAGACGTGAGAGACATGTGAGAGTTTGTTTTCCTTTCGTTTTTGCTCCGTTGGCGGGAGAAAACTAATAGAGTTCAGTGATATTTTTTTTTGTTGATTTTCTTCATGAGATTTTTATCATTGTTGTTTATAATTAAGCTGCATAATTGTTTATAAATACACAATAACTGTGAAAATACTAAATGCAAAAAATGAAACTAGATACAAGAGTGTCAGACTGATTGAGTGAGAGGTTGAGTGAGAGAGAGAGGAAGATACACGAAGAGAGAGATAGTAAATCGGTGAGTGAGTGAGAGAGGTGAAAGTGGAAGAAAGAGGCGGAATGAGTCCTCGGGGATAACAGCAGGATAGAGAGTACTAGCTACTAATGCACAAATATCCGGCCGTGTGCTTCCTATCACTGACAATCGTCTGCCTTTCAGGAGTCGTTCGCTCAGCGCCTGCCAAGCCAGAAGCGATCCCCCATGGCACTCACTTGGCTCCAGAAAGGAGCTAACACACGCCCTCAGGCTCTTAAACAGGCGTGGCAGTTCGGGGATGCTGTCCGGAGCTCGACAGGCGCCACACAGGCTTCACTACTAGAGATATAGAATAAGAAGTTTGTTTAAATGGGAGTGAGGGATAGAACATAAATATATATTACAAAAGTTAAGCTTTGAAATGAAAGAGTTCAAGGCGTAGAGGTAAAGTTCTGTATACAGAGGCGGGAAGATCTATGAGAAGCCTATGTGAGATGGACTTTCCTGGGTGTACGAGGGCAAAAGGTTGCCAGTGAGTTCGGTACTGGCTTATCATACATTTAGGTATATTGAAAAACATAACATATTTTATATCGAAAACTTGTCTCTCCCTATACCAAGTCCAACTCTGATGTTATCCACCATCGTCATCAATCCGCGATCAAGTCATTCCGAATGCCAAGTCGTTATGAATTTGCTTCGATAGTGATTTTCATTTTCGTTTTCTTTTCCATTTTCATTTTCGTTTTTCCTTCGTCCATGCCATGCCAGGATCAGCCGGGTTCTGGGACTCGCCCCCCGTGTCTACTAAACTCTTAGCTAAGCTTACTTACAAAAGAATTTTCATGTTCATGTTCATGTTCGTTGTTTTGTTGATATTTTTTTTGTGGTTTTTTCGTTTTCTGTTTGTTGTTGTTCCTATGATGTTTCAGTGGATGGATGAGAGCGAAAGGGAGAGCACCTTGGTGACTGGGCCCAGGCTCCCGCTTAGTAATGGTGCAGGAGGGGGGCGTGTGCGAGCACGGGGGCGGCATGCACCACCGGCGCGTGGGCGATGATCTTGGGGGCGGTCTTGTGGACGACGGCATTGAAACCGTTGTGGTCATCGGCGGTGTAGTCGACGGTGCGCACGGAACCATCGGGCTCAACCAGAGAGTAGTGGCCTGAATGAGGAATAGAGTAAAATTTAAATAATTTTAATTAATATTCTAGCATTTTAATTTTATTTTTTTTCCAAAAAAAGTTCGTTGCCGAAGTCTTTTGGTTAGAATTGAATAAGCAAGTTCGTTGCCTAAGTCTTTTATTTTATGAGGGGTAATACTTGCTTTAAATCAGTGGTGTTCATTTAGTGACTCCTAATGAGCCCTTATCTTTAATCTTTGCTAAAGGAAACTTTTTCAAGTTCGTTTCCTAAGTCATTTGATTTCAGAACTAAAAGTCTTTTGATTTTCTGGCATATAATTGGCAAACTGGATTGGAATATCCTGCCAGCTTCAAACCCTCTAATATACTCACCCTTCACAACATCACCGTCACGCTCCTCAGCCTGCGACTTAATGTCTCCGGTGTGGGGATCCTTGATGCCGTAGTTGAAGGCGTACTTGGGATAGGCCACCGGCTCGGCGTGAACAGCGTGCGCCAGAACGGGCGCATGATGCACCAGCGCCGGAGCATAGTGTCCCAGCTCAATGGGAACGGCCTGAGCGGCGGCGATCAGCATAGCGATGGCAACAAAGTACTAGAGAGTGGAGAAGTGACAATCAGGATCGGGATATTCACGTGGGGGCTTAGATGCAGGACTAGAGGGCTAGGTGGGTAGGGGTTTTTCGAGGAGGCCTTGGGGCAAACACACACCTTCATTTTGCGGTTTGAAAACACTAACGACAAACGGACACACGACGCGAACGAAGGACGACTGGACGATGATTCCTGTGCAGGAGGAGGCTGTAAGGAGATCTCGAGTGAGTGAGGACCGTTAAGAGCACGAATTCGTTGGCTGAACTGATGTCTGCAACGATGACCAAAAGTATTTATATACGCGTCGGTCGTCAACGAATGCAACACGACCGTCGACGAGTGGTTTCAGTAAACGATCCGAAACGATCGGATTGCAGCTGCCACGGGTGGATCGAGGGTGGGTGGTGGTGCTGGTGCTGGTAGTTGGCGCAGGGGAGCCAGATGCCAGTGCCAGTTTCAGTCTTTGGCCATACCACGCATGTGCCACAACAATGATTCCCCTGCTCCCTTTCCAGCACCATACAGCATCCAAAATCCCAAGACCCCGGCTAGGTGCGGCATTTGTTTCTTGAGCCGAGAAGGCGTCGTTGGTTCGTTCATTTGGTGACTTAGTTTCGCCGAATGTTTTTCCGACTCTCGGCGATGACGGGGCTGCAATTGAAAGCGACACTTTAGCACTGGCTCTAATGATCTAAGCTCTTTATTTATTGATTTGCCGACGTAATTACGATTGGCCCTACACTGCTTTGGGCATTTCTTGGCTTTAGCCAGAGTCTGCTAGTTTTGGCCATAAAAAAATATTATTACCATATCTGTGGCAATCAAACGGGCGGCGTTATAATTACCACGCCAACACCACAAACAGCCACACGGGGCTTGGGGAAAAATTCAACTTGCGTAGTTCCATGCCACGCAATTTGTTGCCTGACATTTTTGTGCCCGAGTTGAGTTTTTCATTTGCACGATCTGGAGAACTGCGATCGGTATGTCGATGTTGGCAAATACTTTGACTTGGCTAAGCAAATCAAACGCGGTTCAATCAATATTTCTTGGGGCATGCGACAAATGCCTCCAGCCTAAGATTGCAAGATAAACAAAATAAATTTGGTTGACAGATTACCAAGGAATGCAAAATGTTTATTCTTTCTAATATTTGCCAATAATTTTGTGAATTGGCTCAAAGTTCAGACCCAGTTGCCTAACTCTCAACTCTTAGGAGGCAGTTTTTGTTGACACTTTTTGGCTACACCCACAACAAGCAAACAGCCAGCCGCTGCGACATGACATATCAGAAAATTATGATTGTATCTTATAAAACACACACAAGTGGCCATTAAATAAAGACAAACTGCAGGGGCATGGGCGGGGGAGGTAGAGCTAGACTGCCTGCGGTGTGAGCAAACGATGGGAAAACTTGATGTTTATTTTGCCAAAACAAAAAAATGGGCAAAAAACAAGGTACTCGAACTGAGATCGCACCATTGCAGATCACTTTGGTAGGGGCCTGGCCATTAGCATGGAGAGCGAAGACAAAGTCACAGAACCGACTTACATAAAATGGCTTTAAAGGCGACACATTTACACGGCTGGCCGAAAATCGCTCGAAACAATTGCAAACAAGTAGCAGCCGCAAACAAAAAGCCAAAAAACAAGTTGGCCACGTCACGATCGCACTTTGACAGAGCCAGGAGCTGGAGTTTAGGCTGGGGTTGGAGTTGCCGCTGGAGTCGGAGCTGGGGGATTTGGGCGCCGGGGAAAGGGGGCTTTGGTTTAGTTGGTTAGTTGGTCAGTCGACAAGACAGTTGGAAAATCGCAATGACTACAACAAGCTTTGTCTTTGTCTCAGTTTTCTGTGTTCGACGGACGATTGCGCAACCCGCAGACCTCCGTCTCCCTCCCTCCGAAAAGAGACATTTGCTGATCGATCGAGCGAATTGTTTTGCATGCGTTAATTGCACTTGTCCACGCATGCTCCACTAACCCTCCTGGCCCCTGATCTTACTTATTTATTGAAACCAATATCTTTGCCGGCTAAGCCCAAGATTTATTAGGTTTATGGCTGCGACAGTCGATAACTAGAACAAACATTTTATCTTGATTTATGTTCGCCGATCTGGCAGTTTGTTTGGCTATGTTTGGACAATGGTCTGGATGTGGGAGGTGGCATGGGGCTTGGAGGTAATGCATCCATCCACTGAACATTTAAACGCACTTTGAATGATTATGTAGGTTGGTTTTTAAGGGGGTATATTCGGTAGATGAACACTTTGTCTCAAAAGTTCTTCATTTCGACCATCAATATAAAATTAATAAACAGTAATATATAATAGTTTATTTAAATATTTGACTAACTTGCAGTCATTAGTAGGTCACCTCTAGGTCGACCCGCTCTGAATCAATCGCCTTCTCTTAAACTCCCCCATTGGCTTAAATGACTTGACAGTTATAGATTTGTGACTTGATTTATGCAGTGGGCTAAGCGATATTTTTTGTTTCTTGATTGAGACCTGAAGGTTTTTTCGGCTCGGCCTTATCTTAAGCTGGACAATGGCCTGGGGCCGGGACCGCAATTAGAAAGTCAGTGCAGCGCATTCCACGCAATGTAATCCAAGGCGTTGCACAACGCTGCGTATGCGTAACGCGCTATATCCGGTTGATCTTCCAGTTAGGTTACATCCGGTGGGATTGCCAGATCTCTGCACTTCCGAAATGATATGCGAAACCCTTTGGCTGGTCGAATTACTACAATGCGATGCAGAGAAAAAGTAATTAAAACATTTCCCAGTTAGGAGAATTCTTGCACGTCCACCGCAGACGCATGCTATCCATATTTAGGTTTCCTTGGGCTTTTTGGCATCTTGATTCTTGGCGGCAGTGTTAGTGGTAACAGCGGTGGACTATTAGTGGGCCATAACTTGGCTGTCAATTAGCCCGGTCCGGTTTAAGGCTGCCAGCCCAATTTAGTAGCCGGCTCAATTGTGAGATTACCAGTGGCCAAGTTGGAGTTGGCCAAGCTGCTGGCCAGGCATTTCAGCATTATTACCGCATCGCTGCCACAACCAGACGTCGTTTGATCCACTTTCTGGATCCGCGTGCCCTGGTCCTCCACCTGATGTCTGCATTTCGCACATTTAATGCGATTTTGCGCATTTGCGCGTTTGAAATTAAGCGAGTGACGAAATGGAACCACTGGCACTGCTGGCTGCCACCACCATCCAAAGTGGATCACGCACACACTCAGATGACTGGATGGGGACTGGACTCCGAGCTTGCAACAAACTTGCCAGCCGCCTGTCCATCGTCTCCGCTTGATTGAGTCCATGAGTCCATGCGAAAATGAAAAGAAATCGAAATTGAATCAAACTCGCAGCCAGCTGGAGTCTGCAGCTCGGACGCACATGCTCCACTGGCCCGGCCTGGCCGATATCCACTTGACGTTGATGTTGATGTTGTGGTTACGCAAAGCCAGAAACAGCAACATGCCCCCCGTAATCCGTAACCCGTAACCCCCAGTGAACCGCAGGCATAAGCTCGCTGGATATTTCAATTAGCGCTCTATTTAGATTTCTTGCGTGGTTCGCTCTGGAGTCTTGGAATTGTGCAAAGATTTCAGCGGATAATTAAGAAATTATTTCTAAATATTTATTTTTAGTTTATCACAAAATAAAAACTAAGCTCGCTGGAAGTGGTTTCCTAGTAGTCCTCGCCGCTCTCCTCCTGCTGACTGTGAGCTTCGGCCTCCTCGTATCCCTCCTCGCTGCTTCCCTCGTACTCCTGATGGTCTCCACCTCCCTCTCCCTCCTCCCCCTCCTCGTCCTTCTCCTTGCCGTCGCCTTCCCCCTCGTCGTACTCCTCGTGCACTTGATACTGATTTCTTCCACGATGTGGTGAAGCCTCCTCCTCATCCTCCTCCTCCCCCTCAGAGCTGTCATGTCGCACCTGGTTGTCCACAACTCCTCCGCCTCCGCCTCCTCCTCCAGCTCCGGCGTCCCCCTCTGCTCCGTGGCCATGTAGTGTTTTCACTCCATTCGTGATCACCTCCGCCTGGAAGCCGTTCGCATCGTCGGCCGTGTATTTAACCACACGCAAGGTGCCATCCGGATCGACTACGCTGAATGGAAAATAAAATCAATTGAACAGCATTAATTGCATGGTGATAATAGCAACTTGATGGAGTGGTAAGTACTATGTTGTTAAGCTCTATTTATGGTCCATACATATCAGATCATATCATACCAATGGAGGCTTCAATTTGTTTTAGGATTTTAATATTTTATTTAAAAATTTGACAAACTTTCTGCAATCCAATGATTTCATTAAGTGGCATTAAATGGCCCGCTTTGCCATATCAATTTCAGCGCAGTGCGACACTAATGGATGCACTGACAAGTTGTCCCCATCTCGGAAAACACCTAATCCCACAACGTTATGTGCCACTCTCCGGTCGCGTCACCCCTCCACTCTACTCACCTGTAGACGCCGCGCACCTCGTCGCCGTTGCGCGTCTCCTTGCGATTCTGCAGCACGCGCGACTTGCCATCTTCGACGCCATAGGCGAAGCTGTACTCGGGCCGGGCCACATAGTCGACGGTGCGTCCGTCGTGGACGGTGACCAGGTGCTCTGGCCCCACCACCGGACCCTCGAACCGCGTGTAGGAATATCCAACGGCGGCGCTTGTGCCGATCATTCCGAATCCAGCAATTAGCGCCAGCAGGGGTGCCACCAAATCTTTGAGGAGCCGCGCGTGGCAAGCCTGCTGCTTCTGTGCTTCTGTTTGCAACGCAATGCGGAAGCCAAAACGAGTTGCCAAAACATCGCCTCCTCCACCTCCAGGCTGTGGATCTCCAACCGAGCGGGTTATGCGTCGCTTCTTCATGGCTCTGTCTGGGTTTTGGGCACCTCCGATTCTCGCATACTAAGCGTGAAATGTCGCACTTCTCCAGTATTTATATAGCCCTCGATTGGCCTATCCAAGGGAAGTGTCCAGCGCCGCAGCATTTCCGCGAAATTACGCGCTTCAATGGCCAGCAGCCAAGTGGAACTCTGGCCAGGGATGTGGTCAGCCGATGACGTTGATCTCGGCCAGAAATTGCAGCATTCCCGCTTACACAATGCCCATCGCCTGACGTCATTGATTTCCCTGGCCTAGTAAGGGGGCTGGCTGCATCAGAGGGGGGAATCACTTAAATGCCACGATCCCTGATTGACCATCGCACATCGCGCCGCAATTTGTTCGGCCTGAAGTCGCTTTAAGTTCGCTCGAACTGCCAGCTAGTTAGTCACACAGGGAGAAATTAATTTAAATTATCCAGTTTGTGTATAATCGATGGAGTTTTGAAGACACATCCCTTTTAAGATTTTTCCCCTGTGCATTTTGGCCAGAAGATCAAAACATCGTTCCATCGCCGATGGCCAAGATAAACCACCTCCACGGGCCACAAAAAAGCGCAGCTGCAGCCGTTGAAGCTTTGACCTTTTTCTGAGGGTCTGCCGCAGGAGGAAAATTCCAAAATCGAAAATAAAAACACGATAAACCGAAATATGGCTATTATTTTTGGCTGAATCTAATTTATAAGCAAGGCGCGCAGTGGCCTGCCATTGTTGGCTCTGGCTGAAAAAATGCATATATCATTGGCCTCTGGTACTTGCCGGCAGTTTGTTGCGGCTTTAACGCTGCACAGTAGTCGGCCTGAGAGGGGGAGGGCCTGTCAGAGGACCGAGAGTGGCCATCGTGGGAAAACTAGTAGTGTGTGTGCAGAAAGCGACGCTTAATTACCAACATTACACAAATGCTGCCGCTGTAGATGCTGTTTCTGGCTTTTTACAGCCAAACTGTGGAGCTGGCGAGTTGGCGAGTTGGCGAGCTCCTGAGCCGAGTTGAGGCAACAAGAATCGCACATGGATTTGGCAGCCATTAACGTAATTAAGACGCGGCTCGTTTGCCCTTTAGCGGCTAAATAACACGCAACCCAAACGCAAAGGCAAACGCAGCCGCGAAAATGTCTCGCCGCATTATGACTCCGCTCCGGTGGCGCAATGCAAATGCCTCTGGCGGCTCTATTAAAGCGAAACTAAGCCACATGCCACCGATTCATGTTGCTATTGCCACTGCGACTGCAACTGCATCTGCGTATTTGACTGCGTCTGCCTATGAGTTTGCCTCTGCGGCTGGGGTACCCTACTCCTATCCAGGAAAGATTTCTGCGGCCAGATAAATTGCACATGCCACTGTACTAGTACACTTGAAAAATTAAGAATTAAGAAGAATATTACTCTGAACACTGCTCTGTAGGTTAATTTCTAAATGATCATTCCCTTTTTGTACTGGTTCTTATTCATTATAGTGCTATTATAGTCCAGTTCTTTCCCAAATACCAAAGTATTTTTCGGTGCACATGTGTACTTTTTCTATGGCCAGTTATGTAAGGCGTCTATGAGCCGGCTTCTGCCCCATTTTCCAGCAAAACCCGCTTTGACTGCGTTTTCCATTTCATTTGCACCAACTAACGCCGAAGATCTTGATCTGGAGCGAGTCTGGTCTCGAGCCTGGTGGGTCGGTGGTCAGCTGCTGCTCTCCACACCGCTCCCCCCTGGAATCGACTGGCCAGATTGCAACACTCGTCACACAGCAACCCGCTCCGTAATGAAAGCGAGCCGGGGAAAAGTTTACTCAATCAGTTGGCTGTGGCATTTGGCTCAGTTGACGCCTGTTTTCCACACAACACCGGTCCTATGTACCAGCTGAATCGGAATATTAAATTATATATTTTCAATAAAATCTAAAAGTAAATTTCATATGTTTTCATAGCCTTTACAAGATGATTTGCCTTTCGCGTCTGGGCGTTTTGAACTTGTCTAGTGTGTGGCCACCCACAAGATTCACAAAGTACGATGAACAGGGTAGGTGTCTTTTAAATTGAATTACTTATTTAGTAAAGATATATATTCCAAGCACAGAGGCAGCCACCAGGAGAGAACTGCAGCACCACCAAAGACCATTGCAGCGCTATACGAAAAGGGGCTACATCAAATGGTTCGGCAGGATGAGCCACTGCCGCCATGTCCAGGGCAGAATGTATCCCTAAATTATGGGGCTCAGATTAAAGACGTTTTACCTTGTTGGCTGCCGTAGTCTCCCCGCCGTTTCCTTTTTATGGGCATCCATTGATGATTGGCAATTAAAATAGCATCTGGTGCATGGACTGGCTCACGTCATGCCTCATGCCACGGAGCCGAATGCAGTGACCCATATTCGGTGGTGGCTCAGCTGGGAGCCGGTTCCCGATTGCCGATCACCGGTCGTATGTTGGTCAGTGGTGCAGTAGTGCAGTGGTGCAGTGGTGCAGGCGGCGGTGACATGGCAAATGGCTACCAGTTCGGTTACTGTCCTATTTTCTTCAAAATCTAGACTCTTTCGCTTTCCTCGTTTCGCCGCTAAGTTTGTAGTATCTTGGCCACAGGCAAATTAGTCAAATGGTAACAATTATATAATAATCTAGTTATATTTTGGTCCCGAGTGTCCCGAGTGAGAAGTGGGCGTTGCATGTTTGCCTTTCACTTTTGTTTCTTTGGTCTCTCCGTTGGTCTCCAGCAGCTGTGCCAGGATATAATCAAACGACACGATTATACAATAGCCTGGACCAAGTATTCCAGCCGGCACGTAATTAGTTCGAAAACCGGCCAAACAATGGCAAACATTCTTCGCCGATTAAGCCATTATTCAATTTGTGACAAACAGAAACAGAAAACAAACCGAGGGCAAAAACAATTAACTGCATTTTAGCGATTTCCCAAAGCGATGTTCTAATTTCGCTGCAATTGCAACAGCCGAAGGCAAAAAATGTTGGCCCAAAGTTGTGAACATTTAATGAGCACCAAAATCGTAAATTTAATTTATATCGTTTTCAAAGCTTTTTGTCAGACGACAAATTTCGTAATTTTTTGTCCGCTCTTGCTGTTGCTGATTTCGTGTAAACTGTGCCGACTCAGCATGGACCCCAGTTGCATGTCAAAGGCGCATGAAACGCCGCCAGCCTGCCACAAGAATCAAATGACACTGGTCCATTTTCGGTTGATCTCGGCACAAAAAAAAACATAAAATAAAGAAAAAATTATCTATGCAGCGTTGCAGTATGATGTATCCAAAACACTCGCAGTTTGCAGCCTTAATTGGCACCTCGACACTTGGCCAGGTCCAGGACTGTGTTGACCGAATCGGAGTCTGCAACCAAATCTGTATCCGTGTAGGTGCACTTGATGGCGGACTCTGGTGTGAGATTTATGTTCTGTCCCGACTTTGCGGGTATTCATTGCTCAACTGGCGATTTCGCACTTTGGAACAGACTCTTGGCCAAGTGCTGCCGGCTGCTGGCAGTTGGTAGTTGGAAGTTTTGGCACTTTGGTAGCAGCGGTGCCGCTTTATGATAAAGTATCCCCGGCAATGGTCACGCAATAAATTTTTGACATGACTTACGCATGTCGAATGGGTCTGATGGGGGGCATTAGATACGAATGCTGTCGGTTCCGCCGTTTTAAGTGGTCTGTGCAGATCCAAATCAAGTATAAATTCTTTAAAGATTTAGCTAGTGATTTTATAGCCCCATTTTCCTATTGATGTCGCACCTTTAATTGCTGATCCGGCCCAGAAATGTCAGCGATTAGTCAAGAATTTAATTTGGCTGCACCCTCGCCCCCAACAACATTTAATTTCCATATGCGTAATCGTAACGCCCACAAAAATCCAATTTCCAATAACTCAATTATAAATGCATTGCATCTCAGCAAGCAGATACATCTGTTAACCGATTGAATTTCTCGAAAGATTGTAATTATGCGTTGCAGCAGTTAAACAAAAGTTGGTAATTAAACCCGCAAACATCAACCTGCTGATTTGATTGCTTGGGGAGGCAGGAGAAGCAATTATAATTGGCTTTTATTAAGATACTGCCATAAAAGTCAGTGGTAATTGACATTTAAGGCAATTCATTAACGCGGCCAACACACGGGAGTCAAAGAGCCAAGTGGCCAACATGCTAAATACCAATCACTGAACCGCCGAAATAAAAAACTAAAACATGGCTAATCATGCACTAGATTTCTGGATATGTTTTTTTCACATGCCCGCCTAAAAAATGTAGTCTCGATCTTTTTTTCAATTTTTCTCCGCACATTTGCATACAAGTGGCAAAGTTGCAAAGACGACGGCGCCACAATTCTGTGGGGTTCCCAGCCTTCAGTAGAGCTCGAGGATTTTGGATTTTGGAGAGCCGAGTTGTTAGCGGCAATTATTGTAACATGCGGACGGGCTGCATAAATCAGCTTAATTGCTATATTTAAACTCTAAATTTGGACTTTTTGCCAAGTGCGCGGTCTGGTTGTGCAAGTAACATGGTCTGCATTCATTCATGCATGAAATTTAATTTATGCATGGTTTTATTTTTTTGGGCAGGAGTTGTAATTGATGTAAAAAGACATATTTTTATTGGGTAACCCACCTCTGTCCAATAAAAATGTTTGTATGAGGCAGTTTAATTTAATCTGTTTCACATTTTTAGATGATTTGGAACAAATGTAAGCCTTAACCTTTTCAGGGGAATTGAATTTGACTTTTTTTGTTTAAATTTAATAGTTATCAAAAATAAAAGTTTGAAAAACTGTTAAGCATTGAGCTTTCGCGCTTACCAACACTGCCATTACTTACGATCGATACTATCGTATGGCACAATTTGGCGCCTTTCTTGGGGATCCCACAAATAACAGACTAATGTTTCAATCTTTAAATTAAGTTTTAAATTCATTAGAGTTTTTTAATTAAGGTGTAAGTCTGCAGTGCAAGATTTCTTTGAGTCCTGTTTCAGGAATTTCCGTGAAGGACGGATAATGTGACCGTATATCTAGAAGCAGCTGATTTCTTTTGGCGAACCCAAGCCGGCAAAACTGCGTATTTGTATAAAATTTCGAATTGTTCAGGGAACTTAATCTCAGCAACTATGGACGAAAGTTCCGCTGTCAAGGCTGACGATAGTCAGATTCTGGAACCTGACGTTATGGACGTATCAATGGAGGTGGAAATTGATGAATTTGAGAAGCCAGATATCACAGACTTGCTTCTCAAAAATCCAGACATCACTGAAACTGGACTCGACGAAACATCAAATAGTCCCAACCCAGTGCTGCGTAAGTCAGATAGCACAGAATCAGAGCTATCTAGACCGGGTGATGAGGCATCATCCCGTTCAGATTCCGATGCGGAAATGCCTTCCGCCAAATCCGAGGCAAACAGCCTTAGCAGTGCAGGAAAGGAGACCCCTTCTAGGAAAGCCCGAAGGACAAAAGAACGTCCCAGTCCTCAGGAACAACCGCAGCAGAAGCTCAACTGGAAGTTGAATCTGCGCATCCTGATCTCGAATCTTTACATGAAAAGCGAGGAGCGCCTGCCAGGAGCATGTGTCCCGAAGTGTCTTCACAACTCACCGCAGTGCGTCGATAAGCACCGCTGTTCAATGCTCCCAGATGCCCCTAACTTTGTAGCCGTGCAGGCCTTACGGACTACGCTACATGGCCAGCACTATGATACCTTCCTGGACATCCTCGAGACTATGGTGTTGCAGTGCGTCTACCCCGGCGAAGGAGTATTCGATAGACTCATAGATATGACAATGGTAATTCTTGCTCTATCTACGTTTCAAGTATAATCCCATCGAAATATATTCCAGATCCTTATTGCAAAAGACATCAGCGTCAAAGAGTTGGCCGAAACCTACAATAAGCTTATCCGAACCTTCTACCTTTTGGTCGATGCATTTCCACCCTGCTGGACAGCCCTACGCCCGTATTACCTCAATTTCCTGGGAATCAGGAATCCTTCTTTGCGTGAAAAGCGGTCCAACTCGGAAACTCCCCAGAAATTGCAGTTCTATCTGGATCTCCTTGAGGAGAACCTGAGCCAGTGCAATGAAGAAGAGATCCGTGAAAATACCAAGTTCTACGAACGATACGAGTTCAACTTCTCCGAGGAGGAAGATGCCAACATGTCGCAGGAAACGGTGTTCCTCAGGCATGTCCAGCAGTACGACTGGCTGAGTGGCAAGCTCTGTTTGGATGATTTTAAGAAAATGTCAGCATCGGTTCGGCTGGCCCGCCTTTGCGACGTCCTGAACATGCTGACGTGGGTGCTGGAGTACGAGTTCCTGACCTGGCTGGAACACAACCGACTGCGACAGTCGGAGTCTGAGATGTTTCAGGAGGACACCAGGCCCTTCGTTGCGATTGTGTTTCAAATGACGGCCAGCACGCGTCTCACTGACATCGTAAAGCAGGTGATGAAGTTGTACGGCATAGCAGCAGCCAAATCCATGTACCCCGAACGCCTCAGAATTCTACAGGTGAGATGTTCTGGCTCATCACTCCGAAACCATAATATCTTTGTACGTTTTTAGCGCCTCATCGCCCTCATAGTGGAAGTGAGCAACACGGCCGAGCTCAAGTATGTCGACAACGCTGTGATCTACCCCAACCTGGGCCCGCAGACTCGATTATTGATAAGCGACTTTTTCAAAATTTTCAAATCGCAAAACCCCAAGCACATAAGCACATACCTCAAGATTATACCCCCAGCTGGATCACCCATACCTTCGCTTTGAGTTCACGGACCACTTTCTCCAGCTGTTTTACTTCCCCAAAAAGCTCCCGTTCTGTCCGGAAAAGGTATGTAACGAGTTCACGGACCGTAATTGGCTGAAGTATACGCCAAGGAGCGCGATTGAAGGAAGAGGAGCAGGACGAGCAGCTGTCTCGCGAGGATTACCTGAGGATTCTGTTGAACGCCCTGGTGGATTATGACAAGTGGCTGAACCTGGCTGGCTTCTGGAAGTGCCTCAAGACCAAGCAGTCCATAATGCCACTCCAAACCAGGACCTCGAGTACTTTGGCCACTCCGGTGGGCATGATAACCGGCGGCCAGGGCAAGGTCTTTATGCTGGATGAGATGGAGAAGGAGGTGCACACGTGGAAGAAGCGCATGAACACCAAGATGATACTGGGCAGGCCCGAAGTGCACCTACCAGTGGCCAGGGTCAACGTGTCCAAGATGTGCCTCCGCTATGGCGAAGATGTGCGCTACCTGCGACTTCTGCGACGAGTCCTGAAGAATGATATCCAGAAGGAGCTCGATGTGGCTGATTGGCTGACCTACCTCAACGGCGTCCTGGGCGATGATGACCCCATTTCGCGGCCCGTCTCCACGGCCGAAACTGACTCCTCGTCCTGAGGGTGCAGGCCTTAGGTTCATAAGTTTAACCAACCTTAAGTTCAAACGTTTGTTTAGCTAGCTTTAAGCGATCTTCGGGTTAAGTTCGAATCTTTTTTGTTTGTTTGTTAGGTAGGACTCCAGTAAGAACGAGATCGGGGTTTGCCATTTGTCATTCTTTTCGTTTCTGTATTTCTCCGTTGCAAATATATATTTATGCTGTAACTAATACACAGTTTACGTACACATTTACATATAAATACAGCTAGTACGCTTGTACATACACTAATAAATATAAATATATATATTTATATATACTCGTACGTGTATAATTATACAATATTATCGCGGTTTGTTTTTAAGCCATTTGCTTGCTTGTTTTTGCAGTTTTCCACTTGCCTGCCGCCTCCTCCTACTCCTCGTTTGCCTAGCTTTGTTTCTTGTCTTTGTTCATTGTATGTCTAAATTCATTTCAGTTTTACATTTTACAAACTCGACTATAATTAAGTTAGGCCTTAAATGCTAATCTCACTACGTCGCTTAATCTTAGAGTAATGCATGCGCGCGGGACAGGAAGGAAGCTGTGCGCAGAGCTCAAGTCTTCAGAAGTTCTACGGTATTGTTCTCAAGCACATTAGCGTCTCCCCCGAATCGAAAGTAAGGTCCTTATGCTCCAAGCCCAATAAGCGGATAGTGGCAGACCGGCAGAACATTATCCTAGGTCGGACTTAAAGCTTGAATCCTATGTCTCTGTGGCTGGGGATACTACTCTTTCGGCTTTACTCTGTAAGTTTCGTCTGTCCTGCATTTCGTTAACACTACACATTTATCAACATTTACTTATTAGGTTTCTTTTATGTAACTGATGCTTCGGTTTCGGTCGGTTGCTAAGTAATTCGTATACGTATCAAGATTTATGTTTTTGTTGCGCTTTGAAATCTATAGGAACTCGGCACAGGAGCCTCTCGCAGTTTGGAAATCATTTAAAGGCGACCTGGTCAGTCAGTCGGGCTGTTGGGGAACTTAGGCTAATGGGTCAACATAAAAAGGCGTGGATTATATTTTTAGAAAATATGGTTTTCTTTCGAAAAGGGTTTGCTTTACAAATTTAGTTAAACTCCTCCGCTACCTCCGCCGCTCTAGCTTTATACATACAAATTGGAGTTGGGCTTTGTACAGAACTTTTACCTATCGCATTATCGTAATTAGCATTAGTTTGTGTTTACTTCATTAACTAATATTTAGACGAAGGCTAGCCGTTGACAGCTTTTGTGTTTCCAAAGTATGCCAATGCCGAAATTATAACTACTAAGACTAATCAATTAAAATTAACAAAACGCTGCTTTACAAACTATGGCTCTCTAGGTTACGGGTTAAAAAATTAGATATTTTCGACCTCTTAAGACTATTAGAATTTTATTTGCTTGCCATTCTCTGTTCATTTAGGGTAGTGTTCTCCTTTCAATAAATTTGTTTTAAAAATTAAATAATTAGGCTAGGAATTTATATATTTTCGTTTAAAAACAAATTGAATTTGTGTAAACCCATACCAGAAACACGCCCTCAGTATATCGTTTCACGGGTGTGGCGCTAAAACAATCGGCAAAATTGACTAAGTCAAGTGTGTACAACAATTTCTCTTAAATTTAAATGCTAGTTTAAGTTTAAACAATCTGAAAGAGGGGTCAACAAATTTAAAATTTTAAACGGTTGCAGTTCTGCTTTCTTGCACATTCCTCAACTTACACGCAATGACTTTTTGCTTACTATCGGTTCTTTTTTTCGGTTCTTCTCATTAGTTTAGTTTCCATGCTAGTGGCTCCTAGTTAACGTTTATGGTTTATTTAGGTGAGTAGTGTTGAAGTTAATCTATTGCTGGGGGCTGAGACTGTGGTTCTTGGGTGCAACTTGTGGTTAGGGTTCTAGGTTCTCGGTTTTCTGTGAGCTCTCGGGCTGGTGCTGGTGGTGGTGGTGGCTCTCCAGGTTCTCGGTTAGCTACTTTTGAAGCGTTTGCTATACATTCATCTTGGTAAGTTCTTAGTCACACATTTAAACCTTAACAACAACAACAATGTTCGCTACAATTAAACAACTAACAACAACGTAAGCGTACACACCAAACACGACTCATCGCTGCTCTTCTGAATGCTCTGGATCCTCCTCTTCCTCTAACTCTAACTCATCCTCCTCCTCTGCGACTTTCTCCTCCTTGAGCATTTCGAGGAGCAGCTCATCGACTCATCCCTCGCGCTGCGCTGTGGCTGTCGCACCATTCGATGGCGATTCGACCTTGATCACGCCCAGCTGCTGCAGCTCCTCCCGCGAGTGCTGGATCCGTCCCACCACCACACCGCCCATGGTGACAAAGTTCCCATCCGCCGTCACAGCTCCGAGCTGCATGGCGCTGGACAGATCCCCCAGGTTGAAGTGATGGTGCGGCGAGCCGGTGCCGCTGCCATGCTGGTGGTGCAGCGTGGTGATGGTCACTCCTCGCTGCTGGTGCTCCTCGATCTGAGAGAGCTGTTGGGACGGAGGCGGAGGCTGCTGGTGGTGTTGCGGCTGGTGCTGCTGCTGCGGCTGTGGGTGGAGGCTCGGCTGCTGCTGCGGCTGGTGCTGATGCTGCTGATGGTGGTGTGCCGCCAACGCCATGCGTCCTAGTCACCCCTCCTCCTCTTCCGTTTTGATCTTGACAGGAACGTAGACCTTGTCCATGACGTGAATCTTTATGTGGTTGTTGAGCGTGCTGGACTGGCGGAACTGCTTCTTGCAGATAACGCACTCGAAGGGCTTCTCACCTGAAGAACAATATATGCTTTGATTTGATGGACCATGGAGTGGATGGAGAGCTTACCCGTGTGGATCTTGACGTGGTTGGCCAGGGTGCTCAGCTGACGGAAATGCTTGGGACAGTAGTTGCAGTTGTAGGGCTTCTCCCCCGTGTGGATCTTCAGATGGTTCGTCAGGGTCGACGATTGACGGAAGGTCTTATCACAAACGTTGCACTTGTAGGGCTTCTCGCCGGTGTGGATCTTCACGTGATTGGTCAGAGTGCTCAGCTGCCGGAACCGGCGATCGCACACGGTGCAGTGGAAGGGCTTCTCGTGCTCCCGCGCACCGCCGCCACCGCCAGCACTTCCATTGCTCCCCGGAGCACCCTCCCCGGGGTGTTCGCCATGCCCGTTGGATGACAAGTAGTGATCGCTGGGGATCGGCGGACTGTGAAGGTGCGCCAGGTGCGGGGGCGGCGGCGGGGGCTGCTGCTGCTCGGCCGCCGCTGCCTGAGCCGCTGCGGCTTGGGCGGCTGCCATGGCTGCTGCTTGGGCGGCGCTGTGCGCCTCCGCCGAGATCCCGGTTAGGTGCATTTGGAAGGGCAGAGGCAGCTCCGTGGGCGGCGGCGGTGCGGACGGAGGTCCACTTGATTGCTGCTGCTGCTGGTGATGCTGCTGCTGCTGTTGCTGCTGCTGGGCCGCAGCTAAATGGCTGGGATGCGTGGCCTGGGTGACCGTATCGTTGTTGTTGTTGTTCGCTATAGTCGTCTGCGGCTGGGAGGCCACGATGACGATGTCACAGTTGCTGCTCATCGCCGTGGCAGCGGCATGGGCGTGGGGCAGACTCTTGATATGCATCATGGGCTGCTCGCTGGGATTGGGGCTGGGAGCGGGCTTGGGTTAAGGTTTCAGGCCTGGGCCGGGGTCTGGATCTGGGCGACTCTAGTGACTGGTGAACTTGGAGAACTCGAACCGAAAGTTGGCAAACAAACAAAGATCGATGATGCTCAAAAATGCCACGACATGCTCATCTTGGGCTTGCTAGTGCCTGGAATTTGGGGAAGAGTGAAAAGATAGTCAGTTGGCTGTTGGCTGGCGTTCGGCGCTTTTGGTATGCAAAAATATGTGAGGAATTCCCAAACACACGACGAACTACGAGATACCTCTAACTGCGAAATTATAAATCTAAATTATTCAATAGCTGACACACTTCCAGGCCCCTGCTCCCTCCCTTCCCTTTCCGACTGGCAGAATTCTGCTGGCCGGCGCTAGTAAGTGGTGTCTTTTTTCTTTTTAGAGCATAAATTATAAAACAGACGATTATGCATTTTTAAACCAAATAAATAGGCGCGCGCCCAAATGCATGTAATTTCCAGGGCGCTGGTTTTTACGTCCGCCGGACAGGTTATCGTCACATACACTGAGCGAATATAGTACGCTCTCTGGCTCATTACAAAGTAATATTAAAAATAGTTAAACTATTACTTAAACTTTGTATTGGAAGCTGTCCAAACTCTACCAGAAGACCTTTGTTTTGTATGACCTCCAAGATCGAAGCAAGTCTTTTCTTTCCGTGTAGTTACAGGCACACACACACCCGCGCTCGCAGGTATCTTTCTGTTGAACTGACAGCGTGTTACTTTCTCGCAAATTACATGTGTTTTCCTAGCAACAAAATACCATCAAACATCAACATCCAATCAGGGGACTTGTGGGGTTCAGCAGGGGATCAGCAGGTTGCAGTTTTCCTTATTTTGGGCGGGCTTTTGGGGAAAATTTTCCCTTTTTTCAAAAGCAGTTTTTCCACTAACACGTTGCCTTCTTAGGCCCCCTTGGCCCCCCTTTGCGACACACAAGCCACAACCACTTTCAGTCGCACACTCGCAACCAGCGACCACACACCGATACACGCAACACCAGGCACACACACACACACTGACCGTGTAAAAGCTCTTTTGAGGTTAGGAGACTTTTAATTTTGGAGCTCCCTACCAAATTGTCCAGTGTTTTCCGCCCATTTAACGTCCTCCACAATCGCCAGATGGACTTGACGTGCCGTCGAGCGTTCCAATATTCACACAGGTACTTTTTTCGAGCGCCCACACATTGACCTACCTTTCCATTTTGTGGCTGTGCTGAGGGGCCTTTCAGGTTTAGATTTCCGATCCGATTTCCCCCGTTTTACATCATTTTCCGCATTCGAATCGGTCGGGATTTGGCAATCAATCCCGTCAACTCTTCGCTGTTGCTGTTTTAAAAACGTGCCCTCAGCGCATTATCAGTGGCTGGTATTCATTTATAAAAAGGGTATAAACGTTAGAAAAATAGTACAAATATTTCTTTTCTCTTTTTTACTGTTTCGCGTACAAAATAGACCTTTACGCGTTAGCACATTTTGCTCTTGCGCGTTTCTCAGCATTGCCACGGCTGCAGTTCAAGTTTTCCAACCAGTAATGGTAAACACCTGTTTCCACGTTGCCAGACAATCTTGTAATCTTGTAAGTTTGTTGATTACATCAGGTATTAGGAGTTTTTAATTTACTTTCTTGAAAAATATAGACTTTGGAGACAGTTTGCTTGAAGTATGTTTGCAGAAAAAAACACCGATAGTCTGCGACAAACAAGTGGTAATATAACAATCTGGCAACACTGCCCCAAGTGTTGTTTTGTCGGCTTGCGAAAATGCAATTTGTTCGCTTTATTTTTATTTAATTGTACTTCAAGACCAAATGCAATTGCTTAGAAAAGTGCGGCGGTAGTGCGAGTTTTATAAAATAGTGCACACTCGCGACGTTGCCTGCTCGCCCTGGGCATTCCCGTTTCCATTCGTCAGACTCAGCTCGCTGTTGACTTTGTTTTTGTTGTGGTGCGGAGCCGGCGGGCGCATTTCATCTGTTTATGGAAAAACCAGGTGAGTGGGTGACATATTTGCACCAAAAATAAATACGAATACCTTCTATCTTCACCGCCCTCTCGTTCCGGCAATTGAGCCTGTCAAGGACGTTCTGCATGAATCCCTTCGCCTCCTGCTCCTTTTCGTGGGCCACCGCTTGCACGTGGGACTGGCCCCGGAGTTCCATGGCCCGCAGGTCGTCCTGCATGGCCTTCTTGCTACGCTCCACCACCGCGTCCAGGGGATCCTCTTCGTAGGGATCGAAGTGGTTGCTCGGCTCGAAGATATTGTTGATTCCATTGCCCGCCGAGTTGTGGTTCGAGTTCACCGACGCGGTTGTCCTCTCGTCCTCCTCCCCGGATCCCATAGTGGTGTTTGTCTTTGGAGCGCCTTCCTTGGAGGACCTGTCTGGTGTGGAGACCGGTGTGGTCTGAGGATCCGCTTCCCTAGCAGCTTTGATTTGGAACAAGGAAGAAATGTTCTCCTTGGCGCCCTGAACCTCGCTGGAGATCTTATTGGTCACAGAGTCCATGGCCCTGCCCATGGAGTCCTTTGTGTCCGAGGCCGCCTTGGCAGCATTGCTACCAGCCTGTCCCACCGCGTGAATGGCATCGTTGGCCATCCGTTGGGCACTTTTTCCGGCTGCTCCCATGGCATCACCCACGGCATCCACAGCTCCTCGAGCTCCGGTGGCCATACGCTCGCCAGCAGCTTCCACGGCATCCCGGGCACCGTTGGCTGCCTTTCGCACCGCTGTCTGGATGGAATTCCTGGTGGAGTCCATGGAATCTTTAACTTCTTCGGTAACCTTTGCTGCCGCCTCTTCGGTTTGGGTGACTACTTTGTCCACATGCTCCTCCACCTGCTGCAGAACCTGCTCACCGTCCGACTCAAGGTCTTCCACCGAGCTTTCCAACGGGGTATCCGCCATCTGCTCCTCCACATTCGCCGTGACATCCACTCCGTTGTTGATGAAGCGGATCTCATTTATCACCTTGCTGCTGTCCTTCGAATCGTTCTTTGTGGTTATTTCCACGGCCAGCTGCTCGTCCTCCTCGGTGGGCGGTGTGGGCGTGTTAACTGAAATGATGGCGGCTGGCACCTCCTCAACGGTCTCCAGGCTGTCCACCAACTCTGGCGAGGTGCGCTCCAGGTGGTCGTGGTTCATGGCTGCCTCGTAGGAGAAGTTCCGAATGGGTGTCTTCTTGATCGTTTGCGGGGTGCTGGAGTCGCTGCTCTCGGGGTAGGGAGTGCGAGGACGTAGGTGCTTTTCCTCCGGAGGATGGACAGCTGCCTGAATGGTGTGTAAGGATTCGCGAGAGCCCATCGAACCTGAGGCTGACTTTGGAGGCGTTGGCGTATGTGATGGTGGAGTGGGCATCTTCTGCACAAGTTCCAAGGGCTTCACTGTGGATTCTTTGGTTATGGCTTCCATTTCTGAATCCTTGACTGACTCTGCAGATTCCCTGGCTTCCACTGCAGATTCCTTGACTGCCACGATGGGTTCCTTGACTTCCATTGGCTTGGTAGGAGATTCCATCGGTGCTGATGGCTCGATCTTCATGGTTTCCTCTTCTTTGGAAACAGCTAGCTCTTTAGGAGCTTCTGGCTTGGGATTCTCCATCTTAGGAGAGTCTTTTGGTGGAGCTGCCTGTTCCTTGGGAGGACTAACTGGCATGTGATCCAAGCCATTCTCCTCCAAAGCTTCGCTACCATTTGCATTCTCGTCTTTCGGTTCGACTTTCTCCTCCGCTGCCTTATCCTCCTCCGGCTCTTGGGCCTTTTCCTCCTGTTTGGTTAAATGCTTCACCGCCTCCATGGCTGCTGCTGTTCCTGCACTGGCTGCTACTCCCAAACCTGCCACAGTGGCCGCCAGAGGTGCCTCCTCCTTTTCCTCCACACTCTTTTGCCTGGTTAGGCTTCTGGCGCTGTGGCTCCTGCCCTCCTCGACGTTTCCATTTGCGTCCGGCGGCTGCAGCACGAAGCTCTTGCTCATGTAGCGATGGGGCTCGGCCGAACCCACCGAGGCGGAGGACATCGAGGAGCGCGGGATGCCCTGCACCAGGACGTGTTGGTCGCCCACCGCAATGTCCAGCAGGCGCAGGTTCTTGAACTTTGAGATCTCGCGGAAGGTCTTGAGGTGGTGGCCGCTCTCCGAGAAGGTGGTGAAGAACTTGTTGGCCTTGCTCAGCACGGCGTAGAAGGAGAACCCCTTTAGGAGCTTCCAGATGGGACCGTTCTCCTCGCTGTCGTAGTCGTAGAAGCGCTGGAAGACCAGGCTCTTGTTCCGCACGGACTCGAAGCTGCGGTAGATGCTTCCGGCATTGGTGACGATGTAGACCTCGCTGGTCTTCGAGATGTGCATGAAGATGATCTGCTCCGTGGGGGGCAGGTTCTTCTGCAGCTCGGTGAAGCGCGGAAAAACGAACTCGTTGAGGTGGCCAGTCAGAAACAGGTTCCCGCTGGCGGTCAGCACCAGGGTGGACTCGGGCCCGCAGGCGAATTGCTGCACAGGGGCGTCCAAGGTGATCTCCACGGGGTGGCCATCGTAGTCCACCTCCAGCTCGCCCAGCTGCATTTGAGCGTTCGAGCCGCAGCCGATGAGCCTGCCAGTGCCTTTAGTACATGGTATAGTTTAGTTAGTAACTAGACTTAGTACAGATTATATTAACTCACTGGTTAGTACAGCAAAGTGCTCGTTGCCCGCCTGAACGGCCATGAAGTTGTCCGTTTCCTCGCTCTTGGAGAGGTAGTCGTCGAACTCTTCGAGACGAAACGGTTTCCGGATGATGTTGCACGGCTGCTGGTCCACCTGGACGGTGATGAAGTGCTGGGCCACGTGGGTGTCCTCCGGAAAGATGTTGCGGCCCGTGAAAAATATTTCATTGGAATCTGAGGAGAGGATGACTCTTAAGATACTTGTACTTGTGTCATATTATTTATAAGAACTTAATTTTAAGAAAATTATTTCATAAATAGAATAAAGAATAAAATGGCTTCCATTGAGGAAACTTTTTCCATAACTCTGACCCTCTATTAGCCCCATTCCCTGAGTGACATATTGTCCCAAATGTCCTCCCTTCTTGGCAGTGATTCACTCACGTGTCAGCATCACGGCCCAGTTGTTGCCGAAGGCGGCGTCGCAGATCCTCAATCCCAGGGTTTTCAAGGCCTTCACACAGGTGGGCTTGGTGACCACATCCCCGTTGCTGGCGCCCTTCTTGCCTCCGGCGGCTCCGCCATGCCCGCCAATCCCGAGCTGCCCGTAGTGGTTCTCGCCCCAAACAAATAGTCGGCCAGATTCTGTAATGGATAAGAGCGGTTTGACATTTCGGCTTTTGTTTGGTTTTATTATGCTGTTTGTTGTTTTGGGCTGGAGAGTGGGCCAGGAGTGGGTTGAAAGTGGGCTGAAAGTGGGTGTGTTGTTCCCTTTTCTTGACTTTTATTGATTGAGAGTTGAACTGCGAGTGTGGGAGTGTGTGTGTGTGTGGGCCAATTCAACTGCTTAACTGCTCCCCCGCAGAAGTTAACGCCTCAATTACGAATCGGGCTCGGTTTTCGGGAACTCGCTTTCGCTTCGTGAGTGCGCTCCATATTTCAGGTATTTTTACGCCGCGTCTGACCCCATTAACTGTCCAAGTCGAAGGTGCCGTGATTTGGAGTGCCTGGTCTTGGTCAGTCCTGGTAAGCGGATTGAAGGCTTATGTAATGCGGGTTAGAACCTAAGCGAAAAGGGGCTCGGACAGCTATTCAATTTCGCTGCGGAGCCAGTGGATGAAATATTCACAATGTCCCTGCAATACGGCTAATCCCCGGACTACCAATTTGTCCGGCTACGAAAGCCGGCTGTAATTCAGTAATTCAGTGCTCCCACGAAACCACAAAACACCGAATAGCCCAGCGACTGGGCCAACAGGAAAGTGAAAGTGCCCCTCGAGTGGGCGGCGGGGCTCATGATTATTTAAAGAAAATTGCAGGGCACATGCGATGCAGCTTGACCAGGAGTGTTGAACCGGTCGGGATAGGTGGCTGGATGGGAGCAAGGATCGGGGTCAGTCAGTAGTTACCGCAAATGACGGCGCTCTGGTGGGGACCGGAAATCAGGCGCTTCACAGGATCGTTCTTGATGTAGAAGTAGCTCTGCGTATTCTCCGCCAGGTGTGACTTTCCGAGGGTGAATATGGCTCCGCTGCTGGGGATATCCATGGTGGTTTCTTTGTTGTGCTTTTCCTTTCTGGAACTGGAACTCTATGTCTGGTTGGGACTATCTCTGGACTTTATTTTATTTTATTGATTTTTGTATTAGTGAGTCTTGCATATTTTTTCGCCGGCTGCATTCCAATTGTTTATATGATACCCCTGGGCGCACATACACTGGGGGTTAGTGGCTACTACACAACAAAGCCATTTGAAGTTGCGTGCTCCACTTGCCAGCTGGCTGGCGGTTCCCGGGCGGAGGTCAGTAGGACTACGGACTGGTCAGTTGAACGATTCAGCGCGTACTGACCAGTCAGCCAGGACTAGGGCTAGCAGGCTACCCACTAGCCACTAGCTACTAGCCTTTCTAGCTACCACACACACTCACGAACAAAAGGTAAGCCCCCACCCACCTACCCCACAATGGGCCATCAATATTGGGCCATTTGCGCTGGCCCTTATAAGTATGCTACGGTTTGTGAGTCACCCTACTCCGTACGCTTACTACTCGGAGTTAAGTTATTCCGTGCGAGTATGTGAGTGAGGGAATTCGGGTCTTCTAAAGACTGGCTTCTGGGTCTGGCTTTCTCACTCTCTGGTATTTTTGGCATTTGTGAGTAATGTTTGCCAATCTCTCGGAATACGGAATACGAACTACGTTAAAAATAACATTATTATATATGGCACAAGTGGGGCGTTGCTTTTCCTTTCATTGCGCATACGCCCCGTAACCCGTCGAGTCCCCTCCCCCGACCTGTTGACATTTGCATAGGACCCAGAGTGTCCCGCGAATTTGCCACATTTCTGCAAAAGTTAATTAATTCGTTTTGGGTTTTAGGCCGAAATTGGGTAACGGCTTCTTTGGCCTCCAAAACGTGGCCATAAAACAGGGCCACCTAGCCCGGCAATCAGACGTCCCACATTTGCAGACTTTCGCAGACAATTTGCGTCAATTAATTGATTTCCATTTGCATCAGAAGAGGTTCCATTTGATTCCCGGGCCTTCTTGTGCAATAAGTGCGTTCTCAGCCGAGTGGGAAAGGCCAAGGTGTCCTGCCAACAATGGCAAGTCCTTACAATTCCTGCCTTGGAAGATTCTAAATATTTAAATTCCCATTCCGAGTGTATCTGAACTCTGTTCTTGTTTGGGCCTCGTATTCCATTATGTATTGCAGTGCTTAGCCCCGATTTCGAGTCCGAACCCTGCATATTATATGCCAGAACTCTGCCCCATCCATGAGGGCCCGGAGTCGGAGCCCTACTTGTAATATGCACCGACTCCACTCGAATGTCTGTGTAATTTATGAATCGCCTAACAAAGTTGTTTGGCCCGCAAAGTGCAATTGCCCGTGCTCCTTGCCCCCGTGTGGGTGGGTGGCAGGTTGCTGTTGCATGTGTGCCAGTTTGCCGTGGGGAATACCCTCATCCTGCGTCCGGCGATG
The DNA here is from genome assembly GCA_018153035.1 of Drosophila pseudoananassae pseudoananassae. Classification (NCBI taxonomy): domain Eukaryota; kingdom Metazoa; phylum Arthropoda; class Insecta; order Diptera; family Drosophilidae; genus Drosophila; species Drosophila pseudoananassae. The sequence goes on along the minus strand of JAECXR010000042.1, from coordinate 1,604,978 downwards.
ACTTGGCGGAGGGCGAATCTTTGCATGCAAATGCTGCCCACCAGTGAGCGTTGAACCCTGCTTTGAGCGGTTTTTGTGGGCCTATTTTTAGTGGCACTCGCTTGCGACAATTAGCCACAGCCCGGAGTCCGGAGTCCATTGAACCCCTTTCGATTGGGCCAAGATGTTCCCGGGCCACCCGGATGACGCACAAGGCAAACAAAAGGCAGTCCCGGCCCGGGTCAGCTGCCGGAACTCTCAAGCGATGTGTCAATAGGTTGACAAATCTATTTGGCTCTCGAGTCAAGTCGGGAATTGGTAACCGAGCCAAAGGTTGATTGAACCTGCCGGGCCAGTTCAAAGCAATCGATTCGAAGGCAAGGCCCAGGGAGGCCCGGCAGGTAGAGGTCTTGCTTGGCCTCCACCAACTCCCCAAATAAACGGAATTAGTTGACCTTCAGGGTTCCTTTTGTGTGTGTTTTCTGGGGATTTGTGTTGGTCTTTTCTTGGGGCGCCCCGAAAGTGGCGTGCGCTTTTCTTTTCATTTCATTTTATTACCTGCCCCAGAGCCGGCCACCCTGCCACCTTGCCACCCAGGGGCACACACACACACTCCCCTATGGGCGAAATGGCAATCATTGTGTAAATTGTTTGCCGGCCGGAGGCGGACGGGAGGTGCAAAAAGGAGAACTTGTTATTTTCCTGCGGGCTTCTCGGAATGCGAGAACGCTCGCCTTCCACCTGGACGCCCGTTCCTCACCTTTGTATTCTTTATGGCCGCCTTCTTCAATGTCAAGCGATGGGCAATGTGGGCACGTTCCTGCAATTTAGTTTTGTTGCTTCACCGGACCCGGGACCCCGTGATTATTTGCCGTCCGGCTGAAATTAGCTGGGAATTAGCCGATTGTCACGCCCACCCCTTAAAGGAAGAAACTAAATGTAGTCTACTTCTCGGCTTTAATTACAGAACCCGATGCCGAAATGAGCGAAAGTGCGTCGGAGAAGGAGGCGACATCCGATCCCCCGGAGGGAGGGAAGCCAGAAGGTCAAGACCCACAAGCACATGCGGATGCTAAAGATGAAACCCCCAAGGACGCTGCAGAAGCCCCACCGCCAAAGGAAGCCCCTTCCCAGGACTTTGCCGCCTACGAGGAGCACATGACCTATGCGGCGGACGGAGGCGCCATATACACGGACCCCAGCACCAAGCAGAAGTACAAGTGGTGCAACACCGAGAACAACTGGATACCCCTATCCGCCGATGAGGCGGCCAAGGCCGGGGATCTCTACGAGAACGAGCACTACAAGTGGTGTCCCAAAGACCGAGCAATGGCTGCCAAAGACCCAGGAGACGGAAACGGAGCACTACAAGTGGGACGAGAAGCAGCAAAAGTGGCTGCCCAAGCAACAGAAGCCCGGACAGGATGCGGTCTACGGCCTGGACGAGCAGGGCGAGCGCACCTACACAGACAAGGACGGGTCGGTGTTCTTCTGGGACACCGCCAAGAGTGCCTGGTTTCCCAAGATCGACGACGACTTCATGGCCCGCTACCAGATGAACTACGGGTTCATCGACAACACATCGGCGGGCGAAAAGGAGAAGGCTGAGAAGGAGGCGGCGGAGGCGAAGAGGAAGGCGGAGGAGCTCAAGAGGATGACGGCCGAGGCGGAGGCCGCCATGGCCAAGGGAAGCGCGGAGTCCGCAGCTGTGGCGCCGACAGGGAAGCGAAAGCCCCAGGAGCCACCCAGTGAGTGTCCCTCTCTATGCCCACAGATACCCCTAACTAAAGTATCCTCTTTACAGAGTGGTTCGAAATGGATCCCTCCCAGAACACCAAGGTGTACGTCTCCAACCTGCCGCTGGACATCACCATGGAGGAGTTTGCCGAGCTGATGGGGAAGTGCGGCATGGTGATGCGCGACCCGCAGACCCAGAAGTTCAAGCTGAAGCTCTACGCCGAGAAGGACGGGCAGATCAAGGGCGACGGCCTCTGCGACTACATCAAGGTGGGTGGCACTCCCTAGACAGAATAGAAACTCCAAGGTCGTGGTCTTCGTTTTGTGTTTATTGAAACTTTATTCTTTAGTTCAGTTTATCGATTAAGGGCTTAACTAGATTCAATCTTGCATAAATATTATATGGTAGTCATCATATGGTGTACCATCCTCGTCCGATTCCTTGCGCTGACTATATCGCTATTCGCTTCCCACCTGGTCTGTGAGTGGAGTAGAGTACTATAATGTTTAAAATTGGTTAGTTTACTATTAAAATGCATTACTTGGCTATAAAATTGCTTCTGTTTCGATTCGTGCGCCTCCTTCCTGCTCGCTCGCTTTTCATTTTTCATTTTGAACGAAAAACAACTTTCATTTATGCGTTGAGGTATTAAAAAATACATAAAAATTTACATTTAAACATACTTTAGTCATTACATACATAGTGTAAGTGGCTTGTAACCTAAGGGAGTTAGTAAGTGGCCTGAGTCGGGGCCGACGCGTCCAAAACGATTCTTAGAAATTATTGCTTCGCTGAGGCTGAGGCTGAGGCCAATTGGGTAGCTGGGTTCTGTCCTGGAGGAGTTTCCCGTCCAATCTTCCGGATCTTCTCTCTCTATATTACGTGATGTGGCTGGTGCTCGAGCTTAAAATTCCGGTGATTAGCGTGTGTGGAGTTTAGTGGCTCTGATGGCCAACCGCTAGGTGGCTTGTTAAGGAAACATGCGTGACTGGTTGGGGTGGTGGTGGTGTGCTGGGTGTGTAACGTGTGTGCTTATATCCTTAGCCTATTCATATAGTATTTTCTGTACAGTAATGGAGCTAGCCAAGTGCTTGGAGAGTGGCTCTCGAAGATTCTCCGCCGACAAATGCAACTGAAACTTGATTCCCTCTTAACCGAATCCTTTCCTGCAAGGACATCCTCTTCCTAAAATAATACTTTTGCGTGTATTCCTGTCGGTCTAAAGAAAGCAATCGAAGGGATCGACTGGGCAACGGAACCAATTGATCGATATGTCTCGGTTGGTATTGGTTAGTGGTTGGAGGGGGTGGAGCGGTGCATCCGCCTACTCGGCCTCGCTCAGCCGGATGGCGTGCTGTATCCTCTTCAGCTCCTTCTCCCTGCGCTCGCGCAGCATCTGCTCCTTGAGCTGCTTGCGCCGCTTCCGCATCTCGAAGAACTTCTTCTGGTCCTCGGGACTCAGGGCCGAGATTCGGGAGGCGTAGAGGCGCTTCTTCGCCTCCTCCTGGGTGGCCTTCTCCGCGTCGGCCAGCTGCTTGGCCTTCTCCAGGCGGCGCCTCTGCTCGTCAGCCTTGGCCTCCTCGGCGGCCCGGTCCTCGGCCTCCTTGGCCTTGCGAGCCTCCTCCGCCTGGCGGATGGCCTCCTCCTGGCGCTGCTTCAGCGCCCGCTCCTCCTCGAGGACCTCCTGGCGCAGGCGCTCCTCCTCGGCCGCCAGCTTCTTCTCGACGGCCTCGCGCTCCACGATCTCCCGCTCCCGCTGGCGCTGCTGCTCCTCCCGCCGTGCGTTCTCTTCGTGCAGACGCTTCAGTTCCAGCTCCTCGAAGCGCTTGGTCTCCTCCAGCTGCTCCAGTTCGCGGCGCTTCTCCTCCTCCTCCAGCTTGCGGCGGACCTGCTCCTGGCGCTCCTGCTCCTGCTTCTTAATCTGCTCCTGCAGCGCTAGCTCCTCGCGGCGCTTGGCCTCCCTCGCCTCCGCTAACTGGCGTTCTCGCTCGGTCTTGGCCTGTTCCAAGCGCTCCTGGTACTCCTTCTGCAGGCGCTGCTCCTCCTCGCGACGCTTCTCGGCATTCAGACGGTCCTGCTCCTCCTGCTGCTCGCGGAGCTTGCGGCGTTCCTCCTCACGCTGGCGGCGATCCTCCTCCTCGCGCTGCCTTAGCTTCTTTGATGTGCTCCTGCCGCTGCTTCTCCGCCTCCTGGTCGGCGGCCTTCTGGCGCTCGGCTTCCTCCTGCCGCTGCTTGAGTTCCTCGATCTCCCGCTGGCGCTGCTGCTGTTGGTTCTCCCGCTCCTGCAGCTCCTGTTCGTGCTTGGCCTTGAGCTCCCGGGATTGCTGCTCCTGGAACTCTAGTATCTTCTTCTGTTCTTCTCTCAGCTTTCTGGGCCTCCAGCTCCTCATTGCGCACCCTCTCCTCCTCCGCCAGCCTATTCTTCTCCTGCTCGGCCTTCTTCAGCTTCTCCTGATTCTCCAGCTCCTTCTTCTGCTTCTTCTCCTTCTCCTCCCGGTGACGCTTCTCGGTCTCCTCCGCAGAGCGCTGACGCAGTTCATCTACCTCGGCCCTGGAGTGAGGGGCATCTTGGGACGCCCTCTCTCGCTCCCGCTCCTGACGCTGCTTCTCCAGGCGCAGCCTCCTGCGCTCCTGCTTCCGCAGCTGGCGGCGTCTCTCGCGCTCCCTTTGGCGCTGCAGCTTCCGGTCGTACTGGGTCATCTGCTGGGGCGTGGCCGAGGGGCTGACCACGTCGTTGCTGATGCCAGAGGCGGACCACTGAAGGCGCCACAGTGGTGACACGTGGACGCTTCCTGCGGGGCTTCTGTCCGGGTTGTTCGTAGTTGACGTCGTTGGGATGCAGGACCGGGCGTTTGGGATTGTTTCTGCGGTTGTTGTTGCGGCGGCGGCCGGGGATGATCATTTCCTCATTGCTGCCCTCGGCCTTGACACGGCGGTGGTATCTAGATGAGAAAGAATATTAATATTAGAATATGTTAATGTATTCTATCTTCAAGGTGGAGAGCGTCAATCTGGCGTTGAAAATTTTGGATGAGTACAACTACCGGGGCCACAAAATACGAGTCCAAAGGGCACAGTTCCAAATGCGTGGGGAGTACAATCCGGCCCTGAAGCCCAAGCGCAAGAAGAAGGACAAGGAAAAGTTGCAGAAGATGAAGGAAAAGTGAGTAGTTTCGGGGAGGAGTCCATCTAGAATCCTCAAATAATATTAGTAACCTCTCCTTCAAAGATTATTCGACTGGCGGCCAGACAAAATGCGCGGTGAGCGTTCCAAGAACGAGAAAACCGTCATCCTTAAAAACCTCTTTACTCCGGAACTCTTTGAACAACAAGTGGAACTCATCCTGGAGTACCAGAACAATCTGCGGGAGGAGTGTGGCAAGTGCGGAATGGTCCGCAAGGTGGTCATCTACGACGTGAGTTCTGGACTTGAGCCTATGATGATATCATAATGTAGTCTTCCATGTCTCCCGTAGCGTCATCCCGAAGGGGTTGCCCAAGTAAACATGTCCAGTCCGGAGGAGGCGGACCTGGTCATACAAATGATGCAGGGACGCTTCTTTGGCCAAAGGAAACTAACCGCAGAGGCTTGGGACGGCAAAACCAAATACAAGTAAGACACTATTCCAAAATCGGACCAAGTTAGCCACTAATACTTCAATGTCCCCACAGAATCGATGAATCCGCCACGGAGGCCCAAGAACGGCTCTCCAAGTGGGATGAATTTCTGGACGAAGAGGAGGCTGAGAAGAGCAAGGAGCTCAAAGATGTGGCTGAGGCTGACGACGCGAGCCCCAAGGAGCCCACCATTGCACCCGGAGATGCCACCCCCTAGACTCCACTTACCTGCGATCGTTTTGGTGCGGCTCGAGGATCTCCAGGACGACCTCGTTGGCCTGCTCGTTCGGATAGGTGGCGTTCCAGCGGTTGTAGATCTTGTACCGGTTGGGGCCGCTCACCTTGGGCATCTTGTGCTGGCAGATGAAGCGCAGCTTATCCGAGCAGGGTCGCGCCGACCAGCGGTACCTGAGACTCGGATCGTAGACGGCGCAGTTGTTCTCCCGGGGGTTGCTGTTGAAGATAAGTTGCGAATAGCTAGAATTGTTGCGTTGATTGGGGCGTTAAGTCGGATTACGGAAATAAAGAAACACAGAAAAGAACACGGAGAGTCCAACTTACATGGGGTCCTTTTGGTTGAAGGCTTCGAAGGACAGGTTGCGGTCGCTCATGCTCCATTGCCATTTGCTGTTGTGGTGATCGTAGGTGGCACCCAACCAAATGGGATCGCGGTCTAAAGGACACAGTTTGTAATGACTAGATATAAGTAAAGTTATGTACCTACCTCTGTTTAGCCCGTCCTGCTTCTGGAGGAACTGCCTCAGCTTGCGATCGGCGTGCTTGGTCGGCTCTGTCAGATTGGCGTTCTTGTCCTTGCAGAAGAAGTGCGCCTCCAGCCAGCTGCTGCGCTGCGGAACCAGGGAGTAGCAGTCGGTGCCCACGCGCTGGAACTGCGGCGGGCACAGGGCGTACATGCGGCGCTTGGGGCGGGCATTCGGCGGCACTGCATCCGGGCTCTGGGCGGGCTGTGGCCCCTCGAAGCTGACTCCGGCTCTGGCTCCGCTGAGATGCAGCTCCGCGGAGATTGTGTGTGCAACTGTGGCAAGGATAACAATGGGATGTTGCATAAATCAGCCGCGAAGTGCTGGCGCAGTGACTCACCTAAAACTAAGATAAATACTTGACAGCACCACATCTTATGGCTGCCACTCATCCTTGATGCCTGATTGCTGTTTCTCGTTCCTTTTCTCGCTGCCTCCTGTGGGCTTAGATGGATTCCGTGTTGCGTGCTCCTCCGTTGGCCACTTTTTGCATCGCACGAGCGCAGTAAACGGGCTGGAACGAAACGAAGACGAAGATGAAGACAAACAATGAGCATTCGTTAATCTCTCAACCCGTCTGCTTATCATAATTCTATGCTCTGTGTGAGCAAATGTTTGTTTTATGCAAATCACAGTCCACTCCCCAGAAACAGCCTCTAACAAGTGTTCCCGCTGATGGATGGGCCTGCGTGCCCCCACGCCGGCCAAGACAAATTGAGCCAACGGAATATATATTTGAACAGATTCATAATATTTATTGGCCGCCATTCATAAACAACTTTTGGCCACAAAACTGGTCACTGACGAGTGGCCGGTCGGCTCTTGGCCAGCGAGTGGCTCATTTGGCCGGCTTTGTGTGGCATTTCAATTAACACTTTCATAACTTTAACCACCTTGTCAAGTGGGAGACAGCACGGTCAGAAGCTGCCACTGTTGCTGCCACTGCCACTGCCACTGACGCTTGTTATTGCATTCTATTTTCAATTTGTTGACACACTCGGTGGCCAGAGTGTGTGAAAAAAAAGAGAGAGTGCCAGTGTGTGTGCGAGTGTGCCAGTGTGCCGGTTGCAGTGACCCACTTCGCCCCACAAACGACTTGAACTGCCGCGGGTTAATCCGCTAACTGTTTTAGAGGGCTCTGTTCTGTGTTATTCTTGGCCAAACAAAGCCCTCAAGCTTTCTGAATATTTGTGGATGCATATAAATGGCACTGAGTTCTTGTCTCAAGCAAATATACCCAGTTCATCACACAGATTCGAAAAATTTTGGGTAGAATTTTATTCAAATTGATTGAGAATCCATCTACCACTTTTTTAAGGTCAACCTCTTCTAAATTAGATGATTATTTCCAAAGATAAAGCCACGCTGGAGGCCATATAGGGCTCCATATTTTGGATTTTGAAGGGGACCCCCAGAAATTTTGACAAAAATCTAAAAAATATTATGTTCTGAGATTTTAATGCAGATTTATGGAGAATCGATCCACAAATCGTTTAAGGTACTCCAAGAATCGGATGAATATGCCAAAGATATAGCCATCGCTGGAGGCCATATAGGAGCTCCATGCATTTTGGGATTTTGAAGGGGACCCCCAGAAATTTTGACAAAAATTAAAAAATATTATGCTCTGAGATTTTAATGCAGATTTATGGAGAATCGATCTACAAATCGTTTAAAGTACTCCGCTCAAGAATCGGATGATTATTTCCAAAGATATAGCCATCGCTGGAGGCCATATAGGGGCTCCATGCATTTTTGGGATTTTTGAAGGGGACCCTCCAGAAATTTTGACAAAAAATCTAAAAAATATTATGTTCTGAGATTTTAATGCAGATTTATGGAGAATCGATCCACAAATCGTTTAAGGTACTCCGCGCAAGAATCGGATGAATATTGCCAAAGATATAGCCATCGCTGGAGGCCATATAGGGGCTCCATGCATTTTTGGGATTTTTGAAGGGGACCCTCCAGAAATTTTGACAAAAAATCTAAAAAATATTATGCTCTGAGATTTTAATGCAGATTTATGGAGAATCGATCTACAAATCGTTTAAGGTACTCCGCTCAAGAATCGGATGATTATTCCCAAAGATATAGCCATCGCTGGAGGCCATATAGGAGCTCCATGCATTTTTGGGATTTTTGAAGGGGACCCTCCAGAAATTTTGACAAAAAATGTAAAAAATATTATGCTCTGAGATTTTAATGCAGATTTATGGAGAATCGATCCACAAATCGTTTAAGGTACTCCGCGCAAGAATCGGATGAATATTGCCAAAGATATAGCCATCGCTGCAGGCCATATAGGGGCTCCATGCATTTTTGGGATTTTTGAAGGGGACCCTCCAGAAATTTTGACAAAAAATCTAAAAAATATTATGCTCTGAGATTTTAATGCAGATTTATGGAGAATCGATCTACAAATCGTTTAAAGTACCCGCCAAGAATCGGATGAATATTCCCAAAGATATAGCCATCGCTGGAGGCCATAAAGAGCTCCATGCATTTTGGGATTTTGAAGGGGACCCTCCAGAAATTTTGACAAAAAATCTAAAAATATTATGCTCTGAGATTTTAATGCAGATTTATGGAGAATCGATCCACAAATCGTTTAAGGTACTCCGCGCAAGAATCGGATGAATATTGCCAAAGATATAGCCATCGCTTGAGGCCATATAGGGGCTCCATGCATTTTGGATTTTGAAGGGGACCCTCCAGAAATTTTGACAAAAAATCTAAAAAATATTATGCTCTGAGATTTTAATGCAGATTTATGGATAATCGATCCACAAATCGTTTAAGGTACTCCCGCAAGAATCGGATGAATATTGCCAAAGATATAGCCATCGCTGGAGGCCATATAGGGGCTCCATGCATTTTTGGATTTTTGAAGGGGACCCTCCAGAAATTTTGACAAAAAATCTAAAAAATATTATGCTCTGAGATTTTAATGCAGATTTATGGAGAATCGATCTACAAATCGTTTAAGGTACTCCGCTCAAGAATCGGATGATTATTCCCAAAGATATAGCCATCGCTGAGGCCATATAGGAGCTCCATGCATTTTTGGGATTTTGAAGGGGACCCTCCAGAAATTTTGACAAAAAATGTAAAAAATATTATGCTCTGAGATTTTAATGCAGATTTATGGAGAATCGATCCACAAATCGTTTAAGGTACTCCGCGCAAGAATCGGATGAATATTGCCAAAGATATAGCCATCGCTGAAGGCCATATAGGGGCTCCATGCATTTTTGGGATTTTTGAAGGGGACCCTCCAGAAATTTTGACAAAAAATCTAAAAAATATTATGCTCTGAGATTTTAATGCAGATTTATGGAGAATCGATCTACAAATCGTTTAAAGTACTCCGCTCAAGAATCGGATGAATATTCCCAAAGATATAGCCATCGCTGGAGGCCATATAGGGCTCCATGCATTTTTGGGATTTTTGAAGGGGACCCTCCAGAAATTTTGACAAAAAATCTAAAAAAATATTATGCTCTGAGATTTTAATGCAGATTTATGGAGAATCGATCCACAAATCGTTTAAGGTACTCCGCGCAAGAATCGGATGAATATTGCCAAAGATATAGCCATCACTGAAGGCCATATAGGGGCTCCATGCATTTTTGGGATTTTTGAAGGGGACCCTCCAGAAATTTTGACAAAAAATCTAAAAAATATTATGCTCTGAGATTTTAATGCAGATTTATGGAGAATCGATCTACAAATCGTTTAAAGTACTCCGCTCAAGAATCGGATGAATATTCCCAAAGATATAGCCATCGCTGGAGGCCATATAGGAGCTCCATGCATTTTTGGGATTTTTGAAGGGGACCCTCCAGAAATTTTGACAAAAAATCTAAAAAATATTATGCTCTGAGATTTTAATGCAGATTTATGGAGAATCGATCCACAAATCGTTTAAGGTACTCCGCGCAAGAATCGGATGAATATTGCCAAAGATATAGCCATCGCTGAAGGCCATATAGGGGCTCCATGCATTTTTGGGATTTTTGAAGGGGACCCTCCAGAAATTTTGACAAAAAATCTAAAAAATATTATGCCTGAGATTTTAATGCAGATTTATGGAGAATCGATCTACAAATCGTTTAAGGTACTCCGCGCAAGAATCGGATGAATATTGCCAAAGATATAGCCATCGCTGGAGGCCATATAGGGGCTCCATGCATTTTTGGGATTTTTGAAGGGGACCCTCCAGAAATTTTGACAAAAAATCTAAAAAATATTATGCTCTGAGATTTTAATGCAGATTTATGGAGAATCGATCCACAAATCGTTTAAGGTACTCCGCTCAAGAATCGGATGAATATTGCCAAAGATATAGCCATCGCTGAAGGCCATATAGGGGCTCCATGCATTTTTGGGATTTTTGAAGGGGACCCTCCAGAAATTTTGACAAAAAATCTAAAAAATATTATGCTCTGAGATTTTAATGCAGATTTATGGAGAATCGATCTACAAATCGTTTAAGGTACTCCTTTCAAGAATCGGATGAATATTGCCAAAGATATAGCCATCGCTGGAGGCCATATAGGGGCTCCATGCATTTTGGGATTTTGAAGGGGACCCTCCAGAAATTTTGACAAAAAATCTAAAAAATATTATGCTCTGAGATTTTAATGCAGATTTATGGAGAATCGATCCACAAATCGTTTAAGGTACTCCGCTCAAGAATCGGATGATTATTCCCAAAGATATAGCCATCGCTGGAGGCCATATAGGAGCTCCATGCATTTTGGGATTTTGAAGGGGACCCTCCAGAAATTTTGACAAAAAATCTAAAAATATTATGCTCTGAGATTTTAATGCAGATTTATGGAGAATCGATCTACAAATCGTTTGAGGTACTCCGCTCAAGAATCGGATGATTATTCCCAAAGATATAGCCATCGCTGGAGGCCATATAGGAGCTCCATGCATTTTTGGGATTTTGAAGGGGACCCTCCAGAAATTTTGACAAAAAATCTAAAAAATATTATGCTCTGAGATTTTAATGCAGATTTATGGAGAATCGATCTACAAATCGTTTAAGGTACTCCGCGCAAGAATCGGATGAATATTGCCAAAGATATAGCCATCGCTGGAGGCCATATAGGGGCTCCATGCATTTTTGGGATTTTTGAAGGGGACCCTCCAGAAATTTTGACAAAAAATCTAAAAAATATTATGCTCTGAGATTTTAATGCAGATTTATGGATAATCGATCCACAAATCGTTTAAGGTACTCCGCGCAAGAATCGGATGAATATTGCCAAAGATATAGCCATCGCTGGAGGCCATATAGGGGCTCCATGCATTTTTGGGATTTTTGAAGGGGACCCTCCAGAAATTTTGACAAAAAATCTAAAAAATATTATGCTCTGAGATTTTAATGCAGATTTATGGATAATCGATCCACAAATCGTTTAAGGTACTCCGCGCAAGAATCGGATGAATATTGCCAAAGATATAGCCATCGCTGGAGGCCATATAGGGGCTCCATGCATTTTTGGGATTTTTGAAGGGGACCCTCCAGAAATTTTGACAAAAAATCTAAAAAATATTATGCTCTGAGATTTTAATGCAGATTTATGGAGAATCGATCTACAAATCGTTTAAGGTACTCCGTTCAAGAATCGGATGAATATTCCCAAAGATATAGCCATCGCTGGAGGCCATAAGGAGCTCCATGCATTTTGGATTTTGAAGGGGACCCCCAGAAATTTGACAAAAAATCTAAAAAATATTATGCTCTGAGATTTTAAGCAGATTTAGGAGAATCGATCTACAAATCGTTTAAGGTACTCCGCTCAAGAATCGGATGATTATTCCCAAAGATATAGCCATCGCTGGAGGCCATATAGGAGCTCCATGCATTTTGGGATTTTGAAGGGGACCCTCCAGAAATTTTGACAAAAAATCTAAAAAATATTATGCTCTGAGATTTTAATGCAGATTTATGGAGAATCGATCTACAAATCGTTTAAGGTACTCCGCTCAAGAATCGGATGATTATTCCCAAAGATATAGCCATCGCTGGAGGCCATATAGGAGCTCCATGCATTTTGGGATTTTGAAGGGGACCCTCCAGAAATTTTGACAAAAAATCTAAAAAATATTATGCTCTGAGATTTTAATGCAGATTTATGGAGAATCGATCTACAAATCGTTTAAGGTACTCCGCTCAAGAATCGGATGATTATTCCCAAAGATATAGCCATCGCTGGAGGCCATATAGGAGCTCCATGCATTTTTGGGATTTTTGAAGGGGACCCTCCAGAAATTTTGACAAAAAATCTAAAAAATATTATGCTCTGAGATTTTAATGCAGATTTATGGAGAATCGATCTACAAATCGTTTAAGGTACTCCGCGCAAGAATCGGATGAATATTGCCAAAGATATAGCCATCGCTGGAGGCCATATAGGAGCTCCATGCATTTTTGGGATTTTTGAAGGGGACCCTCCAGAAATTTTGACAAAAAATCTAAAAAATATTATGCTCTGAGATTTTAATGCAGATTTATGGAGAATCGATCTACAAATCGTTTAAGGTACTCCGTTCAAGAATCGGATGAATATTCCCAAAGATATAGCCATCGCTGGAGGCCATATAGGAGCTCCATGCATTTTTGGGATTTTGAAGGGGACCCTCCAGAAATTTGGACAAAAAATCTAAAAATATTATGCTCTGAGATTTTAATGCAGATTTATGGAGAATCGATCTACAAATCGTTTAAGGTACCCGCCAAGAATCGGATGATTATTCCCAAAGATATAGCCATCGCTGGAGGCCATATAGGAGCTCCATGCATTTTGGGATTTTGAAGGGGACCCTCCAGAAATTTTGACAAAAAATCTAAAAAATATTATGCTCTGAGATTTTAATGCAGATTTATGGAGAATCGATCTACAAATCGTTTAAGGTACTCCGCTCAAGAATCGGATGATTATTCCCAAAGATATAGCCATCGCTGGAGGCCATATAGGAGCTCCATGCATTTTGGGATTTTGAAGGGGACCCCCAGAAATTTGGACAAAAAATCTAAAAAATATTATGCCTGAGATTTTAATGCAGATTTATGGAGAATCGATCTACAAATCGTTAAAGGTACTCCGCTCAAGAATCGGACGAATATTGCCAAAGATATAGCCATCGCTGGAGGCCATATAGGAGCTCCATGCATTTTGGGATTTTGAAGGGGACCCTCAGAAATTTTGACAAAAAATCTAAAAAATATTATGCTCTGAGATTTTAATGCAGATTTATGGAGAATCGATCTACAAATCGTTTAAGGTACTCCGTTCACGAATCGGATGATTATTCCCAAAGATATAGCCATCGCTGGAGGCCATATAGGAGCTCCAGCATTTTTGGGATTTTGAAGGGGACCCTCCAGAAATTTGGACAAAAAATCTAAAAAATATTATGCTCTGAGATTTTAATGCAGATTTTTGGAGAATCGATCTACAAATCGTTTAAGGTACTCCGCTCAAGAATCGGACGAATATTGCCAAAGATATAGCCATCGCTGGAGGCCATATAGGGGCTTCATGCATTTTGGGATTTTGAAGGGGACCCTCCAGAAATTTGGACAAAAAATCTAAAAATATTATGCTCTGAGATTTTAATGCAGATTTATGGAGAATCGATCTACAAATCGTTTAAAGTACTCCGCTCAAGAATCGGAGATTATTCCCAAAGATATAGCCATCGCTGGAGGCCATAAGGAGCCCATGCATTTTGGGATTTTGAAGGGGACCCTCCAGAAATTTTGACAAAAAATCTAAAAATATTATTCCTGAGATTTTGATGCAGATTTATGGAGAATCGATCCACAAATCGTTTACGTACCGCTCAAAATGGACAATACCAAAATAAGCCATCGGAGGCCATATAGAGGCTACATACATTTTTGATGCTGATTTCTACGAATCGTTTAAGGTATTCCGCTCAAGAATCGGGTGATTATTTATAAAGATATATAAATAGCCCTTTGCTATAGGCCATATTGTGGAATAACTTTCGTGGTTACAATTGCCTAATTCCATGCTGTGGGAATTAGCCAAACCCATGTATGTATGTAACTTTTGTAGTTAAATCTATTTTTAAAAGTAGGCAGGCACATCGTGAAAGTAGAGACGATCTAAAAAGATAAAATTAATTAAACGGCCTCCAGATGGACTATCACATGTCTTTCACCTTTGACATTCCTCAAAAATTAATTAAATGATCCATCATTTTGTGGAGGTTTCAGCGCTATCGGGAATACCTGTTCCGGGGCACGGACTCCGGAGGCACTCTCTCCAGAAATTACGGGCTCGATTGTGTCACTTTAATTGAGCCATTAGAGCGTGCGGCTAATTTCATCGCCTCCCCTTTCATTTGGCCAGAAAGACAGGGACTCACACGTATGCACTCGGCTAATCATATATAATTTGTGTAAAATAATTCATAGCCATGAACACAAACAAATTAAAGGGAGGAGGTGGAGGGGTTCGGCGGAAAAGAGTTAAAGAAGTAAACACATGCCGGCCAACTGGCTTGACAGCTTCGCCAGACAAGCCGGCTTTGTGGGGCTTGGCTCGAAGTGTGTGGCACGGAGAGAAATTAACAAAACTACTAATTCTTGGCTTAGACTATATGGGTTTAATATTGGCTCTTAAATGGTTAATCCCACAAAGAACATATCAATATAAATTTAATCATTTTTGTGCTAATTCCTTATGAACGAATTGAATTGAAAATTGTGGCTTGAATCATCAAAATTAATGTAGAAGATTACAAGGTACGATATTTTAAATTATGATATAAGTTCTTTGGAAACAAACCTATAAATATTAATTGCTAATTTTGTATTTAATATTTTCCCTTGTGTAATTGTTGGCTTGTGCCTTCGGCGACTGAACTTGGCCAACAGCAATCACTTGGCCTACAGCGAATTCCACAACGGTGACGACTTGGCAGTCATTGCTTACCAACCGGGCTACCGATCTCGGCGAGGTTCAGTGGCTGTAATTGTGGTCTCACATTTGGGTTTGATTTGTTTGTCTTTGCAGGCTTTCCGATTTTCAGGCTTGCTGACTTGCTGACGGGATTGTTTACTTCATACGACGATGATGACGCGATGACGCGAGCTTTCCCGGCCGATATGTGAGACCTTCAAGACACACCGCCGACAGACGATGTTGTCAACATTATTACAACTCGACATTTGTTTAAGTGGCTAATAAAAAGAGAGACGGCACCCACACAGGGGCTCCGGGCATTGGGTATCGGGTACTGGGCCCGGGGGGAAATCGCCGCCTGCAAGTGGGCGATGTTTGACTGATTTATGACCCACTTCGGATGCAGTTAGCGATGTGAGATGGAGGGATGGCGGAGGCCCGGCTATGTGACATTCAAATGTCAGGCGGACTGATGAAGGTGATGGGGAGGGATACGGTAGGCCTTGATCTTGAACTTGGGCGGGTCGGAAATTTATTGCGTTTTTCGGTTATTACAGCATCCAGATATTGAATGATACTTTGATTTATTGTGGGTAATCATTTTGATGTCATTTAAATGAATATTCCAAATAATAAATAAAATAAAAAACACGTAATATTGGTTTTTATGATGAAGTGCTATTGACTTTTAATATATTTTATTTTGTAAGAAATATATTTCGCTTATGCCTTCTTGATGATCTCAGCTCCACTCAGGTTTTAGGACTTGTATTAAAAAAAAGTTCTTTAGCTCTTAAAAATATTGGGGCTTAAAGTGTACAATGTGGTTCCATAACTCCAAAGTAATAAACCCAAAACAAACCACCACACACTTGGTTCTCACAGCCCTTGCAGCCGAAAATGTGTTTTTAATTGGATCTTATCAACAAGTTCCGGGGAAGTGAAGTCATAAAAACTAAACCGAAAATAAAACCCCAAATGACATGGGCGAATCAATCAAGCAGAGCAAATGAAACCCCAAAAAGTTATAAACTTTTATACATTATTTTTTAAAGCTGCGCCTGGCTCTAGAATTAATGCGCATCTGGACCCTTTTCCATAACCTTGTCTGCCCGTTTGAGGTTAGAGATAAGCTCATCAGCAGTTGGGTATTGGACCCACAGATTTTTTAAAACAAAAAAGAATGGGAATCGCAATGAGAATTTGGAATGGAATGACCTCAAACAGACACACGTGTGTGCCCCCCATCCAAAAGACAGAACTGATGAATGAGTTATGGGCGTGCGCTTATTTATTGAGGGGGTTTTTTGGTGTTTGGGAAGTTAATTTACATTTATGAGGTGCTAGTTCAGTGCTAGTTCAGTGCTAGTCGGGAATTAGCATAAATTATGGACTTCCAAGAACCTATCGTGATATATGATATGTAATTTGGACGTAATTAGAATCCCATCAGCTGCCATCAATTGAGATCTCTTCAGTCGATCAGCACCCACTCAGAGACCAGATATTTCACTCGTCTGGCCATTCATCAATCAAATGAATAAAATTTAAAGCCGATTCGAGCTAAAAGCAAAAGTTGAACGGCTCCGCCAATGGCGAAAACATCTTTGTTTTTAAGAGTTAACCTCTTGAGCGACGAGTTCAATGCAAACAGCTGCCAAATAAATTATGAACTAAACATCGGCTTAACGATTTTCGTAGCTCGGCATGCGGCTTAAAAGTGGACAAATTGCTGGCATTAATCATGCCGGAATTCTGGCCATCCTATATACTATTCTTGTTTCTACTTCCAACTCTAATTCAACGCTGTTGTGGGAGTTCCTGGCTAGCATATGTCGTAATCAATTATGAGAAATCTTCTGGCCGAAATTAACCCGTTCTTGGCATAATTAAGTTGCCAGCCGACGTATTTGAATCCGAATCTGAATAAATTTTTAGTTCGTAAACAAACAGGCTCACACTAAAAACTGTCGGCAAATTGCTGACTAAATACCAGTTTGCGGTTTAATTAAAGGTAAATGTTTTTGTGCGGTTCATTTGTAGCTATAGGAAGTTAAACATTTATAAATACAACATATGCGCTTCGTTTCGTTTCTTTTCGTTTGATTACGCTCTGGCTGGCTTAATTAATTTATGCGCATTTCATTGATTTAAATGCAATCCCAGCAGCCATCGGCCAACACCACATAGTTCGGCAAAAACAGTAAAGGAGAGCTATAAATTGCAGTACAGATGATTTTCATTGCACGGAATAAATCGCAGCCGGGCAATATAATTTATACGCATCTCTGCCATGGCCCGGACCCCGGACCCCGGATTCCGGGCTCCGAATTCCGAATTCCAGATTCCAGTCTCCCTCGATTGCATTGAAAAGTGGCCGAGAAACGTTTTTCGTTTTCACAGCTGCCACTGGAGTCGGTGCGGGGAGCTTCTGGGTTTCTCCACATTTCAGACCAAACACCAACAACAACTATATAAGCCATGTACCTGTGCAATTGCCAGCATTTTCATGGTTCACCTGTGCGGAATCTTTTGGTGGAGAGCCGACACGTACGGACTGTGGCTGGAGGAGCTATCTCCGCAGCAGCATCTGTCATGCCTTTTGACTGAAGTTTCCTTCTTTCCTGCTGATTTTCCCCTCCGAGGGATGTCAGTGAAAAACTTTGTCCTCTTTGAATTCCTTTGGGCTTTCCCCCTCAACACATTGGACTTTGAAGGAAAAAGCATAGTCCCAAAATCCTACCAAATAAGTCACTCTGCAAATAAAGCTCACTTTGATAAAAAAGACAGTTTTCCAGCGTCACAATATTGACAAATATTTTGCTGGCTATTTTTTGTTCCTGTGCATTTTTCAAGCCACCCTTCTCCGGCCAAAGGAAAAAGTGAAAGTCATTTTGTTGCTGACAAGTCATTGTGTCTGTTGTGAGCTTGTTGCTTTGACAGGACGCTAGTTGCATAGCTACATATAGCTGTAGAAGAGCCAGAGGCAGTGGTCCCCATGCGGCGTATACGCGATATCAAGTATACGCAGTGCCAGACCATGAGGCTGCATTTTATTTCAATTGAATTTGAGTGCATTTAAAGTTTGTTTCTGTTTTTCTGGTTGCTTCGGGCCAAGTTGAAATTAATTTACAGTTTCAGCCAACCGACGAAAACTTTTTTAATGAGTTTAGATGAATTTTAAATGGATTCCTTGCAGCTTGATTTTGGGTTCGTCCTGAAAGCATTTCGAATGGCTGGCTCTGGGCTCATAAATTCAATTCTGAGCTATAGGAGAACAGGGCGAAGCCGCAAACGATTCATCAGAACTCATCACAAATCAACCCGCCGAGAGCCATCACCTATCAATCACTTCTTACCTTCCCGGGGTCCTACCTCACAAGATATGACATAACTCAGGTCTGGGGTGGAGCGAGATCCCTCATAAATATCAGAGTCTCACATCGCATTGAGCTCGCCGCACGTACCTGCAGTTCGCATACCCCGTTTGTAGATACTCTGCGATAGTTTGTGCATTTCGAATCAGCAGACAACGTCATCGACCAAATAAAATAAAATGCGATAATAAAAGCGAGTGGTTCGGAGCGGATTTGCATTGGGCGCAGGCGCCAGGGGCTACGTCAGCATCCATAACACGTACGGCACTTGAGAACTCAGGCAATTGGAACTGAGACTGTGGCTGGGCTGTCGGGGGCACCCGAGTGATGTCATGCCACTCAAATTCATGCCCCACTCGCCGTCGGCGCCGCCACGCGGATTATTTCACAGCCTAACCAAGCCCACACATAAAAAAATAAGGTCTGATTTTATTGCCTAACAATAATTGGAATGTTATCACTTCCAAATAATCTATGTCCGCCAAAATTAATAAATTCTGGTGAATTGTTAACCCAAAAAGTCATCTTTAATAGATTTTTTTACAAATTTACTAAGTTGAACATTCTAATAGATCTTCTAAAAAAAAATGTATTAATTTTGTAAAGTTATTCCCAAAATCTAAGATGATCTTTTATGATTTTCATTATACTTTCTTTTAAAAACTTTATTTATCTTCAGATCTCGAAAAAAATTAATATTTTGTATTAAATCTCAAAAAAGAAAACATTTTTTCTTGTGCATAAATATGCGTGATCTTACAACGATCTTCTCTCATTTTTTGATCTGTTTATTTTAGAGATCTATATGTAGGGGAATGCGTATATAAAGATTTGTGTGCCGATTTCATTGACATAAAAATGTCACTTGGAGTATTTTTGTTGCTATTTTTTATATATTTTTTAGCGCCTCGTTGCTGTCGCTCTTACTGGAACTGTAAAAAATATTTGTCATTAATTTTTTTCAAGTTCAGGCCTCGCAAAGTGAACAAACAGAAGTATGCGAGTGAACAAATATTTGTGGAAATTAAGGCTGGCCAAGCAAACTAAATTTTGCGGAACTTTGCTTTGGAAGTTCTATGTATTCTTCTGGTTTCTTTTCCTGGTTGGGACTAAATTGTTTTTTTTGTTGTTCCTCTCGATGGTATCTGGAAAGAAGGCTACCAAGTTGACCATTCAACTGCCCATTGTTGTCTGTGCTTCTGGTATTTTCCGACCTCCGCCCTTTGTGCCTCAAAATGAGGCAAATTTTCCCGGCAGTTGCTGTGGCAGAAGCTTGAGAGTTTATGCTTGTTTGCCGCTTTTTTGGGAGTGGGCGTCGGAAGAGTAGCCGGAGGAGGAGCAGCCCACAAATTTGTCGGCGCGTGTCGTGACACACACTTGACACTGGCAGACCACATGCCCCAGCCTCCGTCTCCTGCCCCCCAGCCTCCCAGGCATGTAGAGAAGCTGGGTAATTGCCTTGAATTCAGGGACACGCAGAAAAAATATGGAACTCTATTAGAATTCTTTTGAATTTCAGGCTTAATATTAGCCTACTTAGTGGAGAGGAGGGTCTAATTTTAGGATAGCGAATTGTTTAACAAAATAACGCATACGCCTAGTAACCTTTAACAGAAGTAACTTTCAAAGCCTTTAATATTTTTTCAGGTTTATTTTCGTCCTTTTGTGAGCCAAGTTAGTTTTCAGTCAGCCACCCACTGGCCAAAAATGCTGGCAGGACCCTGTTTTTTGTGTCCCGGGCCCTTTTCCCGCTCCATGCCTTTGTCGTTCGTGTCAACGATAAATCAAAAGTTTTATCTTGTTTGTTAGCCACCCACTGGCTCCATCCAGCCATCCCGGTCTTGCCCAGAAACACATGAGTTTCCCAAAAATCATTTACAGGCTTTGGAAATTTGTTGCTTCGTCTCTGGCTTTTGTGCGTGAGCTGCAGAAAATTTTTGGTTTACTTGCAAGTCCTGTTCTGCATTGTCCTGACCCGGCCCGAAGGGTAATCGCATTATGAAATGTTAGCCCATAGCCGGCCAATGTTAGCCTATCAAGTATACGCAGCGTTGACAATAACTGGCGGAGTGGAAATATTCGCCCGCCTGTTTACTAAAATGTTGAATTTCCGCATCGCATTCCGCAGACACAAACATTATCCTGTCTGTGTGTGTTTTTTTTGCTCTCGGATGCAGCTCTTGCAGGACCAGGATGAGGCAGGAGGACATGCATGCAAAATGATTTCCGTTTGACTTTAATTTATTGCCAACTGGTCTGCAGCATGGCAGTATCACATCCAGCCAACTCCCAACCAACTCCCATTTTGGCCAACATCATCTGCTGCATCATCACTCCCACTCTACACTGGACACTTTTCAAGCCATTTTCATCTCATTCCCATTGCCATTCCCAGTTGGCCGGTTTGTTGACTTAACGGCTGTGCAAAGTCTGGAATATTTATAGATTCGTCCGGCGAGTGGGCGTGGCATTAGTATCCGCTAATGGCCCAGAGCAGATGCGTCGCTCGACACTCTGCCGGCCGCATTTGGCGATTTTTAATCTAAATTTAAATTTTTCCACTACGAAATGTCAAGGCGAGCCATTCCGAGGCCCACAAATCAAACTTGATATCTCGAAATCAAATACGGCTCTCAAATATGGTCAAAACAGACAGAACAAATGGCATGCAAATTGGCAAGACTCTTAAAAGCCAGCAATTTTCGAAAAAATCTAAAAATCAAACTCATGACTAACTCGGATAGATGTGCAGTTTCAGGTGTGTTGTCGCTGAAACTGAATCATCTGCATTTTGACTCACATTTTGTGAATTCCCATCTGCTGTTTGTGGCTTTGAAACAAACTTTCAAATTGTACAAATTGTATAAATATTGGCCCAATATCAATATTGGTTTGGGGCATTAAGCAAATTGTGGCTTTAAGGCCGCGGCCGATCGTCCAATCGGCCATCGGAATATTACGCATTCGCCACGTGTGCCGGCATCGACGTTTCTGTTTGCACTCTTATTAATTTATATGCCAGGCAGTTCAATCGCATAAAGCGTCCGGCAACTTATCGCTGACTTATAGTACTGCCGCTGCAATGCCACTTTTTTGTGCCACACCAGCGACAAAGGCATAAAAAATGCACACGCCGATAGTGGCCGAAAGAATCAACATAAATACCCATAGCCCCTGGGTGGGGGCTGCCTCCAAAAGAAGCCGCGGCGGGGAAATAAATATAAATAAGTGTAAATGAAAACCGAACACGACGAAAGCCAACATAACGAATCCGTAAGATGAAAACCGAAAACCGAAATCGCCGCTTGGAATTGCGCAAAAAATGTGACAGAAACCGTAGTGGGTGTGGGTGGTGGCGTGGAGTTTGTGGTGGTAGTGGTTGGTGGCTCAAATTGCATTAGCCAAACGAACTGCATCCGTATCGTAGATGCATTATACATTCAAATAATGTACTATTATTCCATTATGAAGGGGAATTTATTATTATTTACCTATTCTATGGACGCCTTTGAGTGCTCCTCGAACCAGAGAGTGGTTTAAATCTGCAATGGAAAGAGAAACAGGAATTCCATTAAAACAAACTGATTATATTCTGGAAAATGTATTGTACAAATAAGCGGGGTCTCTGTGGCGATGCCCACAAAATGCAACCAATCAGTCCAAGTGCCAAAAAGCGATTCCGGGCCACAACCATTTTGACAGTTCGAGGAGCGAATAAAAATGCAGACTCCTCCGTTCAAACGACGCCACTCTGCATCAGCAAAATGTAGTCCAAAAATAATAATAATTGCAGTGGAGTCCGGAGCGGATGAAATGGAAGCCACTTGAAGCTGTCAGGATTACCTCCTCCTCCCCTTTGATCTGGCATTCTTTCATAATTTCAAGCAACTGCATTTGAAATTGTCTGCCTTTGTTTGTTTATCTGCTTTTTGGCTTCGACGTCTGTCAGCTGAAAATGTTTATTTGGACGATATGGGATACAGCAGAGTTGGGAAAATACTCCCCCGCTCTGCCGGAATTTCTCCATACACTTTTTACCTAAATATTTGATGATAATACCGCCCGACTGCCGAGCTGCCTGGCTCTCTGACTGCCTGCCTGGCTGGTTGGTTGCAAGTTCGCAATTATGCTTAGAAGGTTTTTAGAACAAATTTTGCATTTTTATTTCTGGAACAAAACAGAACAGAACACACACCACCGGCGAAGCGAAAGAACCTCATATAGATGTGCGGAAATGTTGCATAAATTTAGTACCAGCTTTGAAAAGTTGATTTGAATTTGAATTTAAATCGAAACGAAATCGGAGCAGACTCCCGCCGTTTCCCGTTTCGTTGCTTTCTGAATTGAATTAATAAATTCGCCACGCGACGTCCTCCCGGTTCTTTTAATTTTAAGTTTTTCTGTTAATTGCCATTTTGCATATGAGAGCTTCAATTGGTAATTTATTAAATTCTCCCTTTGTTTCGGCAATAAATTTCAATTTGAAAGTAAAGTTATTCCTAAGAGTAGGCGCAGTCTCCTAATTAAGTCAATTGGCTCTAATCAAGATATTGTTCCGCTCCAAACGGACCAGTACAGTGCCACCTGCTCTGTGATTAGATAGGCGTCTCCAGACATGAAAACAAAAAGTGATTTCTTATTCTGCAAAAATTATCAACTCCATAAAAGGGCTGTCTCTATTTGTTTTTCGTATCTGCAAACTCAATCTGTTCCATGCCAGGTATTTGCATAAATGTAACACAAAGAAGCTTTGTCGCAGCTTGGCCAAAATGCCAACAAAAACAACAGTTTGGGGCCAAAGTTTGCAGCTTTCAGGCAGAGGTCGAAGTGCAGAAAACTTGCAAAGTGCAAGTGCTTGAAAAATATCTAAAAGCCAGCCCAGAACAGGACGGGAAAATAGAAAATCCTAAGAGTTCTATGCTGAAAACTTTACTTTGTATTCCACGCCTCTCACACTTTAAATAAACCCTTATTTTTGCACTGATTAGATAAGGTGACTCAACATTTGGCCAAGACTACGTCATTGTTTGCGGCCACTGATTTCACAATGCGGATACCAACTTTTTGTAAATTTGTTTTCTTCAATTGTCACGGCACCTGTTACTATCAAGTAAACTCGTTTCCCCACCCCACACAATAGCTTACAACAATTGTTATTGGACAAGTTAACACATTTTGACAGATCTTTGGAAATTGCCTTCCGTGGGCCGTTGGCCGAGCACTGTTGGTCATGCGCGGCCATTGATCAAACGTGGCCCAAAGCAGCTGGCCATCTGGCGGCGCACTCTCCTCCAACTTCAATTACACAAGTTAACATCGATTGTGTCATTAGCCATTTGAATTGATCGGCGATCACTTGACCGTTTGATGGCAAAAAGTCGTGCATTGGCTGGCTTTTGATTGGCCTGCCAACGGGATACCGAAATTAGGCTTTAACCAGGTCTTAACTAAGCTTGATTATTATCCAAAAGTGATCAATGATTTTGGCCCCTTACCCAAAATATAAGAATTTTTGTGAGCTTTCAACTTGTGGGTTAGGAGTTCAACTATCTCTATGAGTTCTTATAACTTATTGGCTGGAAAACGTGGTTCAACCTGTCGGCCAGTTTCCGTAATGGCCGGCTGTCATAAACACTAAGCCGCCCTCCGTCAACTGATTAGACTGCCCGAAGAGAACTCAGCCCGGGAGGAGATCGTGCCAGACAGGCCAAGTGAATTGGAGAATTCTGGAGCGTGGAGCATGGAGCGTGGGCTTAACGGTCCAGAACCAGAAACGGTCCAGATGGCCGTCGGGAATAGAGACTCCAGACTCCCGACTCCTGAGTCGATATCTCAATAGATTTATCTCCGTCGCGGAAACTGGAACAATTTGTTGTGCTATGTTCTGTGTGTGGATGCCGTCGATCCCGAGCCGATGGGCAATTTGCACCACCAGTGGATCCCAGTTGCGGTGCCTTGGGGCAGAGACTTCCACAGTAATCGGCGGCTCAATCAATTGGCTGCAAGTTTGTGCAACTGTCGTCGTTGTCGGCTTTCTGTTGGCGAAGTGAGCTGATTTCAGCTGCAAGCTTATCGAATTAATCGTTCGAATTAGCCCGTTTTGGCGGCGGGAACACAAAACAGCCACAACTGCCAACTGGCCGGAGACAGCTCAATCTGCGGCGCTTGCACTTCCCAATTTCCCATTTTCCTGCCGGCCAGCAAATTGCAGCAATTACTTGTGTTTGTCGTTTTGAGCAAACAACTTGCGAATCGCTTGTCGAGATACGAGATGCGCGATGCTCTTTCCCGAGACCAGCCCCCTCCCGAGATCTTGTTAATTATGAATGAAATTTATGCGACAATGGGCGCAACCACAAATGCGAGCGCATAAATTTGCATCTCAACAGAACGGATTCCTTACATCAGTGTCACACCATAAACTGGCAAAAAATGGAGGCTATTTTAGAGACAATTTTTTTATAATTTAAAATACTATTAAGAACTTTCGAATATGGACTAAAATAGGGCCATAACTGACTCCGATATAAGCAAGAATTTGTATAGATTTTATAATTTTCTTACTGTGTATTCCACAAAGCCTTAAACGGTAGCGCTTCGGGGCAAAAACATCAGATCCCAGATATGGGCGAGTTCTTTGTGCAAATGTCAGCCATGGAACGCCCACAATGCACGACCGCCAGCCATCATAATCCCCATTATCAGCATCGTCATTATCATATCTGAATGATCATAAAGCCCAGACGAGAAGGGGCATTTATGGGTGAAGGGGCCATTTGTTGAATTGCATCCGCGGCAGCCTCTTGGGCGTCACAATCCGCGAATCTGTCTGCATCTAAAGTGCTTTTTCCACTCTGACACAGTGACCTCGTGGCGAGTCTCCATGCCTCTTGCCGCTTGTTTGCCCCAGCCCGATGATTATGCCCCACGTTGCGGCCAACCTATGACGGAGTCTAACAGATTCGTCATAGAGCCCAACAATGGCTCCCACTTTCGGGAGACGGGCCGGTCTTTCGGTTCTTGGAAGCGGTCTATTCAACTGCAAATATTTGCATAACTCATTAGGGGGAAATGTTAAAGATATGGGCCCGAGGTTCTCCTCCATATAGCCGGTATTATGTACACAATGCCGGACAAATGTTTAGCAGTTTTCAGCTGGTTGCGATCGCATAAGGCGAAGATATTTTAATTAGTTTTCGGGGTGTGGCAGCAGGATGGATTTTCCATACGGTAGCTGGGTTTCAGTTTAAACAAACTACGGTTTGTCTATCTATTTTCGTAATATGTGCTCAACATTATGGAAAGATTGTGTAAAGATTGTGCTAAGAGCGGAGGAGGTTGGCCAAAACCAAACAATTGTTGTTTGCCTGTGACTCGGGTAATATTCTTCAAACTCAGGAACCTAGGACTTTCCTATCGATAAACTGTGATGCCTTCGACCTTTCTAGTCACAGTTGAGTGATTTTCACCTAAAAATGAACAGCTACGACGAGGCTCTTTACAAGGTTGTCGACACCATCCTGGCAGCGAAGAAGTGCGTGGTGGAGGACCAGCAGATACGCCATCAACTGGTGCAATTACTGCGGAATAGTGAGTATCCAAGAGTTGTTTCTTTTCACCCAGAAATTCCAGAAGCCTTTCTCGAAAGAGTTTCGCCAAATCGCCGTTCAGACAACCAATGGGGCCAACCATGCTGGCCGCACTTCGGCCACCTACTTCGATCTGGAGCGGGCCTTTCGGCTGATGAGCATCGAAGCGGCCGACTTGAAGGCCGTGAAGGAAGGCTATCCGCCGGTGAAGGCGGTGCTCTGTCCGGAGCCCCTCTCGGAGGACCCGAAAATCTGCAGGGGGCGGAAGCGCACCCTGACTTCTACTTCTATGAGTGAAATGAGCAAACGTTCCTACATTCCCGACTACTTCCCCCCATTTCCGCCGGCTCACACCTACAAGGGCACTATGATGAGAAAGTGCCCGCGCAAGAACTATGTCTGGACTCGTATCCAGCAGTCCAGGAATCAACGAGGTCTGGCGAAGGCTCTCAACGAATTCTTCATGGGCGCGTATCCGACCACCGCGATCTTCCCCAAGTTCGAGGGGGATACCAAGTTCAACCTCCTGGAAATAGACATGTCGCAGACTCCGCCTTACCTGCACGCCCTGAAGCCGCGTGACCAAATCTTCGAAACGGACATCTACGAGGCCAAGGAGGAGATCACCCATGCATGTAAGATCTTATCCATCGATAGGTACTCAGTTTTAATTCTTTTAAGTAGATTTCTGTTTCCTGCTAACCATATTAACCGGAAACTCAAACAAGCCATCTTGTCGCACTTTCGATTACTTTACTTCCCTGATTTTATTTCATTATGCACCCCATCATCTATCCGGATAACGACTTTTCTGATCCCTCCACCCGACAGCTCTCAACTGTCCCTTCCTGATGGAGCCAAAGTTGAAGAGTTCACGCCAATCCGGCAACGGGGACTGGGAGGAGGACGTCGAGATGCTGCAGCCTCTGAAAAACGTGGAGCTGGAGTCCGACTCGGGAGACGAGTTCGAGGTCGAGGTCGAAAGGACGGAGGCGAAGGATGGCCAGGCCGAGACCGGGGCCGAGGCCGAGGCAAAGGATGGCCTGGCTGAGGACTCCGTCGAGGAGATTAACTGGATGCAGCCCGACTGAGGGACTGCGGATTCCCCGAGTTGCCCGGCAAACTGAATTAAACTGCAACACAGATAGCCGGCACACGAAATGTTTCCATTACAGAGACTCCACGAAAAAGTGTGAGAAAAATTAATTTATTTCAATTACATTTCATTAAGGACTGCCACACGTTGCCTTGCGAAAATATATGGCGGGTAGAGGGAGCAAAGGGCAGGGCCAGGGTTCGGAGGAGCACAAACTCAGCTCCGGAGCAGATGCTGGCTACGTAGATGGATGCTCCAGTGACTCCTGCTGGCTCACCTTCGGCAGCAGAGTCCTCCATCCTATCGAAAGTATTAAATAACTTTGTAATTTAATTAACTTTGACGTCGGCAAAGGCAGGCAGCGTCTGCCGTTGCGCCGCTTAACTTTGATTAACGTTTTGCAATTTTTCAACAACTTTCGACCGAACTTCTCGGCAACGACACTCTCACTCCCCAACTGGAGCAGGAGTGCCTGTGCCAGTCTGGGGCCAAAGGATTGCGACTGTGATTTCTTCGTCAGGGTCGGATTACAAGGGGATTTCGCTCACTCAGATATCCAGGCATTTGAAATTTTAGCTGCCAGACGGGCAGATGTTGGCGAGGAATTGAATGCAATTAGAGCTGACTGGGGATGAGTGGAGGTATCCGCCTGGATGACAAGCTAATAATTCACATTTTACACAGGGATTATAAGGAGTTTCTTATTAGAAGTTCTTTTGAGCTCCCCTGATTGAAGAAGCAATCATTAGCCAAACTTGAAACCTCTCAACCTGAATAGTTACCCTTCAAATCAATCAAAACCATATTGCACTGTTTTCTTTGCCTTTCCAACATGATTAACAAAATAAAAATAACTCTAATGATCTGGAAACATGACGCATTTGTTCTAAATTTCCTGAATGATGGCCCTTTTGCTCCATCATTTGGCTCATCATTTAGTCATCAGCTCGATGGTCGACGAGATGATTCTATTTGGCAGCATCCGAATTTTACACACAATTTGACTTTGGTATTGTGCCAGGGGTGTAGTGGGGTTTTAGCCAACATAAAGAAGGGGCTGATGGATATAAAGGGGGCCTTGGGGTTAGAAGATCAGACAGCTGGCAAACGCCGGCTGTCCGCGGCTGTCGACTGCCGTTCTACTTGCCAAATTTTTTAGAATTGGCTCAATACTATTACTGTTGCCATTAAAATGCATAAACATTAAACGGGAATTTGTAAAAAGGCCAATAAAAGTTTGTTAAATTCGTGTGGGAACTGTGCAATAGGCAAACAAAAACAAAGACATCCGGGGAAAAAGGGAAGCTGTGCGAAGAAAGGCCAGCGAATGTTTAACAAAAATATTTGTATACGACCAGAGACAGGCCATGTTTTTGTTTTTGCCCGGCTCTTGTCATTTTAACCCAGTTAACCTATGCTGGCCAATGTGCATTTATCTATATGCTGCTTGTTGTTTTTCCCATTGGCCACAAAATTGCTTTGGCATTCTGTTTATTTTGCGGTCAGCAGATAAAATTCAATTCCAAAACGAGGATGAAAATTATGGTTGCTTTGATTATTATTTGCGTGTATTCTCCATATTTTTTTTGGGAATTTTTTAGGCCCTGTAATCGGAGGGGAGTGTCCTTGTGGACCGAAGGGCATATAGTTTTTGATTTATTTATTTTAGTTGATAAAAATGCGGCCTGGCGGCTGGAAAAGGTCGGCTGGCGGTGTCGAGTAAAAAACTCGACTTCTGTCATAAAGTTCACAATTTCATTTCCGTTCACGGACTCATACATATTTATTTGTTCATGTGTGTGCATGGCAGTGTGTGTGTTTTGGCCATGTTATCTTGTTTACTTGCGAGGAGGAAGCCCCTCGACGCTGAACAACAACAAAAGCCAATTTTTTCATAAATCTCTTTTTTCAGGTCCTGCCGCGCCCCTTCTGGCACCGGCACAGGCACAGGCACTGACTTTTTACAGCTGCATTTAACCTTTTTCTCTTGACATTCAGTTTAAATTTTATGCCCGTGTGGGCCATAAAAAAGTTCCTTACGAGCATGTTGTTGCTCATACGCCCCGTTGTCTGATCCGGGCCGTACAAATTGCTACCTCGTTATAATTATGATGTTTTTACGCCTAACAAGGTGGGGAGCTTGGCTCGGTTTACTCTCTTAACCAAATCAATTCAAGTTCACGCTTCTTATTTATTTACGTGTTTTTTTACCATATTTTTTTTTTTGTGCTTTTTTGGCGCGTGTGTGAAATTTTACTTTCCATTTGCCATTTTCCAGGCCTCACTTTCTTTTGTCGTTGCGGTTTCAGTCGTTTTTGGCTTTATTTGATTTTTATTATCAAGCGGCTGCCTAAAAAAAAATGTAAGGAAAATACAAAACAAGAGAAAACCCAAGTGTATGCTGTTCTTATTTTTTCCTTGGCCTTTTGTTGGTTGGCCATCTTTTCTTCTTAGCCGGCTCGTGTTATTTATGTTGTCTGCTTTTTTGACACACTCTCCCACATTCGGGATATGAAAAAGGAAAAATAAAGAAAAAGTGCCAGTAAATCGGTCTTGGTTCGTGTTTAGCATCAGAATTCTCATGGCAGCCTCGTTTGGGAATTACAAATTTCTACATCCACCAGCCAAAGCCAGTGTGGAAGAAACCTGCAACGTGAGGGACACTTCCCGAAACAGCATCGACACTGAGGGAAAGGTTAGCAATAATTTGGGGTAACTATTATCCTATTATTAAAGGATAAGATATCCCTAATAACGCAATTTATTTTTAAGGTAATAGAAATGAACTCGATTATCCAATTTTAATAAGATATTTGTTATTACCAAAAACCCCTATCTTTAGCTTTTACTTCTCTTTACAAATTTTTCCTTGTAAAAAGCTACTCATTTCCCTTTCATTTGGTCCAAAATGCTGGCCCAAAAATAGTTCGGGGAACACTGTAGCCACATCCCTTTTGGCCCATTTGTACGTGTTGTTAGCACGTTCTGTTGCTTTATGGCCGCTTTATTATGTAGCTGGGTGGGTGAGTTGGCCGAGTCCAGGCGGACTCACTTCCTTTTGGCCAAATAGCCCAAAAACCCCATGTGCGGGGTTCTGTGTGGGTGGGGTGGGTGTGGCGTTTGTTACTCGATATTATGGCTGCTATATAAAGACAAGTGTATACGCCATTATATTTTTAGCATCCCTCTACGTGCGTAACGTGTCAAAAATAAAGCACAATTCTCTGCCACATTTCCAGATTGCGTATACGCCGAGTTGTCGGCTCTTCTATTACCGATGGAAGCTGCCGCCTCCTTCCTCCCCTGGCGGCTTAATTAAATTGATTGAATTTGATTGCTGGCAGTGTCACAGAATTGCCAAATGGCAGATGGCAGAGTGGCAGAGTGGCAGACTGACAGACTGGCAGAACGAACGTTTATCTATGCCCAATAATTTTCGAGTACTTTTACCAGTTCCGAGTCGTAGGGAAAGAGGATGCAATTACAGCTCTTCCCTAGGATCTCACCTGTGCCAGTCAGCCAGTCTCTTTCCATTTTCTCCCAATTATGCAAATTTTTAGCCTCACTCCGATGAGTGCCGGCAAACTGCTGGCAAAGGGCAGCAATTTCGGCGAAAATGCATTTCGAATTGAATTAATAAGCCCGCCGAAAGAGCTGCTGCGAAAGCAAAGAGATTGCCAAGTTCTTCGCCTCATCGCCGTGGCAGCAAATGAAAATGTTTTTTGAATACTTAATGTGTTTATAATGCCAGAAACGTGCCGGCATGAAGATATTTTAGCATGTCAAAGCCACTTCGGCGAGTGCATCGAGATGTGAGTTGTGTACCCACATGCTCGCATAGCTTCCGTCAGGAGCCTGTCTCATTAGCTTGTCTTGCCAATTTGTGCATTCTAAGCAGTTTGGTTCGGGCCCAAGCCCAAGCAAACACACTCCCAGCTGCCGTCGTCATCAGCTTCGTCATCATCGGATACCGGAGAGTCAGCTCATTTACGGGGGTTTCCATTTCATAATCACAACAATGTCGAGGGGTAGCTGGGGAAAAGCTCGCGGCAAGCTGTCTGGAACAATGTCGAAGTTGGCTAACAATAACACGACCACAATGCACCATTGGCCGTGAATGGGCCATGCTGGCAATGGTGCAAGGGCAGGCAGCGCAGGCGCAGCTTTTTCCCAGCTCTGGTTCCTTCCTGGAAGGCAACAGTATTACGGTAGAGTGCTCCACTTCAGGTGGCAGCTCCAATTTCCTTAGGTATTCGAAGCTCTTTTTATTGTCTATGGGAGCGGGAAGTGCCAAGACCTGCCACAAATCATGCTAAAGTATTATAAACCATAGGCCTTGCAGGCTAGCACTTGGAGAAATTATTGAGGGACATTGCTAAATAGATATAGAATTTTAATAAATACATAGATGGTGTTTAAATTCATTTAAAAGCTTGTGGAATATTGGATTTATTTTGTTAAAGATATTTCTATATGCTTTTTCCAATGTTCCTTTCTGGAACATAAAATATTTCGAATATAATCGTGTCAATTGAGAACTGAATTATAACTATTTCTATTTTTAATTATTATTTATAATATTTTAACATTTTTTGTTAAGTAAACTAAAAATGTCTTTCATTTAAAATCCCATTCAAAACGAATGGAAAACGTTCCCGTTTTTGAAAAGTGATGACCTCCTGCGATCGCTTCAGCAATCTCTGTGTCTCTAATGGGCCCGATTTTATCTCAAATGTTTATCTCAGACGATGCTCCGTTGGCTGCATGACTTTTCTCCGTTTCTCTACTATTTCTCCGCCGTTTTCTCCCGCTCTAATCAATTTCAAATGGTTTTCGGGGAGTTCGTGCCGTTCGCATTCACTCGCCGCTTATCAGCAGTTGGCAATCTTTCTTTGAAATATTTTTCCATATGGCTGCCGACGCTTCATCTTGTCGAGATTAGGCCAGTTGTAATCACAATAAAAGCAACAACCATAAGGCCCGACTGTCAGAGGCAGTCGGTGAATAAATGTTGCCGGCAACATGTTGCATAACAGCGACCAGCAGCAGCCAACATGTTGCTGATATTAGCCAGGGAATCCATAAAAAGTTTATTGCTGCAGGTCATGAAGCAGCCCATAAATAAGAAAATATTGGAAAATATTTACACAGACAGTGGGGAATTTCCAAGTGGAAAATGCATTTGGGTCCAATACAAATTTTCATTTCTATAATGGGGAAATATGGACTGGGGGACACGAGACACAAGTCGTTGCAGTTCAACGGCGAAGCGAAACGGAGCGATCGAAAGATTAACGAGTGTCTAGGTTCTGCTCTGTCTATTTGTGGGTCTATTTGGTTGTATATTCTATAAGTGGGTTATATAAACTTTACACCAAAAATGCTTTGCTATATGCTATTGTGATTGTTTTAATAAAACTATAGTGTCTTAACTAAATATATATTTTCGGAAATAGTTTAAAAGGGGTGTCAGGCTTTAGATAGTTCTGTAAGAATTTTAATAATCTTCCTTAGCATAGTTTTGCTAAGATATCTGAGACTCTTAGATATAAGCCCCAACGAATCCCTACTGCCTTTTCGTTTTCCAAACTTTCGAGTGGCATTCAATGCTATTCCCCAAGTCCCCCAGACAGTTGACTAGCTGTTGCACCGCCTCCCCCCCTATTCTGGGGTGCAACCCATCCCGAACCACTACTGAACTGCTTGCCACACATGAGATGGCACGTTTACGAATTTGAATTCAATTTGCGGTGCACTCCATGGGGACCAGCATGCCAGATGAACATGCCACCACTCGAAACCGAGTTTCTCTCTTTTTGTGACCTCTGGCCCGCTGTGGCGCCCCTTGACCTTTGTCCACGTCTATTTTGGATGCGATTTCGATGGCTGCCTGAACTTGAAAATGTATTTCCAGGCACTTGGCCCGCTCCCCCGTTTCCGGGAATGTATTTTATTCTTAAATATTATTTATTTATGGGTCTGGGCCGCCACATCCGCGGCTAGTGGGCGGGTGGCGTACTGATGTGTATTTATAGCTCCGGCTAATTGCGTTCGACCTTTTGTTGTGGCAGGTCTTGTGCATTTTTCATGGCGGTTTCCATTTGGACTAAGTGTGCAAACGAGTCGAAACTGAAACCGAATGTTTTATGCAGATTAATTGAATCATTTTCGAGCCGGGCTTGTGTATTTTATTCGGTTAATAAATACTTGCGGGTAAAAGTGCATTAAAATTTCATCGATCCTGTTGATTGCACAAGGAATGGGTGAAAAAGCGTGAATATATATTAATGTTTCACATTATATCCGATGAAATCGAATTTTAATAAAAATTTATCATGATAATAAATGCACTGAAATGTTCGCTTTAAAAACGAGCCAGAAACATCAATCACGTTGGGAAATTTATAGACCAGACCCCCACTCTCCCGCCCATGTGGGTGACATATTTCCCAACTTACTCGACAGTTGCTGGCATGTCTGTGACAATATATAGACGTTAATCTTTTTTGGCACCCACCTCCCAGGTGCCACCTTCCCGGTCCCACCTTCGAGGTATAATTTCGAAATAAATATGCAAAACAAAAGTGCATAAATAAAACAGCGACATTGATTTGCCGTCCGGTGATATTCCATCGCCTAGATGGGCAGATGGCTTTGCTTTCGGCAAATCATCAATCATTCAGTACATCATTCCGGAGTCCATACAATACATCAATACATGCCAGAGCAAGCCAAATAATACTCGTCGAATTTATGGGCACAACAATGGAATAAAACAGAAGCACAACATTGTTTAACCCAAATACTGAATGGAAACTCTGAACATTGCAAATAAATCATTAACTATTTGATGTGTTTAGTTGGAGGTGGATCTGTGACAAAAATGAAGGCCTAAATGACTGCCAGTTGTGCCATAAATTTAAAATAATCTCTGCCAGCAGCGGTCTTCTTGGAAATGCCAGCTAAATAGCCTCGGTGGCTCCTCCTCGAGAAAAACAATTAATTGTCAATTAGGTTCGAGGGAAACCTGTCGCAACAAGTGTTTGCTCTGCCCTTCCGTCTCATTTTTGTATTTTCTTGAATAATTTTAAGTGGAAAACCGTCTGAGTCTCAAATTGCTCAGAGGGTGACTAATTTCGGGCTAAAAATAGGTAGGAAAATTGCCAAGAAAATTGGCACGCTTCTAGTTTAACGCACACAGAGCCCCCAAAGAAATAAGACACAAATGTTTACCCAAAAAAAAGAAAAAGAAAATCTGAGGCAAACTACCGCGAAGAGCAGAAATAAAAGTGTGAACCAATTAGCCAACTAAATTATGGCGAGAAGCCTAAAAGCTTATCCGAATTTCGCGCAGGATTGGG
Source organism: Drosophila pseudoananassae pseudoananassae (assembly GCA_018153035.1). Taxonomy (NCBI): domain Eukaryota; kingdom Metazoa; phylum Arthropoda; class Insecta; order Diptera; family Drosophilidae; genus Drosophila; species Drosophila pseudoananassae. The sequence goes on along the minus strand of JAECXR010000042.1, from coordinate 1,570,505 downwards.
GTGAATTTTCTATAGATAGTGTACATTGTCGGTGAAATGTTTGAGGTTCGTAGAGCTTGAGCGGAAAACTAAGAAAAATAATCAAAATTGTTGTACTGACCAAGACACGAGGTAAGCCATTAAGTAGCCTCTCAAAATAGATACTGACGAAATAGTAAAATATATAATAAAAATATGTGCGAATTATAAATCGAATGAGTGTTCATGTCTCAAGGGAAATTTCTCACGCCTGTTGAAGACACTTCTAACGTCATGCCTTTGAAATATGTTCAAAATAGTCTATAGATTTATGGGCCTTGTCGCTTTGTCAGCACAAACACTTTATAATATATAAGTAGATATACGTTTTTTAATGTTTTTAATGGTGTTTTTGAGGAAATATCAGTTGAAAGAATGTTTCCTTTATTTAAGTTATGGAAATGGGGATAATAAAAAACCAAAAGTGAAATATATTCTCAAGATTAGTAATCCACGATATGTCGTCAGATTGTTCCAAGAATGTTTAATATTTTTATTGAATATATCTTCCACTTGGAAGCCTCTTTCTCATTTGCCTAAGTAGGACCCCAGGCATCAGTCCTGGCCCTGAATGTTGCGATATTTTTTGATGGAGGGGACTGGGTATAAATAATAGAAGTTCTTGGCTGGCCTTTGGCTGATTTTATGATCATCCAGCCACCGGGAAGCCTCCACACTTCCATTACCATTCCCATTTTCGTTTCAAACAGTGAGCGACTGACATGCGAACTTCCGTTTCTCGGGGCAGGAAATGCAAATAAACAAAAGGCCAGCAGCTCCCTATCTCTCGGCCTGTTTGTGCGGGCGAATTGATTTTTATGGGCCGTAAGTTTGGGATATTTATGCAGCCACCCTGGCCCGACAAGACCAAGTAATCCATGGAGCAGGAAGAGCACTCGGGATTTGTTTATGGAAATGGCAATGCCAAAACCTCACACTCGACCATGAGAGAAGTTTTGCGGCATCTTTAATGGAACATTAGCACTGCAGACGGACGACGGACGACGAACGGCTGACGGCCGGCAAAAAATTATAACTTGAGCAGCAAGTTGATTATGCTTGATGGAAGGAAACTGGCCAAATACAAAGAGCCTGAACAGCCTGAAAAAAGGCATAAAATAAAAGGAGAAAATCGCCTCCGGGCCAAGTCCGGTGGGGAGGCACGTCACTTGAACAACACTCGCTTTTTATACGAATTATTCCTCCGTTTTCATGAGAATTCTCCTTTTTTATTTCGCCTTTTCGGGGTTTTTTATTTTAATGCGCGAGCATTAACAGCCCAAGAGTTTGGCTTTTATTATTGCTCATTTGCACAGTCGTCGGTTGTCCTGCAGAGTCCTGGCTGGGAGCTTGAGAGCTAACAACATTATGTTTATTTTACTCCCAATGAGCGATGGCACTTTGGTCGAGCGGAAATTCCCGGAATGATGTAAATGCTCTTTCCTGAGATTAAATAACTTTTGGCAATGGGAATTTCTTAAAGAAAAAGTTGGGTCCTTAAAGGGTATTTGGCTTCTTAATTAAAGCCTTAAAAAAATAATAATATGCTATATTTCTTAAAGAGTATTCCAGAGCATATAGTTCTTAGGTTTCCACTCCCATGAGCGGAAAAGTTCATGGAAATTCAATAAGTTTTCTTTCAAATGAAGTTGGTTTCGCTCGGTTTTTATTTGCCTTTTCCCTTTGCACTTTTCAAGCAGATTCCGACGCTTTGCCTTAACCGTTTTAGGCCGTTTCTTTTTGTTCTTGGCCATTTCACAAGTTTTAATTAGCCGCATTTTATGCAAACGCTTTTAAATCAACAAAAGTTCTGAAAAACCGAGGCCCAACAGATAAATGCGAGACAAAATTGAAAGGCTTTTGGGGCGGTGGGTGGCTGCTTTGGGCCAACTGGCAGAGTGGGTGTGGCACTTTGGAGCTGCGGGTGCGAGAAAATCAATTAGCCCGCGGCTGAGTGGCGGAGTGGCTGAGAGTGAGTCCTGGCACTCTTTCCTAATCGACGTGTGAGCTGGGTGATGGAAAGGTGCTCCGCCCGTTCGTATCTGCATCTCACTGCGCTGTTTCCGTTGTTCTTCGCCACCCGTTTCCGTTTCCTGCCCGCATTGCAGTTCTAGCTTCCCCCTTTCCGCCCGTTTTGCCATCATTGCTGATGACTTTTGTCCTTGTTCGCCTTCGGGTAAATATTGAAACAACTGATTAGTTTGAGTGAGCTCAGCTTGTTTCAGCTGACATGCAAGTATGTGTGTGGTGTTTTCCGAATGCACTGAGAGAAAACCAAAAACATATTATATTTCAGTTCTTAAATTTCCATTATTGTTCCTCTTGATATACACATTCTTATTCCATTTTTGAATAAAATCTTTTGAAATATTTCCAAATAATCTCTCTGTGCATAGATACCTATTCTCCACCACCCAAGCCTATGGCATCTCCATTTTCATTGTGAAAACATTTCAAATTGCTTGTAATGATACGTTGTACTGGGCCAAATCGAATTGTTGAATTATTTATTGGCCATTCTAATTGATGTAAACGAGCCATCGCTGTGAAGGCAGATCCGGGCTAAAATATTCATTTCTGTTTAAGGCATTCAGACTCCTGAAGGATGTGTGTGAGTGTGCCAATACATGGTATATTGCCTGCTGGATTGCCTGGGAGTATGCAACAGAAAATTGCATTTTCCATTTTCTGTTACTTTGTAATTATATTTACCATGCAAGCGTTTTGTCTCAGTTACTTGGCATGCCATCCCCAAAGCACCAAATGGGTCCTGGTTTCCTTAGCCCCCAAACCCCATACCCGTAACCCGTAACCCGTAACCCATAACCCCCACCCTAGCCAAACTTAAATGACATTTGAGTTGCAGACTTTTCCTAATGGAATCACAATTTCCCAGCCATCCCAGTCAGACACACGCGGCGGCGGCGTCACAGGAAAACTTGGGCGAATACTCGTATATTTTTGTTGTCTTATTTAACTGCAAAGTTGAGAGCAAATAAACCGATCCCCCCGCTGTGGGGGGCTGAGGGGTGGTGGCAGCAAAATGTCGCACAAATTGGACTTAATCAAATTGCCAAAATGTTGACAACCGAAAGGAAAGAAATGTAAGAAATATTTGGCACACTCTGCCTTTGTTTTCGCCTTTCGAACTTTTCCCAAAGTCCTTGCCAAAGTCCTTCCCCCAAACAAAAAAGGAAAATTGAAATATAGGCTTCTGGGTTTTCTTTGCTACTAGTCCTTGTATCCCGGGGATAAGTTAATTAAAAGCTAGGCGATTAGCCAACCAATTGATGGCCTATAATGGCCAAGATAAATATTGAGCCACTTTTATTGGCAATCTCGACAAAAGCAAATCCTTTTGCAATTACAATTAAATGCAATTTATTGTTCGAGGGGCTTTTGCGCCAAGCGTGCCGACCTACAAATTATTATGCAGACTGGCTAAAGTTGGCCAAGAACTTAGCCCATAGTTGGTCTAATTGAGTTGTGCTGCAGGTGGAACCGGCAACTGTGAACAACAATGAAAGTCAATTAACTGGCTAAGCCAGGGAAAACATCTTCATTATGTAGTAGAGGCTGGCAATTTGAATAAGCGCTAAAAATTCATTTCAAGTGACCCAATTAACAAAGCAGGAACACCAGCACCACCAGCAACACCAGTAGCAGCAGCAACAATCGCATTAAACGTTTAATTACAATGTCCCACCGAGTTTCTTTCTCTCTCTGGCCCCGGTGTTGCGTCTCTTTCTTATCTGGGTGGCACTTCCGCTGCTAACAAGCGTATCCTTTCCGGCCTAGCTCTGAAAAGGATTTTAGCAATTTGCGTTTTGCATTTTGCCGAGCTCCCCTGACCCCGTCAGGCCACTCCACTCCGGTCTCTATTTTTCCAGATTGCACATACAGGCCAGTAGTTGCTGCCGCTGTTTGTTCACTGTGTTTTTGTATATTGAGTGGCACTCCATTGTTGACCTGCTTCGAAAACAAGCAACAACTGGGCAGCACCACCTACGCACTTGCACTTGCAATCGCAATCGCAATTGCCGAGCCACCCAACTGGGTCAGCTGGTCGTCCCACAAAGGTGGATCCTTTTGTTCGGGGCCCTGGCTCTGACCACTTTCAGACATATGGCCCTTAGGTTTTATGTCTTTGAAAGCATGTCGGGAAAGCAAACAAAGAAATCAGTGGACATGGCTCGGGACATGTTAATGTTTAAGGGAAGACAACAATGCCCGAATGTTTGAAATAGTTGCCAATTAGACAAAAGTTTAAGGATCACTCCTAGTAACTAGTGCTTAAGCATGGGAGTATGGGAGTCCTGGACAATCACCTGGGGCCCTTGTCAGTGTGGGACTGATTTAATTGAAAACTGAACCATCGAGGCATTGGCCACCCTTGGGGCCTACAACTCTGCGATTGCACGCCTGCCGGCGACAAACCGCAACGCTCGGCGAAATCTGCATTGGAAATAACCCCAAAATGTCTGATTAGCCAGTCGACATGTGGCTCGTGTCGCCCCACCATTCCACTCCACTCCACACCACACCACACCACTCTACTCGACTCAATTCGATTTGATTCTCCATGGCGTTCGATAAACAAGCCAAACTGATGCGCCTAATTGGCTGCGACCCATGCCGAATGCAGTGCGTGAGTCGCCACCGGCAAATGCATTTATGCCAACACCGGACAGACATACGGATAGAAACATACATACACGTATGCCTAAATAGTTGCAATATTTATATGCGTGGGCTGGCATCGCTGACATAAACAAACGGCGGGCCGGCGGGCTGGCAAACACAACAACTTCATTAACGGGCGAACCAACAATGTTCCCATTTTACTGGCTGATTGACTGATTATGGTCAAGTGGCTGACGGCATCCCACCGCCAACCCAATCCAACCCCCGAATGCTCAACCTCTAAATTTTTATTAATTATCGCACAAGTTTTTACATTTATTTATCATGCACGGGCCGCTGTTGAATTGCGAATAGTTTATGCTCGATGTTATTTTTTATTTGCCGTTTTTCGCCATCGGCTTATAGAGGTTTTCACATTTTTGTTTTTTCTTAATTTTTATGAACGCTCTGCGATCGCATTTTGTTTTGCTTAATTGCGCGTGGCGAACACGCGGCGTATACGTTATGTGTGTCTGGCGCGTTGCATTGCTCATACGCACTGGTGTGCGGACTGCGCGCTGGGCACCGTGCCGGGAAAAACGCTTTTCGCAACGAAATGATATGTTTCCACCAATATAATGTGTTTTTGCCTATCGGATGTTGCATTGAATTTTATTTTTTGTATTTTTAGATTTTAGAAGCATTGGAATATTAAATTACAAATTATGGGCATTCAGATTAAAAAATATTTACCCTTTACTTTCAGTTAGAAATATAGAGTTACCTGTAATGGGAAAGGAAAAATTTATTTAATGATGTATTTCTGAATAATTTGTACTTTTTATTGTGTCATTTGAAGACTCTTTAGTTCCACTTAAAAAGATATACTATTCTATTCAAATATTCACTTTGATGACCCATTGTTAGCTTCGAGTCTCGTATGCCAAACTATTTTTCGTTGTCACATTTCTGCTAAACAAACTCAAATTAAGCGCATCATAAGTAGCTGTCTCTCGGCTAGAGATATACTTGCCTCACTTGCCAACTGCAACAAATGACATGTTGTGGGGCGAAGGAGAAAATCTATGGCTGCAGTGGAAAAATTTCTCGCACTGGATTAGCGATGCAAGGCAGCTGGGCAAACAAGAGGGGGTCGGACTGCGAAGAGTTAAATTGCAAAGCAGCTGCACAAGGCAAATGAAACTAACAAAAATAAATGCACAACAAAAGGGGGTACACACACTCCCCTCACTGCCCCTGGGGGGAACACACATTTTTTTTGCTCGTCGCAAATATTTCAATTTTTTCCTCTGCTGGCTTGCAGCATTTTCGCGTTTCCTTCGGCTTGAGAATGTTCTCTGAACTTTTCCCACATGCACGGAACTCGCAGAAGGCCAGGCCGGGCCAGGATGCATGGGAAATTACATTATAAATTCAACCCGGCTCCGGTGGAAGAAATCTATTTAAATGTCCACACACAAACAACCTGCAAAAATACATTCAAATTGCATTATGCCGCAATCAATTTTCCATTAAATTGTGTGGCAAATCATTGACCAAACTCTAAGCGAAAAAAGGCGGAACAAACAGGCCAAAAATATGAATTACATTTTCCCCAATTCCACGAGGTGAGGCGGAAACGGGGTGCCTCGGATTGTTTGCAATTTGCATAAATAGCGGACAGATCTCTCCCCAGGGGGGCGCTGGCACTGGGGTGGTGGAGCATCCTGGTTGGAGGAGAGATTTATGCGACTGTGCGGCGCCAATTTATGCCGGAAATTTTTCGGCACATTTCTGATATTCTCATTGAAATTGAAAACATATTAAACGCACATTAATTTCATATGTCAAATCCAAGACTTGGAGGCATGCAGAGCAGGTGTGTGATGGATGGAGTTGGGAAGAGTCATTGGAGCTTGTCGGAAATGTATTTAATATTAAATAATGTGAGGTACATGAGATACGCTCTAAAGTTCCAATAACACACTTTTCACAAGATAAGGTTTTCAGATAAACTTGGGACTGCTGGGCTATCTTATCTTCTTAGCCAGTTCCCGAGAATTCAAAATGAGCACATCCCTTACGCGATTCTGGCCATCTGGGTTAGTTAATGGGGTTAAGTGGCCCGATTCGCCCAAAGGTTCTCTGACTGGATCTTATCAGCGGTCGCGGTTAATCATCGACTTTGTCAACGCCATTTCGGCCAACAATTTTGCATATTTATGGCCTTTTCATTTATGAACTGACGCAATAGAATTTATAATGAGCCAGAGGCCGCCAGCTTCCTGGCCTAATGTATTACATCATTAATTCTGAGCAGCCGAATTCATCAAGGGACTCTCGGCGATAAATAAGCCAAGTTGATTAATTTCGTTGAAGTTAAAGTCTGATTTTACGACTGCCTACTAGATTGGCTTAATTAGAAATATAATTTAACACCTTGTGTGAAGTCAGAAACTTGTTTTATTTGTAAGCTATTTATAAACCAAATCAAAACAAAATCTATAAAATAAATAGTGAGCAGAGCTTTGAATAGAGCTATAATCTTGTTCCCTGAAAGGGAATTCTTGAATGTTGCCTCACTTTGGCGACAACTGGAGCTCAGAACTCTGGCGTCAGAAATTAATCCATTATAAGGCCTATAAAGCAACAAAGTTTCAAGCTTTGTTTTCCTTTGGGGCTGACCAAATAATTCATTGGACCTCTTGGGCTCGATCACTCACGATAAGGAGACCCTAGTCCCAAAACACAGGGGTTCTTGTTCCCAGTTGTTATAGTTTTGTTTGTTTAATTCTCTTTTTGTGGATTTGTCAGCAACATGATCTGCTATATTTGGCATTCCGAACGCACAATCGAGTTGAAAGTTTTTTATGTATTTCATGCTGTTGGAATTCAGCAAGAGCGGCTTCTCTGGGCCGCCTTGATTATGCTTGAGAGTCTCGGTTTCAGCCTAATTGGCATTTTTAGCGTGTGTCTCCGCTGTAGCTCCGTCCCTGTCCCTCTCTCCTTCTCAGTTTCTCAAATTCTCATGCGTCAACGCACCCAAAACATATTTTATATGGTTTCGCTTTATTGTTCTTGACAATTTTGCATGTCGAAGCCGAAAACTTTTCGGGCGCTTTCTTTTTCCCCTTATTTTGGCCAAAAAGCCACGAGTGTGGTGCCTGTGCAATTATAATACTGCCATATCTCACCGATTTTGTCTCGGGTCTGGGGACTGGGTGAAGCCATAAAAACAGATTTTACGAGTATGTTGGCAATTTGAAAGTTTTTCGATTTGTTATGGGCAAAGCGAGCCTTTTTAAGGCTCCTAAAGGTGTGCGAACGAGCGATTATGATGTAATTCATGTCAGGTTTCAAATGGATTTTTGGCAATTCCAATAAACGTGGAATTTGGGAAGAGCCATGTCATAAATTCGAAGGGATAATGCCGTGATTCATAGTGCTATTCTATTAGTTCTTTGAATATTATTACAAAAAGAACTTAGATGTTAGGTAAACTATCATAAAAATACATTTTTTCCAGGTACTCCACTCTTGCTCGAGTTTTGATGAGGTCAGCTTGGGAACAGTTCTCGAAATTTGTAAAATCATGCCCCAATCCCCTCTGGTGTTACAGCACATTCTAACAATTTTGTACTTTGTCCCGTTACCGTGAAAAAAATCATAAAAAAAGACAGAGGAACGTTCGCAGAATGACACTTCAGTTTAATGAACCGCCGATTCGCGACAGTTTGAACAGACTGGGCAACAAAAATGAAAAATAAAAAAATAAAAAAAATATATAATGTAAGCCGAGTTGAACTCGAATGTCAAAGTCAGCGCAACCCGACCACCTCTGGGAAAGAAGCGGCTAAAATCATGGTAATTCCCAACTCCACCTAAATGGCGCATAATTAAGAGTAAAAACCGCAGAAAAGAAAACAATTTGCAGCGCGATGGAAATTGTCAGGCGGTGGTGCTGGCGTTGCCACTGTGGTTGGGTGGTGCGTTTCACTAAATTATCAGTATGTGCGCGTTTTTTGCTCGTCTGACCAGTGCAGTTTTGGTTTTTTTGCTCTTCGGTCGGTAGGTGGCTGAATTCTGCATTGGATTTGGCCATACGATGAACCAAAAGCTAGGGGTTTTGAGCTGCTGCCATCAAGAGCACAGCAGGAAGGCCAAACATCGACTTAATTAGGCTGCCCGGACGGGTTGTGTTGCAGCTTCAAAGGCGAAATATTAAATAAAGAGCCAACTCCTGCTGTTTGACGGACTTAACCCTTTATAGAAATATATTTTCCAACAAGTTATATAGTCAATTATTTTATTGGGCTACAAATTTATTTATTTACTCAAAATATTTATTTAACAAAATACATATTAAATTCACTTGTGTGGTTACTCAATGGGTTAATTTTTAGTCGGGCCACGGGGCGTATGCGCAATGCCGCAACCTTTGGCACAAAGCCTGTAAAAAACATGGAGCTTTGTGGCGGGCGCTCCTTATAATAGGCCTTCGCCTGCTGAATGGCCACGCCCGGGTCAAGGACAACCGCCCACAAGCCGCTCCCAAACAGGAAGCTGCTAGCTCGGCTCAGCCACTTACTTAGCCGCTAACCCCTCGAATCTGAAATGGCAAGCCATTCGATCGATTAGAGATTGTTCGAGATTGCGCTTTTAAAACATGCTCAGCGTCTAATGCTGTTCAATCAACGAAATTAAAGCTATCGCCTGAGCAGACGCCGTCTGGTCGTCCTCATCATCGCTTCCCAGCTAATGTCAACAATCTATAATGCATCGACATGACAGCCGTCGGATCAAGCGCCAACGTAAAACTCATCGCCACTCATCTAGAGACGAGCCGGGCTCGATCGTAATGGCTGGCAGTTTGTTCGCAAATTGATTTTTATTACAGCAGCCAAGGCGAATAATTTGCCACAAAATAAATATTTAAATTCGAGAATTTTTCATTCTAGTGTGGGCATTACACACTCGGAATGAATTGGTTGTCATTAAGTGGGTTGGCAGGGAGGATGTTGGGGAATAATATATTGAGATGTTTTCTGTAATGGAGTGGGGCATTAAAATGGAAATTTGTTTTTAATCTATTCTACAACTATTCATATCTTATGACTTTTATCTTTGATGGAATAATTAATATCTATCATTTTGGAACCAATTCTTTATAAATAGTTCATTATTCCCTTATGATTTAATTGCAAAAAGCTCAAGACAAAGAATTCCAGCACTTTCTGGGCACTGGAAAGTCAAGTGGCCTGGCCAAAAACAAAAACACTGGAATTCCAAACTATTTCAAGTTGCCATTTAGCCATAATAATCCCGCAAGTAGAACACACAAGGTAGGGCCCCAGAGAAAGCATATTATGTGTTCCACATGTTCCACCGACGACTAATCTAATCTATGCTTATCTATTTGAATAGTAGCACCGTGGCGGAATGTGGCTGGAACCACTGGCTGTATGGCTGGAGGCGAAAATAAGTTTTTAAACGATGGCCAAGATGGAAGACATAGCAGGAGGCACCTGGTACCAGGGAGGTCTCATGCAATTAGCAGAAATTGCAAATTAATAATCATGTCTCGTGTGGATAACAAGGACAAAAGCCAACACACACGACACCCACTTAATAGAAGGTATATGTACGAGGTTGTCCAGGGAGGGTCTCCTGAAGAGGGGCTTTCGAGAGGGGTTTTGGGTGGGCGGTTGGCTACAGAAACCATAACAATTTGCAAGGGTATGAAAAATGTATGCAGAGCAAACTTTAAATTCATTACACACACGCAAAGTCAGCAGAGGTAGTCAGAGACACTGAGAAAAATCGTATAAGTAGAAAAATAATATAATAATGTCATTCATTTATGTTTCTTACAAGTCTAACTTTAAGAAATACATTTCCATCTATCCTTTTAAGATTTTGTAGAATGTTATGGTAAAGGATCAAAACTCCCTATCTCTCTGTGTATAAAAAAGGAAAGTAACAGAGAGAGAGGATAAAGGAGGAAAGGTGACAGGTTTTTCCCTCCGGCAGTACAGTGCGGAACATGTGGACATGGGCAGGCCGAGCAGTTTGTTTAAACTGCGGTCGCCTGCCAGGATGTGTCGAATGCTATACGCACCCACACACGTGCATATTATCCTTTGGCGGCGTGTGTGTGCAGGCTGGCGTGCCCATTCGCACTTTCAATAAGTTCCACTTACTCACACACACCCGCCACCTCGGAAAGGATTACATCAAATGTGGGCGGTGGCCCTGCCCCAAACTCTTTAGCAGGTAATTTGAAAAATTTTCGTGCCTCGCTTCTATTTACGCTTTTATCTCTGTGCCACATTTACCAGAAGCCCCCCTAGCCTCTCTCCCCACTATCTAAATGCCCCTGTATTTTTTCCAACAATTTCTATTTCTTCATTTCTATTTGCCGGTCTTATCCATTTCTTTAACATTATACGATGCAATGTGTGTTTTCCAAAGGGCACTGAGAAAGGGCACTCGAAGCATAAATATAGTAATATTTTATTTTATTCTACAAAATTATGTAAATTAAATAACTATGTTTGGAGAAAGAGTATGTTAATTTTAATAAAGGAATATATGACCACTATATAGGTAATATTTAAGACAAGTATTTCAACCTTAACATATTAGTGTGGCATACTTTTTTCTTCCAGTGCTCCTCGTGTTCGTGTTAACCTTGGCCAGGGCATTAAAACCGTGCCAAGTGTCGAAGCGAACTGACTCCTGGCCAGGCCCCCAAAAAAAGGAAAGGAAAGATATTTAAGAAGCAGCCAAGGCAGTTGCGACACCAACACAAAAGCCTGGAAACTGGACATTTATTGAAGGATCCACCTTCGGCTTTGTCTGCTCCTGCCCCCCCCACCAGAACTCATTTAAAATTCGGCAAGGTGTGTGGCTCCATGTGTGTGTGTGTCCCATTTCTGTACCTTCTTTCTTTCGGCCAAAAGGCTCCAGGCTCCTGCCCTGGTCCCTCCTTTTCCTTCAGTGTTGTCTTGCGCTTCCCTTTAGTCTATCTTGGCTTTCTCTGGTGCTTATCTCACTGAACTGTTGCATTTTTAATGCCATTTTATTTCATTTTTATTTTTATGCTCTTGCCAAAATGTTTTTTCTGTCCCTCCTCATTTCGGCCTTCTTTAATTTGTTTGTTATGCTTTTTTCCTTAGTTCGCAACCTCACATCCCAGGCACACACTTGGAAGTTTATCATTTTTGTCTCTGTGGAGAACCGAATGGGATTCTAGGGAAGTACGATAGTGATCCGAAGGGATTCGAACTTTAGAATATTGGTAGATGTGTGGAACGAGCTCCAAAACTATGATTTATTGGGGGTCGAGGTGGGACAAAGGGATAGTTACATATAACAATAATAGAAGAATTAAAAGAATCTAGATCTTATCCTTTTTTCCCGAATTCCTTTTATAGGGTAAGCCCTATTCGAACATCCCTTTGTATCTCATCCACCTCTACCGCAGAGTCTTATTTTTTGCTGGCTAATGTCTATTTTCTTGTATTTTGGTATCTTTTTCTGCATTTCGGCATTTTATGATATCCCCGCGCGAATTCTGGCCGTTTCTGAATGCAAGGGCTTTGTTTTCCTTTTTCTGCGGGATACTTCCTTCGTTCGTTCCCTCGGATTTGTTTATTTTTTTTATATTTTTTTGCTGAAGAAAGCAATGTATTTTTAGTGGATTCTGCTAAATGTCTAAAAATATGCGGCATGTCGAGCACCTGAATGGCATCAGTCTATGGAGTGGGAAGAGAGCCGTGGCCTGCCGTGGGGAGGGGCAGAGTGTCAGGGTCCATTCGGCTCGCTTTTTTATTTATGACCCTCGAAAAAAGCGATTCGTGCATTTGGCTTAAATCTCTCAGCCTCAAGCAGGAGGAGCTCGTTGAAGGTCACCAGTGGAGCGGCTCACCAGCACCACCTCCACCTCTCAAAAAAAATAAAACCAAATCGATTTTAACGATTATTATTCCTTGGCTTGTCGGCTTAGTCACACTCACTACTCACTTGGCCCGAGTTGGTTTATGAATATTGAATGCATTTTGGCACGGCTGGCGAAAAATAAGAAATAATGAAAAATAAGAAACCCACTTCTGATTGACAAAAGTGTGGCAAGGACTTTTAGCGAGTAGCCAGCTCTGACGACACTGCCACATTAGCGCTAATTGATGACCAAGACTGAGCAGTGCCACGCCCCCTTTACAGCGCTAAGCCCTCCTCGCTCCATACGGCCAGTGACAGCTCATTAATAAGCGGATTTGGCCCTTTGGAGAGCATGTCCTTTCGGCCTTCGCTCTGTGTTGACGAGCTAATCTACTGCATAAATCTACAGTTTTGTTAACAATCCCAACAAGAGCTCAGATATACCAACAAAGGCAATAAAAAGCCACCGAATAAATGGCCAAAAGGCACAGAGCAAAATTTCTGGCTCGTCAAAGTGATTTGAAAATATTGTCACTCCTATCTCGGACATATGACATTATTAATTTAAAATCTGATATTTTTAACTCAAACCTTTTTTTTAGCAAATCAGTTATCAGTATTGCCATGGAAACCAGTTAAAACATTCCCAATGGATGTTTGCAGTTTTTGGGTCACTGCGATAAGATAGCGAAAAATAATAATCTCTTGCCTTAAAAATGTGATGTCTCTTTTAAGCCACTTGCCCACGAGGAAAGCCTTTCAATTAAACGAACATTATTGCTTTCTCTGTAGCCCAGTGCAGGGGGTCAGAGGTGAGTCCAGGGGTCGTGGGAGTGGCAACATCATTGGGGCAGGTCCCAGCACTTAATTAGAATTGTGCCTGAATGGAATAGAATATCGGGCGGGAGTGGGATAATTTATGCAGCCCAAGGAAACGGACGACGAAAAGAATCTTCGGGCATTAAGTATTTCTGCCATTATTTATAGCCCAAAAACGTATACGAAATATTCCAATCATGTTATGCAAATGCCCCAGGAATATCCAGAAATCGAATTGAAAATTTTGCGAGTTAATTGTTTGATTTTCACTTTGCCAAAAAAAGCGTCTATGATTGCTTACCTTTCTAAGATTTCCGCCTGGGCTAAGAGTGCAAATAATTTGAAATGCAAATATGCAGAGTTCCCTGCTTTCTAAGCGTCACTCCGCGATGGACTTTTGCCAAAAAGGAAAAATATATATCGAGTATATATATCTTTTTTTTCGAGGTTTCCGCAACTGACAGACTGTCCGATTTCTAGGCAAGACAATTCGCGGGTCCGCGGCAAATATTGAAACTTGATATTTATTTTGTTATATATACTTTTGTTGGACAAATCAAGCCAATTAGCGCGATTTTGGCGGTGAGGCTTTGACACAAGAAGTCGAATGGCGAATGGCGGGCCGATATAACAAATGTAACCGGCACGAGCTAAATTTCACCTGCACCTGCCAAGAAACACTTGCAACTAAGGTAAGTAGGTGGCACTGGCGAAAATAAGACAATGGGCTTTGGGCTATTGGCACTTGTTGTCCCAGTCAAGTCGTTCGGAAGTTCAGTTTTCTTTTTATTTTTTTTTAGATGGTAGGAGAGGTTTCGTTTTGTTTTTATTTATTATTTTTAGGCAACCACTACTAACTATTTAGCGGCAGTTGTTCGGAGATGCCGAGGAACGCGTGCGTTCGTCACGAGCGTAAAATTGCGACTAACCGACTGGCAATCGCAAAGCCCCAAATGCTCCACTGCCGGCTTGCTGTGCCTCCACTGGCATGCTTTTGCTTTGCTTTTTCTGTTGCTGTTGCTGTTGCTGTTGCTGTGCTTGGCCAACAAGTCTCTCTGCTCACTGAAGTGACGTCACTGTGATGAGATGCTGTTTTAGCCGAGAGAAGCCCTGGGGCCCGGCACTTGGCGAAATCTTTGGGGCCAAGATATAGAAGGCTATTACAAAAATACCAGAATATATATTTAACAAATTGAGATTAAAGAATTTCCGTTGTTTGGCTTACATATAGATTTTTATATTTATAAATTGTTATTATTTAATTTAATCTTCTTAAACACTACCCACGGCTTTTCTTCTAATATAAGGGTTACTGAAGTTTTTACTTAAAAACTATGACATTCTCAAAAATTTTTTGGCTACAAACTAGCTTTGAAGGTTTTTGGAATACTTAAAAAAAATGTTAATGTGTATTCTTTAAAAATATAAACTCTGGCAAAAACCTTATATTGATCATTTATTTCTAAGCCATAAAAATTGTCATATTTTTTTCTCCATTTTCTAAAAAACACGAGTGTCGTCGGGAATTCTCTCGCGTATTAGCCGGCTCTGCTCAGTCACATGTTGCAAATTGGCACTGTTGCTTCTCCGCGGCAACATGTTGCCAAGTTCACCGAAGTTTGGCGCGCTTTTAATAATTTTTAAAGTGCGTTCCGATTCCGATAATGTGACTGGCAGTGGTGATGTTTTTTTGGTCCAGTGCCTGGCCCCTTTTGATTGGCGATGCCTGATTTATAATTTATACAGTCGCGATTATTTTAGTTTTGTTTTAGATTTCCTTTTCACTCATGCGCCGCTCGCCTCGCTTATTTATAAAGACTTTTAAATTTATGGCTGCTGACTTTTCGCATGAGATCAGAGTGCTTGGCCCAGTTAATTTATGGGCGCAACGGGTGCGTCTTGTCTCGCCTTGTTTCCCGGGATCGTCTCCCCGAAACTAAAAATGTGTGTTTCAAATAACAGAGCAATAAACGAAATCCTCCTGCTCATTTTATTTTTTGTTGCCCAACTCGGACAATGTTGCCGCCGGATTTGTTTACCTTCTGCGGCCTGGCCAACCTGAAATGGCTCACGAAACAGCGACTCTTGACCATTTCTAAAGCAAGCCAGCGACGCCATCTGTCTGCCGGCTCTATTTATAAATAATTACGCAGATCAGTTATTTGTAATATAAATTACTCATAGTCTGGATTTAATTAATTTGCGAAAGTCTATTTAAATTCAATATGAAGCGTTTTTTATGTGCAAATTTTGTTGCGGAATAACTTAAAGTTCGAAGAACATTTCTTGGACTTTTTACAAAATCTGTTTACAAAACAGAAAGCTTTTCAGCTTCGGCAACTTGTTGCTTGCGACTGTGGAAAGTGCAACTATTTCTACCAAAAGTATCATCAGCAAAAATAATTT
Organism: Drosophila pseudoananassae pseudoananassae; assembly: GCA_018153035.1. NCBI lineage: Eukaryota > Metazoa > Arthropoda > Insecta > Diptera > Drosophilidae > Drosophila > Drosophila pseudoananassae. The sequence goes on along the minus strand of JAECXR010000042.1, from coordinate 1,554,698 downwards.
CTGGACTCTGGGATAGTTGAAGGGCGTTATCTCTAAAAAGTAAACATTTTTAAGGGCTTCAAATGTAAATAGAACAAACCAAGCTATAGTCAATTATTGTCAAAATTAAAAATTCAAATAATAGCATATTATTTCAAGAATTTTAACATTGTTCCCTAAAATTCTGTCACAAAAATAAAGTCCTCAGTATTGTAAACAAATGTTCACTACAAGAGGGAAAAGAGCCTCATAGGACCTACAACAAAGTATTGCATTTATGACTTGTGCGCGCCTGACCCATTTTGGGAAAAAATCCTAAATTCCAGGGGGTGTGGTCGTCACACCAGCAAAGTGGTCGAATTGCAATCCGATAAACAAAACGGATTGTTTACACAACCAGCAACAAATTGGGCGCACGCACTCGAGGAAATATTATTGGACCGATTGTAAACAAACGAAAAAATAATTTGAGAACTTTTTGAAGACCACCGAACATTAAGACAAATGGATCATAATTTTTCGCATTGGAATAGTTGCAAATCGAAATAGATTAATTTATGATACGTAGAAGAGTTAGCATACCGAGCCACACGCAGCGTGATCCATGGCTGCTAAAAATAGAGATGACATCCATTTGGAAATAGAATCGCGATCAGGGAGGTGCTTGTGGCCAGTGGGGTGGGGAGTGGGTGTGTGTGCCAGTGGGTGTTGGGTGTGGGATGTGGGGAGTGGGTGGGCGTGCCGCCATCTGCTCTGGACATTGGCATTGAGTGGGTGGCGCCTCGCTGGCAACATGTGCGCCAGCTGCCCCACAAAATCCGTGCATAAACATCAAATTCGTGTAATGTTACTAGGGCACTGAAAAAAATTATTGAGCATTAACTTAATGAATAAGGCCTTAAGAATATTTTAGAATTTTTCTGGTCTGTAAAACTTAAAATAAAATAGGTCATTTTTTTAACTTTAAGTTTTTAAACTATTGTACCTTTAAAAAGGGTTTTAAAATTAGAAAGGAATAAGATAAAATGTTGAAAATTTATCCATATTACTTAGTTAATCTTAAAACCATTGTGAAAATGATCTAAATACTACTTAACCAAAAAAAAAATTGGAAACAAAGAGCTTAAATCAAAATGAAAATAAATAGGTGTATTTGACATACCTGTGTATGAATATTAAAAAAAATATATATATATAAAAAATAAGAGAACTTTTTTCTTGGTGAAAAAAAAAACAAAAAACCTGCGTTTTTTTAACAAACAAATAGTAAAAATAAAAAGTTTCCAATCGCTATTGTTCCAAATGCTTTGCTGGCCATTAACACCCCTAGAATTCTAATAAAAGATACATTTGAACTTGACGGTCAGGAAAAGGTGGAGGGGTAAGGAAGTGGAGAGCAGACGGGTCTGGGAGAAGGTCAGCCATGATTTATGCCGTAGCTCAACTCATCTGGGGCCATCAAAGGGCAGACACCCATTAATTGAATTTCTTTCTGCGCGATCTGCACTTGACTCTGCCGAATGTTTGCGCAACTTTGGCAGCCGTATCTGATATTATACCACTAATTCTTGTAATTTATGGCAATTTAAAGATTTGTTCAGCTGCCCCGAGGGACCCAGAGAGTGAGAGAGCCTAAACAAACATTTTCCAGCGGCATTTCTGGCGTGACATTGACCCATCCAAGAGGTCGCCGCACGTGGGCACCCGCACTCGGAAAAAAATAAAAATAGGGGCATCATTTCTAAGGGCTATCGTTGGATAAGGTAAAGAATATTGTAGCCGGAAATCTTAGGGAAATGGTAAATGGTATGAAAAATCCGGGAGGAGTAATAAACAAACCTTATAATTCTTTTTTAAACAGCTGATAACCTAAGTAAAGTGTAGAGGTGTTGTGTAAGGGAAGATTAGATAACAAATTTGTCTTTATTTTAATTGATAAAAGATGCAAGTGTAATGGTGCATACTTAAAAAAAGCCTATTAATAAAACTTCATTTTAGCCAACATCTAATAGCCATAACTCGAAAAATGCTTTTGTCTATCGCAAAATATTATATCTTCTCGGTCCTAAATATTCGATTACTATCATATTCAATAAAACCCGCCAAAAAAAAATGTGACCTATTTTTTCAAATTTTTTTTCATTTTCCCCATATTTTATGGGTCCCATATCGAAAAATGGACAAAAAATCCAAAAAATATTTTGTCTCAAGATTTTGATGCAGAATGGTGGAGAATCGATCTAGAAATCGTTTAAGGTACTCCACTTAAGAATCGGATGAGAATTGGGGAAGATATAGCCATCACTGTGGGCCATATAGGGGAAAACCCCATTTTCAAGGGATCCCATCACGAAAAATGGACAAAAAATCTAAAAAATATTTTGTCTCAGGATTTTGATGCAGAATGGTGGAGAATCGATCCAGAAATCGTTTAAGGTACTCCGCTTGAGAATCGGATGAGAATTGGGGAAGATATAGCCATCACTGTGGGCCATATAGGGAAAAACCCCATTTTCAAGGGATCCCATCACGAAAAATGGACAAAAAATCTAAAAAATATTTTGTCTCAGGATTTTGATGCAGAATGGTGGAGAATCGATCCAGAAATCGTTTAAGGTACTCCGCTTGAGAATCGGATGAGAATTGGGGAAGATATAGCCATCACTGTGGGCCATATAGGGGAAAACCTTGTTTTCAAGGGATCCCATCACGAAAAATGGACAAAAAATATAAAAAATATTTTGTCTCAAGATTTCGATGCAGAATGGTGGAGAATCGATCCAGAAATCGTTTAAGGTACTCCACTTAAGAATCGGATGAGAATTGGGGAAGATATAGCCATCACTGTGGGCCATATAGGGAAAAACCCCATTTTCAAGGGATCCCATCACGAAAAATGGACAAAAAATCTAAAAAATATTTTGTCTCAGGATTTTGATGCAGAATGGTGGAGAATCGATCTAGAAATCGTTTAAGGTACTCCGCTTGAGAATCGGATGAGAATTGGGGAAGATATAGCCATCACTGTGGGCCATATAGGGAAAAACCCCATTTTCAAGGGATCCCATCACGAAAAATGGACAAAAAATCTAAAAAATATTTTGTCTCAGGATTTTGATGCAGAATGGTGGAGAATCGATCCAGAAATCGTTTAAGGTACTCCGCTTGAGAATCGGATGAGAATTGGGGAAGATATAGCCATCACTGTGGGCCATATAGGGAAAAACCCCATTTTCAAGGGATCCCATCACGAAAAATGGACAAAAAATATTGCTCATCATTTGAGCGAGAGTATTGAAATTGTCATTCCATATACAATGTTTTTATAGAAAAAATCTCTTCCAAAACTATGAAAATAAAGAAGTTTGAAAAAAATGTACTGCAATTTTTTAATGCCAAACAATTTCAATAATTTATGTGGGGTTGTATTTTATTGGGTTAATCCCTACGGTATTAAACTCCGAAGAAAACCTGTTACTACTAAATATTTCGGCAACTTTTTGACAAATTAAGTAAGCCAGAAAAATGATTCGATCCCCAGTCACCCCCAACCGCAGCTTCTTCTCGTTAAGAAATATATATGCCAGATGGATCGAATGCTTTTCTGTTTTCGCACATTTCGGATATACATATGGGTGTTTATATATATTTACGCAAAAGGCCGAAAATCGCAATCGCAACATGTGTCAGTGCCCGGGGGATTGGCGTCTGGCTATGCTCCACTAATGAGAACACAAAATTTGGTCCAGAATGATCGCCACATTTTTTCAGCGCCCCAGTGGAACCACAGAAAATCCGAAATCTTGAAATCTTTAAAATTAAAAACTGAGAAAACAAAAGGGGATCATAAAAATGAACATTGTACATATTCGAGTAAACATTGCGAATATGAGCGTGGCGGTCGAACTTAAAATTCAAAATATGCACCAGCAGACTTGCAAGACAATTGCTTAATAAACGCCAACGGAATCGAATAAGTTTTTATTAGGGCCTGGAAATACTAACAATTGTAAACAATTGAAGGCCATGCGTCTCTGGTGACTCATGACTTTAGAAACTCGGTGAGTAATATGAAATGCAAATTTTCTATGTGGAGAGAGAGGATCCGTGCATCCATGAAATGCCTTTAACCGGTCGACTAACGTGTTTCCAATTATGCAAATATGCTAATAACATAGCTCACTCGAGTGATAACCAAGTTTGGGGTACTTTCAGTAATAAGTTTTCAATTAAAAAATATTTGATAAGGAGCAGGAGAACACCCAAGTTGGCGACTGCCTGCCGACTTAATTGCTTTTCGTTGTTGGGCTGCGATTGGCGCTAATTGAAGACAACTTTTTGAGCAGCTGATGGTGGCCACTGGTGGTCAGCTATCTGAGCCAACTGCAACCTGTTCCCTGCTGCCCCGACCCGATGGCCAGCAAGGTTTGTCATTGATGATTAGTCCGGTTGCCCCGGAGAGATACAAGAATCATGCGTACCATGCGCCTTCGTGTCTGGCGTTGTCATTTCCATTTTGTTGATTTTCCTGTTCACTTCGCACTAATCGATTTTTACGACGGCGTTTAGTACAAAGTGCTTCTGGCCCCTGGTTTTATGCATATTTAAAACCCACAAAATATTACGCAACTTTGATAAATTGTTTCTCGCTCTAAATCGATGGGCTAGAAGTGGGAGCTTTGGCGTGGAATTTGACGCGATTAATTAGCCGTATATTTTGCATTCCAAGAATTTTCGGCATGACCCAAATTTTTGGGTAGGGAAATTAAGATATTTCAATTACTGTCACTTGACATCAAGTTCAAGTTCAATTAACCAGCGTTCTGGTGCTTAACGTGCCTTTGAAAAATCTTGTGACTCAACTAAGAAATCAACACATATCTTAGTCATCTGGTTGGTGTTAGATATTCTTATCGATTCGAAAATCCACTGAATCACCTGTAGATTTTTAGCTTCCAGTCATGAGTCATTTGAATAACATATATTCTAAAACGAATTGTTTCCTTTTCGCGTTAAAACTACAACATGAATAATTGACAGATCTATCGACAGATTTAGAACATAAAGCTCTTTCCAGACATCATCTATAATTGATTAACTTTTCGCTAGACTATATTTCAAATTCGCCAGCTCAGGCTAATTAATTAATTTTTCCGTCTAATGGAGTGAAATTCAACAGAAATTGATCAACATTTTTGGCGCTTTGCGAATGGGAAATAACACGTATACGCCCCGTAGGAAATGAATATATTTCACCCTTACCCCTCGACAGAGCGCAATAAGCCAAATTCAATTTGTGACAAAAAAAAGAAACGTGAAAGGGAAAAAATTTTAACGAAATTGTTACAGTGACTAAATCGAAACGTATAATTGGATTTCGATGCTTTAAAAAGGCTTTAAAATTATGCAAAACGCATTTGAGCTGCAGACACGAACCACGACAGCGATGTCAAGTACAGAAACCACATCTCCGCTGTCTTTGGGCCCCTCGAGCCACCGGCAATTACAACCACAACAATTGAAGCGAAATTCGGTCAGAGCAAAGTAAACCTTGGTCACACTAAAAGAAAAAGTTTGGTCACTTGAAAGTTCTTCATGAAAAGAATGAAAATTGATTTAAGACATTTACAATACTGTTACACATTCATAAATGGTTTTTTTGCTAAAAATGTATTTTATTATATAATTTTAACAATTTTAAAATGAATTTTTAGCCCTGAAGGATTTTATAAATTCATTAGGCAATTAAATAAAAATAAATTAATAAACAAAACCAGTACACACATTTAACCAGAGCTCCGAAGAGTGCAAAACCACTTTGGGGAGTTTGCTTAAAGCCAAGATTATTGCAAGTGCAGATTTCTTTTGCAGTCGAGTTGATGGCTCTGCTGTTTCCTATGCATATTTAATTTTATGCTTATGCTCATGTTTTCCTTATGGAAATTTGAAGTCTTCACACAAACGAAAAAGAAAAACAAGCCGAAAACGGAAATACAAGCCGTAAAAATGTTCAGCGAGGCGACATTGGCACTTTGGACTTTGATTCGAGTATTTTAATGCAAATTATGCAAAATATGAGCTGCTTGCTCAGTGAAGGAATTCTTCATACCGATGACAAAGTTCAATTGTATCAAATTGGCAAAAAATAACAGTGGCAGAGAACAAAAAAGCAATAAACACACTGTTTTTAGGCGGCAGATTGGGTACGAACGACTCCATCAATCATAAGCATCAATCAGACGGGAAAACTTTGAAGTCTGCGGCATGCCGCACACCACCAACACCGAGGCAAGATGAGCAATTTGTTGGTCCATTTCAATTGGAACACATGCAACAAGCTGTGGGCCAGAAAAAAATGTAAATTTTATTTGCAATGTAAGTTTGGTTTTAGTTTTCCGCCGAATATTTCACGCAAAGTTCACAAATTGCATGCCAAACTATTGGCAGGGCTGATCTCATGCTTTCTTGATAAACCCCTCCACCTATTTGTGGCATTATTGTGCCCCACAACTGATGTCACTGCCACTTTCGACCAAATGGTCTCAAATGTGCCCGATTATTAATAAACTACATGTGCAATGAACAAATAATGAAAAAATGCACAACGGAAATAAACATTTGGTAAGGAAATCATTATAATGTATAGCTGATCAAAGTCAAAGTCAAAATGATAAAAAGTGCAACAAAAATATTTATCTTTCCAGGTAATCTTATCTTTAAGGAAGTGCTCTTGGTCAAGTTGTTTAGTTATTCAAGTTTTCTTATCTAAAAATACATCCTATGTCATGCACTTTAGACTGGTGACTAACTGCCATGTGGGATGCAGATTATCGAGAGCCTCCCCTTCACAGGCAGTGCCAAAATTTCAACCCAGTCTGCAGATATGCTAACGAGACGACAAGCTGAGGAAAGCAGACAAACAGAAATTGGCATGCTTGGAGGGAAGCTATTTCGGGAGCTATTTTTAAGAACAGACAGACCATAAATTGATGGAAGGGGAATCACCCAGAGTTCACTTCGACGGAGGCCAGTTTGGAGACTTTTTCGGGTATTTCGGGAAAAATAGTATTTCCAATTAAAGTAATGCTATTCTCAAAAATCCATTAACTTTTCAAGATTATTATTTTGTGCCCCGACAGTCTCTATCCATCATAAGCATCTGACATTGGCACGAAATTAATATCGGGTAGTGTATCATTTCGTGAATTGGGCATCAATTTCACGACGATTTCACACGTATTCGTATAAGATGTCAGATGTGTCAGTGCTGTGTCGTTTGTCTCATTAAGCCATTATTTCCGCTTTGTTGCAGACTCACATTCCCGTTTGACACTTCTCAAGAGCAATCTTGGCGGGCGCCAAATGACATCATGGATCGTTCTGCGATCATTATGCATATCAAGACCCGTTCGTATATCTGAGGACTATGGGGTGCATAGTGTCGCAGATCGCTCGCAATGACGCCGTCTCCATTAATCACAATCGTTTCGGAGGAGACAACCTCATCAATTGCAGCTATGGGAGACGAAATGGAGGATGAAAGCCCCGCTCCGAGCCACCCACTCATCCCACACCAAACGAACTGTGTGCACTGGCACGAGGGCGAACTAAAATTTGTTTATAACATATTTCTCGCACGCTATCTGATGGTTGACTTAGTGATGTGGTGGTGAGGAAGTCAATCAGTGGGCCAGGCGGTTCGCAGACAATCGATTTAAACTGGCGGTGGTGACGCTAACTGGAATTTTTCGGCTTTTCAAGGGAGGCGCATTCTCCGAGATTGGCGCTACTTAAGACCCTTGTCCTTAATGCCGCCGATGTACAGGACCGACCAGGACTTGTCCGGCACAGTATACTCCAGGTCTCGCTGAAAAACGCTAAACATGGAAGAACATATTTAGCTTCCTGATCAAAGGGATAACGATTAGAGTGCTTACCTTGTGGCCGAGTTGACCATCCGTTGCCGCTGGTGGAGCGGAATGCAGGTCTGCTTGGGGGCCGGCTTGAGTTCCAGGGCAAAGTCACTTTCGGTGGGGTCGACCGCCACCAGGTCATCACTGGCACTAGATCCGCTACTGCCCCTCCCGCACTTTTCCTCGAATCGAGACGACATGGTTGGCACCGCGCTCGTCTAAACGATACTTTTATAGGCCGAAAAATATACAAAAATAAGGAAAGCAAGTCGCTTTTGATCCGCTAACGTGCAAATTTCAACAATCTAAAATTTACACTCCCTAATATCCACATTTAAATGTGACAAAGTGAAGTCTCTAGAGCCTAATACTTGATTAAAAATTCTCAAGGCTGAAGATTAAATCTGATTGTTTGAGACAGACAGGAAAATCACAGTTCGTAAAAAAACAAATGTTATTATTCAGTTTTATACACTTTTGAAGCTAAAATTAACACAAAAGTAGGCCACAGTCCTAGTCTTTTAATGTCTGTTGGGCAAGCCTACAAGTATGCAATGCATTTCATCAATACCAGTGGAAGCCATTTTACAAAAAACGAAAATGTCTTCCTAATTCTTCATGACAGTCTTACGGCATTACCCTTGACTCAGTAAATGTTATTTTGTTTAAAATTGTTTTTAGAAGTTGTATTCATTTGTTAAAAACCAAATTCCAATAAAAAAATAAATCATAAGCATTCATAAATTTCTCATAAAATGTATTCTATTTTTAAGGAAACCAGTCAGCACAGTAAAATTTTGAGATGCTAGGGACTAGAAGAGCCTGTTATATTTTGCAGTGCTGCCCAGGAACATGACTAGTAGACCCTTACTTGCACCACCAGGAAATTGGTTCCCCTGGCAGTCATCCTGCTTATCATACTAATGGGGATCATGAGGGTGGAGGGGCTCTGGCAGATTGCGCCCATGTCCTGGGACGCCTGGATGTCGTACACGTGGCTGGTACTGACACTGAGGCAATCGACGATCTTAGTGCCCGTGGTGGCCCAGAGGGACAAGGTGGCCATGAGGGGCATGTCGCACGGTATGATGCTAGTTAACCATATGAAAAACATCTCCGTGTCTCTTCCGGTTTCGATGCACTGGGCAGTGTCTCCATTAATAGATCCCATCGCCTCGGCCAGATTGGCGCGGACAGTCATCACCAGGACGGGCAGCAGATCCTTTACCCCGTGGCCATGGGTGGCGATGATCCTGTCCTGCACCAAGTACACCATGTGACACTTGGGCTTGTTCAAGAGCACCATTTTGGAATCTAGGAAGAAGGTCTTGGTCTCCCTAATGCGAATCCGTTCCATGGGCAGGGCTTGGTGCTCCCACAACAGATGTTTGTTGTAATCGTTCTTGAATGCTGCTCGCCTGCAATGGGAGTCGGGACAAACCAAAGGGCTGTGGGATAATTTCAGTTCCAACGGCTCGTTTTCTTCTATCAGATCCGTGCTCGTAGTCAAGAGTTCGTTCTCCGTAAAGGCCACGGCACTGAAGTAGTTTTTAGGGGGTTCCAGGGTAGGCGGAATTCCCGTCCTTCCCCATTCAATTAATTTCACCTTAAGACTTTCAATCATCTGAGGATCAGGAATTGCAGCCTGCAGGCTGGCTCTCTGGGCCGAGCAGGCCTGCAGGCATACCTCATTGGGAACCTCTAGCTGTTGGGATTGTTTTATATCATACACCTCCGTGAAAGGTACTCCGTAATCACTCAGTTGATGTGGCTTGAGAAATGGGTTAGTGGAAATGTCATTCATGTACACTTTTCCAGTGCCCTCCTCCGCGGTAGTGGGATAGCTGTCTATATCCGTGGATGATTCCAGGGAGCCTAAACTTTGCGGCCGCGCAGTGTGGCTTTTCAGTAAAATGTTTATCGATGCCGCCCAATAACTGTTTTCGCGGCCACTGGCGGCAATCGGTGCCACGAGGGCCTGTGGAATGTGGGCCCCCCCTTTCTCCCTACCGTGACGGCTCATCCGTTGGCTCTGTTGCTCGAGGTGTTGAACATCCTTTCGAGTGTCTTCCTCAAAGCTGGATCGCCTTCTATCCAGTTGGCTCTTCAGGCGCCGTTTGGCTTCCCATTTTCTCTGCAACGTTCTGTTACTGATGACTCTTGGCAGGCTTGAAGTGGGGGGTTCCCTTGGACTCCGGTGGCTATGGGCCTTGGAGGGTCCTGGGAGCTCCTCGGTCCCATGAAGATGATGCAGCGGTGTTACCTCATTGATGGAAAGGTTAGTGGCAGCTATGTTTGGCTGCCACCGATCTTTTGGGGAGCTCTTGGCGGTATCGTTGAGTTGATTACTACTAGGTGGTAGCGAAGTCCGTTCCAGCCCTGCGGTGGCCAAATGTGGAGGCGCAGTGGCTCTCAGCCGCTCAATGCCCCGAAGTTCGACCTTGGGCTCCTTGGGCGGGGATGGTTTTTTGTTTGGCTGAGTCCTGAAAGTGTCGACCTTCTTGACCCGCTCCACGCCTTTGGGCCTTTTGAACAGACTCAGGGGTGTAATAGGGGGCGTAACGGGCTCGTCGTGAATCTCTTCGCGAACACGATCCTTAATGGGCTTCAAAGCGGGAAACCTAGTGAAGGACTGACCCCTAGAGGGAGGATCGACAGCCTGTACCGCCCAGTTGTTGAGGTGAAAAGCCAATCTGGCAGCTTGCTGGTTTTGGGCCCTCGATCGAGAGTTGAAAAGAGCCCGAAGTTGACCCTTTCCCTTCTCAACCGGAACCGAATCGATAGAATCGACCAATGGCAGACTACGGCAATCCGCCTCATGAGAATCAGAGCGCGTCTTGCGCTTCATGAAGAAACGCAGCTTCTTGCAGGACGAGCACCAGCTGGTGGCGCCTGAAATGTAGTCCTTCCTCAGCGACTGGATGTCCCCATGACGAAGACTCAGCTTGCTCCGACGACGATTACAGTGAGAACACTTAAACATAATGTCTTCAATTTTGATGTGTTTCCTTGTGAGTACAGAGTATGTTTTTTTTGTGTGCCCCAATGGTGGAGTCACATAAAAGGAAATTTAAAGGACTCTTCCAAATGGTGTGAACAGTATGAAAGTAGAAAGTGTAACAGGTGCCTTGATCTCCCCCAAACTTGGCAATTATTCGGAAAGCCTACTTGGCCGAGGTCATGACCGAAATAGGTCCCTGGAAGTGTTTCAAAAGCCTACAACTCTTGGGGGAATCATATACAAATATTTCCCACAGTACTTTGTTGGTTTTCCGGTCCGGCCCCTGAGATGAACGGTCACTTGCTGGACCCATTGATTGACCGTGAAATCCAAAGTCGAAGGTCGCCAAGGGGACGTGCAAAAGTAAGCAAAAAATCGTATTTGGGGAAACCTTGGTCGCCAGCCCAGCCATGCTCCAGTTTATACGCCTCGAGCCGGAGCTCTCAAAATCAATTGAGATTGTCAAACGCCCCGTCAAGTGCCACCTGTCGGCGAGCGAAGACACAAATAAAGAGGAAAGTATTTCAAAAACTATTTGAAGCGAGTTGCAGAGTGGTGAAGCTGGTATACTCTCAAAATAAATAAATCACGTAACAGGACATAGATACTGTAGATGATTTTTAAAAAAGAAAATTATGATTCATAGCACTAGGCTTATAAGATAAAGTGCTTATCATTAAGTATCTAAACAAGTAATACATGTTTTCTCTCTAAAACATCAACAAATGTAGTGTATTACCGAAGTAAAAAAAGTATATTTAAAAATGGTATGGTAATACTACTTAAACTAGTCACATATGATATATGTACAACTAGTACTACCTAAACCTAAGTAAGATAAGTAATATAAATATAAGTATCTTTGCCTTTTTTACTTCTTCTTTACTTTAAAGATTGTGTCCCGATAGGCAAATACATATTTTAAATAAATAGATTCACCTTTATAATATTAACTAGCTTAATTATATGGCTCCACCTTTGTTTTTTTAATTTTATTTATAGTTTGCTTATTTATTTAAGTTTCTTACTTCCTCGTAGGCTCCGTAAGCCCTCTGTTAGGGTAAAAATGGCAAAAAGCGGCTTAAACTGAGACCAATTGAGGCTTCGCCATGGCTTAAGTTTACTCGGATCGGATCGGATCGTATTGGCGGCCAGTGGATGGTGATGGTGATTCAGCTCGAATACTCGAATTTTTGTTTGTTTTTGTTTGTTGAGATGCGCCAAACGGCAAACGCCAAAACCGAAACCGGCGACAAATCAGTGGTCTGAGCAAATAACGGAACCCGGCTCCAAGCCCACAGCCGGCCCAACTGAAGGTCTCCCCAAAAACTCTACTCGCTATAAAAATCACCCCGTCCATCCAAGCCGACATCAGACGCTCCACAGACGAACAATTAACAAGATGGTGAGTAGCTTGGAGGGAAAGTTAAGGATAATGAAGAATAAGGATAAGGATAACTAAACAAGATGGTGGGTATTTGTAGAAACTCTTCGCCCTGACCATTGCCCTGTGCGCCTGCCTGGCTGCCGCTGATGTGTCCCACCTGCAGCCCGGCAGCAGCTACCTGCCGCCTCCGCGTCCGGAGCAGGCCATCTCCATGAGCATCGAGCAGCAGGAGCTGCGCGAACTGCCCGAGCAAGTGGAGTACATGCGGATGAACGAGCAAGGCCAGATGGAGGCCATGCCCGCCAGCCTGCTGACGCCTCCTGCCCCGGAAAGCGAAGTGGAAGCCATGCCCTCTACTCGCTACCTGCCACCCGCTGCTCCGGTTCCAAGCCAGATGAATGTCGAGCCCATGGAAATGATGGCACCCGAACAGCCGGCCATGGAACAGCTCCAGGCCCAGGCCCAGCCCCAGCTGGCCATGCGCTACCTGCCTCCTGCTCCCCAGGAGAACCAGCAACTGACCTACCAGCAGTACCAGGAGCAGATGCAACAGTTGCAGATGCAGCAGCTTCAGGAACCACAGCCGGAGGAGTCTCAGCCAGAGCAGCCCCAGCAGCAGGCTGAGGAACAGATGCCCTATGTCCTGGATGTCCAGCAGCCCATGGCTCCCTCCGATGCGGAAGCCCAGCAGCCACAGGAACCCGAGCCAGCCCACGAACTCCGTGCCGACGGCTACCACTACAAGCAGGCCGAAGAGCAGCTCCGTCTGAGGCATTAGCTCACCCAAAGCTGAGTCACCGGATGACGATATCGCGAGTTCCGGGCATGCGTCATCGAATTGTTGAATGTTTCTAGTTTTTAGTTTTACGAGACCGATTAAAGTTTGTTTTGTTAGAGAGCTCTTGTTTTCAAGTGATGGATGGGTTTATAGGAATAATTTTTATAATAAGAAATAAGAATAACTTTTTATTTTTATGGTTTCATCATAAATTAATTGTTTATTTAAAAGGTTACTATATTTATGGAATTAAAAGAAACCGATACGATACTAGGCCTAGAATATTATTTCCAAAACAGATTAAATGTACTATATTTTTTGAATAATGAATAAATTACTTTTTCCAAATTAAATTCATATAGCAGTCTTTAGGAGGACACGTCTTTAAACTAAAGATATTTCATAATACACATTTATGTATGGCTTAGTAAAATAATATTATATTCCACCAGCTGGTTAGAAAATATTCTTAAAAATGAACGAAACTGAAGCCAAAAAGACCGGCATCTACCAGAGATGGTCCCACCGTCCTGCTAACGAGTCCTCCAAATGGCTGCTGCCTCGGCAGGATGTGCCATTGTGGAGCAGACGCAGTCATCGGATTGCAGCGGGAAGCAGCTGCAGCCCGACCCTGGCCAAGTACAAGGACTTCCACGTAGACATCGCCGGTCGTCTATGGTCGCTCTGGGGCAACCTGCATCCCGATGCAGCTGTCTTTGAAAAGCAGGTGAGAGGCCGCCAGTACCTAGCCTGCTGTGTTATGGCCTGTTGCGCAGCCAGTGCTTACCCCCTGATGGACTGGAACCCCCATCTGCTGGACACCATTGTGGTCAGTGGAAGCCAGTACTTTAAAAATAGCATTAAGGGAATCAAGAAGGTGGACTATGAACTCTCCCTGGAGAATCTGGATTCCAAGTGTGTGATGGATTCTCTAAAATTCAAGGTCCACATCGAGCACGTGGCCTTCGGAAAGCTCTACCGGGTGCCCACTGTGAACAAGATGAACCTCTCCGAGGCTCTCATCTTCTTCTTCAACCACTACCAGTTCGGAGTCCTGACCGTGAAGAGGAGAGCCCTGGCCATAGGCTTCTGCCCTGGGCAGAGCGGCGGGTACTTTATGTACGATTGCCAGGAGATGGACTTCCCGTTGTTTCCCCCGCAGCAGGGAGCATCCTACGTACTGCGGACCTGTAACCTACAGGAGCTGCTCTTCCACGTGGTGGTCACCTTGAATATTCCATTCCCAAAAATAAGCTTCAGTATCCACAATGTGGACGTTGTTTGCAAAAAGATGGCCTAGACTTTAATTTAAAAAATAATTAATTAATTTTTAAATAAAAAATACCAAGAAATCCCAAAATCCTCAATTAGAGCTTTAATTATTCCTATTTCCATTCATAAATTCCAAACAAAACTATTACTGAGCCACTCGACGATCCGCTATTACAAGTCCACCCTAGAACTGGGCCTCCTCGGGACCGTCCTCCTCCTCCTCGTTTTCCACGGTGGCGCCCTCGCGCAGCATCTCCACCTTGTGGATGCTGAAGTCGATGTTGTAGAAGGGCACGTTGAGGGTGACCACCACGCAGTAGAGCAGCACCTGGAGGTGGCGGGTGCGCAGCATGTAGGAGGCGCCCTGCTGCTTGGGGAACAGCGGATGGTCCTTCTCCTGGCAGTCGTACATGAAGTACCCGCCGTCGTGGCCCGGACAGAAGCCAATGGCGAGGGCTCGCTTCCGAACACTGACGATTCCGAACTGGTAGTGGCTGAAGAAGTAGATCAGCGCCTCCGAGAGATTCATCTTGTTGAACGTGGGCACTCGGTAGAGCTTTCCGTAGGCCACGTGCTCGATGTGGACCACAAAGTTGATGGTGTCCATGGAGCAGTCGATGTTGAGGTTCTCCAGGGAGAACTCGTAGTCCTCCTTGGTGATCTGGTCGATGCTCTCCTTGAAGTAGGTGTTGCCGCTGACCACGATCGTGTCCAGGAGGTGAGGGCTCCAGTCCATCAGCCGGTAGACACTGGCTGCGCAACAGGCCATCACGTAGCAGGCCAGATACTGGCGACCCCGGACATCGTCCTCGAAGACAGGTGCCTCCGGGTGCAGGTTGCCCCATAGCGACCACAGACGACCCTCGATCTCTACGTCGAACTTCTTGATCTTGCTAACCGGCAGATTGCGGTACCTGCCCGCCGTGTTGCGGCGGTTCAACCTGCTCCACACGGGCAGGCAGTTCTCCAGCTCGAGCCAGCCCAGGGACTCGTTGGTGGCGCAGATCTCGTACTCGGGCCGGCCGTACTGCTTGTTGGAGCAGGTCATGGGTATGGAGAGATCGGTGAGGAGCTGCAGGATCCTGGCGTTCGGAGCCGCCTTCTTGTGCGACAGCACGTCCACCACGAAGAACTTGTACTGGTTCTTCTCCTTCCAATCCTTCGCGCCCACCCGGTCGTCGATGTACTTCAGAAGCATGTCCACGTCGTAGAGGAGCACCCAGGAGGCGGTGTTCCTCTCTGGCCACCGCTTGGGGCCCTTGGGACAACGCTTCTTCTTCTTGCCGCCCTCCTCATCGCCGCCGTCGTCGTCCTCCTCCTCCTCGTCGCCGCCCGGCTTCTCCATGCTGCCGTAAGGGTCAAAGACGTGGAAGAACTCGTCGTGGTAGATGGCATAGCTGCCGTTCGGAGTGAAGAGGATCATGTACTTGCGGACGTTCAGGAGCTTGCCGAACTTCTTCTTGAAGATGGTCAGGCCCGCCTCCGGGGAACCCGCCTTCTTCATGGGGGTGGGAACCCACATGCCGGCGGGCTCGAAGCACCGGATCCAGATATCGAACTCGTAGTCATCAATGGTCACGTGGCGGATCACCCGCTCGAACACAGACTCCAGTTCACAGACCCTGGAGGCGATGGCCTTGGCATTGGTGATCACCCGATCGATGCGGTAGGAGTTCCATTGGTTCAGAGGCCGCAGGGAGCAGCTGACGATGGCCAGGGCGGAGGCGAAGTAGCAGGGCTTGATCTCCTTGAAGCTTCCCTCCTCGCGTCCCTCCAGCGCCTGGCTGCCCTGGATCTTGAAGTTGCAGTCCTTCTCGCGCATCCGGTAGCCGAAGAGGATCGGACGCGGCTTGTAGGGCTTGCGCAGTTCCTTGGGCAGCTTCTTGCCGGGACGGTGCTTTAGCTCCACCTCCTCCTCGCCCTCGGCCTCCTCCTCCTCGCCTTCCATGTCGGGCTCTTCGTCCAGGCCCTCCTCGCCCTCGCCTTCATCGATGCCAGTGTCGCGGTATTCGGGTTTGGCTGAAATTTTGAAATTTTTAGTTTACATAGGTTGGATTCAAAAAATGAAAATGACAAATAATACAAAGGATATGTGGTCTTGAAGGATAATGAATTATCGGATAAGCTATGACCCTGATACTCACGCTTCTTGCCCGCCTTGCGGTCCAAGTGCTCCTGCTTGGCCTTGAGGAACATCTGGATGCGCTCGTTCTCCTTCTTGAGCTCCTCGTCGATGTAGCGCATCTTCTCCAGCCGCGCGTCCTTGATCTTCTTCTGCCTGGCGGTCTCCAGCTTGACGTCCTTGTCGTCCTCCGCCTTGCCATAGGGCCGGAACCTGCCGTGTATGTTGTTGTCGACCATCTGGATGCTGGCCACGATGAAGTTCATCACGGAGCAGCCCTGCGGATTGCACCCGAACTCGATGCGCTTGATCAGGGCATCCAGTTCCACGAACCGGAGCAGGCAAGCAGGTCCGGACCCGCCCTTTCTGTACCCGATGGCGTTGCAGGGGAAGCCGATGAACATGTAGACGAAGTTGTAGCGCTTGAAGATGACACAGGAGAAGCGCTGGCACACCAGGAGCAGTCTGTTGCCATCGCTCAGGAGATCCACCAGGACCTGGCGCAGCGGCACCATGATCGAGGACTTGACCACCTTCTTGACCTCCAGGCTGAAGTTGCTCTCCCCGATGGCGATGTCCGGCAGTTTCTTGGCCAACAAGCAGGCCAGGATGTATTCGTAGTTCTGGTAGTCATCGCCGAAGCTGTTGGCCGACTCCAAGGCGAACTCTATCAGCTCCGCATTCCAGGTGGAGAGCTTGTACTTCGCGGACACCGCCAGGGCTACCAGGCCGGCAAGAAGGCCGCCCAGCTTGGCCATCTCCTCATCCAGCTGAGGGAGCTGGGTGGTGCCAACGATAATCCAGGAACCGTCTGGCAGGGCATTGAAGTTGCTCTTGAGCGCCACCTCCTCCTCCACGGTGAGGACCACCTTCTCGTCCTCCTCCTCCTGGCCCAGCTCGTAGCCCCGCTTGATCTTGAGCCGCAGAGCCCGGAGATTCTCCTGATCCGAGCGCAGAAGCACCTGCTGGGCCGGCTTGTACAGTCCAGGCCTCTTGGGGTGAGGTTCTGGCAGTTCCTTGATGATGTTGTTGATAATCATGTTGATCAGGTCGTCCACCATTTCCTTCTCGTCGACCGTCGGGAAGCGATCCTCCTCCGGAATGCTCTCGATACTCTTCTTCTGCCTCAGCTCCGGCGGCGGAGGCTCATCCGTAAACGTGGGCAGGCCCATCTGGAGTGCGGGGAACCGGTTAGTCTGCGGCGTCATCACCTGCAGGGGCCGGATGCAGCCCGTCCGGATCCCGTGGATGAAGAACTTGCCACCACGTCGCATCTTCAGGGCGTTCATGTAGATCACCCGCACAAAGGAGTCGAAAGTGGAGTGAATCTGGAGGACGGCCAGGCCTTTGATGGTGTAGTCGTCGGGGTCGACCACCAGACCGGTGCGGTTCCTCCTAAAGGGATCGAAGACGTAGAAGAACTCTCTGTCGCGCCATAGAGCCAACACCGAGTTGTCGATCTGGAGGAGGGCGGCGGGCCACTGGGGCATGTTGAAGAGCTGGTGCAGCGCCATGGTCAGCTGGGACTCCAGATAGTTCTTGCAGTCCGCCACATGACCGTTGATCATGAACGGGTGCTTCCGAACCGTGGCCTTGAAGGCGCCCATCAGGAACATTTCCGGCAGATCCACCACGTTCAGGTGAGGCTTCTTGTTTTTCCACCGCTTGCCGTCCAGCCTGAACTTTTTCCGCAGGGTCTTGTAGTAGGCCACTCCGTACCTGATGATGTCGTCCACGGTGTCCGGCTTCCAGAGTTTGGCCAACTCGAATTCGGCATAGATGAGAGCTATCAGGGACACCACCAGGGAGGCGTTCTTCTCGTTTCCGGATATCGGCTGGTGAATGCCGCCCGACGCCGCCGTTTTCACCGCAAAGTTCTCGTTCACCACCGCCCAGAGTTTGTGGTACTCCTCGTTCTCCGCAGCCTTGATCTTGGGCTCCTTCAGTTTCCCGTACTGGGCCAGCGATATCTCAAAGATGTTGAATTCATCGTTGGGTTTCAGGTCACTGAACTTGGTGATCAGGTGGACCAAATGTTCCGTGTATCTAGTCGCCATCAAGGAGCACTTGCCATCCTCGAAGTCCCGCTCGCAGTGATCGTCTCGGCCATTGGGGTCGAAGATGTAGTAGGAGTTCAGGCAGCGCTTCCAAATCAGTAGAAACAGGTCCCTCGATGTGAATATGCAGGCATTGTATTTGGAGAAGAACAGCGACAGGGCCTTGAACATGTTTGGCTCGTTTTTCAGGAGTCCGGAGAAGTGGATCTTTATTTCGACGGAAGCTTCCCGTTCCGCCACCTGGGTAATGATATCGAAGTCGTTCTCCTCCGACTTGTAGTTCAGGCTGGCGCTCTTTTTGGTTAACTTCACTCCACGCTTGAGGATTCCGTCCATGGTGGCGCCCGTCCAGAAATCCGGGTTGAGTCGAAAACTCTCCACAAAGGCCACAATTATGGCCCCGATCTCGCTGGGCCGATTATAGTACCTGTTTGAATCAAAATGAGGTTATGAAAATATCTAAAAATAGGAATCCTGATTACAAACTGTAGTCGGTAGGATTCCGCCTTGGGTTCCGGATAGATATTACGATTTCCAAACACAATCTCAGCCGTGAAGGTCTTCTCCAGCTGGGTGGGTATGTTATAGAGGGTGAGTTGCCCGTCGCCTTCTGCAAATTTTTTTGGGTGGAGCTAGATAAGTGAAATGGCCCAATCCTGATAGTTGGTAGGGAGGGTATACGCACCGTATCTTGGCAGGGATGCGGCGACAAACTGCTCATCCAACTCCTCTTCGCGCTTCTGATAGCCGACATTCCAGGTCCACAGGTCCTGGGGACTACAGCCCTCGATGAGGTCAAAGGTCTTGATGTTTTCGCCATCTAAGGCCTCTTGCAGGACCCGCGGATTGTACGAGGGAAAGGGTAGCTCTTCTAGGGGACCCACCTCGGTCTCGTTCAAGTAGATGCGACTTTTGGGACGTTTAAGCTCAAGCTGTTTATGGGAAAAGGTAGTACAAGGTACAGAATTAGGTGGTTTTATGGTTACTAAGTCATAGTACTTAGGTTAACGTCAAGTTTATAAAGTAACATTTTGTGGATTATAGGAGGGCTTGTATATGTTATACATTATATAAAGGGATGACTAATATAAGTTTTTGAAAAGGTAAAACATCCAAAGCCCAAGAAGGTCTCTGTGCAATATTTGTTGGAAAATGACATCCTAATTTAATTGTCAGATTCATTTAAAGAGTTAGCTTCTTGGTTTACCCATTTTATGTAAAAACCCAGCCCAATTATACACATATTTTTAATTCCTACTTCTATTATTAAAGAAATCTTGAGCATTCCTTATTTGGAAGTGTAAATATAACCCAAAACCTAATTAGGACCCTGCATTATTAAATAGTAAAGTGGTTTCAGTTGACGATTGTGTAACATATGGCCAGTTATCGGCGCTTGGCTCTGTGCAAGCTCTGTGCTTTCACTTGGCAAGGGGCGGCGGTCGACGGACGCGGGCCGGACGACTCTCGTTCCTGGCCATAAGCTTTTAATGCGGCTGAAAATAGCACGCATACGCCACCGATGCCCGATGCCCGATGCCCATGCCCGACGCCCCTATTTAGAGTGTCGTCTGTACGGAATGGTACGAGGTGTGGTGAACGTTAGAGGCCTGTTTTGTGCCCCAGCGTTGTTTTTTCTTTAGTCTTGCTTTTCTGCGCTCATCAAGAAGTTAGTAAGCGGCATAAGGTAAGCACGAAATGCCAACTA
Source organism: Drosophila pseudoananassae pseudoananassae (assembly GCA_018153035.1). NCBI lineage: Eukaryota > Metazoa > Arthropoda > Insecta > Diptera > Drosophilidae > Drosophila > Drosophila pseudoananassae. The sequence continues at coordinate 1,534,481 of JAECXR010000042.1, read as the reverse complement.
GACTGACTATAACGACCTGATGTCGTCGCCGTTTGTGTGCCTGTATGGCTGTGTGGCTGTGTGAGTGGCAAGTGTGTGGGTAGGAGTGGTGGTGAGTGTGTGCGCCTCTATGGCTCGCTGGCCACGCTGATGGCCGCTTCCAATGCACAGAGCAGTAAACAACGAACAGCGCTTAGTGCCACATCACGGAATCTTATCGCTCTCGTTCGACACAAAAAGCCAGCCAAACCGAGAACCGAGAACCGAAAACCGACAAACTGAAAACTGAAAGCCGAATCCGAGACAGAGACCTACGTACAATAAAAGAAACAACAAGAGGCCCGAACAAACACGAAGCTGGCTCGGCTGCAGAACAAACAAGTCATCTAGCGTGCTGCAACAACAGCAAGAGCAACAAAAACAACACCAAGTACAGCACATAGCAGCCGCCAGGTGAGCCAGGTGAGCGGCGCAGTATCGCGCAGTTATAGCATACGACCACGTCAACACCAATACGAACGCAGCAGGAACAACGTTGTTGCCAACAGAAGCAAAAGCAACACTACGCAACCCTCTTGCGACCGTCGGCAGAGTGTCAGGCTGGGCAGGGTTAAGCCGCCCCGGGGGAGCCGGGGCCCAAGCAAGATCTCGCCTCAGACAGGTGCTTCCATGTCCGAGACTCTTAATTTCCGAATCAATAAAACCAGACCCTGGCGGGCAAAAATAAAAAAGGAATCGGCTCTCGTAACCAAACTCAAGGCACCTGCTGCTGCCCCAAAGATGCTGAGACCGCAAACCCAACTCGCTGGTGACTTGGAATGCGATTTGAAATTGGTATTTGACAGGTGCAGCCGGCCAACAGTCCCCAAACACAGATAGAGATACAGAAAGTCAAAGTGTGCAAGCAAACAAGCGACGCCCCTGAGAAACAAGGGCGTAGTGGTTAAGGGAGAGTCCCCAAAGAGGTCTAAGGAGGGACTCCAAGGGCATTCCAAATAAAAGCGAATCTTTATTAAAATATAGAATAGAATATTATTAGCATTAAATGGGTACCTTATCCTTAATGTCTTATAAAGGATATCAAGTTTAGTAGTATTTCAAGTCAAAATATCAATAGTTTATATAGGAATTCCATTTAAAAGATCTTAAATATTTAGGACTAAGTTCAATGAGATCCCAAAGTATAAATATGATCTCAAGATTTTCCTTGTTTTCATTTAAAAACCGTCCCATCTTTAACGAATCAGTGGGGGAATGGTTTTATGTCTATTGATAACAAGGCAAACCCCAAAGGCACTAAAACATTGGAGCATTCTTATATCAAAAACGTGTATCAAACGAACTGTTCGGGCACTCAAACTCTAAAGAGCAGACAGGCTCTTATCTGGGACGCAAAGTTAATTAGCTTAGTGCGGCAAGATAGAGCGAAAGGTTTCGGGAGAGTCCCCAGAAATCACATTTTAATCGTTAGCCGAGCATGCAGTGCGAGCACAAGTGAAGCCATTGCCACCCCTCCGGCCATTGCCGCCCCCAGGCAACACCAACAACAATCGAAACATAAACAGCTCACAATGCACTCGTAACGCCAAGTCAAAGGCAAACTGTAAAAAAGAGAGAAGCGACCGACCACTAAACCCACTACTTTTGCATATGTACCTCGCAGTGCACTATGCTGTAAGCCAAGTGCAGTGCCAACAGCTGCGGGTGAGAATATATGAGCTACTGAACAATATATTTAGTTCTTATGAGGCTTAAATAGAATCTGTTAGATGCTATACATATTTTATGCCTACAAAGCTTATGATTGCATGTTTATTTATATTTGAAGCTTGTTTATTTATGTATTAAAATAAATTATTTTATTAATTTTAAGGGAAAGAAATAATCAATTTTTTTTATAAAGCTCTTTAATTGCCTAATTTTTGGCGTCCCTATTTTTTTATGATATATACTAAATATGAATATGTTTTTTGGTTAATGATACTAAAAGTTACTTACATATGTATGTACATAATTAAAATAATAAAATTAGCTTAAAAAGAGCTTTAAAAAAAGCAAATTAGTATGTTTAGTATGTCTGCCGATTTTTGAAACTCCAAAAAGTATTTTTGAAAGCTAAAAATATTGAAAGAAACTTTTGAAAGAGGAAAAAAATATCATTCTTTTCCAATCATTAGCCAAAATGAAACAAAGCCAACGAGCTTATATTATTTGAACCACCACTGTGCTGAACCGTAACAGCTGGCAATGTCGTCTGTGTTGCTACAACGACAAAAGCAACAAACTGCATGCAAACACCACCCAAAGCCACAGCCGGAGCCAAATCCAGCGGCAGAGACCATAAGGGACCAGTGAGCATAGTGAACCGATTTTATTTCATGCGGAGCGGCAAGCGAACGCACACAGAGAAGGCTGAAAGCGCGGCCGGCCGCAAGTTTTGTTTGTTATTACTCAGTAATTGTTAAAATATCGCCACCGCAGCAACAAGCCCGTATTCAGCAGAGGTCTATACCCATACATACATTAGGAGCTGCCCAGAAACAGCTCCCATAATGACTAATAAAGCACTTTAAAGCACTTTAATGGCCGCAATGAATAATGCTTTTAATTTTTTTCTTTTTTGTGTAGAAAGCTTCAAGGAATACTCTCTCACTGGCTGCTAAAGACCACATAGAACGGGAGACGCAAGTGGCTTCCGGGAAGCTGGAGCGCAGATCAGCTACAAAAACACAATTCTCCGAAGAACTAGTTTGAATTCTACAACAACAACAATTGCAAAATGGCTACTATAGCGGCATTGCCAACGGCGACGCTGCGGCGCAATAACAACAACAGCAAAAGCAACAGCAACAAAGGGGTAAGTCAGAACTGGAAGCCTGTAATGTTAACTTGGCCCTTAAGCGATGCGCGCAGGGTGGATTTTACAAGTTGAGACACTTGGGCCGTCGCCAGGCTGGCAGACGCGTGCCTGAAAGGACAATATACAAATTAACAGCAGCGGACAAGACAATAGCATAGAGTATTTGTGATATCATATTCGAAGTTTTAAAAGGGGGTTCTTTAAGAAGTAAAGTAAAGCTTAGCATAGAACTTTAACTTAAACAAAGAAATCAACATTTAAGGGTCTTTTTGAGTTGGGTTCTTTCCTTTTTTGTTAACAAAATGCCATTAAAGCCCTATTTTTAGACCCTATTTGTAGATATTATTGAATGAAACACTATTATTATGACCATACATATCTAGAACTAAAAGTACTTGCACCCTACAATATTTGAACTTTTAAGTAAATAAATTCTCACGCAGCCCTCTCCTTTACAAGGACTTCCACTTTAATAAATCCTTTTACTCTTCCTAGGCCAAATCGCGACGGAATGAACGAAATATCCTTACTTTCTACGAAAAGATTGCCGTGATCCGGTACTACGACGAGACCAACATCTCCAGGAACAGCCTGGCCAAAATGTTCCACTGCTGCGCCACCCAAATCAGACGCATCCTGGACAAGAAGAAGGAACTGCTCCAACAACTGGCCACTCTGAGTGAGGCGGATGCCTCCATAATAATTGAGGAGATGACCCGGAAGCGCCGAAAGTTTGAAATGAGCGCCATAAGCTTCCTGCTGAGGGAGTGGGTGGAGCGATGCAGGCAGCTCCATCTGAACATCAGTATCACGAACCAGAAGCTCAAGGACACTGCTATGAGAATGGCTGCCATATTGAACCTCCCGTCCTTCCGACCCTCCTATCGCTGGCTGAACCGATTCCGTGGAAAGTACAAATACGAAGGCGATGAACTGGGCTACCAGGGAGAGAGTCCCGTCAACCAGGACCTGCCCGTGGAGGAGATCATAGTGGAGTTTAAGAACGCGTTGCCCAACTTTATGCAAAGGGAATTGTCAGACCCTCCTGAGGGGGTCAACGTTGCCGACTTGGTTAACCTTTCCAGTGAGAACAGCTTGATGTCAGACCACCAGGACGAAGAGGAAGAAGTTGTGGAAGTGGTTACTTGTGAACCCAGTGTGTTACCTTCTCCACCCACCTCTTTAGACAAAGGGGAAGATGAACTTTTCCCGAAAGAGGAGGAAGTCCCGTCCGAGGATCAAATGAATGCGGGAACCAGCACCCTGCTCAATGGAGTCTTTCCCCACCTGGCCATCATCCACCAGTTTGCGCTGATGAACTCGGACATCCAGGCCCTGGAGCTAATCTCCCAGCTGGGCGTGCACATGCAACAGCAGGCCATGTCCGGGGCCTATGGAAAGCTGTCGCTGGCGACGGAAAGTGAAGGTGGCCCTGCCACTCTGCCGGAACTTCCTCCGGGTAGTATTTATGCGGACATAGATGATATAGAGCTGATAGAGTAGAGGAGTATCTAAAGAACAACCTGACTTAACATATTATGCCATATTTTAGTTAAGATAGGAGTCTATAACTAAGAGAGTATAAATCTAAGAAAAATAGAAAGCTAGATGTAAGAGAGTTCATATAAGAAGGGGCTCTAATAGCTTGTTGGAAAGTGTATTTATTATTCTTACGAATTTAAGATTAAGATTTATGATAAATAAGTTTAAAATAAATTAAAGACACAAAATTAAAAGCTTATAATTGGAATACTATTTGATTAACTCACCATACGCTTATCCGGAATAATGATCATATCCGAGCTACAGTCCGGAGTGGCCAACTGAGGCTTAACCTCCGTCTCCTCCTCCTCGCCGCCCTCCTCGGCCTCCTCCTCCTCGCCCATGTCCATGGGGCTGTTGAGCACCACCAGATCCCTGGCACACACCCTCTGCTGACGGGCATCGTGCTCGACCAGGCCGAACTCCTTGCGAGCCAGGAGCAGGCGCTCGCGCATCTCAGCGTTTTCCTTCAGCTCGGCCGGAGTGCGTTGCGGAATTATGCACATGGTGTATTCGTCGTACAGGGCGCACTTCTTTTTATAGGGACGGATGAACCGGGACTCTGCCGACTTCTGGTGAATCCTGCGCAGCTCATCCTCGATGGTCATCACCTGGGAGATCGTGGAATTGGGCGCCCTCTTCTGGCAGACCCGATCGCGAGCCGGACAGAACTCCGCCTTCCACTCCGGAGGGTTTTCATTGCCCAGGTAGGTGCGCACCTCGTACGGATTCGCGGAGGGGCTGCAGTCCGCATTAACTTCCACGAATTTTTTCAACATTTTTGCAAAACACTGACGATTTTGCAGGGTAGGAATAAAATTAACGACTAATTTTGTAGCAGGGCACGTTCTTTGCTTCTCCAATATATGAAGTGATTCGGGGGAGCCGGACTTGGGACTAAAATTTAAGGCAAGGCTTGCTTATTTATTTAGAATGTAAAAAATTGCAGTTTTCTTTATGATTTTTTAAATTTCCCGCCATGTTTTCAGTTCACAATAGCTCTTTGCTGTTGGGTACCTCCTCTAGGCGTTACCGCACTTTAATGGTCTGGCCACACTTGAAGCAGAAAACAAATCAACGTTGATGCAGCTTCAAACAAAGAGGAATTTTAGTTTCTAGTCCGAGAAGACGGGCTACCAAAGATCAAGATGTGGATTCAGCCCAAGGAGCTGTTGCTGCCATCGGCATTCTGGTGAGGATTCAAACTAATTCCAGGCTGAAACGGATAAAAGCCGAATCCGCTGATTACCGTGCCCTGAAACTGGGAATGTGTGTGTGACGGCATGTGTGTATGCATTGTTATGTTTATGGAAGGTGTATCGCGTAGAGCGATTTTCACGAAATGCACCGCAAAAAGAACAGCTCCCGATCGTGTTCTCGAGCTGCGCATAAACTATTTAGTGACTTTAGTTAGTTTAATTGTGCTGTTGATAACTAATTGAGCAGAGTTCAAGTCGCCAAGGCGGCTCAGCAGAACGCAGCTCTTCGCCGTTCGGCGGCTCTGATTTCGCAACGGAAAAACAAAAACAGCTGTGCAAAGTCAGCAGAAGCTTGGAAATTGATTTCCAACTGTTTCCTGCTGCGTAGAAAGGTCCCCCACAAGCTGCGTTTATGCGTAGAGTTTCGTGAACTCGATACCCTTGCGATTCACTTAAGAAAACTGGACTCTACTTAATTAAACTAAGAAAATTACAAAAAAAAACTCTTATCAGCTCAGAAATTTAATCCAAAATTCTGTTTTTTTATATTTCCTAAATGCGTAAATATACGCACATATTTTAAAATAATTAATATAAAAATAAGAGTAATTGCACAGAATAACTCATGCTTAACCCACATTTAAAAAAAATTCAAAGCTATGACACATAACCACTCATGTACATCCCCTCCCCACAATCTGGACACTCATTGGACTAACAAAACTCGTTTCTCCCACAGGATTGCCGAGATGCAGTCCAGATACTTTGTCCTGCAGAAGCGCCGTGGCCACGGAGAGTCGCGCGGATTCGGCTCCATGCTGGTGGGCACCTACGACAGCGTGTGGAACACCAAACCGGCTCCGTATAGGATTCTCCACGAGACTCCCTCGTCGGAGGTGTCTTATGGTAGGTTCAAATACTGGATCAGTGCCCGGGGCTTTCCGTCTTATCGGTTGGAATGACACTCGTGGGAGGCGGGTCTATGGCCAGCAATCTGTGTCCATGAATCATTGTTATTTCTGCGCCCATATGGGAGTATGCCTATTTTTTTAATTTCATTATTTTGCTCCCACCGGCCCCTCGAGCAGCTTACGTAAACCCGGAGCGTGGCAGATTACGATTATTTCCTTTGTCGTTTCATAAAGAATCGAAAACGAAGTCTGGCTTCAGGGAACAAAGCCATGTTCGACCTTGTACGATAATTAATTCAACGGAGCTTTAGAATATTACTTAAGCTATACCTTTCCATAATAAGCTTGATTCATATTCCAGAAATCGCTATTGGCATTACCCAGGATGAGATCATCAAGGACTGGGAATGGCTGAAGGCCAACCTGTTCAAGGTGCTGGACGAGATGGAGAACGAGGACGAAGTGACCAATTTCACCATATGCAAGATCCAATCTCTCTACACCCAGAACAACCAGGACGACACTGGCGAATCGGCCGACTTCAAGGTGATGAAGTCGCAGTTCACGAAGATTTTCAAAATGCCAGAAGAGGAACGACTGGTCAACTCCTACTCCGCCACGTAAGGATGGCAGATAGCTTGGAAGCACAAAACTTATTCACTTTCTCGTTTTAGATATGTGAAGAACAAGATTCCCCGCCAGGGCCAGCTCTACATTTCCCTGAACCATGTCTGCTTCCACTCCTACATGCTGGGCCAGGAGATAAAGCGGATAATCCGCTTCTCCGAACTGGAGGACATCAGCCGAAACGCAAATATAATTTACTTGAAGACCACAAACAGCATGACCTACAACTTCACACTGTTCTCGAATGCCAGCGAAGCGCACCTGCTGATCGAGCAGCTGAACAAAATGGCAATCCAACAGCTGATCCAGGATCCCGAGAGTCCTGTGGTCGACCACAATCCCTCGAACCTGCTTCGACTGGGTGGAAAGGCATCCAAGAAACCTGTCCTTCTGCGGGACTTGACAGCGCGCCAGAAGTCGGAGGAGTTTCGCATCTATTTCCGCTTGCCGCAGTCGGAGATAATCGACGGCAGGATAAAGGCCAACATCTGGACTCCATACTCCAAGCGGTTCAATGCCGGTTACATCTACCTGTCGCCGAACTTCTTCTGCTTTCGCAGCGATGTGAAGGACTTGGTCAGTGTGGTAATACCCATGAAGACCATCAAGGTTAGGTATAGAAGATATATGTTATAGATACATGTAATTGAATTATATTTTATCCAGAGCGTGGAGAAGAAGGACGATGGCCAGCAAAGGTTCGACAACCAAATGGTCATCATAACTTCGGAGAATGTGCCTTTCATGTTTGCTCAGATCGTGGACAGAGACGTCCTCATCTCCAAGATAACAGATCTACTCGCCCGCATTCATGTGTAAGTCACATACACTTAAAACTGGTGGTACCCTGTCTAATGGTAACCTTTCAGACCCGTGAGTCGCGAGCGAGCCAAGTATGACATTTCGTGGAGCAAACAGACCGCCTTGATGAACACCTTCAAGACGCAGTTCAGCGCAGAGATCGTTCAGAAGCAGGAGGAAAAGATGAAGCGCTGGGAGTCGCACTTCCGGGACTTCGGACGCGGCATCGGCATGTTCCGCACCACGGACGTAATCAACCTGATCGTGGAGGGCATTCCCGACAAGTTGCGCCAGGAGATCTGGTTGATATTCTCGGGCGCGATCCACGACAAGGAAATGAACCCGGGTCTGTACGAGGACCTGGTGGAGAAGGCGGCCTGCATCAAGCACTGCTTCGCCCATGACGAAATCGATCGGGACTTGCCCAGATCGTTGCCGGAACATCCGGCTTTCCAGAGCACCGACGGCATCGGGGCCCTCAGAAGAGTCCTTCAGGCGTACGCGCTGCGGAACCCACAGGTTGGCTACTGCCAGGCCATGAATATTGTGTCCTCGGTATTCCTGCTCTTCTGCGACGAGGAGAACGCGTTCTGGATGCTCGCCAGCTTGTGCGAGAATCTGTTGCCGGACTACTACAAGGACAAGGTGGTGGGGGCCCAGATCGACCAGGGCGTGCTGAACGAGCTGGTGGAAACGCACTTGCCCGACTTGCATGGCCACTTGGAGAAGCTGGGCGTGATCAAGATGATCTCCATATCCTGGTTCCTGACCATCTTCATGAGCGTCATCAGCTACGAGAGCTCGCTGCACATCCTCGACTGCTTCTTTTACGAAGGCGCCAAGATCATCTTCATGATTTCGCTGAAAATCATCGAGTGGAATCGGGACAAGCTTCTCCGGTGCGAGGACGACGGCGAGGCCATGCTGGTGCTGCAGCATTACTTGGAGGGCATCTACAACCCCGAGTACCAGGTGCCGCCGTCCACCGATAAGCGAAAAATGGAGCGCCACCAAACCCAGACTGTGCAGACGCTGATCCACGAGGCCTACACGAAGTTCGGAGAACAGATCACCCAGCAGAGGATCGAGGAGCTGCGCAACAAGCACCGCCGACTGACCATGAGGCAGTTCGACATCGACAACGAGAAGACCATCGTCAAGGCCTACATCCAGAACCCCTACTTCGATCGGAACGAGCTCCACCAGCTGCTCACGATCATCCGGGAGGAGAAGCACTCCCTTAAGTCCCTGCAGCAGCAGCAGCAGAAGGCGCAGTGTCCCCTCTCCGAGATGCCGCAGCTGGTGCAACAGTCACCAAGCAAGGGCGCGCATGACTTGGGGGCTTCTGGAAGCAGGCAGGAGGCGTACTCCGTCAACTTCGAGGTGTTCCACACGCTCTTCACGGAACTAACCCCGTGGAAGAAATGTGTTAGCGTGGACATCGGAGAGAAGCTGTTTAGGGTAAGCTGTTCCGGGAATGCCATCCGATCCATGCTAACATGAAGTGTTATTCCAGCTGACCGACAAGCGAGGTACCGGCTCCGTGGACTTTGGCCAGCTCGTTAATGCGCTAGGCTTGGTGTGCTCCGCCAAAAGCATGGAGAAACTCAAGCTCCTATTCGTCCTGCATTTGCCACCATTGCTTTCCAAGGCGGAGATAGAAAGGTCCCGCCGCCCTCGTCCTCGCACCAAGGACGATGCTGAGGAGGCCTTTGAAGCAGAAGACTTTTTCGAGTAAGTACTAATAGGTCATCCCTAGTCTAGCGTTCATTAACCTCCAATCATTGCAGCAATGACGCCTCTGAATCCATGGAGGCCCTGCCGTCGCCTTCGGATCACAACTTTGATGCCGACGACTTTGCCCTGATCAGTGCCACCCAGCACTTGCACAACCTGGCCGGAATTTCGGGCAACGCGTTCATGGACCTGTCGCGCACCACACCCAACCTCTCGCTGAACTCTAACGCGTCCTCGCTGGCGCAGCGCGCCTCCACCTTTTACGTGGATCTGCCCACTGCGGCACCCCCGGGTACTGCAACAAGCACAGATGCTGGGCGGGATGAAGATGGAACCCTCGAGAGAGGGCTTCGCCAGCAGGGCCGTTTCGAATCGATTGACACATTTTCGGATATTTCAGATCTGGGAGCGGCCCGTCTAACGCCGCCCGGAGCATCTGGAGCGGGAGTGGATGAATTGAGGAACTCAGAAATGCTTCTGAATGTCGAGACTATATCGAATTTCTCACAGATAAGTGACCTGGTGGCGGCCACACGACTCGAGCGGGCGGACTCCACTGCCACGGACTCCCGGAGCCTGGGCAGTCTCGGCTATCTGCTCGATCAGCCGGATGAGGGGGCCTCCAGTTCGCAGCACTCCATCCCACATATGCGCAAGGAGAACTTCCTGCTCCTGTGGCGCAGCATAGTGGAAATTATGGGCCTGGTGCAGGACGAGGAGATGCAAAGGGCTTGTAAGGACATTGATAGAAAGACTATAAGGCATCATTCTAATCCTGATCTGCGTTTCAGATGAGAATCTCTTGGAACTCGGAAACAGCAACATCAAGAAGGAGCCCAGTCTGGAGAGCTTCACCCAGCTGAATCTAGGCGGCAGTGGTGATGAGGCAAGCCAGTCCGCTTCTTTAATAGAAAGTTTATTAATTAATGATCCTTTTTCCAGCAACCGGATAACAATGGCAACCCCACCACTCCTGCTGCGGAGCCGGCCAGCACCACTCGCCTGTTTGTGGATCTCGAGGAGGAGCTGCGCCTGGCGAGTGGCAAGCCCAGGACAGCGACCAACAGCGGCGAAAGCAGCAGCAGCAGCACAAACACCTCCGAGTCCTGGCACATTTCCATCACGCAGTTCATAGCCACCGTTCTGACGGTGAACAGCATCGTCCGAGGTTTCCAAACGCCGATCCAGATCAGCGAGCAGATCGAACAGTTGCAGAAGAAGCGCCGAAAGTGTCTCTCCACCAACTACTGAACCCCAAAGCCCCCTACCCCATAGTCCTAGCCACAAAATGTATTAGCCATATATGAGAGACCGACGGATCCCCGATCCTTGTGCAATGCGGCAAGCTTTTAACCGAACCCCTACTTGATTTATGTATATTGTATTGCCCCTATCGTAAGTTAAGACAATTGTTTAATATAATAATGAATATAATTCTATTATTCCTATTATACAACGCAGTTATCTATAAATAGCGATGGAGTGGTGATGGGCGTCTGTTACATGTCCATGGCCACCTGCTGCTGGCTGACCCTGTTGGACACCGCGTGCTGGCGCTCGTGCTCCGCCGTTCGCACCAGACACTCCTCGTAGGTCCACTTGGGGAAGACCCTCTTGTACAGATACATGAAGGCAGTGTCGTAGGAGCGCAGCTGGCCGTCGAAGTAGCACTTCATGTGGCCGTGCGTGCCCAGCGACTCCTTGATGTGTCCCAACCGGCCGCACTTGGTCCTTAGTTTCACCGGCTTGAAGTACTCCACATCCTCCTTGTAGAAGAACATGTACCGGATGGTGGCCGACTTTCGGTTAATCCGCATGGGATGGCCGCTGAGCACGACCCTCTTCAAGACGATGCGATCGGGATTGCAGGAGAGCAGGCGACCCCGGGCCACAAGAGCCAGCGTCGAGTCCGGATTCACCTTGAATGCCAGAATGGCGGCGGGAGGAAACTGAATCGGCGCGTAGAAAGTGGCGCAGACGGTCTCGTAGGGGCGGAAGTAGCGCTCGAACTGGAAAGAGAATCGAGTTGGAGGATTAGAAAAAATATAAAGGGAATCCTTAAAATCCTTGCATTTATATTGTAGGGATTATATTGCTAAGTTATATAACAGACGTGCGAATTTCTGGATAAGACAACGTAGCCTGTTTTCCATCCCCCATGTCTTTGTCTTTGACCAAAACTTTAAAAAATATATTCCCTCCAGATTTAGATCCTTATTTACGGAGAATTGCCCAACAAATCGTTTAAGATACTCCTCTTAGGAATCGGATAAGTATTGGCGAAGATATGGTCTTCGCAGTGGCCCATATCGGCCTCCCATGGGACTTTCCCCATTTTCGAAGGGGATGACCCAGAAAATTGGACAAAAAATCGAAAAAATAATTTGTATCTAGATTTTGATGCAGATTGGTGGGGAATCGACCCACAAATCGTTTAAGATACTCCTCTCAAGAATCCGATCAGTATTGGGGAAGATATGGCCTTCGCAGTGGCCCATATCGGCCTCCCATGGGACTTTCCCCAGATTGGTGGGGAATCGACCCACAAATCGTTTAAGATACTCCTCTCAAGAATCCGATCAGTATTGGGGAAGATATGGCCTTCGCAGTGGCCCATATCGGCCTCCCATGGGACTTTCCCCATTTTCGAAGGGGATGGCCCAGAAAATTGGACAAAAAATGGAAAAAATAATTTGCATCCAGATTTTGATGCAGATTGGTGGGGAATCGACCCACAAATCGTTTAAGATACTCCTCTCAAGAATCCGATCAGTATTGACGAAGATATGGCCTTCGCAGTGGCCCATATCGGCCTCCCATGGGACTTTCCCCATTTTCGAAGGGGATGGCCCAGAAAATTGGACAAAAAATGGAAAAAATAATTTGCATCCAGATTTTGATGCAGATTGGTGGGGAATCGACCCACAAATCGTTTAAGATACTCCTCTCAAGAATCCAATCAGTATTGGGGAAGATATGGCCTTCGCAGTGGCCCATATCGGCCTCCCATGGGACTTTCCCCATTTTCGAAGGGAGTGCCCCAGAAAATTGGACAAAAAATGGAAAAAATAATTTGCATCCAGATTTTGATGCAGATTGGTGGGGAATCGACCCACAAATCGTTTAAGATACTCCTCTCAAGAATCCGATCAGTATTGGGGAAGATATGGCCTTCGCAGTGGCCCATATCGGCCTCCCATGGGACTTTGCCCATTTTCGAAGGGGATGGCCCAGAAAATTGGACAAAAAATGAAAAAAATAATTTGCATCCAGATTTTGATGCAGATTGGTGGGGAATCGACCCACAAATCGTTTAAGATACTCCTCTCAAGAATCCAATCAGTATTGGGGAAGATATGGCCTTCGCAGTGGCCCATATCGGCCTCCCATGGGACTTTGCCCATTTTCGAAGGGGATGGCCCAGAAAATTGGACAAAAAATGAAAAAAATAATTTGCATCCAGATTTTGATGCAGATTGGTGGGGAATCGACCCACAAATCGTTTAAGATACTCCTCTCAAGAATCCAATCAGTATTGGGGAAGATATGGCCTTCGCAGTGGCCCATATCGGCCTCCCATGGGACTTTGCCCATTTTCGAAGGGGATGGCCCAGAAAATTGGACAAAAAAGAAAAAAAATAATTTGTATCTAGATTTTGATGCAGATTGGTGGGGAATCGACCCACAAATCGTTTAAGATACTCCTCTCAAGAATCCGATCAGTATTGGCGAAGATGTGGCCTTCGCAGTGACCCATATCGGCCTCCCATGGGACTTTCCCCATTTTCGAAGGGAAAGGCCCAGAAAATTGGACGAAAAATCAAAAAAATAATTTGCTTCCAGATTTTGATGCAGATTGGTGGGGAATCGATCCACAAATCGTTTAAGATACTCCTCTTAGGAATCGGATAAGTATTGGCGAAGATATGGTCTTCGCAGTGGCCTCCCATGTCTCTTTGCCCATTTTCGAAGGGGATGGCCCAGAAAATTGGAAAAAAAATGGAAAAAATAATTTGCATCTAGATTTTGATGCAGATTGGTGGGGAATCGATCCACAAATCGTTTAAGATACTCCTCTCAAGAATCCGATCAGTATTGGCGAAGATGTGGCCTTCGCAGTGACCCATATCGGCCTCCCATGGGACTTTCCCCATTTTCGAAGGGGATGCCCCAGAAAATCGGACGAAAAATCGAAAAAATAATTTGCATCTAGATTTTGATGCAGATTGGTGGGGAATCGATCCACAAATCGTTTAAGATACTCCTCTCAAGAATCCGATCAGTATTGGCGAAGATGTGGCCTTCGCAGTGACCCATATCGGCCTCCCATGGGACTTTCCCCATTTTCGAAGGGAAAGGCCCAGAAAATTGGACAAAAAATGGAAAAAATAATTTGCTTCCAGATTTTGATGCAGATTGGTGGGGAATCGACCCACAAATCGTTTAAGATACTCCTCTTAAGAATCCGATCAGTATTGGCGAAGATATGGCCTTCGCAGTGGCCCATATCCGCCTCCCATGGGACTTTCCCAATTTTCGAAGGGGATAGCCCAGAAAACGTTTGTTGGAACGTTTGGATGTAAATTAATGGAAAATCGATCCAAAATTCGATTAAGCCATTCCCCATAAGGATCAGATGCTTATTTACGAAGATATCGTTTTCGCTGTAGACCAGTACTGGCCTGCCATCTTACTTAGTTCAGTAAGTTTATAAGTTTTGGAACAAAATGACCAAATTTTTAAAACTATACCCTACCTTATGCTTGTCCCCATTGGTGTGCTGGCTGTAAATGGGATTCACCACGAACCGCCGATAGCCACACTGGATGATGAGCTGCTCCTTGGACTTGAGAGGCACCTCCGAGTCGGGAATGCGCTGCAGGACCACGTTCATCACGCACATCTGGTGCTCGTGGGGGAGCATGCCGTAGACTATGATGTTGTCGAAGAGCTGGGCGGACTTGAAGGCGAACCAGCGACTGGCGGGCACGTTGATCACGTGCAGAGTGATATAGAAACCAGGCTGGAGGAAATGGGAAACCTGATTACCAATACTTTAGTAGATTGGGATGATACCTACCAGGACACCTTCAAATTCCTTGGCCTCGGTGAGAATCCTTCGCTTGGTGCGATCAAAGTTCTTAAATTGGTAGATGCGAGCATAGTCGGCCGGCAAGTTCTCCTTGGCATCCCAAGGCGATGTCCTGAAGGACTCGAGGCCACGGTACTTCTGGAACCTCTCGTGGGCGGGCACGTCCAGGGGCGTGTCTACCTCGTCCGGCCAGAGCTGGTCGGTGCGAGCCTGCTGCAGTTTCTGCAAAGTTTCGCGCTCCTCCTGGAAGTCCATCTGCTGGTCGTACTTCTCGTCATTGATGGCCGCCTCCGATGACACCGATACGCTGTCCAGGTATTCTTCCGTGTCAGAATCGCGCTTCTCGTACTCATCCTCGAAGGACTTGTTGTCGCAGGACATGAAATCGTCGTCCTCTTCGTCGTCCTCATCATCTTCGTCGTCGTCGCTCATGTCATCGTCTTCCTTGGTATCTCCGTCCTCCACTTCCTCCACATCAGGGATCCAGGCGGCTTGGTACTCGCTGTAACCCTTGGGCACCCTCTTAACCAGTTTCATTTTTTTGGTCTCCTGCTGGGACGCAGCGATTTCCTCTTCGGTGGGCCACGTCTGTTCCGCGTCCATCGGGTCGGGTATGTTTTCGCTCTGCAGCGAAGTGCGCTTCAGGGGATCGCTGCGGTCCAGGAGACGCACTTCCACATTCTCACCATCCCTTGACTTGTCCAACTTATAGGGATCGGGTGGCGCCACCACCTGACCCACTTGGAAGTCACCCAATCCGGGTATGTGTACCAGACCGTTGACATTCAAGGACTGCCCGCGAAGAAACCCGGTGATTTCAAGGGTGCCCAATTCGTCGTTGGGATCCGAGCTCGGTTTGAACTCGACAACATCGCCGAACAGATGCGGCCGGTTCGCCACGTTGTGCAGGATGCGCTTCTTCTGGCCGCCAATGCGACGCATCACATTCAGTCCCTCGGAGGCTGTGTCCAGTTGCATGATCTTCTCTTCCGGCAGTAACTTCGAGATAAATTTTTGGGCCGCCTGCTTGGCAGCAGTTCGCCGCTTGGGGTTGATGGACTCCAGATCCATGAGGGCCACCACTGGGGTGGGAATCCCCTGGGCAGAGATCATGTTGAACACCCGTTGTCCCCAGCGATCGAAGATCTCGTCGTCGCCAAACGCAGCCGAGGTCAGGAGCAGAGTGGTGTCGCACACCTTGAGGTAGTCCAGGGCTATCAGCTCATTTCCGCGTCCCACTGGAGGAGACACGAAGGCGAATCGCTGCTTGAAACGGGGCATGTTGATGTAAACAATGCCGCTGGGGGAGTTCTCGACCACCAAATCGCTGTCGCAGCTTTGGAGGATCTCCAAGGCCGATTTGGGATCGATCTGCTCATGCATCGGCAGCACGCAGACCAGGAAGGGAGCGGTGTTCTGACCTCCAAGTTTCCTCTTCTGTTCCAAGACCTCCTCCCGCTTGTTTCGCCGCAGCTGGTTCATCTGGTTGCGCCTTTGCTCCTTCCGCTGCTGCTGCTTGTGCTTGTGTGAAATGGCCTGAATGCCCACCTTGCCTAAGGATTGGAATACATTTTAGTCCACATTTGGTAAGGTGCTCCTCGAGGCATTCCTTACCCTTCAAAGCATTGTCGATAGCTCCTTTCGAGCGATGACGACCAGTTTTGTGGGCCTTGTTCTTTTGCTTCAGCGGCCCAGGCCGATGAAACGCGTGATCAGCCATGGTTACAGGTGTTTAAGCTCAATAAATTCGAATGAAATTACGCTGTTTTGTTTTCACTGACAGAGCACATGTTCCGTAAGGGTTGCCACATGGACAAAAAGAAAACATAAACCATGCTAGTGGTGGCACTTACAGGTGGCCTCGACTTTCCTCACTTAACAACACTGTTTCTTAGCGGTAATTTTGAATTTAAATGGTCTCTTGAAAATAAATTACTTTTCATTTGATTTAAGGCCTGTTCTTTACCTTCGTAACACATATTTACGCATCTCCCCCCATCCCAAAATTGAAACACAAGTTTCGTTCATTTTTTAACCACATTCAATGTAAATATGTATTTGCTGTTTATGGTATAGACTTGATGTCTGCTTGAATATAACGCTGTTTATTTGCTAGTTTACATCCATCATGTGATATATGTACGCGTTGGATTCTTCCTTCTGCCTAGTAGCACAGTATAGTAATAGTTTAACTGCTTTGATTATTCGCCACCCTTTGCCGTGGCGCGCTTTTCAAAAAGTCTCGATTGGGTTGGGTAGGGACTTACATAGATAGATTTTAATAAATAGTAATTAACTTAGTTGCGTTGGGTATTCATAAGTGTGTTTAAATAATTTCGAAGGGTCTCGAACAGTTGTTTGGGGTCTTGTGGGTCTAAAACTTAACGATAGGCCATAACACTTAGCAATTAATGGTAAAACAAAATATTTTATAATAGTTGGTAAATTGAGTGATTGTTTGTCATTAATTGGATTTGGTTCCAAGCCTCGCACAAGTGCGGGTGCTCTTTGAGATTTCCACTGGGTTAGGTAGGATGTACATATTCTCCTGGATACATATCCCAGTAAGACGATTCCTTGGCAAAGTCCAACGGCGTGCTGGATAAATCTCAATGTTTCATGATTTTGCTGCGCTCCTTCCGCTCGTCGCTTGTTAAAGTAAATTTATGCAGTTGTATATAGATACTTGTATATATATATATATATTGTTCAATATTTATGCTCAATGCCAACGGCAGACGCTCTAAAAAATTATCCGTATCGCATCCCGTTCCGCCCCGAAATTCCCATTTACATACAAAACGCTAACCGTACCAAAACTCTCTCCTACTAGGGTCTTAAAAAATTGGTGCCAACTTTCCTCGTGTGCGACTTGCGTGTGCGACTTGTTATGTTTTCAGTTTTACATTTTTGTTGTTTCATTAAATGCAGAAGTTGGACTCTGCTCTCTCACCACCCCAGTCCTTAGTCCTCGCCACCCAGTCCTTTGATCTGTCCGTCGGTTTATTGTTGCCCATTGTGCTCAGGATCGGGAGGATATGACTTTTGTTGGTTTCTGCTGCTACGTGGCCAATTACATGTTCCTGCACTGGGCGCACACGGAGCGCGCCTTTGTATTGTCACGCACAAAATCATGCACATTGAATTTTCCATCATCGCCGTGCTCGTAGCCGCGGCTCTTCAGTTGCCTGTCGACGTCGAAAAGAATGATAATTGCTTGGAAGATGCTGCCAACAGGCAGGATACGGATGTCAAGGAGTCACCAGTGATGGTATAGGTATATGCTCGAAAATTACTTTAAGGTGGCTTATAAGAAACTATGAAAATAATTTTTATCAAAACCTATAATTGATTTTCAAAACCTATACCTTTGCCAGCACTGGTAATACTTCCTAGAACGAGTCTAAATAGGAAGACCCACCTGGCCACCGCCGTGAAGGCCAGCTCCACATTGAGTCCCGTCTTGGCCGAGGTCTCCATGAAGGGCACGTTGTGCTCCCTGCCCAGACGCTCCCCGTCCTCCCGCTTCACCTGCCGCTCGCTGCCGCTGCAGTCGGCCTTGTTACCTGAAAATAGATAGGTGGCAGGTGTGAGGTGGCCGTTGCCCGGTTGCCAGGTTGCATGCAAAAGCAAACGTGAATTCGATTCGGAACTCGTAAGTTGATTAACCATAATCAAAGCCATTGCCATTGCCAAAGCAACGGCAACAACCAAAACCCTCTAACTGAATCTCTCACCTATTAAAACGATGACCACGTCCTCCTGTGCATACTCCCGGATCTCGCCCAGCCAGGCCCGTATGTTGTCGTAGGTGGTTTTGTTGGTCACATCGTAGAGCAGCAGCAGGGCTTCAGTTCAGTTCGGCGGGTCCAGCATGCAGATGATAAATTTAATTAGGATCAAAGGGAAACCAGTAGCTTAATTCACTCCCGAGCCGGATTTGTACTCGAAAGTTGTCTCTAGGTCGCTATGGAAATACTCTATTGGAGTGCGATTTATTCAAACGAAAATGAACTTCAAAGGTGAAAAATAATATTAAGTGAAAGCAAATAATTTCTATTAAGGCAAGATTTTGTAAAGTTCCCAGAAAATCAATCAAAAAACAAAAGTGAGAAGAAAATATTATCCTTATTAAGGCACAAAGACCAGTTTATTGGGAAAGCCATTGACTTTTTAAGTGGACTTCCCTATAAAATAAATCCAATACTCACCGTGTGCATCGCGGTAGTAGGCATGGGTGACGCTCCGGAACCTCTCCTGTCCGGCCGTATCCCAGATCTGAAGCTTGACGCGCGTGCCATCGACAACAACAACTTTGTTCTGTGGCGATTTTGGGTGGAAATGGGCGGGATGAAAATTGACTTATTATTTTTTTTATAAAAACGCGTGTACGAAATGGAAATGCAATTGTTATATAAAATGCAATTAATTCACGAAATGCTCATGCATGTACACTGAATAAATGGGAGAAAAGGATGGGGAGGTGGGACAACGCTGCGTATGCTTAATGCATATCACTTATACGCAACATGGGTTTTCGTGAAAACCCCAGGAAACACATGCAGATACATAAGAGGGCAAAGAAGGGATGAGGAGTAGGGAATATGCATAAGTACGGGCAGACAGCCATTTCCATGATGAAAGCCGAGCCAGAGTCCCCGGGATCTCTGGCATAATGATGAGACGTCGCCGCAGCCTCCTTGTACTTTTCCTTTTCTGTTTTCCTTTTCCGTTTTCCCGGATAATGAGCAGCAGACGGTGTAGTATCGTAAGTTTGTCCGGCCATTGGCATTCCAGTGGCCCCATGCCGTGATGCCCCCACATTGCTACCCAGACAGTCAGTCAATAGCATAAATACTCAGAAATGTATACGACATTCGGGACATTCTGCCCTAAAAGGTACAAGTACAGGTCTGTGTGAGTGGTGTGGCGGCCTATTGCCTTGATTTGATTTCATTTTCGTGGAAAATAACATGAGTAAACAGATAAACCCAGAATGATTCTGCCACAAAGCACACCAGGTCAATGCACTGGCAATGTTATGGGACATAAGTGGGACGAAATGAAAGGAAATATTAAGGATACACTTTTGAGAAAGGGTCTTAGATTCTATCAGGAATATAAATATTTAATTATCCTCCACTCACTGGCATGTGGAATATTCGTTTACTTTATACTTTGGCCGTCATCAGTTGGCCAAGAATCAGCCAAGTTGAAAAATCAACATGAACGACTCGTCTCCCCATCGAATACAATTTCAGGTCATTCCCCAGTGGCTTTTCCAAACATACGAGTGTGTGGGGATTGCGGTGGAGCAGCGGCAGTGCAGTCCCCCGAGGCCCCAGTTAGACAATGCCAGTGCCCACATATTTAATATACATATACCCCCAGTATACTTGGCGAACATGGCAACAATTTAAAGTCTAGGAAACGCCGTCGAATGAATGGAGGGCACTTGTGGAATTTCACAGGACAGAGATAGACAGTCGGGTGGGGGGAGAGGGCGGTGGAGGTGTGGGAATAGAGACAGGTTAGCGGCAATCCCCGCATGTAGTTTAATAAATTTATGAGCCATGAACCACAGAGGAAAAGAGGATTCAGCTGAGGAGCGCCTCGGGTCAGGGCAACTAAGCCTCTAAATGTTGAACCGCACAAGAACTCGCAATAATAAGCACAATAAAAGCAATAACAACACCGACCGAGAGTAAACAAGATACACAAACACACACAGACCCAAGACACGCCAAGGAACATCAACAAGTCCTTTTCAAGTTCACATGCTTTTTAATAAATAGTCCCCCAAGGATCTTTATCAACAAAAACCCCACCACGACGAGCTGGAACAAGAACTAAACGTAAAGAGGACAACCGCAGGCAACTACGGAATCAGGAGGACCACAACAGGCCGGAGAAGGAGACAGATAGAGTAGGAGGAAGAGAGACAGAGACAGAGTCAGAAAGAGACAGAGACAGAGAGAGGGAAGGAGTAGCAGGACGAAGGCAAGTAGGTGAAAATCGCATTCAAAACCTTGACAACTGTTGACAGGACACACAGAGACAGAGGATAGTAGGCTACAAAGGCAGCAGGTAAGCCAGATTACACTTAAACAAATAACGTTACGAAAGTATTATTACAATTTGAATAAATCTTAGTTCTTAGACAAAGAGAGAGAGTGTTAAAAAATGTAAAAGACTTATGAGTATATGGTATGGTAGGTATTTACAAAGATGAAGTATGATTTATCCCCAGTGTACTAGGATGTACTATGATGGAGGTTTAGTAGAGTAACTAAGAGACAGATTTCGTAAATAAACTATGAGAAACAGAGATACTTATAGGGAAAGTACAACATCGACAACACCAACAATAAAACACACGGATAATGGCAACGACAACGACAACGGCAACCGAATAAAATGGAACACTTTGGATCGGAATAGAGCACACACACATAAGTATTATAGACTATATAGTTGAACGGAACTGAACAATTGGCGGGAGTAAAGCGCTTACCCTAAAATCAATGCCCACGGTGCTGAGGAAATAGCTCGGCACGTAGCGACCGTCGCGGAATCGTATTAAAAGCGAGGTCTTTCCCACTCCCGAGTCGCCCAGCATTATGACC
Source organism: Drosophila pseudoananassae pseudoananassae (assembly GCA_018153035.1). Taxonomy (NCBI): domain Eukaryota; kingdom Metazoa; phylum Arthropoda; class Insecta; order Diptera; family Drosophilidae; genus Drosophila; species Drosophila pseudoananassae. The sequence continues at coordinate 1,513,107 of JAECXR010000042.1, read as the reverse complement.
TGGTTTTTGGGGAATTCGTCGCCAACGAGACGTAATAAGTGTTATATACATTCTATGCAGGATATGGGTGGGTGGGGACAAGGAGTAGGGGTCCCAACCACGGTTTCAATCATTTCGTTTTCGGCATAATAATTTATGCCAGTTGCCTAATGTTTCATTCTAAATATTTAATGAGCTGCCTATGAATATTTTACACAACTGCCGGGAGGGCTAAAAGCTCTCGTTTTCCAACTCCGCCGATTGCAGGACCTTTCCCCCGAATCCTTTTTGGGGTGCCTGGCGTGGGTGCTTCTGTTGTTGACTTTGTTGGGATACACAAAGTTAGCTAGCTTATGCAAACATTGCAGTTCCTAAATTTCCAGATAAAATCCCTTATTTGCCAGCTGCTAACTAAACGAATATTTTAAAGGAGAGGGGTGTTGCGTAAAACTAACATCTACACAAGGAAAACATGTTCTAAAAAAATATCGCTCTGCCTTCACTAACTAACTGGCCTTGCGCCTTGAACGACTTTAATCTTCCTCGGAATGTCTTTTTGTCAAGGTTTCGCTTTTTTAAAGAGCACGGCAAATAAATGAAATCTTTATGCTCCTCCCAGGTTTTATATTTTTTATATTTCACATCTTGACTGGCGCTGGCAGCCAGCTGGCAGGAAGTCGCCGCCAGGAGTCCTGTCATAATTCTACGGAATTATTCTAATCAACAGCAGCTGCACCAGCAACTTTGCTCTCCCAACTTTCTCTTCTGGCATTGTCTGGCCATTTAATTTCCTTTGTCACTCTGCACTTTATTGAATTTTATGACTTTATTTTCGGCTGCTTATGTAAATCACATTGTAAATCAGACCAAAGCCGATCAAAGGGGCGGGACGAATAAAAAAGACAGCCAGCCAGCCGGCTCGTAAAAAGCCTGACAGTCAAACAAAAAGGTATAATACATAAATCAAATTGCGGCCTCATGCGCAAGGACTCTGGATCCTGGGACGTGTACTTGTCTCCCAGACTCTTCAAGTTGCAAATAAATAAAAATATATGTTTATTTTCTGCACGCCTTTGTTGTCGCCCTTTTTGGAATGCAAATTGGCAGTTGACGAGTTGAATCGAAAAGGGGATTTATCCTTGATTTTTAAGGGGGTGTCCTTTTTTGAATATAAGGTAGTTTTCGTTTCCGATTAAATTGTGTGGGACTACAACTTACAATGACAATTATTATTTTTTATTTTACTAACTCTGTAATTTAATCGAAAACGAAAACGGGAGAGCTCTCACTAATTGGAAGATCATCTGGCTTATTCACCTTGCCCATGATGTCAAAGTCCTCGTCGTCCTCCGGCGCATTGGTGGATGAAATCATGCGGATTAGGGCTCGTCCTGCATTCTTGCAGAGCGTGGCGCTGGCTCCTTCGGCCCCGGGTCCTGGGGCGGGAGCCGTAGAGGCTGCTGAGCCTGCCGGGCCACCTCCTTCTCCGCCAGTGTCCAGGAGCGGCTGTTGCTCCGTTCCAGCTGCCAGGCGGACGCTGTTGAGACGAGCCATGAAACCATTGCCAGCGCTCTGTGGCTGCTGGGAGGACGTCTGTGGGGCTGGGTCCGGAGCGCTGCGGAACAGGTAACCGGAGCTCATGTACTCCGGCAGCAGGGGCTGCTGGGAGATGGACTGCTGGCGCTGGTGGACGATCACGCTGGGCCGCCGCTTCGGGTAGCCGTCGTCGTCCGAGTCGTCCGACGCTATGCCGTTGATCTTGTCCAGCGTCTTGGGCGGCAACTGGCCCGGGGTGATGTGCTGCCAGGTGGGCTTAACCAGGGACTCCCTCCGAGTGGGCGACCCGCTGGAGAGCGGCGAAGGGGCACTGGCCACCGAAATGGAGGGCTTCCGCACGCCCGACGGGCTGGCGATGGAATCGCTCCGGTAACGAGTCTGCTGACGCCGCATCTTTGAAACCTCTTCTCTGTCTCGTCCTGGTCTCGATTGGCCTGATTCTATATTTAACACACGCACATACATAAATCAATAATCTCAGCTCAGATGTCGGAAATTCGGCAGTGTCTTCATTATTGATGGGCCACCCCAGCCCCCAGTTTCAACCCCCAGAGGAATGAAAAGACTCCAAGAAGTTTGCTCGGGCCCCGGATACACACTCAAACCCAAGCATTCTCGTGAGCACAGACCCGTAACCATAATTATGTACAGCCAGTTCCGAATAAGTCATTAAAACTCATTAAAAACCATAAACAAGACGCAAACTTTCATTATCAACGCAGTTTAGGGAGTGTCCTTTAATAAATACAGCAGCCAGAAAAATATGGACGCTTTCACATAAAACAATGGCGAACAGGTGCAAATTGTACGGAATTTGTTTCGCCTCGCGACTCTCTTTTATTTTTGGCGAAATGAAATGAAAACCGAAACCCACAAGCGCTTCAGGGCCGAACAACAACTGTTGTTGACAACAAACGAAAGGGGGCGCAGGTTTGGCGGGGGCGGGGCTGCCAGAAAAGGCGGCGTGTTATTCCGCGGTCGGGGGCTGTTGTGGTTGCTGTCGCTAAATCAACAGTTGGCAAGTTAACCGCAGGCCGCAGGACGAAAGCGAAGGCATCGGACCGAGACTGTGGCTAACTAAATTTTTGGCTAATTATGCCCCGGCAGGACTAGCGGAAGGGGGGGAAGGGGAGGGCAGTGGGGAAGGGCTTAGCGAAGGTCCAGGCCTGTGATTAACTAGCGCTCATTAGGACCCAAGAAATGCCCTGGCGGTTACTTTACTAAGTGATTACAAATCACTTGTATGGTGGGGAGTATTGGCGGCCGTTTTCATAGCATACTTTTTGGGGCTGCCAGGTGATGGAAAAAGTTTTTGCTTCCTTGGACTAATTTATTTGTTTTATTACGAAGATTAAATAAAACTTGGTGAACTGATTTTAATTATAATATAAAGTTGATCTAAGAACGAGTAAAATTATTATGAAATTATTAATATTCAAAACCTAACTCAACCACTTCATAGAAATCCTTGCAATGCATAAACTAGAAGCCAAACTTTCCAAACTTTTATTTGCTTTGGCATTTGTTGGGAACCACCCGCCAAACTTTAATTTCATTTCTAACGCAACCAATTGCCAAAAATGCCAATACATATATCAATACGCTTGCACGGCTTTCAAATTCCAGACAAAACCCCTTTTTTGACGTGGGTGGATTGGAAGCGAGATTGAGATTGGGAGACCCGCAGATCCTTTCGGATTCAGAGTACACGGCTGTCTGCAGCCTGTCGTTTCACCTTTATTCCTTTTCCACTTTTCAGGTGCCTTAAAGCGTTTCTTTCTTTTTATGGCGACTTAAGGCGCGGGTCCTTAAACGCAGGTCAACGGCTGTGGCGGACACGTGCGAACTGTTAACTACTTTCTGAAGGCGGATCAAGGCGGACTAAGTGGGAGGCAAGTGCCTCCGTCCGGGATGGCCGGGCTGGAAGCACAATGAAATCGGATAGCCCTCGAGCCGGGACAAATTTGTAAAAGTTGAAAAGGTAAACTTTTATTTGGGCCGTTGGCAAAAATAATATTATTTCGGAAGCGATTTCTAAGGGTTTCGCCAATTTTCCATAAAAAAAAGAAACTACTCTCTACTAAAATTATAGGTTTCGTCTTTAGTCCCTTCTTGGCCATAAATTGTTCATTTGATGCCCTTAAGGACATGGAAATTCGATAGCCGTTGCGCCGGAGACAAATTTGTTAAATTTGGGAGACGTATAATTTTACCAATTATGCCTCGATTCCTGGCAGACATTTAATTATTCTCAAGTTCGATGTATCTCATACATAAATGTAGATATTGCCCTCGGACAACTCCGTTCCCTTTATGCAAATATGGCAGGGATATTCCGAAAGTTTACCCTTTTTTCCGGCCCGGGGGCCAACGAGGTGTCGATCCATGAAACAACCTTTTGAACATCCATCGAGGAATATACTTTAATCAACTTAAACGCAATGCTTGATAACAAAAGTTTTTAATTGGGTTGTCGCCGTTTTTTTTCTTGTCCAGCTGAGGCTTCCCTTGCCCTATTTCAGAACAAAAAAATTTCTTATAATTGGAAATAGATAAGTAAAAGTTATAAGCATCCATTTAAATCTCAAAATCAGAGGAAGACTATTTATAACTAGGTAGACTAGTTAAAAGTTATAAATATTTATATATTGTTGAGCCAACTTATTTTTTTCGATGTATGCTGGCCCTGTTGGTGACAACAAGTGGGGGAAAGCGAAGAGACACAAGCAACAACAAAAGGAAAAGCGAAATTTCCTTTCTGCGAGTACACAAAATTTGTTCAAAGTTAAAAGTTAAGCAGAATTTTTCAGTTCCTTTCATAAATTGAGTGAACAAGGAATCAGGAAAAAGCTGGGGAGTACTGGTTTAAAAAAAGGAAACAGGGAAAAGGAGGAGCATCCTTGTTGGGAGCATTCCCCGTGTAATTATACAAAGCGAAAGGGCACAAAAACGGAGACAACGGGACACAAAGTGAAAGGAGAAAGCGGCCAGCCTTGTGGAGCGGTTCATTGAACAGCCGGCAGGATGCCCACGCATTCAGAGTATAAAATGCCCATATAAGCGTATATCCTGCCCACGCAGACCGAAATACTCAGGACGAAATGCCATGACACACATTCAATTTAGCGTTCAATCACGCAGCTTAAATGGCAGCAGCAGGCGCAGACAGCCGCACCAGACAATAGTTTCCTGATTGCAGGGACAGCTTTAAGGAAATGAAGGAGAGCCAGGAGAAAGGACACCCACTCGCAGACAATCACTTACACATGTGGGCAAGTCATTGGGAATATTCTAGCAAGATTTTATCATAAAAAGGGGAGAACTTAGATGGTTCTTATATTTATAAATTAATTGTTTAAAGAACGGAAAATAGGAAAATATTTTCCACGACCTATGAATAAAATATCTGGCACTCTCAAGCTAGCCCCCGCTGTGATACTACCCACCAGACCCTGTGGACAGTGAAGATTTTGAAGTTTCCCCTTCAAATTGATGGGCGAGCCAATTGACAGGACAAAAGCAAAATGCTTTCGCGTACAGCGTTTTCATAAAACTTTCAAGGCAACCGCAGCCACCCAACAATTTACTGCCAGTGCATATCTGGGGCGAGAGTGGGTGGGGAAGTGGGAGACTTTCTCCGGAGGAACGAGCGAAAGACAATCCCCTCAAGAGATTTGTGATAATAATCGGCTTAAGTGACGATTCAAGTGACTCCCAACCCGAGGGGGCTGCCCCTGGAAACTCCGAAGTGACAGAAAACAGGACACCTGTGGCGGAGGCAGGAAACTTTTTTGGGAACTCCAGTAGTCGGGACTTAAAGTTTTTGGAAATCGGAGAGAGTTTCCGAGGCCGAACCGCTTTTAATTGCAAAAATCGATGCATGTGCTTATCTGGGGGAAGCCTTGAATACCACAAGCCGCTTAAAAAGTTTCCAGGAACTTGAACTCAAAATAGAAAAACAAGATTTAAGGGGGCGTAGGTGGGTGGCTTGACCAACATGACCTTCGAACGCCTGCATTCATGCGCAATTATTGGTTCTCGCATAATTAATGCGCATTGAAGAAAGCTCGAGACAAGTAGACAACAATGGAGACAGAAATCAGGTACGCAGCTAAATTGGATTATTTTGCCAATGCATTGATGAAATTCCAGTTAAGAATAAATAAAGGCCAGCACACGAAATTCCTGGAAACTGTCCAGACAATTGATCATTCTTAAGTATCTATAGTGATGGGTGATAGTAGCACACACTATTCCATGTCCCTTTAAGAGAACCAACAAACTATTGAATTAGAAAGCCACTCTAAATTTAAATATTTTGTTAAAAACCAACATTTGCTCTTCTCTCAATATTTTGAAATGGAAAAGGTAGCCATCCTGTCTGCCATAATTGTTTTCATTTATTTTTAAACTCGCGCAGGGCTCTGTCGTTTACCAGGGAAAGTAAGAAAAAAGTGCGCCAAAAATAGCAAATCAGGAAAACAAATAGAATTATTTATGCAAATACTTCTTTTGATTTTTAATTTTCGAGTTCCTAATGAGGACACTGAGGTGGCACTTCACTTTACTTTGCTTCAAGTTCGCGTCGCGACGTTGCTTCTGGCCAGTAAAGTGTATTTTCGGCTGGAGCAGCTGGCACAGCTTCCACCTGACTGGGAGATTCCGGGTACGGTGACAAGGATGCGCGCCGGATGTGTCAGCACTCGGATCCAAAGCTAGACTGACTGGCGCCCCGTTCAGGAGCGTTTCACAGTTCGCCGTTCGCAGCAGCCGAGACCTTCGGCTCCAGCTTCGATTTCGAGTTTCAGCTCGTGTGGCATCGGTTTTTTTGGCTTTGGCTTTGGCTTTGAATCCGGAGCAGCAGCCCTGGCCTAGAAACGTGAAAAATGGTGGCCCCAGGGACGGGCAGGGGCTACTTGGAGCTCAGGTGGAAGTTTACGAGGGTGGAACAAGTTGGAAAAATGAAAATTTTCAAAAAGTAAAATATTTAAATTAAGAATGAAATTAAATTTATGACACATTTTAAATTTAATTATTTTTATGAATCATTTTTTTTTAATTTTAAACATATTTTTCATTAAAAGTAATTATTTTAAAATATTTAAAAAAGGAAAGCTTATTAAAACTCTTTTAGGCAGAGTTGCAAAAATATTACTCATACGACTAGTAAGCCAAAGGGAGAAAAATGTTAATTCCTCAAAACCTGAGCCACCCTAGTGCGGGTGTATGTGTGTCAGGGTTGAGAGCACGCGCCGCAATTTGCAATGGAAATGAGGGAAAGCGGGGTGAGCAGCATCCAAGGCAACTGTAAACCGTTGCACTTGAACTTCATTGGCGGCCATTGCGGTGAAAGCTGCTCGTAGCAGTCTGCCTCACGTCGTTGTATGTGTGTGTGTTTGTGTTCTCTTGTGCGTGTGCCGAGTGAAAGTGAAAGGCAGCAACAGGTCGCGTGTGTGCCAGTGTGTGAGTGTGCGCGCTCGGGGCAGAAAGTGTTGCAAACATTTTTTGTTGTTTTTGGTTCAACCAGCAATCAGTGTCAACATCGTGGAAAAGGTCGAACGCAGCGATTTATATTTACCAAAGGGGAGAAAAAAATCAATTTGGGGGATTTATTCATGCCCGCCAAAAATAGAAAATCTCTGGCGATTACCCAACAATATGTTGCCTATTTAGCAGAGTCAGAACTGCACTGGAAAAAATACGCCTTGGAAATAGAGAACTTGTGGGAATACTGTTATGGGAGGGTTATTTATTTAAAAGGAGTGGGTAAACATAAAAAAAGTAACACATCTCATCTAACCAGTGTTGTAAATTGTTCCTCTTTTTAAGGATTTTTTTGTGTCAAGTTTGTATTTATAAAATAATATTAACATAATATTAACATATAAAATAAAAACAGCTTTATTACTTAAAATAAAAGAATAAATATACAAAAATATTAGAAACGTTTTCCCTGTTTCTTGTTAAGCAAATAAGTGTTTCTCTCTGTGTAGTTGGCAAGATATTCTCTTCACACACACGCACATACACGAACGCCCACAGGCGCGCTACGCAAGGAACCCATTCGAAAGTGCGTCAACGCGTGGCAAGGGGGCGGCCGGAATGGAATAACCAAACGGGTTCAGGCGGGGTCGGAGGCTACTGTGCGGGGTACATGCAGCAGGCAGCGCTACGGGGACCTCCCGCAATCCTACGAATTTTTATACAAGAGTTGATTCTTTAAATCGAATTAAAACGGGATGCATTTTTTATAAAAAAATAGTAAATTTCTTAAAAAAATAACTCTTTTTTAGCAACATATTTTACTAAATTTTAAAATTAAATTGCTTTCAAGTTAATGCATTCCCAGAATTTAATTCGAGTTAAAGAAGGTTCACCCTCAACAACATTATCCTTTAGAGTCTAAGCCCCACGTTTTGCTAGATTTTCAAACTTACCGTTAAAGCTATGCCCACTGTGGCGGAAAAGGAGCCCAGACGGAACTCGCCGGTGTTGTATTTGACCAGGAAGGAGGTCTTGCCCACCCCGGAGTCACCCAGCAGGATGGTCTTGTGGTTGACCGTGTCATCGAAGGGCTGCTGATGGGCGGGGGCCTGGTGCATGTCCACCTCGTCGTACCGGTACGATCGCCATCCGTCGTCGTAGTCGTCCTCGTAGTCCTCGTTCCCATAGGCGTACATCTGCATCGCCTCCCGGTTGGGCCGATAGCCGGGGTATCCGGTGGCGGATCTCTGAACGGGCGCCATAATGGAGTCATCGTGGTAGTGATGGCTTCCCGTCAGGCTCTGCTGGCTGTGGTGGTGGTGCGGATGGTGGTAGTCGTGGTGCTGCCTCGTGGTTGCCCCCGACGAGACGGAGGCGGGTGCTGCGGGGGGATTGTAGCAGCCATCGCCGAAGGGCCGACGGCGCAGCTCCTCGATCCTGGCCTGCGTGGTTTCGGCATCCTCGAAGACGTCGTCGCTCATGCTGCTGGCGTCATCAGGATGCGAGGATCCACCGCCACCCACTCCCACTGCTGTGGTGGCCATTGTATCCTGTGGCTTGTGTCCTGGCTAAAAGCTCTGCGTGAGCTTTTATCCTGAGCTTCTTGGGTTGCAGACTATCCTTTGAGACTTTCACATTTAAATACTTGATAGTGTTAATGAGCTGAACAGACAGAGTCCTTTCTTCAAGTCTTGTAGAATCTTTTCAAGGATGTGTGTCCTTTATTTCGATTTGGACGATTTAAAACTTTTATCCTGAGCCGTCCACTCCTTAGGTTTTTGACATTTGCCAGTTTGTTTTGAGCTTCGTTTTGGGCTTTCTCTCCAGGACTCTCTCTTTCCCGTTATTTTCTCTTTATGACTTTGACATTTACCGTTGCCCGTCGCTGCTCTTGGCGGCTGCGCTGCTGACGTCGCTGCCGTCCGGTTGTGTGGCACGTTTTCTGAATGAACTCGCTTTTCGAAGGCTTTTCCGACGCGGGTTGGGGGAATGTTGCTATTATTATTTTCTATTCGATATTCGCAATAAGCTTTATGTTTTCTCTAGCCTTATCAGTTACCCAGTTTCCCTAATCGTTATTCGTTAGTTTCGAGTTTCAATTGAACTAGGTATTGGTTTTTGTTTCTTTTTTTCTTTACTTATTTGATTTGTGTTCTACTTTATTTGGTGTTTTGTTGAAGCCACTAATTAAATGTTATCTATTAATATTGGAACTAGCTAAACATATTGACTAATATTTTGTAGGTTATGCGCTAATTGGTGCTGTTTTCACTATGCATTAAGTTAATATTAATTCATACGGGTTGCAACGATTTGCTTGGTGTTTTTTTTTTTTTTTTTGTTGTTTTCTGGTTAAAGCTTTTTGGTTGGTTTCATTTCTTTATGGCGTTAAATGTATCAAATTTCAATTGGTTCTTTGGTCTCTCGGCGAAAATATTGCGTTTGATTTTTGGGGGCTTTGCTTAGCTGTTCTTGATTTTGGTGTTGTAGTTTTTGGTGTTTTGGTTGGTATTTCACTATCACAGCATAAATAAAATAATGTCATCGTCGTTTGCCGCCCCCGCCACGCGAACCCTCCGCCAGCACAACTTCTAAAAAATATCTGCAGTCGCCAATTCCTTTCAACATCCTTTCCGAGCTTTCAGTCTCTTCCGCGAGCTTTTATACTCTTTTTTTTTCATTTTCTCTTTCAGCAAAGAAACGTTAGACGCATTTTGACGTGGAATTGGTGCAAACAATTTAAAACTATATAAAAATATATTTTTCATAAGAAATTTATAAAATACACTCTGCCAGTCTTTGTAAATTTTGTACCCGGATTCTTAATTGTACTCGGATTCGGAAGAGTTGAGCATTAAGAATTAAATCATAATTAACAATTAATAACAATTGCATTATTAAAAATATGAAATTAAAAAAAAATATCTCATCTAAATAAGTGTAAATTGAACATTTTCTAAAGAAAATATCGATGCTTAGATATACCGATAAGTTATCGAAATTCATCCACCTCTAGATAACGAATTAGTCATCTGGCAACATTGCGTATTCATCTGGCATCACTGAAAATTGTAAACCTCAAATCGCAAATTTATTTACCGTGCTTGTTATTAATTTTATCTACCGTATTAAAATAAATAAAACGTGCAACACGCGGCAGTGAATCATGACTGGACGAGGCAAGGGCGGAAAGGGCAAAGTGGTGCGCGATAATGTCCAGGATGATCGCGACGATTTTCTGGTTTACGCTGCTGAGAAAATCATTCAGAAGCGCGTTAGAAAGGTAAAGTAAACAAAATATGAATGCAAAGATAACTAAAAAGTAAGTTAAGGATGCAGGACACAATATGCGCAGCAAACAATTCACAAGGTCACATGTCCTTGGGCATTTTTGGGCAGAGGACATCTGCTGCAGCAACCACCATTTGCACGCTGCATATGTGTGTTTGTGTGTGTACATACAGTAGCGGGCAAAACAACAGCGCTGATCATTCTAGATGTCTCGTCATAACAAGATATCTAATTACAGCCGCTAATGTACACACACAATAATTACTCCGTCTCTAAAGTATTTCCGCTGAATAGCGTCAGTGCTCGCAATATAAACAAATGCTATTGTTATTCCAAGCTCAACTGTAATATTAGCTTATGAGGGTATATTTGTTTTTGTAAAGAAAAATCAATTAGTGGTCTAAGCATATGGAGTTTCATGGAAAATTTGCAAACCTCTCGTCTTTGCAGGGCACTGTGGAGTATCGCGTAAAGTGGAAGGGCTGGAACCAACGCTACAATACCTGGGAACCCGAGGTAAACATTCTCGATCGCCGCCTGATCGACATCTACGAGCAAAGCAACAAATCCTCCGGCACGCCCTCAAAGCGGGGTCTCAAAAAGAAGGAGAAGGATCCAGAACCTGACCCTGAACCAGAGTCAGAGGAAGACGAGTACACCTTCACCGGCGATGATGAAACAAATACAGAACAAACGCCGACCACATCGAATGCCGGCGCTCAGGAGACTCCTGAAACCAAAAAGGAGAAGAAACACCACCACCATCATCACCACCACCACATCAAGTCCGAACGTAGCAGTGGCCGGCGCTCAGAGTCCCCGCTTACCCACCATCACCATCATCACCACCACGAGTCCAAGCGACAGCGTATGGACCACAGCTCCTCCTCAAACAGCAGCTCCACCCACAACTCCTTTGTTCCCGAGGCGGACACAAACTCGTCCAGCTCGGAGGACCAGCCCTTGATTGGTACCAAGCGCAAGGCGGAGGTTTTGAAGGAGTCTGGAAAAATTGGAGTGACGATCAAGACCTCACCGGATGGCCCTGCTCCGAAGCCGCAGCCTCAACTTCAGCAGCATCAAGAGCAGCTGGCATCCAAGTCCCAGGAGCCATTACAGTCGGAGAAGACTGGTGGCGAGCCTTCAGCACCGCAGAAAGCAGATGTACAAAATAATGCATTGGCCAACGAAGCCACGTCCACGCCCGCAGAGTCTGGCACTGAAGAGGAGGAGGCAGCCAGCGAGGAGAGCGTGAAGCAGCAGCCACAGGCACCCACAGAGAACAACAATGTACCAAAAATCGGGAATAACTTAACTCTGAATCAAAAACAGCCGCTGACACCTCTGTCTCCGCGGGCACTACCCCCTCGATTTTGGCTCCCGGCCAAGTGCAACATATCCAACCGGGTGGTTATCACCGACGTGACCGTCAACCTCGAAACTGTCACCATACGCGAGTGCAAAACAGAGCGCGGATTCTTTCGGGAGCGCGACATGAAGGGCGACTCCTCGCCAGTGGCTTGAGCTTCGGCCAAAGCAACGCCCGCAAAGGAGAGGAAAAAATAAGAAACCTGAAACGATTGTAAATAGAAAAACCAAATTATTGAAGGAAGCCTAGAGAGTAACACCTACAAATCCATACTAAATGTTGCAAGGCATTAAGTCTCTTTAAGACGTAACTATTTATTGTATTTATTTATAGAGTAGTCATTAGTTTTGTTGTTTTATTACAGTGTTTAATGTGCAAGGAGAGGCTAGGCGCCTGCTGAGCCTCTCGCTGCAATAGATTGTATAATCCGCATCATAGATATATGCTATACAGATATTTATTTACTAAATATTGTATATTTTTCTACAAAACTTTGAATCTATACACAAGACACTCAAATGCGCAACATAACAAACTCCATGCGAAACCGAAGCAATTGTTGATTACGCTTGATATACAATTATACATAACTGAAGCTTATATCTATACATTATATATTCGAGTATGTCACAGTTTTGCCCCGTTGGCTATATCCCAATGTTGTATTTGTTTTAATATGTTTTTGCTCGCGCCGACTGATTTTACAAAAGAAACCCCCAAAAAGATATATGTGTAGCCAGTAGCCTTAGAAATTAGTTAACAACAATCTCGACTTAATATTTATTTTAAAACGTTTCAACGCTTTCTTTAGAGCTCAAGTGCTGGCTTTATCGGTTTAAGCCTGTGCGGTGCACAGAATATTCCAAAACGAATCCATAAACTCAGTACTTACCTGCAATATTTTTTGTACACTTGGCTAATTTACCCAAAGACTGCCTCAACATAGTTATATGCAAAGTATACTTGGCCTAAAAATTAGTATCTGGGAATGAAAGCGGAATAGTATACGTACAATTTAATCCTCATACGTTTTCCATTTCCTTGTATCTATGCCCAGCTTCGGACTACCTTAAAATCTTCAGATCCTAACACTCCAATTACTCTTCCTCGTCATCTATCGCGTTTCATTCATATTTAAATGCCTGTTTATTGTAATGTCCTTTCTTTGTGGTAATTGTCCCTTTTTTAATTTATTATAAACCATTTTAACTTGTTTTGTGTTTTGTCCAAATCTAGTAATTTATATAAAGAAATTTTAACATGTTTAGAACAATTTGTGAACGTCTTTGCCTATGTTGTGACAGTCTTTTAGTAAAAACGCTTCTGTGTTGGCTATTATCGGCCAGACTTAGCTGCAGCGCCAATAATTCCATTAGGAAACAACTAAATTGTACTTTTTGAAGTTTGTAATTTAGTCTTAAACTTTAATGTTATTGCCCGAATCGATTGTACATAATAAATTAAATAGAAGCAACCAAATTCGTACTTTCTATGGCAGAGGTGGATTCCCATTTAATATCGAGTCAATATTCGTCAATTAATTTAGATTGATCTAGTATTTACATTGCCTATGCGTCCGATCCAATCGGATAATTATCTCACAGAGGTCTGTACTTGTTGATGAACGAGTTAATGATGGGCGCCACCTTTTCCGGCTCGTTCAAGTGGACGTGGTGACTGCCTTCGACTTCATGGAACTCGAAAAGAGGATTCTTTCTCAGCTCTACGAGAGTGGCATCGTAGTACTCCTTCTTCTCGTAGTACGGTGCCTGCAGAGCCTTGATGAACAAGTGCGGACACTTGATCCGGCTGGCCATCTCCAAAGCAACATCCAGATGCAATGTATAGAACAGTGACGTCTTCAGCCGGTTGTCGCGCGAGAAGTAATACTTGTGCGGTTCGTGGGTGGAGGGCTTACAGTTCCTTTGCAGGAGGTATTTGCAGGCGTCCAGGGATACCGATTTGTTGGATCCCTCGTGCAGGCGGGTTACCAGTTGATCCCAGTCGTACGCGGGCGGTTCAGAACCGCTCTTTAGGCGTCGCTCCAATTTCAGTGTTCCCTCCAGTCGCTCCGTCAATCCGTTCACGATAGAGCGGGCACTACGAATCGGCGGCTTGAGGACATCCAGGCCGATAAATAGATCGACTTTGTCAGGAAACAGCGCACTGAAAACGAAGCCGTTGATGGAGCTCATCGAGTGGCCCAAGATGGATATCTTGTCCCAGTTGTAGTCGTCCATTAAGCGCCTGATGATTAAAACCAAGTCGATGGAGTGGTAGGAGGTGCCCGCAGGAAGCCAGGAGGATAGCCCATGTCCTGGCGCATCGATGCTCAGAAAGGAGAGGTGCGACGGTAACAGGGGCGCCAGGGTGTCGAAGGTGCCAGCATTGTCCTGCCATCCGTGCATGCCCACGATGGGTCGAACATGCTTTGGTCCATACCATTTCCCGGATACGTGACCCCACGGCACCGGTATGGTGATTTCCTCGAACTGGAAGTGAGGAAAGGAATTAGTTGGGAAAAGAACGAAACCAAGGAACCACCTACATGTTTAGTGTACGTCGCCAGGGGTTTGGATACTCCACTGCTGGCATGTCGGGCATTCGGGAGCTGTGCCAGCAGACGTATAGCTCTCGGCAGCTTCATTTTCTACAAAATATGTTAGTTGAGTAACGACACGTTCTTCTGGCTTGACTCACGAGCTCGCTTTGATTTCACCACTCATGGATAGCGATGAGCTAGCACGCTGTGCCAGATGAACTTTGATCTCCGTACGTAATATCTCCTAAGAAACTATTTAATGACAAGGTTTTTAATGTTGTCTGTTTCTCGCGGGACTGTTGGAAGCTTGCAACACTTTTGCCGGCAGTTTCCAACACTAGTTTATGATTATACGTAGAAATTTTTAAATTCTATCTTGGGTTTAAATGAAATTATTATTGGCATAGACACAAGGCATTCTTAATTGGAAGAATATTCTGTTTTGATTCGAGCTATAAAACATTTTTGTTAAAAATATTACTAATTAAAATATTAATTTAATATTTCATAATAATTGCCGCATAAACGCCCCCGCCCGACTAACAGCTGTAGTTAGATATTTACTCCGGAATCCGGATGATCAACCCATTCACTTCTGCGTTGCATTAATCAAATAAATAATAAATATAAAGCTCTGCTTGGATTCTGTTGGGACAGGAGCGTAAAAACTGAATTAAAAAGATCCCGTCCCCGATGAGTTTGAAACGTGAGTCAAGATTTGCAACGGCTGCCAAGGGAGACCACCTTGACCTTTGAGACCTTTCATTGAGGCGCCGGCATTGATTTTGATCCGATTTGGCCGATATTAACTGATTGCGCGATGCAGGCACGCCAAATTCGCATTTTTTATGCGTCTCTTTATTGTTTACTTTCCGCTTTTATGTTTTTCGCTTTCGCCTCTGCTTTTTGTTAACTAATCGGTCAGCTAATCTGGTCATGTCGCTACTGATAAGCCTCTCAGTTTGGTAAACTTTGGAATTGAAGCGTATTCTGAAGCTCATTCCATTTTTGGACTTTTCAGCGGTCAGAATGGATTTGGAGGACAGCTCAAGTGGCACCGCCAGTGGCAGCGATCTCGCCCAGCGTTATCGGCATGCAGGCGACTTAACTGGCGAAGCTCCAACCAGACCAGTATGTGAACTTTGAACTACATTCTCGTATGCGGTTATTTTTCACTGATTTTTTTTGTGCATTCTGCATTTACAGTTCTCAGAAATCAGCATCACAGTGCCCTGGGGTCATATATCCGGCAAATGGTACGGCCCTCAGAACGTTCAGCCGATTTTGGGGCTCCATGGTTGGCAGGACAACGCAGGAACATTCGATCGCCTGATGCCCTTGCTGTCGCCGGACATAGCATTCCTGTCCATCGACCTACCGGGTCACGGGCTGTCCTCCCGCTTGCCGGATGGCTGCTACTACAACTCGGTTGATAATCTCTACGTGATCCGGCTAATCATGAAGCAGTACAAATGGGAGAAGGTTTCTCTCGTGGGACACTCCATGTCCTCTATCATTTGCTTCGTATTCGCCGCCGTTTTTCCCGATAAAGTCGACATGATCATTGGCATTGATGCCCTGAAGCCCCACCAGCGGCCTTATCCATCTGTTATTCGAACAATGGAAACGAGATTAGACGAATTTTTGCGCGAAGATCAGCGAAATAGGAGCAAGAACGAACCACCCAGCTACTCTTATGACGAACTTATCGAACGCGTCTACATTGGAACCTTCCACTCGGTGAACAAGGAGCACTGTAAGCATTTGATGGCCCGAAACATCCAGAAATCCGAGAAGTACCCTGACAAGTACTTCTTCTGTCGCGATCGGCGCCTGAAGTTCTACAACTACGCCATTGGGTCCCAGGAGCTTTGCGTGGAGATGGCGCATCGTATCACATGCCCATATCTGTTCATCAAGGCCACCCAGTCCTCGTATTTTGAGGACAAGAAGTACTACGACGAGGTGCTGGACGTGTTGGTTAAGAAGCCCAACTTCGAGTACGTTGAAGCCAATGGCTCGCACCATGTGCACATAAACGATCCGGAGGCCATCGTCGCGCCGGTCAACAACTTTATCCACCGCTTTGGACCGGCGGCAGCGGCGGCTTCGCGCCAAAAGGCCAAGGAGGCAAAGGAGAGCAAGCTCTAGAGACGCCGGCGTCAATACATTCAAACGGGCCAAATGGGGCTTATTTATCGTTGCACATATTGCACTGGTTTTTATACTTAATTGTTGATTATGTGATCGCAGCAGGCGACTCAGCCCTGCTATAAATATACAATGTACATATGCCAACACAGGGTTCGTCGCCGATTAATGGGGTAGTGGTGAAGGATACTACAAAACAGGTTATGCATAAAGCTTAACCCATTCAAAGTTGAACAATTTTGAAATTTTCTGAAAAGTAATAAGAACATGTGATCCTTTCGAACAGCTTTTTTTAAGAAAAACAAAATATCTAAAATATAAAAATAAAAATGCAAAGAGATCTTTTAAAAGCTTCCTTTATATCTTGAAAGATTTAAATTTATATTTTTAGTAATAAGTAGTATTTCTTTAAAACCAGTTAAATAAAAAGTCTGGTTATCTTTCCCTAAAATAAATGTAGCCCCAAGAGACTTACAAATTTCCTGTTTCCTTGATGGAAACTGACTTTACAGCTGCCGGCCGCTGACCCAAATCTTGGCCAAGTAGAATTCAAGAAGCGAAAGTGTTAATAACCCGCAAACCAGTTTTCCGATTCCCAGCCGGCAATTGCATAATTCTCTAGACTCTTTCTGGTTATTTTTTTCTGGCTCGATGTGGAGGTCAGCCAGAGTAGGATTTACATGGAAATGGTTATTTAAAATATATATTTTTTAAAAATAACTGAACAGGGGCCGAAGCCGAAAAAAAGAAGCCAAGTGAGTTGTTGGCCCTGCGGCTTCCACATTTGTCCGCATATGCTTTTGGCTTGGTTTTTACCTCTTGCCTTGGTCAGTTCCTGGGTCTGGGTCTGGTTTGCGGTTTGATAAATGATCTTGGACAGCTGTTTAATTTGGCTCAAATTGGTAACAAATGTGAGACTGAGAAATATTGATTTAATTTAACAAAACACCAAAACAAGAATGTTTTCTAGTTTGGACATCATTTTATGAATGAGCCGATTATTATTCCGAGGAGTGATTTGAAAAATAGGAGCTCGAAAAATACCTAAACTGACACTTTGAATATCTCACATCGGTGGCACACTAAAATATTCAAATGCACTTTGGAAAAATTATGAATCCGGATTATCAAGTGCATGGATGCTTATTTTTTAACCGATTCCATAATTAAGACAACATTAGTTAGGTTGAAATGATCATTTATGTAAATTTTATGGAGTTTTTGTTTTTGCTTATGTACACGCTTTTTATAACTAGATATTACTCATTTTAGCCGCAATAGCAATGACTAGGCCATAAATGGGGTATCCAATTGGGGTTTACTTAGTTGCTGGCGGGTGGTTGGCAATGTATTCCATGGCCCTCAGAATGGCATCTGGGATTGGAGGGGGAGTGGGCAAGTGGGCACCCTGGGGCTGGAATCCGTTCTCATCAGCGGTGTAGGTCAGCGCGATTGTTGTACCGTCGGGGGAAATATAGGATAAGGAGCCAGTAACACCGTTGGCATTGCCAGCCTCCTGTTGTTGGATTCCATTACTAGTTTCGTAGGCGTATGAGAAGTTTCCCTCCGGATCCGCAGAATCATTATTCAAGCTGAGGGCTTGGGCATCCTTGTCGATGTTATCCGCATGGACATTGGCCAGCATAAGGGCGGCGAGCAGGCAGAGCGACTGGAATAGTTATCCGGAGATTAGGTACATCCTCAGAGATTTTGTAACACTTCTACTCACAAGCTTGAACATTTTGCAGTTTCTTAGGTTGTCTAAATCCAAACTG
Source organism: Drosophila pseudoananassae pseudoananassae (assembly GCA_018153035.1). NCBI lineage: Eukaryota > Metazoa > Arthropoda > Insecta > Diptera > Drosophilidae > Drosophila > Drosophila pseudoananassae. The sequence goes on along the minus strand of JAECXR010000042.1, from coordinate 1,494,959 downwards.
ATTGGGTGATCTTCGGAGGCGGTGGCTTTTATAGCCGCCATCGGATCTTCTCCGCCGCCGTCGACGTTGGCGTTGGCGTCACGGACGCTGACGTCTCTAATCTGGCTCTGAACACCAAGCCGCCGCTTCAAACCAAATATCAAACTTAATATGTTTGTGTGTTTTTGGCAAAAAGAGCAGCATACCGATCGAATTAAATAAAATTCAGCTCAGACCCAGAAAAAAACTAGAAAGGAGGTCTCTTTTTGGAATTTGATATTTTGGATACACTTTCTGGATGGAATTCCTTTTGGAAATAGACAAAAGGAATTTCTTGGACATTAAGTTTATTTAAAAAATCATTAAATTTATTCTAAATAAATCGAAGTATTTAATAAGAAATTTAACATAAGTCATTCTATTTCTTTGAATTAGATATGAATACGATTTCTTTTTACAAAAATACATACGCTAGTCTGAACCTAGGATGTCTATGGAAGAAAGACTTAAATTGCAGAATGTCCACCATATTATAGAGAAAAACATTGTCATTCTCATCATGAAAATAACAATACCCTCTGGAAAGGGAAAAATAAAACATTTGATCCCATTTGAAGTGGCTGCCTCTGATGGATCCACATCTGCCCCGGTGGCGGTAATCACCGATCCGACTTTGCACTTAATGGCTAATAGTTTCGCAGATTTCGCAGAGGTAATGGCATATGTGACATTCGCCAATGGAATCGGGGGCTGAAACAGAGAGGGGCCTGAACTTTGGCGGGGGCCCACTAACTCGTGGCGAATAAATTTAAATCAATCCAATTTATCATCCGTTTCAATTTCGATTTCATTTGGTCTGGGATGCGCGCAGGCGTATAACTTGTTTGTTCACCAAGGAGTTCGTTCTTAATTCGCTCCCCGGAATCTCAACAAGTTTGGGGCATTAGCATACAAATTTGCTGTCCAGCAATAAATTGTCTAGGCCTAAACGCACTTAGCACCATGGCTAATAAAATGCCTATCAATCGCAGGCCCACCTGATCTCACAAACTAGTTCAGCCCTATATATTATCTATGAAGTTGCCAACAGATGGGACATTCACCAAAAATTTGAATTGTTAAATTGCCTAAAAATGGAAAAACAAATATAAGTAAGACAACTTGGTAGAACATTCCGATTTTTTTATGTTTCCAGAGAGATACATTCCAAAAGATCACGGCAAATTATACAGCAACTTTATAACGGCTTCGAAACAACTTTTTAATCAATATTTGCATATTGAGGTGTTTATTTTTAAAAGTCTAAATGCATACTGTAGCCGTTTGAGTAGGATTTCAGTTATATCCATTTCCAGATGCAGCTTTCTACAAGTAAGAACTACACAGAGTACCCTCCGTAAAGTCACTCCAAATCGATTGTCTCCGGGTAGAATCCATACTGGTCGACGTGAAAGACTATCCGAAGGCACTTTCCGTCCGGCAAAGTGTAAACGAAGTATCCGTCAGATACAGTCTGGTTGTTGGAGAGCTCCTCATCCAGCGCACTTTCGTTCTGGACCTTGCTTTCAATTTGGGACGGGCTTGGGGGTATCGCCCTTGGCTCAACCTCATGGCAGATCACAAGCCAGCTCAACAGAATCGAAATCCATTTCACGTTCCTAGGGACTATCTTTACAAAAGTTTGAAAAGTGTACATATTTTTTTTTGAATATTTTTTCTCGGCTGATTCGGACGTGTTTGTTGTTCAATTGGTGTGGACTTCATTTAATCGATACATATGCGGGGAACTCCGGTTATCTTTCCGGGCTCCAACATTTCCTTGTCGAGCGAAACAATTCTTGGCAATTAACACCGATTCGGAAGATGTTTGCTACACTAATTTAGCGAAAACAAAACTAAAACAGTCTTTGGTGGAAGCCCAAGTATAAATTTGTTTAGAGTTTAAACTTATCGCATAGTCCAAGGCAATTAATCAATTCGCCGAACATCAAAGTTAACAATTAATTAAAGTCATAAATGTAGGGTATCAGAAGATCATGCCTTCGTGGACGATATTCGGCGGCGCTCCGGGTGACATGTTGCCAGGTGACCTTGCCCATCTCCTCTGAACCGTCTCTGAACCGATTTCAACAGCTTTCCAGGGGCATGCGCACCTGCCACTCCAATTGGAAGTTTCGCGCCCAGGGCGCGCATCTCCAATTGAAAGTTGTAACAAAAAATCTCAGAGATTCATAATTCGTTTTCGTTTGGAATTTCCAGGGGCCCATGAATGAGCCGTAACCGCATTAAACAACAGTTTTTATTTGTATACAATTTAGCATTTAGGGGGATTCGGACTGAAAAGCCGAAACTGAAACCGAATTAAAAGCATACAAAATAAATTGTTGGCAAATGACTCATGTATTTTAAAGGCTCTTTTCGGTCTCACTATTGCTGTTATTGTTTCAATATTGGGGTATGATGATACAAGTTTTTGGCAATTATAGCTACCCCTGGTCCTCCTCGGTTCGAGAAACCCGTTTGAGTGCCTGTAACTAAAGACAAGGGTCCCCAACTCATCACCATCCATATAAAAGACGCACTTGAGCTGATCGAATTAAACAGTTGCACTGCAAGCAGCCAAACCACAGCATCATCTCATCATCCACTGAAACCCAAACCACCAGCAAGATGTACAAATATGTAAGTTTTGTGCAATACCCACTCATCCTCCGATTACTAGACATGTCACCTCGAATTCCAGCTGTTCTGCCTGGCTCTCATCGGCTGCGCCTGCGCCGACAACATCAACAAGGATGCCCAGATCCGCAGCTTCCAGAACGATGCTTCTGATGCCGAGGGCAACTATCAGTTCGCCTACGAGACCAGCAACGGTATCCAGCACCAGGAGGCGGGCAATGCCAACGGTGTCCGTGGAGCAATTAGCTATGTTTCGCCCGAGGGCGAACCAATCTCGCTGACCTACACCGCCGACGAAGAGGGATACCATCCGGTGGGCGATCACCTGCCCACGCCGCCCCCCGTTCCCGCCTACGTGCTCCGTGCCCTGGAATACATCCGCACTCATCCTCCGTCGCCAGCCCAGAAGGATCAGCAGTAGGTTGGAGGATCCAGCCACAGAAACAGACTCCGAAACTGCAACCAGTCATTGTTATTTAGAGACATACAATTGTACGTTAAACTAGTAGTTATCTATAATAAAGCGCGTCAATACAGGAAAAGAAATGAATGAGGTTTTAATAATTTCAGGATAAAATTGAAATTATAAGTTTTACATTAATTAGAAGAGTTTTAAATTAAATTTTAAAAGGTAGAAATTATTATGACATTTAAAAATTTAATATTTTACGAATAATTTATACTTGTAGTATTAAACATTTTCTTAATTTATGAAGTCAGAAAAGGAATATACATTTTTGAATGTACAGATATATTTCACATTTTTTATCGATAAAAAATCAATTACCTCGATATGTCATCAAAATCTGATGATGATATTTGTCTTTACTTTTAAGTTTAAGCTCTTCAATCGGTGGCATCTTCAATGTATTTTTTTTTTTTTGTTTTCATATAATTTTTTTTTATAAATTTCATTGAAGATGTTGCAATTCTTTCAAATGGCGGCCATTATGAATTTATGATGAAATTGCATGTGCTTTTAGCGATGGACCGACAGGATAATTAAAACTAGGGGGACACACTGGTCAACAATTATAATTCGAAGAAGGGATTTTTAAGTGAGATAGGATAAGGATTACCGCTTCAAATAATTATGTTATATTTAATCATAAAGTTTATAATTTGCGAAAATAAATCGTAAAAATTGTCATAGCTTATCGATTACTACGCCCCAAGCGTACCTGGAAAGTCCATCTCTGATTCGGAAAAGTGTTGCACTTCCTTTCCGTTTCGAACTTTCAAGCCAAGAACTACGACATCGTGCAACATGGCCATTAGTCTAAAAGATGCCATTGATATACTGGTGGAAAAATCTACCTTGTATGAGAGACCGGAATTGGCAACATATCGAAAGGATGCGGACGAGATCACCTGGAAAATAGTTGATGGCTTGCGTGAAGCTAATTCAGTTTTCTTGCCTGAATTTGAAGACTTGAAAACAACAGGTAAGTACAATTTAAGATTGGTAAAGAACACGTTTATTGATCGAAACCTTTAAAAAGGTTTATTCTGGACCCATCCGTTTCCACAATATCGAGTCCCAGTTCTTTGGGTAAAAATGAAATATCAGATTGAAGATTCGGGGCTTGCGATTGGAGAAAAAATCCCTAAACTGAAGCTGAAGAGCAACGTACTGCACAGTGCTGCCGACGCTGGCCAGCTCAACGGGGAAAACATGAACATGTGGTTTTACATGTATTTGAATGAAGCTTGTGAAAATTTGCAAAATTTTGGTTGCAAGAGTGGAAATAGATACAAAGTGACCTCTGACACGACTCTGCAGGATAAGCGTCTATTTTTTACCATAACCGCTTCACAGTATATTGGAAATGGTTTTAACAAGACCACTCCGATATTTTACCATTTCATTCTGGGATATAAGTTTTTAAACGATGACCATTGCTATTCTTACTCGTCTGATGGGTTTGCCAAATTCAGTCGCCCTGTCGATATTTCCAAGCCTCATAGGCTGGCACAAATGCTGGCCGTTGTGGGAAAATTGCTCATGAATTTGAATATTAATCCGCCCGTGGCAGTCGATGCGGCATATAGGGTTATGAGCTTTTCCACAGAATTTAGTGAGATTTTGATGGAGGTGAGTTTATTACAAATGAACTTATTACAATTTATTGGACTTGTGATTAATTAAAACGTTTTCAGGCCATCAGACTGTGCGTTCCTTTCGCCAGCAATCCACGTGACTTATCTGCTGTTCACATTAAGATGTTGAACTGGAAGAAGGATGATGCAGTGGTTCTTTCCGAGCTATTGGAGCTCTTTTCCATTCCATAGAAGGATAAAAAAACGAAGTACAAGTCGGCATCTAGTCAGATATACATTTTTTTCATCAAAATCATATTTTAATATCGCTGTACTCACCTATTTTAACATAACCATTATTCTATCATCAACCTACTTCATACTTCTTTCATTATATTTTCTTAAAACATTTTTAATATTCCGAAAATTCAAAAAGAATACCAACCAATTCACAGAATTTCAGAAATAATTTGATTTTATCAAAAAAGTATTATTTCTTTTGTTGAAAATATAGAAGTAAATTCATATAAAGGGTATTTAATGGTTTCAGCTCCGAATGCCTATAAAAATCAATTAATTAATCTCATCTGATTAATACATATAATAACCAATTAACAAAGCAGGTCATTTCATGTATATTCAGTATCTGAAACAGCCAATAACATCCAAAGATAAAACTATACTTTTAGGCTACCGCCTAAAAAAAAGACGACCAACATATGTTTTTGAAATTTGCATGATTTAATTGTTTTGCTTATTAGCTTATTATAATTTGTCGTTTTTAAATTCGAGCAGGCCGAACTTGATTCGAACGTTTGCAAATGTTCCCGCTAGATTTTTTTGTTCTTTTTATGGACATACACATTTTTTTTACCCGGAAAGAAAATGCCTTTTGTTTGTTATTAAGTCATCGCTAGATCGCCAAACACAGAAACAGAATCGCGATTCATTTCCATCCAGTTTTCAAATTTCCATATCTGAGAATAGACGTAAATATTAATCAGACGCGCAGACAAATAAAGCTGTTAGCGGATAATGGGATAACAAGATAGAATTCGATGGGGTCACTTGAGATTTCTTTTTTGAAGATGTGTGCTTTTTTTGGGCGTGCCTTTGTTTGCTCTTTATGGGCGCAAATACAATAAATTCACGCCACGGAAGAATCGATGGATGGGTGATTTATAGCCCAACCAGAAAAACCTCAAGGTGAAGACAAAGAAAAGTTAATGAACATTTGCGCAGTTCGAAGAACTTACAACAACTAGCAACAACTTAGTTTAAGTTGGGGAATGTTCTTAGTTAGTTGGTGGTGCTAGATTAGTACGTGCTAAATGGTGTGGTGGGTTCAGCCTTCTTCTTGGACACTTGCATCCAAATCGGTGCGAATATATGGGGTTTGAACTTCAGGAACTTCAGAACACGTGTGGCTTCAGCTTGCCATCCTCGGTGTGGGTGCGAATGTATTCCAAGGATCGCAGGATATAGTCGGGAGTCGGGGGAGGCTGCGGCAGATGGCGGCCCACCACATGGAAGCCCAGTTCATCGGCTATGTACCGGGTTTCGATGGGCACCCCCTCGGGCGAGGTGTAGCTATAAATTCCAATGGTTTCCAGGGCAGTGCCAGCAGCCTGGACATCGATGCCGTTGCTGGTTTTGAAGGCGAACTTAAAGACGCCCTCGTCGTCCAGGGGTGATACCCGGTAATCCGTTATCTGGGCATCCCGCTCGTCGCCGCCAACTAGTCGCCGGATCCGGCGAACCCGCACCAAACGGCCATCCACTTCCAACCAGATCAGGCCCACGAAGAGCAATCCAATCAGCTGAAACCAAAAGGGGTCTTATCAGCCATCGATATGATCATAGATCGGGAACACAGATTAGGGCCCATGGCCGAAAGCTTACAAAATATCGCATATTTGTATTTTGTTTCTGGGTTTTTTGCACACACCACGTCGACACGGCACAAAATCACACTGTAAGTTTCGAAATAACTTCGAATATATTTTGAATTATTTTCGTTTCGATTTTAAGGTCTCTTGGAGCGACGTCTGCGAGGTTCAAAGTTAGCCACCGTACTGCCAATCCGGCGCGATGCTCTTTTCTAATATATATGAGGAAAACATCTGCCCAAAACGTAAGCAGCGAAAATCTAATAAGCATAACCAAATGCCAATAATCACGCTGGCTTGGTCCGGCTTGGCTTGGGTCCATCTTTTGTGTTGGGTATCTGACATGGGCGCTACTACCCTACCCTACCCTAGACTGGCCAAAGATTCTCGATATTTGATACCAGGTCGCAGCGAATTAACTAAATAATTCATTTCCGTTTTATCTGGCGGAGACCATGTTTGCTTATTCATATTTTATGGCTTTAAACGTCAGAGGCGGATAAAAACGAGACTAAAAAGTGTCAAGTAGTTTGAGTTCTTGAAGATGCGAAGCCAATTTCGTTTGAAATTTATTATGGCAGAGGTTTTGATTTTGTTTTTTATGCCACTCAAGAGCGGAAGGCGTTCAACTCAATGGAATTCTATTGTTTTGTTTATTGCATTTCTCCAAAAGCTAAGAGCTGTCATTATTTTATTTTAATGACAAAACTCTGTTATATTTGACTTAAACTGCAAACGAAATTCGGCTAGCTCCCCTTCAAAAAAAGTGCTAATCACCAAAGTTACTTAACCATCTGGGGATCCCATAACACGGAAGCATTTCGGAGCCCAGCATGTTCTCAAATAATCACATAAAAATATTATAAAAATTATTTTTAAAGCCTTTTCATGTTTTGTTTATAGTTTTTGGCTCGAATCGAATGCAAATAAGGGCTATAAAAATCACAGAAAATGCGATAAATTCGATGAAAATAGGCCATCAAAATTATGAGAAGCCGGCCAGAACGGTAATAGGACTAACAGAAGTCTACTAACGAGCTTTGATTTGTTAATCAGGCGCCGAAGTATAATTAACGTAAGCAGTTCCGGATTAAGAACAATGACACAGTATGGTTCTACAAGTTTACAGTTTCAAAGGAAGACTGATTCTGGCAGTCGATGCCAGTTCGTTGCCTAAGTCTTTTGTTTTTTGGCCCAAATATCAGAATGTTTGCGAGTGGGCTGGCTTCGCTGCATACATTATAATAATTCCAAACACGAATAACCAAACAAATTAAACTTTTATAACTAAACATAAGCAGGAGTTGTTTAAAGTGTCAAATACCCTGGGGGGTCAGAGTCAACCGAAAACTATCTAATAGTTCACACACGCATCTCGACCGGAGAAGATGATCGTTTCGCAGAAGGAGAACTGGAAAAGGCAGTTGATCGGTTGTGGCTTTAGTTTCGGCTTTGGTTTTCTAGTTTTTCGTGTTTGTGTTTCGCAACTGATTCTAAGGCTAAACTATTTGGCGTCGATTTGTGTTACTTAATTAATGTTGTCCGCGAAAAGATCTCGACTCGTTTGACTTGAAGATTTATGTCTGAAAATTAGCCGAAGATTATTTTCGCTTCATGCTTTCATCTTCAGCCAGCGTGCTGCCCGTCTTTTATTGAAGACTATGTAAATGATGAATAAGCGCTGGCCGTTGCTTCTTAATTAGCAAATACTTTTCAAAGCAAACAACATTTAAACACAATGCAAATATCATTAGGCAAACGCATAGGCATTCTGATTGATGGAGTGATTGACTGATTCTGCAGCAGAGACACCTTGGCGGGGCGGCGAGTTGTAAAGTCGCGCTATGCAAATCACAGGGTGCGGGTCCGAAACGTACAAGTCGTGCAAGGTCTAGGTCTGCATAGTTCCCAATCCAGCACAGTGGTTCAAAGCTATCCTAAAATTGTGTGGAATACTTTTCTTCAAAATTTGTATCACAATTTGTATAAATAACATGAACAGTCACGAGCATATATTTTTAAATTTAATTTTTGTCTTCGTCACACAAATTCCCAAAAACCCGTTCCCTGTACTTGCAAAACAGAAGTTATTTGGTTTGCCAAATAATTAAAGCCAAACACCCAAACTCGATTTCAGCCATGATCGATGATTGTGCAGTGAACCTTTAGCATTTCCAGTTTGGCTTTAAAATCGCAAACAGTTAATCGAATAATCAAAGTTGACGTATTATACGCATATTTAGCACGCCTCATTAAATCAAACTAATGTGTTTGGTATTGGCTTTTTAGTTAAGAGTGCGCCTCAACCATGACCTTTTACAGCCGCCTAAAATAGAATTTAATTATAATAAATTAATAACTAAATGCAGCAATTTGTCAGTCGCGGAAAACCCATGAAATCGGTAGGGGAACCAATGTCGCCCCACTGTGCATACTTTCGATTTCATTCGAGACTGCTATGCAGGCAGGCACACCTACAAATAGACCCCGAAAGATCCGAAAACAACTTCATTGTCAGGCGATAATAGCCCGACATTAACACAAAATTATTATAAATCAATTCCCGTGCTTCGGACTCGTCTTTTGAAGATGATTGGGGCGATGATGTTGCTGTTGCTTTTTCGGATGCATCTATTCCTGATTTATGTTTTGTTTACCCCTCGGTTTTTAATCAGAGAACTGTTCTCAGAAAGCCGTTTCGTTTCGAATAAAATTAGCACAAACTTCCCCTGCCGAAATCGAAAGCTTCCTTTTGGACCCGTTTTAATCTCTTCTGGCCAGTCCAAATTCAACCTTCGACTGCAGCAGATCGTCGCTATTACCACGGCTATATAACGGTTTTATTTTGAACACTGAGTCCGATTCAGGTTCGGTTTCAGGTTCGAGATCCAGACAGTAAAGTCAAACATTTGGAATTATTTTAATTAGGAGATGATGTCTCCGTCGTCGCGCTCGTTTTGCAAGGTTTGTGCGTCGATTGTTATTGAATTGTTTGTTGTTGGGATCCGCTAATCCTCCCGCACGTCAGATACTCCTCGTTGTGGCCCTAGGATGCCTGCATTTTTGTAGCGGAATTGCCCGCGACTCGTCGGCCAGAACCATCTACTACCGGAATATCCCGCCGGACCCGCTCGGCCACTACAGCTTCGAGTTCCAGACCACCAACGGCATCACCACCAAGGGGGCTGGCAACGAAAACGGAGCAGTGGGAGTGGTGCAGTACGTGTCGCCCGAGGGCATTCCGGTGACCTTCTCGTACGTGGCCGATGCGAATGGATACCAGCCCACCGGAGATATGATTCCCGCGATACCGCTGCATGTAATCCGCCAGTTGGAATACATTCGCACCCACTCGCCCGTCGACGAGCGGAGGTCGAGGCGCTGGTAAAGATCAGATACCAAAATTCCACATTAAAACAATTATATATTGACTCCTAAATAGCTGTCAATTATTGCCTGGCTGAATGCCGTTGCAGTTGAGGAATATTTAAATTTTGTATTTATGTTTATCGTTTTCACATGCAAATGTGACAAACTCAACAGCAATCAGCCGGCACAGATCATGCCAAAATATGTAGCAAACAAATAAATATTCTAGAAATATAAATAAAGTACTAGATTTAATCGATCTTTGTTCTGAAGTCCGGAAAGTTGTATCCAAACAAAAATAATAATTAAGACAAGTAGTAGTGGTAATGGAAGTAAAAATGGGTAAGAGATACAAATCCAGATCTGGAGGATGAAAATCTCATAAATATTAAGATTATAAAAAAAAGACCAACATATTCTTTTATAAAGGTTGATAAAATAATAGAGGCTATCAAGTATTCATATTTGTCTCATTATTATTTTACTTAACGAGCACGCAAATATTTTAAAAAGATAAAGCTGAATTTTTAATTCTTTTGAGACAAAACTAAAGTGGTTCTTTAGATAGAATTTCTAATACCATCTAAATGTCATCCAAAATATATTTAGAGTTCATGCTAAAAAGTTCATTAATTTTCGTTATTTATAAACCATAACTCAACGAAATGAGACTTAAGAAGCAAAGAATAGAAACGGATATCAACTTTTCTCAGTGTACATTCCAGCATCTGAGATGCAAACCATTTTAAGAATATTCTTTGAAATAGTCAAAGATTTATGAACTGCAGAACTAGTCGAAATCATGTTTTCTATGCTAATGATTCAGAAACTAAATGGAGCCAAAATGCCAGCTTTCATCCAAACACTATGAGCTGGTTTCTTTATGAAAAAAATTTGTCATACTTCTCCGATGGGATGACCTTGTCTTTAAGAACGACTTTCGCTTTTAAAGGCAATCAAAGAAAAGATTGTCGCTAATTTGCATGTGGGCGCCTAATTAAGGTCGTTGCATAATATTGACCGACTAGTCGAGACCCACTTTATGTAACCAGACTAATAAACCAAATGGAGTTAACACCGTCCACCAGGTTGGCACTTAATGTCACCGAAACAAGTCGCTGATTGATGCTCGTGCTCGCCTCAAATTAATCTCCAATTTGGTTCCGGCCTTGGGGGAAGATATATCACCAATAGATTACTGCGCGCACCTCCGGAGTTCCACCATGTAAGCCATGCGTTCGTGTTCCCCCGTTGATGCAGTGCGTCGGATATCGAACTAGTTGGCAGAACCATTCATATTCAGACAAAACCGAATATGAATTATTCATGACGGGTTCGCTTATCTGATCGCCCCTTTCAACAGAAGCATTAAGCTTTCAAACACATATTAGACAGATGACTGGCAACATGTCGGGAAACACGGCCAATTTGTACCCGTCCGTCTTCCAGAATTGAAACTCTTCTGTATCCCAATAGTTTCTAACGAGTTCTGACTCGCCATGTTCTGTTATTCGGATTTTGCGAATCTTTATCCACGTGCCAGTCCGGTTGCAGGGTCTCAGCTTTTGTTATTTTCGACTCCCCCGGCTAAATATCTGCGGCTGCTGATTTATGGATCGGAACAAGCATTCATAAGGCTTTGATGACAGGCTTAACTGCTTTTATGCCACCGCTGGGAGTTTAGCATCCAACCAAGTATTAAATCTTATTAATCAACTGATTTAGGAATTAAGAATCTACTTCAAAGGCGACAACAGGTGCTGGGTAATCTAGACCGAGTCGAAAGTTTTGCCATAAAATATGAATTTTTAACAGTCATTTTGATTATAACTGAGGCGTTTCTCTTTTCAAAGGTCAATGGCCCACTTAACTTGAAAAAGGTGTGTTCAAATCAATGTTAACAATGTGTAAAGTGTGTAAATTTAAATTTTAAATACACACATATACTTATGTAAATCAAAAGGTCAATGATCTTCTACCTGATTACCTGAACTACAACTTATCATTTCGAGCTGCTTCTTGGTAAGAATATAATATGAAATACTCAAGCGTTCGAAATAAGCGAATTTAACACAATATAACATTTTAGAAGAAATTTAAAACTCCCTTATACACCATAAAGTTGAGTTAGGATTGGAGTTGCCACATCGCTACAAGCATTACCCCATACTAATTTTGACGTTTTCTAACACTACAATTGGATATTTGTTAACACTTCAAAAATAAAAAACATTTTAGCGAGACAAAAATATGATATAGGAATTGTATAAATTCTAAACGAAAACGACCAGACTAGAAGAGTTTGGATTCCATACAACCCTCAATTGACTGTCACTCTCTCTTCCTAAGAAACCCAACAGGTCACCATGGTTGTGGGGTGAGTAAAATTGCAAATTTTGGCAACTTACGTAAGCATAGTTTGCTAATTTGTACCTTTTATTTTGCAGACTTCTGCTGCGCGGTAGCGCCGTTGCTGGAGTAGTATACTACACCCGAAGTGTGGGCATCTGGGGTAGCACAGACCACACCGATAAGCTGTACAACAACATCAAGTCGGAGCTCTGTCCGTACGTTCAAAAGGCGAAGAAACAGCTGCCTTTCGAGGTTCCCCAGTTACCCAAATCCGGCGAGATCCGATTCCTGGCAAAGCACTACTACAACGAGGGCGTCAAGAGCTCCTTCCGCTTCGTTCACATGCTGCCCTGCTACGCAGGCCGGGGCCTGAAGAAGATCAAGGACACCTTCGAGGACTTTGCCAAGTCACCGGCCATCACCGGCGGTGAACCTGGTGCGGCGAAGTAATCAACTTTGGGAGGCTGTTTTCGTGTTAGCTCATAGTTAGCCTATTGAATAATGTTTGTGTAACGTTAACGGATCCGTAGTCCAGCGGATCCATGACGAAAAATGTGTTTTTGGCGTACTTAAACGCATCGAGCTGGAACTTCCAGTTTAGAAATACAAAATTTTACGTGGTAAGCGCTAAGATCGCCCTGAAAGCTGAATGTGTTTGAATCTGGCTAAGGGAATGTGTAGGTTCTGTTATGGGTGCTCTACTTTATCTCTATTATTGCAAAATCGTAGCCGTAATCGTAGCATACATATTTTAGCTTCGAAAAGCTTGTTTTACACCCTCAGTGATTTATTACAAGTTTTTTTGGGGTCTAGGTAAACAAAACTCTTAGACCGGATAGCCTGTTATTATTTTTGTGATATTCGCTTCTATAAATATTCCAGTGATTCTCCTTTTTTGTGACTGACCTGTGAGTAGTCTCAGTTAATTTTCTTAGATCTTTTCCCATCGCACGTAGGCCGCCTGTCTCTGCCCGAAAAAAACCTGGAGCAACTGATTTATTAAACACTACCGCTCCGGTTCTGTATTTGGCTAGCCCGGGATAAAAACCCAGAGTGAGTTGTCACGCTGATGTCTCTGAAACACGTGAATTATTTATTTTTTGTGGGCTCTAGTCAGTTGTGTGGGGATCGCATCCACATAAGTATTGTACATACTAGGACTGATAACACGATATTATTGCTGTAAACAGTGTTCAAGATTGGAAATTTATACTGCGATGGCGGTTGTCCAACACACCGGAGATAAAATGAAAACAAAACGATCCGTCGTCATCTTTCAGTGGAACGGTTGACATTTTACAGCAGCTTCCGTTACGGTTTGAATCAGAAATAACAGAATATTACGCATACGCCTCGGTGGCCAGAGTAAATATTAAACAAAGCTTTAAATGCTACCCAACGGACGTCACTGAAGGGGTTCGTACGCCCCGCTGGCTGATAACAATGTGGTGCTATAATTTGGCTACCAAGGAGTCGGAGATTATGGCCCAAAAGTCAACTCGAAAACGGCAACAAAAGATAGAGAGACCTAGCCACTGGCCATCCCCAAAAAACCACTCGGATTCGGCTGTCATCGCTTTAATTTTAGACAGGCACTTGAGTCCATCGTCTCCGATTATCTGCCGGGTAATACTACACGTTTTTAATTTCAATTTCGAGTACGTTTGTTTGCAATTCTATTTATTGTATTTGATATTTACTGAATGCCCCTGACGCGGGCTTCTATTTACATGGCACACCATTTTCCGTTTTCCATTTTTGTTTTTAATTAATTAAACTTTTCGCATCCAAACACAAGCAACTGTCTAACCGCCTGCCAGATGTTGTCTTGAGATAAAGACTCTGCCTGCCCCCCACCGCCAAAAAGTGACACCGCCGGTGACTCATCCTACAGTCATATTGAAGATAAAGATATAGATCTCTTGATCGAATCACGCAATCACGTGCTAACCAGGACTCCATTGCCGCCGGATAAATATTATGCAATAGCTTGGACCAATATTTGTGGGTAAACACCAGAATCACATTGCCACCGACCCATAAAAATCGCAGCAAATAAACTTTTAACCTCGAAAGCAGAAACCCCAGCAACACCTCCGTCCGGATTCGAGCGGATCGGACCATGGCATTGACTCCAGAGTCTAGCGTCTAGAGATCTGGAGCAAATAGGACGATAGCCGTGATAAGCCGTGCTCTTTGCGCGCCAAATTGGCCAAATAAGATCACAAGTGGGCGCTGTTTGCCTTGGCAATGCGAACAATAATTAAATAAGCCTTCTTGTTAAATATTCCCAGATCAAATATGCTCAGCTACGGGCATTTCATTTAATTAAAGTTCTAAAAATAATCCCGATAAGAGGTGAGAAGTTGAGAAAAGTCCGGCGTTGAATTGACGTAAGAACTGTTTTTTTTTTTTTTTTAGAACTAGTAGTTTATAATTTTCAGGATTTTCAAGGTTTTACTCTAGAGTTGGTTGAGATTTTTGAATATTATAAGATCATAATTTAAGGCATCTTTTCATCAAATATCTGAAAAAAGAAAGAAAACCCCTAGAATGACGCATTTCCTAAGTTTCAAAATTAAGTAACCAAATTTTCGCAATGAATTTTTACATCTTTTTTAAATCTTGTAAAACTTTGTGGAAGCTTTTATCTATCTCGTGCTATTGTAGCACTTGAATTGTCTCGTACACCTGTCCGCTGAACAAATGGGGAATAAATCATTCAAACATAACCAGCCGGTAGGCCCCAATCACGATCCACTCGGGTTTCAAGACTACTGTAGGCCGGGCCAACTATTAGTTACCAACATATTGAGTATCGAGCGTAATTGTATTTGACAAAATGATATTAACTCATTCCGCAATTGGCCATTTGTCATATATTCAATTATTGTCACACTCTTAATTCTGTGTCACGTCGCGGCTTTAGCTTCGCCTTTGCCTTCGTCAGACTCATTATAATTTAATCTATACATTTTTGTATATTTTTTTGAATATTTTGGGTGTGGAGGAGTGTGTGGATTTCGACCTCAGAGCATAATCCCTTGGCTCGATCGTTCAACCAGGAGGAATTGCAATTGTTTGCTGATAAGAATTGAATAGTTTGTTGTTTGGGGACACAATGACGGGTTTGTTGAACCATCCAACCGTCCAAGTTTGAATTATAGATTTTCTGCTACTCAAGTGAAGATTAAACACATTGCCGAGAGCGTGCGCAAACATTACAGCCTTAATTAGAAGCTGCTGGAGCCTGGAACACTTGGACAAACATATGACTAGCTGCCCATATGACTAGGTATGACTAGCTCCATCAATTTGTTACGGACGGACCGATCGAAATATGCTAATGCCTGGCAACAGGGCAAGAAATGCGAGTGCCTCCGAGCTGGAGTGTCTTTATAAATGTTACGATTATTTATTCGCATTCGGTGCATTTTCCGATACGCGTTCCATACCGGTTTCCCAGGCGGTGCAATAATACTTGTAATGATGCTTCGCTTCCGATTCGTGCACAGCAAACAAAAACATACATAATTGTGCCCCATCATCTAACTCTTATTGCTGCACAAAATGAATCACAGGGAATAATATTTTATCGTCGAAAAACTCATTTAAAATGGCTTGACGCTGGTCACAAATAACGAGGAATTGCCTATTCTATAGTTTAAGTATTTATTTGTTTTGGACAACAAAAATATGTGTACATATATGCCTTAATATCTGAGGTTTTTTATATTTTTGTTGAAATTTTCCTAATCCTTGAAGTATCTCTTTTAAAATATTATATCTTGTATAAAGGACTTGTCCATATTATTTATTTGTGGGTTGTTCCAATATTATAGTTTTAAATTTTATTAAAAACCTTAAAGATGGACCCTTTCCACTGATAGTTTTTCTCCGAGTGGGAAACGCACGCGGGTGAGTCTAGGTCCATATAGTATATATGGTCTATACCTGCTTATAAGTGCGCCGATCGCCATTCGACCCTGCGCTTTTGCTTTTGAGCTCTTGACCAGGTAACAACAGTACCTGTGCGGCAGTTGTTGTTTTCCTTCGGGTTGTGGGTGGCAGTATCACTGAGCAGCACACCACCTCAGAGCTTATCAGTCTCCCCAAAAAAAGCGACAAAATATTTGAGAGCTAGATCAGCACGGCACGAACTTCACCTAAAGAGCCAGTGCTTCGTAGACAGCGCCAGAGACAGAGTAGACTCGGTTCGGGTTCTGTGGTTCGTGGTTCGGATTCTCCGGGTATTTCTACAAGGCGCAAAAGCGGCGCGATCTCAAACCGAAAGCAGCCGTAGACCGTAAACCGTAGCCCGTAGACCTGTCTCCTCGTCCTCGAGGTGTCTGTGGGAAATTCGCGAATGAAAAACATATCCGAATCGATCGAATTGGATTTGCATTAATTGCAAAGTGAATGTGTGAAGTGAATGTGCGAGGAGATCGTGTGAAACATGAGCATATAATTTGACAAGCCAACTAAATCGAATCATTTAGCAAGAGGCCACCGCAAAGATCAGTTCAGAAAACTCCCCCAATCGAGTAGGAAATTTTAGCAAAAATTCAACATGAAGGACCTCCCGCAGTGCTTGTGGATTACTTTCGTCTTTGGATGCTGCATCTGGGCCTGTCTGGGGTAAGTTTTAACTGGAATGCTGCGGAAATACCCAACCAATAACAAAATATCAGATACATCATTCAAATTGGTTTGCCTCTGTACCCCCAGCGGTCTGATAATAATTTTAGCAAGACTATTCTATATTTAGATTGGTTTCTTCGCTTTTGTTTGACAAGAAAAGGTAATCGAGTAACTTTCCAAAAGTATTCCTAATCTAAAATCTACTCAAGACTTTCAAAAAGGAATCGCATTATTCTGAAGTTGTAGATCATATCAAGAATAAGGAAATATAAAAGGGAAAGTATTGCTCATTCCCAGATTCCATTGATAACGAAATTCGAGCAATTTTATCTGATAACAAGATGATGTTTCAGAGAATGTGTTTACAAGAAATCTGATAAGACTGGGGCTTACACCCATCACAGAATTTGGAAACATTGTTTATAAATATTTCCTGTCCCTGGAAAATACCAGAGGGATTGGATTTTTCCCGATTTCAGAACCTGTTGTTGTTGCTCAACAAATATCGGTCGGGGAATATTTAATTTCCCTAAGCCATTGATAAATCTTCAGACGATGGCAAAAATAAATCCTCAGACCTTCTGAGATTAGAATTTAATTAAGATTTTCTCACAAACGCACCGAAAATTATTATTACAGTCGGCATTTCGCCTTTGAAGTCGGAAACAAAAGGTTCAAGAGTCCCCGAAGATTTCTTATCGGATAAGTTCAAGATCTGGCCGCTATATCAATACGGACTCTAATTAGTTTCCTGTTATGGGACCAGGTCAATTGAATTCAATAATTTTTGTTGTTGCGCAAGCGGGCAAATAATGGCGAAAAATAGAAAAAATAAAATACTAGTTAAATAATAGGCGACTGCCAGAAGAGAAGACAAATATTTTCCTATTATTTATTTTTATTTAGCCATTTATTTCGCCGTATGATGATTTAAGGTACCTGCAAATGAGCTTGCACAGCTGCTCAGGTACTCACTGCTCAGTCATTCCACGGCTTTATTTTATTCCTATCCCATTAATGCGGCTTTGCTCCAAAGAAGTCGGAACCCAAAACAGTATTTCTAGCATGGAATATCGCACCGAACCCCTAAATTTACTTTACTTTTATTTCTAAAGTACTGCCCTAAAATTTTAAAATGTTTAAAGCTAATTCATCGCTTATTTTAAATTTAATTGAATATAAAATAATTTTATATTACTATATAGTGAGATTAAGATCTAGAGATTAAATATTTTTCGTCACCAATATTTATAAAGACAGTGTGGATGTTGCCACTGGACTCCTAGACAGGACTCCTAACTTAGGAGGATGGCTTGAATTGATATGTTTTTTATTTTTAAACTTATTAATCAAACTCTCCTTTTTTATCCTATTAGCGCCAACATCGTAGCCATTGATGAGGAAGAGTGTCCTTCTATGGTGAATGCCTCGAGCCTGCAACAGACCCAACTCATCCAAAGATTGACCCATGTCTGCCGTTACGATCGTCTGGAAAGGCCCATAGGTGTGTTTAGAAAACTAAAATTATAAAAAAATCTTTAAATAAAATGTAATTTTCCTTCAAGACTACAATTATACGGCGCAACCTGTAAAACGCCTGCCCATTGTCGTAAAGACAAGGATCTACGTATACTTCCTGCAGAATCTCAACTCGGACCTGCTGCAATTCAAGATGCACGCCCTCCTGCAGCTGAGTTTCCAGGACAAACGGCTGGCCTACAAGGAGTTCAACCGCTACGACAACATCCTGGGCCAGAAGCACCTGAGCGAACGCCTCTGGCTGCCTCACATCTTCTTCTCCAACGAACGCGAATCCAGCATCCTGGGCACGGACGAGAAGGATGTCCTGACCTCTCTGTCTCCAGAGGGCAACGTTATAATTTCCACCAGGATGCAGGCCACCCTCTACTGCTGGATGAACTTTAAAAAGTTCCCCTTCGATCAGCAATTTTGCTCCACTGTCCTGGAGAGCTGTAAGTGATTTGAGGCTGGAATTCTGAACTTCAATTATTTATAAACTCTTCCAAAGGGATGTACAACACCTCGGACTTGGTTTTGGAATGGGAGGAGCATATGCCCATATCGTTCGACCCTGAGATGCGCCTTACGGAGTATAACATGGCCAGATTTTGGCACAACACCACCTTGGTGGTTTCGGATATAGAAAATCTTAGGCATGGAGCTTTTGGTAAGATGGGAAAGGCTACTTTAAAGACTCGGTTTAACTTAATATTCTTTTTCTAGTGGGCAATTATAGCTCCTTGAGCTTTACTGTTAACCTGAAGCGGGAGATTGGTTTCTATCTGCTGGATTACTACCTGCCCTCCATGATGATTGTGGCCATTTCCTGGGTATCCTTTTGGCTGCAAGCCGATGCTTCGCCACCGAGAATTATGCTTGGTAGGGTTATCATATCCTATATTTATAAAAATATATATCTAATCTCGATCCTAAACCTCTCTATTTTCCAGGAACCAGCACTATGCTGTCGTTCATAACACTGTCCTCGTCGCAGAGCAAAACCCTGCCCAAGGTGAGCTACATCAAGGTGTCGGAGGTGTGGTTCCTGGGATGCACCTTCTTCATCTTCGGAAGCCTGGTGGAGTTTGCCTTTGTGAACACAATCTGGCGGCGGAAGGAGAACATCGAACTGAAGAAGGTCAACAGCAAATACATCATCAAGTCCACGTTGACCCCGCGACCCTCGCGACGTCAGATTGGTGGCAGTCTGAGCAACGAGTCCCGGGCCAGATCCTGCTCCAGCCTGGACAACATTGTCTCGAGCACGGAAAGTGTGCGTAACGGCAATGGAACTGTGAATCCGGGCTTCAACAACTACTTGACAGTTCATGTGAGTATCCTTACCAAATCTTAGTTGATTAAAATCTACTATCCTTTGAATCCTTAGCCCAACCTTCCCATCATCAAAACCGAGTGCGCCGACACAGTGTCCATTTGCAGTGGACGAACCAGCAACGATCACATCGTGGACATAGACAAGGACAAGGAGAAAAAGGAGACTCCTCCTACTTTCACCACGATGACTCCGCAGGAGATCGCCATGTGGATCGATCGGCGCTCCAGGCTCCTGTTCCCCTGCATGTTTCTGGCCTTCAACGCCCTCTACTGGACCTTCGTCTACGTGTTATAAGATTTTGACCCTTGGGTCGCCACCAATGTGAAATCTTGTCTATTTGTTAACGCAAATAATTATTAAATTGTAAGATGCATCATCTCATAGCTGTACAAATGTTGATCATTTAAAATTATAGAAAGAACATACTAAAATATATATTCCTACAAAAAATCCTCTAAAACAGATATTTTATTAATTATATTCAAAAAACGGTAGCTTTGTTGTTGATGAACTTAATATTCTTTGAATTTGCCTCGCATAAGCCCGTACGGACATCTGGCAACCTTATCAACAAAGTAGAGTTACGAACCTGGTTCATAAAAAAATAGATTTGCTTATAAAACTAATTTTAAAGAATTAAAAATTTAGAAACTATGAAACATTTTAAAATCAATTAAGCAATCTGTCACTTCAATTTTTAAACAAATTTCCCCGTCCAATAAAAGTTCCTTCTTAAATATCTTCCCCTTCGAAAATGGGGAAAGTCCCATGGGAGGCCGATATGGGCCACTGCGAAGGCCATATCTTCGCCAATACTGATCGGGTTCTTGAAAGGAGTATCTTACACGATTTGTGGATCGATTTCCCACCAATCTGCATCAAAATCTGGATGCAAATTATTTTTTTAATTTTTTGTCCGATTTTCTGGGCCATTCCCTTCGAAAATGGGGAAAGTCCCATGGGAGGCCGATATGGGCCACTGCGAAGACCATATCTTCGCCAATACTGATCGGATTCTTGAAAGGAGTATCTTAAACGATTTGTGGATCGATTTCCCACCAATCTGCAGCAAAATCTGGAAGCAAATTATTTTGTCCGATTTTCTGGGCCATCCCCTTCGAAAATGAGGAAAGTCCCATGGGAGGCCGATATGGGCCACTGCGAAGACCATATCATCGCCAATACTGATCGGATTCTTGAAAGGAGTATCTTAAACGATTTGTGGATCGATTTCCCACCAATCTGCATCAAAATCTGGATGCAAATTATTTTTTCAATTTTTTGTCCGATTTTCTGGGCCATCCCCTTCGAAAATGAGGAAAGTCCCATGGGAGGCCGATATGGGCCACTGCGAAGACCATATCTTCGCCAATACTGATCGGATACTTGAAAGGAGTATCTTAAACGATTTGTGGATCGATTTCCCACCAATCTGCATCAAAATCTGGATGTAAATTATTTTTTCAATTTTTTCTCCGATTTTCTGGGCCATCCCCTTCGAAAATGAGGAAAGTCCCATGGGAGGCCGATATGGGCCACTGCGAAGACCATATCTTCGCCAATACTGATCGGATTCTTAAAAGGAGTATCTTAAACGATTTGTGGATCGATTTCCCACCAATCTGCATCAAAATCTGGATGCAAATTATTTTTTCAATTTTTTGTCCGATTTTCTGGGCCATCCCCTTCGAAAATGAGGAAAGTCCCATGGGAGGCCGATATGGGCCACTGCGAAGACCATATCTTCGCCAATACTGATAGGATTCTTGAAAGGAGTACCTTAAACGATTTGTGGATCGATTTCCCACCAATCTGCATCAAAATCTGGATGCAAATTATTTTTTCAATTTTTTGTCCGATTTTCTGGGCCATCCCCTTCGAAAATGGGAAGAGTCCCATGGGAGGCCGATATGGGCCACTGCGAAGACCATATCATCGCCAATACTGATCGGATTCTTGAAAGGAGTATCTTAAACGATTTGTGGATCGATTTCCCACCAATCTGCATCAAAATCTGGATGCAAATTATTTTTTCAATTTTTTGTCCGATTTTCTGGGCCATCCCCTTCGAAAATGGGGAAAGTCCCATGGGAGGCCGATATGGGCCACTGCGAAGTCCATATCATCGCCAATACTGATCGGATTCTTGAAAGGAGTATCTTAAACGATTTGTGGATCGATTTCCCACCAATCTGCAGCAAAATCTGGAAGCAAATTATTTTGTCCGATTTTCTGGGCCATCCCCTTCGAAAATGAGGAAAGTCCCATGAAAGCCCGATATGGGCCACTGCGAAGACCATATCTTCGCCAATACTGATCGGATTCTTGAAAGGAGTATCTTAAACGATTTGTGGATCGATTTCCCACCAATCTGCATCAAAATCTGGATGCAAATTATTTTTTCAATTTTTTGTCCGATTTTCTGGGCCATCCCCTTCGAAAATGGGGAAAGTCCCATGAAAGCCCGATATGGGCCACTGCGAAGACCATATCTTCGCCAATACTGATTGGATTCTTAAAAAGAGTATCTTAAACGATTTGTGGATCGATTTCCCACCAATCTGCATCAAAATCTGGATGCAAATTATTTTTTCCATTTTTTGTCCAATTTTCTATGCCATCCTCTTCGAAAATGAGGAAAGTCCCATGGGAGGCCGATATGGGCCACCCGAAGACCATATCTTCGCCAATACTGATTGGACTCTTGAAAGGAGTATCTTAAACGATTTGTGGATCGATTTCCCACCAATCTGCATCAAAATCTGGATGCAAATTATTTTTTCAATTTTTGTCCGATTTTCTGGGCCATCCCCTTCGAAAATGGGGAAAGTCCCATGAAAGCCCGATATGGGCCACTGCGAAGACCATATCTTCGCCAATACTGATTGGATTCTTAAAAAGAGTATCTTAAACGATTTGTGGATCGATTTCCCACCAATCTGCAGCAAAATCTGGATGCAAATTATTTTTTCAATTTTTTGTCCGATTTTCTGGGCCATTCCCTTCGAAAATGGGGAAAGTCCCATGCAAGCCCGATATGGGCCACTGCGAAGTCCATATCTTCGCCAATACTGATCGGATTCATGAAAGGAGTATCTTAAACGATTTGTGGATCGATTTCCCACCAATCTGCATCAAAATCTGGATGCAAATTATTTTTTTAATTTTATGTCCGATTTTCTGGGCCATTCCCTACGAAAATGGGGAAAGTCCCATGGGAGGCCGATATGGGCCACTGCGAAGACCATATCATCGCCAATACTGATCGGATTCATGAAAGGAGTATCTTAAACGATTTGTGGATCGATTTCCCACCAATCTGCATCAAAATCTGGATGCAAATTATTTTTTTAATTTTATGTCCGATTTTCTGGGCCATTCCCTACGAAAATGGGGAAAGTCCCATGGGAGGCCGATATGGGCCACTGCGAAGACCATATCATCGCCAATACTGATCGGATTCTTGAAAGGAGTATCTTAAACGATTTGTGGATCGATTTCCCACCAATCTGCATCAAAATCTGGATGCAAATTATTTTTTCAATTTTTTGTCCGATTTTCTGGGCCATCCCCTTCGAAAATGGGGAAAGTCCCATGAAAGCCCGATATGGGCCACTGCGAAGACCATATCTTCGCCAATACTGATTGGATTCTTAAAAAGAGTATCTTAAACGATTTGTGGATCGATTTCCCACCAATCTGCATCAAAATCTGGATGCAAATTATTTTTTCCATTTTTTGTCCAATTTTCTATGCCATCCTCTTCGAAAATGAGGAAAGTCCCATGGGAGGCCGATATGGGCCACTCCGAAGACCATATCTTCGCCAATACTGATTGGACTCTTGAAAGGAGTATCTTAAACGATTTGTGGATCGATTTCCCACCAATCTGCATCAAAATCTGGATGCAAATTATTTTTTCAATTTTTTGTCCGATTTTCTGGGCCATCCCCTTCGAAAATGGGGAAAGTCCCATGAAAGCCCGATATGGGCCACTGCGAAGACCATATCTTCGCCAATACTGATTGGATTCTTAAAAAGAGTATCTTAAACGATTTGTGGATCGATTTCCCACCAATCTGCAGCAAAATCTGGATGCAAATTATTTTTTTAATTTTATGTCCGATTTTCTGGGCCATTCCCTACGAAAATGGGGAAAGTCCCATGGGAGGCCGATATGGGCCACTGCGAAGACCATATCATCGCCAATACTGATCGGATTCTTGAAAGGAGTATCTTAAACGATTTGTGGATCGATTTCCCACCAATCTGCAGCAAAATCTGGATGCAAATTATTTTTTCAATTTTTTGTCCGATTTTCTGGGCCATCCCCTTCGAAAATGGGGAAAGTCCCATGGGAGGCCGATATGGGCCACTGCGAAGACCATATCTTCGCCAATACTGATCGGATTCTTGAAAGGAGTATCTTAAACGATTTGTGGATCGATTTCCCACCAATCTGCATCAAAATCTGGATGCAAATTATTTTTTTAATTTTATGTCCGATTTTCTGGGCCATTCCCTACGAAAATGGGGAAAGTCCCATGGGAGGCCGATATGGGCCACTGCGAAGACCATATCATCGCCAATACTGATCGGATTCTTGAAAGGAGTATCTTAAACGATTTGTGGATCGATTTCCCACCAATCTGCAGCAAAATCTGGATGCAAATTATTTTTTCAATTTTTTGTCCGATTTTCTGGGCCATCCCCTTCGAAAATGGGGAAAGTCCCATGGGAGGCCGATATGGGCCACTGCGAAGTCCATATCTTCGCCAATACTGATCGGATTCTTGAAAGGAGTATCTTAAACGATTTGTGGATCGATTTCCCACCAATCTGCATCAAAATCTGGATGCAAATTATTTTTTCAATTTTTTGTCCGATTTTCTGGGCCATCCCCTTCGAAAATGGGGAAAGTCCCATGAAAGCCCGATATGGGCCACTGCGAAGACCATATCTTCGCCAATACTGATTGGATTCTTGAAAGGAGTATCTTAAACGATTTGTGGATCGATTTCCCACCAATCTGCAGCAAAATCTGGATGCAAATTATTTTTTCAATTTTTTGTCCGATTTTCTGGGCCATCCCCCTTCGAAAATGGGGAAAGTCCCATGGGAGGCCGATATGGGCCACTGCGAAGACATTATCTTCGCCAATACTGATCGGATTCTTAAAAGAAGTATCTTAAACGATTTGTCGATCGATTTCCCACCAATCTGCATCAAAATCTGGATGCAAATTATTTTTTCCATTTTTTTCCAATTTTCTATGCCATTCCCTTCGAATTTTGATTTCCAAATTGATTTTTTTGCTCTTAATTTTTTGGTATCTGAAATTCAAATTTTCCCGCTCTAAGCTTATCTTAATTTGTTCTTCCTCTGTTACATTTTTAACATTAAGACAGCTCTCTTCAAAGCTCTTTGTAATTAATAAAATATCGATATTCTATATCGATAACAAATGTTCTTTTCCGATTTATTTGTTTTCCCACCTCTAGAGATCGAGATGGTTAAACAATAGAAGAAGAACGTGTCGAACGAGCGGACGGTTGAAATCGGCGGCGGTTGAACGAAAAACAAGCTGAAATTTTGAATTTTGAAAAATGCGCTAGAGAGCGATTGTGCTTAAAGCCAAGTACAAATCGCAGCAAAGAGGCAGGGAAAGTCGAACGCGCGGACGGTGAAACGTAAAAAAGCCAGAATCTACCTGTGCCGTGCAAAAATAAAAGGCCGCCACCGAGCCATTAAGTGAAACGTAATCAGCAACCGCTTGCTCTTTAAGCCGCTCTCCTGCCGTTCGCTGTCGTTGTTGTTGCAGTTGAGCTAATTAGAAAAGGCTGCTGCTAGTGCTGCTACTAGTATTGTTGTTTGGAGCGCGGCTACTTCTAATTACACTGCCCCCAAAAAAAAATAGAAAAAAAAGAAACCAAAAAAACCTACAAAGCTGGTTTTTGCGCAGCCTGCGTGTGTGTGTGTGCTAGTGTGTGTGTGTGTGTGTGCATTGGAATTTGTTATTAAGGTCAAAAGCAGCAGCAACAAGTGACAAAAATCCGTTGGCATAAATTAAAACAGAAACAGAATCCCACCGAAAATCCAACCAAAAGCCTAAGAAAGAACTCTACTCTTCCCGAGATGCCAAGACGGAGATCTCTTCTGGCTTAACACTTTGTTTTCGGGTCGAGACAACAACAACAGCGAGCCAAGAACGCCGCTTATGGCAGAGCAACAATAACAACTTTCCGGTTTTTCTCCTCCCCCTGCTCCCCCTCCTGGCCTCTTTCTCATTTTTTTTATCCATCTTCGTGGCTTACGCGTCTTCTGCATCTCCTTCCCACTCTGGTTCCACTCTCGCGAAGAGGCGGCGGAGAGGAGTAGTGGAGGAGCGGAAGAGAAAAGATCGTAAAGTGAAAATTTAAGAAAAATAAATACGGGAATGATTATGATTTTAATTCATTTTTTAAATCACTTTCAAGTAGTCGGAGAGAGGGACGCGCAGGGAAAAGATCCTTTTGTGACCGCCAGGATAATAACATAATCATCCACGCTGGATTTGGGATACTACGAGGCTGTTACAGGTAAGCCTCAATGGTCTGTGGACAAGATCGTAAACAGCACTATTACTATTATTATTATTCTTGTTATTGTTATTGTTGTTGTTGGTGAATGTTTTATGGTTCGATGGTCCAGTTTATAAGCCAATAAACCCGGCCTGGCAAGGTGTTGCATAATCGGAGTTGCCAGCCAAACTGTAAAGGGCATTCCCGATCTGCTCCCATCATCATCCACCGGGTGGGTCTTGGATGGGTGTTCTTGCGTGCAAACTGGTCGTAAAGTGCCCAGCCTGTACAGTGGAACCTGGCTAACGAATCTGCAGAGGCGGGGGGATGTCTCGGCGCACAGGTGTCTCTGAGCCTGGCTCGGTCGTAAACTAGGCTAAGTAGGGTCTTAGCCAAAGCACGTTTTGCCTTCGCTTCGCCCCCCGCCAGCGCCCCTTCCATCACCAGCTTGGTTTATTTTTAAACCGCATTCCGGCTGGGCAGTTGCCGTCTCGCTCTGCCCTCCCGCCGTCCCGCTCATTAGCAAGTTACCAGCAGCCAGCACCGTTAAGCTGCAGTTTGAGAGCCGTTGCTTTCAATTGCAGTTTGCAAATCACTGCACTGGCAAGACAATTGCCGTTTAAATTCAATTACAGTTAACGGGTCAGGCGAGAGGCCAGCAAGGCCAAGGCGGCGAGAGAAAGGAGACCACGATGGGAGGTGCCAACGCCCCCTAAACACTCGAGGATCTCTCTCTAGGTATTCTATCTAGCATCTCTAATATTGAAGTTAATGCAGGAAGCCCTCTTGAGAAAAAAGTGCAACTGCAGCAGTGGCTCTCAAACTATCAGCGAAATACAATTCCTATTTGAAGAAAGACCCAGTTGGTCCGTTTTTGAATTTATTTTGTTGTTTTTTTTGAAAAAGTATTCCCCCCACACTCAAAACACAAAACACAAAACTCCGAACTGCAAGATACAAATGCACATGTATCTGTATCTGCGGCTGGTGCTGGTGCTCCCTTTCAAGGCAATTAGAAGTCGACGTCTGCGCTGCAGCTGGCCACCGTTGCATTCGCATTGGAGTTCTTGTGCTACACTTGAAGAAAATAAATAAATTTAAATTGAAATTATGATTTTTTCTTGGAGATCTATACCTTTATACAATTTGTTAATAATACTAGTTAGTAATTACTAGTAATTACTTTATTTAGATAAATAAAGAATTAAAGATAAATATGTAATAGTTTTCAGTGTAAGCATTATAGCCGCTGCTGGCATGGCGTTCTTGGCTTTTTGCGCAATTTGTGCGCTGTACTTTGTGTTTATTTCCACTCCTTCCTCCGGTCTCCGATCTCCAGTCTCCAGATCCATGCCCCCTTGCCTTTCTCCGGCCAAGTCCATAATGTAAACTATGCATAATCCCATTCACAATCGGCCCAAAGAGCCAATCAATCACGGCTTTATTCCAATGCCCATCAATCACAGCCACGAGCCGAATTTGGAACAACTTTTGGAAGCGAGTAGAGGCTATTCTAGAGGGTGGAGAACCTCCTAGTGGAGGCTATTCTAGAGGGTGGAGAACCTCTATAGCAGGCCCGAGTTCTTTCATCATTTTCGAGTGGAAATCAAAGGGAACTGACTGGCGGGAGAGGTGCAATTAGCTCTTAATTAATGAATTAACTTAAAAGCCATCTCCAGTTAGTGGCAATTGACTTGCTGAACTCCAGGGCGTGGACTTGGTACATGTGCGATTCCCAATCAGATCCCCTCTGATCTCCTCGGTTGACAATGTCAAATGCACTGAGGCTATTACTTAACCCATTTGGGGCTTATCGGTGGTTGGAAGTCCACGTTGCGAATGAAACAACATGTCACTGGCGAAATTGATAAGAGAACCAGAGGCTTCCATCGGACACGATCAGTTTGAATGATTTATTCCATGAGCCATGAGCCAGTGCCTCCATGGACGGGTTCCAAGTGGCCTACCAAGTGTGTCAGGCATGCAAATAGCTTGGAAAGTAATTAGAAAACCGCTAGAGACCTCTCCCCTCCACTCCCCGCTCATTTCACTTGCTTGGGAAAACCTGGCCCGCTTGGAGCTCTCAGCCCAACTAGTTTCCCGATCGCGCGCCAAAAGCCAAAAAATGCAACTTCAAGGCTGCCAGCAAACCCGCTCTGGAACTGGTTTCCTCTCGGCCTGCAGTTGCTTTCTTTTTTGTAAGCCAGAGCTCTTGGCCAAAATATATCTGGCCCAGACCGAGGCAGGCTTATCACGAGAGGACCAGCCCCGCTCGACAATAAATAACGCAGGAAGTGTCTGCCCACACAGAGAGGCGGTGGGAACTCGGACCCAGACCGATCTCAGACTCTTAAGGCTTGGCGGAATGTCAGTTCAGAGCTGGAAGATTGGCTCAAAGCCAAAAGGTCAAAGGGCAAGATGCGTACTTGGCTTTAAAGCTTAAAACGAGCTTGGTATTCGACCTTACTGGCCGGGTGAAATTTCTCGCCAAAGAGTGGCTTGGATGGAGATCCCCAATGGCCAGCAGGTTGTTGGCATCTGAGCCCGATTTTCGCTTTTCGTGGCCTGGAATTTGGGCAATAGAGTCAGGTGTTTGGAGCGGAAGCGGTTGGGATTCCGGTTAGACAAATACTGTAGCCCCAAACCAGTAGCCGAATCGGCGAATCTTATCAGCAAAGACAAAGGCATTGTAGTTGGCCTTGAGTGGGGTCTCAGTTCCGAGAGGCAGTTTGCCAATCAGCCTGGAGAGGGCGAGTGGGAGGCACTTCCCTCCAACAAAGTAGCGACGATCGGGCCTCGGCTCCAATCAAAATATTTAGCTTATTACGAAAAGATCAACAAACAGGCCAGGGAGATGATGTTGGGCTTCTCAAGGGCAGTGCCTCCCGAGAGTATATGGCTGGTGGATGCTCTGATATCGCTACTTCCAAGCTCCAAGTCTGGCCCAATTACATTTATTTTATTTCTCAAAAATCCCCCCATCCGGTTCTGTGGTTTCTCGAACGATAACATCACTTCCCCTAGTAGCTGGTAGCTGGTAGCTAGTAGCTTTACAGTTGCGAACCGCACTGTGGCAATTAATTACATTTTTCGCGCACTCGGTTTCCGTTGGCTGGCTGGCAATTACGTTTCTTCTTTGTTTTCGGAGGAGATACTCTGCGGAAGGGTACATGGACTGCGACCTCTTCCAGTGGATGACGAGGCGGTGCCACCTTTCCCACCGAGATGGCCAACAGAACCGGGGCGCTGGAAGATGAAGCCATAAAAGCACCGCTGGCTTTGGACTGGCCGGGCCCGGAACCCCAGACCAGAAGGTGTTGATGGTCATGCCCCATGTGAGCTGTGTGGGGCATTGATTTCGAATCTTCTTTCAACCACCCCTCCTCCTGGGGGGAAGGGGGCTTCTTGTTTGCATACCTCGCTGCGTACATCGATCGGATTCGGAATCAGAGCCACAACCAGAGACCGTAACTGGGCCCAAACCGAAGCACAAATGCCGAATATTTAAGTGGCTGAAGATAAGGGGGTACTACACTAGGAAAAAAGGGGTATATAGATATGAAGAATTGAAATATATTTATTTTTAGAAAGGAGTTGTATGTACAAGTGGCTTAGTGTCTCTTGAATTTCAATTGAAAACTAAAGAAATTCATAAAAGTGAAAGCCTGAATGAGAGTATTTCGTAGTACGAGTATCTTAAACTTAAACTTGAGTAACTAATTTGTATGGATAGTTATTTAAGTTAGTAACTAGTGGATAAATAAATTAAAATAAGAAGAAAGAGTACTATACTCTCTTAG
The DNA here is from genome assembly GCA_018153035.1 of Drosophila pseudoananassae pseudoananassae. Lineage (NCBI taxonomy): Eukaryota > Metazoa > Arthropoda > Insecta > Diptera > Drosophilidae > Drosophila > Drosophila pseudoananassae. The sequence goes on along the minus strand of JAECXR010000042.1, from coordinate 1,464,793 downwards.
TTTGAAACTTGAATAGTATTAAGCTAAAACCTGTAGCCCCAAGCCCTATAGATACTGTATCTCTCAGTGTAGCCCCTCTTCCAAGGGTACTACTTCGAGTACAAGACGCTCTGGGGCTTACCTTGCTGGAAGCTTTGGCATTCCTTGGCGTACTTTGTAAATTATTCTCTTTTTTGAGGTTGCTGCCACAATATTCATGCCACACTGAGCGTTCCAGTTCTCTGGCTTGGACTGGCCCGGCTAAGCGATCGCTTAGAGCCGTCGGTCTTAGCCCAAATCCCAGGCACTACCACGATGACGGTAATGACGACGATGACAGAAATGAAATGCCTTGAGTGGCCGGCTAATGGGCCTCTGGAGAAAGAACTGGCCTGTTCCCGGCCTGCAATTTATGGCTTTCTAAGCTCCACGTTTGCTGAAATTTAGTGCCCCCGGGCCGGGCTACCTATAAGGTGGCAGATAGCCGGTTATCAGCCACCCAAGCGCGATAAAGGCCATGATTGTATGCATTCTGGAAAGTGCAGGAATCGATCGAAATGGCCCATGATGTCAGAGCTGGGAGTGAGTCACCCAGTCTAGCCAGCACCTATAGATCACTAGAGTATCTCTAGTAGATTCCTCTGTATTCAGACGAGTAGGAATATGGCCATGTCTGGTTTTATTAATTAGCTGGGAACTAGTGTCTCAGAGTCGATGATGGAGCGGCTTGTGTCGTGACTAGGTTGCTTACAGAATGTCTTACATTTGCATGCTTGGCCGCCCAGCCTTGAGACCTGCTTATATAACACTTTTCGGGACAGAGTTCGAGTTCTCCCTCCCCTCGAGACAGAGTCTGAAAATAAAATTACACGCTTAAATGACAAAATATTTACTTAAACGCTGACATCAGACAATCGACGAGCTGGAAGGTAGATACGTGGAGCTGGAAAGCGGCGTTTCTTCCAGAGTTTGTTCTTCTTTGGGGCTTGTGGTTCTGTTAGCACTCTGGCGTCAAGTCTTGTGATCTTTATTTGGACTCCCCTGCCCCCTCTGGTGGTATTCCATATTTATTCCAATGATTATAAAGCCAAAGTCTTCATCAGAGCCCCACCAGGAAATTAGCATAAGAAGCCTCCAAGCAGAAACGGGTTCTGTAGAGCCACCTTTGGCTTAGCTGATGGATAGTCTTATCGAGGCGATCGGCTTACTGGGGCAGGGTAGTTGCTACTTTGTGGGTTACTTGGCCAGGTAAGAGATCGGGTTCCCAGACTCTCCCAACACTCATTGGCTATTTTTATCTCGAGAGTACTCCACGCCAATAAATTATGCATGAAATGTTTGCTGAGAATATTTTGAGAGACTCGTCATCGTGTAATTGTAGACTTGACTTGATTTTCGATGGGGTTTGCGCAACGTGCTCTTCCAGGGCGGGGAAGGAATGCAGTTTGAAATAACAAACCCCCTCCAGGCCATATCACAGTTCGTGTCTCGTAAAAAAAGCATTAAAATCGTTTGAAGTTCATTTAAAATCCATATCTCCCGATGGGCCACAAGGCTATCTGGGGGATGGCTTTCCATTCCATAATGTTAGAAATCTATATTTTTATGGCCCAACACTCGGGTTCCAGGCTTAGCCAATTAAAAATTCAAGGGGCCCTCACATGACTTCCAATTTCAATTAGAGTCTCTCCCAAATAGATGTCTAAGATACGAGTTATGATTAGTTGTTTCTGTGAAATATGGTTCTGTTTCTGTCGAAAAAATGAAATTGAATTGTTCTCCGACTTGTCATCGATCGCTCGATTGTCGCCTGGAACATTTCAATTAAAACTAAGGGCTTTCTGGCTGATAGGAGCTGATGACCTTACCCCAATGAACCGAGCTCGCTAGCTTGGGGTTTTGGGGGGGAACTTCCTGTGAAACGCTTTGGAGTGCTGGATTATTGTGTAAATATTTGGCCCGGCCATGAGTGGTTGGTGTTTGTGCCGCGACTGTTGGGTGATACTTAAGGCGATATGATTCATTTTCTGTGTAAGACCCCCATTTGGGGCTCACACGTGTTGGGCCGCGATCGAGGCTCCCCCATATGCAAATCACTCGACGCGATTAAGTCATTTTTTCGGCGGTTCGAGTAGGAAGTGGGCAGAGATCACCAATTAATCAGAAACCAGAAAGAACCAACAGTTGGTAGAACAACAGAGCTGGCTTTCTTTTCTAGAATTGGGAAGTGAAAGCCTGTCTAGTGGAGTGACCTCTCAGAGGTAATCCATCAACTAGAGTTAGTCACAGTAACCATCTCGGATCTAATGGGCCTAGTTCCCCCCAAGGTCTCAGAAGCGTGCCTTCCTCCTTGGCTCGGAAATTAATGGATCTCCGGAGTGGGTCTCGAATCGATTAAAAGCAACGCCCCGCCAGCCAATTTTACTTTTAATTGATTTCTATCAGAGATTCGGAGAAATTCAGTGGAGGAGTCGGCAGATCCCCCACCCGTTGGGAGAAGAAAGACCCCCTCGCCAAAAAGTGATGTCATCTCCGAACTATTTTGGGGGCCAGTGTTTTCCCAGCCTCGGGAAAAGCTGAACCGTTGGATGGAAAATGCGGTCCATGGCCAGAGGTGGGCCACAAAGCCCTGACCGCTGGAGCGGCGCCCCAAATAATCTATTCGGGCATTTGCATAAACAAAGCCCGCCAAAAAGAATGGGGATTTGGGGAGAAAAGACCAAAAACATCCAATTCGGTAGCTGGCCAGAGGCGCGCATGCGCAGACCGAATTCTGAGCCCAGCTCTGCGGTGTGCTGGAAGGGGTGATGTCATCGGAAACAACATAGTTGCGGGTGTAGCGCCTCGGGGGGCGTAACCGAATGCCAAAAAATAATAAAGCCAATGGCCGAGGGGAGGGGGGCTGTGGAGTGGGGGACTGGCAGGCATTGACTAATTTTCGCAAATAGCTTTTGGGGCACATCATAGAGTCCAACACGTATGGAGTTACACTGAAAGAAAGGGGGGTTTTTTTGAGGAAATATTTAAAGAATTAATTTGGAAGAAGATGGTTGGGAGACCTGGGCCTTGTTGCCATTTATGCCATTTAATTGTATAGTTTATTAATAGTAACTCTACTATTTCTTCAAGTGTTGACTCTTTAATAGCAACCAGTGAAGCACAATAAACAATTTCGATTTCAAAAGGCAGGCCCAGAGCCATAAAAGCCATGAAGACAAACTAACATACGAATGAAGTAATACGTCTTCTGGCTCTTCGAGTCGAATCGGTTATGAGACAATAATGGGCCCAAATGTTTGGCAATAATTTTTAAAGAAAAGGAGTATAGAGTATGAGAAGGAAACTAGTTATAGATCTTATTGGTTCTTCTTTTAAAGAGATGGTCTGTATGGAAGTGTCTTTCTAAAGGTGTATGGAGTATGAGAAAGAAACTACATAGTTATAGCTCCTATAGGTTCTTCCAATTTGAGGCTTTTGTTTCTCGAATATCTAAGTTTTCTCTTTTTTTCCAAATTTGTTTGTTTCCAGATTTTAATTCAAAATTGCTTGGCATGCCAGTCACAAACAAAAGAATTTATAACACTGCCCCGAGTTAGGTCTCTCCATTGGTATTCTGCCATCTCTCATGAGTGAAGCTCATTTGAAAGCCGAATCGGAATTTTAATTTCCAGCCAGCTCCGTCCGTTGATGAGGTAATTTTATGCACAGAATTTTGACAACAAAGCCGCCAATTCCCTAGTTTGCCAGCCAGAGGTCTCATTATTTTTGCTGTTTTGGAAACTAGAGACAGTGGAATTGGGGAGTTATCAGATACATTCCATCACTCACGGAAAGGCAATTAAAATTGGGATGCTATGGGATGCTATCTTAATGGCAGTTTTGCGTAAAAGGGCCCTCTTGATACACTTTTAAGTAGCACTAGCCTTCGGATCTCTAACGATCTTCCATACTTTGCATAATTCCCATAAAAATCAAAAATACAAAACGCTATCGATTTATGCAAATCGTGACACGACTCTGCCTCTGGTTCGTTAGCAGATCTTTCCAAGATCAAGATCTTCTAAGGGATACAGATTAGGAAGCGTGGCTGTTTAAAAATAGAAACAAACACGCCACTCGAGCGCTCCTGCCGCCAGCTGCTGCGCATGTGCTCTGCCACATCCTCGGGCCGGGGAGGTTCGTGTGGAGGGCTGTGTGTGTTTATTTCAGTAAACAGGATGCTCGGAAACCTCCCCTTGCCAGTTCGCACCAAAAATAGTTTACGGCCCGAGGCAGCTGGGGCCCACTTCCGCGGAAGGGGACGAGTTTCCCGGCCAAGCCTAAAGTTATGCCGTCTTTGGAGACCGGCACTTCGCAGCTCTCTGATAAGGCCAGTCGTTATCGCGGAGGTGTATGGTAAAGTTTATTGTCGCGGCAGTTCTCCGGTATTTTATTGTTTGGTTTTCACCTCTTTTTAATTGATTTTTGTATTTGCCAAAGCCAAGTGCTGTGTTTGCCGATTGGCGGCAAGAATGCCTTCCAGGTGACCTCAGAGAACGCCCCACAAATGGCCCACTAGGAGAGCTCCTATTAATACTCCCCCCTTTATCGGATATGTCCGCGGAATGCGCGATTTATCGGCTGATTAGATTAGCCCCGGGGTCGCTTCGGAGATCTGACAGATCCCCCACTCCGGTGGCCACGATAAAAGCAACTCACCACAGCCACCTTCAAGAATTTGGCTTTTAACTTGGCATCTGATAAATAAAGCCAGAGTAGTGGAAGGGTGGAAGCTTTCCCCCACTTTTGGCGGATTGGTGGACTTCACCTGGCCGCCCCTCCAGTGACCGAACGGCGCGGACTGAGAACGCAACTAGCTCCGAAAGAAGCAAACGAAACTAATCGAGAAACGATCCTAGACTTAGTACACTTAGTAGATGGTATAGTGGACTCGGAGGTCGGACACACCATGGAGTACAATAGCCTTTTGCGCTCCAACTTCACCCGGAACGAGTACCGGAGATACATATCCTTCGAGCGCCAGTCGCTGGGTAGGTTCTAGCTTCATGCCATGGCCTTGGGTGAAAGTGACTCTCTCTCCTTATCTGCTAGTTGGCTGGAACTCCCCTTTCGTTTTCGGGGGTAATGCCATCCAGATAAGCCACTCGCATATTTGGGGAGTGAGTCAAGTGTCTTTGGTTAGTTTTTGGCACATTCTTCGGCCAGAGTTACGCAACCCGAGCTGTTGATAAAAAAAGGAAAAAATTCAACAAAAATGTGAACCTTTTTCCGGCGCTATGAAGTAATTTCGACTCTCTGCTGATAAGAACGTCAAGGCAGTATACTCTGGCAAGGGGGTATAGCGCTTTAAATGGTCTGAAATTAGTGAACCTCTCTGGAAGCCCAACTAGCCTTTGTCATCGCCTGGGCTTATCTTGTCCAGTCACCGTCGACATACCTTTTGATGAAGTGTCTAAATTGAAGGTTCTCCGAATCCGATTCCGAACTCTCCCTGGTAATCTGGCTCTGCTGATACCATGGTTTAAAATTAGGTATTACGATCCAGTGCCGTGGAATGCCCCTCCAACTTTAGCTGTGATGTTTTCCCATTTTTTTTAGAAGCAATTATGCTGGCGATAACCTGTTATCTCGCAATCAATACCCCTCGGACGTCACGGGTTGGCTTTCTCTATCTCTGAACTCACCATTCCCGTACTATACCACCAATACTATTGATTTTGGCCTGTTGCCAAGCTCACACTATGTGTACTTAACTAAACGACTCTTGCTGCAGTTGTACGTCTTCTAATCGGAGATTTATTTTGTTCCGTAGCATCACAGTATGAGCCGGGAGGCTACTCCAACCTGCAGACGACCCAGACGCCCTCGAATCGCAACTCCGCCAGCATGACCCAGCGGGACGGCATCATCAAGTTCGAGAACGAGCGCATCAAGACGCTCCAGGAGGAGCGGCTGCACATCCAGAAGAAGACCTTCACGAAATGGATGAATTCCTTTCTGATCAAGGTGGGTATTCCATCCAAAATAGTGCCCCTCACACTGCATCTCTCACCCATTTGTAGGCCAAAATGGAGGTCGAAGACCTATTCACAGACCTGGCCGACGGCATCAAGCTGCTCAAGCTGCTGGAGATCATCTCGTCGGAGAAACTGGGCAAGCCGAACAGCGGACGGATGCGCGTCCACAAAATCGAAAATGTCAACAAGAGTCTGGCATTCTTGCACACCAAGGTGAGAGGCGCTTCCCAGAGGAGTGGCCAGTGGAGAGAGAGTAGCAAGTGGAGAGTGGGGAAGAGAGCTCTACGCATTTGTAGAAAGTGCAAGTCGCGCCTGCGCAGCTGCGCGTGGCCGTTGCGTGCTTTGTGTGGCTCATGAGCCAGGCTGTGGAGAGGCAGGAGGCGACATGGCTCCACCAACTGCCTATATATTTAATTACCCAGCCAGCCTGCCTACCTGCCTGCCTGTCTTAAATATTTGCATACTTTCTAATGCATTTCTTCGCGTGGCACTCGCCACTTTCTTCGCCGCCGCCCCGTAATTGCTGGAAGCTTAGCGTGCGACATAGTTTCCTCGCCGGTGTGGGCATCTTCTCCTTCTGCGCCTCCTAATCCCATTAGAAGCCAAAGCCCCACTAAACTGCACCAATTTTTGTCGCAATGGCCCGGCTAATTCGCTTTTGTTTCCCCAACCGCCCAGTGAAAGTGGCTTTTTACTTTTAACCGATTCATTTGGCGTTTTATTTGGGCTTGGGATTGGGCTCGTCTCTTTCTTTCTCCCCGGCGTGTGACATGGGTATGGAGTGCCTTTTAATTGGTTTTCGGGCTGGAAAGAAGCCCAGAGAGTCAGTGAGGCATGCCGGGGAGCACGACTTCCACTCGGTAGACAATGGCTTCCCAGAACGAGAGACTACTGGAATATTTTCACATCAAAATCACTAAAGTCAATGATTAGGGTCTTTAGAGGCCATCTATGATTATAGAAACGCCCCCTTTGACCTTCCCGAAAGTTGTGATCCGAAACACCCCTTTTTCCCAATTAACGTAAGCCGATTCTAGCCTAGATTCTGGCCAGTTATTCCCTATACCCTATAAATCAAAACCCACATGATAATCCGACTTAGATCGGTATCTGGCCGTAATATATGCCCCTTACCTGTCCGCGCCCTGACCCATAATGCAAATGACCTCGGAGGTCAAGCACCTCAACCTGATACTGTGTGACTGGCGGAAGACCCAGTTCGTAGATGCTGGTAACCCGATATCTGCATACCGATAGCTTACCCCCTCCACGCTATCCACTTGCCACTTGCCCCACTGGAAGTGGAAAGAAAACAGGAGACTAATGCAACTGGGGCTCTTTCTCTTCTGGTTTGGGATGACAGGTACGCTTGGAGTCCATTGGTGCCGAGGACATTGTGGACGGCAACCCCCGACTCATCCTGGGTCTCATTTGGACCATCATTCTGCGCTTCCAGATCCAGGAAATCGAAATCGATGTGGTAAGTGGATGGCTTCCTATGGGAAAGACTGATCTAATCCTCATCCCTCTCCTAGGATGAGGAGAACGAATCCAGTGAAAAGCGATCCGCCAAAGATGCGCTCCTGCTGTGGTGCCAGCGGAAGACCCACGGCTATCCGGGCGTCAACATCACGGACTTCACCAACTCGTGGCGCTCGGGCCTGGGCTTCAATGCCCTGATCCACTCCCACCGGCCGGACCTCTTCGAGTACAGCACCATCGTCAACTCGAAGAACTCGAACCTGGACAACCTGAACCATGCCTTCGACACAGCCGCCAACGAGCTGGGCATACCCAGTCTGCTCGACGCCGAGGACGTTGACTCGGCCCGCCCCGACGAGAAGTCGATCTTGACCTACGTGGCCTCCTACTACCACACCTTTGCGCGCATGAAGAACGAGCAGAAGAGCGGCAAGCGCATTGCGAATGTAAGTACTGTCTCTGGACGGGACTCACATTTCCATTCCCATTCCGATGCCGAATCCGACTCGAATCGCTGCAGCGTAACGGTGTCCCACAGTTAACGCTCTACTTCACAATGGATTGGCCTCCGCCGAGTCGGGTTCGGATATGGGCTGGGGGCCTAGGCCTCGAAAGTTGTTGGGCCACCACTGATATGCATCATTTATGTCTCCTAGATCGTGGGCCAGCTGATGGACGCCGATCGCAAGAAGATGCAGTACGAGCGCCTCACCACAAACCTGCTGAGCTGGATCCGCCAGAAGACGCTCGAGCTGGAGCAGCGCGATCTGCCCAACTCGCTGGAGGGCATCCAACGGGAACTGCTCGCCTTCAAGGAGTACCGCACCATTGAGAAGCCGCCCAAGTGAGTAGGGAGGGGGAGCGAGCTCCCAACCGGAAGTTCCAGACCAGAATGTATACCTTTCTCCTCTTTCAGGTACAAGGAGCGCAGCGAGATCGAGGCCCTGTACTTCACCGTCAACACTCTGCTGAAGGCTCTGAACCAGCCGCCATACAACCCGCAGGACGGCCAGCTCGTCAACGACATCGAGAAGGCCTGGCAGATCCTGGAGTACGCCGAGCACCACCGCGAGGTGGCCCTGCGCGAGGAGCTGCTGCGCCAGGAGAAGCTCGAGCAGCTGAACTACAAGTTCGAGAAGAAGTCCGTGCTGCGCGAGGGCTACCTCAAGGAGATGATCCAGGTGCTGTCCGACCCGCGCTACCTGCGCCAAGTGGACGCCACGCTGAAGAAGCACGAGGCCATCTCGGCGGACATCCTGGCGCGCGTGGAGCGCTTCAACGACCTGACCGCCATGGCCGAGGAGCTTGACAGGGAGAACTACCACGGCAAGGAGCGCGTGCGCCGCCGAGAGCAGGAGGTGATGGCCAAGTGGCGCCAGCTGCTGGAGCTGCTGGAGAACCAGCGCCTCAACCTCTCCCAGATGAGCAACCTGATGAACCTGCTGCGCGAGATTGCGGGCACCACGGAGTCCGTGCGCGAGCTGCAGCAGCAGTTCGCCTCCGAGGACGTGGGCCCCCATCTGCTGGGCGTGGAGGAGCTGCTGCAGGCGCACTCCCTGCAGGAGCTGCAGGTCAACACCTACGGCGAGACCCTCAAGCGCTTCAACCGCCAGGCTCTGCCCTACAAGAACTCCGAGCACAAGGACGCCGCCCTGCTGGCCCAGCGCCTCTCCGAGCTGGAAGAAGCCTACTCGGAACTGCTGCGGCGGTCGGCCGCCCGGCGAGCGCGTCTGGAGGAGGCGCGCAACTTCCACCACTTCATGGAGGACTACGACAACGAGGAGTCCTGGCTGGTGGACAAGCAGCGCATCTGCAAGACGGGCATCACGGCCAAGGACCTGCGCGCGGTGCTGTCGCTGCAGCAGAAGCACAAGGCCCTCGAGGACGAGATCAAGTCGCGGAAGCCCAAGTCCGGCCAGATGTCGGAGGCCGGCAAGCGGCTGATCGGCGAGCAGCACCCGCGCTCCTCGGAGATCCAGAGCCGGATCGACTCGCTGGCGGAGCACTGGCAGGCCCTGGAGGCGCTCGTGGAGGTGAGGCGCCGGCAGCTGGAAGACGCGGCCGAAGCCTACCAGTTCTACACGGACGCCAACGAGGCCGAGTCCTGGCTGAACGAGAAGATGGCCTTGGTCAACTCCAAGGACTACGGCAACGACGAGCCCTCGGCCCAGGCCCTGCTCCAGCGACACCGCGACCTGCAGGGCGAACTGAACGCCTACTCCGGAGACATCCTCAACCTGAACCAGCAGGCGGACAAGCTGATCAAGGCGGGCATCTGCACGCTGGAGCTGTCGGCCGCCGAGCCGGATCTGCCCGAGGTGGAGCAGGAGGAGTGGGTGAACGAAACGCGGCTGGTGCCCAAGGAGGTGTGGGAGGACGAGTGGGTGGAGAAGCTGGAGCACAAGAAGGTCACCGAGACGAAGCTCCTGCCCCACGTGCGCTCCCTCTTCCCCTTCGAGGGCCAGGGCATGAAGATGGACAAGGGCGAGGTGATGCTGCTCAAGTCCAAGACCAACGACGACTGGTGGTGCGTCCGCAAGGAGAACGGCGTTGAAGGCTTCGTGCCCGCCAACTATGTGCGCGAGATCGAGCCCCGCCCGGTGGCCTGCATCGTCCCCAAGGCGGAGAAGGTCAAGTCCCTGCAGAAGGTGAAGAAGACCATCCTGGTGCGCCAGGTGGTGCCGGTGAAGAGGATCAAGCCGGTGAGCACCGCACCCAAGCCACTGGTGCAGCGCCGCACCTCCAGCCAGAGCATCAACGAGAACGCCGACAGCGTGGAGAAGCGCCAGCAGAGGATCAACGCCACCTACGACGAGCTGCAGGAGATGGCCCAGAAGCGGCACGCCCTGCTGGAGGACTCCATCCACCTGTTCGGCTTCTACCGCGAGTGCGACGACTTCGAGAAGTGGATGAAGGAGAAGGAGCGCATGATCAAGTCGGACGATGGGGAGGGCGTGGACAACGCCAAGCGCAAGTTCGAGAAGTTCATCACGGACCTCTCCGCCGCCTCGAAGCGGGTCGAGGAGATCGACGGCGCCGTGGACACCTTCCGCCGCCAGGGGCACTCCCAGCTGGACAAGATCATAGCCCGCCAGCGCCAGATCCACCAGATCTGGCAGCGCCTCAACAACGCCAAGGCCCAGCGCGAGAAGTCCCTGGAAGGGGCCTCCAGCGTGGAGCTCTTCAACCGCACCTGCGACGAGGCCAAGGTCTGGATGAGCGAAAAGATGCTCCAGCTGGACACGGCGGTGATCACCCCCGACCTGCGGACGGTGCAGGCTCTCCAGCGTCGCCACCAGAACCTGGAGCGCGAGCTGGCCCCCGTCGAGGACAAGGTGAACAGGGTGACCTACCTGGGCAACTCCGTCAAGAACGCCTATCCCGCCGAGCGGGACAACGTTAATGGCCGCCAGAAGGAGGTCCAGGACATGTGGCAGCAGGTGCAGCAGCGCGGCAACGACCTCCGCAACCGCATAGAGAGCGAGGTGGGCCAGCAGATCTTCAACAACAGCGCCAAGACCCTCCTGGCCTGGATCGACTCCGTCAAGGACCAGCTCAACGCTGACGAGTCTGCCCGCGACGTGGAGACGGCCAACAACCTCCTGAAGAAGCACAACGACCTGGGCGACGACATCCGGGCCCACGACAACGAGTTCCTGGAGATCATCCAGCTGGGCAAGCAGCTCTCCGACGGCAAGCCCCACATGGCGGAGACAGTGGCGCTGATCGAGCGCCTCAAGGCCGAGCAGGATGCCATCCACCGGGGCTGGGCCGAGAAGCAGAAGTGGCTGCTGCAGTGCGTCGGCCTGCAGATGTTCAACCGGGAGGCGGACAAGATCGACGCCACCACCAAGAGCCACGAGGCCTTCCTCGAGTACAACAATCTGGGCTCCTCCCTGGACGAGGTGGAGGCCATCCTCAAGCGGCACCTGGACTTTGAGAAGAGCCTGATGGCCCAGGACAAGATCCTCAAGGGATTCTCGGACAACGCCGACAAGCTCATTGCCAATGATCACTATGATTCCATGTAGTAAGTATTCCCATGCCTGAAAGGGAGTTTCTCGAGTTCTAACCTATTCCAATCCTCTCCAGCATCGGTGATCGGCGCAACCAAGTGCTGGGCAAGCGCAAGGCCGTCCGGGACCGCGCCTTTGAGCGGAAGCGCCTTCTGCAAGCTTCCAAGGACTTCCAGAAGTTCGCCGCCGAGGCGGACGACCTCAAGGTGTGGCTGCAGGACAAGACCAGGATCGCTGGCGACGAGAACTACCGCGACCTGAGCAACCTGCCCCGCAAGCTCCAGAAGCACCAGGCCTTCGAGCGCGAGCTCCGCGCCAACGAGGGCCAGCTGAGGAACGTGACCAAGGACGGCGAGGCCCTGGTCCAGGCCGGCAACCGGGTGCCCGAGGTGGAGGCCCGAGTGGCCGACCTGAACAAGCGCTGGAAGGAGTTGCTCACCCTGTCGGAGGACAAGGGCCGCAAGCTGGAGCAGGCCTCCTCGCAGCGGGAGCACAACCGCGCCCTGGAGGACGCCAAGAAGAAGGTGGATGAGCTGGACTCGGCCCTGCGAAGCGGCGACGTGGGCAACGACCTGCGCAGCTGCAAGGATCTGATCAACAAGCAGCAGATCCTCGAGTCGGAGATCACCATCTGGGACCAGAAGGTCGCCGAGCTGGTGTCCACGGGAGATGACATGGCCCACGAGGGGCACTTCAACGCCCAGAACATCGAGGCCGGCACCAAGGAGCTGCAGCAGCGCTTCAAGGACCTGCGGGATCCCACCCAGCGCCGCCGGGCCAAGCTGGAGGAGAGCCTGAACTACCACAAGTTTGTGTTCGAACTGGATGCAGAGTTCCAGTGGATCAACGACCACCTGCCGGCCGCCAAGTCTAACGAGCTCGGCCAGAACCTGCACCAGGCGCAGTCCCTGCACAAAAAGCACAAGAAGCTGGAGGCGGAGATCAAGGGCCACCAGCCGATGATCAGCAAGGCCCTCCAAGCGGGCCAGACCCTCATTGGCCAACAGCACCCGGAGAGGGAGCGCGTGCAGGAGCTGTGCCAGCAGCTGGAGCAAGCCTGGCACGACCTGGAGGGCCACTGCGCGGAGCGGTCGCGCAAGCTGGACATGTCCCTGAAGGCCCAGCAGTACCTGTTCGACGCCGGCGAGATCGAGTCCTGGCTGGGTGAGCGCAACAACGCCCTGCGGTCCACGGAGTACGGCCGGGACCGCGACTCGGCGGCCAAGCTGCTCACCAAGCACAAGACCATCGAGCTGGAGTTGGACACCTACTCGGGCATCGTCACCGAAATGGGCCACAGCTGCGCCTCCATGGTGGCTGCCGGGCATCCGGACAGCAAGGTCCTGGCCGCCAAGCAGCAGCTGATCGAGAAGATGCTCAAGTCCCTGCACAAGCTCGCCTCCCAGCGCCAGGTGCGCCTCATGGAGAGCCTGTACAAGCACGAATACTTCCTCGAGTCCGACGAGGTGGAGCAGTGGATCCGCGAGCAGGAGCAGGCCGCCTCCTCCGAGGACTACGGCCAGGACTTTGAGCATCTGCAGCTCCTGCAGAACAAGTTCGACGACCTGAAGCACCGCGTCGAGGTCGGCGCCGATCGGGTGGACCAGTGCGAGCTCCTTGCCAAGAAGCTGATTGATTCCGAGAGTCCCTACGCCAACGAGGTGGAGAAGCGCCAGGAGCAACTGAGGTGAGTGGTTAGGCTTGGGTTCTTTGGCCAAATTACTGAACGATCTCTTGTTTTTCAGGACATCCTGGGAGAACCTGCTGCAGCTGCTCAACCAGCGCGAGCAGAAGCTCCACGCCGCCGGCGAGATCCATCGCTTCCACCGCGACGTAGCTGAGGCCCTCTTCCGCATCCAGGACAAGGACGCCGCGCTGTCCAACGAGCTGGGCAGGGACCTCAACTCTGCCCTGGCCCTGCTGCGCAAGCACGAGGGCTTCGAGAACGATCTGGTGGCCCTGGAGGCGCAACTCCAGGTGCTCGTTGAGGACTCTGTGCGCCTGCAGGCCAAGTATCCCTCCAACGCCGCGGCCATAGCCCAGCAGCAGGACAAGGTGGTGGCTGCCTGGAACGACCTTAAGGAGCGGTCCACCGCTCGCGGAGATCGCCTGGCCGCCAGCTCCGACCTGCAAACCTTCCTGACGGACGTCAGGGACATCGTCTCCTGGTCCTCGAACCTGCGCGCCGCCCTCCAGGCGGAGGAGCACGTCAGCGACGCCATCGGGGCCACCGCCCTGAAGATCCAGCACGACGCCATCTACGGAGAGATCGAGGCCAGGGAGGACAAGTTCCGCTACCTGAACGAGCTGAGCGACTCCATGGTCCAGACCGGGCACTACGCCGCCGCCGACGTGGAGGAGAAGTGCGCCGCCATGCTGGACGAGCGCCAGAAGCTGCACGCCGCCTGGAACAAGAAGAAGATCATGCTGGAGCAGAAGATCGACCTGTTCTGCTTCCTGCGCGACGCCAAGCAGATCGACAACCTGTCCAGCTCCCAGCAGGCGGCCCTCAGCAGCTCCGACTTCGGCCAGACGGTGGAGGACGTCCAGAACAAGATCCGGAAGCACGACGAGTTCGAGCGGCTCATCCAGACGCAGGAGGAGAAGGTGGCCCTGCTCCAGGAGCACGGTCGCAAGCTCATTGAGCAGCGCCACTACGACAGCGCCAACATCCAGACTATCCTCCAGGGGGTCCTGGCTCGTCGCCAGAAGGTCAAAGACCTGTGCGCCGTGCGGCGCTACAAGCTGGAGGACGCCCTGCTGTACGCCAAGTTCGTGAGGGACTGCGCCGAGGCCGAGTCCTGGATCAGCGAGAAGCAGAAGAAGCTGGAGGCCGACGCCGCCAGCTACGCCGAGGTGGCCAACCTGGACGAGAAAATCAAGAAGCTGCAGAAGCACCAGGCCTTCCAGGCCGAGGTGGCCGCCAACCAGGGCCGCATTCAGGAGATTCAGGACACGGGCGTGATCCTCCTGAGCAAGCAGCACGAGTCGTCGCCGGAGATCAAGCAGGCCATCGAAAGGGTGCTCCAGGCCTGGCAGGGACTGCTGGCCGAGCTGGAGCAGCGCGGCCGAGGCCTGGAGGAGGCCCAGGACATCCTGGAGTTCAACAGCCAGCTGGACAAGATCGAGGCCTGGATCCGCGACAAGGAGATGATGGTGCAGGCCAGCGACACCGGCCGCGACCTGGAGCACTGCAACGCCCTGATGAGGAAGCTGGACGACGTGGACTCGGACATGCGAGTGGACGACCAGCGGGTGAAGCACATCAACCAGCTGGCCGACAAGCTGATCAACCAGGCCCAGCTGCCGGCGGACACCCAAAGCGTGGACACCCGGCGCCAGGACTTCAACCGCAACTGGCGACAGCTCCAGGGGGCCCTCAACGCCTACCGGGCCCTGCTGGGCGGAGCCAACGAGATCCATGTGTTCAACCGCGATGCGGACGACACGGCCGAGCGGATAGCCGAGAAGGCCCTGGCCATGAGCTCCACGGACACCGGCAGAGACCTGGCCGCCGTCGAATCCCTCATCCGCAGGGAGGAGGCCCTGGAGCGGGACATGTCGGCGGTGAAGCAGAAGATCGACCAGCACGAGACCGCTGCCGACTTCCTCATCAAGAAGTACCCGGAGCGAGGGGCCCAGCACATCGAACGCAAGCTGAAGGAGCTGCACAAGTCGTGGGCCAACCTGCAGGCCTTGTCCGTCAAGCGGCAGAGCCTGCTGAACGAGGCCTACCTGGGCCACAAGTTCGTGTCGGATGTGAAGGAGCTGGAGCTCTGGGTGAACGACATGGTCAAGAAGATGAACAACGCCCAGGCCCCCTCGACGATCAACGACTGCGAGACGCAGCTGGAGCTGCACCAGGAGCGCAAGGTGGAGATCGAGGGCCGGGAGGAGGCCTTCGCCGGCCTGCAGAAGCAGGGCGACCTCCTCTCCAAGCAGCAGAAGCAGCCGGAGAACGTGCGACGCTACCTGGTCGTCTTGGAGGACCTACACAAGACCCTGAACGAGGCCTGGAGCGAGAGGGCCCGCGACCTGACCGAGGCCCACCAGCTGCAGCTGTTCAAGGCCCAGGTGGAGCAGGTGGAGATCTGGCTGGCCAACAAGGAGGCCTTCCTGAACAACGACGACCTGGGTGACTCGTACACGGCGGTGGAGCGGCTCCTCAAGAAGCACGAGGAGTTCGAGAAGCTGCTGCAGTCGGACCACGTGGAGACCCTGCAGAAGTTCGCCAACAGCATCCTGGAGGGCGACCCGAAGGACGCCGACCTGATCCGCGAGAAACTGGCCTACATTCTGAGGAGGAAGCAGAAGCTGATCGAGCTGTCCGCCGAGCGGAAGCAGCGCCTGGTGCAGTCGCTCCAACTGCAGGAGTTCCTGCGCAGCCTCTACGAGATCGACCGCTGGCTGGTGCAGAAGCTCCAGGTGGCTCTGGACGAGAACTACAGGGAGCCGAGCAACCTGCAGAGCAAGATCCAGAAGCACGCCGCCTTCGATGCCGAGTTGCTGAGCAACTCCCCGCGAGTCCAGTCGGTGATCCACGAGGGCGAGCGGCTCATCCGGGGCGAGCACTTCGCCAAGGACGAGATTGCCCAGCAGGTGCAGCTCCTGGAGGGAGACTGGCTCAAGCTGAAGGGCGCCTCGCAGGCCAAGAAGGACAAGCTGCAGCAGGCCTACGACGCCCTGGCCTTCAGCCGCACCCTGGACGAGTTCAACAACTGGATGGACGAGGTGGAGCTGCAGCTAAGCAGCGAGGACTACGGCAAGGACTTGGCGGCCGTCAGCAACCTGCTGAAGAAGCACGAGCGCCTGGAGGCGGACGTGGCCCACCACGGCGAGCTGGCCGAGCAGCTCAAGCAGAAGGACGAGCAGTTCTTCCAGGCGGACCACTTCCTGCGCCACGAGATCCACGAGCGGGCCACTGCCAGCATTAAGAGGTACAACACCCTGCACGAGCCCTTGGGCATTCGCCGGGAGAATCTCGAGGACTCCCTCAGCCTGCAGCAGTTCCTGCGCGATGCCGAGGACGAGCTGCAGTGGCTGGCGGAGAAGCAGCTGGTGGCGGGCTCTCAGGACCTCGGCACCAGCCTCCTGTCCGTCCAGGGGCTCCAGAAGAAGCACAACTCCCTGGAGGCGGAGCTGACCTCCCAGGAGCCGCTGATCCAGGCGCTCCTCCAGCGCGGCCAGCAGATGATCCGGGACAACCACTTCGCCAGCGAGCAGATCCAATACAAGTCCGAGCTCCTCCAGAAGCAGCTTGTGACGCTGCGGGACCTGGCGGCCATCCGACGCCTCCGGCTCCTGGACGCCGTGGAGAGCCAGCTGTTCTACGTGGAGGCCAACGAGGCGGACGCCTGGATGCGGGAGAAGCGCCCCGTCTTGGCCAGCAGCGACTACGGCCGCGACGAGGTCTCCGTTCAGGGCCACCAGAAGAAGCTGGAGGTGCTCCAGCGAGAGCTGGCCGCCTTCAAGCCATCCATCGAGAAGGTTGCCAAGCTGGCCACCGGCCTCATCGAGAGGAACCACTTCGACAGTGCCAACATCGGGGAGAAGAACGGCCAGGTCAGCCAGCAGTACGAGGACCTGCTCCGCCTGGCCAAGGAGCGGGAGCTCCGGCTGGGCGAGTGCAAGAAGCTGTTCGAGTACCTGCGGGAGACCGAGGAGCTGCACGAGTGGGTGGGCGACCAGATGCAGGTCACCGCCAGCGAGGACTACGGCGAGGATGTGGAGCACGTGGAGCAGCTGATCCTGGCCTTCGAGTCCTTCGTCTCCAACCTGAACGCCAACGAGGCGCGCGTCGAGGCCTGCCTGGAGCGGGGCGACCGGCTCATCCAGGAGAACAACCCCTACAGGAGCTCCATCAAGTCGAAGCGCGACGAGACCAAGCAGCTGTGGGAGGAGCTCAAGGACCTGGTGCACGCTCGCCAGGACGCCTTGGCCGGCGCCAAGCAGGTCCATGTGTACGACCGCGTGGCGGACGAGACCATTCAGCTGATCAACGAGAAGGATGCCTCCCTGATTTCCGAGGACTACGGACAGGATCTGGAGAGCATCCAGGCCCTGGGCAGGAAGCACCAGGTGTTCGAGTCCGAGCTGGTGGCCATCCAGGGCCAGGTGGACTCCGTTCTCGCGGAGGCCGGCAAGCTGGGCGAGATCTATCCGGACGCCAAGGAGCACATCGAGGTGAAGCGCGACGAGACGGTGGAGGCCTGGACGGACCTCAAGGAAAAGACGAACGCCAGGAAGAGCAAGCTCAGCCAGGCCGAGCAGCTGCAGTCGTACTTCGACGAGTACCGCGACCTCATCGCCTGGATCAACGAGATGCTGGCCAAGATCACCGCCCCCGAGCTGGCCACCAGCGTGGCGGGAGCCGAGCTCCTGCTGGCCAGCACCAAGGATCACGACACGGAGATCCGAGCCAGGGACGAGACCTTCGCCAAGTTTGCCGCCAACGGCCAGCAGCTGATCAAGGAGAAGCACTTCCTGGCCCACGAGGTGGAGGACAAGATCAAGGTCCTGCAGGCGCGACACGAGCTCCTCAAGCTCACCCTGCAGAAGCGTCGGGAGATCTACGAACTCAACTTGGACACCCAGCTGTTCCTCAAGGACGCCGAGATCCTGGAGCAATGGATCAGCAGTCGCGAGCCACAGCTCAAGGACGCCAAGCTCGGGGACTCCATTCCACAGGTGGAGGACCTGCTGCGCCGGCACGAGGACTTCGAGAAGACGGTGGCCGCCCAGGAGGAGAAGTTCCAAGCCATCAAGCGCATCACGCTCCTGGAGCAGCTCTTCCGGCAGCAGCTGGAGCAGGAGAAGATAAGCAAGCGGCAGGAGAAGGAGCGCCTGGAGAAGGAGCGTCTGGAGCAGATCAAGCAGAGGGAGCTCCAGCGCCTGGCGGATGAGCGACGCCGAGCGGAGAAGCAGCAGGAGCATCGTCAGAACGCGGCCTCCCAGGAGAAGACCCCTATCTTCTCCGCCCCCATGGTCACGCCATCCCAGGGAGCCAGCGGTGGCTCGTCTCCGGCGACCCACCTGAAGCCACCATTCGGGGACGACAGCGAGAGCCTCGCCCTGCAGAAGAGCAGCTCCAGCGGCATGTTCGGGGATCGGCTGCGTCGTGGGTCCGCGGACGCGAATGTCAAGCGCGCCGAGAGCATGAAGGTGCAGCCGAAGCAGGCCAAGCGCACGCCGTCCTTCACCACCAGGCGCCGGGCGCAGTCCTTCCGAAAGAACCAGAAGGGCGAAGGATTCGACCTGCCGCCAGTGGAGATTCAGGGCATGCTGGAGCGCAAGCACGGACTGCAGTCGGGCGGCAAGAAGGCCCCTGTGCGGTCCTGGAAACAGTTCCACACCGTGCTCTGTGGCCAGTTGGTGTGCTTCTTCAAGGACGAGAACGACTTCCTGCAGCAGAAGACGGCCACCGCCCCGGTCAACATCCTGGGAGCCAAGTGCGAGCGCGCGGAGGACTACACCAAGAAGAAGTACGTCTTCCGCCTGAAGCTGCCCGACGGATCGGAGTTCCTGTTCGAGGCTCCGTCCCTGGACATCCTCAACGACTGGGTCCGCAAGATATCCTTCCACGCTAGTCTGCCGCCAAACCTACAGCTGCTCAGCTACGACGAGTCCATGAAGGTAACCACTTTGGAGTCCTGATGGAGTTCCGATTTCTAACACTCTTCTTTCCCAATCTTGCAGCAACAGTCGAGCAGTTCGCCGGACATCAAGGTAACCAGCAGCGTGGAGTCGCCAGTCAGCTCGCGAAACTCCTCCCCCGACTCCCAGCGTCGCTCCAGCGGCGGCCAGCTCCTGGACGGCTCAGCCACTCCCCAGATGGCCTTCCTGCAGCGACAAATGCAACAGCAGCAGCAACAGTCCCAGCCTGGATCGCCCAGCTCGCCCACCTCCGGCTTCGACCAGAAGCCACCGATACCGCCGCGAGGAGCTCCCCCAGTAGCCAGCCACCGCCAGAGCCAAGAGAACCTAGTGGTGCTGCGCCAACACCAAAGTTCCAGCAGTGGTAAGGGTTCGGCTAATCTTAAGGGAGCTCATGACTCACACTTCCATGTTTGCAGACCTAACCGATGGACGCCTCCAGCAATCGGCTACCTTGCCCGCCGGCCTGAGCGGAGTCCAGCAGCAGAACGGAGGAAGCAAGGATGACGGTGCAGTGCTGAAGCGCAACAGCGAGGCCAGACAATCGGGTGAGTAGAAGTCCCCCCATGACGACCCCCATACCCTTCCATTTGTCTCTGTGTACCGCATACTCCACCGACCCGACCCGATTCCCACATCATACTCACATTGTACAAATTGTCCTTCGATGATGCCGCGCGTGTTAGATAATCCGCCGCCATTGCCAACAACGATGCCACCGGTGGGTGGCCACCACACGACTCAGCATCTGCATCACACCCACCATTCCCATCCGAGCCAGCAGCAGCAGCATCACCAGGCGCAGGTCCAGCAGAGGATCAACGCCTTCAACGCGGCGGCCAGCCAGCAGCCCGACTACTACAACAACAACCTGGCGAGGCAGCAGCACACCCACCAGAAGGTGCCCGCCGGCCGGATCGACTCCACGAGGAAGTTCATCGAAATGGAGTCCCACAACAATAACGGAAACGGCAGCAGCAGCAGCAACAGCAGTCCCAAGAGGAGCACCATCAACTACTCCAGCAGTGGGGCGAGCAGCAACGGCAACGGTAATGTGAAGCCTGGAAGTGGGAACACCACCAAGATTACAACCACTTCGACCACCACCACCACCACTCACACCCACCACGTGACCTCGAGCAGTCGCACGGTGTGGCATCTAACCAGCTCGCCCACCTCATCGACCAAGTCATCCTCAACCGGGGGCTCCTTGGAGCCGGGGAACACCATCAATGCCATCAGTAATCCAAGCTATATGGGTCTGCATCTGAATAACAATTTCGAAACAAACGGAGCCGGTGGTTAGACGAATGATATTAATCCCTAAGACTCTGTACCATAGCATCCTTCCTCTAATGTTAGTCCTAAGATCCTCTTCTGGTTGATGGATAATATTGTTTGCTTTCTATGTCTTTACTTTGAATGCATGCTCGGAAAAGGCTCCTCCACTTTCAAGCCGGTGAAGCTAACCCGTCGCTCCTACCTGCGGACGAGTTTGCAAAGTATTTCCACAAACTTTTCTCTATAATCCTTCTCCCAATCCCTTAAACCATGTACTATATAGAATCCATGTTATATATTACCTGCATGATCACTCTCAAATAACTCACTCTATGTATACTTCCCCCAATGCATGATGCCTGGTGATGATCCTACTCGTGAACCTTACTAATCTATTTTGTCCAATCCCAGGTTGGGGCACCAGCCGCTTCGAGAGCAACCGACCCGTCTCCCTGCAGCCAGACTCCATCAGCTTCTCGCGGGTCTCCGCGGAGAGCTCCAGCGAGAGCGAGGCCCAGTCGATATCCTCCGTGTCGGGGGTGAAGGGCAGCAGCAGCAAGGGCAGCAAGGAGGAGCGACGCAGCGGCATGTTCCGCATATTTGGACGCAAGGGCGACAAGGAGAAGGAGAAGGACAAGGACAAGCGCCGCTCGAGCCAAGTACCGCCGCAGTAAACCCCCAAACCCGACAAACAGAAGCCACCGCTAGAACAGATCAACAACCAGGCCGAATTGTTTTTGTATTTTTTATATACATATACACATTATATAATTATTTAATTTTTACCGATGCGCGCCAAGGGCCACCAATTTGGAAAACAAGATTCAAAACAAACGATACACGTGTCTACTTAAACGCGGAAACAAAAGTATAAAAGGATTATTATATATATATAAAGTCAATGTTTTAATTGCATTATAAAATGTATTTGTAAGTTTGTTCGTTGTATGATTAAATTTAATTTTCATAAAACAAAACCTTAAACAATAAATATTATACATATTGTGAAACGTAATCTTTGGATGTTTTATATATTTTATTTAAATTTTCTCCATGGATATGATTATTTTTTAAATTAAATTCCAAATATTAAATGCCTTAGCAACTTTCGCACCGACACTTGTGGGTTCCTAAACAGTATCCACCTGGTTGTCCGTACTCCTTGCAGACTCGGTTGCACCGGTCTATATCCCAAGCAGCGCAAGGACTTTTGTATTTTCTTGGATGGCAATCAGCCTGGGCCATGCTGCCCCCCAGGACTACGACTGCCATTACGGCGAACAGAAAATATAGAAACTTGATTTGCACCATCTTGTTCTTGGTTCGAAGATTGGTGTTTGAATAGAAATAAGCTCATCTTGGAAGACCTTATATAGGTGTGAGGTTTTTTAAAAAAGAACCCATTTGAAACAATGATAATGTTATCAAATAAATGCACTCATGCAGAAATGCACTCATTAAACACTTTTGAACTTTACCATGAGTTTGTTTACAAATTGAGAGAACTGCGATTTAAATAAGTAATGATTTTAAATAAGTAAAGATCAGTAAACTCCACCTTTCGGGGTAATGGAATGTTCCAGATGTGCATCAAATCAGCCAATTGATAGGAAAATATGTAACTGAGACCAAAGATTATAAAGTACATGTATGTTGTTAAGAGGAGCCCCAAATAAAGGACATGAGTTCCGTTCAAAACTGTTTTTATTTGTTAAAGTTCCTTATAAGTACGATACAAGAATCTAAAACTATTTAAAACTACTTGTCAACGCACTGCACCTGACCTCTATGCGACCCTTTCTCCAGTGCGATAAGCGCACCACTTATGTATTTGTTTGTTTTAGGCTGCAGGGGATCGGTTTTGAACCATGTGTTTGACTCATATTTCATGGGTCCGATCCCTTGAAACTCTAACTTAAGAATTTATGCCTATAATCGTGTTCAATGCTTGAACATATGTACTTTATAATCTTTGCTGGGACTAACCTAGTTACTAGTTGGTCTAGTTTGGAATCTATTAAAAAAAACCAAGAATTTAAAAACCATTAGACCATTGAAGACTGCTTTAATTTCAGATTTAAAATATACAATAAAATGGAAGATAGGTGGACCGCAATCTATGTAGGTGACGAACCACACTCCATAGTGAGCAACGGGAGGCCACTATCTAAATATGTATGTTATAAAGACGTGATTAAAATAACAAATAAATTATTTTACAATGTCCATTTGTCCATTTTTCGTGATGGGATCCCTTGAAAATGGGGTTTCCCCCATAGGCCCCACAGGGATGGCTATATCTTCCCCAATCCTGATCCGATGCACAAGCGGAGTACCTTAGACGATTTGTGGATCGATTTGCCATAATTCTGCATCAAAATCCTGAGACAAAATATTTTTTAGATTTTTTGCCCATTTTTCGTGATGGGATCCCTTGAAAATGGGGTTTTCCCCATAGGGCCCAGAGGGATGGCTATATCTTCCCCAATCCTGATCCGATTCACAAGCGGAGTACCTTAAACGATTTGTGGATCGATTTGCCATAATTCTGCATCAAAATCCTGAGACAAAATATTTTTTAGATTTTTTGGCCATTTTTCGCGATGGGATCCCTTGAAAATGGGGTTTTCCCCCATAGGGCCCAAAGGGATGGCTATATCTTCCCCAATCCTGATCCGATTCTGAAGCGGAGTACCTTAAACGATTTGTGGATCGATTTGCCATAATTCTGCATCAAAATCCTGAGACAAAATATTTTTTAGATTTTTTGCCCATTTTTCGTGATGGGGTCCCTTGAAAATGGGGTTTTCCCCCATAGGGCCCACAGGGATGGCTATATCTTCCCCAATCCTGATCCGATTCACAAGCGGAGTACCTTAAACGATTTGTGGATCGATTTGCCATCATGCTGCATCAAAATACTGAGACAAAATATTTTTTAGATTTTTTGTCCATTTTTCGTGATGGGGTCCCTTGAAAATGGGGTTTTCCCCCATAGGGCCCACAGGGATGGCTATATCTTCCCCAATCCTGATCCGATTCACAAGCGGAGTACCTTAAACGATTTGTGGATCGATTTGCCATCATTCTGCATCAAAGTCCTGAGAAAAAATATTTTTTAGATTTTTTGGCCATTTTTCGCGATGGGGTCCCTTGAAAATGGGGTTTTCCCCATAGGGCCCAAAGGGATGGCTATATCTTCCCCAATCCTGATCCGATGCACAAGCGGAGTACCTTAAACGATTTGTGGATCGATTTGCCATAATTCTGCATCAAAATCCTGAGAAAAAATATTTTTTATATTTTTTGCCCATTTTTCGTGATGGGATCCCTTGAAAATGGGGTTTTCCCCATAGGGCCCAGAGGGATGGCTATATCTTCCCCAATCCTGATCCGATTCACAAGCGGAGTACCTTAAACGATTTGTGGATCGATTTGCCATAATTCTGCATCAAAATCCTGAGACAAAATATTTTTTAGATTTTTTGGCCATTTTTCGCGATGGGATCCCTTGAAAATGGGGTTTTCCCCATAGGGCCCACAGGGATGGCTATATCTTCCCCAATCCTGATCCGATGCACAAGCGGAGTACCTTAAACGATTTGTGGATCGATTTGCCATAATTCTGCATCAAAATCCTGAGAAAAATATTTTTTATATTTTTGCCCATTTTTCGTGATGGGATCCCTTGAAAATGGGGTTTTCCCCATAGGGCCCAGAGGGATGGCTATATCTTCCCCAATCCTGATCCGATTCACAAGCGGAGTACCTTAAACGATTTGTGGATCGATTTGCCATAATTCTGCATCAAAATCCTGAGACAAAATATTTTTTAGATTTTTTGTCCATTTTTCGTGATGGGGTCCCTTGAAAATGGGGTTTTCCCCATAGGGCCCACAGGGATGGCTATATCTTCCCCAATCCTGATCCGATTCTGAAGCGGAGTACCTTAAACGATTTGTGGATCGATTTGCCATAATTCTGCATCAAAATCCTGAGACAAAATATTTTTTAGATTTTTTGGCCATTTTTCGTGATGGGATCCCTTGAAAATGGGGTTTTCCCCATAGGGCCCACAGGGATGGCTATATCTTCCCCAATCCTGATCCGATTCACAAGCGGAGTACCTTAAACGATTTGTGGATCGATTTGCCATAATTCTGCATCAAAATCCTGAGACAAAATATTTTTTAGATTTTTTGTCCATTTTTCGTGATGGGATCCCTTGAAAATGGGGTTTTCCCCTATATGGCCCACAGGGATGGCTATATGTTCCCCAATCCTATTCCGATTCTCAAGCGGAGTACCTTAAACGATTTGTGGATCGATTTGCCATCATTCTGCATCAAAATCCTGAGACAAAATATTTTTTAGATTTTTTGTCCATTTTTCGTGATGGGGTCCCTTGAAAATGGGGTTTTCCCCTATATGGCCCACAGGGATGGCTATATCTTGACCTTTGACCATTATGCATCAAAATCCTAAGACAATTTATTATTTAGTTTTTTCTTCGTAATGTATTACATATATTATATACATATGTATGTTTAATTATTAATATCCAATTTGAAAGTTCAATATTAGCATCCTTCGCACCAGCACGCAAGTCTGGGACTGCAGTGTCCAGTTTGTCGTCCTTCCTCCCTGCAGAGCCGCCTGCACAGCTCATTATCCCAAACAGCGCAAGGGCCTGTGAATTTTCCGGAAAGGCAATCAGCCTTGGCTATGTTGCCGCCCAGGACAACGAGTGCCATTACGGCAAAGAGAAAATATAGAAACTTGATTTGCACCATCTTGTTGTTGTTTCGAAGACTCCTGTTTGAATGGAAATACGGTCATTTTGGTGGATCTTATATGGGTGTGTGGGCTGCTTAAAAATTACTCAAACAAAATTCAGATACGGTAATCAATTAATGTTGCACATGCTTATTATCAACATGGTTATGAAACATAAACAATATTTTAAACTCTTTTGAACTTTCGAATGAGTTAAATTAAAAATGTGAACGAATTGCGATTCAGCTTTTAACCAAGTAGATATTAGTAACCCCCAGTTTCCGGGGTTGTGGAATTCACCGGTCATCCACAAAATACTTGATATCGTGATAAGAGAACAAAAGTAAATAAATGTACATATTAGGAATCGTTTCAGTATTTTTTAAAAATATTACGAAAGCACTATTGAAGACTGATTTAATATAGGATTTGATATATGTATATTTCATTTGGCGCGTAAATTTGAAAGGAAAACTGAAAACTTCAAAGTAGCTCACTGTGGACGGCACTGCAAGTTGGGTGGCGAGCCACAGGCCGAAGTGGGCAAAAGATAAACACATACATAAATATATAAACGAAAAAAACAATCCATATTTTAAAATGTTTGTTGAGGATTTATTTTTAATTATTTATTTCCAATTTTAAAGTCACATTTTAGCAACCTTCGCACCAGCACTTGAGACTGGGACTGCAGTGTCCAGTTCGTCGTCCTTCTTCGCCGCAGATGCGCCGGCACCGCTCATTATCCCAAACAGCGCAAGGACCTTTGAATTTCCCGGAAAGGCAATCAGCCTTCGCCACGTTGCCGCCCAGGACAACGAGTGCCATTACGGCGAAGAGAAAATATACAAACTTGATTTGGATCATCTTGTTCTTGGCTCTGAGTTTCCTCAATGAATGAAAATAAGCTCGTCTTGGAAGCTCTTTTATACGATTCCTAACTTAAATACAGAACCCCATTAAGTCACAGATAAGCGTATCAAAGAAAGTCATTGCATTCTACACACACTTTTTGGGGTTTCCACTTGCGTTCAATAGATTGCGCTCCAAATCTTAAATAGTAGGTAGAGATCAGTAAACCCCAGCTTAGGGGTTCTGGGATTTCCCAGACGTGCATAAAATACTCAAGTTGATAAGAGTGATACTGAGGAGTGAACAAATTTTAATTGAAATAATCTAGTATAGTACGACTGTGAGAATGCTATGGATGAATCCATTGGGTATTTCCCAAGTACAATAATTTAATAACTAATATAAAACCACAAATACAACGAAACAAACAAATAAAAACATGTTGTTTATTTAGTTTTAATAGATTACTGGGCACAACGTTCTTTTCGGGTTCGTTCAAAGAACGAGCTAATATTTTAAAATATAACGATAGTTTTATCTATTACTCATGAGTATGCTAACATTAAATCAAGTTCATGCATTTTCATTGCACTTTTTAAGCTTTTAAGGGAGGCTTTCATAAAATAAAAAATTCAAAATGCATTAAATTATATTTTTATTAAACTTGTGCAAATGGTAAGTGTTTTTTAAATTTTAGATTCATATGTATTCATATGTTCCGTATGGACACACGGAATTTTTTAATAATATTTTTTGAGTATTAAACTAAAATACTAAAATAAGAATTATTTCTTTTTCAGAAGATACGGAGAGCCTCCCTTAAGCTCCTTTCTAAGCTTTTATCAAGAAGAAAAGCGAAGTGAAAAATTAGTCATCTTTTTACTCTCTAACTGTGAAGTACAAATATTTCACAATATATTTCGGCGACATTCTAAAAGGAAACAAATCCATTTAAAGGACGTAAATAGAGACAATGGAGTCGCTATATACTATGGATCCAACAATAGGCTTAATTCAGAATATCTACATCGATTTAGATCGCGAGATCCGTCAGAAGATGGTCTGGCAGAATTTATTATTTAAAGTTATTTCAATTATTTGTATTATATTAATTCTTGTCTGGATTGCTCTGATCTACATACCAAAAGTAACAAATGCTAACCTTTATTTGGCTTCCTGGAAAGACCCAGGAGACACTGAAATGAAAGATTTGACTTCTTTCGAAGATCCGGGCGATGTCGAAATGGCAGATAGAACTTTCTGGAACACAGAAAGTGTTCCACAGGACGTCGAAATGAGAGATTTATCTGTTGAAGCGATGTATGCTAAGGTAGCATTAATTATAATGCTTATACCTTATAAGCACTAACCACCTTGTATTTCTTGATATAACATGTTATAATCTTTATAAATATATAACTTGTTAATAAATGCAACAAACATATTTTTTGTCTTTTGAAATGGTGGTTTCTATTTCAGATTGCAATTTTTGTCACTATTTTGTTTAAACAAATCATTATTTTGATTCTGATAGTATAATTGGCAATTTGAATTGTTATCCCAGGTCAATTATTCTAGGCCCATTTTATATTGAGGTAGGTAATTTATATGAAAGCCTAGGTTTTCCCCTGTACATATTTAAATATTGAACGATTAAGACTGAAAATTGAAGAGCAATTATTAAATTAAACTATTTTCCACCTTAGTAATCACATGTAAGTTTCATATTATATTGATACCCTTACAAATGATATTTTTATACCCTTGAAGAGCGTATTATATTTTTGTATATAAAGTGTATATATTTTCCTTCCTCCCTACAGATTCGGTTGCACCAGTTCGTATCCCCTGGCTGAAGTTATTTTAGCAACCTTTGCACCAGCACTTGAGGCTCGCACTACAGTGTCCAGTTTGTCGTCCTGTCTCCCCGCAGATCCGCCTGCACAGCTCAGTATCCCAAACAGCGCAAGGTCCTTTGAATATAACAACACCATTAAAAATGTGTTTTTAAACAAACAAGTAAATCAATGTTGTTTATTAGGTTAATATAGATTAATGATCCCAAAGTTCTAATAATAAAACAATATAAGGGTAATATTTAAAAATACCATATTGATAGTTTTATATATTAGTCATGAGTATGCAAATAATACATCAAGTGCATGCATTTGCATCAAATTTAATAAGCTTTTAAGGGAGGCTTTCATAAATAACAAGAAAGGAAAGCTAAAATCGGGCGGAGCCGAAGTTGTTATACCCTAAAAAAATACCTCTAAAGCAGCTCTAAGATATAGTCGATCGATATGAATCTATACAAAGTTCCAACTTTTTGTCTTCAAAAACACGAAAGTTACGGCATTTCTGACTGTTCAGTCACATGGCATTTAAAAGATATAGTCGGCCGATCCGTATGAACATATGGTATGTCTTATTATTTTTTATTATTATTTTCATGAATATAATTCATGGTGTGTGGTCGTTTTTGTTGTTTGAAATGGTAGTTTCTATTTAAGTTCAAAAGTTTCTGACAATATAATTGAAAATTTTAATTTTTATTGCAGGTCAATTATTCTAGGCCCACTTTATATTAATATTTAATGGTAATTAAAACGAAAGCCTGGGTTTTCCCTTGTGTGTCTAAAATAATTTCTAAGCCGGTTTGGAAATCGTATAAATATTGTACGATTAAGACTGAAAATTAATGAGCAACTATTATAATAAACTACATATTTTCCACCTTAGTGCTGAATCGCATATAAAGTTTCATATCATATTGATACACTTACAATTGATATTTTTATATATCAAGTTGGCTATTTGTTATATCAATTTAGCTTCCGGGCAATGTAAGCTTTCCTTTCTTGTTAATCCTATATTAAAGGTACTATTTTAATAACAGATTTTTAAGCGATATATACAAATATGCATATAATTCAAAAGGATTTAGCTTTCTAGGTTCTAGGTTTCGAGGTTTGTTCGCCACAAGGTTTTTCCCTCTACAAAGTTAAGATATGCCTACCACAATTACAAAACTCAGGTTTAAAAATAGATATTTCTTGATCATTGCATTCGACATACAATTATCAGTATTTACATTTAAGTAATATTGCTAATCTATCACAAAGCTTTTGGATTTGTGCCCTATATAAGCAGCGCTCATCCGACCCTCAATCACAATTACTCAAAGTACTGCAAGCATGAAGTATTTCAATCTTGGACTCCTGGTGGTGCTGTTGCTGGTCTTCGTGGTGGCCCATGAAGCGGATGCCGATTGCCTTTCTGGCAGGTATGGAGGTCCCTGCGCTGTGTGGGACAATGAGACCTGCCGCCGGGTTTGCAAGGAGGAAGGACGCACCAGTGGACACTGCAGTCCAAGCCTTAAATGCTGGTGTGAAGGATGTTGAGACAGAACCCCATCCCCTAAAGCAGACACTGTCTAAATCAATATGTTTGGACGGTCTTTTGAAATAAAACTATAAAAAATCGTTTATTTCAACAAAGCTCAAAACATTTGGAATAAAACACATCCTTTTTTGCAAATACACAACGTTTATTTTGTCTTAAAACATGAGACTCAACACGAAAGTTAAGGTATTAACGTAAAATCTTAACATTATTTGTTTCAGTATTCTTTAACAGACTTTTCCTCTAAACTACATCCTTAAAAGCTCACAGCAATGTAAAAGTAAGGCCATGGTTATCCACCAGTGGTTCCTGCCAAATAGATGTCCATCGCAGCTTTGTTTAAAATAACAGTTTGACGGCGTTTGGGAATCGGTTGAATATGCGGTAACCTTGTCCCATTGACGGCATTTAGACTTAAGTTGGAATTGGGGTCATCGTCTGAATCATTCGGGTCCGGCAGCGGACGAGTCCTTTTGGCCAAGTTTGAGAATTGCGGTGTACCCTGTTCGTCACTCTTTCGCTTCCTTCTGGCCGCAGCAGCAGCGCTAGTTGTGGGGCGATCACTGCTTCGACTACTTTCCGGCGACGGTGATCTGACTGCGGCGGCGGAACCTTCACTACTATGCGTAATGACTTGCTGGGCAGTGGCCCTGACTGCAGTAGTTGAACTTCCCTCCGAGGAGCTCAGTTGTATGGACTGACTATTGCTCACGTCCGAAATAGTAGAGCCTGTTGCGTTCTTCTTCATTTCATGCTGTCGCTTACTACGCAGCTTATTATGAAATATCTTTTCCAATCCAATGTAGCACTTCAAGCAGAGAAGCGTTCCTTCACGAATTTCTGGGTTTATCTTTCTTGCGAAACTCAGCAGAACGCGGTTCCTGAGGGCCTTATTGGGCGTCTGCAGCTTGTGGTTGCCCAACCCACAGTACACCTGCTTCCCTTTTGCAGGGGTTTCTTCCTGCGAGTTTGGTGCCATCTGGAGACTAAAATGATGTGATTTATTGTGTTTTCATATGCTGATTTCTAAAACTTTCTGAGCGTTTTACGTCTAGGAAATATTCCCGCCAGGACGCTCAAACTCGATAACAAAATAAAAGCAAGTGTGGAAGCAGCTGATTTTTTACTTTTTACCCCTCTAGCTGTTTATGGTATATGGTCACACTACTGGTTTTTCAAAACTTGAAATATGGTATTTTTTTAAATAAAATTACGAATCATGACTTTCTAATTTATTAATTAACTTATTTAGTTTCATATACGTATTTATTTTCATAAAAATGTATTTAAAAATCCTATTGGTTCTTCATTTTATAAACAAATTTGACTTAGGTTTAAGAAATATATCTTTAAATCTGATTAATTTTAAACCTTCCAGATTCGAAATAGGAAACCTTAAATAAATATAACCTTAACCTTAATATAAATTATAATATACAAATTTTGTAAGATTTAAAAAAAAAATATAGAAAACCATAGAAAAAAGTAATACGACTATTTTCAAAAAGGTTATCGGCTTCGTTCCGTTTTTTTTCTAATCATTGCACTTGAACTGGAATTCCGTCAAGCAAGTAAATATTTGCATTCAGGGAATTCTTTGACTTATCACCACGTGATAGCAGTCCTATATAAACAAAGCCCACCCGGTGACTTAACCAGAACAAATTCGAAAACTCCAATCATGAAGAGCTTCAATCTTGGATTCCTGTTTGTGCTTCTCCTGGTGTTCATGGTGACCCACGAAGCGGAAGCCGACTGCCTTTCTGGAAGATATAAGGGTCCCTGCGCAGTCTGGGACAATGACACCTGCCGCCGGGTTTGCAAGGAGGAAGGACGCACCAGTGGACACTGCAGTCCAAGCCTTAAATGTTGGTGCGAAGGATGTTGATACAGAATATCTTTAAAAACGTAATTCAATGTATAAATAAAAATTCTTACTGAAAATTAATTGTTTATCTTAAGGAAGCTAGAGATTTGAAAAGGAAAGAAATTTACTTTGTAAAAAATGCTTTCTTCTCAAAGTTCTGAAAGAAATAATTAATTCCCCCAATTTATGAATTCCCAAGACATTCCCCAAGACCTACATCATTTGGAATTCCATTTTAAATAAATATTTAATGTATTAAATATATATAAATTTCTTCTTTTCGTACATACATATTTTACCTTTGTTTTTAAACCTTTTAATGGATATTTTATCAGTGGGTAATTAGAAGCCAGTAGTTAGAAACCAGGAAACAATTTTAACAATACGCAGTAGTAATCGATTAGAAAATCAATTAGGCTTAAAGAATTAAGCCTGAAGATAACGTGGGGATTTGGAAACTCAACTCAACTCAAGTTGAGACTGCTTAACATATTTTTGTATAATGTTCCACCTTACTAATTACATGACTAATTAGTTCTCCTAAGGTAAGGAAAAGTAGAAACTACCCCAAGTAATGGTATTATCTCCCCAAGAAAAGGTAAACAAAATGACTTTAGTTGCTTTATTTGTAACTTTTGTTCATCTTCAGTCTTATCCTTAGGCTGCTTTGCATTTAGGAATCCAAGTATCCAATCTAATCCGCGTATCCATGCCGCTGTCCAGATCCTGCAAAGAAACAGAGCAAATACCCTACGTCCGTCCGAAATGTCATTTCTAGAGATGTGGTCGAGGACTCCGAGGGAGTTCGAAATAGAGGCAGTCTTTGAATGGAATCGATGGTGATTTATGACCTTTCAGGAGTCAAAACAGTTCGAGAAGGATCCCGGACCAAGGTCCGGTCGAGACGGGTACGGTAGATGTGTGTCTGTTATCTGGGACGGTCTTCTGTCTGCAAGACAAGTCAAGCGTAAGATATGATTGCATTAATTTTAAACTACTTATGGGGCAGATCCAAACGAATCGAAACAAGTCGGATCGGATCCCAGGGGACTGGACGGGATCCTCGTCTTTGGCAGTCTTTCTTATGGGGTCTGTGCCCCGCTTGAGCTTCTGGCTCTCTGACCCTCGTTTGGGTGACTTTTTAGGGGCGGCTGGCTTAGTGGCAAGAGGGGGCTTGGATCGGGGGACACACACATTTACACACATCACTGATTGCACTGCTCGTGTTAACTTAAGTTCGTTCATGGTTGTTGTTGTTGTTGGTTGTAACAGTTGTTGTTGGGCGTCTCTTTAGTCTTTCTCTCTCTTTCTGTTAAATAAAGTTCACATTTCTCTCGTGTTTTGTATATTTTAGCATTAGTTTAAAATATTTAATTGAAATTTAAATTTTCTGCTTATGTCGTAAGTTTGTTTAAATTATATTATATGTGGGTGGGGTAGCGAGGGGGACAGAGAGAAAGGGGGAGGGCTTGAAAGAGAGTTGTATCGATTTGAGGACGATAGCGATCATTATCATTATCATGAAACTTTTCTTATACCGATACGCATTCAATATTTCTCATTGCATTTTCACACGCGAGAGGGTTAGGATTACACTTTCCACCGAATCTAGATCCGACTAGGCGAGCAGTCGGTCTCGTCTAGCGCCTGTTGTCCCGATAGCTTCGCTGGCCACCGCGGTCGCCCCGAAAAGGTCGCGAGTCCCGCGAAGATCCACTGCGGTTTCCGCCGTACTCCCGCCGTCGACCGCCCGAAGATCCGTTATTGGCATCTCGATTCCGGTAGCCACCCGGTCCCCCTATACTGCCCGAGCCTCCTCCACTGCCGCCCAAACCCGGCCCCAGGCCAACGCCAGCCGCTGCCGCCTGGGCTCCGCCAGCTACCCCACCAGCCCCGTTACTGCCTCCATTGGAAGCCCCCCCGTAAACGGGAAAGCCTGGGGGCGGGACCGTGGGTAGGCCGGCGTTTTTCCAGGCGGCGAACTCCTCGTAACTGGGAGTTTTGTCAAATCCGGGCGGCGGTGGCCTCTGGGGCGGTGGATAGTCCGGAAGGGGAGGCGGCCCCGGGCCGTCGTAGTACCTTACCGGCGGAGGCAGTTGTTCGTACAGGGCAGCCGCAGCTCCTGGAGGCATTGCTCCAGCTGCTCCCGCGCCGCCGCCTGCGATCGGCAGCTGGGAAAACGGCGGCACGAAGGGCAGCGGGGGCAGTTGGCCGTGCATGTTTCGCATGTAATCCGCCACATAAGCCTCGGCAGCTGCGGCCGAGGACATGAAGCGCTCCCAGGAGGGCATGGTCATCTCGCCGGGACCACCGGGTGCTCCGCCTGCACCACCAGCCCCCATCTGGCGATAGGGTGAGCCACTGCGCTTAAACCCTCCACCTGGCGGGATGCCCATGCCGCCATGATGATGATGGTGGCGATACGGACGATGATGCGGCGGTCCGCCGTGATAGCTCCTCTTGTGCCGCATCGGACCCAACTGGTTGTGGTTCGCACCCCTCGGCCCTCCGGTGCCATGGCCTCGGGTCGAGAGGCTTCGCGGCGGCTTGTAAATCACGTGGATGCCTTTCTCTCGCATTACACGGGCCGTCTCCTTGGATTTCTTGAGTATGGGCGTCAATTCGATTTGTTCGTCCTCGGGGAAGAGTCGGCACAGCTCGCCGCCTATCTTGGGCTCGATTTCCTGGCCATCCCGGCCAATCTTCACCGGCTTGCCTTCGTTCCAGCTGTTGTGCAGGTGGAGAGTGGCGTTGAAGGACAGCTCCTTGCGGCATATCCAGTCCAACTCGATGACGCCGCCTAGAGCCTTGGGCGATATGCTGGGGGGCAGCACCCAGGCCACTTGAGGAATGTCGCGCCGTGAAGGGGCTGCCATGCGAGCGAAGCCGGCAAATTTACCTGTAAGCACATGGGGAGTTTGTGTGAATTATAGTAGGGTGCCCAAGGAGCTGGAGACACTTAAAAGAAGGAAACAACATACCACTCTCGTTGACCGAGAAAATGAGCAGCACATTTCTGGCCTCTTTGAAGGCCTGGTTCAGATTGGCGTCGTTCTGTGGAAGCGTGGCCCAGACGCTCTTACTCTTGGACAACTGCACGTTGTCGCTGTTGTTGGATTTGATCAGGAAGAACCTCGTGTCCCGGAACAGGTAGTTCAGCTTGGTCATGTAGTCGTAACCCTTCTGCGGCTGCGATTGGGAACCTCCATCCTTTTCGGGAGTGGAGCTCTTGGAACTGGGCTTGCCCCGTCCCACTCCTCCGTTACCGCCGTTTCGCTTGTGTTGCGTGCCTGAATCTGAGTCGGACGACTCGGAGTCTGATTCCAGAGAAGGAGCAACTGGCTTTTCGTCCTCAGCTTCGCTGATATCGCTTTTGTGTCCCACCGATTCTGTGGTACTTTTCTTACCGCGGGATTTTTTCGCCGGTGGCTCTCGGCCTTCGCCGGACGAAGTTTTCCCCTGATCCTTCTCTGATGACTCGGAAGAGGTCTTTTTAGAAACCTTCTTTTTTTGCCGCCGTTGACATCCTCCGGTGTGAGATCCCGCTTGCTCTTGGAAATCTTTGAGGATGCCTTTCGATTTCGCCTCGGCAGCTGGGGCAGGGGCCTCCTTGGTCGCCTTCTTGGTCTTGCGCTTGGAACTGCCCACCAGGGAGGAGGTGGCCGTGCTCACCGAACTGATGCTGGGTTCCGAGTCGGAAGAGTCTCCGCCATTCGACTCCGAGGCCTCACTACGGGTGTTGAATTCAAAGTCCTGCAGCTCCTCGGCAATGTCCGCCTCGTTTTCGTCGAGGCCCAGGTGCACAGCGTCCAAGTCGGCCATGTCGCGCATCAGCAGCGTTTGTTTACCTGCGCCGAAGTCCGAAAAGAAAAACATTAGCGGAGCACCCACACAGACATGCACCCACACACTCGCAGGGGGAGAAAGAAATATAGAGAAAAAAGCCGATCGATCGGCGAAAATTCAGGGTCAAAACCGCGTTCAAACGACACTCACTGGCTGCTCTTGGCATAAACTGGTTGGACACCGGATGGAGGCCACTCTTTCAGCACTTTTGACGCCGCAAACCCTCTATAAATAATCAAATAGTTAATTTTTACACAATTTTCTGCGTCACAGCGGCTGAAATAGCGTTGGCGTCGGAGAGTTGTATTCGCGGTTATCGGTGAAGAACTATCGATAATACGATGGTATTTTATTTGCGGTATTTCTGCAACGCGTTAGCAGCACTATTCGGAAGGAAAACATGCACAACGAGGAGTTGGATTATCCTGCTTTTCCTCTTTCCCTGCTGGACGACAGCGATGATTATCCTCAAATGTGTTACCTGCCTGAGGGGGAGGATCCTGTCGAGCCAGATTGGTATCGGTGCTGTCTCTCTGATGGAAGCTTTGCCGTTTGCCGGGTCACCTCACGTGCCGGCGGTGAGACTTGTTGCTTTATAGATGGAACTGTGGCTTCCTCGGAGCTATCCCTTGCCAATCAGCGTTTGTTGGGCTTGAAACCTCTTAAGCTCACTGGCTGCGTGGATCAGCTTTCCTGTTTGGTCACCATTACGGAGGAGCTGTTTATGCAACCTCTGCTTTCGTTGGGGGACATTCAGGACGATTTACGAGTGTTCCTGCGACATTTGAAACTTCTCAAAGGTTGTTCCGTACGGCACCGACGTCTTAAAAAGATGGGAATAGCCAGTGTGGAAATAGTGGATGCTTCGGGTGCAGGCCAGGATGATTGCTTTGAAGTGTCAAGGACCTGTAACCTCCAAGTGACAGACACGCGGCTCAGGGTACCGGATCCCTTAGACTCCTCATCCAGGTACCTATTACATGGATTCGGGGAGCATCTGGAATCCTTGAAACAGCTGGTGAGCACCTCAGAGAGCAGCTTGTCCAAGTTTCCTGCAACTTGCTTGGTGCTGGGACCTGTGGGTAGCGGAAAAAGTAGAATTCTTGGTGAGCTCTTAAAGCGGCAATTCTGCAATGGTTTCTATATCACAGCCAGCCAGGTCTTGCGTTCATATCCTGGAGAGACTGAAGAGGAGCTAAGACGAATCTTCAAAGCAGCCGAAACGTTCAAGAAGCAATTCCGTCCATTGTGTAAGTTTAATTTTAAAAGGGTCGATTAAAAAACTAATGGTATGTTGCACTTCACAGCGCCCATTGTAATAATTATAGAGGATATCGAATTGTTATGTCCGTCAACCAACTCTTCGGATGCCAAAAACGCAGGAAACTCCCTACGCATATCCGCGCAACTTTACAAACTAATCGATACCCTGCCAAAAGGAGTCTTCTGTATGGCCACCTCGAGTTCGCCCGACTCCTTGCACGAGCACGCCCGCAGGCGGTTCATTCGAGAGATAACTATCAACATGCCAAAAGAGGAGCAACGCAAATTTCTTGTGAGGGATCTCGCCCAGGAGCAGAAGCTGTCTTTTTCGGAGGGTCTACTAGAGCACATAGCTCGGAATACGCAGGGCTATGTAATGGCAGATTTGATACTTCTCTTAAGGCGTGGGCTACAGAAATGTCTGACAGAAGAAGGCTCCGATGTGGAGCGCATTTTCAGGGAATTACTGCTTAGCACTCAACCTAGTGCATCGCGTTCTACGGACGTTCGAGTATCGAAAATGGCGGACGGTTTTGAGATTATTGGTGGAATGGAATCACTTAAGCGAACCCTGCAAGTGTCGGTTTTGGCGGGACTGCAACAAAGTGCCTCCTTTGCTCGCTTTGGATTGTCTCTGCCCAAAGGAGTCCTGCTTTATGGGCCTCCTGGCTGTGCGAAGACCACGGTTGCCAAGTGCCTGGCCAAGGAAGCCTGCATGACCTTCATTGCCACATCGGCCGCAGAGGTCTACTCGCCCTATGTTGGCTGTGCCGAAAGATTTATTACCAGGATTTTCGACACGGCTCGGAAGAACGCACCTTGCCTGATTTTTCTGGACGAGATTGGTACGTTTTTATTTCGAACTCTTGGTGATAAATGAATTACTTCTTGAATTAAACATTTACAGATTCCCTTGTAGGCAAGAGAACTGTTGCCAGTGGGCGCGGTGGTGGTCAAGTCCAGTTAAGGATTCTATCGACGCTACTCACCGAAATGGATGGTATCGTGGCGGGCGGCAGTCAGCAACATATACTCGTCGTAGCTGCCACTAATCGTCCGGATATGATTGACGATGCGCTGATGCGTCCGGGTCGATTTGATAAACTCATCCATGTGCCAGCTCCTGACGCGGAATCTCGACTGGCATTGCTGCAGCTCCATGCCCAGCGAATGCCTTTTCATGGAAATGTTGATCTGGAGGAGATTTCCGTGCAAACACAGCGGTATTCCGGGGCGGATCTGTGCAATCTCTGCAACGAGGCGGCTATCGAGGCCTTCCAGAGGAATTTCGAGGCCACAGAAATAGAGATTCAGGACTTTAAGAAGGTCCTGGCCAAGCAGAAGTCCTCGCTAACACAGGCTCAGATAGATGGCTATTATAAGTTCGCCCATAGGTTTTTATAAAAAAAGTTTATTTTATTTTAAGTTCAGTTTTTTAAAAACTAAAAAGTAAATTCATTTAAAGCAATTTAATTTAAGCAATAGAAACATTTAAGATAGTTAAATGTTTTCATTAAATGGACTTTACCAAAATTGAAATCAAAAATTCCCGCTCCCAGTGTTGGAAATGTGCTACGTGGAAGTGCTGCAAAACACAAAACTAAAGTGTTGATTTACGCAGCTCGACAAAGAAAGAAAAACAAACCACATTTCTAGTTAACACAATTGATACCTAGGTATAGGTGCAATTAAACACAATCAAACCGGCGTGAGTCACTGGAGTGAGGCTTCATCTTTCTAGCCAGTATGGCCGATGCCCGCAAAGAGGACGCTCCCCCGAGCTACGAAGAAGTCATGAATGCCTCCTCTACACATGGTATGAAACCTTAATTACAATAACTTAAAACCCTTAATGAAATCCGTATTGCTATTGACAGATTCCGGGTTGATATCTGGCGTGCATCACGGAGCACCAACTGCGCCACCGCCCACCATGCACGCGCCCTCATACGGAGCTTTTGAGACGACTCCGGTCAGCGTAATCATCCAACCGCCTGTTCCTCCGATAGCCACAGAGATAATAGTGATTGGAGGTTGCCCGGCCTGCCGCATTGGCTTACTAGAGGACACCTACTCAGCCGCCGGCCTGTGCTGCGCCATCTTTTTCTTCCCCATTGGAATTTTGTGTTGTCTGGCTATGAAGGAAAAGCGCTGCAGCAACTGCGGCACTGTCTTCTAAGCAAAGACCTATCCTGTATTCCTAGCGCTGTTGGATTTGGTCTTCTCTGAGCCTGTGACTTCTTTAGCTACATATATATTTTTGATATCACAAAACACCACTATTTTATTTATTGTTATTTTATTATTGTTAATCGTTAGCTCTGCAATATCACACATTATATGTAAATAAGAATCATGGGACTTTTCAGATTAAGAAAAATATACATATTGTATAGTCATAGTAACCATAATAGTCCCATTCTCTGACGAATCTATATCCGTTAAAGGGAATTTATTGACCTGTACGCATATATTTGTTAAAGATAAGATGCTTATTGGCATTTGGCTGCGACAAAGTGACTTCAAGTTCAAAATAAAGTACTGTTTTTAGCTAAAAATGTAAAAATTAGACATTACACCCACCTGGAAAGATGTTTAAAGGTTGTACGACTACTGGATGACTGGTTCATCAAAGCTATTCGTCGATGTTTAAGAATTTCCCCGTTTGTATATGGATGATACACCCACTGCCTGCGATACTGTCGTCGAGCCGCGCTTCCGTTAAATTCAATTGAAATATAATGGAGGGCGGTTTTGAATTACGCCGCTCGCCTTTCCCCGATGCGGCATATTTTGTTCCTTTTGAGCTCTATCTGAGAGGCAAGTAAACAAGTGGAGGGAATCTGTTGGAGATGGAGGCGACCCAAGGATACCCTACAGGAAGGTTTCATCAAAAATTTAATAAACTATTCAATTACCCACGAAAAAGCTTACTTTTCCTTTATTTAGATTCTCTTGAATTTCCAAATCATACATTTTATTCAAATCCTGGTGGAATTTTTTAGAAATAGATATACCTCAAGGCTAACATGCCGGCATCCATACATCCGCCGTGTCTCTGTCGGCATCTTCGAGTCAACAGTCGCGAATCTCAATCGCCGTGGATATGACCTGTATTCGTTTGGTTCTCCTGTGGCTGTTGCTCTCCTCTTTCAGCCTTCTGGAGGCAGTTTCTCAAGACCGGACTAGGCGACCAAATGTGGTACTGGTGATCTTTGATGATTTGCGACCAGTGCTCGGCGCCTATGGGGATTCCCTGGCTAGTACTCCGTACTTGGACGCCTTTGCTCAGGGCAGTCATGTGTTCACGAGGGCCTATAGTCAGGTAGAGATTAGGGGTACCTTTTTGGTTTAAAATGTTATACAAATTCTTCCCATTCAGCAAGCACTTTGTGCACCCAGCAGGAATTCTCTCCTGACCGGCAGAAGACCGGATACCTTGCACCTCTATGACTTCTACAGTTACTGGCGGACTTTTTCCGGAAACTTCACCACCCTGCCGCAGTACTTCAAGGAGCACGGCTACTACACCTACAGCTGCGGCAAGGTCTTCCACCCGGGGCTCTCCTCCAACAACACAGATGACTATCCTTTGAGTTGGTCAGCCCCCGCTTTCAGGCCACGCACAGAGCAGTTCATGAATTCACCCGTGTGCCCGGATCGGGAAGGTGTCCTACGCAAGAACCTCATCTGTCCAGTGGAGCTGCAAACGCAACCTTTCAAGACACTACCGGATATAGAGTCCGTGGCGGAGGCGCTGCGTTTTGTGGAGTCCCGAAAGCCCTACCACAGGGAGCCCTTCTTCATGGCGATGGGTTTCCACAAGCCCCACATCAACTTCCGCTTCCCCAAGCAATTCCTTTCGAGGTTTCCTCTCTCAAAGTTTTACAATTACACGGAGGACCGACACAAGCCTCCGAATATGCCGGCTGTGGCCTGGAATCCCTACACTGATGTCCGAGCCAGGGACGACTTTAAGCACTCGAATATATCCTTTCCCTATGGACCCATTTCCCGGCACCAGGCTGCCCAGATACGCCAAGGATACTACGCCTCGGTGGCCTATGTGGACGATCTTTTTGGCAAGTTGGTATCCGGCTTGGATTTGGATAATACTGTGGTGGTGGTGCTGGGGGATCATGGCTGGTCTTTGGGGGAGCACGCCGAATGGGCCAAGTACAGTAACTTTGAGGTGGCTCTCAGGGTACCCCTGATCATACGCAGCCCCCAGTTTCCTGTGACTAAGCCAAAGAATCATCATGGTGTCAGCGAACTATTGGATGTGTTTCCCACTTTGGTGGACCTGGCTGGACTTCCGCCTCTCCCCACCTGTCGGAGTAACCAGGACTTAACCTGCGGCGAGGGAAAGAGTCTCTACCCCCAGATAATGGGGTTGGGAATGGGTAAGTTTGTTTTGTTTTCAGTTCTAATTTGGAACTTTTAACTTTTTGAAAACTTCTTAGGGGATGAGCATGTGGCCCTCAGCCAGTACCCCCGCCCGGGAATGCTGCCCACAAAGCATCCAAACAGCGACAAGCCAAAGCTGCGAAATATCAAGATAATGGGCTATAGCCTTAGAACTGATCTGTATAGGTACACCCTTTGGGTTCGATTTCATGCCCAGAATTTCAGCAGAGGTCGGTAGGCTCTTTCCTTAAGATAAATATGAAAATTAAATAGTTTATTTTTCCAGACTGGCATGATGTCTATGGCGAGGAGCTGTACGACCACCGCCTGGATTCTGGCGAGGAATTCAACCTAGTGCCCCTTCCCGAGTTCGATGATGTGCGCCAAAGACTGCGCCGGCGTCTGATAGAGGTCGTGGGCAGTTAGTGGAGATCTCCAACACTTCCCCTCCCTTTCAACAAAGATTTTCAACAAATTTATAAACAATAAAAAAAGAAAGAAAAGACAGCGCGACAAACCATCTCGAGACAGCGAATATCTTGTCGCCATAATTGGAATTTAATACTTCCGGTTGGGCAACAGAAACGACGCCCAGACAGGCTACATATTTTTCGCTGTAATTTCTGCGACAGCCCCCTGGAGGCCGACTCTCCTACTCCCCGGAATCGGATTCACTACAGCATACTACCATACTCCACGCCATTCCGGACCGATTCGATCCGATCCGATCCGCGCATGCGTGACTTGTGTCCATTGCCTTTTTGGCTTCGTTTTTGTGAATTTTTGTGAATGAAATTTCATTCAACG
This sequence comes from Drosophila pseudoananassae pseudoananassae, assembly GCA_018153035.1. Classification (NCBI taxonomy): domain Eukaryota; kingdom Metazoa; phylum Arthropoda; class Insecta; order Diptera; family Drosophilidae; genus Drosophila; species Drosophila pseudoananassae. Next base: position 1,423,142 of record JAECXR010000042.1, on the reverse strand, counting down.
TTGGCGGCGCGCGTCTCGCTGCGTTGGCGTCAACGGCGACAGCGACGTCGAAGCCCCAATTGGGAGTACACTGAAAAAATACTATTGCCATTTTAGAAATAATTTCAAGATTTTATATGAGCGTCAGACCAGGACAATGGATTATTTGTGGTATATTTTCTTAACTTCTTTAGATATTTTATAATTTTTTTTTCTGTGTAAAAGTGGCGACTCTTGGATGCTTTCATTTTCGCTCTGACTTGTTGCCAGGCGAGTGAAAATGTCCCGGCTCCGAGTCTGGTAATTAAATCTGCAGCTCGCCGGCTGATCGATGGCTCCTCCTGCCTTCACTCTGATTCGCCCGCCTTCCCCTCTCTTGGCGGTCTTAACCCCATCGTGTTTAACCCACTCTTCTGCGACGGACGGGCTCTCTAATGTGCATTTTTGGTGTGGGCCGCCTCCTTGTGCCATGTGCCATGTGGGCTGTCTTTCTGAAGGTGATTAAACTGCATTTTGGCAGCACTTTCGGCACACACAACCTCTGCGCACTGCTGCGCCTGCGCGTTTGGAAATATTTGTCCCAAAGAAGGCGTGGCAGCTTCAATTTATGATTTTTTCATATTTTTTATTTTTTGTTGAAAGCTTGAAACCACTTTTACAATTCCATTCACTAATTTGGTTGATTATGGAGTGGAAAAAAGGTAAGTATTTGTTTATTTATTATTGCTTTTGATCTTAAATACCATTCTAATTTTTAATCTTAAAGAAGGTTTTAAGTGTAGAATCATAATATTACCGTTTTAGGCTTTGGAATTTGTTATTTGCATTATTTAAGGTGTGTTTTTTATAATCCCTCCCTCGCATGATATTTTTCCAGATCCACCTACCATAACTTATTTTTACTTTGCCATTTCCGTTGTGGGCTTTCCTCTCATTCATTTTCTTTACCGTTGCTCCGTTGACAGCCTTTTTCTTTAATTCCTCCCCAATGGGTGGGGAGGAGCTGCAGCTCCAGCCTCTGCCCAGGCCCAGCCCTGACTCCCCCCCTATTTTGGTTATGCATAATGCATTTGGAGGGGACAGGGGGCAGGGGCAAATCGGCGGATATAGCTCGTGTGGGGCCTTTGGCTTGGAGTGTCTGTTTCGGTTTTGAGTTTTGCGGCTAACCGCAGCACAATCGCATAGCGCGTGTGTTATAATAATCTATGGCACTTTAGAGGTTTAACCGATGGCCGCATAGATACAGATACAACAACAGTAACAGTCAACGTTACAGAGATACAGATTCAGATACATTTAGCCAGGCTAGATGGATGGATACCAACAGATACAGATACAGATAGAGATACCGGCTGAGTGGCGGTAAATGTGGCAGACACTCGGGCGGGCTGGCTCTAAACTGTATTATATATCTGCCATATAGCCATAAAGCCTACGGAGAGCCGATTCCAACTCACACACTCCGCACACACACGCAGCAGCGCGAATACAACTTTAATTTGAATTTGTAGGTTGCTTTGCCGTTTATTTCTAAGCAAGCTCGGATGCGTGGGCGGCTCAAGCGAAACAGCAAAAGATGCGTAGGCCGCCTGTGGCAGAGACGCCAACTGAGGCAGTAACAGCGACAGCAACAACAATATGCGAGATGTGTGTATAAAGTGGATATAGTTCATCAAGCGGACTAGAGTCGGCTTTTTACCTACGCATCTGACGAGCTATGTTCGTAGCTATTAGCTCCAAGTGTAAAGCGGGTTCTCTCTGCCCCCTCGAACACTGAGAGCAATATTCTCTAAGCAATATAACCCACTTTAAACACTTGGTTAAAACAACCACAAAAACCATCCCAAAATCACATACTCTTTCCCCAAGTGTAGTTGTACTCATAGACATAGTTGTTGCTGCCGGCCTCCCGCTGTAAAAAAATGCTAATTTTCGTTGACATGCCATAGTTTGGCTAATGACGAAGGTTGTTTGTTAGCTTTGTCAGTTGACTTGACGCAGTTGCCAAAAAAATACAAATAAAATAGGAGAAAAATAGAAGAAGAAACTAAAACTGGTTGCCATGTGTGCGAGAGAGTAATAGAGATGGAGCTGGCCTGGTCCGGGAGTGAACTCAAAATTTCTTTTGACGGAATTTCCATGAATTAATACAGCTGCCGGATTATGGCCAGAAACCGTCCGAAAACACCGTCCGAACCGTGGCCATCTCTCCTCAGGTGTCTCTGACACTTGTGGGCATTATATATGGGATATATACCCCTAAACGGATGTCAAGCTGTGTCTAGCCGGAAATTTTTATGCCCAAGCCTCATCAAATGGTTATATAGAGGGGATTCTTTCTGATTGAGGATCATCGCATTAAATCGAAAATTTTAGTAAATTCAGTAGCTGGGGTGAAGAAGATCTGAGATTTTCGGAAGATAACTAACTAACTGATCTAAATAATTACATAATATAATACAAAATCTATATAATTTTGGGGTTAAATAAATTTTTTTTTAAGATCTTTATGGATTTTTTTTCTAAATTTTTTTTTTGAAATCTTGAGAAGACGACAAATTGTGTTTTCTACGCCCACTGGCAGATGTCAGCTCTTGGCATTTGATCAATGTCAAGGCCTGATCACTTCATCAGACCATAACTATGACAGATCTCGGTACGTACACACACCCCTTAGCCCTCAATCAAGTGACAGCCTTGGCCAATAATGGCCAGAAACAAAATATAGGTAAGATATACAAAAAACGACAGGGCCAAAAAGAAATTGCTAAACAGAAATATTTTGTTGAATGAAATCCACGCAAGACAAGTCAACAGAGCTGAGAGAAAAACAACAAAGATCGGGGTTTTGGCCATTCAGAAGGGAACGGAATGGAGCACAATGAAGTGGAAAAGAGGCAACTGACTTGGCCCAAACCGAACTCATCCGTTGCCTCCTCTGGTTCTGCTGCTTCTTCTCGGAGCTGTCTTGTAGCAACAAAATAATTTATTGAAATTCAAATTTATTATCTGCTGCTGCTTCTTTGCCATCCGAGTCTTCTTTTTTCGATTTTGAGCTCGGGCTTGGCCAGGTCGAAAGAAATTTTATATTTTTTCTTATTTTATTTTGAACGGTGGAGCTCCCGGCTCTCGAGCCAAAACCAATTCAACTGGAATGCAGACCCTTTGCCTGCCATATGCCATCACTTTTTGGCCCAGAGCGTAAAACGAAACGAAACAATCAAGAATGAGTGTAGAAATTCCACAATGAGCCCACGCAGTGATGCTCCAAAGAAGGGGCTTTGCTTTTTTTTATATTCTTTTTTTTGGTAATATTGTACATATATGTATGTACATTTTTTTATTGAGGGACTTGGATCGTTGTAATCAAGGTTTAGCCAAACGGATTAAGACAGGAAAATGTACTTTGTTGCAGAGATAGATTTAAATACCTATTATTTTAAGGAATAAATCTTAAAGCTCAATAAAATATTGAACTCAAAATAAAATATATATTTTTGACTAAAAACCTTACAATTTTTAAAATATTGTAATTACAAATATGCGGCCATGTGGCATAAAAAAATAGTTTTGCAAAAAACTATAAAAATATGGAGTATATATGGCAACAAAGTGGGCGCGGCTGCTTCAGGGCGGAGGTGGAGTATTTTTTTAGGTGGGTAGGGGGGGATGCCAAGAAGAAGAAGAGGAGGAAGCCGAGTGACCGACCGCAAACAGTTTGAAAGCCCCCGCCAAACAGGCAGAAAACAGGCAGCCGCTGTAACGCGTGCTAAACAAGTTTCTCGATCCATTCCAAGAGCGCGTCTTTGTCTTTTGTCTTGGCTGATACCCTGGATATCAGTATCTTTAAAAGGAATATAGGTTGGACTTTCTCAGACTTTTAAACTCTATATTTTTAAGATATTAACAGCGATTTTACTCAAAAGAAAATTATATAGCATACTTTCAGGAGAGAAAGGACAATTGATATTATAGGCTTTTAATTAAAATAAACTGTTTAGTAGTTTTTATTTATTTTAAAAGTATAACATAAGGTACTTCCCAGTCCTAACTTTGGCTAGGAACTCTTGCCTTGATGTTCTTTTATTTTTGGCCAAAGTACAAAAGGTTGAGAACCGGCAATACTATACCGGAGCCTCTCCGGACTGGACTATGCGATATAAAAGACATTGAGAAATCGTTTTCCTTTTCAGTGATGTTACTGAAGCTGCAGATGATGCTTCTCCACTACCGTTTCTTATGATAATAAATATTTCTGGGCTCTGTCAGTTTCGGGGAGTCCGATTCAAAGACGAACAACAACAACGATATAAAAAACCCATTCCGAGGGGGCACGGTTATGATGGAGGTGGTGGAGGGTGCAAGATACCCTGGCTCCCATTGTGCTTTATTTACGGCCAAATAATTCAAATTAAGCCTGCGATCCGTTTCTTGTGTATCTCCGGGTACATCCGAGAGTATCGGTATCTGACGCTGGATATCTCAACACCAGAACAATGCCACCGCAAGGGGCCGCGTGCCAAAAAATTTTGATGAACTACACACATTATAAATGAGAACGCTTTTTGATTTTCCTGGAAGCCTCATTTCGCCTTTTTGCCCAGCAATTTGTTGGCACTTTTGTTTACACTTTTGGACAATCAGCGCTGCTTCCAAAAAAAACCAGAAAAAAAGACTGGGAGGGGTCAGGGGGCAGCAGAGAAGTTTACAATGAAATGATTTAAACAATGTTTTGCTATTTTACGGTTTACACCTGTTTGAGTTCAAACTATAAATATCGAATGCCGTAAATACATCCCCATGGCCATGGTTTCCAATTTGAATTTATTTTTGCCATTCTCACCTCTTTCCAACACAATTCGAAAACATCACCCCCGACCCCCTCGGAGCTGACTAAGATTTTCTTTTGAATTTTTCAACCTGAAAAATTTTACGCCACGATTTAATGAGCACTTCGATTTAGTCGAAGGAAAATTCGCAAAGGCGCCAGTTTTGCGCTGAATGTTATTTCAAATATTTTCCCAGTTCTGTACACTTTTGGGGAAATTTTCAGACTAGGAAAGAGGAAAAATGTTTCTTATCAAAGAGTTGGTACTCTTTCTTTCCTTTTTCAAATAAACACAAATCTTTAATGACTCGTTTCCTTTGCCTTTTGGGGGTGTGGAAGTTCCCCAAAAACAGATCTAGCCAACTCATCGGCTTGACGGAACATGAATATATTCATTTCGCATAAATCTTGTTTTATATCTCTGGATGTGCTTCAATAAAAATCACACACATGGCATTGCATTTCCAATGAGCGGACAACGGAACTAGCGGACATGCGGACACACGGACAGCGGACAGGCGGATGGACGGGGCGGTTCGCTAAGCCACAGCGGCGATATCACAGCACAAATGAAACTAGGCAGATCTATGTAGCAACATAGGATAGGAATGCACTGTGAAATATTTTTCAATAAATTTTAAATTATTTTTTTAGGCATAATATAGTGTATTGCACCTTTACAAGTGGGTTTATCTTAAGTATTGCCTCTATAAACGGATTTATTTCAGTGCCTTGCCGTGGACTGCCCCCGGCCAGAGTTGCATATTCAAACAGCGGACACGGGCCAGGCCAGGCATTTAGTATTAAGTATTTAGCATACGACACAACAACAACAACAACAACGTCCACAGCAATATCAGCAGCCAGAGCGACATCAGCAGCAGCAACATGTCGCTTGTATCTTGCGGGTGCGGGTGCCGCGATTGATGGTACAGCCAGCACATCAGGGAGGAAGTGCTCTTCCGGTCTTGTAAATGAAAATATGTATTTTTTCTTTTTATTTTGTATCTGCCGCCTGTGAAGGCACTGTTGCTTGTATTTTTTTATTTTATTTAATTTTATTTTATGAATAGATTGCGTTACGCATACAAAAATAGGCAAAAGCGGCGACGACTACGCCGAGTGCTTGTGAATGAGCCCACAGCGGATGGATGGATGGATGGATGGACGGATCGTATGCTATATGCTATATGCTATATGGTATATGCTAGGGCTGTACGGCTATATGGTGTGGTTCGGAATGGATCGGATGAATAACTGGCTGACTGACTGACTGATTGTGTGTGTGGCCCTCGGCATGGATCGCTCGGGCTTAATGCTCTCTGGGGGTTTTATGTTTATCCAAATAAGCAGCGGCATTGTATAAAGTAATCGCCGGCCACTGTTGCTGTTGTTGCTGCTGATGTTGCTACTGTGGGGTGCTAATAAATAAATCGCATTTGATGTGCATGGACTTGTGCGATAACTACTTTGCAAGGCAGCGATGATCGCAAACAGTTTGGGGTGTAAGGAAGGATATTTTAGTCAAAACTGATCATATCCACCTACATGTTACTATATCTTGTATCTCTAAATTAAAAGATAAGCCCTAATTTCAATGGAAAAGTCTTTTTCAAAGAGAACAATCCATAATATGTGCAATCACCTGAAATCCAGGGTTTTTGCAACATATTTGTGAATTATTCATTTTCAAATGACCCTTAAATTATTACCAAAAATACTTTTATTTTTCATTTTATTAATATTAAATATTGAAACCATAAATTTCCATTTTTTACACTGAAAATGGTACATCTTCCTATAGAGATACTCCGAAAACATCCCATCATTGAACTGAAGTGTAGGGCACTTTTAGAGAGTTCCTCACTTCGATTCGGGCAAAGTAATTTGATATTCACTGAGCAGCTACACAAGCAACAACAAGAGGCAACAAAAAATAATAAAAAACATCATTAACAATAACAACAACAAAGGCAAGGGGGCAACTCCTATTGTGAATGGTCTGCGTACAATTTTTATCCAACATTTACATTCCCATTTGCATTGATTGTGCATGACTCTATGTAATTTTAATCACAGAAATGGGCACTTGTTGTAAAAGGGATTTCCTGTTATGAATATTCCATCAACATAATTATTACATACGACTTGGAATTAACCATTGCCATGGGTCCGCCATGGGCCTTTCGACTCCGACTCGACAAAAAATAAAGTGCAGGGGGCACTGCCGTATACGTAATCATTTCCGCCCGTCAACTGTTTTTTTCTTTTTACAGTTAACAGTTAATTAAGTTGATATTCACGAGGAGGAGAAAAATTCGGAGAATTTAATGTAGTAAACCGTTGACTTACAAATTGACCCCTTGACCCCCGCCATCAAAATCCCCCAGACAACAAAAAAACGGGGTGATGCTCCTCCGTCTTCGTGGTGAGTCAACGAGATCGGTAAGGAATTTTTACTGCCGATTTGATTAATTAATTAAAGCGCAACCCTTGAAAGTGTCGGCACGAAAAATAAGAAAACAAAAGTGCCATAAACTTTTTACAAAATGTGCCTGCGACCTTTGACGCCGAACTTGGGCGATGATTAAGCCAATCAGCTAAGCCTGACAAAACAAAAATATTTCACTCAATATGCTCTGAGTCAGTTCGGAAACATGATCGGGGCGGCCAAAAAGATTTCCAATAATAAGGAGCACAGCCATATTCCACACAATACACAACCACTGGGCCCGTTTAATGACCTTAAAGGACGTACGAGGAAAAGTTCTGGCCAGATTTCTTCAGAAAACGCAAAGTAGACGCAGACATAAGAGCAGAAAAAACCAAGAAAAGGGACTTGAGGATATGGAATAAAAGATACCTGGTACTACCAATTTGAAGAGACTTTGCAGGACTCTTCTTCAGTTAGGTAATATAACAGACAAAGTTTCAGTTTATTTTAAAAATAATTTTGTTTTAGTTTTTAAAGAGATAACATGTAACAAACTTCTCATATACATGTACGTATAACCTTTCTTCACAGCAAAATGCTTAAGAAACCCAAACAAAAACAAAACCCTGTACATAGTAATAAGTGCAGCCACGCCTCCCCAAGGTGGCTCGAAGGGGGGCGTTAGGGGAGCTGGCCAGGGAAGCAGGCAACTATTAGCCATAATGTGCTGGGGCCGTGAAGGCCTCGCAGGAGGCTGCGATTGTTGACGAGTGAAGAGTTGGAGTCAGAATCTGCAGGCCAGGCTTTAAGGCACTCAGAAGAACAAAACATTATAAATAATATTTTGGATTAAAAATTACTGAAAAATATAACTAATAAATAACAGTATTTTACATAAAAATAAAAGAGTAAAAAAAAGAAAATGCTTACCAATCGAAACCCATATTCTTCGAGTGTCTGATCGGTCCAGTGGATGGAGGGAGGCTGTGGCTACTGTGCAACACAACTCGGAAAGTGGAGACCTGCGATCGGGCTGGGGGCAGCCACTCGGTGGACCAGTTTGCCACGCTGCAGTGGAGCCAGGCAGTGGCCGCACGCACTAAACCAAGCTGAAGCCAAAAGCAAGACCAAGACGACAGCGGACAGGCGACGGCCCGTCGAGGAGAAGGCCTTTGTATTTGGTTTATTTGTCTGGTTTTTTGTGTACAGGTTTTCTTTTATTCATTATTATTTTCGTTTTTTTCTCTGATTTTTTTCCAGCGTCATCGTCCATACACACAGATACTCACACACACTCGCGCACTTACACATTCACTCGGGAGTCGAACCTGTAGCTGCTCCGGCTACCGTGCTACGCTTTATGAGATATACACGGCGCGAAAATCCGCAGTGGGTTTTCTTTTGTTAAGGATCTCCAGAGCCAGCTGCGCACGCGCTCTGAAATTCGTTTGAATTATTTTCGAATCAATTGGAATAATAAAGAAATCTGAAAATGTATGAGTGGGGCTATTTTTATGCGAAAAAAAGGGAAATAATAAAAATAAATAAGAAAAGCTTTGAGTGCTTTGGGGTATTTATTGTGGAGCTGTCCCAGTCGCTGCTGCTGGGTCTTTCGATTTATTATTTTTATTTATTTGCTTTTTTTTGTATCTTTGAAAATAAACAAAACTTCAGGAGGGTTTATCTGACGAAGGGTTCTGCGTTTTTCAAATACTCTTGCCTTGAGTATTAGGGATCTTGAAGTATAATTTCAAAAGGTATTTTATTATAGAAGGTTTTATTTAAATACATCTTATAATCTATAATACTTACTCTTTCATTTTCATATTATTTTCTTCAAGGGTTAGGGAATAGAAGGTTGTGTGCCTAACCCTTTTTCTTTGGCTTATTTATTTTTTTATGCTGCATTTTCAAACTCGACTCGTTAGCAAGATCTCGCGCCAGCCACGGGCCAAAGTTTCAGCCGAGTCTGGAATTGGGTTCGGGCTGGGGATTGGATTTGGGATTGGGTTTGGCTTGGATTTGGATTGGCTCTTGGCTGGGCATTCTCGCTGCCCGGCCACATGCATATTTGATATCTTATTAACACCCCACAGCTGAAAAGGTGAAGCCCGCCACCGCGAACAGAAACCCAAAAAAAAACACAACCCAACAAAAAATGTTCAAATATAAAGAAAAACATGTCGATGTCATCTCGGGGTGTCATACTTGGAATTGTTAGGCACTGGGATGTGTGTAGGTAGCTCTGATCTGTTGATCACGGCTGGGTTGCTGAGTAGGTAGCTCTTATTTTAAGGTGTGGGTCTAAAAACATGTATCCTTTTCAAATTTTAAAGACTTGATGGAAAATATTTAAAAGCTTATATTGGGTGTTAAAAGAACTTGCGGGTTTTTTGCGCGGAATCCGCTTGTTCTACGAACTCCAGCATATCATCACCAGCATCTCCACCGCCATTGGATCTCCCAGCCCTGCATTATATGAACGTTTATATATTTTTTATTTTATTTTTTGTAAGGGGCCTGGAGGCAAAAGCGTAAAAAGAGCCAAACAACAAGAACAACCAAAACAAACTATATCTCTGTGGCAGTCGCTAACAATTTGTGCAAACACCAGGGGGAACATTTTCAGAGGTGTACATGAGGTGTACATATGAGGTGGTGTACGGGGCCTGTACCCGGCCGAGGGGAAATGCCAACAGAAACCGCATACCGTCTACAATTATTTGAACAGAGATTACTCTGCTTAAATACGATTTATATTGTGTGTTTAAATATATGCTCGGCCCGTATCAGTCTGCTGGCAGCCGCCAACAGCTAGAAGTTCTTCATTATTATCTCCACGCGTTTGTATCTGTAGCTGGGAACGTATCTGTATCTGTGGCTGTCCGCCCGTCTGCTTGCCATGACCTTGTGGAGGATGTGGCCAAGAATGCAAGCCACATCCAAAATAACAACAAGAGAAGAAAATAAAGCCGAAGAAACGGGCAGAAGAAACCTCACGTCAGCCAAATAAAGCAAAAAAACACACCAGTCGAGAGTCAGTCATGAAAGTGGAGGCTGAAACGATGGAGAATGGATGCGGGCTCTTGGATGCCACTGGGTGGATGCCACCGGGGGGCTGCCAGCGAGGAGGCGGAGAAGACTGCAGAGAAGCTCTTAAGAATGGTCGAAACAGCATTGAAAAAGAAAGCCAGCGAAACGGCTTAAAAGCCAACTCAAGAGTCGCATCTTGAGAGCGCCGTTTCCGCTCAACTCATCATGGTTTAACCCAAGAAATGAGAAAATATGTTACATTATTTTTAAGGAATTTATTATATAAAAAAACAAATTTTAATATTCATAAAAAACAAGACAAAATGAAAGTTTTATAAATAGTAGTATCTCTACAAAGATTTCTTGTAAACTAATGGGTTAAAGCCAAGACTCTGGCCTCATCCTCATCATTGCGGCCATCATCATCATCATCCGCAGCTACACAAGACGGCAGCCGCATAAACTGCCAACGCCATTTAAGTCATAATTTAAGCCACATTCCAGACGCGATCCTTCAGAGATTGCATTGCGTGCTCGTGCTCGTTCTCGTTCCCGGTCTCTGAAAGAAACTGAAAGATACATTCATAAATTCGCATCGAGGATCGGAATCGGGATTGGGATCGGGATCGGCTTGTGGGCTTTTTTTCAATTATTTCTCTCTCTTTTCCTCTGGCCTACACTGGGCAACAAACTAATGATTTCATTAATTGTTTTCCTTCTAGATTGATGGGTCATATATACCATGTAGGTATTCCGGTGTGTCTGGCTGCCGGCGCATGTGATTTGGCGCATTAACAAGTCTCGAATTTCCCTAGTCCTCTAGCACATCCCTTTAGTGGGTCCCCCCGGCTTTTCTGTTACTCTATCTCTTTCCTAAAGCCCATCCCGCTCTATCCCGCTGGTGGAGTTCTCCAGACATCTCGTCATTCCCACGCATCTGGGCACGTACGAGCCTCTCAAGTGGAGTAGGAGTAGCCGGAGATGGAGGAGTAGGAGGTCGTCCAAAAACAGAAAACAAGGAAACTGTTGCACTTCAAAAAAATGGGGTATTATATCTCTAAGTTGAGAGATGAATTCATAAATGTATCTACATACCTTGCTATCAGAGGCAGACCTTATCATACATACATAGATACTTTCCCCAATGCCTTGTTTTAGATATTCTATTTTAAATTTCTCCCAGTGTAGGAAACAAATGTCAGGCTTAGGCTGCGAGCTGAGATCGGGACTGATGCCCATGCTTGTGTTACAAGTGTCAGCCCACAATGAGGGATTCTGGATTCGGGGACCTTGGATTTTTGGAAGGAGGGAAGATTGGTGGAGTGGCAAAGTGGCAGGGGAGGGAAACATCCGTTAAGCGTTCGTTAAGTGTGCGCATGCGTGGAGGAGGAAGGTCTTCGGAGCTGGAGCTGGAGCTCTTTTGTCGTTTCCACCGAAGCAGGGATGGGTCGGCTGGATCGGAGATCGCACAGCCTATATAGCCATATGCCTGGGCATATCCTGCAGGGCTTATGAGGCGGGCGGGCACTTGAGAGATGTACCGACATGCCCTCGTACGTACAGGAAACATGCCTAGTTACCATCAATGCCGCACAACAAGTGGGCGTTGAGTGCCGCAGACGCAGGGCGGGAGGAGAGTGTGTGGCAAGTGCCATCTCTTTCCCTGTAATTAATTAAAGAACCGTCATCCGATGTAGGCGTCGTTTTTGGCTACCTCCTCCTCCGTCCACGCCTCCTCCTCCCCAGCCACTTCCACTTCCAGCTCCACGCTCTCCTTGCATCGCCCCACGATAGGCATATAAAGCTTAATTAAAGCAAATTAAAGTGATTGCCATTTAGTTTGAGGTTAATTGCATTAAATGCGAAACTAAGAGTCGCGCACGCATCTCCCTCCAAGGGGAGCCACTGCTCCGGAGGGTCTTCTCCGCCTTCCTGCTCCATATGCGAATTGTGTCGTGAGACTTGCAGCAACTTTGACCCCTTTCGGCGGACAAGTGATTCAATGTTGCACGCATCGTTCGGTTCTGGGTGAATGGATTGCTTCGAAATCTTGGGAAGAGTCCAGAATCAAAGAGATAGGGCTTGGGATAGGGTGGACTATTAAAAAAAGGTTTCGACTTTTGGGTCTTAAACACCGATGTTGCAAAGTCCCCCTTCCCAATCGCCGTGCTCTATTATGGTAGGAGCCTCTCACCACACACACTTGCCCCCAAATCTAATTGCATGTTGCATGTTTGGCGGCACTTTCGGCCTCTGTGGAGAGCCCAGGCACATCTCGTCGGCACATAAATTCTCATTACAAGTGCAAACGACGATGATGACAACGACTTGGCCTATGGCACTGAACTTTTGTGCTTAATTTTTTCGATATGCAATAAATTGAGGATGGGGACTGGCCATCTGAACTGGATTGGGGTTGAAGGTGGGGGCGAGGTGCTATGGTAATATACTCCATGGCCTATGGATGAGCACTAAAGTACAAATATTAGACGAGCTTTTGAAGAATTCTCCAAAACAGGATGGAGAAGGAAGACCAAGCTGCCTCGCCACTCTACTGGCCGGATGAGCATTAATTGCGTTGATTGTCATCGCTGGTTGCTGGTTGTTGATGTTGCTGTTGTTGCAGTTGCTGTTGCTGCCCCTGCTCTGCGTGCAATTGTTGCAAAAAGCTGCGGGCAGCGAATGCATGCGGTTCATTGGACTGGCGCAGTCAAGTTGCAACGTCAGTCGCATGCGCCGACGTCTAGGTAAAAGTTCTATGCTGCATGTTGCTGTTGCATGTTGTTATTGGTGTTGCTGCTGTTGCAGTCGCCGCCGCTGTTGCTGTTGCTATTGCTGTTGTTTTTGTTTTTTAGACACAATTTCCGGGTCATTGACTTGAAGCATTTCTTCATTGAATTGCGTATGTAACTGCATTCGTGTGTGTGGGTTTCTTTCTGTGTATGTACGCTAGTGGTTGTCGGTGTGTGCAGCAACACGATCAATAAACGAGACAAGCCAACAACAACAACACCAACAACAAAAACAACAACAACACAAACAACAAGATCCACGCACAACGACGACGACGAGTTAGAAGAAATACGATAAAAAAAAACGAAGAAACCAAAGAACTTTTATATTGCCACACTGAGAGAAAAATATTAGACATATCTTAAAATTAATTCCTATGGAAACTATAAGAAGATATACTCTAACTACAACCATCTCCATATTAATTCCTTTCTCTCTGTGTAGAAAGTTCTTCCAGCCAGTTGAGAACGGTGGAAGACGCGGGCCGTGGCCTGGAAGACAGAAGGGCGGGAGGAGTGGCGGTGGGCGGCCGTTGGAGCCAAGGGGGTGGGGCGAAACGGGTGTTGGGGTTCTGTTTACGACTTTGCCTCGCTTTTTGTTGGAGGACGAATGCCGTGTGTAGTGCAATAGCAGAAACAAACAACAACAAAAGCCAATGCACAATTCTTACACTGAAAGAAATTATAGGGTTTTATTAGGGATTAAATTAGGTTTTAATAATTATTGGAATATCTCTAAAGTATTCCTTGAATTACTATAACTTTAGTATTTAATTATAATCTAACTAATATAGAACTAATATGCCCCACAATCAGGGGTATGGTTTTTGTAGGGTATGCCAGGAACAACAACAAAAAGAACAGGAGGAGGAACATGGGCGACGACGACTCCAGATAATGCCATGCAACCGGCAAGGTAACAGCCGCAGAACCTCTCCAAACCTCCGCCGGTCACCTGCCCCGGCCCCTGCTTCCCTCCTTGATCTGTTCCTAGCCATGCCCCTTCTTCGCCCCTCCCGGGCCAAGCAGGTAACCTGATCACCACAAAACCCAAGAAATCCGATGGAATGAGGGGCAGGGGAGCACAGCCAGCATATCAGGAGAAGCAAGTACACAGAGGAAAATGAATAAAAATAATAAAATATAAAAATAAAAATAATATAAGAAATGTTTTAAATAAATAGAGTAATGAAATTAGAATTAATACTTATTTTAAAGAACTAACACACATTTTCTTGAAGTGCATGCGTGTTTGTGGAAATCAAGTGTAGCAAGGCACAAGACGAGGCAAAAGAATAAGAGCATCGGGCTTAAAGAAAACGAGAAGAATCCGAAGAAACCGGGGGAGCGTCGCGTCACGGAAAACTCGTTAATGCAGGCGAAGATTTCACTTGGACTCCCAGACTCCAGACCCACCTAACCCATACACACTTGTCGACTACACAAGCCTACATGTGCGTGTATATATAGTATATGGTTTAGTGTGCGTTTAACGCATTTTAATCAGCGTGTCGCATAATTACCGGATGCTGCTGAGAGGGGCAGTCGATGAGTTGGGGAGATCGGTGGGACCAGGGGCGTAGACAAGTGCCAGCCTTCCCCTCCTCCACCACGCTGATGCCAAAATACCTCAGGGGTCGGGGGCTGGCTGGCCCAGGGAGAGACCCCATTCCGGAGGGGGGAATGTTCGAAATCATAACAGAAAATGATGGATGAATTGTCGCGCTGCTTGGCTCCAATAAAAACAACCGTACTTTTCCGAGGGGAGATCGGCCAAATTAAAACGATGCCAGCACGTCCTCGCCCCCTACAAATTGAGGCACAAAAAGTGCACTGGAAACTATAAGTTTTAGAAAGAGGGAATTAATATTTTTTAGGTTTAACACAAGAACTCTCTACCAAATCCCAACAACCCCATCTTTTTTCTCAGTGCCCTCACGAAACTATTCTAGTGATCTTCGCTCGAGTCTGCAGTGAAAGTTTGGGGCAACTGCAGCAGCAACATCAGTGGCAGCCTCACCAGCACCGGCACCGGCAACAAGCCGCCGACAACAACATCTCCGTCTGAATTCGAAGTATTGAAAATATTAATAGAACAAACTTGTTTTGACGGAAATGCACTTTACTTTATTTATCATAGTCCGTCAGTTTGGGATTCGTATTTGGATTCAGATTCAGATATAGATTCGTATTCGTATTTGGATTGGGAATGAATGAAGCAACATGTGGAGAGGCGGCAGCAGCTTCTTCCTCTCTATTTATGCAGATAGATGGGCGGAAAAGATAAAGTATCTCGGGTGGCACCAACACACCCAAACAGGCAGCAGAGAGTGTTGCACAGTTGCAAATTGCACTGAACGTGGCGGGAGGGAGGAGATCATTTGGCTGGGCTGTGCGGATGGGCATGGGGGTTGACAGGTGCAGAGTCTGGGTCTGGCAGTTCAAAGAGTGGAAAGATTGAAATGGTTTTCGGAAACCGTTCTGGCCCGCTCTGTAAACAACTTTTGCACATTAACCAAATACTTAATTTGTTTTCGGTTCTGCGGAAGAGCATAAGCACTTGACATCATCCGACAATCGAGTTTAGGTTTTTCGCTTAAGCTCCCCCTTCCGCCAGCAGCAACCATCGGCCAGCCACCAGCCGCCAGCCACCGGCATCCAGCAACATTTTGAAGAAACCATCTGAAGCTTGTCAAGGTTTATTACATTGTAACCACAGAAAACGCTTTAGCTTTGGCTTTAGCTTCAAGCGGCTGTCATGGAGTATTAGAAATGCCAAACAACAACAGCAGCAACATCAGAAGCAGCAACATCGGCGGGAGGGGCGGCGGCTACAACTACACGGCCGAGTGTGGCCCACAGACAAAGTTCAACTAAGGTTGAAACCATTTGTCGGATTAAATACGCGCTGCGGTAATTATGTGCTTCAAGCAGCAGCAACAGCAACACCACCAGCAACATAGACAACATGGCAAACACGCTGAGAATGCGACTCCGAAAGCTCCGAAAGCCGAAACGAGTTTCCGACTTTAGCTTTAGCTTAAGCCTGAATTTTTTTTTTGTAATTTAGCTATAGAGGTATAGCCATACAATAGCACTTACAACAATTACAACAGCAACAGCACCGAGGGACGATAAGGTAGAGTGTCAAATGAATTTGTCAGATCTCGGAACTCGAACCCCGAACCCATCTCGGACATGTACAGCACTAAAAACAAATTTAATTGTCCCCGATGGAGGCGGGGACTCGAACTCTCCTGGAGGGCCAAGGAAATCACGTGCGATCTCTGGCCATATCGCACAGGTGCTTCCGTTCCCCGACTCCCAGTTTGGGTTTCAGTTTGAATTTCAGATTGGAGATCGAGGAAAACCAGAAAGCAGCAGCGGCAGCGGCACTCGGCGGATGTAGGTATTTGTTGTGATTTTTGCACCTGTTGCAGCTCAGCAGCAGGCAAGGAGCAACCATCAAGGTACACTGCGAAAAACAAAAGAAACAAAAATCAAATAAATCAAGCTGGTCTGTTAGATAAATCATAAAATTAGAAACCTTTGTTTTTATCGTTTATTATTACTCTTGAAGAAATCCCCATTTATTTTGTTCAGTGTAGGAACTGTGGAAAGAACGATCGACGCCCGATGCATACAAATATAAAACCACAAGCAACTTCCGCCGCCGCAGGATCACAGAAGGATGGAACCTGTTCCTGGATCCCCGGCTTTCCAGTTCCCATTCTCCCATCGATGCGATTCCCCGAAAGCTGCCATGAGTTGGCACTTATTTCTCGTGAGTTTTGTATTTCTTTTGATTTTCGAAGGCTGTTTTCGGTTTCGAATTCATAATGATTTCATTGATCTGTCATTCAAGAGCTTCCAGCATGTCTGCAATGCTGCGACACGTATCTCTGGCGATTGCACCTTCCCGACCCGAACCCGAATCTCCCGCCCCATTCTCGATTCTCATCCGGCAACCATTATGTGTATGTGGACTTGGGGACTCGACTGGACTGGAACTGGAACTGGGGCTGGGACTTGGCCTGAGACTGAAGCTGAGATACTGATACTGATACGGATTTTGATAGCTTATCACCGCGCTTCCTTGCTCATTAGAGAAGCTATTTGTGTGCTGAATGGAAACGATTCTCCGCCGACAATCCGGCAGATGGCATTTGGCAGATTCACCTTCAGCCAGTGCGACGAGTGACGGCCAGATAGACGGAGCTGCTCGGATTTTCAACGGAATACACTATTATAACATTAAATTCCCTTATTAGCCAGCCAGCACTGTAAAATTTTCACATGTCCCACTAATGTATCGCAGAACTGATCAAAAGTTGATTCATTGCGTGCAGTGAATGGCAAGAATCTTCAAAGGAATTAGCCCGAATAGCGATATCGATTCAAGTTGTAGGGATCTCAGGGAATCAGGGGGCAGTGGAAGCGGGGTAAGGAAAATGTCGGCATGCATAATAATAGTTTATTCGGAAATCTAATGATCAATGGATGATTGCGAGTTTCCCATTGGGTCGTTAGCTCTAGCTTATCAACTTCATTCATTAGAGGAGCTGTCATCCAAAAACGCCCCAGGCCTCGGGAGGCAGGGAGATGGGGCTAGTCCGAGGGGGGAGTTACGCGAATTGGCAGACTTGGATTGCATGACGATGCCCCCCCTTGTCCAGCTCCTCGTTAAATATAGCACACTTCAATCAGAATCGGAGGCAGTGCATCTTGTGTCAGTCTAGGCGAGTTCGAGTTCAGTGTTGCAGCTTCATTCATTCACTACAGAGAGGAAAAATAACAGTAAGAAGGAAGTATTTTTCAATTTAAATAAATCATTTATTTTAGTATTGAATTCTCTTAGAGTTATTGCTGAATTTCACTGTAGAATTATTCTACTAGAATAGTTAATTAAAGTTTATTTCTTTTGTGTTATTAGTTAGATATGACTTTACTTTTTAGTAAATCTGGATAATTTAGTTATTTTTAAAAGAATAATTTTTAAAGAATAAGTACATATATTTTCAGGTTATTAAAACAATATTTTCAAGTGCAGACAAGATAGATCTCTTTCGCTGTAGTTTTTAGCCAAAAGTGTGTCAGTCGGAGCGAGTTTCAAGCGAATTGGCAGGTCTCGTGCAGCAAGGCTTATCGGGGGATAGTCCCGATCCAAGTCGGGGGCCCCACAGCACCACTCCTCCCCCGTTACCGACCAGCCAAGGGTCTGTGCTTGCCGCTGATTACAAATTCAAAAAAAAAAAGAAATTTATTTCTTACGATTTCATTCTCTTTTACTTGTGCCTTTTGCTTGTTTTTACTTTTTTCCCCATCGATTTTCGAATTTTTATTTTTCATTTTTATTTTTCGATTTTTGCAAGGCCCACAGTGACCCCAACGGACCCCGGTCGAGCCGCTGGGTTATCACTGGCCAAGCTGGAAGCATGCACCACCACAGCCACTCGCTACGCACACCACCGCTCATCACTCACCACTCGCCAGCAAAAGCTAAACTGTTTGTAATTTGCGTTTGAGCGCGCGAATTATGATTGAATAATGAAATGCCCCAATGGGCAGTCAGTCGGCGCTGCCTTCAATTATGCAAAACGGTTACTGCACTTTGCATTAATTAACAAAACGGGCAAACAAAGCGAAATTCTCGCAGCTGACACAATTTTGCACGTGCTAAGTTAACCCATATTGGAATGGAGGTCTAGGAAAAGTATATCCAGTCTGGGATATATTTTTAAAGCTTAAGGAAGAGCTCTTATAAATACAATTTTGATCAAACATTCATTTTAAGAAACAAAATATGTAGGTAACTTTATGAGTTTCATACAAAACAGAATCTGTCAAGCTTACAAGAGACCATTCGCCATTTTGTTGACTTTTTCAACACTTATTCTAAGATGGCGTCTGAAATCTAGGATATCTTTAATAGTATAAAACCATTTATTTTTTGAAACTTAGAGAATATATTTAAGAACTTTTTAAGATACAAAAAAATGGGTTAAATCATTAGAAGCGACTCAAGCTCATTGCAATCAGCTGTGGACTTTCTGAGAAAAAAAGGGAAAAAGGCCGGAGATCCGGGGGAGATCGTGAATTATTTTTCCGACTTCCCTCCAGTGCAAGTGAAAATATTTTGCAGTTAAATTTAAATTAAGTACACACCAGCCTGGGGGTGTGTGTGTTTATGTGCTTGCAACATTTGATGCGCGCCTTCCGTTGTAAATTTTCATCGTAGGTTGTCGGTGAGCCACCGCCCGCAATGTTTGTGCAGCAACAGCAGCAACAGCAGCAACATCAGCGGCAGCAACATTCTGTTTTTTCCTGCTTTTTCAGTTTCAGTTTAAGTTTTATTTATTTTTTGTGCTTTTTATTTTTTTTCGCTGTATTTTTTTCTCTTGGTTTTTAGTAATTTAAAAATAAGTGCGCCGACGGCGGCCCCAAATAGCATCCGCAAAATGCAGCAACGTTCGTTTGCCACTGGATGTTGGGGTTGGGGATGGCCATGTGTGGTGTATGAGCCAGCGAGTGTGTGTGCGTGCGTATCTATGTGAGGAGCAGCAGAAGTAGCAGAAGTAGCAACAGCAGCAGCAGCATCAGCCCCAATCCGATCCGATCCGAAACGAAGCCAAGCCAAGCCAAATGAGAATCGGAGAATCGCGTTCTGTTCTCGAGGCCTCCGGTCTGTCGGTCGGTCTGTCAGTCTGTCCATCCGTCTATCCGTCCGCCGGTTTATTCGGTTTGTTCAGTCCGTGTGCGCGCGAGATAAACAAACTGCCAGTTCACTATCAATCAAATACCGGAAACAGCTGCTTTAGTTTTGCCATAGCCATTTGGCACACCACTACCAGCGCCCCAGCGCCGCGTCGGTGTGAGGAAAACGCACAGACAGATCAGGGGAGAAATGGTGCATGTGTGTGTGTGGTTACACGCAGAGAAATCCATCCAAGCCCAGAAAGTAAACCACATTGATATATTTTTTAGTATTATATGATTTTTTTTATTTTGTAGTTTTTAACGGAACATACATTCTAAAAACATTACATAAAGTTCTCCTGGTTCGCTCGTGGCAGCAAGCCACCACCTCCTCTGCTCCACCTACTCCTCTACTCAGTTTATTTTTATTATTATAAAGAAATGTACAAATAAAATAAATATTCATTATGCATAGCTTTCTTTTCTTTCTTTTCTCGTATGTATAGAGTGTGCCTTAAATATTAATTGCGTATCTTTAGCTTTATCTTTACCGTTATCTTTATGCATGGGTTTACATCTCCATATCTATTTTTTTGCAGTAATTTTTCATCAATTTTTTGTGTTTAATTGCTAGCTTTTAAGGAGTTCTTCCATAGTTTAGTTTGTTTTTTGGGGTTTTTCTTTTTTCGTTTTTTGTTGCGTTTTTGTGTGTTTATTCAATAGTTAGGAGTTTTAAGCATAGTTTTCTGGTGTTTGTATACCTAGGCATATGTATATATCATATATATAGTACATGTACAGATTACATACGTGTATAGTAATGTGTTTTAGAGTTTTAAGATTAATCTTTAATTTAATTCGCTTTCTTTTTTGTTTTTTGCTTTATTTGTATAAATTTGTTTAAGTTGCTAATTTGCCACTGTTTTTGTTGGTTTTTCATAGTTTTTGCTGCTGTGTCATATTTCATATGGATATCTCTATACAAAACAATGCTGTTTGTAGTTCTTGCTGCATTTAGACTTGGATTTACATTAAGATTTGCTTATGCTTCTTGTGTTATTTTTGCTATTATTTTTGGAATTTGCTTGCATTTTGTATCTCGCACTCGGCTTAAAAAATCCTCCATTATATATACAATCTTGCTCGATCTCGGGACCTCGCCCCTAAAATACGCTCATAAGAAACTGATTCCATTATCCCATATCTAACTCCCTTCCAGGATCTTCTTTGTAGTTGTGTTTCGGCTCGTAGTTGGTAAAAGTAAACTAACTCCTGTCGATATCTAAGCACATTTAGACTGGTCTATAGGTTTGCCACTAAATTGATCGAAAAGTTGCTTTTGTCGCTAACACACACACATGGACATATACATTAATTTTTCGTTTCGTTTAAGATTTAAATTCGTAAAGTTCTACAATGTTTTCTTTCGCTACAACATCAAAAATGGACTGGACTTGGTATACCGTACATGTATAATATTTGACTAATTTTTACTGCCTCTCTGAATATTTGTCTAAAAGTTTTCTCATGTGTGTATATAGGTTATCATATATATTATCTGGTGTTTTGTTACTCTTGCCCCAAATTGTTTCAGTTTTTGTAAATAAATCATATTTTAAAAAGAATAGACTTTAGGTGTTTACTTTACAACTTTCAGCTATCGGATTACGTTTTGTGGAAAAATTTCTGGAATTATTGGTAAGTTACTATTAATTTTTTAACGTAAGACTTGACTTAGAAATTGAACTTTGAACTGAAAACAAAACAATATGAATTTTGCCGAAGAAATCAAATAATACAAAATAATCGTTCGAAAAATAATTCCTAATCGCTCGTATCGTTTTCTCGCCCCACACTTTTATTCCTTCTCTCTCTCTCTCTCTCTCTCTCTCTCTTTTTTAATTAAGCAAAAATTATTTTTTAAATAACATTTCTAATAATTAATAATTATCTGTTTGCAGTCTTTGGTTATTTAATTTTTCTTTCCTCTTTTTTTCCTTCTTTTATATCATATCCTCCTTTTTAAATCATATATTAAATATTTTCTTCAAGTGTATACAGTATATATGGGTATGTGTTTCCTCCTCCCTTCCATCCATCCATCCCCCCACCCACTGGTGGCTCAGATTTTTCCAAGCGGAAAAACCGCCCACCTAGTAGTCGGGACTGGAGTCCAGGAGGCGCTTCTCCGGCGTGAGGTCTCCTTTGCGCAGGATGCGACTGGCCGCACTGCAGCCATGGTCGATGGCCTTGCCATTGGCCTGGCTGAGAGCCGCTAGCCCCGCCCCGGGATTGCCAGCTCCCGGTGGCATGACTCCGCCATTTCCCGACCCGTTCACGCCGAGCGGCACGATCGGAAGCATGCTGCTGGTGGATCCGATGCCCGCCACGCCCTGGCAGCGGCAGCCCCGTCCGGCGAACCGGCCGTAGCACTTCTCGCACAGCTTCATGCAACCCCTCATGGGCCAGTAGAACCACAGGCAGGGCAGGAAGATGGACAGTGCCCCCAGCCAGCCCCATCTCTGGGTGCGCTTGTAGGGGCCGCACGAGCAGGGATTGTCCACGCAGGGCGTGCCGTTGCCGTCGTCGCAGTCCAGGTCGTTGTCCCGGGCACAGTGGTAGAACAGGGCCTTGGCACAGCACAGGCAGGAGGCGTAATCGATTACGGATTCGGCGCTGCACAGGCAGGTCTTGTTGCACACCCACGTCTGTGGCAGCGGCCTGGGGCTCTGGCACTGCTCGCACCGACACCTGCCGCACCGCGGGCACACGATCGGGTTGGGAACCGCGGGGTCGCCGCCCATTACGATCGCGTTGCCGGCCACTCCGCCGGGCTGCTGCTGGAGCAGCTCCTCCAGGGCGTGCATGTGCTCCTTGCTGGCGGGTCCCGGCTGCTTGGTAATGATCGCAGGTTGCTGCTGTTGCAGTTGCTTCGAGGCGGGTAGTGCTGATGCTGCTGTGGGCAACTTGCTGGTGGCATGTTGCTGCTGTTGCAGGTGCGAATGTAGTAAGCCGTCGGTGTGATCGCTGCCAGCTCCCGGTATGGGTATCGGGATGTTGTGGGGCATCCCCTGCATCTGCGTCGCCGCCAGTCGGGGATGGTGGTGCTGATGCTGGTGCTGGTGCTGGTGGTGGTGTGGATGCAGGTGATGGTGGTGCTGTTGGCGTTGGGGCAACAGCAACAGATGGTGGGTCGTTGTCTGGCCATTATCCTGCTGGCCAGCCGGGTGTTGGGAGCGCGTCGCATGTTGCAGCGGCGTGTCCACATACTCGTTGGTTAGCCTTTCGGACTCGGGTCGCGGTTGCGCCAGCGTGACGGGGGAGGCGGGGGGCTGGTGGCCCTGGACAGCGGTAGTGGTGTTGCTGTTGCTATTACTATTGCTACTGCTACTGATCACCGCTGCTGGGTCGGCGCTTTGGAAATGACTAAGGAAGTTGATGGTGTTGTTGTTATTGTTGTTGTTGTGGCTGTGGATCGTGCCACTCAGTGGCACCGCTACAGTGGCAACAGGCGCCGGTGCCGGCGGTCTCCGACGCGTGAAACTGGACGAGGATCCCGTCACAGAGCCCGAACCCGATCCGGAGTTCGTTGCCGTCGTCGAGGCGGAAGCGGTGCTGCTGTTCCGGCTCAGGCTGCTCGGCCTCTGGGGCAGGAAGGTCAGGTGGTGGATCTGATAGTCGTCGAAGTCCGTTGCCGATGCGGGTATTATCGATATTGTGTTATTGTTGTTGTTGTTGTTGTTGATGATGTTGTTGTTAATGTTGTTGTTGCTGATCGGGTTAATACTAAGTTGCTGCTGTGAATTGTTGTTGTGTGTGGCTGTTGCAGTTGCAGTTGCTGTTGCTAGTGTTGCAGGTGTTGCTACTAAGTCGGCACCGCTCAACGTCGGCTCCGGCGCCCTTGGTCGATGCACACGGGGTAACAATTTCGGGGGCCGGGGTGGCGCCAAGGGATCGCCGCCATTTCTGCGATCCATGTAGTGTTGTAACCAATTCTCCCCCAGCTGCACTCCGCTCCTCTCCTCCTCCACCTCTGCTCCGCTCCTCCACCTCGAGATCTCCGTTCGTCCCTGGCGGCTCCTCAATGCCTTCTATGATAATCACTGCGCCCGGATTCAGCTCGATGTGCCTTCATCCTTTTGCAGTCTGGCCGCAGGATCAGAGACTCTACTCGATTGCCTTCTGGAAATAGAAATGAAAGAATAATATTATTAGTTTTTATTTAATTTCAAAGTCATATTCTATTGACCCCCAAAAGAAAGTGCAAGAATGCCACGAACTCGGGGGCAGGCCGTAGCTCGCACTCACCGAAATGGCACGTAGATGGGCATTCGCCACGCTTGCGGATAAATCCAAAATAAATATAAGAATAAAGAGCCAGAGAGCACAGAAATAGCCGGCGCACGAGGCTTCCATGCGGGCGTGCCCAGGTCCAAAGTACCAAAGCACAGCCATCCAGTCCAATCCGAAAAAAAGACCCAGCCGAGTGCTTTTGTTTGGATTAAATGGCTGGAAGTGAACTTTTCTACCGCCCGTGGAATGCCGTGCTTTCCTCTCCCCGACTTGTTTAATGTTTAATGTTTGTAATTAATTTCGACCAACAACTAGAGAGCGAAAATTGGTCAACGCCCAGCAGAAGGTCGTCTTCGGGCTTGATTCTGACGTACGGCGTGACTTTCGTGTAAACACAAACATAATGCAAACACACTAGTTTTTTTTTATTATTATTATTATTTCGCTTGAGTTTCGAGTTCACCCGAATCGACGGCAGCCCGGGGACATGATGTTTCCGAGATTGTGTGTTTAAACTTTAAAGTTTCTAGGGAACTGGGCTTGGCTTCTGCCCTACCCTGTGGTACCCAGCCCTGCCCCACTCCGACCGGCAAAAGATCATGTTTCTTGTTTAGAAGCTGGTTTTTGGAAGTACAATTATTTCGGATCCACACAACCCAGTTCAGCCGCCGCCGCCCTCGACACCGCTAACCCCCATTATCGGCTTTAATTGCTTTCACCCCACAGAGCCATAAAGTTCTCTCACAAATCATTTATTTCCGCTCCCCCTATACACAACCTACATATACATATATGTGGTATTACGCACGGCCATAAAAATAAATGGAATAACTTTCATAATTATTCGAATTGACAAATAAAAAAGAAATTAGCGCCGAGTGAATCAAACAATAGACTAGGCGCCTTCTTGATTTTTTTTTCTTTCTGAGATTCATTTGCATATAGAACCATGATGGTTGCTAATTGAACTTTGACTGACCACTCACATAGTATCGATCGCGAATGTGAATAAAACATTTTTATGGCGAAACAACTGTATTTTTATGGCATGTTTTTGTGATTTATAGCAATGCAGCAACTAGAGCCGCGATAATCTCTTGCACCACTGACCGCGTCGGTGGTGTGGCCAACGCGGCGTATGAGTAATGCGATCGCCGCGCGACAATCGCAGACGCCGTCCGCAAACAAAACACAACAGTCGTCGTTTAGATAAATATTTGTTTACACATAATTAAAGGCAAGGCATCTCTGAGACCCCCTCCCCCCACCAGTACAGCAAATAAGGAAATACAGGAAATTAATAAATGGCGTCTCTGTTCCATAAAAATTAATAAAAGAGCAGCTCGGAGAGCAGATATGTATAGGCTCTCTACAGAGGCATATATAAGGCTATATCTGGCGATAAAAAGCCCAACGAATTATTATTATTGTGCCGCATAAAAATTGTTTTTAGCGCCAACGAAAATTTCTACGCCCCAAAAGAAATAAATGCAGAGATCGCTGGCACGAACCAAACATATATAGCTGTGTGGTATGTATCGGGGATACAGAGAGCTATACGGCTACGGAGGTGTGGGTGAGTGGGTTAAGTGTGTGCGAGGGGGGTATAAAAATTAACACAAACGCCCACTTATTGACGTCATGTCCGGTACTCAAAAACAATTTTCGAGAATGATCACAATTGGGAAAAACAAAATAGAAAATCAAGGAAAACACACGTTTAACTGCTGGCTAGAGACCAGGGGCGCCGGGTGGGGCATTAGATTGCCAATCGGGTCCTCCTCCTCTTTGGCAATAGGTTTCTGGCTTCGACAGTAAGCTGCTTACTTTTTAAGATTTTTTAAGAGATTTTTTAGAAGTTTAAACACCAAATTTTTAAATATCTACAAGCCATTAAAAGGTGTAAATGCGAGGCAGTAAAAAGCATATCTAAACTGCCCAATAAATTGCTCAGAAGATATAAAAAATAAATAAACATAATTAAGTTTTTTGTTAGCCCCGAAGCTTGACGCATATAGCAGCCCCCCTGGCTTCCCCCGCGATCTCCTGCCAAAGTAATGCCAAGATTTCGATTTCATTCTTAAATTAATTGGCCACAACAGATAGAAAACAAAAAACACAGCTCTGAGGGGCTCTTGTGTTTGCTTATTTTTAATTGCGCTAAAATTCTTTTCCTCGCAGAGGTTTTCTCTCGTTTTTTATACAATATTCCTAATTGTTTGTTTTTTACGTTGGGCAAACTTTGACCTTGGAACGCAGCGTCAATCAGAATCGGATTCAGAACCATTCGGTGAATAAAAAATAAATTATTTCGCCTGTAGAGAGAGTGTGATTCAATGGCGCACGAAATGTGAAATGTGGCATTTGAAGCGTTTTCATTAATAAGTGAGTGGGGGTGTGACACGGGGGGAGGAGGGTGAGGTAGGGGGGGACGGACAGGGGCCGTCGCTTGGCTAATTCATTCAGCCAGCGGCGGGCGATTCAAAAAAGCAGGCGATTCGCCTTTGTGCTGCGAGTTTGTTTGCCTGTTTGCACAAACAAGTGTCACTGCCAGTTGCGATTTAAATAAAATTATTTAAGGCAGACAGACAGCCAAACAAGAACGGCAACCGCCGTTTTTATATAAAAATACACTCTGGCAGAAATCAAAGCAAACAGGTTTATACTTTTTTTTACTTTTTGTGGCTGGTATTCTGGTTAATAAGCCGGCGACGGGGAGCTCTGATCTTGGGGGCTTCAAGAACATCATAGCAACAGGGCCCATCATGACCCAATTCAAAAACCCATAATACAATTGTGAAGAACTGTTTCTAAATTTCAATTTTCATTTCCTCTTTCGGCCTAGCATTTTCTTAAACTAAGTGCTGAGCTAGATTTTTTATTGATTGATTTTTTGAGGCTGTCAGCAATGACGACTGTAATTGCATTTCGGTTCGCGAATCATGTCTGTGAATCGTGCTTTCTGAATAAATATACATGTATATAGGTTCTCGATGTTATTGCTCTCATTTTGATTTTGTGTCAAGTTCTGCCAGTTTATAGAATTTTGCATGCTTATATTTACAAAAAAAACTACATTTCCCATTTAAGAACGACACACTTGAGTAGATAAATAAAATGCCAAGAGCGACAGATGAAAAACCTACACAGGAAACGCTAATGACTCCAGGCAATCGAGAGTCAGAATTCAGAAAAAAATCCAAAGAACCAGAAACGAGAAAACTGAAACGGGAATCGTTGGAGTTTGAGGCCCAGACTGAGGCTGCTGTGGCTGCCACGACACCAACACCACCACCATCAGCATCACCATCACCATCACCATCCCAGAGCACAGATCATTAAACTATTTAAATGCCCAACCGACCATATGTTGCAGCAACAGCAACAGCCACCAAAGGGCAGCTAATAGTTTTCAAACCAAATGATCAGCACATGTGGCAAAGGGCTAAGAAGTGCGCTAGTAGTGGTGTGTGTGTGAGTGTGAGTGTGCTTTCATTAACACACACACTGTCATGTGGTATTATATGGGGTCTTCTCCGACGTCGGGCAGAATGATAATTATCATAATGATGATTATGTTCAGTCTGGTGTCTGGAGCGGTTTGGGTTTTCCTTTACTTTTGTAGAAATCATTCAAGGCAGCTCTTGGCCAGAAGCCGAGATCAGCTTGGCCAAGAAGAGGGGCCAGTAACTGGCAAGAGTTGAGATCAAATCACTAAAGAAATAAGAATCTTAAGAACTGGTTCGAAATATATAGTATTTTTAAAGAAAATCTATAACATATAGGAAGTCTATATCTATTACTAAGTTGAGGTTCTTAAAATGAATAACAGGGATTACAAAATAAGAGGATATGACTCGGAAAGTATGACTTATTCAAAGATAAATATTATTCAAAACTATGACTTTTAAAAGATAAAATATAAATCATCCAAATTTGGAAAATACTTCCCAATCTGAACTCTTCTTACCATCTCTGAACTCCCTAAAGACTGTGTATATGGCATACCTCGGTTATAGCCCGATCTGGTTTGATCTGGTCTAAAGACCATCAAGCTGGGGAAGAGTATAAAGACGTAGAAGAAGCAGCAGAAGAAGAGGGGCCCCGAGAAGAAGCCCATAAACTACAAGTGATCGACCTTAAGATTTTCTCGGGCTGATTGTCTCCGTCTGTTCGACGCTCTCGTCTCTTGAAATTTTCTCTAGGCTACATAGTAGGTATTGTATCTGCTAGATACGCAGTGTGTGTGTGTGTGTTTGAAGTAGGTAGATTTCAGGTAGAATGGACCCGCTTGTTGTTGTAACGACTAAAGTGAGTTGCAGTTAAGTGGCAGCCAAAAAGGAAGCTGCAACATGTGTTGCCTTACCACCATCATCTCTCTACCTTATCCATGGTGTTGTTGTGCGTAAGTGTTGTTTCATTGTTGTTGCTGTTTGAGATGCACACCTTTTGTCCAAAGACTCACAACAACAACAACAACTAGAAGAGTAAGAAGAGGAAGAGCCAACATTCAAGATTTCTTCACCAAAGTCTGAGGCCTTATAGAAACATCCAACAGATGTTTTCTATGTTTCATTGTGAAAAATTTTCTCTTTTTTTTCCTACGACTACCACTAGTGCCAGCAGTTGTTTTTCCTTTTCTAGCCGTCTCTTTCACTGGTGCTAGCCCCGTCTCTGTCCCCGTCGCTGGTGATTGCTCTCCTTTCATTTGGATGTCTATTTCTTTCTTTTCCGCCTGCCCTCCTTTGTCGTAGTTCTCAATCGCATTGCAATGCTCTTCATTCTTGAAAAGGTGCACCAAAGGTGGGGGAGGCTATTATTACAGAACTGAATGATCGGGAATGGCGAGGGTATGGTGGCTCTATAGCCGGGGAATGATGGGTGCTATGATTTATTTGCTTTTGAACTCAAAAGTTGCGGAAACAGAAACGTTTCTAATGACATGATTTATGGCCCAAGATAATAAAATACCTAGTGCTTATCTTTTAATATTATCATAATTATTAGAGACCTTTTTTCCCAATAAACTATAGCCCTTTTTGTGCAGCCCCGCCCCTTTTTTGTATAATTTGGAAATGATAATACAGTTACCTTCCTGTCCCCCCAGTAGTGCCCTGTCTCCTGAGAAACGCCCACGCTTTTCCACAAAGGCAGTTGGAAACGGCATGGGAATACAATGAAAAGCGGAGCACACACTAATAGAGCCGTTCACACAGATACTTCTGCGCACACACACACCAGCACCACTGTGAAACACACACCCAGCATAGCGCTCGAAGAAAAAGACCGAGCATACACATAATTTTCTATATCTAATTTGCGTGTTCTATTCAAAAATTTCTATTCCGCTCACATCCTTACACGCGCAAACGCCCACACAGAAGCCGACGCCGGCAGAGCAGCTGACGCCAAAGCTGACGCTGGCTAGAGCAGCTGGCTTCGCAGGCGACAGCTGGCGGGTATCTGTGTGTGCGGCATGCAAGACATAGACAATGCCCATTGGCTTGGCCCGAAAAAAAAAACGTCTATACTAAATAAATAAAAATTGCAAAGCAAATTCGTGACATGCTGGTGATGACGTCAATGAAACGCACACATACACACCTACAGACGTACACCCGCACCCTCGCAGAAAACGCCAGGTTGTCTGTCTCTGGGTCTGTCCTGTCTTTCGTACCTAAATAAATTTTCCTGCCAACACACACACACACACACGCAGATACCAACTGACTTGCCTATTTATAGAGTCCTTGCCCCAAAATAGCAACAACAATTGGGTCCCCAGCAACAACTGTTCCCGTAGGCCCAGAGAAAGCAACCCCCCATCGAAAAAGGCAAAAAGAGCTCCGCAAAGGGACAGGCAGTGTAAACAACCTGACCCGCCCTAATGTACAACACAAACACAATCTGATTCAGACACCAGTACACCCCCAAAAGCACAGCAGCCCATCCACCCCCTCACACACACACTCTCGGGGAGAAGCTCTCTCACGGATAGACCCAGAGGTGCGAAGGCAAAGCCAAAGTGCGTGACTTGGAAGGAAAGTTTGCTTCCAAGGCCCTAGAGATGGTTTAATATTTGAACTTTCTTTATAACTAATATTCTTAAAAAACACTTTACTTTCATTGCATTCTTCCTCCTAATTGCCAGCTCAAAAATAGGCTACACTTATTTCCTCTGTGATCTTCCCACGTGAAGATTGTCGTGTCACGAACACACCCCCCCACGACTGAGCGCCCAGCCCACGCGCCCCCACAAAAGCCACACAGATACACACACACTCACACGCACTTGACTCGTCTGCCTCGCTCCTAATTCTCTTTGAAGCGTGGCAACCGAATTCTATTTTTAGCTCGCCGAATTTCCAGTGAAACCTCCAAAAAAAAAAAGAAATGGAAGGAAAAAGAAAAGGCAAAAGCGGAAAGCCACACACAGGCCCCCTACATACCCCCCCTGGGAGGAAAAAACGGGAGACCCCCACCACCACCTGCCCCCACCTGTAAACTGTAAACTGTGTAACCGGCAGATAAGATAGACTGGAGCACTGACGCTTCAAGTGTTTAGTCGGAGGCAGGGGCGTAGTCAGGGGAGCACGCCCACTCTGGGATTTCAGGGAAGGCTGCGTGGGCCTGTCTTGAGGTCACCTACGCTCGCACACACTACCGAGCTCCTGCAGGAACACACACATAGAGTCCTGGCCCACGCTAGGATGGCTATTTCTGATCCAGCTTGGAGAAAAGTGGAAGGAAGGAAGGTAAGAGTTCGGAATTTAAAAGGAAATATTTTATTTTCTAAATTTGGGATATCTTGCTAGTCTTTGTTTCCAGTGCACTCTTTCCTGCTTATAGAGACGACTCTGCATATGAAGTGACAGTGCCTCTCTGAAGAACCAGGAGGGAGAAGAAAGCTCACATTTCACATTCGTCCGGACGTGTCCAAGTTGCCACCTGCTTCTCCACGGCTGAGGTCACGCCCAGGCAATTGCATTAGAAATCCCATTCAAAGGGCTAGTAGTTCCTCCAGCCCCCCTTTAAAGCAACACCCCTGCACCCATTTTTGGCTCACTTTATCTGCAAGTATGCTACTGCCGCCACACCATCGTCGCCTCTATCATGTTTATTATGTTGTCGTCGTCAGCTATTCATTGACGACAATTCTATAGCCCGACGATTTGTTTTTGCTGGCAGGGCGGCACATATATACACCGGCAGAGATATATATATAGTCATACAAGTATATAAATAGACGTGCAAACGTGGTTGTGTGTTTTGGGCCATTTCTAAAGGCGCTCGATTAATGAGCGCTTTGTATGCGTTGCTCGAACCTCGAACCTCGAGCCTCCTGGGTGGTCTGAAGACTACTGCCGAAATCGAGAATCCCCCTTCCATTGGCATCGAACTAAGCCAACAACAATAGGAAGGAAGTGGGCGTGCAGTTGTGTTGTCTTAGTTTGCTAATGGACGAGATTTGCCAGAGAAGCCTCTTCACAAACTAGAGGCCATGAAGCAGAGCTTAGGCAACTTATCACAGAACTACACGTGTATGGTAATTGATTTCGGGATGGAAAAATGCTATTAATAGTTCTTGCTTAGATTTATAGAGAGGGGTTCTAAAAATTTAATTTTTAAATCCATTAAGTGTTTCAAACAAGACCAAGTTTAGAACCTTTACCAAACCTTGCTCTTACTCGCCTTGCTTTGCCTTTTCCTCCTTGAAGTTCTTTTGAATTACTTAACTTTCCATCATACTTAACTACTGAAACTATTAAATATCCTCTTCTTTTTAAAATTAAGGTTTAAAACCTCCTTAAAACCCGCTAAAAAAACCACTATAAGTCAACTCTTTCAACTGCAATTGTCAACCAAAAAAAAAAAAGCAAACACAAAAGCAAGTGTTGTGTTGTTGATGGGGTTTATTTTTAAAAATTATAATTTTCAAAAATAAAAAGGCCATTTTTGTTTTTGTTGTTGGCGGTGCGGTGCGGTGCGGTGCGGTGAGACGACAAAAATAATGAAAATCACATGTTTGCTTGCGGCATAAAATGTTGTTTTTGGTTATTCGGTTGGGCCGAGTTCAGTTCTTGTTGGGCTGTCATTTGGCGTTTTGCTTTGCTGGCAGCACAAACACACTTGCAGGCACAGGCCACCGTTTCAGTTCTGTCGTCAACTCGTACGTTCAGTACGAGTATCTTATAGATACTTTACTATATATGCCGTACCCTCCCATGCCATGCCATGCCACGCCATGCCGCCTATCTATATAGCATATCTGAAATCTCAACCGAATCCCATTGAAGCGTGCGGTTAGTTTTATTTTTTTTCGTTGGTTTCTGTTTCGAGTTCAGTAAATGTCACATGGGGTGAAAATTTCGCCTGATGTACGGACCTTTGATGCATACTCTATATATTCTGCCCCCGTCCACCCATCCACCTCCTTGAATTATGTCGTCGGCTGTTGTCGTCAGTGTGTACATCCTATAGATACCCATTCTGTATCCCCTAGTATGTGTATGGCAGGCATTACATTTTGGTAACAGTTTCGTGATTATCTATTTTTAGTTTGCGAATGCAATTAATTTGCTGTCATTTTGGCTTGGCGGTTTGTTTGGCTAATTTTATTTTAGCCATGCAACTTGGCCAGGCTATTCTCGATATAGCCGAAATAACGCGGCGAGTACTACACCTATTGGCGTAACTGAACAACAAGACTGCTATAAATCAGGTGGGAGGAAGCACCGACGGGGAGTGATTTAGCTCTACAGGTGATCCACACACGGAGCAGAGTTCCCAGCATTTCGAATAGAAATTGTACGAGAAACCTTCACGACTTCCCCATCCATCTATCTTTTCGGCGTCTGCGTCATCAACGTCATTGTGGGATCTTGTGTTCTGCTGTTCGGGGCTGTGCTGGCTGTTTATTTAGCTAATAAAAATTAAGCATTTAATTTATTTATTTATATATGTGCACATGTTTTGGCAGCGCCGCGGCGAGTGCGAACGGGATAGGCGGATAGGTGGCGGTTTCCTTCCATTATGAATGAAACGTAGCAGCGGCGGCGTATCGCGTATTTTTGGCTATGACATAAATTCGCGCAACCCGCCGAGGCCACTTAACTCAATTTTATGAAATTGTTAAGAGCTGGTTAGCAGTCTGGCCGAGATTAAGGGCACTCTGACCGCAAAAGGGCCCAAGCGGGGCGAGACCATCGATCAAAATACGTTAGCATGCCCACTTCTCGGGGGACTTATCGGTTGAAAAGTTTTTACGCCTCTTTTTATTTATTCGGGGAGGGGCGTGGGGGGCCCAGCAAGGCGTTTCCGTTAGCCCCAAAAATTAACAGCGAGCAAAAAGTAAATAAACTTAAATATTTTTCGTTCGTTTATCAGTTTCTTGGGTCCGCCTGCTCGTTCCAGTTGATATTTTAAGCGTGTGTCAGCAGCGTGAAAAGAAAGCAAAATCAGAAAAAGGCAAAAGCAAAAGTAAAGTCAGGAAAGTAAGGCAGGCATAAGACCTGGGGGTCTTATCGAGTCACACCAAAACAGAAGAAAATCAACCCGAAACCCGAAAAATGTATAAAAACGTATCGATGACGAAACGCTCCTCCTGCCTAGATTAAACACACAAAAATAGAGTAGAAAAACACTCTCAAGTGTCCAAAGGTTTGCCACACAAAAATACAAAAATAAAAAAATACAAAATAGAGAAAAACAAAGTGCTGGAAACTGATTAGAAGGGTTTAGCCAAGTCAGTCCCGGCCAGCCGTCGGGCGACTGATTTGTGAATGGAATTCTCTGTGGAGCGGGTTGATCGATCCGATCGGACGATCGCGGGCAACAATGAAGCAACTTTATAAGGTTTTCGCATTCTAGAATTTCTCCGATCTCGCGAATCGGCAGAGAGCAATTTATAATCAATAAAATATTATACTACATATTCGTTTCGGGAGTGTGAGTGCGATTATCTGTCTGGTCCGATCGGTGGCAGGGGAGTGGAAAGGCGAGGGGCGAGGCCAGACAAACAAACAACTTGAAATGTCAGTTAAACATTTCGTTCAAATCGAATCGAATGTGAACAAAAAAAACAGGAAAATTTATTTGATTTTACTTTGACAGTTAATGTATTCGTGTATAAAATATAATCGTATACATGTTTATTTTTAGCCTCTCAGACGAGATCAAAGCGTTCTATCTATAGACCTTTTTGTTTTCTTCAATGAAATTCTAGAGGGCAGCGACGAAAACAGGATGGGGATTGATGAATTGCCAGCATGGAAGCACTCATATGGGATAATACTTGTATTCCTGTTTACAAGATTTAATGGATAAGCCTATATCTTCCTGCATCTATCCGAGAAGTCTCCCTGCCATTCCCCCAGTCACCCAGGCCTCAGCATTTGTCACGACGCAGTCATAAATTAATCAGATATTTTCGCTTGGAATAGCATATTGCATATACCAATTATTTCCATCTAAGAATTGTGCATTTCCTGACTATATTCATCTACTATCTGGCTCTGTTCAGCTGAAGGTTAGCCGCCGAACGTGAGCGCATTGAAATTAACTGAAATTGCACAATTTGTATCTACGTATCTATGTATCTATGTATCTATGTATCTCGCAGGCGGAGGTTAACTTACATTGAGTTTCAAAAGCAATCCGTGAAACAAATTCCGCTATTATTCACCATATATGCTGGTGCTGCGGTTGTATAATCCTTCTGGTTCTGTTTGTATCCAAAAGATATATATATTTTTTTTCGTATAATCCAAAGGGGAGCTTGAACTGGTGTGTTATTGATTTTTGGGGCACTTCGTCTGGTTCGGATTTGGTTTATAATTTTAATCTTTTAGTGGTTTTGCGGTCTGAGGATTTTCTTTTCTTTTCAAACGATTTTCTTGCTATCTTACTCGCGATCGCGGCTCGACGGCATATACAGGCATATATATATCGGGTATATATACATATATGCTCGTCTGTGTGTGTGTATTTATTTAGCATTTATTAAAAATGATTTTTCGCTTTGCTTTTTTTCGCATTTCATTCACAAAAGTAAATTTAATTAACACAAAAACGCGTTGACCGCCGACAGAGACAGAGACAGCGACGTCGACTGCGACTGCTGCTGCTGAGGTTCGACGACTATGTTTGATTTTGTTATTATTTTACTCAACTGGCGATGCCGTGGCTGGTTCTGGCTGTATCTCGTATTATTATTTTGAGGCTGGCGTGCCAAAAAAAAAATAATATTGAACGGATCCGTCTGTCGGCCGTCCGTGGGGCAGCGGCGCTGACTACGCTGCTGGCTGAGACGCTGGCGCACAAACGCACACTGCTGAAGCGGGGGCCACGTCGTCGCCTGTCGGTGTGCGGCGAATGTATCTGTGTATCTGGTCGCTGCGGCTCCGTTCCGATTCGCGTGCCTGTGTGTGTGTCTCTTGGTTCGGTGTGTTTGGCGGAGTAAAAAATATTTTTATGCAATTTTATATATATATGTATAAAAATATTTGTGTGTTGCTGCTGCGGTGGCTGCTGCTGCTGCTACTGCTACTGCTTCTTTTGTTTGTTTTGTATTTATTATTATTTTTTTTTTACTTTTTCTCAACACGTTTTGTATTTGAATTAAATTTTCGTCGACTGGTGCTGGTGCTGCTGCTGTTGGACTTTTTAAATAGACGTTGATTTTCTTTGCGCAATTTGCATTTTTAGGCACATGATTTCCATTGGAAGCGATTTGTAAATATTTTCACAAAATAATTTCTTTCTCAAACACAAACTGTAACTCTCACTTTATGCGCTGTGGCGTGTGGTGTTGGTGTGGCACAGAACTATAACGATTTGTTGGTAATTGGTGATTGGTGATTGCAATCGGTTGGCGCGATTTAGAATTGTTTAAGCTCGGCTGCAACTTGCTATGATTGTTGTTCGAAATTCGAAAAAAAATTGTGCAGAGTGAGTGGCTGGCTTGAGGAAATCCAAAATCCAAAATCCGAAAGAAAACGAGACGCGGCAAAATCGCGGCAACCGCTCGGCACGAGGTTTTGAAGCGAAATGAGTCGAGATACATTCGCTGCGGCTAGCTGTTAAGGCGCTGTTACGGCCCTGTTACGCCCCTGTTGACTCACCGCGAGCTGTCCGACGCCTCACGGCGAGAGCTCAAGAGAGCGGCGAATTCGGCCGGCGATCGTTCAGTTCTCTGGCCACATCGCTCTTGTCGTTTTTTTAATTGAACAAATTTTTCATTCTCAAGCCGTGTGTGTGTGACTTAATTTTATGGCTCTGTCAGTGTGAGGGTGTGCGCGAGTGTGTGTGTGGGAGCCAGTGCTGAATGGGCGTTTTCAGAGCTGCTCCAGGTGGCTTCTTGAATACTTTATTCCTTTATTTTTACAAAATAATCTTGAGTTACTTTGCTTAAAGGGTACCTAGTCGAGGGATTAGTTACGGCAGCTAAAATATAGCCCCCTTGGAGCACAGGAAATGCGGCCTTAGCAGAGCGGCGAATTCAGCACACACACACACACACGCTCTTCGGAGAGAGCCACAAAGCACTCAAAGAGAGCCAAGCTGCAGCGAATTGGAATGTATTACAGCAGCTACACAGAATAAAATAGAAATATAAATGTAAAGGCACATGGCTGGCGACGAACGGCCTTACCCACCAGCCCCCCATCGCCCCCAGGCCCCCTCGGAAAGCCCCCACCCAGAAGCGAGCGCGCGAGAGAGGGAGAGCGAGCAACAGCGGCGAGTTTTCGAACCAAAAACCAACCGGACGTTGCCGCCCCTCGCCTCCAGAGGCCCCTCGCCCACCCTATCCCCCATCGGAGCCCGCCGCCCGCCGCCCCCTCACCACACACGTCTTGGGGGCTCTCTCTTGAGCTTTCGTCCGTGTGTGTCTGGGCCGGTGTGTTGGTGCGTATCTGTGTGAGTGTAAAAACGGAAATTGAAAATATGCCAACTTGTAGGCGCACTCGCTGGGGGCTGGGGTGGTGGGGGCGGCCGAGCCGAGCCGAGCGAGGGGGGCTGGCGGAGGGCTGGGCGCGGGCAGGCGGAGCGGGGTCGAGGCGAATTCATGCCAGTTTCTTTTTCATTCATTTAAATTTAAATGCAAACAGCGCACAGCTCGCAGCGCAAACAAACAACAGCAAAGACAGAGAGAGAAAAAGGCAAAAAGCAAAGGCAAAGGTAACAACAATAACAACAATAACAGCACAGCCAAGCGACAGCTGGGCCCCCTGCAATGTGCCAGCCCCCCCGCCACCATTAACCCATAAAACTAGTGACACTTTTCAGTATTTTCTTTCTAAATTTTTAAATAAATTAAGAATAGTTAAAAACATATTTTATAACTTAAAATATATTTTGGCCCTGACTATAATTTCTTGGGGCCACAGAAGGGTTAACATCTGGCTTGCCTACGCGGCGCGGCCCAAGTCCCCAGTGCCCCAACAGTCCCCGATCCCAATACGAACAAGTTTTCCACGAATGGGTGTGCTTTGGCTGTCGGTCCGGTCGTCGTCGCTGTTGTTGCTTTCCTTTTTTCGCTTTTCCGGCCGTTGCGTGCATAAACTTGGTAATTTTCCTCGTCGCCAATTTGCCAATCACCTCGGATCGTATCTGCCCGGTCTATAGACCAGACCAGACCTGCCCCAGCCCCTGCCCCAGCCCAATGCCGTCTCATTTTCCACATCCAGCTTTTTTCTCTCAATGAAATTTTCCTCTTGCCTGTTTTCCCGAAAATCTGCGGCAACAACAACTGCATGCCACACCTCCTCCCCCAGGAAAATACGATGCTTCGGGAAAGAAAACAACAACATTTCTAGTGTGCTGCCCAAGACTCTGCTGCTGCGCAGTCGGCTGCGTCGCGTTGGCTGACAGTATGAATGAAAATTACGCACTCACTGGAAGGGGGGAAGGAGGGGTGAGAGTGGAGTACCATTTTCTTCCAGTGTATTTGTTTTCTTTTGGTTGTTTTTGCTTTTGAAACATGTGAGTATTTATTCAGGTGTGACCAAAGTGCCAATTCATGCATTCCTAGTGTGGCCAGATATCCAACAATGTTATTATTTTTTATAAAAAATGCTGAGAGCAGAGTTGCCTCGCAAAGCCATAAAAAAGATACACGACTGAGCGGCGCGTGCGGTTTCCAAGCTCGACAACTCTGGGCTCGAAATCTCAAAACCAGTAGCACTTTTCTCGGCAGAGCCCCAACAAAAAAAATATAAAAAAAATAAAACAAAAAAAGCGGCAACAATAGCGCAGACTTGAAGTGTAGTGGCGGGGCTGTATCTGTGTGGGGGAGGGCCTGGCGGAGGGCGAGGGGCAGGGGGTGGTATTGTCTAATAAGCCAGAGCCAAGCCTCGAAGCGGGAGTAAACAAAGATAATAAACCGGAGGAGCCACATAGAACGAATGGGAAATGGGGTGGGGGATCCGCAGATTAGCATGAACTTTCCAAAAGGGGAAGTGGATGTTTGTAAGCAGTTACTATGGGGCCGTAGTATCGCTCGCTGGCTGGCTGACTGGCTGGCACAGAATACAAAATAAATAAATGGCATATTCCAAATAGGCAGCGCACACATCCCACAGATACAGATACAGACATAGCTCCAACACTACAGCTACACATACGTGTGCCATGCAAATTTCCTCTCCACCAGAAAAATATCTCAATCTCAACTCTTTGGCATGGCGAGCATAGAGCGTTTCGCCGCGTTTCTCTGGCTCTCGCTTGCTCTCTCGCTGCGGCGAATTCGAATTGAAGGCAACAGATACAGATACACTCGCTCACCAACACTCCCGCAGAGATACATTCGCCAGCGGTCGACGGCTGTGTCGGTTGCCTTCGCCTTCGCTTCGTTTCGTTTCGCTTCGTCTTTTTTATGAATGAAATGAACGATTATAATGAATGGAAATGGAGGTCTGCCGCCGTCTGCCGATGGCGCTGGCAGCTGCGTCGGCGGCGGCAGCGCTGCCCCTCTGCCTTTGCGCCTGCAAACACAATGACTGTCTTTGCACTGCCCTGACTTTGCAATCGCAGCAAATTAAATATATATACTTATAGATGTACCTGAACGTGCGGCGGACACATTTTCACTTTTTGCCTACACATATATTTTCGATCGAAATGGTTAGCATGCAATTTTTACAACCGACTTGCGTTGAATTTTTTTTCGTTTTTCATTTTTTATTTTTCAGTTTCTTCAGTTCATTGAAGACGAGGCAGACGAGTCGTCGCCATAAATCAGCGTTACAATACCCCATATATGGCGAAAATTTGTCTTGTTTTTGTATTTTTTACAGACTCTGCAGCAGACTGGCTGGCATAATCAAGTTTTTCGACAAAACAGAAATCCGATTCGGAATCCGAATCCGAATCCGACGATTCTTCGCTTCAGTTTTTTTTTGAGGGCGTAGGCGTTCCATATTTGGACAAATCTAGTCACAAAAACTAAGCTTAAATAAATGGAAAAGCAGAGACCATTTACATAACGCCTCATTTGAAGCCAAGCTATCCGTGTGCATAACAAGTTCTGCTCAGGTTTTCCCCGTTGCCGGCCCAGTCCTCCAAACTTGGCCATATGTAAATCGCGTTTTCGCCCATCTGGAGTGGCGACATTATCAACTTTCACAATACCGAATCGAATCACTGAACAAATTTCCTTCCAGAACAGCAGCACTTCGAGTATCTCACAGATAAGAATACGGGGGTTTATCAGTCGGCCTGGAGTGAAGTCACATGGCTAACTCGTGACTTGGCCAAATGCAAAATAACAAATGCTTTTAGGTTTGCCAATATTGATAATAATGCGCCCAAATATTTACCGCTGTCGGAAATGTGTTTTTCAGGAGGATTTCATAAAAACTCGAAAGTCTCTTTCAGATTTCAAGCCAAAACTCTTATCGCCGATGGAGGATTTTGGGATTTGGGGTTGGGTGTAAATTGTCTCAATAGCTGATTGTTTATCACAGCTTTGGTACTTATCTGGGCATTGTAAAATTCCCGGAAATATTTTAAGTATTCCTTTCAAACACTATCTCACCAAGAAAATGACTTTTTGGCTTTATTTATTATTGCATTTCATGCCGAAAGCTTCGACGGAAACGGAAACCATAAAATTAGGCAATTAATTCAACGGGAATCTTTGAAATAAATTTCCAGTATCTTGCAGGTTGCAATCTTGAGCTTGCAGAACTTTAAAGCCTGTATAATAAATGCATAATCGAATTACCACAAAAAGATGGCCTAAATCACATCACAAACGAAGCCGCCGAAGCCGCGTTTCCCTTCCGACGGAGCTCTGCATATCAGAGGCCGACGGTCCGAAAATGAGCAGTCGGCTAAAAAGCCACTCAACAGAACCCCCCACATGGAATACTATTCAAAAATTGTGTTTATTATTTTTTTCGGGTCTCTATCAATATTTTAGCCAAACAAATTTGTGACAAACGCAGAATGACGACGGCAACGCCAACTCGCTTCCGCTGCCATCGATAGAGAGTGAGTAATAGTGGAATTTTGTGCACAGAGGGAAATTTATAACTGAGATGTTTTCTCGATACGAACCAGGATTATAAAAGGATTATAATAAATATTTTTGTATTCCTATATTTATATTACAATATATACAATATTACAATAAATTTTATATTACAATATACATTTTATGAAAATAAAGTCTCCAATCTTCATAGACCCTTACAGAGGAAAATTTGTATACCTAATTCTTTCAATTTATATCTTTATTGGTTGTAATATTTCAAAGATTAGTCAGACTAAGAAAGTAATCATATATCAATGGGGGGGACATCAAAGAAGAATCGGTATTCCAAAAAGGATTCAGGGAGTTCATAAATACGTTTTTTTCTTAATTGATAGAAATAAAAAAATACTAAAGATTAAAGGCTTAAATAAAGATAAACCTGGACTGTTTTACAAATTAATATAATGTTTAATATGATGTTCTTTTCAGAATAATATTGAAAAACCCTCTTTTTTTGGTGTTAAAGATCCTACTAGTTCCTCAATATTTGTATTTTTTAAAGCTTGCTTCTAAGCTAAAAAAATAGATGATACAAGATCCTTAGGGCTTCCTAATTTTCTATTTTTGCTATAATTTCATTTCATATTCTATTTTTAGGTGAGATGTAAATAAGTTTATAAATAAAATAATCAATAAAGAAAAAGGTCTTTAAAAATTAAAGAACTTATTTTGTTGTTGAATAATTTTCTGAATTTTTGTTCTCAATTTAAATCAAATATTTAGATCATTATTTGAATAACTTCTACTTTATATTAAAAAGGGAACATTTTTTTCTGTGTTTCTATGATAGTCCGAGTGAAAGAGAGCGGCAGAACGGAGATCTGTAAAAGCCCACAACTGAAACTGGAACGCATAGCTCATATTTTGGCGGGGGAGTTGCCTTTTGCCCACATGGCCTGGCCTATTCATAATTATGTTATATGGGGAGACCAGCCCCCGAAGCTGCGCCTTAAATGGAGCTCGACGTGTGTGCGTATGCAAGCGTAAGCTAAAAACTGGACACTCCGCCGGAAGCCATTTATGGAAAAAAAAAAAAATAATAATAAAAAAGAAAAAATATTTAAAAAAAAACCAATGGGAGACACGAGACCAAAAATGCCAGAAAGGTTGGCATCCAGGGGATCGATCGCGTATTGGATCGATGACCAGGCTTATGGAATGCCAATGCAAAGTAGAAGACAAGACAATTGGGGTAAGACCGGGAGAATAAGGCATCTTTAAGGAGGGAGAAGGAGGGGAACATCAGAAGGAGCTCTAAGTCACATTCGCAGACCAGTAGCCACATCCGCTGTCAAGTCTTTTGGGAAATTAGCGCAGTTATTCACGCAATTATGTTACGCGATCGACCCGAAGAAAAGGTCTCTGAGCGGACGGCCCAACCCAGGTCTGAAAAAAATGAAGGAACCGAAATTCCTGCGACGGTCAGCATGAAATGTGCGCATTAGTCTTGGTCAACGCCAGTCCCCCCATATGGAGCTAATTGAATGGTTCAGATTCACCAAGAATCTTAACCCTTTGGGTGTCTAGAGAAGGAAAGTATGTATAAGAAAATATTTTTAAAATAAGAATACAGCTAGTAGATATGTTTATAGTAGTATGTAATTTAATCCTTTCAAATAAAAGTATATTTGAGTTCCAATTGGAAGTAAAA
Source organism: Drosophila pseudoananassae pseudoananassae (assembly GCA_018153035.1). Lineage (NCBI taxonomy): Eukaryota > Metazoa > Arthropoda > Insecta > Diptera > Drosophilidae > Drosophila > Drosophila pseudoananassae. The sequence goes on along the minus strand of JAECXR010000042.1, from coordinate 1,380,899 downwards.
TCAAACAATAAAGAACTAAGCAAAAAAAATAATGATCTTAAATGTCAGGGGCCTATTTAATAACTTTATATATTTAAGCCAAAAGAAAACCTAGCTAAGGGTCTTAAAAACTAAGAAATATCACATACCCTGGAAGAAATGGGTTAAAATCCTCCTATTTAATGTGAGCCCAGCATCGTTTGGAGCTCCCCATAAAATGCAAAAGTGTGTCTCGGCATTCAGCCTTCAGCCTGATCTTGATTTCGCGTCATTATGATTCGCATACAGATTATACAAATTAAGAAAAAAGGAAAAAGAAATAAATAAAAAAATGCTCCATAACTGGGTATGGGTTTTTCGGGTATGCGCCTGGGTTTGGGGCTCGGGCTGGGTCTGGAGCTGGGTCTGACTCCGGGGCCGGGATCTGGTTGGACTTTATGTTTATGAGACATCTGCAGACAAACGCAGCGGGTAGCCGGCGAAAACACGACGACGATCTTCATCATCATCCTCATCAGCCAAACCAATTTCATTCCCAGATTCGTTCAGCTGTCGGTATTTGGGTATTTGGGGGCTACTGTTTCGAATTTTTCAAAGTCGCCAAATAATTTTAATGATCTGGCACAGCGCACAAAGTACTAAATTAACTTAAGAGCCTTCTCCTCACTTCCCCACTTGGCTTTTTCCTTTTATTTTTTTTATTTTTGGGCAGTGAAAATGATTAATGGCATTCCAGAAAGCCAAAGCTCAAGACATAGCTTCTGATTTGGTGTTTGGTGGCAAAAGGGATGGAATCTAAAAACTACAATTTATTTTGAAAGTAAGGGAGAAGACTTGGCGAGGAGCTTAAAAGTTCCAAGATCAGCAAAGGTTTGTTTTTTAAATCAAGAGGCTTTAAATCAAAAGGATCGTAAAATTCCCATTCCAATACGGAATGTTACTAATATAAAGAATGTTTCCTTCAAAGGCATTATATTGAAAAATTCGACAAAAAAGGAATTGAAATTGCATAAATTTTTAAAGTGTTAAGATAATAAGAAAATTTTTACCTTCCCCCTTTATAAAATATATCTACCTTCATAGCTATATCTTTTGGGCGTGCATAATTTTATAAAGCTTTTAGATTGATTTCGTTTTGGACATTTAATTATCAAGAACATTTGATTACTTATTGAGTAACCAAATTTAAATGGTTCTATAAGATAATAGTTTGTTTTCGTTTTAAATCAGGTTGCCTGGATCTGGATGCCGTAAGACCCTTTGCAAATTTGGAGAATATAAAGAAAGTGTCCTTCAAATAAAATCCACAAAAATTATCTCTATATATGTTTTTCTATATAATAATAAATGTATAAAAAAACTACTTTCATTTAATGAGTATGATGAATATTTGGTGGTAAACCAATTTTTTTTACTACCAAAATTATTAGAACAAAAATGATATTTAATAATTATTGGGAATTTTTTGACATAAATACAGAGCCTGTTTTTGATCAAGACTCTTGTGAATGTTAATAGATCGATCGATGTTAAGCTAATTTTCTTAATATTTGAATCAATTATAATTAGTAAATAATTATTTACTATTTTTTTTCAAAACAATAAACAAGAATGTTCCTACTTTGGTTTGGTAAGTTCGGTTTTAACTTTTAAACTATTAACTATTTACTTCTTAATGATGTTCTCGTACTTTGTAATCAAAATTTAATGTAAAAAATAATTTTCAAACTTATCGTTAATATTTTATGAACTATGAATCTTTACTTTAAAATAATTTTTAATTCACCACTATTTGTTAAATTATTTTCTGTTTATTCACCTTTCACTTCACCTTTCTGTGACTTGTGGCCCTTGAGAGAAAAGACAAAAACTTTCAAGTGACAATGTTGTGTGACATTTGGGTATTGAACTTAATTCAACTCCTGGAAACTATGTTGATAAGGATGGACAAGTTACAAGGATGCACTTACTCACCAGTGAATGGAAGTACCGATGTGGGAAGGCAGCTCTATTATTTTCTGATTCCCTTCTTGATGGATGAGTTTTTTGTGTAAAAGTTTTCTCAGCTTTGTGGATATTTGAGAGCACCAGATAATGCAGATAATTGTATTCGAGTTTTTTGATTTCGGTTGGTGTTTGGGGTTGATTGAGTTGTTTGGCTTTTGGTGGCAACTGTACTTACGAGTGCCGTGATTAATTGTTTATTAACACGATTAAAGGGAGTTCAAAAGGTGATTATTGTTAATAGCAATGTTTGAAAAACTGTTGAATAAGAGATAATGTTATTTTAGGATTGTTTACTATTCGATAGAGTTTGTTTATTTTTCCAGACACTTCACTTTGGACACTGGGTATTATTTATTACTCATACGCCATGTGCGTCGACTGTTTTCGGTTAATTGCGTTTTTGTTTCTTGCTGGTTTCCTGGTAATTGCTAATGTAGAGCAGGAAAGACACGACCAAGACGCACATCCACTTCCTCAGAGGGGCCCTCTGTGTACAGCAGTTACTGAATGTGTATATAGATGTATTTATATATCTATCTGGTGGATAGTTTTGCAGAATTTGACTTTTTCGGAGATTGCACGTTGAATGCAGCCTGAGACTCGTCCAGTGACTGAGCCAGCGTTGCACGACATTGGCATCGGCCACCGATGCAGCCACCAGCCGAAGGGTCCACGAGTGGCCCACGACAGGACATCGTCCTGGAGGGGAACCTCCGTCGTGGATGCCGACGAGCAGTGCGTGGGCTTCGTGCGGATTCGGGTGCCCAGTTCTCGGATTAATCCGGGCTCCTGGCGGCTGCTCCTGTTCCCAGCTAACAGCAGAGGCTCCCAGCTCCAGGAGGATATGCTCCCCCCACCCCCTCGCCGCCAGCGACCCTGCTTCCGCCCGACCCCACCACCCGGCTGGAGGGCAGCCCACAGCCAATGGGCGGCCCATGTTCAAGGTCAACCGTTTGACGGCCATTTTGAATGCAACGGTATATGTTCAATGGCCGCCCACACACACACAGCCGCCTGCACTTCCTGGCCCAATGAGCTCGTCCCCGGCCCACTCAGTCGCCTTGGCAACGACCTTCGGTAGGCGTATCCTCGACATTGGCCGTGAATTCCTGCAGTCTGCATTTGGGGGTTGCTGCAGCCGTTCAAGGTCACGTCCGCAATCAGCTGACGCCCGCCAGGGTTGCCCTGCCACCGCCCGCGCGAATTTTTCAAAAATTCAGTTTACTAGATTAGCGCTCCTTGTGTCGAAGCGAAACCCAATTAAAATCGAATTGGCCAGAACAAAGCGCTCAGAACCCAAAAAACTCATTTCGTTTACTGGCCCATAAATTAATCAGTGAAAACAATAAAGATTTCAATATAATTTTCAACGACATCCGGTCGAATGCGGCCCCAAATTTGGACGCGGGACAAGCAGCCACTTACCAGCTCCACATATGGGGCGGGACACATAAAAATATCTCTCTTTTTCTCTTTATTCTACATATAAGTATATATATAGGAATCCGCAGATTGAAGATTCAATATAAAAAAAAATAAAGTTTAACATCAAAGCTGAATGAAGCAAAGGTTGTGGTTGAAACGAATTGGAGATACTTTTTGGATTTAAAGGAACTTAGAGACGGAGCTATATAATAGATATACAAAATATAGATGTGAACAGAAAGGATCATATATATTCTAATACTTAAGAAGAACCTCTACAATATGTATAATGCCCTATACCTTAATGCCCCCAAATATCTAATATAGAATGTAATATTAATCACTTGCCTTGTTGACAAAGCCCCGATTATAGCCACACTAACCACTCCCCCGGGAGAGGGTATTCCGAATGGAATTCCATTTGAATTGGGATGACGGACATGGGATGGGTAGCTGGACATCTTCCATTGTTTGGGCCGTAAATTGAAATGCCAGCCAAATGTGAATCATCTGATCAAATCAAAAGACCACAAAAAACGGTCTGCCATTGAATAAAAAGATACAAAACATTTCGGCAAACATACACAAATAAGTGCTTGGCATGGAGGCGAATGAAAGAAATAGAAATAAATGAAATTTCATTGTGGGATTTCGGATTTCGGTTTTCGTATTTCGGTTTTCGGATTTCATTGAACAAAATATTATATGCTCTTCAATGAAAAATGTATCAGAGTTGGCCAAGTTGGATGGCTTTTGGCCGAGGCTTTGTGCTCGGTGCGTGAGTGTGTGTGTGCATTCAATTATCAATAAATTTTCAAGTGGCCCAACATACCAAACGACGCCCACTCTGACGTCACAAGTGTCCTAGATTATCGCCGCAGCAACAGAGGTAACGTCGTCGGCCTCGAGGTGAAATGTACAATATAAACAGAAACTTTAGGGGCAATTTTCGACAGCAAACAAAATACCAAGCACGTGCAAAATATTTAGATTTATTTGGAAGCCATCGCCGTCGTCTGCTGTTGACGTGGTTTTCCCCTTTCGAAAGCAAATCCGTTCCAAATTCCGTTTCCGCTTGACGATTTCGATCGATGAGTTGGCCAACTACACAGAGTTTTAATATCGCATTTCCGGAACAGAGGCAGAGCTTGGAATTTGGTCAGTTGCTGGGCAAATTTTTCACTTCCTGCCTAGGTTTTTAAAATTTGAATTTAAAAGCCTAAGCGATTCTTATGGGTATTATTTCCATCTTACGATGTTAATCTTAATAATATCACTTTTCCCCATGAAAATGGAATTTTCCCCTATATGGCCCACAGGGATGGCTATATCTTCCCCAATTCTCATCCGATTCTCAAGCGGAGTACCTCTAACGATTTCTGGGTCGATTCTCCACCATTCTGCATCAAAATCCTGAGACAAAATATTTTTCAGATTTTTTGTCCATTTTTGGTGATCGGTTCCCTTGGAAATGGGGTTTTCCCCTATATGGCCCACAGGGATGGCTATATCTTCCCCAATTCTCATCCGATTCTCAAGCGGAGTACCTTAATCGATTTCTGGATCGATTCTCCACCATTCTGCATCAAAATCCTGAGACAACAAATTTTTTAGATTTTTTGTCCATTTTTGGGATGGGATCCCTTGGAAATGGGGTTTTCCCCTATATGGCCCACAGGGATGGCTATATCTTCCACAATTCTTATCCGATTCTCAAGCGGAGTACCTTAATCGATTTCTGGATCGATTCTCCACCATTCTGCATCAAAATCCTGAGACAACAGATTTTTTAGATTTATTGTCCATTTTTGGGATGGGATCCCTTGGAAATGGGGTTTTCCCCTATATGGCCCATAGGGATGGCCATATCTTCCACAATTCTTATCCGATTCTCAAGCGGAGTACCTTAATCGATTTCTGGATCGATTCTCCACCATTCTGCATCAAAATCCTGAGACAACTAATTTTTTAGATTTTTTGTCCATTTTTGGTGATGAGATCCCTTCAAAATGGGGGTGTTCCCTATATGGCCCACAGGGATGGCTATATCTTCCCCAATTCTTATCCGATTCTCAAGCGGAGTACCTTAATCGATTTCTGGATCGATTCTCCACCATTCTGCATCAAAATCCTGAGACAACAAATTTTTTAGATTTTTTGTCCATTTTTGGGATGGGATCCCTTGGAAATGGGGTTTTCCCCTATATGGCCCACAGGGATGGCTATATCTTCCACAATTCTTATCCGATTCTCAAGCGGAGTACCTTAATCGATTTCTGGATCGATTCTCCGCCATTTTGCATCAAAATCCTGAGGCAATATGTTTTTTAGATTTTTTGTCCCCCATTTTCGTGATGGTGATAGGAGGTCGGAGGTGCCTCCTTCACTGCGTTACACACTTTCGACCAAAATTATAACACCATCTGCAAGAGTACACAAGAGTAAGAGCAAGAGTATGAAGTATACCGAAGTCCTGATTCATGAAGGGTATATTGTTTTTAAATAAGACGCCTAAAGTCTAAAAAAGTTCTAAAAAGTATGTGAAAAGTGCCCATTTGGATAATATTTAATTATAATCGTTAAATGTTAATTATTATTTGTCTATTTCAAGTTAACTTTCATTTCTCCTCTTCCATTCATTAAAAAACCCTCTCTTATAGATACAGATACTTGCACAGATGCGGATACAAATACAAATACATATACAGAAAGGCCTTGGGGCAAGCTAAGCAGTTAAGCTGGCACGCTCAAGTGCCCATAGAGTCCTTCGCCATGCGGTTCGTTTTTCTCAATGAACAAAATGCCAACCCCCTAGCCCCTAGCCAGCCTCCCAATAGGACGCCCCACTGGATGGTTGGGGGTGGTTAGTTAGAAAACTTACCTACCACAGCCGCAGCGCTTGTTGGCCTAGTTCCACATCCCTTTTTTGTGGATGCCATTTTCATGATTTCGCCTTGTGAATGAAAATCTCGTCCTTGCGCTGGCTCTCTGCCTCTCGCTCTCTCCGTAGCTGTGTCGGTATCCTTTACGGATTTGTGACGGCATTTATTACGGTTTGGGGTATATTTTTTCCAACCCAGTAAGCCACGATGGACGGGGAATGTCATTCTTGAATTTTCCCCACGCCTGCGTCTGTGTTCTGTGTGCTGCTGCCAGTGCTTTTCCCAAGGCAGTGATGGCCAAGAAAATCAATGAATGAACATGGAGACACGTAGCCACCAAGGATGTGTACATGCAATCTTTATATATATTCCTCAATGAATATAGCCCACGCGCTCGATGGACATAAAATTTAACGAAAAAAAGAATAAATGGCGATTATGTATATATTTTTAGTGCACCTCGGGCCATTTAAGACACGACTACGTGCTAGAAATAGCGTAATACGATATGGAACTCTCGGAAATTTACCATAAAACCTGAACTTTTTGCGCTGCACTTCTGGCTGAGTGCTTTAATATTTATTGCACTTTAATATACCTAATTCTTGGTAGACTTTTTTCGGGTTAAGTCATTGACTGATATGACAATTTCTAGAAAATTAAATACCAGTGTTATGACCTTTTTCCGGACAGATTTTTGTGTATTTTATATACAAGTTCATGTTCATGGTTTCTTAAAAATGGCTCCCAAAAATTACTTATACGCCCTGTATGCCACAGTTTATGTAGAAAGCTTTATAATCCTTTTTATTTAACCTTTAATCTATTAATACTTATATCCTTGAATTTGTCACCGCTCCTCCATGGCTTAATCATTCCAGGGATATCTGCTCCAAACAGCTCATATTAATGGTCTGGCACTTGGAAAAACATTACCTCGAGGCCGAATGCCGTGCAGGACTCTGCCAGCGGCAGGGCACTTGAGCCCATTCAGCCCCAGCCCGTTTGAAGGATACTTGAAAGCAGCATTTGCGTCATTCACAAAAACCCTCTGCTGCGGCGATGTGTAACATGCCGCATATTTTGCTGCAAGAGCACAGTTGCTGCGACACAATTGTCCTTCCAGCAGCACGGCCGCTCGGGATGAACGAACTCTGGTCGCGACTGACCCAGTTTTTTGCACTTGCAGCGGCGACGTCAGGCCACATGGCTGCCACGCCCGCACTCTCGCCTGCCCCTCCGGATCCTGCGCCCGCACCCGCTGGCCCATTCATCGGCATCCTTGCATCCTTGCCGCGTTCAATGACACAACAGCATCGGCGGCAGCATCCCAAGACCCGGCTATGAATGAACGGAAAGCTGTGCGCATGCCAAGTGGGTCAATATCCTTTGTGAAGGATATCCAACGGCGTGACGTCACGAGTGACACAGTTATCAGCTTGCACCTATACTATATAAAAGGGCAGTGCTTCTCCTTCTCCTCCTCCCAAATGAAACACGAAGGTTAGGGGTTTTCTTTTGTTGTCCTTGTTTTTGGTAAACAACACTTTTGCATTTTATTCTAGATAGCATTAACAAAAATCGCAGGCAATAAATTTGTATGATGGTCTTGGGTTTTGTGTAAAAAAAGGGGTTTTACGAAAAAAAATTTGATTAAAACCATTATAGTAACAGAGTTTCTTAAGCGACAACTGCGGCAGCGACGGCGACGAAGGCTACGGCTACGGCTACGGCTATGACTGTAAACCATAAAAACGAAACTAGGCTTAAGAAAAAAAGGATCCTTGCAGCTGCAAGGACACACCACAAGCGCACAGTCTGTAGTTCGATTAGTTTATCAGATATATAAGCAATACTCGTCATCCACCGCGGACTCTGCACTCTCCATTTGTGCAGCAAATTTTGGCAATCGAGTTGAAATATTTGTTTGGATTTCTTACAAAATCTCAAAGACCTTCTTCAGTTCCACCATCAGGGCCCAGTCGGCCTTGATCAGGTCGTCGCGGAAGTAATCTTTGCAGGCATCGATACTCTGGCGAGAAATCTGAAAGGAAATGCAGAGGAAGGGTGTCAGTTATATGGCTTTTTAAAAGGTTTTCGATTTCAGACGGAGAATTGTAATTTTTATTCGCCGTGTAGCTATAAATGCATATTAATAACACGCTGCGCCACACATAAATCATTTGCATTATGAATTCAGCAAAAATTTATAATTGGAACGTGCCAATTGTCAGAACTCCCACCGAGGGGCGGGGAGCCGTCCAGGATGCGCACGGGCGGCTGCTTCATCAATCAAACAACGGGGCGGCACGTGTCGGTTGGGTTGGGGTCTCTGCCTCACCAGGTCCCCCTGCCTATGGCCCACCGCCTCTCGGACACCGACATATGGCGCATAACAATTAAAATCATTTTTAACAATATTTTCTGTTCATCTTTTTGTTGTTGTTCTTTTGTATCTTTACTTTAGTTTATTATGCCCCAGCGCAAGGCTTTATCGAGGCTATTTTAGTGTCGCCATTTTTTATGGCGCTTCTTTAATGGGTTTTTTAATGCCTCGCATTTATGGCGGTCCTCCCACCCCACCAAGCCCCCAGTCGGCAAGTCCCCAAGTCGGCAAGTCGCCAAGTCGGGAGACCTTATGAATAGTTCCACTTTTGGCCGAAAGTCTGATTACAATGCGCCCTTCCTCGCCTTCCCCGGGCTCGCATTTATTCTCCCGCTTAATTATTATTTTTATTCTCTTTTTATTTTTTGGCGCATCGCATATTAATTAGGCTCTCCACTCCGCGACCGATCAATGGCTTCGATTATTGGAGCCGCGCATGTACATATGTATTGTGTATTTATGGCGCAGGGCCCCGTCGCACAAAAGATTTCTCTAAACGATAAGCGGCGCATAAGCCTCTTTCCAAGGAGTTCCCCATTTATGACCGTGAATATTAAACCGAAATCACAAGTCGACTCTTTTGTCCGCCGAGTTGAAGGATACAGCCCGAACTTAAGTACACTATTGAGTGGTTATCTATGGATCGGGAGGAAGCTTAAATTAATGCTGAAATAGTGCCCATTCCGATCCATAGCACCCATAAAAGTCCCCCAAAATATATCCTTAGCATAATCAGATTTGAAATTGCAATTTCCACTTCATTAGCCGCCTTTCAGCTCCTCAAACCCAATCAGCCTCCACTAATTGCTGCTATTTTTAGCCACTGCACAAGACCTTGTACAACTTGCGAGTTAATCCGCAAGGTCGGATCCGCAACAAAAGTCAACTACAGTTGACCTCAGCTCCAATTCGAAAGGGATGGGGGCGATCGGGTTAGCTGGGTTGGGTTCTCTGCTCCATTTTGGGTCGCAAAATGCGTCATAGCCCCCATCACCATCGAGCTCTGATAAAAGGCAGCACACACAGCTCACACTCAGCTCCCACAAATTAAAGCCAGAGCCGAAAAAACCGCAAACTGTGAAAACTGAAAACTGAAAACCGAAAACCGAACCCGCCGTACGAAGCACACACACAACTGGGTCGACATCCGACATCCGAGGGAAACTGGGTTAACTCTATAATGACGACGACGTCGAGGAGTCAATGAACGCCGCCCGGTGCTGCCGGTGCAAGTGCATTGCCGTGGAAGGTGAAACGTGACGTCAGCCGACTCGGGTCAAATGCTCTCCATAGACAGGGTGTGTATGGGCCGCCCCCCTGGCCGCTGCTCCTTGGGTCAGCCATGACATAATACCCTTTCATGGCTCCCAGGTTCTTGCAAAGACATCGTGAACTATAAATAGCCGGGGGAGTGTGTCGATTGGGGGGCGGGTCGAGGCCACCACGAAAGGCTTTCATAAAAGATACACTTGGAAAACCTATCTGGAAAAGCTCCCAGATGTGCTCCCAGAGCCCTCCCCTATTATTCAATTTGGCGGGCCTAAAAATACACTCATTCATCTTTATTTAGACCACTTTTTACAGCGGATTAATTGAATCAAGCTGCAAATTCAATGAGCAATTAGCGCCGCCAAGACCCTGACGTCACAGAGGCCTCCCGCCGATAACAGAATGAATGGAAAATTAAGTTTCCTATCGATTTTCGGTCCAACACAGGCCTACGCCCACACCACCCCAGCCTAAACCTATTCAGACCTGATAAGAGGGCCGCCCTTGACGTCAGCATCGCCGGGTTGTAATTGTTAATCAAATGATTGCATGAAAGGAAGTTGCAAAGACCTTTCAACGCCACTTAAGCCATTTAAGTCACTCAAGTTCACTTCCCCCTCCACCAGCTCCAGCAGGGCCAGCAGGGCCAGCGCCACTTAACACACTACTTGGCCATGTAATTTGATAAGCCAGATGGCAGTGGCTGGAGTTCAAGTGCAGCCCCACCTGGCCAGGTGCAGTTGACAACTTTGGCACTTTCCCCAGCCCGATGTCCGAGTGCTCGCACTTGAATTCGCACTGAATTATAGACCATGGGCTTTGGGCATTTCCTCTATAAATGGGGTTTCCCCTTGGGGCTTGATAGAGGTCTTAGGCATAGTTGGATTTTAAATGGGCTTAAGTGTTTGTTTGGTTTAATTAAGGGATTTTCTCATCAGAATATTATATCTTCTTTAATATTTGTTAGGCTTTTTAAAGGGGCGTGGCCTATACATAACTAAGTTTGTACATACTATGTCTTCTTAAAAGACTTCCTTCTATGAGCACTCATAAAAAAACCCCCGTTGCATAACCTCTCATGCCCTATCTAACCAAAAATCATATTATTCCTATAACTTTGAAACGACCATGCAATCAAGCCTATCATTCAGATTCCAAGTTGACTTTTCCCCGAAATAAAAACTGAATGAACAAATATTTTATTGCCAGTCAGTGTTGCGTCTTTTGTTTTTCATTCAATAAAGTTTCGAGTGCCAGGCACTTAAAGTGCTTTGTTTGGTTTCATTATTTCATTAGACGGATCGACCACTCACCTTGCTGACCAGCATGTCCTCGGCCTCGAAGTGTCGTCCGTACATTTTCGGCGATTCACCCGGAATCGGATCGATTTTGACGCAAATCTCCTGACCCTTGCGGGCCGACTCGATTTGCTTGTGATTCGATTCGATGGAGGTCACGATTCCGATGTCCACAAACTGCAAAGAAAACAAAGAGAAATTGTCGTGAAAGTGTTGCGGCTCACGGGGCGTATGTGTAATATTAGAGAGAGACATTTATGGGGGGCGGTGGTGCTTCCGCATGTCATTGACTGAATCGCTGATAAGCCCGCCACCTCATTCCATATGCCAGAGCCGTAAAGTAATTCCGCGTTAAGCGCTAAATAAAAGGTTTGCCAAAAGGTGATTAGGACGGGGGGCCTCCCAACGCGGTGTTGGGAAGGGCGGCGGAAGGCCTTATCAGCGCATCTGGCGCAAGTTCCATACGCGATGGTGACCACTTCCTCAATTCCACTGATAAAACTTGTGGGTGGAAAGTTATTGCTGCCCTGTGGCCTGCTTTTTTAAGTGGCTTTGTTTTTTTGTGGAGTACCAGATAATACTCAAGTCTTAACTCTGCCAGACGACACTGTTATGGAAATGTATTAATTACCATGGCATTTGTTTCTTAATTTGTACTTAAAATTATAAGAGTTGGGGAATCAATTAAATTAAATTAATTCAATTAGGAAGGTTAGTAATATTTGTTAGTAATTTAATAATTTTTATACTTTGGATAAATATCATTATTACTTAATTAAATTATTTTACAAGAAATCAAAGCAAGCTTTTAACAAGTAGTAATATTATATGACATATTCTTTAGTTTTTAATAAGCAATAGTAAGTATATAAAGTGATATTTAATAAGTAAAATTATTTTATAATTTTCATAGATATTTAATAAATAAAATAGAGTATTACTTTATAATGATATTAAGTAATACATATTTAATAAGTAGATATAGTTAAGTATTTATATATTTAAAAAAGTGTTATTTATTTAATTTGTATTTTTATTTAATTTTCATAAGAAATATCAAACTAGGTTAAAGATTTTGTTAAATTTAACCTAAAAAGGTGTACTCTCGTTCCCAAAATAAAAACAGAATGCATATATTTCAATTTTCCTAGCATCTATGACTAAATTAGAAATACAACAATTTTTCTCAGTGCACTATACTCCTATCTGGATAGGCCAGCAAAGTCATTGAACCAAATTGTAACATGTTTGTTGTCGTAACCCGTTTGCACTGTACTACAGTACAGCAACAACAAAAACTAAAACAACAAGAACATCTACACAGGAAACTGTTGCCAACGTCGCTTGCTCGCGTTTCCTGTGGGCGCCCCAATGGCGGCGACGTCGCTGCCTCTGTCACTGCCACTGCCGCTGCGCCGCTCTGCCTATGCCACAGCCTTCGTTCGTATTTCATTCAAACCAAATAAATTATTGAAATTCTTTTTTTTTTTTTGGCTTGTTGCTATCGGTGCAAATAGCTACAACACACTTACACACACCCCACACAGCGCAGGGGCAGCAGCTTAATAGGGTTAGGGGGCGGCGGGGCGCATTTGTCACCATTTCCTGTCGTTGATTACTCATACGCCCCGTTCGCCGTCTTCCTCTTGGCGGCTTCTTCCTCGTTCACAGCCGCTCTGCTCTGCCCGTTTCTTTCTGTTTTATTTGCAAAATTTTCATTAAATGTGTTAATTTATTTCCATTTCCACACAATTTTTTCTTTCAACATGGCGCGGCTGGCAGGCTTGCAGGCTGGCACTTTCCGTCTTTTACGAGAGCAGCGAAATCATCCCAGCGGTGGGGGATATTTATGAGATACAGATAGATATGCCTATAAAGGGGTCTATGCGGATGTGGGGATGAGAGCAAGAATTGATGGGCCTTCTAAGGCAAGTGCAATACAAAATATATTTTAAAAAATAAATCCTTAATATTAAAATCTATTAACCCCTTAATTTACAATTACCCTCAAGACATGCTCCCCTTCGAGGCGAGAACCAAAAATAGTTTTTCGAAAACTCGGGATTTATTTTCAGTCTTCGAAGCCGAAAAGCAAACAGATTCTTTATTGGGCATCGATGAAAAATTCGATGACGATGCCCTCGTCTCGCAACGGCCCCAAAAAACCGAAAAAATATGAAACCCAAACAAGTTGGCTACGAAAACAACATTTTACATTCAACATTTTTTTTTCTCCTCCAATAATTTTTTTTCTACAACTTTTTCTGGCTGGCAGAGCGCTTTCGGGCCGGGTGTGTGCGTGTATGGCACAGTGTTTATCTAAAAATATGATTTATATATTTCGTGCAGACCGGATGTCGTCTATTTTCGAAAAAACAAAAAAAAAAAGCTATTTGTATGAATGAACGAAAGCAACAGCGGAAAACAACAACATCGAATCGAAAAGCGAACACAACGAGATTCAAAAACAATTTGATTTTTTGGTTTTATTTGTGAAATGTTTGATAGAGCCACGAGAGAGACAAACAAATAGATTGTCTGATGTATCTCTTGGGGCCTTTGTCTGTATTTTTCGGATAGCGCAAACATTTTTGTGACACAATTCTCTGATTTCAGATTTCTTTGGCTCTGGCACTGGCTCTGGCTCTTCCAGCGCAGTTGTGTTCCAGCGTTGTCAGCAGGAAACACTAAATTAGTTGACCGTAGAGAGAATTACCCCATATATACAGTGCACACCATATGCATAATATATGTGCTCGGATTTATATGTGTCAAGCACAATACTGAAATATTCGCAACATCCGTCACAAGGGGGATCCGAAATAAAAAGAGGGGAGCTCGCTGGGCCGACTCTGAACTGGAGTACTTAAGGGTATTAGTTTTGTTTATTTTCGAAGCGGAATTCAGGGTCTAATATGCCTTTCCAGAGCCGCTGCAGATGTAACTCCAAAAACGGTAGCTACATGCACGGGCCACATCAATTTCTTTCAATCCCAGCTGCCGGTCTTGACTTGGCTCTGGATCTTTGGATCTCTGGTTTTTTGAGGCCCTCGGGCTGGCTGCTGCTGATCTACGCTTTTCAAATGAATCGCCCCAAAGTTGCCGACGTCATGTTTTTCGGGAGGAAGGGGAACCAGAGCTGGAGCCGGAGCCCCAGCCAGAGAAGAGAACTTGTCGCTGATTCGAGTGCTTCGAACAAAGCCCGAAAGCCCCCACAGTTGAGGAAGCATTTATATAGTCATCATCGTAGCACTGGCTATGAACATGATCACGATCCATCCGTCCAGACCAGACCAGCGGCAGATAACCCCACTCAGCTGCCCACAACACTTGGAGTGGAGGTGAATGCCAGATGCATGCAACAGGGCTGCAGAGACGACAAAAGTGGATGGAAATCGGGAATGGAGATGGTTATTTTAAGTGAAATATTTAAGAAAAGCTTAAAGATGATCCAGTCTTTAGAATAATAATTTTTAATTCATAAAAAGTAGTACTACTAAAAGTAGTACTGGTAGCAGCCCATCCCTCTCTCCAAAAACACATCTCGAATCATGCAACGCCCAGCTACATGGCTTTCAACAGCAATCACAAAGCCAACAACACCTACCAAGAGAGCTCTGGGCCCAGTTAAGACCCTCATTCATCGTCATCATCAAAAGTAGCACCAGCACCAGCAGCGGCAGTAGGCACTGGGCCATGTGTCTAGTCATGCTCATTAGCATCTCCTCATCACCGTCACTACAACCAATTCCCATTCCAGCCCGATCTCGAAAGCATCTGCAATCTCCGGTTGTGGCTCCGAAACGCAGTGACGCCCACAACGCCCACCATCTACACTCCGAGGGTCGTGGGAGAGTGGGTGGAGGAGGCCAGACCGGCCTGCAACTTCAAGAGAAAATCTTTCACTCGCAGGAAGTCCGTGGGCCAGCTCGTCAACTCGAAAATTAAAGCCAGCCCCGAAATATCTCAGGTGGGTGTTGCCAAGGTGTTGAAGAGCAGCGCCAACAGCAGCAATCTCCGCTGATTAGAAATGATTATCTATTCGGGCTTGTTGTTATTAGTTCTGTGGTTTCTGTGGTTCAGGCCACACTACTCAGTGATTATTGTTTAATTCGCTTTCGGGTAAACTTGTGCTATCGGACATCGGAAATACTTGATAGATACTACCCGTCATTAATCAGAAACATCGGGTTTGAAGCGTCACGGATCCAAGTGCAAAACAATCAATTAAGTTTATAAGAAACTGAAACTGAAACTGAAGCCTTCGCTTCAATGTTCTGGCTGGATGGAGTATCAGAGGTTGATAAGGAAACAAGAAATTAAAAATGCACAGCTGAAGTGGACTCTGGTCTGGAGGAAGTGAGTGTACCGCCGAGCGAGTTATCACCCGAAACTCGTATCAAGTTCAATGCCT
Organism: Drosophila pseudoananassae pseudoananassae; assembly: GCA_018153035.1. NCBI lineage: Eukaryota > Metazoa > Arthropoda > Insecta > Diptera > Drosophilidae > Drosophila > Drosophila pseudoananassae. Next base: position 1,365,239 of record JAECXR010000042.1, on the reverse strand, counting down.
GACTTAATGGCTATTATTAATTTTGATATCAAAGTCTATATTTCTTGAATGAGGCAACCTGGACAGGGGGTTTTCCCTCACCAGACCAACTAGCGGAAGTGTGGGTGTTGTGCCTGCTCTCTTTTAACATTTTCCCATTCAAAACTGTGTATTTTCTTTCCCACACACAGCAACTTTATGGCCTGCACCTCGCCCATTTGCGATTAAACAAACGTCAATTAAGTATATTTATTTTGGGTGCGCGTGTAAAATGGAAAGGAAAGCCAGAACCGAGCCAGAACCGAGCCAGAACCATAACCAGAGAACCAGAGAACATTTTATGCCACTTTTCCGTCGGTTTTTGTGCAAATTCAGCATTTCCGGCCAAGAAAAACTGAAATGTGACGAAGGCGACCAACTGACCGAGCCAGCAGCAGAAAAAACAGAGCCAGAAACAAAAAGAAAAGGCGAACGCCGAGTAATTTGCTAATTACGCTAATTTCTTTTGTTGTTGCTGGTGGTCGGGGCGGGCTGCTTTTATTGCAATTGCCATTTGTAATCGCAGCCATTGTTGCCCTGCCCGGCCCTACCCTGTCCTGCCCTGCCTCAGCTCTGACAGTTTATTTTCATAGTAAAATAAATATTTGAGGCGTTCGCGTAGATACAGATACAAATGCACGAGTAGCCAGCCAGCAGATACTACGAAGGGAGGTGGGAGATGGCGGGGTTGCCCGCAAAAAGTAAAATAATAAAAAGCGCGTATCTAAGCGGATTTTACTATCTTATCGTTTGCCCGAGTGACTCCGCACACTCGGTGAGTGTGTGAGTGTCTTTTTCTTCGCGTGTATCCGAGAGTGTTGGTACTTTATGGCTGTCGAAACACGAACCCCCAGCCCCGGCCCCAGCCCAGCCTAGTCAAGGCAACAACAGGAAATAGGCAGTTTTATGAATGAAACGAAAGCGAGACAGCCACACACATCTGCAGATACACAGATACAACCAGAAGCCAGCACAATAGCCAGCACACGGGAGTATTAAATCTATACACAGCTTAGTGTTTACAAATTATATTTAAAAACCGCCCATATATCATTGTGGGTTGTAGTTTTCGGATTCATTCATGAGTTGTAACCGCTCGCCACTATTTGTTATGGTCTGCTTGCTCTATTTCCCACTGAAAGCTCTACTGCGGCTGTATCCGATAGATACGAGCGCATACCCACACGCCCTCGAGATACTCTCGGCGGGCCAGAGTGCGCCCACATGTTCTCCAACTGTTCTGTTACGAAATCTCCGTTCGCCCGCTGCCTGCTTATCATAATAAGATACAAATGTATCTGCTGGATGCCTCGGTCTCCGGCTCCATTCATAAAAACATTCTTGTTCTGGCTCGGGACTTGGGCACGTTCAGAGGCACACCTGCCCTATCGGGTCTTGGGTCTCAGGGGTTGCATTCTTCCGCCACCGGATCTGTACTTCCCTCGGATCCTGCACTTCCGATGCGCTCCTCCCCCTCCACCCCGGGCAGCTGGCAACCTCAGCACACTTCTGCCACGAAGTAGTAGGCACTTGGTGCACTGAGCGAACTAACCGAGGGTGTCTGCTTTCACATTCCCCACAGCTCTGGCCTTTTAGAACCTTTTTTTCTCAGTCTTCCCATTCACAACTACGTGCGGAAGCATTCACTTCCGTTCTGCTTCTGCCAGCGTCACTGCTGCTTCCGTTTTCCCGCTGCCAGCCAGCCAGCCGGAGCAGCTGCCCCTGTGTGTGTCTTGGGTTGCCGGCAATCCGCTTCCGCAGCTCTTTCTCCAACTGCCTGGCACTTCTTTTGAATTTAATTACTTGTTCCGGTTCTTAGCGCTGTTCCTGTCCTCCTTATTCTTTGCCACAGCCATCATTATGATTATTTTTGTTGTTTTTTTCCATTGTGCCCCTTGTTGTTGCATTGTGTGGAGTGGTCTTTTGTGGCACACGTAGCCGTAAGCCGATTTGTATTCCCAACAGCCCCGAAAACGAGAGGGAGATGTGACGCAGTTTGGAAAGATCGTAATCTGCAAGGATCCTCAAGGACATTTTAGAATAAATTAATTCCTAAGTAAGCTCGGAATACCCTTCCAGACACCTTACCAAGTACCTTTCACTCCGAAGATCGCAGAGGCGACAACGGAAGTCGTAAGACATGATGGCTTAACAATTGAACCAGCGAGTAGAGTCGTAAAAAAAGATATATATTGTAGATATAGCACTCGAGTCAGGGGAAGTAATGGGGCCAGCAGCAGCGACACCCTTACCTACTTAAACTCAGCTCGCAGCCCATAAATTAGCCAAGACCATCGCCAAGGCAAACTGCTACCACTTTACACACAATATCTCATGGAAAAAGGAGCAAAAAATACTTGTATATATTGTAAATCGAAAACTGCATGAGGCCCAGGGGCATTTAATTAACAAAAACCAGCAGCTCGCTGGCTGAATGAGCTTTCATTTCCGCTACAAGAGCAACCAGGCAGCCCGGCAGCAAGCAGCCACTTGGGGCATGAATGAAAATATTAAAAGATATCGATCTTGCCCCGACTACCGCGCCGATCTCACTCTTTTCTCGGTTTTCTCGGTTGCAACCGAAAACTTTTTCTGCCCCCAGATTTCTGGTTTCTCTGCGGTTTGGTGGTGGAGAGGCAACTAATATCTTTATATATATATTTGCAAGACGATCTGCAAGTGATCTGCCCGAGAGTCTTAAAGACAGTCTTTAAAAGGCTGCACAAGACTGCAGAGATAGACAGTGGAGATTCCATAAGGGGGATATGGTTTTAATTTTATTTTAAAGAATTATTTTGAAGTCTATCTGTTGGCTTTAGCTAGCCTTTACTGTACTAGATAGCCCCCCGTACAAATCGCTCGCAAACCCATACACACACCGTCCATATGTTAAGTGACTGACGGATTTGGATTTGGCGCTGGGTAACGCCTCCAACTTCCGTTTGCTGTTTTGGCTTTTTGGTTTTTAAGTGCGGGCCGGGCCCCGCGATCCGAGCGAGGGAAAGGAAGGCTGAAGGCTGGAAAATAAATGCATGCCCCGGCTGAATATATAGTGGATGGATCTGCTCCACTCGGGTGATGTCAGTGGGATCGGATACGAAGATCCGAAATGAGGATGTTCGAACCGAGAGTGCGAGAGTGGGGCGTGTTGGGCTCCGATCGGGGTCCGATAAAGTGAAACTCTTTGATGTACGAGCTCTCGGGGGCCGATCGAGGCGGATCTGATGAGGCCGGAGGATAAACAAACCGCCGCGGATCGCTGCTTAATTAGCCGGCCTGACCCTCAAGGCCTGCCTGATGGATAAACAATCAGGGAATGGGAGGGCAGACTTTTAATTGAATTTTCTGAGAGCTGAAACCTGGAAATCACTTCCCCTATAACCCCAAACCAATGAACCCTCCGAACTCGATTAACCCCCAGGCGTATCCCGTTACCACACTCTGACACTTGGGGTTAAGGGTTGGAAGCCGGACGGTCGGCCAGTCGGCCAGCACCAGACAACGGTCACCTGTTTAACCCTCGTGGCCGAAATGTAATGACAAACCCGAAAACGGGAAGTGGAAGTGGTTTGCTGGTCGTGTGAGAACGGATGTTTTTGGCCAACTCGAAACAATTACGCGCTAAGACAAAGGCTGCAAGACTGAGCGGAGCTGGCCCTGCTATTACAGATTTAATTATATAATTAATAAATGTAATCAACGGCCAGGCAGCGAGCAGCGCCAAGGGCCGAGAGACCATCTGGCTGACTGACTGGCACGCATGCGCATCACCAAGACACAATGTAAGACTGAGACAGACGAGGTCAGCACCATAGCAGCTGATAAATACTAAAGAAAAATGTTTAAACAAATATGTTATATTATATTTCATGTATTATATATTATATTATTATATATTTTATATAAAATTAGCTTCTGGTTCTATAAATTCAACCTCATCTATAAAGAACAGCAGCAGACGTTGCATCAAACGATTCGAAAGGAAGTTGTCGCTTCGAGAAGGGCAGACAGGGGGGAGATCCCCAACCTCGGGAGACCGGGAGCAGCTCCAGCTCCCCCAGCTGCGTCGAGTCAACGGAAATCGCAAAGGCAAAAAGCAACCGACAACCGACGACCATCAAGTCTGGGGCCCAGCATTCTCGGGCAGGAATGAAGTGCAGATCTAAAGTGGAATTGGATCAGGAAGATACAGCTGGGAGGCACAGGTTGAAGTAGGTTTTTGGATAAACTACCAGATAAAATTAAGAAATTATAATAATTACTGATACTGTCATAAAGATCCTATATTTTAGTAACTATTCATACCCGGTACCCGGTTTTAAATCTTACTTTCTATTCGGTAGATCTTTTAGATATTAGTCACTTATAAGTCACTATAAGTAACTACTTTAGTTGTATATTTCATTTGAAAAAGTCTTCCATCAATAATAATTCAAAGTATCTTTCTCAGAGTAAAGATTAGTGTTGAGTTTCCCCATCAGTTTTGAATACCTTGCAAAAGCCCTTACTCTCCGAGTATATCCCCTACAAGGCAGAGTATTTCCCTCTAAAAATCAGTACTATAGTGAGCAAAAAAAAATATATAAATCGAAAAGCAAAAACCGAGCCAATGGAGAGGGAAGACGTTAAAACGAATGACGATGAATGACGGGAAGCGCACAGCTTAGCAGCGTTCTCTGGGATAATTGAGGAAGTTATAATTGCCAATGAAAGCCTCCTGCCACTCCAGCGCTCCTGCCACTCCGGCCGGCCAAAGCCAGAAGGAAGCAGGCCCTTTGGCACACAAGATCGAAGAAGCGACCAGAGTGGTGGCGTGGTGGACACTTGGAAAGGAAACAGTTGTCTCTGCCAACGGGAAGCAGGACATGTCGGCGCATAAATTGAAACGAGTGTCGTCTTTTTTCCATTCCTTCCTTTTTTTTTGTTCCTTGCAACCTCAACGGAAGGACAATAATTGAGCTGCAGCAGTTGGTTATTATGAAGGAATCCAGAAACATTTTGCGTCGCAATTGTGGCCGGCGATGAGCTAATAATTATTTGCCCAGCTCCCCAACACAATTGCATCACGCACATCCATTCAGAGGCGAGGAGGGAAAACAAAACAAGACCGCACCATTGCCACCTGTGTCAACAATGAAAGCTGCCTCAGTGCCTGCCCCTGCCCCTCCCTGCCCGATGCCCCACCAGCCGAAGGTAGCAAATCAAACACGAACAGAGCTCATCGGGCCTCCTTTAGACTTTGGATACGGATACTTGACACGATTTTGAACCGAAAGAGGCAAGACAACAGCCCCTTCCCATGCCGGAGACAAGGACTTTCATTGTGCGAATAGAAGAGCCCCCGACCCAGACCCCGGCAGTTCATTGAGATTTCCTGATCTGCCTATGGACACCTATAGACTACGGGGCCATGTGCGTGGCTTCAATGGAACCTTTTGTAGGGCCCAGGCGCAGAATAGATAAATATTTGCCAGCCAATGGCACGGAGAGAAAATATATTACTTCAGACTCGAATAAAGGATTATATAAAGTACATATTACGGGTGTGGTGATCAGTTTTTCAATGTGCACTTACCTCCTTGCTGGGAACACAAATTGGAGTGCCCACTTTGACGATCCCGTTCTCGACCATCACGCCCATCACGATCGGGTCCCGGCTGTTGAAATATGAAGTGTGGCAGTATCTGTCGGATGCGATCGCAGAGATATAGATAAGAGGGAAGAAAGGAGAATTAGAACAATCACGGCCATAACTAGTAAGCGGCGCGATCGGGCAACGATCGATAACGACGGTGCTCTCCGATCGTAACTACTTTTTAAATAATGTCCAGTGATTATGGTCGAACTAGGTCTCCTACTTACTCCTAATGAATGTGATTAGCTAAGGTTTTAGTTCTAAATAGTTATCAGACTTTCATAGTTTTGTTTGGCCCACAAACCCTCACACCCCGGGACTCACCCAAGAACAACTTAATTTCCGTTGCGTCAACTGGCGAAGAAGGCCTCAAATGGATGCCGCCTGGAGGCCAGAAGGCCAGAAGAGAACAGCCGGCATAGAAAATGGATCTGGTATGATTGGCCAGGAGAACACGTTTCCCCCTCCACATGAGCCGACTCCTTAAGACAGAAGGCGAGTTAATAACTCAAACTAAACAACGTCATTGTTATTACAAGACCAGCGACTGGGACTGGGGCCCGGGAGAATTATGTAGCTCAAGCAGGCGGCATGCACAGGGAGAAATAGTATCTTATACTTTTAATAGTATAATTTATAGGATTTACTTTGGGAAACAGTATTTCTTGAAGTGCATAGCGAATACTAGCAACAGCTGTGCGCTATGTGTCCAATTACCAGCTCAGTGGGAGCCCAGTGGCTAGAAGTGGTCTGGAGTGGCTTCGAGTGGCGAGGGGCTGGAGTAGGGGGGTGCGGGAGTGTGGCGTGTTCCGAGTCCCAACATTGCATACGACCGAAATCTAATGATTGCCTATAAATCAAATACGCGGTTTAAACACTATTTGAGCAGGAAGTGTGGACGTGATGCAGGCGTCTGTTGGGATCTAAGGCCTTAATCGCTTGCTGAGTGGCCAATACTGGCTAAGTTCGGGTTCTTGTTGGCCAGCATCATTAAGCCAGCGTCAAGACGAGACAGCCGCAGCCACAGCTGGAGATCCCCAACCCGATCCGGGCTCAGTCTCAGTCTCGTTCTCATTTTCAGGCAGATTGCATTTTACACCTGTAGCTTTTGGGGTAATTGCGGAGGGAAATGGAACACACGAAGGCCCAACAGGCCCATTAAAGTAATGACCATAATGACACCAGTACCGTGCTTAAAATCGTAGATACGGGCACTACACGAATCAATCTAGGCTTAAAGATACAATCCAATCAGACTTACCCTTAGCTTGCAGGGGAATACGGCTACGGAGCGGAACTCTTCGCGCTTCTTCTGCTTCAGCTCCTCGCGGTAGGCCGTGAATTTGTCAAACAGATGGTAGATGATGTCCGCCTGGAATATCTTGACGCCCAGGGAATCGGCCATTTCCTGCGCCTCCTTCTCGATCTTGACGTCGAAGGCCAGGATCGTAGCATACCTGCAAGGGGACACCACCGCAAAGGTAAACAGAGGTGAGCCATTTAAAACAATTACAAGTATATGCAGCTACTAGCTGCTAGCGTCCAAAGCAGCCACGATAATTATAATAATAATAACAATAATGATAATGACACTGCCGGTGCATCTTCTCGGTTTCCTGTCGGGGCGAGCTGCCGGCCTAATGATCCGGCCACATGTTCCCCAAGCTCCAAAGCATCAGGAAGCGCTAATAATTGAAATCACAACAACCTCGGCGCACAAAGGCAACAAACAAACCCAACTGCCGGCCGGCCGGAGCGCTCTTAGCTTGGCCAACTCTGCCGTGTGGATATCTGGCTTCTTTCAATGACAGGAAATGGTTGGCATTTCGAGAATCGAAGCGCTCTCGACTCCCCGACAGCCCGACAGCCGCCGACAGGAAGGTCCCAAATGGCCAACCAGTCGAGAGTGGCTCCGACTAATGAGGGGCTCTTTTTGGGATCTTGCATATAAATAATCCAGCTGGAATGGGCAGGGCATCGAAAAGCATCAAAACTGCTTAGAATAGAGCCTCAGACTCGAATAATCGGTTTATGATTTATGAACCAGGGAGTAAAGGTAGTTCTGGCATATACTGAAATATTCAATTATTTATCGGCTCATACCGATATAAGATATGGCTATATCTTGGACAATTTACTTCCCATTTTCCAATTGAATACCCTAAAAGATTTATTTTTTCGATTTTTTGTCCAATTTTCTGGGCCATCCCCTTCGAAAATGGGGAAAGTCCCATGGGAGGCCGATATGGGCTACTGCGAAGGCCATATCTTCGCCAATTCTGATCCGATTCCTAAAAGGAGTATCTTAAACGATTTGTGGATCGATTTTCTACCAATCTGCATCAAAATCTGGATGCAAATTATTTTTTCGATTTTTTGTCCAATTTTCTGGGCCATCCCCTTTGAAAACGGGGAAAGTCCCATGGGAGCCCGATATGGGCCACTGCGAAGGCCATATCTTCGCCGATTCTGATCCAATTCTTAAAAGGAGTATCTTAAACGATTTGTGGATCGATTTTCTACCAATCTGCATCAAAATCTGGATGCAAATTATTTTTTCGATTTTTTGTCCATTTTTCTGGGCCATCCCCTTTGAAAATGGGGAAAGTCCCATGGGAGCCCGATATGGGCCACTGCGAAGGCCATATCTTCGCCATCTCTTATCCGATTCTCAAAGGGAGTATCTTAAACGATTTGTGGATCGATTTTCTAACAATTTGCATCAAAATCTGGATGCAAATTATTTTTTCGATTTTTTGTCCAATTTTCTGGGCCATCCCCTTCGAAAATGGGGAAAGTCCCATGGAAGGCGGATATGGGCCACTGCAAAGGCCATATCTTCGCCAATTCTGATCCGATTCTTAAAAGGAGTATCTTAAACGATTTGTGGATCGATTTTCTACCAATCTGCATCAAAATCTGGATGCAAATTATTTTTTCGATTTTTTGTCCAATTTTCTGGGCCATCCCCTTCGAAAATGGGGAAAGTCCCATGGGAGCCCGATATGGGCCACTGCGAAGGCCATATCTTCGCCGATTCTGATCCGATTCTTAAAAGGAGTATCTTAAACGATTTGTGGATCGATTTTCTACCAATCTGCATCAAAATCTGGATGCAAATTATTTTTTCGATTTTTTGTCCATTTTTCTGGGTATCCCCTTTGAAAACGGGGAAAGTCCCATGGGAGCCCGATATGGGCCACTGCGAAGGCCATATCTTCGCCATCTCTTATCCGATTCTCAAAGGGAGTATCTTAAACGATTTGTGGATCGATTTTCTAACAATCTGCATCAAAATCTGGATGCAAATTATTTTTTCGATTTTTTGTTCAATTTTCTGGGCCATCCCCTTCGAAAATGGGGAAAGTCCCATGGAAGGCGGATATGGGCCACTGCGAAGGCCATATCTTCGCCGATTCTGATCCGATTCTTAAAAGGAGTATCTTAATCGATTTGTGGATCGATTTTCTACCAATCTGCATCAAAATCTGGATGCAAATAATTTTTTCGATTTTTTGTTCAATTTTCTGGGCCATCCCCTTCGAAAATGGGGAAAGTCCCATGGAAGGCGCATATGGGCCACGGCAAAGGCCATATCTTCGCCAATTCTGATCCGATTCTTCAAAGGAGTATCTTAATCGATTTGTGGATCGATTTTCTACCAATTCTGATCCGATTCTTAAAAGGAGTATCTTAATCGATTTGTGGATCGATTTTCTACCAATCTGCATCAAAATCTGGATGCAAATAATTTTTTCGATTTTTTGTTCAATTTTCTGGGCCATCCCCTTCGAAAATGGGGAAAGTCCCATGGAAGGCGGATATGGGCCACTGCGAAGGCCATATCTTCGCCGATTCTGATCCGATTCTTAAAAGGAGTATCTTAAACGATTTGTGGATCGATTTTCTACCAATCTGCATCAAAATCTGGATGCAAATTATTTTTTCGATTTTTTGTCCATTTTTCTGGGCCATCCCCTTTGAAAATGGGGAAAGTTCCATGAGAGGCGGATATGGGCCACTGCGAAGGCCATATCTTCGCCATCTCTTATCCGATTCTCAAAGGGAGTATCTTAAACGATTTGTGGATCGATTTTCTACCAATTTGCATCAAAATCTGGATGCAAATTATTTTTTCGATTTTTTGTCCAATTTTCTGGGCCATCCCCTTCGAAAATGGGGAAAGTCGCATATGAGCCCGATATGGGCCACTGCGAAGGCCATATCTTCGCCAATTCTGATCCGATTCTCAAAAGGAGTATCTTAAACGATTTGTGGATCGATTTTCTACCAATCTGCATCAAAATCTGGATGCAAATTATTTTTTCGATTTTTTGTCCAATTTTCTGGGCCATCCCCTTTGAAAACGGGGAAAGTCCCATGGAAGGCGGATATGGGCCACTGCGAAGGCCATATCTTCGCCGATTCTGATCCGATTCTTAAAAGGAGTATCTTAATCGATTTGTGGATCGATTTTCTACCAATCTGCATCAAAATCTGGATGCAAATAATTTTTTCGATTTTTTGTTCAATTTTCTGGGCCATCCCCTTCGAAAATGGGGAAAGTCCCATGGAAGGCGGATATGGGCCACTGCAAAGGCCATATCTTCGCCAATTCTGATCCGATTCTTAAAAGGAGTATCTTAATCGATTTGTGGATCGATTTTCTACCAATTCTGATCCGATTCTTAAAAGGAGTATCTTAATCGATTTGTGGATCGATTTTCTACCAATCTGCATCAAAATCTGGATGCAAATAATTTTTTCGATTTTTTGTTCAATTTTCTGGGCCATCCCCTTCGAAAATGGGGAAAGTCCCATGGAAGGCGGATATGGGCCACTGCGAAGGCCATATCTTCGCCGATTCTGATCCGATTCTTAAAAGGAGTATCTTAAACGATTTGTGGATCGATTTTCTACCAATCTGCATCAAAATCTGGATGCAAATTATTTTTTCGATTTTTTGTCCATTTTTCTGGGTATCCCCTTTGAAAATGGGGAAAGTTCCATGAGAGGCGGATATGGGCCACTGCGAAGGCCATATCTTCGCCATCTCTTATCCGATTCTCAAAGGGAGTATCTTAAACGATTTGTGGATCGATTTTCTACCAATTTGCATCAAAATCTGGATGCAAATTATTTTTTCGATTGTTTGTCCAATTTTCTGGGCCATCCCCTTCGAAAATGGGGAAAGTCGCATATGAGGCCGATATGGGCCACTGCGAAGGCCATATCTTCGCCAATTCTGATCCGATTCTCAAAAGGAGTATCTTAAACGATTTGTGGATCGATTTTCTACCAATCTGCATCAAAATCTGGATGCAAATTATTTTTTCGATTTTTTGTCCAATTTTCTGGGCCATCCCCTTTGAAAACGGGGAAAGTCCCATGGAAGGCGGATATGGGCCACTGCGAAGGCCATATCTTCGCCGATTCTGATCCGATTCTTAAAAGGAGTATCTTAAACGATTTGTGGATCGATTTTCTACCAATCTGCATCAAAATCTGGATGCAAATTATTTTTTCGATTTTTTGTCCAATTTTCTGGGCCATCCCCTTCGAAAATGGGGAAAGTCGCATATGAGCCCGATATGGGCCACTGCGAAGGCCATATCTTCGCCATCTCTTATCCGATTCTCAAAGGGAGTATCTTAAACGATTTGTGGGTCGATTTTCTACCAATTTGCATCAAAATCTACATACAAAAATGTATGAAGCCTCTATATGAATCCACTACTCATGTCTATATCTTAGCCAATTATGATCAGATTCTTCAAAGGAATACCTTGAAAGATTCCTACATTAAATCCTTTATATTAATTGAAATAAAACTTTGTTCATAAAGAGCGTATACATTTTTGTACATTTTATACCAATGAAGCCCCTTGCAGATCGATGGATCTATTCACCCGATCCTCACTAGTTATACTGATGATTAATTTAAATGGAATCGACAATGAAATTCGACCATACAGTCGATCGATTCGTCACCGAAGCCCTAAATCCTACACCATTATTGGAACAGATCTCCTCGGGGAGGAGCATAAAAGATCGCATAAAAATAGCGAGGCATTTAATGGGGCACACGACTCCGAGATGTGTATATGAGACAGCCAGTATCGTCGCAGAACCAGGGTGAAGTGGAGGAAGGAACCCATCCGAGGGACAGAAGACTTTTATGGTCTCTGCCCGCCGAAGTAAAATGCAAAATTTTATGGTTCGAAAATTCCACACGCGTAAAAATCATAAATAAATGAAGAGCAGCCACACATAGTAAAGGCTGGTGGGAGGGGAGGGGAGTGTGGTATCTGGCAGATAGGCGGATACATTGCCTAAAAGCAGGCATAACTCAGTGCGCTGCACGCATGCGCAACTCCGAGACGAGCAAAAGCGAAAAGGGCCCGGACCCACCACTCGCCGGAAGTGTGTGCGTCAAACGGAAATGCTCCGTCTTTGGGCCTGGGCGTAGATACAAGATACAACACACCAGATACAATTGTGTCTACATTTCTATGATTATGTGAGTGTGTGTTTCCCAGCCAAGGTTTGCTGTTTTCGCGCAAGTGACAGCGTAATTTGAGTGGGCCGTAAACGTATCTGCATCTCGCCATCTGCATTTATATCTGTATCTGTATCTGGCAGAGTGGCAGAGTGGCAGTGCGGCTCCGGTGTAGGCTTCGCTATTGTAGTTGCCAAGCAGAGCACGAAAGTAGTTTCGGTTTGCCGGCAATCGCAATAGGAAACTAGAAAGGAGCAGACCCCCAAATAAGAAGTGAAAGATTATGATTCCGAGACCGTCTTATGTCTTTGTATTCTGGCAGATACTCTGGCAAGCTCCCTAGAAATATATCTTAGTTTACTGGACTATTTGGCGGCACTTAGCGTTCGGCTGGAGAGCCGCTAATGAGACAAAGCTGCCGGCTTAAAGGTTTCGCTCTCTATAATAAATCATGGGGATCTGCCTCGGCCGGTCTCGGCTGGTGTGTAAAGTGCATTTTGTGATTGCCGCTAAATGAATCACTTAACCCGACCATTGGCCATCAGTTGCTCCCTAACTCTTCCGCCCGCCTTGTCGGCATATCACACACGATCTTCAAAGATCCGCCCATAAAGTGTTGTTTATCAAGTGGGGGAGTGGTGTGTGGTGTGGGGAATCGTGTTAATGAAGTTAAGCGGCAATAAAATTGCATTGTTCGCTGTCATATATCAAGAAGTCGTTTACACTCAGTCGTTGTCTGGCTGTTCCTCCCAAGAGTTCCCGACAATGGCGTCGAACACGTTCCTGAAAGGAAGTTCTCGATCATAAAAAGAGTAGGTACTAGCCCCAGATTTCTGTAACTTAATTCTAAAGCAATTCAATTCATTGCCAGTCACTCTTTCCATTCATAGAAACATGCCTTCAGTCATCGACTTCGATTTCACAGCTATAGACAGTTTTTTTTTGCGAAATCGTTGAATGGAAGCCCCAACGGAGGAGTTCAATAAACCCCTAGTTCGATAGTGGAAGTTCAGATCCCTTGGCGAATCATCGAATTTCCGCATTCAGCAAATTCCCCAGAACTCTGGTATCGTATAATTCCGCATGACACATATCCCCCCCATGGAATACTTACTGGGCCTCGTGCTCCAACATGGTGGAGGCTTTCATCACATCGCGCTTGACCACGGGTCCAATTCGAATGGCAGAATACTGAAATAGAGAAGAAGAAAAGTTTATATATTATTTGGAATATTAGGCGAAAACTAAAGCTGTTTGCCTGCAAAGTTTCAAAAGCATTTGACCCAAAGAAAAGTTTCTGGCTATTTATATTCGCATGGCCATAAAAAAAAGACCGAGATAGAAAACGAAACTAAAGTGAAACATTTCTCAAATGGCCAAGTGGCCAGGAGACAGGGGCAGCCGAAAGAGACCTCCACAGACAGGCGGGCCGACGATGAGTTCATTCACATCGAAGATGTTCAATTTTTATTTTATTTTTGCCTTTTTTTACGTCGCCAGATGATTACAAATGATCATTGATAAAAATAACACCAGAGGCAGAGACGGAGGCAGACCAGACCGACTGAATGAATGGATGGCTGGTCGGATGGAGGGCTGGTGGACTGGTGGACTGCCTCGCCTCTGTCTGGGATGAGTGGGCCAAATGAAATCTGCTGTCGATGGCGACTTAATTGCGCCACCGGATATGCACGCGCCAATGATAAGAGTCCACTGCAACTAGCTTTCGCTCTTGTAATGACCGACTAGATAGCCATCCCCCAGATATATCCGATTAATCGAACACGAATTAGGCATTATCGTAAGACTCCACACACCGCCTATGATGTCATTAGAGAGCCGCTCTTTCTCTGTTTTGATTGCATATTGGATTCAATTACTTTTAAAACCATTCACAAACATTTCATTCATTACGTGCCACTGCCTTTGTGAAAGAAATTGTTTGTGAGAAGGAAAGCGCACAGCGAAAGAGAAAGAGTTTCGCAATCAGAAGTACAATGAATGAAATCGGAAGTTTATTGTTGCATGCAATTGTAACCCAGTAGCAGTGGCAACAGCACCACCACCCCAGCCACCCAGCCAGCCAGAAAAGCTAAAAAGAAAATGGGCGGTAATTGAAGAGGCAAGTAGGCGGCGAGGCGGCGAGGGGAAATGCGATTCGATTGCATGTAAAGCGGAAAAATGAACAAACGGAAAGGGGCGAACGGAAGTGATAGCAAAGTGCCTCCACTTTTGTGCACTTGAAGAAAAAATTCCACTTTCGTCAACATTTAGGTTATAAAGAAGTGGTAAGCAGGGAAGCAGATGGTTAGGATCTATTCAGGAATATATGATCAAGATCTCCGAGGAGCTGACATAGGCCTGAAAAGGTAATATCTCTCCGCATCTCTTTGTATCTCTCTTGGCTTCAGATTTTTCCCAAAGCTTGCATCATTTATATTCCACACCTTTTATAGAATGAATGAAAATTTCTCCCAGTGATTAGAGTTGGAAAGGGGGTCTGGCAAAGGCAAAAAGCTTTCCACGTGGCACCCGGCAACGATTTCCAGCTCAATATCATTTCGCACAAACAATCAAAGCGTGCGCTTGGCTGACGCAGCACTCGCCACATTCGGGGGCATCTGCGGAACATACAACCCAGAAAGGCGGTTTTCTCGTTGCCCGGTTTCCTTCCTTGGGGAAATGCGCAGAATTTGTGGGCGGGAAGTGCGTAAGTGGCAAACGATAACGTAAACGAAACGAAAGGCAAGCTAATTAGCAGGAGAGCCCAGGTAAAAGGTTCTCCCCTCCGCAGAGAGGCTGCTACACCTGCTGCTACTGACGTCAAGGGGCAATGCCACTCAATGTTATCGATGACACCGGCAAGGCAGCTCAAAGTCAAGACAGGTGGGTGCACTGAGCGAAAAGTAGCTAGGCTAGCAAGTAGAAACAAATAGCTATCTAAGAGATATATAAACAGGAAAGCTGTTCTATCTTCAAGTGTACGAATCGACTGTTTGGATCTTTTTTTAAATGCCAACAATGATGGCAATTTTTTTTATGGAAAGCAACTAAATAGACGTCATTTGGGGGCTCCACCAACCAACCAACTGACTGAGTGACTGACTGACTGACAGCCTAAACAGCTGATTAATGTCAGGGAAGGGAAGGAGGAACCCGAGAAGAAACCTTTGATGCGGAATTAGAAAATTACGTTGATTTCGAGAAGCACACACGCTCGGCTAGCTCTCCTCGCCAACTTCCGTTTCGCTTTTGGATCTGGAAGCCAAATCGGTATCGGGTTCTTAAATGCAAACACACACTCATTAGGGGCTGTGGGGGATATGTCTATTATTATTCTCATTCCCCAACTTCCTCTCCTCGCGACGTGTTTATGAATGAAAATTAAGCAATAAGCTTTCGAGAGTGGCCGTGTATCTGTGAGATAGAGTATCTCGTGTGGCGGGTGGGGCCTGCAAGGGGCCGGAAGAATTGCTTCCGTTGTTGTTTCTGCTTTCGTCTTTCCATTTATACATTCATTTACTCATTCACTTCGCTTCACTCATTCATTCATTCATTCATTGTTTTTTTTTCTATCTTGCTTCCTTCGTTTTTATTGTCTTTTGTTTTTTTTTGTTTTTGGTCTTGTGGGGCAAGTTGTTTTGTTGTTTTTGGCAACTGCGTCGCATTAATGAAAACATTGGCATTGTCTGCTTCTTACCTCACTTCCTTCCTTTCGGCTTAGTTCCCTTCTGTGGATGTATGTAGTGCTACTACGACATGGGAACCACGACGACGACGGCGAAATAAAATTCATTCATGAAATTCAACAAAGACCGTCCAAAAAAACCTACATAGTGGTGGAGGAGGGGGAAGGGTTGGGGCACCCAACAATGGACATGAATGGGCGACCCTCCGAAGAAGACATCGCCATACTTCCTGAGGTATTTGCGTGGTAGCTTCACTTGGAAAGCATACTTTGATGAAAGTACTCGGCCTGGCCCTCAGCCAGAGCTTCCTCAGAGTGGGTGGTGCCCTGGAAGATATTCCGCAAGCTATACAATTTTCATAATAGCCTATAGATTCGTCATTAGGCTTGCGTGCCACAAAGTGCGACTCGAAACGACGGCCTCTACGGGCGACAAGTCGCCGAGCATGACGAGCTGTGTTTGCGAAACTCTCCGTTGTTTACTTTTAATTAAAATGCATGTGGGAATCAAATTACGTCGAGCCATACACATTTGTGGCTGAATGCGAGTGCCTGCCCACCTAACCTACCACTGCCAGTAGTTGGCCGGGCCAGCACCAGCACCAACAACAAGTGGCACACAATGCCGGCGAAGGCAGAGGCTGATGGCTACCTAATTGCATTTTGGGCCAAAAATGCAATGGCAGGCGGATGGAGAAGAGTGCTGGGAATCCTCGGAGGAGATCTAGGCCCAAGTACCTCAAAGTATTCATTCATGAAAAGCCGCACTCGCGGGAAACAATGTTGGCCGGTGAGTGTGTGAGCTTCATGTGAGGGGATTGCGAAACTGAATGAATGAACATGATCCCAACTGGCAACTGGCAACTAGCGGGTGTACCAGCCAAGAAATGCAGTACCCGTTGTTGTATAAGCCAAGTCGACGTGTTGGCTGCCTTTTTTTATGAATGGCCAGAGCCAGAGCCAAGCCAAGCCAGGCAGCACCGCTATATTTGGCCGCTGATGGCTACGAGGTGCAAATGTTAATGAAGCCAGCTCCGAGCCAAAGAAATTGCAGGCCAAATGCATAACATAACGGTGTCTGCAATGCCCCGAAGAGAGTGGTAGTAGCTCATTCATGCTGGCTCTGGCTCTGGCTCTGGCCTGGCTCTGTCTCTGGCTCTGGCCTTTTTTTCCGGCAGCCGATCATAAAAATGTGCAGCCAACGGACCATAAATCTGGCGAAAACATTGCCATGACGTAACCGAGGAATGCCAGTAGAGAGGTGGGCTGGCCAGGCGGAAAAATGCATTTTAACATGGCTTTCGCGGTTCTGTTATTTGCCCCCCAGGAATCGGGGCTATTTACCGGAAAATTGTTTAAGGATTTTTTTTCGCCGCAAAATGTATCTCTCGGGTGTGAAATAATAAAATAAAAGCGCCACATGGCCGCAGAAACAAGTACACAACCGGGCAACAAGTGCAATCAATTTTATGAATGAATGGAGAAGGCGGTATCGATCAGATGTGTTGTTACGCCCTGCCGCGTACAACGAGGGGCACAATAGGGGCAGGGGCAGGGGCAGGGGCATGGAAAAGGGCAGGGACAGGGACAGGAACGGGGGAGGGGTGTTTAATTTATCGAAATGTGTAGCAAATGTTTATTTGATCAATGAAATGAATTATTGTACGAGCATCTGTGTGTCTGTGTCTTTCCACAAACAAGCAGAATGTCTTCTAAATTGAATGAAACAACAAGAAGCAGATACCACGAAAGTACACGCAGGGAAAATTTTGATACTTGCAATACTATAGTTTATTTATTGGGAAAATATATATAAGAAATCTTAAAATACTCAGGCAATTATTAAAAAAGATTAAGTCCTAAGAACTCAGAGTCCTTATATCCTTAAATATATTCTATTATATGATGGCTCCTAAAGTTGATTACCATATATAAGTAATATATTCCTATAAGAAAAACTACACTACAATATTAACACCAATTATATCTTCTTGAATATGTTTATAAATGTACATATACATATATGTATATTATTGGATAAAAGAGGTACAATACCTCTGGTAATCACTGTCTGGTCTGATCTGATCTGAACAGACCTGATGTCTTTCCTTATATACCTATCTCATATATGTTATAGTACACAGTATGAATAATAAAATATTACTCAACTATCCTTAGATAACTTATATGTATATTCAAGTTCTCTTTTTAAAAGAATATACATTTTTTCACACTGTTTTCTTCCATTTTTATAGAAGGCCCTCAATATGTGGGACAATGTTGTAATTGATTTGTTTTCCAAACCATTTATTGTCCAATATTGTTTCGGGTCTTGAGTTGCTCTTTCTTTGCTCTTTTTGAGAAAATAATGAAAGATTTCAGGAATGACAATGAACGGATTTAAATAAAAGCCTAGAAATAAAGCCAATTTCAACAGTGATATAATTTAAATAAAATCTTTTTAAATTTTGAACCCATTTAGTAGAGTCACAACACTAATTTTACATCTCGTGTGACTAAAAGGGTCCTAAATTATACAGTATTTTGTATAATTTTGTACAAATACTTAGGATATACGCCCCAGGACTCGTGGATGAATACATTATATTCCTCCCTCCTATTTCATATTTCTATATTATATTATATTAATCCCTATAATACAATTTAATTGTAATACTTAGCTACAGAGTCTCTCGAATAACATCTGTTCAAATTTTAACCCATTTAGTGAAATCTTAGAGTCTTTAGTAGAGTCTTAACACTCCAAATAATCTAATCTTTAGTTGTTTTTAGGATATAAGTCGTAGGACACAATATATATTTTATAAGAAACATCATGATTCACATAAAACAATTAATCCTTCTCCACTTACAGTACTTAGCTACAGAATCCCTCTGGTAGAATCCGATCAAGTTCAAATCCCATTTGGCAGATCATAGCACCTACTGAAAGGGTTCAGAACGGAGCCATCCCCATCGCCCGAACACCAATTAATGGAACATTGCAAGCGCGGGATTGATTGGCAATCAACGTGCCCCGGCCTGCGACAACCTGCGACGTGTCAGAAATCAGAAAATATTAATGGGCCAACCGAGACAAAACTTTTGCGCTCCGCATTCGCTTTCGATCACCGGCAGCAGCAGCAGCAGCAGCAGCAACCACTCAAATGACAATTTCCGGCCGTCAGAGCTTGGCAGTGCCAATAAATTGGCAACCCGGCTCGTATTTCAACGGCCACGCAGAAGGCGAAAAAATTAACCGAAAAACCGAAAGAGAATTGGAATCCAAAACTAAAATGCCGCCGCCATGTGGGTGCCTAGAAAAATGAGCCGGGCGGCGATAACTATAAAGTTATATGGCATTTACATAGCATTAGTAGCTCCAAAAAGAGCTAGGTGCTCTGGACCTGTGAGTGCTGTGTTGGCCAGTTACTAAATTTGGCTTAAATGAAGGCGAAACTTGTTACGTAGCCGGCCGGTGGTCGGTGGTCGGCGGTGGATCAGCCCACATGGTCAGTCGGCATCAGCATCAGTTTAGCTTCGATTCATGAATGAATAGCCCCCAGCAGAAGTCTGTCAGTATGTCAGTTTGTCACTCACTCAATGGCTCAGTCCCCTGCCAGAGTTGGCCATAATTGATTTTCGAAACGAGCCAACCAGCAACATGACGGCGACAAATTTTTCCTCTAAAATGTGACAAAATTGAGGAAAAAATGGCCATGTGGACAACATGTGCATGCCACTGCAACTGCAACTGAATCGTTAATTCATTCATTAGGGGCAGGTCTTGGAAGTGGAAACTATCTCTGTGGGCTGTAAAGTCAAAAGGAAGCTTCAATCAAGAGCGGATTTAGGGTTAGAAGGTTGAAATGCAAGTGTACTAAAGCATTCAGATAAATAGCTATTCTATAAAGACCTCTTCCAAGTCTATTAGCCAATTCTTAATAGCCCAGTTCCATTTGTAGAATTGTGACACCTTTGCGGCTTGAAACGTCCCTGGCCTGGTCGCATCATTCCGTCAGTCAGCCAGTTCCATCATTCCATCAACTCGGCTCAGCTCAGTTCGGTTCACAACCACGCGCCCTGTGACTGCATTTGGTAGCTAATTTGCATAGTTTTTCTGCTCGGTGCTTTACTACACACATGTTGCGTTGGCGTTTCGGGCCAGATCGGAGTGGAACGGTGGATCGGCGGATCGGTAGATCGGAGCCCTAGGGCCTGGCCTGGGAAAGTGTTGCGGCCGGCCGAGATGATGACACTGTGGGAAACCTTAGCAAATGTGGGCTGCTGCCGCTAATGAGCTTGTAGTGTCAGCAGAATGAATAAAAGTGGGTACGGTCTTATACAGTCTTGGCTCGAAAATAGAGAATCGCTGGCCCAGCAGAACTCCCAGTATCGGAATCAAATAATTCTCTTTGTTGTTGGCCTTCAGTGTTAACTTTATCCGCGCTTCCGCTGCAACATTTCCGCAGCTGAGTTAAGCGAAAATAAATTAAATAAGCCACATTTCTGATTATCTAATTCGCGTTAAAACGGCCCAGCAAACTCAATTAAGCGTGAGACTTGATTAGGGTCCGATTGGATTGCTTGGGAAATGCTTATTTTTTTTCTAGAAATCAAATATTTGCCAAATTGGAATTCGAGTTGTCATATCCGCTCTCCCGGCAGCCACCTCCCTATATGTATATCGCCAGTGTATCGGGCGGGGGTATCTATATCTATAGCTATATAGAACGGCCAGTATTTTTAGTTGGGTGTTCAATCTTCTCGAGACTGGGGGGCAGACAGCGACCGAAATGGTTACACAGTGCGTGTTCCTCAGTTGGCCGCGAGCCCGCCGCTCGGCTGCCTCTGGCATGAATCATCCTCATCCTCGTCCTCGGAGCCATCGTCATATCTTTTTCGAGTGCCGAGACTACACCGCACTGCCTGCATTTTACAAAAATACGCATTTTATGTTTACGGCATAGTCTGCGCAGACTATGAGATCGGGATCGGGAGCGGGAACAGTAGCGGGGGAAGTGCATTCCCCGCCTTCTCACGCACTCATAATTCCCATCAGAAATAGTCTTCGGCCAGCGACTGAATTTACAACTTTGTCGCCGCAAAAAAATTCAATTTGCAAGATATCGAGAGCCAGAAACAGAACATGCGAATTTTCCAAATTGCGTACCTCGCTCGGGCAGTCTCGGGCATATTTTTTATTTATTTATTTTTTATTTTGCGGCCAGGCCGGGAGTTTGTTTATGGTCGGGGATTATACGAGCTGTTAGAAATGGCCCGCCATGGGGAGAAATAAATAATGTCTACATAAATACCAGAGCTCACCTATTAAAAGGTTATCCCGCCCTATGCCGAGGGGTATTTGGCTAATTGTCTAAACAAGAACGGTGCGAATTATGTCCGAGATCTTTCTTCCCCGAAGGGGGTTTCTGGCCATAGTTGGCCAAAGATACTGACTGTGGATACTATCCCCCACTTACCGGAATCTTTGATGTGCGCAGGAACTCGAGAAGGGCCTCCAGCGATCCCAGCGTAGATGCCTGGACATACACCCCAGACGGGGCCAGCTTAATGTGACTAAGGGCGCTCTTCAGCTCCCGAGCAACTTCCTCCCTGAAAAGCACAAGTCGATAGGATTATCCAACAACTATAAAGAGTATAAAGGTCACCCACTTGCAGATCTCCACCTCATCCGGCTTGTGGGCTATCAGCAAGTTGATGCCGGCAATGGCCTTCTCGAGATCCTTCGCCGCTATCTTCACGCCCTGGGCCGCCTTCACCTCCTTGTGCTCCACATAGGCGTTCTTCACGCGCAGCTCCTTCATGGGCTGCGGCATGAGCAGAGATCGGATTTGGGTGACGATCGGCCCGTCTGTGCCGGCCACCACCATGGTCTGGCCCTCCCTTAGCTTGCCGTTGATGAGGATCGTGTCGATGGTGGTGCCCAGGCCGGGCAGGGCCTTCACCTCCAGCACGGTGGCCTGCAGCTCGTCGGAGTACATCAGCCGCTTGGTGAGGATGTTCTGGCAGAAGTCGGTGATCATGAAGAGGAGGTTGCCCATGCCCTCGCCGGTGATGGCGCTGGTGGGCACCAAGGAAATGTAGGTCTTGGGGTCCGTGTTCTCGTAGAAGAGGGCGGCGTTCAAGCCCTGCTCGGCAAACTGCAGGATGACCTCCTTTGTGCGTTGCTGGAACTCCATCTGGGTGTTGCTCGCCTGCTCCTTGATGACGTCCCGGACGTCGCGCCTGGCCAGGACCTTCCAGTCGTACAGACGATCGATCTTGTTGAGGGCCACAATGAAGGGGCACCTTTTCTTCTTGAGCAGCTGGATGGACTCGAGGGTCTGCGGCTCCAGGCCGTGCATGATGTCCACCACCAGGATGGCAATGTCGCAGAGGGAGGAGCCTCGGTTCCTCAGGTTGCTGAAGGACTCGTGGCCAGGGGTGTCGATGATCAAGAGACCGGGCAGCCGATGCTCGAATCCAACGGCGGCCTTCACGTACCGAACCTGCTCCTTAATGGCGTCGATGGGCACATTGGTGGCACCGATTTGCTGTGTGATTCCACCCGCCTCCGAGTCCTGCACGTTGGTGCGTCGCAGCTTGTCGAGGATCTTCGTTTTGCCCGTATCGACGTGGCCCAGGACACACACCACTCCGGCTCTCAGGTCGTCGGTGGTGCGCTTCTTTTCCGCATCAGCTTGCCGCTTGAGGATCCGCGCTTCCGCCCGCAGTCTTCGAGATTCTGGGTCGTTGGCCTGTGCCGTGTCCTTCTCATCGGATTCATCGCTGCCGTCGTCCGAGTCATCGGAATCGTCGTCGTCTTCGCTATCGTCCTCATCAGTGTCCTCGTCCTCCTCCTCGGCGTCGGCCTTGCCGTTGTTGGTTGTGGTTTGCGAGGACTCCTCCTCCGGTTCCGGCTCCGGCTCGCTGTCGGTGGCATCCCAGCTGTCCTTGACCACCTCCTCCTTCTCCTTCTTGGCTGCGGCTGCTGCGGCGGCGTCGGCAGCTGCCTTCTCCTCTGCTGCCTTGGCCTCCTCCGCCTCGGCTGCCTCGTCCTTGGGACCCCTCTTCTTGTTCGGACGGATCCGGGTGCCTGAAATGTCGAGAGTTAATAAATGCTCTAAAGGATTAAAATCGATTTCAAAGGTACCTGGACGAGGGGCGCGCTTCTCGTTGGGATCGGGAATCTCCAGACCCTGTGCTTTGAGGGACTCCAGCAGAGCCTGGGCCCTGGCCCTGTCCTCCTTTTGTTTCTTGGTCAGGAGTTTTCCTTCCGCCTTCAAACGAGCCTTCCGCTCCGCCTCGCGCTGCTTCTTCTTCTCCTTCCTCTCGGCCTCCGCACGCACGGCAGCCAAGCGGGCCTCTTCGCGCTCGTCCTCCAACCGAATGCGCTCCTCCTCCGCCTTCTGGAGGCGTTCCTCCTCCTCCTTTCGCTTCTTGAGCTGCTCCTGCATGGCTGCCACCATGGCGGCGGACATGCCCTTCTTCTTGGTGTCCTTTTTCTCCTCCTCAGCCTCGGCCTTCTTGTCCTTCTTGCCCTTCTTCTTCTGATTCTTGCCAGTCTTTTCCTCCTCCTCAGCAGCTTCGGGCTGGACTTCCTCGGTGGCCTCTGGCTCCGGTTCCGTGGCCGGTGGTGGCTTCTCGGCCGCCTTAGGCTTGGGCTCCGAAGCTGCCTTTTGCTTGGCCAGAGCTGCCTCCCTCTTCTGGCGCTCCTTCTTCTCCTTTTTCTTCTGGGCAGCCGTCTTCATGGTGCTGCCACCCTCATCGTCGTCGTTTTCCTCATTGCCAGCTCCATCCTCGCCAGCTTCCTCGGCCGGCGCCTTGGCCTGGGCTTGCTTCTTGTTCTTCTTCTTCTTGGAGAACTCCTCGTCGGCCAGGTCGTCGGGGGAGACAACGGCTGCAGCAGGAGCTCCGCCAGCGTACTCTGCCTGCAGCTCGGCCAGGACCTTGTCCAGATCCTCCTCCTCGTCGTCCTTGCCCTTGCGCTTGGCCTTCTTGCCCTTCTTCTCGTTCTTCTTCTGGGGCTTGCTCACCACCTCCTCCTCTTCCGATTCGCTTTTCTGAGCCGGTTGCTCGTCCTGGTCATCGTCGTCCATCAGAAGCTCGAAGGCGGATTTCTTGGCAGCCTTGCCCTTGGGGGCCGCCGTCTCCTCCTCGTCGGAATCGGCATCTTTGGACTGCTTGCCCTTGCCCTTCACATTCAGCTTCTTGACAGCCTTCGTGATCGTCTGAACATCCTCACCAGCACTGCCCTCGTCCTCCGAGAGATTCTGGGGCTTCTTCTTCCCCTTGGGTGGCTGGTTCTTTTTGTTGTTTAGGCTCACCTGGTCGCTGTCCACGTCGGAGCTGCAATGTTACAGTTTAGAAAGTTGCCAACCTGGCAGGTGTCTGACTGCTTTTCTACTCACATTTCGTCCACTGAGGACCCGTTTTCGACCTTGGTCAGTATCTCTTTCTTGCCCTTTTTAGTTTTACCCATCTTCCCGGCCGCGACTGCAACGCGCTGCTTCTCCGCTGACCAAAAACGAAAAGCTGTGGGTTATTCACCGCTGAAAGTTTTTCGTACGCGACGCTCTGTCTGCCAAGAAAGAAAACGCTGGCGACGCTTGACACTCTTCCTCGCTTTCCCTCAGAGAACGGATTGGCTGCTCCGCGGAACGGGAACTGCTGGGCTGTCACTCGACGCTGGATCAACAGTCTGCTGGCCAATTTGGGGACAGTTTTAGTCGGATATTTGAAACGCTATCACGGGAGGATGCAGTGCGGGGTGTTATTGCGGGTTTTCGATATCGATTGAGGTTATGTGCATCATATGTTGTTGTTTTGCGTCCAGAGTTGCCGCGGCGCTGGCATGCTAGTAGGGTGAACCATTTATCGCAGTGGTTCTTTGGTGGTCATTTATGAATAGAATTTGGTTGTTTTGTTCGTCACATATGTCGCCTTAAAGAGGTGTTACTTCTGTTTTTTTTTTATTTAATTATTTAAATATTGTGCCGCTATACATATTCCAGAAATTTCTTAACCAGAAGAATTCGAGGTTGCTGATAAATTTTAAACATTTGATTTTAGTTTTTAGAGGCTAGTTTTTACAGGCTATATGCTACACCAGTACTATTTTTGTGAAGGAATTTTATAGAAATGTAAATCAAGGCCTACTTAATACTTTTAAACGTTTGTATTAATTATGGACCCTTATCGATTTTCAGTACTTTTTCAACAATCGATATTTTCCCCATCTCTATCGGCGTAAATTTAACGCCCGGCCATCTCTACAGCTGATTGTTTGTTTACATTTTGCGGTGATTTAAATGCTCCTAAAAAGCTTATTTAAAAATTCGGAATAAAACATAAAGCACAAGTTTATATTCGAATACAACTGATTCTCTTGAATAAAAAGAAAATAACATCATATTACTGGCTTATAGTGTAGCACCAAAGTCCACTTCATAAGTCGCTGCCTAATTCGATTATTATATTTTAAAACTAATCATAGCGCCAATTTAAAATTTAATTTGGGATTCCCGATATCAAAAAGTATCGAAAGGAACCGCAACTTTTGGCAGCCCTGCAACTCCTTTTTACAGTTCTTTTTCCTCTGGTCTTCGAAACGTGCAGACGTTCTTTCAAGCTTTTCTGAAATTTCTCGACCTTTCTTTTCGCACTCGCACTTCCGAGTTCCTCAGCCAAACGTTCTGAAACCCAAGCCAACTTGTAAGTGAAATATTTTGGAGGAAAACCCCAAGCCTCAGCAATTTAATAATCGGATTTCAGCTGGAAATTGGAGAACTCCCTTGAGTGGTCATGTCCATTAAGGAAGAAGCATCGACAAGTGGAATCTCGAATAGTACTGATTTGGAAGCCGGAACAGAGGTTTGCATATCATTTTTTAAACCTTCTTGAGAAATACATAATAATACATCTTGAATTTTTGTGGAATTTTTGAAGAATCATAAGAACTGTGAGGAAAGAAGAAGAGACATAACTGTAAAAATTTTCGACACTTCGACCATAACACGTGACTTGCAATTTTTGTTTCCTTTTTAAACATGTTCTCATTCCAAACGAGAAATGGGGTTATGTTGGAACGAGTGGAAGCTAATATACCCTTGCAGTTTTAATTATAATTATAAATTAATTATTTTACTATTATAAATTTAGAAAATATGGGATATATTCGGCCAATCCTTGTGAAAATTTCAGTATCAGACTAATTACTTAATTTAATTTTGAAAAAATTCCATGGTTACTAAATCCAAAATAGGACCCAAATATGTATGTATATGTATATACATAGAGCTATAGGATATACAAAGTCAATATATTCTTTTATTTTTATAATAAGGATTAGTTTATCAAAAATAAAATTTATTTAAGGTTTAAACTTTCATCTAAAAAATCAGAAAAGTTACGGTCTTTAATGTCCAAACAAGCATTAAATATTTTGCAATTTATAAACAAAACAAGACCCACTTCTCGACCCACTTTGTTTGTGTTTTGAAACCGATCCCATTAAATCGTTTCAAATGACACTTTTGCAGGAGACCCTCGTGAAGAAGTCGGAGAGCGGAGCTGACTCAGTAGAATCTCTGATTGGGAGCGACAGCGGGGCTCGGGCCGAGACAGCGGAGAGCCACTTGAAGCGTCTGCAGAATCTGCGCAAGGAACTGGTCCACATCAGCGAAACGGACTGGATGTACGACAGTCTCGACAAGAAGCCACAGCAATAAGATCGTCGGAAACACAAACCAAACTCAACCAACCCCTTTCGAAGCAAAAACAGGCAGCACCATGCTCGCATTTGTGCGCGGACTGTTCTTGGATACGGATGGCCAGCGCGACAAGACCCTGGAGAGGTTGGCGGAGGAGAACAACTTCTTGGACCAGGAGATCCTAAAGGAGGACCTGATGAAGCAAAGCGAGGGAGAAAAAGTGGCGAGTGCGAGCCAAGAGGATGGCAGCAATGGTGATGCGGAGGATGGCTTGGGAATCGACTTGTCCAAGCTGAGCCTGAACGACAAGTCCTGCTTCTCGCGCAAAGGAGTGATCACTCGCCTGTCCGTAGGCGGAGGTCTCATCGATCACACCCTGGCATTTTCCACCAAGGCAGCCGAAGGCATTTACGACGAACTGAATATCGGCTCCAAGGTGGAGTACCTGACCTACAGGAGGGTTCCGAGCGAGATGGAGACCGTGATCAAAATAATGAAGATTGTCGAGCAGGTCTGGGACGATATCAACGACACCGAGGTAACAAAACTGTAGGTCTGTCCTTGCCAACTATAGTCTCAGCCTGTGCCTTTCAGATCCGAGAGTCGGTGTCGATCTTGAGGAACGAGAAGCCCACCTACTTCAACACCCAGTTGCGCAATGTTCTGGGGCTGGTAACCAAGCGACTGAAGGAGACCATCGAGGTGGAGACTGAGTACGGTGAGGAGGTGGTCGAGTTGGCCAAGGTGGAGTTGACCTTCGAGCCCCGCGGCGGCGACCGCGTCTGCCTGCAGTGCGACGTCCAGCTGGACGACGACTATGTGGACAAGCAGGGCGAAATCCTGCAGGTGATCAAGGTGTTTCCGGCCCGCGTCGAACCAGGGCAGAGGTGCATTGTGGAGCGAGTGTACACCGACTTGGCAGTGCTTGGGACCAACTACTATGTGCTGAAGGAGGACATACCCGAAACGGAACTTCACCTGGGCGACATAGTGCTGGTGGACCTCATCGAGTGCCAATATGTAAGTGGATTTGGTGGCATGTGGGTTCCATAATCTAACCAAGTGACTCCGCAGGCCAAGTTCGTGAAGCGCGCCATCAAGCTAGCCCTGCAGGAGAAGAACTTTGGCGTCCTGAAGGGACAGAGGATGTGCAGTGCGGAGTCAATGAACGAAGTCCAGCCGGTCACTATCAGTGGCCCGGATCGCCACATCACCACTGAAATGTGGCAGAAGCACCGCGTCACCTTGAAGCTGAAGAACAACATCGATCGGATGTTGCGTCTGAATAGCGTCACTGTAGCCAACGCCTCCGAATCGCAGCTGACCGTGATTGAGCCCCTAGAGGTCGTTGATGTCGTCAACGGCGGTCACATTCCCGTCGTCTTGGAGGTGGAGACCAAGTTCATGGGCGAAGCCATCGAGAGGTTCACCTTCAACTTTGAGAGGTTCAAGGTGACCCGCTGCTTCACTGTAATTGTGAGCGAGAACGAGGAGGAGGCCACCAAGGCTAACAGACGCCTGGCAGCCGCCGACAGCCTCGCTGCTCCAGGACGCACTGCGGCGCAGAGGTCTCGCTACTATGCCAACCAGGTGTGGTCGAAAAAGGGGGAGGTGGTGCCGGGCGAGTGCATTGCCACCAAGCGCCGATTTGTGGCGGTCCGCTTGGGCTACTTTGAGGTAAGTGACGGCGCTGTCTCTCCCATCGGAGGATTACATCCCCAATGCCCTCCTAGGTGCCCGACAAGCTGCGCCTGCTCTACCTCACCACCGAACGCCGCATGGAGATGCTGGAATCCATTGAGACGCAGTATCCGTGCATCAAGGAATCCCTCACCATTGTGAACTACATTCAGCGCTTCAATTTGCTGCTGCACCTCGAGGAGATCGTGTACTTCATCAACTTTCGCAACTATGATCGAGATCGCGCCCACTTCCAACGGGACGGCGACTACTTGTCCTTGCAGATCGAGAACCTGGCCGAGCGCCGACCCTCGCTGGTCGTGGGCGATGTGGTGCGAGCCGTCAATCCCTGGAAGGACACCAAGTCGGGTGACGAGAAGACCTTCGA
Source organism: Drosophila pseudoananassae pseudoananassae (assembly GCA_018153035.1). Classification (NCBI taxonomy): domain Eukaryota; kingdom Metazoa; phylum Arthropoda; class Insecta; order Diptera; family Drosophilidae; genus Drosophila; species Drosophila pseudoananassae. Next base: position 1,336,616 of record JAECXR010000042.1, on the reverse strand, counting down.
GGGCATCATCCACAAGGTCCTCTTCAACCGGGTCCTCCTCAGGTTCAACAACAGTTTCCACGCCAAGTACAACGGTGAGGACTTCCGCCTCGAGTTCTTCTTCTCGCGCTTCGGCTTCCGCAAACAGCACTATGCCGTATCGCGCATTGTCACCCAGCTGGGGGAGGAGTTCCTCTTCCCGAAGAGGGTCCACACCCGCACAAATCCCCAGCTGGAGGTGAGACTGGAGGGCGAAGATATGTACTTGTTCGACTCGCCCGTTCCCTGGTACAATGACTCGCTCAACCACATCCAGAAGCGGGCTGTCTTCAATATTCTGCGTGGCGAGGCCCTTCACCTGCCCTACGTAATCTTCGGGCCACCTGGCACGGGGAAGACTGTGACCCTGGTGGAGACCATCCTACAGCTGGTGAGGAATGTGCCGGGCGCACGACTCCTGGTCGGCACTCCGTCAAACAGCTCGGCGGACTTGCTCACCAAGAGGATCATTAACAGCAACGCCTTGCGCCAGGGGGACTTCATCCGCCTGGTGTCCCAGAACCAGATTGAGAAGGACTTGATTGCCCCGGAGCTGATGAGCTACTGCGCCACCGTGGACATCGGATCCGTAGGCACCTGCGACGATAATGTAAGTTGGTTTTCCAGGCGAAACTATGTAGTACTAATGCTTCAATTCTTGTTAGATGATGGTCACCGAGTCGGGACTGAAGCTGCGCTGCCAATTGAAGTTCATAGGCAGCCACAAGGTCACCATCTCGACGTGCACCACCTTGGGGAACTTCCTGCAGATGGGCTTCCAGCCGGCTCACTTCACGCACGTGCTCATTGACGAGGCTGGCCAGTGCACCGAGCCGGAGACAATGATCCCCAATGTGCTGCTCGTGAAGGGCCACTGCCAGACCATCTTGGCCGGCGATCCCCACCAGCTGCAGGCCATCGTAATCAACCACTACGCGGGCGAGATGGGATTGTCCAAGTCCTTCCTGGAAAGACTGCTCGAGAGCGGGCCCTACAAGAAGAATGTGCAGCTCTATCGGGAGACATCCGGGTACAATCCCCTCGTTTTGACCAAGCTGCTCTACAACTACAGGGCCCTGCCCTCGATCATGAGCATCTACAGCAAGCTCTTCTACGACGACGAACTGGTGTCGATGGTCGACGAGGTGAACTCCCGCGAGGCCAAGCTGCTGGGCCAACTGTTGAAGCTCTTCGAGCCCAACGTGGACATGCCCAAGACCCACGGCACCTACTTCTTCGGGATCACTGGGGAAAATATGCAGGAGAACGACTCCCCCTCGTGGTACAATCCCGCCGAGGCCAGGGAGCTCTTCCTGATGACCATTGCCCTGTACCGCTGCAACGTGACCACGGACCAGATCGGCATTCTGACGCCGTACGTGAAGCAGGTGAAGACGATACGGAACCTGTTCATTGGCACAAATGTGGCGATGCCGAAAGTGGGATCTGTGGAGGAGTTTCAGGGACAGGTGGGCTAACAGTCCTTCATTTTAGTCCAAAAATTTAATGAGTTTTCTTTCTAGGAGCGCGACATAATGCTGATCTCGACCGTGCGTTCCACCGAGTCCATTCTCCGGGCCGATTACCGCCTCTGCCTGGGCTTCGTGCGCTGCAACAAGCGGATGAACGTGGCCATCTCCCGCGCCCGCTCCCTGATGATTATCTTCGGGAACCCCCATCTCCTGGCCGTGGACGACAACTGGCGCAACCTGATCATCTTCTGCGCCAACAACAACGCCTACTTTGGATGCGAATTGCCACCCAATCTCCACGACACTGACGAGGAAGATGACGCCACGAAGGACACTTTTGGATGCGTGCCTTAGCACGTTTTTTTATTATGACTACTTCTTATAATTCTGTGAAAGAATTCTGGTTCCTTATTCTTTAATTATCTTACTTTTCAATTATCTGATTTGAGTTGTTTTCTGAAGTTTTCATAATCATTTCAATGAAACAATGGATTCAACGTGTATTTTTAATATAAATAAAGTTGATACATTCAGACAAAGTATATCTTTTTATTATAGTCGGGTAAAAGTATAATTTTTGTAAAGTAATTAAATAATTTTTGAGCTTGAAGATCTCGACAGGAAAATACTAAATATACTGCATATTCCTTTGGAGGTGAGTTTCCTGTATTTCACCTCGAAATGTTTTCAACAGCGTGGCAACGCCGTACGCATGAGTATGAAAGTTCCGTTATGCCGCCATAATTCCCACCGTATTTGTTTTCGCTTTTTCGTTCGCAATGCCAGCGCCTTGAGCGTAGGAGTATTTTTTCACAAAAATTGTATAACCATGGAGAAGCGCTCCGCCGAGGAGAGTGTCTTCGTGACCAGCGAAAACCGAGAGCCAATCCAGCACCAACCCGAACTAGAGGTAGACTGCATGGGCGGGACTTCGAAGGAGATTAAATGGAGGGCTTGTTTTTCAGAGACTCTACAAAATGCACTGGCTGAGTGATTACACCGAAGACATATTCGAGACCATGAAGGAGCAGGAGCTGCGCCGCCGGCCCCTGTACTTTCTCTCATCCCAACTGGACCAGCGCCCAAAAGTGGTCTACATTCTCCAAACGGCGACCCGCGCGCACAAGCTCAGTCGCTGCGCCCTCCACTTAGGTGAGTAGCTCCAGTCCGCCAATGAAACAAGACCAATACAGCTCCCCCACTCAGCATTGTACTACATGGATCGCTTCCTCGACTACTACCGAATCCGGCCGGACAAGCTGCAGCTGACGGCGCTCACCTGCCTCCACATCGCCGCCCAAATCGAGAGCGCCGATGCCTGCATTCCGCGGTACAGCGAAATGAACGAACTGGTGGGGAACGCCTACACCGCCTTCGAGTACAAGGCCGTGGAGCGCAAGATCCTCTGCTTCATGGACTTTGAGCTGGTGCGTCCCACGACCGCCAGTTTCGTGGAGCTCTTCGCCTGCAGGTTCCTCACCCGCGACGACTTTGCGGCCTACGACGAAATGATGAGCAACTACGAGAGGGACTTGTCCATCGCCTCGCCGTACCCGCGATACCATAGCTTTGAGCAAATGCTGAGCTCCTTAGCCCAGTTGCTCCTCCGACTGTCCGACTACACCCTGAGCAGTAAATATTTGGAATCTTTAAGGGCAGACCTATGCTAACGAAACTCATTCCAGTCACCACATTTGGGAACGAACTTCCCTCGCTGCTGGCTGCCGCCTGCATTGCGACGGTGCGCCAGGTGAGCGGCCTGGAACGCTGGACGCCCTACCTCAAGAAGCTGACTACCTACAGCGAGGCCCATGTCCAGCCCTACTCCGACATACTCAGTCTGCACCACTACTACGAGGCCAACAGGGTGGCTCATGTCGGAACTCCAAAACCACCAGAGGAGCTACCGGCCGGCGAGCACTCCTCCGGCAAGAATAACCTGAACTGGCCCAGTCCTGACTCGGGATTCGAGGAGTCGATGGTGCCGCACTCTGAAGCACCAGCCGGGGGAGATAAGAACCACAATATTATTACCGTTGAGCTGCAGGATCCAGCCAAGAAAATAGACCCCTCTGAGGCATCACAGAAACCCCAGAAGCGTCGTCACAACCTGACCGATGTCGTCGGCCAGGCTCGTCTCCCAAGCAAGAAACAAAAGTTGGAGGCCAAACCCAAGCAAATATTAGATTTGTAGAAATAGAAATAAGAAGAGGAACATTGCTATTCGGAGGAACCAAATAGCCAATGAGTCCCGCCTAGTTAGGATGCTCTCGATGCGCGCCGGTTCAACAGCGTTGAGCCCTCCGCCGAGTTCGAGTGAAAAGTCTATTTAAGTTTACTGTGTATTTAATATATAATTGGAGTTATCCTATCAACTTATCGATACCATATGTCAAAACTCAACAACAAAGAAGCACTATCAACTAAAAACATTAAGGACAAGTTCTCAGTGTTCTACGAAAAATAAATGGCCTGTTTCCAGTTCGTCAGACGCTTTTGAAGTCTTTTCCGAGAAGGTTTCAATTTGGAATTGCTTATGAATAAGGATCAGCCTGATTGGAATGCAAAGTTAGAGCAATTAAGGTACAATCCAGGGGATAACTAAGCTTATGTGCTATTTTTACAAAGTTGTTACTTAAGAGGACAAAAAAAAGGCTAAGGAGGGAGTAAGGCTAAGTAGTTAACTTTGGACAGTTGGAAAGAATGGCTTAAAAAATTCTTTGATTTCTAAAAAGTCATGCCTTTACTTGGGAAGTGTCCACTTTCAAGTGTCCATATCTACCTTCCTTCGTACATAGTTACAGTGTCTAGCCTAGCAAATGCGTAGGGAATCATCAGAGGGGTGGCTACCAAGGGGCAAGTGGACATTTACAACATTTACAGGACAATGTCCAGAGTCCTGGACAGTCGGTTCACTTCCGTTTCATCGCTGCATGTCGCGCCGCTTCAGCACGTCGAAGATCACATCGGAGGCGTTCTGCTTGTTGCCAGGATCGTTGCCCGACTCGTCCTCGGAGTCGGTCTGCTCCAGCAACGGCACCGTCAGCGTGGAGTGCGACCTTACGTGCACACCCCCACCCGCACTACTGCCAGCACCGCCGCCCTCGTTGAACGTGTACTCGCCCGAGGATTCCTCGTTGTCGATGTCGAAGTCCGCCTGCTGCTGCTTCTGGGAGTCCTGCATGGTGGAGTACTTGTGCAGCAGGTGGCACACTATTCCCGCCAGGCACACCACCAATCCGATCACGTTTATCAGGCTGAGCTGGTCCTTTTTGAAGGTCACTGCCAAAGCCAGCTGACATATGTCCTTGAAGATGCCGGCTATCGACAGGGTCAGGCTGGAGGTCTTGCAGAGCACCAGGAACTCGGCGAACTCCATGAGGAAGGCCAGTAGAGCGCCCAAGCTGATCAGCCCCCACGCCCAGGATATCTCGGCCAAGGTATGGTTGTGCAGATCCTCGATCACAACCAGAAGTTTGGGGCCTGGAAGAATCAGTTTCATTAAAAAGTGGACCATTTTAGTCATATAGTACTGTCTCCCACCTTCTATGGCACAAACCAGTGGCACCAGGGAGGCAATCATCCAGGGCTGCATGTAGTATATCATGTCGATGGGGTTGTGGAGGCCCAGCTTGGACTTCTGCATTATGAACTGGGCGAAGCTCCAGCGCAGGCCGCTGCTCAGCGAGGCGAAGAGAATGAAGAAGAAGCCCAGGGCGTTGAACTGGGTGGACTTGTAGGTGAACATCACCAGGCCGGTGCCAATCAGGCCCACAATCGACACCAGATACCAGCTCTGCAAAAAGTTGAATGCAAATAAAGTTGTGATTGGGAGTGGGGATAAGATTAAAAGGGTTTACAAAACACTCGTATCTTTAATGATAGACTCGAGTTGTAAATTAAAATTAAAACAATAAAAATGGTCTTATCGGAGAGCTAATTTCATTAATATTTGATTCTATTTTTGTTGAATTATCATTGAAACTAAATAGTTATCTACAAATGAAAGTGTGTTGGACCTTATCGGTTGTCAATAAAATATAATTTTATCAAAGTTTTCCAGTCTTTAGATAACTATAGATTACAACCTATATCTAGATATCCTCTTTGTTTTTATACATTATTCTTAAACTAAAGTAAAGTTAAGTAAAGTCGAACCATTCAGAAATCCAACACCTCCACACAGAGTCATTAATTTTATCTAAAATATACACATTTTTTTGCGTTTCAGGTGCATTGGTTAAGCCGATAAGGAATATATATATATATAAGCTATTCCTATATGTGTGGCACTCACCTTCTTCTCCAGCCCCAGAGCAATGGCAAACAGCAGGATGAAGACAATGGTCGAGGACTTGGTCATCGTGTAGAGGGAGATCGGCACCAGGGCTAGTCCCCAGTTGGAGAAGCCAATATCGATGGCGCTGGCCACGCCGGTGGGCGCCATCTTCCTGAGGGCCACCCGCCAGTCCAGCTGCACCCGAGACCGCCCGACTCTCAGCTTGTATATCCTGCGGATGGTGGCCGCCAATAGGAATTTCACGATTAGATGGTACGACACAATGGCCAGCGGGAAGGGCATCGCCCGGTTGATGTCCGTCTGGTAGAAGGTCAGCGTGATGGACAGAGTCAGGTACAGAAGGATTATGACCAGGGTGCCAATGGCCATCTGCATGAACTGCGACTCGGCCATTTTTTCCTGTGGCAACGTGGCCGTGGAGTCGCCGCTGTTGCCGGTACCGCCGTTCTGCGCCGCTCTGCTACTGGTGACGTAGTTAAAATTCGTCTGTCGGGGTCGACTGTCTTTGCCATTCTGCTGCGCGGTGCTGCGACTCTTCTGGCCCAGATCCAGTTCCAGCTCTATCTCCTCTTCCTCGGCCTCGCTGCCGTGGCCCGTGCCGGAAGAAATACGCTCGTACTTCGCGGCCACCATTATTTTATCGCCGCGGGAGCCGTAGCCTGGTATCTGTATATCTGCAAATTGGTAAAAAGTAAATTGATATTGCTACGCAACGGCGACGGCGACGGATGGCGTCCCTCACTTCGTTCGTTATCTTTTGGAGTTGGCGTACTGCGTCCATATGTTTGGGAATTGTGCAGCTCTCCCCGCCGCCCGCTTGCTATCTGCTTGCGTTTTATATGCCTTTCGTGCAATTATTGTGACTCGTTGGCGCCGCGCTTTCGTTACTCATACAAATTGCTTTCTTTTCAGCCACATTCTGTCGGCCGACTTCTGTTTTCTTGTTTTTCTGCCAACTGTTTATACACAGGTTATCGCCAGCTGGCTAGTGAATATATCGATAATTATTTGGTGGTGTGACCGTCTTGATAGTTTTGCGCAATTTTCAAATGAGCTTTTTCTGATTGAAGAACTTGATTTGGTTTTGTGTTATTATATTTCCTCCCAAAATAATGTAGCTTGTTAAATTCTACTCCACATTTAGTGTTTATTTACAGTACAAGTGTAGTCTTTAGTTTAATTTAAATTTCACTGTCAAAACTTTGTGTAACAGTGCTGAGATACCAAAGGTGGGTTTTTTGGTCAATACACCATTAAAAATACAAATTATTAGTAAACCTTATTAAATCCAACATAAATCTTCTTTAAATCTTGACCTTTATTTCATTTTCAACATATTTATAACTGATTCATTTTTGATAATTTTAGGATCTTCCATAGGGTTAAAAACATTTAAAATGCCTCGAGTTAAGCATGATTTTAAAATTAGTCAAAGTGCCTTCTGATAAATGCAATTAGTGCCAGTTGCTAGGAGTCTTGACTAAATTTCTTGAACAACTTAATAATTGGTAGCTCTCATTAACTTCTTAGATTCCATTAAATGATAACGGCATTAATCCTAGGACGTATGTAAATGCTGCAGCACTACGGGAGCTGTGCGGGAAAGAAATAAACATAAATAAACGCACTTTACATAATTGGTTTTTCATACCCAGTCTTAGGGCAGCGCAGATTGTGCCGAAAAGAATAAAGTTGAAGCGCACTTCGGCGGCAACTCGCTTCTGCTCCTCCGCTGGGTCAGGTTGGGATTGTTGCAGGCGGAACATATTGTTTATTTATTTGGAATTTAATGTATTTGTCTTTATTTACAAGAACCACGTTGTGCTGCGCTAAAAATTCTTCAGCTTATGAACAGCTGCAGTGTGTTCCACGGATCAATCGATAAATCGGTCTAATTAATCGATAGTTTTCGGCCGAAAATTCTGTTAATAACATACTGTTACTAAAATACTGCACTGTTATTTTGTAGTTTGGTATATTCTGCTAGGTGTAGTCGTTAAAGTAAATTGAAATTAAAATAATATAGTTAATAAAATAAATAAATAATTTTAGACAATTAACGAGGAAAGAATATCAATAAATACTTTGTTTTTGCAAAAGCCAATCCTTTCCATATATTTGGTGTTGCAAAGCGCCGAAAGTTCTGTTAGATTGGCATCACTCTTTCCTGTCGGCCAGGATAAAAAACCGTGAGTATCCTGCTCGCCAAAAAAGGATTTTTAGTTGATTTTAGCAGCAGCAACTCGGCGGCCAGCGTTGCGCGTCCAACGCCGCGAATTATTCTCTCAAAGTTCGTACTATTAAAAAAAAGCAGAATAAAGCAAAAACAAAAATATAAAAACAAATCCCCAAAATGCGGTGCGGTTTAACTAAATAAAAAGAAGATAGCCCTTTTTGGAAACGAATAAGTGCACGATAAGCAAGTGCCAGAAATTTTGATAGTGATTTTGATCAAATAAAACCCATCAAAATGTCGACAATTGTGGAACAGGTGAGAGGAGGGCTGAAGGCGTAGCGATTAAAGGACACGGCTTCTTTTTAATTTCTGTGGCTTATATAAACGAAAGCAGCTTATCAGCCATTAGGCGAAATGTTACGGTATTTTGCTTACAAGACCGCCGACTGCGTAACATTCAGTGTCAGTGTCTGTCAGTCGCCCCTCCGTTAGTGTGTGTGTCCGGTGTGGGAGAGTGTGTGTGCTTGTCTGTGTGTAAGGGTGGTTCGATGAGGACAAAATATATTTCCAAAGAAGTGGGGAATTTGGTTTTAGTATTTTGAGACTTTAAGAATTCTCGATAATTCAGATATTTTTTAGTTTTTCCTTTTTCCCTAAAACTCCCACAATTAGGTTCACCCTGACTGGCAGGATACTCCCCGCGTATGTCTGTGTTTGGTTGTTTTTGGCATTGCCTTGGTAACGGCAACTTCCTGGCGCCCGCCGCTTTCGATTTGACAGTAAAATTCGATTAATTTCTAATCGCCAGAAATCAGTGTGACAAGTGCAGACGACTACCCCTCCCCCTCTCCCTCCCGTCACACACACACTCCGCACACTCACACAGCCAAAAACAAATATAAATAGCTGCCATTTTGCAAACCAATTTCAATTCCCAATCCGTACACACCCACACTCTCGCGTGTATGGCCGGAATACAAATACTGAGGCGCGATGTTGCATGCAAATTCGGTTTTCAGTCGGCCTGTGGGTCCTGGGTGTCCTGGCATGTTGGTATTGGGTGTCCCAGTGTCGGTGATTTGACATTTTGTTGCACAAAATCCTTCAACGTTCGCCGAGCGCCTTGGGCGCTTTTCAAGTGCAGTCACACTTCCCAATCGACTCGACTTGACGTCATAAATGCACAATGAAGCTGGTACAGTGGACACTCCCGAAGAGGACGCACTGAGAAGGAAATATTAGGACGAGAGCTTAATAGACCGCTAGCTCCGCTAAAAATAAACTTTTCCAATTTAGCTTAATTCCTGTCCCAAATCTGTCTCAGTCCCCGGGACTGCGGCTTTAATCAATTCCCCTCCAGCTGGGACACTGTAAAACTTAATATTTTCCTGGTGGAATTTTCCTGTTCCCGGTCCCGGTCCCGGGTCTGCTGCTTTATAGACTTTTCCTGATTTTCTTGTCAAGTCAAAGTCAGGGGGAAGTTCTTTACTTTTGTGCAGCATACTTTTCAGGGCGCGCATGTAGCGCGAGTCATTACGTTTTATAGACTTTATAAGAAGTTTCGTTTATGCAGTTTGCTCCAAACTTTCCGCCCAGGTTGGTAAATGCACGTGTCTGTATGTATCTTGGGCTTTGTTCGCTTTTGGAATTGTGGCGGAAAGATAAACAGATCTGCGGGGTTTTCTTTTTATGGGAAGCCATTAAAGTTTCCTTTCCAAACTCTGATGGATGCTAGGTTGCAAATTGTAATGATTTTTCAAGGAAGAACATCTTAACATGAGCTTAGTTCACAAATCTTTAATTTATAACTGCTCCTTATCTGGGCTTACTTGTGTTTCGTCCTGTTCCCAAAGCAGAAGCTCTTCTCCTCAAGTTATCATAAAATACTTCAATCCTTGATGCTTTAATTTATGCGACCATAAAGGCCAACCGCCTATATACATACATATACATAAATACACACAAGTAGCCACCCCATCAAGTGCAACACATAGGCTAACTATGCTCCACGCCCCCCCTAGTTGTTACGTGAGCGGCTTCTTCCTCCCATTTTCCTCCCTGTTTTTTTTTGTCTCTGTGTGTGTGTGTGCGCCATTTTGTCAGAGCATAAATTACAACTTCAGGTGTAGCTCGGGGGCAAAGGTGAAAAAAGGAGAAGGGTGCGGACGGGAAATAGAGGGATGCCGTCTGTTGCCGCTGTCAGTGTCGCCGGTTGTTGTTGCCTACATAATGTTAATGATGCTGCCGCCCCAGCCGGCAACAGAAAACCGGGCTAAAATGAAGAGGCCTTGGAATGAGGGGGCGGAGAGTCCTGGCCCGGCCTGTGAACTCTCGTTTCATGCTGTTTGCCAAAACAAAAGTCAGTGCGGGGAATGGCGAAGAAGGGGCGCCACTGTCGCTGTGACCTCCGTGTGTACAATGGCCGCTTCCCCATTCTAGTTTACAGGACCTGCATCCGCCGGCGGTCCTTGTTGTTGGCTTTTTTTTACTCTATAAAACAAGTGGCATTAGGAGGAAAATAAAAGCCTCAAGGAACATGATTTCCTGTCTATTATTTTCTTAAGGTATTATTATTTGGAATTCCAGAAACAGCTTGGGGGCTTAAGAGGAAATTGAAATTAAGGTGTACACTGTACAGGGATTTTTTTTAACAGCTCCTTAAGTTATAAATTAATTAAAGTCGGATGCCATTAATATTAGTTAGTGATTTTAATTAAATCTTAAAGCTTTTAAAGTTTTTCTACTATTTCTATTAACTACCTTTTTCTGAAATACAGGAAACGCTCCATGTCCTCTCCTGGACATCCTTAATCCTTTAATCCTCGTATCTGGCGATAAGGGTATATACATATGCATAGGAGGGCAGCTGACTCATGATTTTTTCATCTCCGACTCCGCTATTTCCTTTTCATATTTGCTGTCCCATGCATATTATTTCAATTTGGTGGTCCTGCGAAAGGACCGTTTCCGCTCCGTTTTCCGTCGTGACTCACATGGCGTATGCGTAATGCAAGAGCAAGGCTGCAGCGCTGCATCCCAGTAGCATCCCCAAGGATAATGGCGCTCGTTATGCTTATTTGCCTTACCCACCCTCCCCCACAGCCCAGCTCACACAAACATACGTGGGAATGTTGGAAGAAGGAAATTGCCCCCGAGGTCCTGACGTGCACACAAAGAAGAAGAGATGGATATACAAGTGGATGAAAAAGAGGGGGGGGGGGGGGAGGAGGCCAAAACAGCTGCAGGGTTCATGGCCCCGGAGTGACCGCCAATGGACTGCAAGTCGCAAATTGCTTGCCCTTTGTGCATCCTTGATGTGTCCTGCTGCCTCCCCGGCTTGTCAAGGTCAAATCTAGATGTTTTGATTTAATTTATTGTTGCATACATTTGGGGGCCCATAAAATAAAAAAGGGGCCGCCCCACAAATGACCCACACCTGCTCCCCACCCTGATGCTCCTTGTCTTCATTTTCTCTGCGGATAATGTATATGTATATGTGGAGTATATCTGTTTCCTCTTGTTGCTGCCACAAAAAGGCAATATTTTGCTTGTCTGCCTCTATTTATCTTCGCCTTTGTCTCTGCCTCGTGTTTTGATTGCTTTTCCACACTCCCACAACTTGAGGTGACTCAACGTCTTGTTCATTTCCTTCAGCGGGGGGGAAACTATATGATTGTTTAGGGCAGAGGCGTCGAAGGGGTCTTGGCACTGTAAAGAATATTTTATTCCCCAAATTTTGTACAATTTTAAAGATTAAAGTTTGTTTTTAAAGAGTGCCTCAATCCCCTTAACAAAAAACTTGGCTTACTCCCCTGCTTTAGGCCTCTTTTAATCTGGGGAGTGAGCAGGAGCCTGTCTGTGTGTGTCCAAGCTAAATGGAAACTGGAAAAGTTCCAAGACCATGACTTCATATGGCTCTGTCTCTCTGCCAGCCAGTCTTTCGGTTTGTTTGGCCCGATTGATTAGCATTTCTTTTTGGCCATAGATAGGGGGATTAATTTGGCCGAGGCTTTGTCTATGTGAGAAATCAATTATATTGAAGTTTGGCAAGAGAAGCTGGCTTTGGCTGCAAAAAAGGAAGAAAAAGCAATTAAGTCCTGCCCTGATCTAGCTTTAAACCCTTTATAAATGAAACAAAAGCCTTGCCAGCTAATATAACTTAAAATAAAATAAAACCAATCTTTCCCCAAAAATAAAATCAATATTTTCATAACTTCCCTCCAGTTGCGAGCGCCACCGTTTACTCATTAATTTGTGATACTCTGCCCCCTTTCGGTTGGCCGTTTCTAATCAAGGATTTGCCCCACTGTTGGCACCACCATTGCCACCACATTAACCGTTATCTCACGCTCCGACTTGGCTTTCTCCCCATCCCCCCAGCCCCCCATTTTCCGGCTCGTCCCACCTTCTCCATGGATGTTCTCAGTTACTTCGATTGCGATTGCGTTTGCTGTCTGTTTTTGATAGCAACGAGTATTTTCATTTTGCCATCATTTTCCCTGCACATGTGTGTGCGTGGTTTTCCTTTCTCATTTTCGTGATTTTATTACTTTTACTTTTTACGATTTATTTGCCGAAATTGCTTATTTCCCTTTTAGCTTTCTGCAAAGCCAAGAAAACAAGGAGCAGCCAAAGTGAAAAAACGGGAAAGAGGTTGAAGGAAAATGGCATTTTGGGGGCGGAGTTGATTGTTATTATTGTTGCTGCCACTGCCACTGCCACTGCCACTGCAGCGCTTCTTTGTCTCATGCCTCCTTTTCATTTTTTCTTTATTTTCTTGGTCTTTCAATTTCCTTCTTCATAATTCCATCCCCACACGCCCCGTACTATCCAGTTCGCCATAACTACTTTGGATTTGGCGAATTCAATCAAGGTTTGGTTTTAATCGATTCCTACTGTCCGTTCACTATATTCCGATCATTTTGGCATTGTTTTTGGCTTAAGGTTTGAAGGTTGGAGATGGCCAAACTATGGTTTCAATTAGGGAACTACAGGATCAGGTTTTTCTTATAAAAATATGGAAATTAAACCCTATAAATCATTAGATTAAATTCCTTAGGTATATTCCTTTTAATATAATCCTTAATTTATTAGTTATTTCATTTTAAATATTATAATTTTTCCTCTTATTTCTTATCATTTTCATCCACAGTCAGTGCTTAAATTCCCTCCAAAAGGCACAGTGCAACATAGTTGTCTTTTTTCATTAATCATACGCCACGTTGCACCCACATAAATACTCATAGTTCCTGACCTCCTCCTCTGCTGCGCTTTTCCACTGACATTGCACACGGATTTTCCAAGTCTCTGAGCACACACCCACACCCAGATAAGGCAGAAGGACGAAAAGGAAACGGAAGGAAGGAACAGAAAGACAAATAATTCCACACTAGCCCCCCGCCACACACACACGTATTTGGCGAAACAATTTGCATAGAAAATATTTTAAATGCCAATTAAAATTATTAGAAAAGTTCCCGTTCCTGTTTGCATATTTATTTCAAGTAAACAAAACTATATGTATATATTGGGTTTTATGTTAAAAAAGAATGTATTTCCTGGAAAATAAAAAATAAACCACAAACAAAATTAGTTTGTTTGCTCTTCTAAACGAAAATAATTGTAGTCAGCTAATAGGATATATTTTATATTTGTCAAAAACAAATATTGGAATTATAATTAGCCAAAGAAAACACCAATTTATTGCACACTTTGTTCAGACTTAGTTAGAGGCCTTAAAATTTGATTAAAAATGTAGCCATTAATTTTTATTGGCTGGAATATATTTTATGCTCACTCGAATTAAAATATCCAATTTCTGTTGCAAACATGATTTGCAAATTTGAATTTTACGTAAAAATTGGCCTCAATCAAATTAGGTGCTCTCCGGCAAAAAGTGGGCTCTTTAAACATTTAAAATTTGCGTAATTGACTAGAAATTGGTATTAGTCATGGACATACGTGGCCTGGCAAGGACCTGCCCACCCAGCCCCCGTTCTGGTACACAATTTGCCAAATTGCATGGAATACGTTTCAACGCTGATACTACTAACAAAAATAAAATACAGCAAAAGCAAAAAAGTGCAGAGAAACACGACGGTTTCGCCTAAAAATTGCTATCTAAATTGCAAATTTTGCGGCCGGCGTAATTGAAAAACATAAACCGCGTGGCTACCACCCGCTCCAGTTTCCTCCTAGCTGTTCCGGTGCTGGAATATCACCCTGGATCGTAGCCCCGGCCCCTGATTCGAAGCCCGACTACCGTTTCGCCATTTTTAGTTATGCAGCATGGGCAGCAAATTAAATGAAAATCGAGCTAAAAATAGCAGAGAGAATGTGTCGCAGCCACAAAGTAGATATCCTTGCCGAAGACACTCGGAAAAAAGACGCAGCCCATCTACACCCGATTAGCATATTATTAAAACCGATTAAAACAAATTTTGATTAGGTTTCGATTGAATAAAGCATCTTTTTAAAAGTTTTTATAATTTATTGAATTTATGATGATTTTCCCCCAACTACACTTGCCAGTTTTCTCATCCGCTTCCCCCTGCACCCGCCATCTTTCGGCGCTACAATTACAAAAGCGTTGGGGCAAAATGCCTCAATTTACGGCAAAATGGCCGTCATCGATTTCCGCTTTCGTGTTATTCGATATATTTCCCGACACGAAGGGTTGGGGATGGATGTTGGTGGCTGGGATGTGCGTGCCTTGGATGAAATGATTTCGCCATTTGGTTGACTCTTTCACCCCGATCCCCGTTCCCGCTGGCTTTTCATTTTTATGTATTTGACATTTTACGTTATGCGTTCAAAATGTCATCAAAATATGCATAAATTTTCGTGTATTGGCCTCTGGATGGGTGTGTGTTACTTACGGCTCAATATTTGCGAGCATTAAACTGTGGACATGTGTGTTCGTATTAGCATTATGTGTCGGGCCCAAATGTACAACTGCCAACAATGACTTATTTGGCGGAATGTACACACAATTCCCATTCGGGGCCCGTCTGTGGGGTTGAAGATAATGCACAGTGGCCCGGGGTTATTGGTGAAGTAATTAAATTTTAATAAATATGTATATCTACTTTTCTAAAAGCTTGTGCTTCTTAAAACAATTGCTTTTCAGAAATCCCTTAAAGTAAGCAAATATCCTTCACTTATATCCTTCACAAGATAGTACCTAGACTTCAAGTCTATTTTAAAGCGATTTCAACACATTCTTCAAATGCGAAATCGAACCCCCGATGGTTTGCCACTGCAACCATTATCCTAATTACACAAACACACCCGCACTTGAGCCACGGCGTCCTTATTCCCTATTCCTTGCTCTCGCATCGAGGAAGTCATAGAGAACTTCCAGTTGACTGAAAAATATGACGACAAGTTGACGCAACTCGGCGAACTGTCAGCCAAGTTGAGGCATTTTTCCAGCTGAGGGATTTCGTTTCGTCCGATGGCAGAATGCTGCTCGCCTTCTCGTATTTCTTTAGCTGTCAGTTGGCGAATACATCGCTTCCGCCGCTTAAATACACTTGGAGAAAGCGATGAGTAGCTACAGCAGCTTCAGATTTCTGGCTCTGGATTTTTCTCTCAGTGCTCTACTCACATATCTAAAAGGACAGGGACCGAGTGCGCTGAAGGGAACGAGATGCCGAGACCCAGTCTGAGGCACGTCACGTATGTTTTTGTGCCCAAGCATTCGCATAAACATTCCTGGTCGGGGATCTCGGGCTGCTCCTTTTCAATGGCTCCTCCTTATTTGCTTGCCTGCTCGTTCCGCATCCAGGACATTGGCATTGACAGGCTCGCGTCGCCTTGCGTTAAATGTCAGCCCTGCTTTTCGCTGGGGTCACAGCAATTGACCTTCCATTCATCACTATTCGTTTGTTTTTTTTTTCTGTTCCACCGCCCACCGCCACCGCCATCGCCACCGACAAGATTGTTTGCCGAAGCACTCTGGGGCGACTTTCCCGCGGGGTCCTGTCCAATGCTGCCCATTAATGTTTACCGCATTTGCTTATCGATTTAAGGAGGAGGAAGACGCGGTTTTGGGTTACAAGAATAGCTCGCCGGGTCGAGGCGAGAGGTGGGCGCTTTAAGACCCGATGATCTGTAATTATCCTTTCAAATGAGGCTGAAAGCGAAAGGTTCAAATAAAAGAAGTAATTAAAGAATAAAAGTACCGGGAAACATCTAATAACATATTAGTTCAAAGCAATTTGTTTTCCCTATTCCGTTCACGGTCAATCAGCTGCTCGTGGTGGACCTCGAAATCCCATAATGATGGGAATTATTCTCTTATTCATAGTCGACATTCGGGCGCTCCACTTCCGCTTCCTTCTTAAGCCTTTGTGTGTGATTGTGTTTGGGGGGAGAAGAAAAATGGAGAGGAAAATGAGCAACCAAATAACTGTAAATAAGCAGTGAAGGAATGTGACAACGTCCTCGGTGAGGTTGATAAGGAATTCTCGCTCGTTTTCTCGTAATTTTTTGTTTCGGCACAAAGGCAACAAATGAGAGCTTCTGACAAAAATGCTTCTGTAATGAAAGACCCGAGCAACATAATAAATAATGACAAGTACAGCATTGCCAACTCCAGTCCTTACGCCCTCCGAGGGTCTCTGGAAAAACAAGGAAACATTTTCTCAAGTTTCTCTCATTACTTTCGGGGTTTTCCAATGCACTCCAAGCAGAAGAATGACAATTAGAAAACGCTTTTCGTGGAGTCATCAGTGTGCAGGGAGCAGCTTTTGTTTTCCCCTCAAAATTATCCTTTAAACGTGAAAAATGAGCATCGGCGGCGGAGTCCTTTTCAAAACAAAGCAGCGAAAGTGAATCCTTAAAGGGGGGTATCTACTTTATGTGTCGTGCGATAAAAAGTTCTCTCAGAAACACGGGAATTAATAAATTAAAAATAGTTTAAAAAAGGTCAGCAGAGTGCCATTAATCTTAATTTAATTACATTAATTGAATAAAAACAAAACGAAAAAGTGTGTGTTTAATGAAATAGTCAAGTGCGCTGTAAAGTTGTCACTTTAATTAAATGCCGAACAGAAAAAAGAACATAAATTAAAACCCAATCTTGACAGGAAGATTAAGGGCGCTATCAGGTGCATAAAACGCATGGCCTAGTACATGATTACAATGTATTTATGGCCTCGTTATTCGATTTTACAACATAATCCCTCAAATATCAATTTGAAATTGTTAACAAAAGGTAAACAGGGAAGCCCCTCGACCATCCAGGCCACGGCTAGCCCCTCGTTTAGCTTGTTAAATCATTTGTGGGCATCAAAACAAAAAGCATTTCATGAATTATTTAAAAACAGGCCACAAAAAACAACCAAAATATAAAAACTAACATAACTTTCGACATAAAAGCTGGAAAATTGTGAAAACACGAAAATGGTTTTAATGACCAAAGGCAAACAAATCATATAGAGGGAAAACAACTATCATAAGCTGGGAAATTTATCCCTGCCACACCGCACACATATACACACATATCCTGGTCAGGATACTCACATGGACACTCCGAACAAACTTTTGGGGCAACTCTTCATCATTTCTCCCCCGCCGCCGACAACACTCCGGGCACTTTAACCGGTTCCGTTTTAATTGTTGCCGCCTTCTTCCGCTTGGAAAATGCTTTCTAAATTAATTAATAGCATTGTCTGTCTTTGGCAATTTGCCACGCCCACCCCACCCCTCAGCACACACACACACAGGCACACAAACTATAAATTGAATTTTCTTATGCGTTGGCAAAAATACAAGAAAAGACAAGCGAGTGCGAAGAAAAATTATTTTCTTTTGGGGAAAATGTTTGCAGCCCGTTAACCAAAGTGGAAACGAGATAGGAAACGTAAGGAGGAATCGAAAGAGGCCAAGTCAGCGAAGCCAAGCAACTTTCCAGGCCGAAAATCCTTTTTTAATTAAATTTTCTGTACATTTTGCAGTTTTTAGGTTTGAGCCGGCAGGAGCCACCAGTGACAGTCGTCGGTCTCTTCTCTCATGTGTCGCCCCAGACATGTGACGAAAAAGCTCATGTGGTTTTTCCGAGGAGTTCCGAGGGAGTTCTCCTCCAAGACAAAGTTTCCTCCGAACTCCAAACTCCTTCTCCAACTCGTTCGCTTTTTTGTGTCAAGTTAATCCAATTAGTTGTTTGAGAATGTAGTTTGCACTTTGATTTCCAGCCATCTGTGCCGGCAACTGGCTGCCCAGAAGATGGATGAGCATTGATATTGACAATCGAGTTATGGAATTCGGGCGGGTGCCATTTATGAGCCATTCACACTTAAATTTTTGATTGTTAAGTGGGCAAGCTATGTACATTAATGGAAACAATATTTCATTGACAATGTCGAGTGATGGGATGTATGTATGTATGTACTATATAGAAATCAGGTTGTTGCTGATTAAGAGTTCATAAAAAACAAAAGCTTCATCGGGTATTATTATCTCTGGTCCCCGCCGATCTCTCTCTCCGGTACTCTGTTGTCTCAGTGTCTCTTCTGGGTGGTTCGCCCCCTGTTGCGGGCTGTATCATCCATGGTTACAGCTTTTGCTTATCAGTTGTCAACAGCCCTAGATCCATGGTATATACTCTACCTATTTAAACCAAGAGAGTATTAATTTCATAGAAATTTTCTAGCAGTATATATTATAATAAAATAATAACCTGACAAACCTGTTTGGAAAACATTTTACAGGCTTTAATTAAACAAATTGTTTACTTTTTTTATACTCTTCTACTTACAATGTTTAGGGTATTACCCGAACCCATACCATACCCTACTCAATAGCTTTGGTCTTATCTGCAGCAGATGCTGTACGGGTTGGGTTACGTCCCGTTCGCCCACAGAATTTATACGAGCATGACGTGCATTTTTATGACATGGCACGCTCAAAGCTTTTTTAAAATGTTATTTAAAAATTAACCAGCAACAAAAACAAAAAAAAAAGCAAACCCAGGCACCGTTGGCTCCGGAGAAGAGATCCGCTTGTAATATAATGTAGCTGTCCGCAGCATTCTGAACGAGCTCGTTTTTGTCCAGTCCTCCGGCGGTTCGCTTTTTTTTTGTGGGTTCCAGTATCGTTTGCGGAGTCGTGGTAGCTGCGTGACACTTTTGCGTCCGGAATACGGCGAGGTGGTCTCCGGAATCCGGAATCCGGAAGCGAAATTAATTATAAAAATATTTGCGGCTCATAATTTCATCATTTTTTCTACTCGCATCCAGGCACCGAAAACGGCGGCAGCTACAGCGCAGAGTGCAGCATCAGCAGTGGCGACATCGGCCATATCCACAGCTGGCACGCCCCCTGGACCGGCTAGTGCCACGGTAGCGACAGCGGCAGCCACTTCCGCTCCCGCGGCGTCGGAAATTGAACAACTGCAACAGGCACTAATCGAAAAGCAAACGCAGCTCTACGCCCTGGAATCCGCCTGTCTGCGGGAAACAGAGCGCCAGGTGGAGCTCGAGGACAGCGTGATAGCGTGGCAGGACAAGTACGACCGCCTCTACGAGTCCCACAAGCGTGTCCAGAAGGTCAACCAGAGTCTGGAGGACAAAATGCTCAAGCTGGTGGACCGGAACGCCGGGGAGCGGGCCCAGCTGACCAGCGACGTGGCCACTTTGAGTGTGCGCCTGGCCCAGGCCAACTTCAATATAGCCAAGTTGCAGAGGGAAATCGTGAGTAAACAATCATACATTAAGTGGGATTATAATGAGGTACTATATGGTTAGAGGTTAAACTAAAATAAGAGAAGGACTAATATTCTTAGTTGAAAAGTTTGAAAATATAATTAGTGATCCACTAGTCTTTAAAATAAACTTTTGAACTAAACTATATAGTATAGAGTATAAGACCTAGTTTCTTTGGAAAATTCACTTAGCCAGTTCGGGCTAAGCCGCCAACTTTATTCCGCTCTGTGATAGGATAACTCCAGGGGATTGGTTTTAGTTGGTCTTTATTTGGAAGGAGCAGCAGAGGTGCCGCTCCAACGGAGCAGCTGAGGTGCCGCTCCAACGATCAAAATGATTCTGTTCTTTTACAATATTTCTTAAGTCTAAGTAAAGCTAAGTCTCGTAGCAGCGCTGCTCGCAGGCGGCGGCAGAGAGACAGTTTGGGTGCGATTATGCTGACACTAGCACTGTGTGCGGGCTATGCAATAACGATCGATTCATATTTCGGCCACTTATAGTTTATGACCGGAACTTTGGATTGTGTAAACATTGCAACAAAGTGTTACAGTGCGCACCCTTTAAGTACTCTTGGTACAGTGGGTATTCAATATATATAGCATACTACATCTCCCTCCTTTTGAAAAATAACGTAATATAATGAAGTTATTTTTATAATAAAAATTTCTAATTAATACATCTTTTTTTTGTTTTGTTTTATGTGGTTAGAATCATAGAAAATGAAATTATTAAAAGAATATGTGTATTTATTTATCTATGTATGTGTGTTTTTGCATGGCTATACTAAGTGCAATTTATGAAATAAAGATTTTTAATCTATCCTTATGAACTTTTTGTTTTTTATGTTTATTATTTGCTATTACTATGTTATCTCTATCTCCTATTTCCGTTACTATATACGGACCTGTATATTTAGGATCTAACTTATGACCTGTCTCGTTTTTTAATAAAACTTTGTCACCTACTGATATATCTATATCCCTTACTTTATTATCGTATAGTAGTTTATTTCTATTCTTATTTGCTTCTAACATAACTCTAGCTCTTTTATAGGCTACTTCTAATCTATACTTACTCTCCTTAGCATAGTCATCTATATTATATAGTGCTTCTACACTATCTATGCTATTAAAATGTTTTGGCAAATTACTTGTTTTACCGAATACTAGCTCATATGGACAATATGTATGTGCCATAGAGGGGGTCGTGTTGAAACAGAAGACAAAGTATTGAAGCCATACGTCCCAATCAGTTTTATCAACCGATATGTAAGATCGTATGTATTCATTGAAAGTTCTATGACTTCTTTCTATTGTTCCAACTGTCTGGTGGTGGTGTGCTGAGGATGTAATATTTTTAACATTTAAATATTTGCACAAGTCGTCTATAATCGAATTCTTATATTCTGTTCCCATGTCCGTAATGAACGTCTTCATTGGACCGTACTTCAGGATAAAAGATTCAAATATTGCTTTAGCGACAGTATTGGCATTTTTATTCGGAACAGGTATAGCAACTAAATACTTAGTTAAATCACATATTAAAGTGACTGCATACTCATTGCCATTTTCTGATTTTGGCAGTGGACCAATAGTGTCCACTATCACTCTGTCGAAAGCATTTATTGGTGTGTCTGTAATGGTTAAAGGGGTCTTTGTGTGTTTAGTTATTTTTGATTTCTGACATTTTGACATTTTCTTACGTACTCAGTTATATCTTTAGACATGCTTTTCCAGTAATAGTGTCTTTTTACTTTGGCCAAAGTTTTTGATATGCCAGTATGACCTCCTTGAATTGGATCATCATGAAATGTAGACAAAATTGCTTCTTTTCTTTTAAATTTGTTATTTGGGTCACCGGGTTGAGTAGCGCTACTCTTAATGTTTTCAATATTTTATTGCCCATTAATTTAAATTTATCTATTGAAGTATATTCAAAGATATTTTCCCACGGTGCCACTTTGAGTTGGCTGATTTTATGTATACCGGCTTGCATTTCAAGCCTTTGGAAAAATTGATCTAAATCAATAACTCCATTAGTATATAAATCGCTAACATCATATCTTGCAGTAATTTTTCTGCCTTGTTTAAATAAACATAACATATTTTTTATCTGCAAGGTCACTACTTTACGTACTTCATCATTGTTTATGACGTCGTATACGTTGGGCTTAGAAGCTTTATTTAAAGATTGCCTTGGCAATTCTTGTTCTTGATTTTCCGCGCGGAATTTTTGTCTACTTTGATATCTAGTAGTGACTTTCAATACATTTCCAGTTATATTTTGTAGATCTTTGATGGTTATTCTTGATAACGCATCGGCTACATGATTATCTTTTCCCTTTAAATATTCGACTGTAAAGTCGTATTCTTCTAGTTCTTCTCGCTTCAGGGCAACTATTAACAAATTTGGAAACGGCTTCGTTCATTGTACTGAATGTTCCAGCTTGCATGATAAGTTTTACCTTATCGATTGTGCAGTTTTTAGTCATTGCTTTGACTGCATGCTGCATGGAATAATTCCTGGCTAGCTCTAAAGATAAACCATCTGATATATATGCACCTTCTAAAGCTTTCGTCATCTGCTCAATTTCTTGTGTGTACTGGTTAGCAGTTTTATTGCGCTGCTGTAGATTCATCAGCTTTGCTGATAATACCTCAACAGTTTCGCCTTTGACGTTGCTTCTTAGTCTAGCAATCACCTCAGTAATTGTTGTTTCATTACCGATTAGATTCCTGGCGACACCTTTTAGCTTTGTTTTAATGATGGAAATAGCTAATTCTTCGTGCTCGCCTTTTATTGATTGTATTATTTGTAAAGCATCAATGAAACTTGTTAAATTTTCAGCCTTACCATCAAAAACTGGTATAAGCTTAGATGCTGTATTAATAAAATCAATATTTGATTGTGCCATTGTGAGGGATTTATCTATTTTGTATTCTATGACACTCGAAGTATCTGAATCTGTAGAGTTATCCAGATCAGTGTATACCGCCGGAATAGTAAGATTATTTAAATCTGTATCTTCTATTTTGGGGTTTACTTTGGGAAGCTCTTTGCTCTGGGTCTATTCTGAGTTAGGGACTTGTACGATTTGTCAAAATTTGTTTTAATTATTGATAACTCCTCGTACAATTTTTTCCAATCCATGCCTTTAGTTTAGCCATACTTTTGTAGAGATAATTACGTAATATATTTTAATATTTATTTTCTTTTATTTCATTGTCTTAGATTGTAGGTGTTTACATTTGTGTATAATTATTTTGTTTGTTTTTTTTTTGGTTTTTTATTTAGATTTTGTCCAGGTCATTTGCTTGACTCTGGAATTTTTCTTTAAACATTTGTTGTGTAATTTATATAATTTTAGCAAAACGCTTGCTAACATTATAATGACGATTATCATTAACAATATTGTAATTGTTTGAAGATCGATTTTCCTGGTTCAATTTTATTAACGACATTTGCCGTGGAATCTACGACTTTCGTGTCTACTAAACCCATTTTAGATAGTTTATATGTTTTTGTTTTCCAATTTCAATTATATTTTTCTCTGAGTCATGTTTTGCAATGTAACTTAATTTTTCTGGGAAGTAATAGTCAGAATCATTTATTTGATCTGTTTTACTTATGCTATTACTTCTCATTAAAATGGTATTAAAATGTTTCATAAATTTTAGGAATTTATGCTATTTTTGAATTTATTTTTTCTTTCATTAAAATTTTACATAAATTTTTGGGATTTGTCGTATTTTTCCTTTAATTTAAAAAATTTTTCTAAATTTTGTTTTTTTTCTTATCTAACATTTTGACCTACCTATTATTTGTACAGCTATACGGGCCATACTTTCAAATTGGGCAAAAGAGGTTCCGCTCAATTTTTCAAAAAAATATTATAGTATAAAAAAATATGCATCGCAGTGCAATCAAAAAAATTATGCAACGCAGTGCATGGGTAAAAAAATTTCTCCTCAGTTGATTTCCTTTTTTCCCCACGTCAGCTGGTCGTCGCCGGTTTGGCTACGCTGACGTTCCCTCGGTGGCGCAGGAGGTGGCGTATTCCCGCACTCTATTTGCTGCTGCTGCTGTCCGGGGCCTTTTGGACTCAGGCGTTACCGGTGCCGGTCCTCGCACAGGTTTGGTTGCAGTGAGGGCTGTCCAGTGGTCCAGGGCAATCCTTCGGGCACGTCTTTTTAGTTTTGGTAATTGCTTTGGTGGTGGAGGTTTTGTTATTATTTTTTCATTAATTTTCTTAATCGATACTGAGTGAGTGGTGGCAATTTTTGGGCTTTTATTCTTGTTTAATAATTCTTCTTTCAGAAAATCTAGTTCTGTTTGAAGTTTTTGGGCTGTAGCCCCGCGGAGGTGGAGTGTTTACGTAGAGTAGCCACTTTAGGTGTGCTACTCTTTTTTTTTTTTTTCGCGACTCCTCCGCGATTGCCCATTGCTTTTACTCTACTCACTCAGATTTTTGTCGATTTATTTTTCATTTTCCAGTAATATTCCAGTAATTCTCCAGTAATTTTTCAGTAATTTTCAGTAATATTCCAATGATTTTCTGATTATATGTATCCTCCTGGGTACATCCTTTTAATCCCTTGATGTCCTTCCATCGCTGTCACGGTCGCCATGTGATAGGATAACTCCAGGGGATTGGTTTTAGTTGGTCTTTATTTGGAAGGAGCAGCAGAGGTGCCGCTCCAACGGAGCAGCTGAGGTGCCGCTCCAACGATCAAAATGATTCTGTTCTTTTACAATATTTCTTAAGTCTAAGTAAAGCTAAGTCTCGTAGCAGCGCTGCTCGCAGGCGGCGGCAGAGAGACAGTTTGGGTGCGATTATGCTGACACTAGCACTGTGTGCGGGCTATGCAATAACGATCGATTCATATTTCGGCCACTTATAGTTTATGACCGGAACTTTGGATTGTGTAAACATTGCAACAAAGTGTTACAGTGCGCACCCTTTAAGTACTCTTGGTACAGTGGGTATTCAATATATATATGCATACTACAGCTCATTCTTTGACAATTTCCGAAGCCCGACGTGAAAGCGCGGCAACCCAAACAGCTTAAAGTGGATATCCGATTTGGCCAGTCCAAGCCCCAATATAACAGCTGCCACAGTCGGTTAAAGTCGCAGGCTGTAGCTCTTCGCCCCGAACCTCCGGATTTCGGTGCAGCCAACTAATTGGCCGCCAAGTTTTGAGAGGAAACACAAACACACTTAAGTCTGGAGAGGTGTGGGGGTAGTTTGTGCCATTTTTTTCGGTGGGGTAGGTAGACCACTGGAACTATAAGCCCCGGAGGGTGGGGCTGGGTGGGGTTAAAGTCTAAACAAATGAAAGGCGGCAAAGCGTTAAAAACTCAGAGTTGCACTTCTATACTTACGACAACTTTACGAGTAGTCCCTTCTATTTTTGCTTTTCTGTGGGGTGAGTGCAGGGGAGGATGGAGGGGCCAAATACTAGAAAACTTTTCCAATTCAGTTTGTTTCTGCCATGCTGCGAAAATACGAATATCTGCTCAAAAAAAAGTTTTCAATTAACGCAAAACAGCAGAAATGCACTTGGAGCGATTGGGTGAGCTGGGAGGGAGAAAGTGGAGAAATGGAGAAAGCCATATCGAGGGGGTGGGCAGTGGGCGTCGGGGAAACCTTTTAAAGAAGGTGTCCTGCGGGTGTCCTAGGTGTTTGCGCAAAGCGATAGCCCATGTTGCAAGCAATTAGTGGACATTGGGCAGGTGGAAAGCTACACTCAGGGAAAAAAAGGAAAAAGAAAATAGTAGAATACCCGGTACTTGTGAAATTATAACAAATTGTATGTTTCACAAGCGTTTTCATCAAAAATTGTTAAAACCATAAGGCTCTTTTGTTATTTTCGGGCAAAAGCCATAACCCGTAGCACTTGAAGTGCTTTTTTGTTTTAAGTGCACTGCCGGGTCTGAGGAAATTGGGAAGGTGGCGCCGCTGCAACTGCTTTATTAACTTGTTTTTGCCTTTTTGTTGCCTCCGCGGGGCGGGCGGGCTGGCTTTTGCTTTTAACCGTCTCCGTTGTGTCGAGTGTTTGCGCAAATTAATACTTAAAAAGCATTTCCACCTCTTCAAAAGTTGCGCAGTTTCTGTTGCGTTCCGCTTGACTTTGCTTTGTTTTCGTCCTGCTGCTTATGTCCTTATTTTGCTTCAAGGAGGCGCCTGCGAGCATGCAATACTTTTTTTAAGCCGGCTTCGGATGCGCTTGGAGGATGCAATGATGTCTTGAGGGGTCCTGTCATGACGAGTGCAGAAAACACTCAACGAGGCTTAATAGTTCTTGTTTAATTTTTGCTTTTCCAATAATACTCCTCTGGCTTGGAAGGGTATTTCCGCCACCATTAATCTAAGCTTATTTTTCGCCGTTTGTTTGCCAGCCAGTCTGCGAATTTTTGAAGAGAATGAATCAGACAGCAGGAATAGAGTGTGCTGGGCTGGGTGGGAGAGCTTGGGGGAGGTAGTGGAACAACAATGTCAATAACCTTTTTGTCAGTTTTCGTTCACTACATCCGTCACCCGCCAGCTGCCGTCTGCCTTTCCACGTCCTGCCTGCCCCCCACTTCCACTGACTTTTCTGGCTGATAAAAAATCAGCACTTGGTCATGGACTGTCGCTGCGTCACGTGCCACATTGCGGATCTCCCGATGCCATTTACCTTCGGGCTACCAGCTATTTTTTTTACCAGCTCCCTCTGCCCCTCTCCCTAACTCCTCCTCCCTGCTCTAGATGCTATCTGTTTTGGCCATGGTTCGTTAATCTGACAGTGGCTTTTTGCATGATAGCTCGGCGTTTCCGTTGCAAAACACTTAGTCGCCTGCTCGTCCGAGGCTTCAGATACAGAGCTCCTGCTCCGGACCCGAAAACTCCCCCCAGCTACTGGCGCCCCTGCAGCTGGATGTGTCCTGTAATCCTCCCAGGGCCATCATGCCTCATTGTTGCTGGCTGTTATTATTGTTTACCGCTCTTACGGGAAAATGCGGGCGGAAAAGTCGGGCTTACAGAGAAAGAAATGGGATAAGTGACAGTCTGATATTGCTTTGGGAATTCAGACAATAAATTAATTGAATATTTAATAGGACTATGTCTTTAATTCTTAAATAGGATAAACATTTAATTTATATTTAACAACCTGTGTAGTATTGTTTTTACTGTCAACTTCAAAAGTGCATATTATAGTGTTACCGTTTATGGTTTTATTCCTTTGCGCCCATTCAGGCGTTACAGCTTTATCCCTCTATCCCTGTCTCCTTCGCTCTCGCCAGCTTGGTTCGAATATTTAAAATCGCCTGGCAGGCAGTCCCCAACAACAATAAGGACAACAACGTCAACAACATGGTACGCCACGCCCTTCTTTTGTAATTCCCACTTGCATTAAATGCCGAGCAACTGTAAATATGCTCAGGGGCTGTGCCCGTCTCTCTCTTTGAAGCCATCCTCGGTCTATGTCCCTCTCGTTCACGCCCCATTTTAGGCTGTCCCTTTTGCACCCTCTGCTCCCACTGGGCCGGGTCCGTTGCAACTGGAGCAGATAAAATGCAGCAGGAGTTCACGTGAAATGATTCCCAATTCCCGCCCGGGGTCCTCCTCGCCGCATCAGTCCCCCATCCGCTACCCTGGATCTCCTTTTACGCCTCTAGTATCTCCGTATTCCCATATTCCTTATCCCTCTTCAATTTTCGCCCCAACCCTTCTGGGTCCTTGTTTTCCCCGTTTGGTAATGACGCGCTTGTGGTTTGCCTTCTGGTCTGGCAGTTCTCTGCCGGTTCGGCTCTGTTGCGGTTCTGGACCTCTGGCGAACGTGTGTGTAATTAATGTGTTGTACCTAAATCACTGAGAGAAAATAATTACTTGTGAGAGGCGTTGGTAGCACTTACCTGCAAGTCTGCCAAGTCTTCATTATAACCTCACTTTTCTCGCAGTGCCCCAACGCACTTGAATCCCTTCCGGACACCAGTTCATTCCCCCTGTTGCATGCTCCATTTTGTTGTCGAACCGACCGGTGCAACACGGCGTATAAGTGATGGTATTGTAGGCCTTGTTTATCAGCTGATAAGCAAGGCCCAAGAAAGTGCTGGCTCCTCGCCTTCTTCTGTCTCGCTCGGGTTTTTGTGTGAGTGGGCTTAATTCCTTAAAAGTTATTTACATATTTGCCTAATGTGGCATCCCCACTAAGCACTCAGCCAGGAGGCGGGAGTCGGGAGGCAGCCATCCAGCCAGTCGGCTTAGGTGGGCGAGTGGTCGGGCTTGGGGACTGTGGATGCGGCACTTTGTGTGGTTGGGTGTGTTGAGTTCGGTTCGCCAGTTTAGAGTCTGGTTAGTGGGGTTGGGTCGTGCGGCCACTGATGAAATTGCTTTTTGGCCCCGAGAACACAATCTGTCTGTGATTTAACCGACAATAAGCAGAATCAAATAATAGAAATTCCGGGATGATTAAATTATCAAATGCTTTAAGTGGGTCTGGAGAGTCTGGTAATGAGGGGCGTGGACAACAAGCCTGGATGTTTAATGAAATTTTTGATTTTAGGGGTAAGAGAAACAAAGAAAGTGCAGAAATTCAGACTACCGAATACTATGTCAGTTATTGGGAATAGTTTTAAATCGAAAATATTTCTAATAAAGATTCTATTTATATTTTTTTTCACTTCCCAAATACCAAACATTTTAAAAACATTTGCACAACCTTTCAACGTGCCGTGTTTATTTTATAAAATGTTCAGTTTTAATTTCACAAAGACCTGTGCAATTTTACGCTTCTACTCGATACCGGGACTCAAAAAATATGCGAAAATCCGGCTTTCAATCAACGGCACTGCCATGCTATAAATCCCCCGTGCATATCCCCTATAATGCCCATAACTATACCGTTATCTGGGCCGGCGAATGCAAAGTAAACAAGAACAAGCCCTGAACCATTCGAATTCCTTTCATTTGCGTCCTGCTGCCCACAAAACATTTTTCCAGTTCGTTTTGCGTGTTGGCAACAGTTTGGGTTCTGTTTTTATTTTTTATGATTTTCCGACTGTTTCTTTTTTTAATTTCCCTGCGCAAAAACAATGGAAATGGTCCTGGGTGCATGTGAAATGAACCAGGAGAACGCCGGGCAGCAGTAACACGACCGGAAAATATGCGGCCAAAATGCACGTAGAACGCAGGAGAATAAACCGTAAAACACACGAAACCCACCGGTTGAAAGTTGGAATAGTCCAAGGAGCGCCGCAGCGCAAAAAATTGTTTCATATTACGGCAATAACAGTGCGGAAAATCAGAGTCCAGATAGGATTCCGTTTTACCATTTCAACCATCTCGGCCCTCCGGGTCTAAACTCGCAGCGACGGCAAAATAAAAAGGCAACAGAAAAACGGTAAGCGGTCGCCAGAAATTACCAAAAAAAGCACAGGTGGCCAAAAAGGAGGATGTGGGTAAAAGGCGAGGAGGATGCCATAGACACACACTAAATAGCCGAGGTAACTGGGCAGGATGGGCCAAGCTATTCGGGCTATAAATGTCTACTCGGGCGAAGGAAACACAGAAACGGATCCGGCCATGGATACCCGAAAAGCGAAAAGCCCAAAACGACGTGTGAGTGTTTGCCGAAACATAAAAATTGATGGATACTCTCTCAGATGGATGGATTCGATAAACGAACACAAACACTTGCCCACTGGACACCATAAAGGATGCATAGATCAACAGGCAAACTAATAGTTTCACAGCCAGACGGTTGAAGTGAAAATTTAATTAAAATTATAAGTGTTTCCCCGAAACCCGCTACCTGAAAATATTAATTGCTTACCGGCTCAACTTTCCCCTTGGCCAAACACGGGGCTCTGTCTTAAATTTCCACCACAGTTTATGTTTGTAATTGCCGAAATATTAGATTCATTCTGTAAATATATCCCAGGAAAAGCTCTCAAATCTCTTTGGACTACATACCAACCACCCCCGTCGTTTTCTATGGCCGTTTAAGTGGCAGACTGTTGCTTTGGGCCCAAATGGCGGCATTATATTCCGGGCCTCTGTAACAGATCGATATTTTAAGCATTTTAATGTCTGCGACAAACGCAAAATGTTGGCGCCAAGTTCTGCTTTTTTTTCTGGGTTACAGAGCCCAGGGGCCAGGGTTGAGGGTCCGTGTCCATGTCCGTGTCCGTGTCCCATGATTGCGGCGCCGTCTATATATGTAAGCTTATATATAGAGAGAAATTTAAATAGGGTTATATTTAAACAAAAATAAATGGATTAAAACGTGATGAGGAGCCTTTATTTCCTTCCAGAAACATTTCTAGCATAGAAAACCCTTAAGATTACCTTCTTAAGAGCCTTAACCCTTAAGAGCCATTATTTCTCACAGTGCAGCCCTAATTGAGCTTCAACCCTAACACCGACTACATGTGCACCTCATATTTTTTATGCAATTAGCCCTAATTCGCTGAATCAATCATGATAGCGGCCTTACTCTACTCTACTCAACTTTGGCCTCTCGCTTATTTTTAGTGGCCGGAATTCTCATTTTAGCCCCGAAGCCCCCAGAGGTTCTATATTTGGTCGATTCGTGCCACCACCACGTGTGTGTACTACGCCGGGCATTAGTTTTAAGAGCAATTCGAGCTGAAGTGGGTTGGTTGATTTTGGCTTAGAGTTAGTGAGTTGGTCGGGCGGGGGATTTGCATGCCAAAAGCAGAAAATGCTCAAGTGGCCCGAAAGATAAATTAATGTGGCAGGTGGGGGAAATGCTCAAGTATACTTTACATAAATGTGGCCAATTTTAGAGCTCAAGTTGCTTGGTGAACCTCAATGGAGAATGGAGAGAATGGGGAAATTAAAGCCGATGTAGTACCTTTGTCGATGATATAGGGCCATCAGACTGAATATTGAAAAGGGATTGTGGCTTGGAATTGAAATTCCGAAAACTAATTGGAAACAGTTTAATCGAAGCACCCTTCTGGAATTACATTACCAAATAAAACTTTCAAGTCTGCAATTATTCTGGATTTCTGGTTACAGTTTTGTTACAACTTTTACGGGAGCCCTTACACCCATTCTTTTTCTTTTCACTTTGTAAGCCTGTCATAAAAGGACATGTGCATATTTTTTCAAGCTTTATGACAACAAAGCACACAGATTCCACAATGGAAACTTCACAGCGAGGCGCTTAAATTTTTGGGATATAAAATCTGTTAAGCAAACAAAATGCCAAAATGAAAAAGGCCAATATATGTACATATATGCAAAGATATATCACTATATGTGCAGCTATATCCTTCTGAATTACATGCAACTTTCATGCGGAGAGCCTGCTACCAAAATCCACCCACAAAGTCCAGCCCACATTCTGCACATGTGTCTGAATGTCTGAGCGGGTTATGACCGGCTCGGGGAGTTATGCAATTTTCATTTTGAAGTTTTCCACTCCGTGCCGTTTTAATGTTAAGGGTGCCAGT
The DNA here is from genome assembly GCA_018153035.1 of Drosophila pseudoananassae pseudoananassae. NCBI lineage: Eukaryota > Metazoa > Arthropoda > Insecta > Diptera > Drosophilidae > Drosophila > Drosophila pseudoananassae. Next base: position 1,305,476 of record JAECXR010000042.1, on the reverse strand, counting down.
TGCAGTTGCCTGCTGCGGACCAGTGTGGCCATGTGCACAAATGAGTTTTTAGTGCGGACCATTAGTTGGCAGCTTTTTAATTTTCTGGAACCCCGGCCATGGCAGCAATATAGCGATTAAAGCCAAGTGTCAACTTGTGTTTGGCCGTGTTTGCACTCGTGGGAGTGAATTTGTCTGGCGCTGATTGCCCTTCAAATTGGTTTGTCAATATTTTTTCAGGAGAATGGTTTATTTTTAGCAGATTCTGAGAGGGCAGACCTTGCATTTAATTCTGTAGAGTCCTTAACGAGTTAAAATAATTAACAGAGCGTTAACGGAGATGAGTACCGGATATCATACACCGGGTACCTTGAAGCAGAGCTCATTTTTAACAGATCTCCAGCCTAATCTAAAAGCCAACTACACATCCTTGGGCATATTGGAGCTTAAACATTACAAACTGAAGCCCCACTCCATCCATTCGTCAAACTGAGTGCGTACTATTTGCCGGGCTACCACTTTGAATGGGGGTCAGGACCCAGAGGAGGGGTCTTGGATCTGGATGCGAATGCGGATCTATAGCCGTGTCTTTGCACTTGATGTATGCATATTGAATTGCCCTTAGCGGACTCTAAAAGGAAACTTCCTCGGCTGCGGCACGCAAATCAGCAATATATCATTGTGTCTGCTGCCTCTGGTGCTCCTCCTGGTGGCCGGCGCCCTGTCTCTTTCCTGTGTCTCTGCAGCTGTCTCTGTTCTTTGTTTTACGCTAAGCGAAGGCTTAAGTGGCATGCAAAAATTTCCCACGTCACTCCGTCAGCCAGACATTCAGTCAGAAGGAGAGCGAGGAAAAAGCCAAAAGCCAAGTGCTGCATTACGGAGAAGTTTCCTTTGGGCTTTCCTCCCATTTCCAATTTTTTCTCCACAAGACCTGCCTTTGGTTTTTATCACTTTTGTTGTCTTTTAGTTTCTGATTAGTTTCCCTTTGGCTTCGTGAGGTTATTTATTATCTGGCGCAAAGTGTGGCAATCATTTACATAAATCAATCTTGATGGCCTCAGCCGGAAATGCTCCATAGGATGTCCAACGGGGTTAAAGGTCTACTTTCTACAGCAGGATTCATTCATTGTTCTAATGTATTTTCTGGTCTGGTCTATAGTAAGACCGTATTTTCAGATCCGCTCTTTATTTCAATAATAAGACGCAGGCGATGGGCAGATCTCGATGGCTTCGCTTGTAAACTTATATCGATTAAATGGGTATTTTATACATAGTTTTCGTACAAATAATTGTATATAATATTATTATATCTTTAAAATATGTGGCTATTTGTGTATGAAATTAAATTCCCCCAAGCCTAACTTTCTCAATCCATGAATTAAAACACTGTTTGTTTTCTTTGCATTTTGATACCAAATCTTCTTAGCCAATTCTTGTTGTCCCACTCAATGTAAGCTTCTTTTGTGCATAGCTTCTGTTTTCTTTTCTTTTCAAGATTGTAAAGATATTATTTGGTTTTATTTCGAAACCCTACTTATCCTTTATGCATTCACGACCATCTAGGGACTGACATTGCGTATACGCCGTGCTGCACACCACGTGCGTGCTGTAAAGCATTTCTTCGGATTTCTCGCCACATTTCTGCTTCAGTCATAAAACTTTTGTGCAACTGCACCCAGATAGGGGCAAGAAAGAAAAAATATCCAGCTTAACTTTGTTGTTTAGTGTAAAAGCTTTACAACTCGCCGTTGTTGCTGCTGTTGTTTCTGGTTGTTTCGGTTTCTGCTACTTTTACTTTGTGCACATTATCACTTGGCTCTCGCTTCCCTTAAACAAGAAACTTTGTTCGATCCACAACAAAATAGAAAACATAACCAGGAACCAAACAAAAAATATATAAAAGGGAATAAAACAAGAAAATTGTGAGCGAATAGTTTGCCGGGCACTTTAAGCACTTTGGCAACACATTTGAAACACCTTTGGCTGGTCTTTTAGCAACAACTGGCACCCTATTGCCTGTTTTTCCGCTTTTCCTGCTTTTCCACGCCCCTCCACCACTCTCCTTTTCAGGCTCGAAGAATTTTTGAGGGTGGCCAGCAGCTTGGAAGTTTTTAACCCCCAAAATGTTGAGTTTGGCCTTTTTTCTGGCATAGAATTTTGTGGCCAAGAGTGTGTGTGTGTGGCATTTTTGGCCTTTTTTCAAGTATGCTTGGAGTGGCGGCTGGCTAAATAAATAAAATTGGAATAAATATTAAATAAATAGAGCAAAGAGGCAGTCGCAATGAAAGCCAGTCAACCAAAAAGAGTTATGAATTTCTGCGTTGCCAAGCTCTCTAAGTCTCTTGCCGGAATTTAGTTTATTATTTAAATTAAATAAGGAAAAAGTAGTGAAGCCGCAGCTAATGCTCATTTGTCAAACTGTTGCTCGTCCCTCTCAGGTGCTTAACTATTCATTACAGGAAGATCGGGCTTTTCTACCTTTTCATTTGATTTATGGGCCAGGCCCGGAGCCGAACCAGCCACCTCGCATTCATCAATTTGGCCAAGTTATTCACACACGCCTCGTGGAATGCCTTTCAGGGACAAACACTCGGCACTAATTGCAACTGCTTAGCGTTGCTTTAGCCGCACATTTTCCATCTCCATTTGTGGGTTTTCCCTCATTTTCCCCAGCCGTGGAGTTTCCTGTATTGTTCACCCTGCCACGCATTTTCTCGCTTTTTTTTCTCGTACTTTGGGTCCAACACGCAAATAAATTTTCTTTTCCTGTGCAACTCCCTCGCCCGAAGTGATGAAAAAAATAAAAGCAACCACAACAAATCACAAAGCACAGGGAGAAAATTTATAGGAGCTTTTAAAAAGTGAATAGACTGTTATTAATCCCTATTGGGTTAACATTTACCCACCTTTTGTTAGTTTGTAGTGGGTTAGTATTTGCATTGAATATCTCTACAATTTTGTATTTTTTCCAGTGCAAATCAAAACAATTCTCTTCCTGAAACATGTGCCCGTATAAATGTAACAATGCGGATACTTAATCCCTTGCTCTCCTCGGCATTTGTAATTACAGTGATTCCTTTCCTTTTTTATGGCCATCTCTCTCCTCTGGCATATGCCTGTCTCTTTCGCGTGGCCCCGGCAATTGTTGTAAATCGTAATTTGTTGTTGTTGTTATGATTGTTGTTGCTGATGCCTCCATTCCTGCGAGGTTGCATTGTTTTTGACATTTGGCGCCAACTGGCTGCATGATTCATCGTGATATGTTTTCCCAGGCTTTCCCACTCCTCCCGCCATTTTCCACTTTCCACATGCCCGTCATGTTATTTTCAACATATCGCACGTTTCGCTTACGAAATGTCGACGGCCTTTGGTTTGGTTTTTCCTTTTCATTTTTAATACAACATGTATGTACTATGTTGTTTTTTAAACGCCTTTTTATGGAAAATCTGTTTTTTATCGATCCATCAATTTAATTTTGATGTGATTGCTTCTTTTGTTTGCCTAGAGGGTAGTGGCATCACTGAAAGTCTACTGCTTTCTTTATATTATTTTTGAATATTTTTTAGATTTTATTTTTAGTCCTCGACAGAAACCTGTGGGAGTTAAAGGACACTGCCAATCAAAAACTTTGTATAAATTAAGCAATTAGTTTCATGGCCCGAAACTTGGTCATCACCAAGTCGTAGCCATTATTATCCTTTCGCTCTCTCCTTCATCTACCTTAACCGATTTTCTTGTGTGTGTGTGTGTGTAGGGAGTCCTGACGTCCTGGTACTGATGTCCTTGCTGCGGCTGCTGCTTTATAGGCCAGCTGTCAGCTATGCTCGTCTCCGTTCACTTCCACGCTGCTGTGCCTGTCATGCAAATATATTGTCCTTTTTAATTAAAACACAGGCCTCAAATTAATGAACACACACACATGTACATGCACACTCTTTCCGTATAATTTTCTTGACCTGAAACCGAAACAAGTTTTTGCCTTCCCGACTTTTTTTTGGGGCGCCCGGGCCCCCTAATGAAGTCATTGGGTTGATGATGTTACAATATTTGGATTTTAGATTGAAGGATTTGATGGCCTCTGGGCCTGCTGATTTCATGATGATTTTCCACATTTTTCACTCACAACTTGGCCTTTTCTTGGCATTATTAAAAAATACCTATTAGGGGGACCATTTTCCACATATGCGATGTGTTTTTTTTGCATTTCATCTTTGTGCCTGGCAGACACAGTTCGACCCATATAAGATGTAGTTCCCTTACCCCATTTCTCGCATGTTTGATGTGTAATTCTGCAGTCGCTCATTAAAAATAATTACATCTTTTGGTAAGAAAAGTAAAAATAAAAAAAGGCGAAAAGAGTGAAAAGGAAACACCAACCCACAAAGAAAATAAAAGAAGGCCAGAAGAAAGGCAGCGAGAAGCTAACAGGTGCGGAAGTTCTGGCTTCCCACTTTCGTTTTTAATCCGAAACCTCCTAAAAGTGAATTCAAATTAATGATGGATTTAAAATTGAAATGGGCCATTGTGGTCCTTAAAGCACCCTCGATTCAGAGCAATCCATAAACAAGCAAGTTTCTGTTAGACTTGGATTTCCTCAATGCCATTGCATTGTTTGGTGTTTTATTGTTTGGCTTCTGCGGCCAGGACTCTGATAAAATGTCTCCGCTCACATAAATTCGAATAAATCAGCCAACTCACACACAAGGACACCCCGAGATTAGCTTCATCTTGGAGGGTTGGACTGGCTCCAAAGCCAAGAAGCTGAAAAACTTTCGCACTTCTGACCACGACTGGATCTCGGGCGCTCCGGACTTTTAAATCCGAGCAGCATAAGACATAAAACACAAAACACAAATGCAAACACTAACGCGCACCGAGATCAAATATAAAGTATATAGTGTATATATTTATGGCCATTTTCATGATTGACCGACTCGAATGTGTGTGCTCTGTGTTTGGATAAGGATATGCGATGTGAATGTAGCGAGGGTGGCGTATCCTACAATAATGTACGACCATGTCCTTCTGTCATTCAGACTGTGCGTGATGAATAAATGATGCGGCCCATACAAGTTTCAATGATTTTGCTTTAGTTTCGCCCTGCCGGAGTATTTCGGGGCGGAAAAGGTACATTAACTTTGTGAATGGGAATGCGAAAAGTTCGATTGGGAAACGCGGGTTTAACCATTGATATATGTCCCTGGGTTTTCGGCAATAATTGGATGGTGCGGAAGTTAGTCCATAAAAGGACTTACTTGTGGCAGTTTCCCAAATTTCTATGTGTATCAATCCTCTTCCTAGAAGAGAAGAAAACCCCATAAAATTTTACATCATTTATGCATATTAATTGTTTAATATTCCCATTAAAATGACAAATCCTTGGGCCGAAATAATAATAAATTATTACAGACTTGGCCAAGTACTCGAGCACTTGAAAACTTTATGGACATTAGAGTGTCTGTATAATGAACCATAGGCAAGTGTAATCCCCACTTAGAAGAAGATAACCCCCTGGCCGCGTCCCTGCCACATTAAGGGTATTCAGGACTTCAGCCTTCATTAGCTCCAACCCTTTTAATGCGCGCCATGTGTTGCATAATATTTCTCCGGGCGAAATAAAAATGTAAATTCAACAAATTTGCCACGCACAAGCGAGCATTAAACCCTTGCCAGGAACTACATAGTGGAGTAACATCGGGAACCATACTGCTCTGTAGAGTATCCCCCGCAATCATCAGTGGGCTCTTCGGATGGCTCTTTCGGCCATTTTATTTGCTTTTGGCACTGGCCATTGTTTAGACCCCCGCCCGCCGCACGCCGTGTCTCTGGCCGGGAATTGTGCAAATTTTGTGTATTTAATGCAGTGCCAAAATGTTTGACTTGGCAGCCCCCCAAACAGCCCCCCAGACCCCTCTCCGGGAAAGCCACTTGGCAATGTTTACGCTTATGCTAATTTTTGGGTCCATGTTTGTGAGCGAGAGAGTGTATTTATGGGGAAATGTTGACATTTCAGCATTTTCTGGGCAACACATGCAGCACATTCTTTTCCTGATTACTCGGCTTTGGATTTGTGGTCGTTGGGCTGGCAAGGATGTGGGAGGAACAAGCACCTTCAGATTAATCGCATAAATCCGAATGTCAGGATGCAGCCGAGCTCAAACTAATTGGGCAACAGCAGCTAAGAAGCACTGAGGAAAATGATTGTTAAATAATAACACTTATAATTAATCTTTAAGGCAATATCATAAGTATTTAATTGTAGGCCTGCTTTAGGTTATGGGTTATAGCCCTTACAATTAAGTAGATTTTTGTTCAGTGCCTTTCGCTCATCATCCTAGTGCATCCTGGCGTACTAAATGTCCTGACATGAATGACATGGAGATTCACTTAACTCAAATGCCTGTCTCCGTCTATCTGGCATGCCACCCTCCAGGCCCTGCCACCCTCTAAGCACCCAGCCCGGACGGCCTCAGCCCCTCTGTGTGGCAACCACCAACAATTTGAACCCTTCTGCGCTGCGCTGGCAAAGCTTTTGAGCAACTAATTAGATTCAGCCGCCCCTGAGCCAAAACCCCTTTCGCAGTAACTTAATTTAGTATGCAATTCTCCGGCTGCAGTTTGCAGTTTCCCTTCCCGGCCTGTCCTGTTTTTCTTGTTGTTCTTGTCATTTGTGAAAATTAATTTTCTCATAATTCAGTTGGCATTTGCATTTGTGGCTTTGATTTTGCGGTTGGTCGACCTTAAAGATTGCTGCGAAAAAGTGTATTTGAGGCACAAATGAAATAAAAGCCGGGCTATGCATAGAAATATGTTAATTAGAGTGGGAAATTGCCATGTGTGTGGGGCGTGGCAGTGGGTAACTGTGCCACATAATTAACCATAATATTTGTGCATATGCATCGCCAGTTATAGACAAACATCCATGCAGGAGTGGTGAGTGGAGCAGGAGTCTCTTCAGTGGCCCAAATGACACAAACAAGGCTGGAGGCTTGTATGTTCCAGGGGGATTCTGGCTCTGTTTATGCGGGTCTAATCAGAGAAGCCTACAAATGGGTTTTTGGCCAAAATACACATTATATATTACTATTAGCCACACAATCTTCAAATAATACCCCTAAATTTAATTAAATTATTGCTCAACTATGTCTTTTTAATAGTTGATTACCTCGGAAACCCAATCCCCACCCACTATTCCATTCATTTCACTAATTGCCCGTCCCGGATGGAGCTCCCCGCTAATGTGCCATTTCCTCGGCCCCGTTTTGATTGTTTTTCCACGGCCATAACGAATTTATTATTCATTACGGAGCTAAACCCCTCGCAGCTATTTGACAATTTCGCATGCTATTCATAAACTGTCGCCCGTTGGCCGTGCTGCCTGTCAGCGCGTTTTATTGGCAAATCAAAAGCCACCGCAAATGGCACACTCGCCCTCTCGCACACCTGCCCTGGCTCCCAACCATTTTCCGCTTTTCCGCCAGTTCCCTACTCCCTGTTTTCTAGGAGCTCCGGTTTTGGCTTGCGGTCAGCTGTTGGTCAGCAAACAAGCGTGAAATTGCACAAAAGCCGTGACGGCTCTAAACCAAAAAAAAAAAGAGACCGGAAAGGACAGTAAAAAAATATAAAGGGTCTAGGAAGCCGCAGCTACAGAGGGACAAAAGGCAATCAGACTTGCGGCCTACAAATGCGCTTCGCTTCTCCTTTGCTGTGAAGTCCATATGAACTCTCGTTTTTCCACGCTTTTCCCTTTTCATTTCAGTTGCAGTTTTTCAGCGCTGAAAAGTATGCTATGCATTTTTTGTCGCATCGCAAAGTGGAAAAATCTGAAAGGGGAATTTAGAAGAGTGTTTTCAATATAAAAGGGTGATGGGTTTTATTTTATATAATAAAAGTGAGTTGTGTGGAAATAAATGATTAGAAAACCTTACTGAGAAGCCCCTAACATAACCCCTTTGCAATTATTTCTCTTTTGATGATGTTTGATTTGCCTCCAGAGCCAGCAGCGCTTTAAATCGCGTTTGTTTAGGTTAAATGCTGGGGGATTTTTTATGGTCTGTTAATTAAATGCATACAATTAGCTACACACGCTAATGATTCAATTATCTTTATTACTTCCCCGACATGCACTGCCCTGCATCCGATGCAATCACGCAATGCTAAATATACACAAAGCGGAGCGAGGGGATGGATGGGGATGCTTTTAATTAAAACCGATTCGAATCGATGGCCTGTCGTTGCACGTTTTAAATTTAGCGCCAGGTCCTTGGAGTCCTCGGAGGAGTGTTCGATATACTCGGCACTCGGTGTTCAGAGCACTCGGAGCACTTCATTAAAGAGTGTAAAGTTGGAAATTTATTTTGCATTTACCCTGCCATCGAACGTGCTGAGGCCAGTTGGCGAAATGGAATTCAGAGTGCTGCGAGTGGAACTGGCACTGGCACTGGCACTGGCCTCCCTCCATCGTCATCGTGTTTTTTGAGATGGAAAAAAAGGGGTTTTGTTTATGGCACCAGCTGTGGCTGTAAAATGGATTGACGAGTCCAAGGATGGATATCCTCACGGAAATGGGTCAATCAAGTTGTCGAAACTGCTCAGGGATCAATGCGATACGATCCGGGGGACTTGAGAAAAACAAGCCATAACAAGTTGACCTTCTTTCCTTGTTTTTTATGACTTTACTAAACTAAATAGAAGTAGCAAGCAACGTGATTATTAAAACTTGTAAGTAGCAGACAACGATAATGCCAAAGGATACACGAGTAATCCATCAATAGAGTGGTATTGCAATTCCCTTTCCCGACCACAATCTTCTCCGGCTTATAGAAATTACTTTCATGCTTAGCCAACTGACAATCAACATTTTCGCATTCGAGTTCAATCAATGCATCCGCTTATTTAGCTGCCACTTCCAAGTCAAGTCAAGCTACTTGCCCCAGTCCTGGCTCCTGCCTCCTAGCACCACCTCTTGCCTTTTCCCTGTCGGAATTTATTTCATTTCTATTTCATGCAATTTTTATGCATTTTTCTATTTATAAAATTGCTGCCAGCACTGTGCCGGAGAGGGCAAAAAATAATAAAAATGCCAAGTGAAGGAAAAAATAAAAACGTGCAAAAGGAAAATAAGGGAAAATGAACATAAAATGCAAGCGGCGGTATTTTGCAGTTCCTTGCCAGGCACTTGCTTTTCTTTTATTTTTTTCAGACGCTTTCCTTGTATTTTTGCTGCACGGAACGAAAATATTTATTGAGTTTTCTATTTGATATTTGAAATATACGTTTTTAATGAGAAATTGTTGATATTCCTTTAGATATTCGTTGATATTTGGTGTCTAAGGGGCAAACCTTCACATTCCATTTCAAATGGTTTTCCGAAAGCTTAGAACAATAATTACTAAAATTAAGTAAAACCCAAATTTCCATCATTTTAAACTTTAAAAGCTTAAGCCTTTAGGACTATAAATTTTCGGTGCATTTTCCATTGCCAGGCAGTGTGAAAATGCAGCGTGAGAAACCGAACCGAAACGGAGCTGGAAAAATGGCTGGGTGGCGGGGCGTGTAAGTGTTGGTAAACGCGGTGCAAAATGCCGTTACAGTGGTCCACCATTTTCCACTTTCCTAGTTGATGTTGTTGTTGCTCCATTGTTGTTGCTACTGTTGTGGCGTTGTTGTATTTGGGTCACCGATGCAGTTGTCCCTCTGCCATGGTTTTCCCTCCGTTTTCAGTTTTTCTTTTTGGTTTTGTTATTGTTGGCCCGGTGTTGTTGTTGCTTGTTTAACAAGTTCGAGTGCATCGCATTTGTGAAAATTTAAAAAGGCATCTAAAAGTTCTTCCTGCAATGTGTGTGTGTTTGTCGGGAGGAGGGCGAGGCGCTTCAAAAACCAAACACAAAAACCAGGAGCGAAACTTTTTGAGGCTCTGCCGCTGACACCAAAATGCACAAAAGCAACAGCGAAACAAGCCAAGATGACTCGAACTGGCCCTTCAGAAGGGTTTATGTAAATGGCTTCATACCCTGGATGGGTTTTCAGGAGAATCTTAAGAAAATAAGCTTTTTAAAGGGACAAGTTCCTCTTAAATCAGGGTAGCGTGCTATTCATTCTGTGAAATATGGAACCCCAAAAGTAGCTTCACCGACTCACCTAAAAACAAATTCTTGGGCAACTAAAACTCCCATTTGGCAACATTTGGTACCCCTCGAAAAAAGTTTGGCTAACAATGTGTAAAAGGATTGCTGGGGGCCAGGGGCTGCGGCATGGGGTGCGGCTGCAGTGGCAGGAGTCGAGTGAAACAAAACGAACAGCAAACATATTTGACATTTGCATACGAAAAGTGTCAAAAGAAGCAAGAAGCTATATAAACTAACCCGCACACCAGCACGCAGCACACACAGCTAACACTGGCAAACAACCGCATCAGACCATGCACTGGGAGAAATTATAGGAGGATATTTAAGATATAAATTAAATTAGAAGATAAATTAGAATTACTAATATATTTAGTATAAATATAAGTATGAATTTGTGTCCTTTAAAATAAGGGGATTACAAATGAAAGATAGTAAAGTATATAAAATGTTAAGTAAATAATTTATGTCTTTATTACAGATCATACGATCTTTATCTATTTGGATTTAAAATAAAATATTTCACTTTTTCCTAGGATATTAGTATAGTTATTGATGAAATGGTTAGAATTCGCTTGGCTGTTTATAAGGACGGCAGTTTAATATTGATTTTTTATAAAGTATCGGGTATAAATTTATAATGTATTATTAAATTGAACATACAATTTTAATTTTAAATAATTAATGAAATAAACATAGCAATGAATACTACATCAATATTATTTAGTAAATTTTAGTACCTAGAATTTCGCACTGTGTAGGCCTACTCGTTTATGCCACTTCCGTGACGACGCTCTCTTATCTGTGTTCTCCTTTGCTTTCCTCTCTTCCTGCCAGGAACGCTACAAGGCTGACATTAGCCTGGCCATACAATTGCTGCAGTGCAAGCCGGATAGTTTTGTGTCCCAAAAAGTGTCATCGGTGAGTATGGAATGGGTGTTATAGCCCCTCTATGGGCGCCCAAAAATTACCACCCACCGAGAAGATCTCCGTGCCTCAGAAGAATAAATCCCCTTAAATAATGGCATTTCTCTGCAGCTACCCATTGATATTCAATCCAAGGTGTCGGCGTACATGAGACTGGAAACAAACTCCCATTCCGACTCGGAGTGCAGTAATAGCGGAGTGGGCGTGGCCACCACAGCTTCCTATAAAGTGCTTCCGGCCTCCGACTCGCCGCCCCCCTCCGCCTGCCCCTTCCCGCCCACGGCCATGGTCTATTCGATGCGGGGACTCGGTAGGTGTTAGTAGACCATGTTGAACCTTATGATTTCCTCGCTCATATTTTCCCTTTATTTTATTTTCTGATTTGATTTATTTGATTTCTCGATTCGCATTTCTAGGCCCACTTACCTGCTGATTGAATCACGAGCGGCGGCTGCTCCCCCCGAAAAAAGGGGGGGCGCAGAGTTAACAATTTGATTTTTGCCTCATAATTGAATCCATTCCACGTCATTGTGCATTGTATTGGCATTCATTGATTATCTTCCTTTTTTCATTTATTGTTCATTTGCATTAATTGCCTGCCATTTCGTTTCATTTATATTTATTATTGGTTATTTTTTGTCCATCCTCCGCCAGCCCAGAGTACCATTGTTTGCATTTTCGTAGTTCTCTTTCGGCAGGGCAGTAATTGCAATTTGAAACAGTCGTAAAATAACTCTGCGAAACATTTTTTAGTTTCTCGAAAATATTTACATACTTGTTAAGGCAGCAGAATGCCAACAGAGGCCATAGCTGCGGCTCAAACTTTTTGTTTATCAATTCCAGCAATTTGTTGCTAGTTTTAAAACTCATATCTGATGAAGCACAGGAATTTGCGAAACAAACTGCATTTATGGCAGGCATTTTTGAGGTCTGCATTCTAATTGGACTAACAAAGTTTCTATTGGTTCTAATATCCATTTAATATTCAATTCATATTTTCCGGCCATGTTGTGTGGCGGCAGAGTTGATTGAAAGCGTTTCGTTCTCAATTAAAATACAATTCGAGGTTTTTTTGCAACGAGTATGCCCTCAAAGGAACTGTATTATTATTTGTTGTTTTCCTTTTTATATTTTAACTTTTGTTTGATATGAGTAACATAATATATATTTGTACTAACAGCCTTCCAAACTTTACAAACAAGAGTGCTTACTAATGAAAAATAATGTTCCCACACAATTTAGACGCCGCCAATGGGAATGAAGCCAACAATCCCCAGCAGCAAAAGTCCAACCAGGCCACAACTAACAATAACATCACCAGCAGCAACAAGGACTCTATTAACAACAACAATAACAACAACAGTACCAGCGGCAACAGCAACAAGTTCGGCACAACAACCAGCAATTGTAATTCGAATCAAACTACCAATCCCGACATGATATCGCCAACCATAATGGCCAAGTTTCTGGAGGACGAGCTGAAGGCGAACGAGGTGAAACACTGCGACACGTGTCAGTGCAGCAAGCAGGACCTGCAGGTCCTGGCGGATCTAACGCGTTCCTACACGGTGGCCACCCAGACGCCGCACCAGCTGCATCTCCAGGGATCGGGACTGAACGAGTCCAACTTGACCCAACTGTGTTTGCGGTGTCACAGCAACTTGAACTCTCCGTCGCGCACCAACAGTCCATATCTGATGAAACTGGTCAAGTCCAGCGACTCGGTTATATCGGAAACCAAGAGCTCTGTATCGGATCTGAATGATATGGACAAACTGTTCACTCCGGCCAAGAAGGACGATCTGATGGTGAACCCTATTCTGGGGCATCATCGCTTGTGTGAGAGAACAGTTGCAGGTTGGTGAAGGGAATGCTCTTCCTTCTGGCAAGACTATAATTTTTTTCCCAGTTCCAGGACAGAGCCAGGACTACGCCAGTGGCAAGCTGACCACTTCAACCATGATGTATCCAACCACTCATTTGGGTGCCTATGCCGCCGAGAAGTATCTCCTGGAGACCAGTAATCTCGGCCAGCTGAGGAATGGCTATCAGAGAAGGTTCCTAGATGGCGGAGGAACGGCTTTGCAGCTTTTGAACAAATTCGAGGCGGCAGGTGTTGGTTCTGGAGGCCCTGTTCCGGATGAACTGGAGCAGGATGAGGTCAGTAAGCCCCTCCTAGCTGGCGTTTCGCAGGCGAATCTCTTGGAAGCCGACCAGGCACCCACACCACAGCCCCAGGTGGCGAGCACTGCGAAGCTGGAAGACGTGTGCGAACCGACGCCTTCGGTTACCAAGTCAGTGGCTCCTTCCGTTAACGCAGCTCCAGCCCAGCTCAAGTCCACTAACTCGGGCAGTGTCCAAAGCTTGTGGAGCAACAAGACCAGCAGCTGTGAGGGAGCCAAAATGTTCGAGACCTTCAACAGGAACCTCATAAAAACCATCAAGGTGACATATGATTCTGTATAGACTGATCTTTAGCTAATACCTCCCCCTTCCTAGGCTGAGAACCCCAAGTACCGAGGACCTCGTCTGTGCGCCATGCGGATTCAGCAGAACGGCCAGAGCAACATCCTGCTGGACAATCTGGAATCTATTGAAACCTACACCCCGGTGATCTACAAGCGACGGGAGCGACTCCTCGACGAGGAACTCAACGATGGCAAGGACATCATAACCAGCAAGGAGAGCAATGCAGCGGCAACCGTAGAAGCCTGGCAAGGACCAGCTGCTCCCCATGAGAATGTGGCCTTGCAACCAGTGCTGGAACCCCAAGTGGAGGCTCAGCAGCAACTGCAACAGCAACAACAACAGCAGCAGCCGCATACGGATGCGGAGGCGGAGAAACCCAAGGCGGGAGATCCACCCGTAAGCGTCAATCCTGGCGTGAGCTCCCCCAAGCACTCAGCCAACTCCAGCTCCATCAGCGATGTCATCGACTATCAGGAGAGTGTGCTGCTGAGGCGACAACAGCTCAGCCGGGTGGCCGAGTGGGTGCAGCACAACACCCAGCAGCTGGAGCAGAGGAACCTGCAACAGCCACCAGCGGCCAGTGACTCCAACTCGGGCACCGAACGGCAGTCCTCGTACTCCACCCTGGATCGCATGGACTCGATATCCATAGAGAAGCTGTCGATGGACTCTGGCTACAAGACCACGCCGCAGCAGCTTACCAATGGCTATCCCGAGAAGTCCACTGAGGATTCGCTGTCCCCCAAAACGGACATCACTAGCAACTCTCTGCCAGAGAACCCGGCAGGACTTGTGGCTGTCGCGCCCATCGTAGAGCCTAAGACTACGGAAATGTGCACCACCTACTACAGGAGGACCACGCGATCTGGTCTGCCGGTGGCCTACACCACCGTGGCCATTCCTCCCTCGGAAGTCCCGGCGGGCGCAGTGTCCTCCACGTCCTCCGGATCAGAGCCGCTGATCTTGCCCGAACAGCCCACTTGTGATATTCTCAACTACAAATACTATCCCAATGACACGGACAAGACGCGATCCGTGCAGGCGGAGCTGCACACCACCACCCAGAACGTGGACATTGCCCAGATGGAGTACAACGTGAAGCAGTTCCTGCTGAAGCAGAACGAGTGGTCCATGAACGGAGCCGGAGCCGGGGCAGGAGCAGTGCATGGGCCCGGGGGACTGGCAGGAGCATCGCGCTTGATGCAGCGCCGGATCCTGGGTCCCGGCGTGGGGGAGAGGGTGCGCATGGCCACTCCAGGAGGCGCTGTGGCCGCCATCAGCGCCGCCACCACCCAGTCCGGCATTCTGCCGCCCCACAGAACTGAAACGAATTTATAAGAAAACGGGGAGAGGGTCGGCGGGAGGACCGACGAGCCAGATGAGATGGGAATGTTGGAATCACATCCAAGAAGGAAACCAAACTGTATTCTAGTCTAGTTTTGCTACTTTTAGTTCGTATTCCACATATATATTTATACACTATTATGAGATATATGTACGTGTACGTATGGCTAAGCAATGCGATGTCGGATGTGGAAGAGGAGATGGAGGTGGAAGTGGAAGTGCTAAGTGCAATAGCAATGATACTATACATATGTACACAACAAGTCTACACCTAAGCTAACTGCTTTTGAGCTAAAACTAAGCTGAAGAAATTAAGAAAGTCAAAGGGATTGAATAAGATTAAGGCGTTGGCTTATTTCATCACTTTCAGTCACTTTCCTATAACTAACACCCTTTCAATTCTATCCCCCAACTAACGTCTTCCTTCGGCCTCTTCTACCCCTCTTGATTTCTTTCAAAAGTCTTCCTCAAGATCCCCCAACGTCTTTTAACTAAAGTCCCCCCAAACAGCAATTGCAGCTAAACCAAAAGCAAATCTAAGACATATGATATGGTTACTCTTTACAATATAACTGAAAATTTATATACAAAAGCATAATAACTTTTTGATGTCTGCATGTTAATATAACCCACAAAACCACTAAGAAAGAAATAAAAACTTAACCAAAAACCAGCTTAGGTTACCACAGAATATATATAAATATTTATTATATTTATAGGCATATACAGATAATTACGCTATATACATGCGATTGATATTTGATAAGCGCGTTATTTTTTCTAGATTCCGATTGCAATATTTTTTAGAAGCGAAAACGAATTTTTATTTTTATAAAATGCGACCAAAACCAGGGGAGAACTTGAAAGGATAACCCATTTCCAGATTCCTTTACTTTTCTATTATTTTTAAAATATTGTTTTATCGTCCAGCCTAGAAGCTTCGCTATGGCGCTATAGCAAAACCGATCTGTCTATCAAAAGATATATACAAGTACTGTACCTTCTTAGAGACAAAAGAGATTTTTGCCGGAAAAACTGTACTCATTCCTGCCCATTAGATGACCTTCATATATAGAAACTGTAATCCTCTGCTAACTGCTAAATCGAAGATATATAAGCCACGCACACTCACACCACACATTATACACGTATCTGAACAGACATATGATTGTATCACCCCCCTATATATTTACAACTATTATACATAAAACATAAAGATATATAGCTCGATCGTATCCACTCTATAGGTGTATATCCAAGACCCACGACCCACACATTCAACGGCTTCAGAAACCAAATACATACTTTTCTATATAATCCCCCACATCAATCAAAATTATCAAAATAAAGAATGCCTCGATATTTACTCGATATTTACACGCATCACGCTATCTATATCTATGTATATCTCTCGATTACTTCACCACGTATACACTGAGCGAAATGCCGAAATGGAAATGCTTTAACACTGTTATGTTTGGCCTACTTATATAAACGTTTACTTAGCATAAATTCAACTCGTCTAGAGCAAGGAACCCCTATATGCACCCCCTTGAAAGCATACTTATTGGATCGGGATGGCTGTCGTCCGGATCCTCAGCCTGTTAAGCACCTTATCGTATGATATTATCAAATCAAAAATCAAACTCTAATTAAGTTCATGAACCACTCTCAAAAAGACTTAACTTGGCTAAGAAATCAAATTATTTCCGATAACCTCCCGACCTTTGCTCCTTCCCTCGAAACTCAGTGCTCAACGATCCAGTTTTCCAATTTTCCAATTTTCCTGTTTGAATCTCGCACATAAAAGCAATAGAACACTGCCCCGACCTCCGACCCCTCAAGTACACTGCCCCGAAACACACTCCTCTTTCCCTCGAATCTCCCCCAAAAACTAACTTTAAGTAGACTCATTCTCCAGCTCAAAAAAAGAATTACTTAAGGCAGCTTAATGAAGGAATCCCACAACCTTAGCTAAAGAATAACGTAAAAATACAAAAAAATTAAACAAAAAAATGAAATTGAATTTCAGAAAAAAAAAAATAATGAAACACTAGCTTAAATATTTGGGCATAAGTTTAAATCAAGCTGCGACACCTAGTTTAAATTGGAAGCCTTCGTTCTCACGTTTAGGTTCGAAACTCTTCAAATACTTAGCCTTATATATGAATGTACATTTTATGCGCGTCTCGGTTGATGTAACCAGTTTTGAGCTATTGAACCACCTTAATGTGAAACAAAAAACAAAATATAAAACAATGCAAACTAATGATAAAAATAAAAGAAACATCAAAATAATAAATCAACAAAACAAATGGAAACAATTCAAATAAATATAAAATAATTTTTGAATAATTTTTGAAAAGTGTTTGCTTAATGGGGGTTTTGAGGGCTATACCTGTAGCTTATGGATGTACTTATAAACGAAGTTTATAAGGAAGACTTATAAGGCGAAGTGATATAACCTTGGGGTTAAGATAGGATATTGGCATTTTTGGATTTATGGCAAATATCGCCGATATCCTTATAAGAATTTTATCGTACCATAAATTTCCTAGCTTCTATCTTCTAAAAAAGTCCCTAGCTTCTATCTTTAAACCTACTATAGTTGTTAATTTTACCAAATACCAAATACTTTCTCCAATTGTTCAGTTATATGGCAGCTATAGAATATAGTCAACTGAACCTTTTGAAATTTTGTAAGTTGGATCCTAAGGTCGGACAAGAAATAAGATATATTTACTTTCTAACTTCAAAAACAAAAAAGTAGGGTCATTTCCGATATGCCCCCTTGTAGTCTCCTATATGGCCCACTGTAATGGTTATATCTTCCCCAATCCTGATCCGATTCTCAAGCGGAGTACCTTAAACGATTTCTGGGTCGATTCTCCACCATTCTGCATCAAAATCCCGAGACAAAATATTTTTTAGATTTTTTGTCCATTTTTGTGATGGGATCCCTTGAAAATGGGTCTTTCCCCTATATGGCCCACAGTGATGGCTATATCTTCACCAATTCTCATCCGATTCTCAAGCGGAGTACCTTAAACGATTTCTATACCGATTCTCCACTATTCTGCATCAAAATCCCGAGACAAAATATTTTTTAGATTTTTTGTCCATTTTTGTGATGGGATCCCTTGAAAATGGGTCTTTCCCCTATATGGCCCACAGTGATGGCTATATCTTCCCCAATCCTGATCCGATTCTCAAGCGGAGTACCTTAAACGATTTCTATATCGATTCTACACCATTCTTCATCAAAATCCTGAGAAAAAATATTTTTTAGATTTTTTGTCCATTTTTGTGATTGGATCCCTTGAAAATGGGTCTTTCCCCTATATGGCCCAGTGTGATGGCTATATCTTCCCCAATCCTGATCCGATTCTCAAGCGGAGTACCTTAAACGATTTCTATATCGATTCTCCACCATTCTTCATCAAAATCCTGAGACAAAATATTTTTTAGATTTTTTGTCCATTTTTGTGATGGGATCCCTTGAAAATGGGTCTTTCCCCTATATGGCCCCCAGTGATAGCTATATCTTCCCCAATCCTGATCCGATTCTCAAGCGGAGTACCTTAAACGATTTCTATATCGATTCTCCACCATTCTTCATCAAAATCCTGAGACAAAATATTTTTTAGATTTTTTGTCCATTTTTGTGATTGGATCCCTTGAAAATGGGTCTTTCCCCTATATGGCCCAGTGTGATGGCTATATCTTCCCCAATCCTGATCCGATTCTCAAGCGGAGTACCTTAAACGATTTCTGGGTCGATTCTCCACCATTCTGCATCAAAATCCCGAGACAAAATATTTTTTAGATTTTTTGTCCATTTTTGTGATGGGATCCCTTGAAAATGGGTCTTTCCCCTATATGGCCCAGTGTGATGGCTATATCTTCCCCAATCCTGATCCGATTCTCAAGCGGAGTACCTTAAACGATTTCTATATCGATTCTCCACCATTCTTCATCAAAATCCCGAGACAAAATATTTTTTAGATTTTTTGTCCATTTTTGTGATGGGATCCCTTGAAAATGGGTCTTTCCCCTATATGGCCCAGTGTGATGGCTATATCTTCCCCAATCCTGATCCGATTCTCAAGCGGAGTACCTTAAACGATTTCTGGGTCGATTCTCCACCATTCTGCATCAAAATCCCGAGACAAAATATTTTTTAGATTTTTTGTCCATTTTTGTGATGGGATCCCTTGAAAATGGGTCTTTCCCCTATATGGCCCCCAGTGATAGCTATATCTTCCCCAATCCTGATCCGATTCTCAAGCGGAGTACCTTAAACGATTTCTATATCGATTCTCCACCATTCTTCATCAAAATCCCGAGACAAAATATTTTTTAGATTTTTTGTCCATTTTTGTGATGGGATCCCTTGAAAATGGGTCTTTCCCCTATATGGCCCACTGTAATGGCTATATCTTCCCCAATCCTGATCCGATTCTCAAGCGGAGTACCTTAAACAATTTCTGGGTCGATTCTCCACCATGCTGCATCAAAATCCCGAGACAAAATATTTTTTAGATTTTTTGTCCATTTTTGTGATGGGATCCCTTGAAAATGGGTCTTTCCCCTATATGGCCCAGTGTGATGGCTATATCTTCCCCAATCCTGATCCGATTCTCAAGCGGAGTACCTTAAACGATTTCTGGGTCGATTCTCCACCATTCTGCATCAAAATCCCGAGACAAAATATTTTTTTAGATTTTTTGTCCATTTTTGTGATGGGATCCCTTGAAAATGGGTCTTTCCCCTATATGGCCCCCAGTGATAGCTATATCTTCCCCAATCCTGATCCGATTCTCAAGCGGAGTACCTTAAACGATTTCTATATCGATTCTCCACCATTCTTCATCAAAATCCCGAGACAAAATATTTTTTAGATTTTTTGTCCATTTTTGTGATGGGATCCCTTGAAAATGGGTCTTTCCCCTATATGGCCCACTGTAATGGCTATATCTTCCCCAATCCTGATCCGATTCTCAAGCGGAGTACCTTAAACAATTTCTGGGTCGATTCTCCACCATGCTGCATCAAAATCCCGAGACAAAATATTTTTTAGATTTTTTGTCCATTTTTGTGATGGGATCCCTTGAAAATGGGTCTTTCCCCTATATGGCCCCCAGTGATAGCTATATCTTCCCCAATCCTGATCCGATTCTCAAGCGGAGTACCTTAAACGATTTCTATATCGATTCTCCACCATTCTTCATCAAAATCCTGAGACAAAATATTTTTTAGATTTTTTGTCCATTTTTGTGATGGGATCCCTTGAAAATGGGTCTTTCCCCTATATGGCCCCCAGTGATAGCTATATCTTCCCCAATCCTGATCCGATTCTCAAGCGGAGTACCTTAAACGATTTCTGGGTCGATTCTCCACCATTCTTCATCAAAATCCCGAGACAAAATATTTTTTAGATTTTTTGTCCATTTTTGTGATGGGATCCCTTGAAAATGGGTCTTTCCCCATATATGGCCCACTGTAATGGCTATATCTTCCCCAATCCTGATCCGATTCTCAAGCGGAGTACCTTAAACGATTTCTGGTCGATTCTCCACCATTCTGCATCAAAATCCCGAGACAAAATATTTTTTAGATTTTTTGTCCATTTTTGTGATGGGATCCCTTGAAAATGGGTCTTTCCCCTATATGGCCCACAGTGATGGCTATATCTTCCCCAATCCTGATCCGATTCTCAAGCGGAGTACCTTAAACGATTTCTGGGTCGATTCTCCACCATTCTGCATCAAAATCCCGAGACAAAATATTTTTTAGATTTTTTGTCCATTTTTGTGATGGGATCCCTTGAAAATGGGTCTTTCCCCTATATGGCCCACTGTAATGGCTATATCTTCCCCAATCCTGATCCGATTCTCAAGCGGAGTACCTTAAACGATTTCTATATCGATTCTCCACCATTCTGCATCAAAATCCCGAGACAAAATATTTTTTAGATTTTTTGTCCATTTTTGTGATGGGATCCCTTGAAAATGGGTCTTTACCCTATATGGCCCCCAGTGATAGCTATATCTTCCCCAATCCTGATCCGATTCTCAAGCGGAGTACCTTAAACGATTTCTGGGTCGATTCTCCACCATTCTTCATCAAAATCCCGAGACAAAATATTTTTTAGATTTTTTGTCCATTTTTGTGATGGGATCCCTTGAAAATGGGTCTTTCCCCTATATGGCCCACTGTAATGGCTATATCTTCCTCAATCCTGATCCGATTCTCAAGCGGAGTACCTTAAACGATTTCTGGTCGATTCTCCACCATTCTGCATCAAAATCCCGAGACAAAATATTTTTTAGATTTTTTGTCCATTTTTGTGATGGGATCCCTTGAAAATGGGTCTTTCCCCTATATGGCCCACTGTAATGGCTATATCTTCCCCAATCCTGATCCGATTCTCAAGCGGAGTACCTTAAACGATTTCTAGATCGATTCTCCACCATTCTGCATCAAAATCCTGAGACAAAATATTTTTTAGATTTTTTGTCCATTTTTGTGATGGGATCCCTTGAAAATGGGTCTTTCCCCTATATGGCCCACTGTAATGGCTCTATCTTCCCCAATCCTGATCCGATTCTCAAGCGGAGTACCTTAAACGATTTCTATATCGATTCTCCACCATTCTGCATCAAAATCCCGAGACAAAATATTTTTTAGATTTTTTGTCCATTTTTGTGATTTTGGGATCCCTTGAAAATGGGGTTTTCCTCTGTAGGAGGTCTGTAGGAGGAAATAAAATATTTTTTTTATCCATATTTTTATTTTCAATGATTTTTATTTGTAATTTCTGTTATAGATAAATTCCTGGGTAGAGTACGAGTACGAGTATGAAATAAATAATTTGTTTGCGTTGCATGTGCTCTTAGAAAACTAATGAAACATTTTCCTTTCATTCTCAATTGGAAAATCGAAAAATGGCCACGAAAATGAAAATGTCAGTCTATGTGAACGTCAGTTCCTCAGAGGGCCACGGCGTCTGTAGCAGCAGGATGCGATGGCTGGACAGGATCGGCCACCTCGCCGCCCTCGCCGGCATCGTCGTTGACCACGATAACCTCGTTGGAGGGCACAGCGGCCTCCTCGAAGGAGTCGTCGATCGTCTCGCCACTGGCACGGATCTCGTTCTCGGATTCGGGGACAAACTCAGCCACCTCGTCCTGGGAATTGGGATCGATCTTGTCGTCGACTTCTGGCTTTTTGGCAGGCGCTTCGGTCGCAGCTGGAGCTGGAGCATTCTGGGGGCGATTACCGCCCAGGAAGTTGATGATTCCCTGGAGAGGATTGCCGCCCTGCTGCTGGTTCTGAGCCGGAGTGGCTGCCGTGGCGTTTCCGCCGCCAAAGACATTGTTCACGAACTGCTGGATGGGACCGGGGGGACGGGGAGTGGTGGAGACCGCCGCCTGGGGATTGGCGAAGCCGGAGAGGGTGTTCTGGAACTGGTTGCCCAGATTGCTGGCGAACTGCTGGATGCCCTGGAAGGCCTGAGTGGTGGAGTTGACCACGGTCTGGGCCGCGTTCTGGACGGCCTGCTGGGCGGAGGTGAAGGCGGCCTGGGGGTTCAGGAAGCCGGGCACGGTGGGCGCCGGAGTGGGCTGAGCAGCCTCATCCGCCTGGGCCTGAACCGGAGCCGCAGCGGGCTGTGTCTGCTGCTGCTGGGGCTGGAACTGATTCAGGAACTGACCGATCGGGGAGTTCTGGATCAATTGCTGCACAAAGTTGCCCTGTGTGGTGCTCTGGGTGGGGGTGGCCTGGGTGGCTTGACGCACCTGAGGATGGGCGGAGTCCTGAACCTCAGACTGATCTTGCTCTTGTGGATTTGGAACAGGTGCGAGTTGCTCGGTGGGCTCTTCAGCTGGCAGGGTTTTCAGGATAACTTTGGCTGGCTCTTCGGCGGGCTTGATCTCGGCAGGCTGATCCTTGATTTCAGGTAGTTCGGGCTTGGGTTTCTCCTTGATCTCCTGGGGAATTTCCTTCAGCTCTAAGGGAGTTTCCTTAATCTCCTGGGGAATTTCCTTGATCTCCTCCTTGAGCTCTATGGGTTTGGCAGGCAAATCCTCTTTGATTTCTGGCTTGAGTTCTTCTTTGATTTCTGGCTTGATATCTTCCTTGATTTCTGGCTTGATTTCTTCCTTAATTTGTGGCTTAATTTCCTCCTTAATTTCTGGCTTAATTTCCTCTTTGATTTCCTTGGCTTTCTCCTCCAGAATTTCGGGCTTGATCGGCTGGTCTTCCTCCTTCACCAAAGACAGCGACTCCAGGGGCTGCTTATCCTCAATGATGGTCACAGGAATATCGATGGGCTTCTCTGGCAACTGAACGACTCTGGCCTGGCAGCTCAGGGCCAAGCAAACTAGGATCAAAGCAACAGACTTCATTTTGACTCTTGAGTGGGACTCCCGGGACTAAGGTTGTAATGTTTCACCAACAAGATGCGTTCACAAGCGCCTCACGGCCGCAACTATCTGAAATGTCTTTAGGCCCGACGCATTTTATACTTTTTCCACCTCCGCTGCCGGCGTCGAAAGGCAAACAGTCAACAACGGAGTGCAAGGGAGACGAAGAAAGGCGACAGAGCGAGACGGGGCGAGACAAGTGGTACTATATCTCTTAGCCCGGGTCTTGGCCAATTCTTGAACCGAATGTCATTGAACTGCTCCCCGTTCGACTTGAGTTACACGCAGGAATCAAAGCAGCCAGGCAAGTGCCATCCCGATTCCAAAAGGGTTTTATGATTTCTTTTTTTATTCATTTTTTACGCAGAAAATCGAGAAGAATCTGCAGACATAATTGGCCAATTCGGAGTGGTGGTGGAGTCTTAAACGAAGACGTGGTAGTTGTCATCAATCATGTTTGTTTTTACGAGTGTACCTACGAATATGGCTATCAATATTTGGTCTTTTTGAGGACCAGAAAGGGCTAAGAATATGGGGTTTTTATTTAAAAAATTATATCTGGGAAAATATCAGTAAGGTTCTCAATAGTTACATACCTTAAGCTTAGACAAAATCCGTATCTTTAATAATTTAGGATCTGGGGTAAAGTCTTTACCTACCTGATTATAAATAATAAACTTTTAAACTTCAGTAATAAGATAAACAATTCTTTATCCTCCCAACTACCTTAATAAATAATATTGCATTACTTTGTCCAACTGTGCAGCAATTATTAGTCTTTATCCCAGTCTGGAAGCGATCTTGTGTAACTCCTTCTGATTTCCCCCAACTCCCCGGTGTTTTTTTCACTCTCATTCCTTGTTGACTCGATTGCATTTGATCGGCGGACTTTTCTTGTTGTCTTCTTGTTTGGTTAAACGATTCTACAAGAAAGCCATTTGTGGTGTTGAGTCTTGGGGCTGTGAGGAGCTCAAAGCTTTGTCTTTGGCTGGGCCTCCTCGGTGGAAACCCGTTCCCCCCAGGTTGGGTTCTAAAAAAACCTGATCCGTCTATTTTTAGAGTCAATTAGCTTTGGACCGACTTTGGTCTTTGGTCGTCGGTCTGCAGATGCAGCGCTGGGATGCGTTTTCCCCCATTCTGGGTTAATAATTCATTAGAAATGCACAGAAACACACGGAAACCGAAACCGAATGCAACGCCCACCAGGCCGGGAACAAAGCCCAAATGCATTTTATGCAAATGAAAGCATTTAAATGTAGTTAAATGGGTCAGATGCCGGCCGAGGCAGAGAGAAACCCATCAGCCTAGTCCGGCCACTGGCCAGATGAAAACATATTTCCTGTGGATGTGCTGGTGGCAATGATCGATGGCTGCGATCGATCCCCGGCCAGAACTCGTTCTGCTTCTTGGGCCCTTTTGGCCAAGAAGATCTCTGCAAACAGGCCAAACCAGCAGGGCTAAAAGGCAGGGCTTACAAAAATTAAAAGGAAAAAATACATCAGTGTGTACAGGATTGGATGCTCTTGTTAGGGATTTTAAAATGGGTGTTATGATATGAGGGTTTTTTTTTTATAAAACTTTAAGCTTAGTTAAATGAGATGAATGAAATTTATAAATTTAAACCTATTATTAATCTTAAATCTCCACCAAACATATAAACCCCTTTCTGGAGGGCATTAAGAAGGGCCCAAAATCAAAGATCTCATCAAAGTGGCCTGCTAAGGACATTGACTTGAAGCTCCCAGATGCTGTTCTGCTTCATTTTTATGACCCCCACGTTTGGTTTTTTATTTCTGCAACTCCCAAATAAAAACCCAAAAACACAAAATTGATTTCAGCACCAGAACGAGTTTCTTTTCCAGATCGCCCTCCCGAAAAAATCTCATTTAGGGTTCTGTCGATTTTTATGGCTTTTCTTGGAGTTTTTTAATTGCTCCTCTTTTTTTTGACTTGCTTGCCCCACAAAAATTTGCTCGAGTTTTGGTTTAAGCTTTGATATTATGCAATTGCTGGGCTGTTGGCGTTATCGCACACACAATTGGCTGTCGAATTAACACCTCGCTCACATCGCGAACAGGTGGGCGGAAATGCGAGCGGGGCGTGGCCAGGCAGCCGGCAGCCAGCAGCAACAAAAACAAAGTACATTACTCTAAACGGTGGCAACTTTCACTCAACAATCGTGCGGAATACTAACAAAAATAATAACAATACCCGCCGTGTACATATGCAAA
The DNA here is from genome assembly GCA_018153035.1 of Drosophila pseudoananassae pseudoananassae. Lineage (NCBI taxonomy): Eukaryota > Metazoa > Arthropoda > Insecta > Diptera > Drosophilidae > Drosophila > Drosophila pseudoananassae. The sequence continues at coordinate 1,279,976 of JAECXR010000042.1, read as the reverse complement.
GTGGGTGACATAAAAAATGACAAAAAAAAAAGATATGTAAAGAAAAAGGGGAAGTCGAGTGGGAGACATCGGGTGATCTCCGTCATCCAAAAATTACCTCACTTATCAAGCTAAGCGGCTTGTTATTGTTGCCGTAATATTTGTGTCATACTTTGTCAAGGTCACTGCTTTTGGCCAATTTTTACAATACCACTTTTTATTGTTTCTGGCCAATTGTGCCAATATGTGGGGCCAAGTGTGAAAATGGTTGCCAAGGCCGCTTTCATTTGAAAAGAGATTTGTTTCCATTCACTTCATTCCAAAATGATTTATTTATTTTTACCTTAAAGTCTTTATTTTTAATTTTAATTCCTAAAAAAAAAAAAAAATAAGAGAATTTTCAAACAACGAAACATTTTCCTAGCATTTTTTAAGTATTTTCTTACTCAAGGTTTGAGTTGTTTAGAAAATTCTTCTCCTTTTTTTAAAATTAGTGTTAATTTTACATATATTCCATTTATTCTTGTTATAATTTATTTTTTATTAATTAATAAAAACATTAAACAAAAACGTTATATTGGCTTGAATCTTAAAAGAATATATATCTTTTCTTATTTAATTTTAACAAAAAATAAATACTACTTTAAAACTGAGACCTACGATTTAAATTTTAAGCTTTTTGGCGCCAAAATATCGTTATCGATAAAGTTGTTCGAGTTCGAAATTTTGGTTTGACGAGCGCCAGTGTTGAGCAACTTCGCGCGGAAATTCCATTTTTTGACGTTTTTCAACACAGACACTGCAGAAAGTCGCGCGCGTTTTTAGCAGCGTTTTAAATCGCTGTAAAAATACTGTAAAAAAATATTGGTTTGGCGTTAGGGATTTGTTTGATTTGCCGTTTGAGATGCCGGGGATTTTTGGGGATTCGTTCAATGGTCACGCTAAGCAAATCAAAGAGTAAACACGCGTTGTAAAGATTATTACAAAATTATTGAAGAAAAGAACGCGTAAAATTTAATAAAATAATGGGCAGCATGTGCTAGGAGCGGCCGTGCAGTGGAAAAGTGCAGGTGCGAACGGGGGCATGCGGATCGCGTCCCGCTAGCAAACTAGAGTGCACCGTGCACCCACACCAGCATACCCGCACACATCCAAACACCGACGCACACGCGAGCAATGAAAACAACAAAAATAACAAGACCAACAAAAGCAACAAAGTGCCAATAATAACAACAACAACAACAACAACAAAAAAAAACAAGAGGAAAGAAAAGAAAGAAATTATGTTTAATTATAAATAAAAGGCAGCTGCAGTGTGGAATGTGTACTACGGACTACTGCGAACCGAACGCGAGATAAAGTTTCCAAGTTGCCCCCCAAAGGAGGAAGAGATTCGATTCGAATTAATAAAAATTAATTAAACAAACACCACTGTATTTGCTTGGATGTGCCTGAGTGTGTGTGTGTGTGGGTTGTCTTCTTCTTAAAGCCGCAAAGTGATAAAAAAAGAAATTTGTTCTCAGTGCACTTCCTGTTTGCTTTAACCCTTACCCTGTCGCCCAGCCTAACCCCCCTTTCTCCACCCTCTTCTTATCAGCTGATAGGCGCCGCCACCCCCCAGCCACCACCCCCAGCTCCCTTCGCTCACTTGCACCTGCTGAGAACGTGTGACTAATGCACTGCTCGCGCAGTTTGTCAGCTGCTGGCGCCGTGGACTTGACAACAACAACAACGTCAACTAGGGAACTGGCCAACCCAACAACAACATCGGCCTTCTACAGAGCGGCTACGTCGGCGTCGGCAGCGGCCTCTGTCAGTACAACACCAACAAAACTAAACAAAAGCAAGTCTATGGCCACCACCACCACAACAACAACAACGGCCGCCATGGCAGCAGCCGCAAACACTAAAGATGGTAAGTTGTCCAAAAAAATCATTAAGTATCTGCGCTGACCCACAAAAAGATACAAAATCTGAAGAAAAAAAACAATCTTTTAAGTTCAAGGATAGCCTAGTACAGTTTGAGAGCCACTCGAGCAGTCAATGTCAAACCCAACGGGGTTTCTGAAGGAGTTTCTTCTCTAAAATGGCAATTAAAGTAGTTGGTAGTTGGTTGTTCTCTACTAAAGTAAAGTATATTAAAAGAATATAAAGATTCCTCCCACCACTATTGCATAATTCTCTCAAAGACCCTCCATATTTGTTTGTTTTCCGAACACAAGAGCTGTAATCCTAATCCATCAAGGTATAATCTTTTGTTTTGTTCTTTGAACGAGTTCCGCGCCAAACAAAAATCCCCACCAACGAATAGGCCGTCTCTCTCAGTTCCCCCATATCCCTCTCTTTCCATTACTTAATTCTTCTGCTCAGTCTGACGTAACTTGTTGAACTGCACTGTTAACAAATGTGGCTAACTTGAGGTATTAAATACTTCAAAGGAGGTCTTATGCCTATAAGAAGTGGTGTCATATTTCTTGTGATATATGAGTATGATTTAAGAAAAGGTATACTACTTTTTCTCTCTCTGCATTGGCTTGGATCTGACCAAAGCCTTCCAAAGAAGAAAGAAACTTTTATTAATATCAATAACCAAAAGAGCGAGGGCAACAAATAAGGCAAGAAATTAATGAGTGCCGCGGGGAATCAAGTTCGGAGACCATAACCAGCTTAAGAGCCAGCTCCAATAATTAAGAAGTGCCGGCCAGCAAAAAGTGTAAAAACGTACATACCCTACATACGAGTTTAATTGCCGAGGCGGAAAGGCGGTGGCAGGAGGGGCACGGCGAAGGTCAGCCGGTGGCCTGAAGGTCATAGGCATTTCGACGTTGTCGTCACCTCTGAACCCGCTCGAATTTATTGATTTTACACGCAGCAGCAGCCGCAAAAAAGAGAGGAATAATCTTTGCCGGCATTTCTACAGGAGGGTCTAACTATAATGGGCTTTGATATTATATGATAAACCTTGATCTTTAAGGTTTAATATTCCCAGCCTCCACTGTAGCATTTATTCATATTTGTGTGCCACAGGCCCAGTACGACTTGTGGGCACTCGAGCGGGTACTCTGGTATTAGTGCTCAGTGCCTGTGTATGGGTATGGCTTATGCCAAAGGCCAAATGGAAAAACCAGCTCCAAAGCCACTCAAAAGAAACCAAAACACACGGCATATACTGTATAGTGAGAGCCCATCACGGTCGCAGTTTGATGCTAAAATCGTGTGTTGTTTTTAAAGATTTGCAAGTGGGTTCTATGGAACTCTGATCTTCTAATTAAATCAGAGCTAACGGTAAGAGAGATAAGGCCAGCTTATCGGGCTGTTCTTGTTTTATCCCAACATTGCCATTTTTAAGTAATTTTCTATGTTCCTTCTTATCAGCTGGAAATATTAAAAAAAGAAATGCCAGATAAGGAGTGACACAGCAGTAAGTGTGAGTCACTTGATGGAAAGAATGAGTTCCTATCGACAAGAAAGTAATTCCCAAAAAAACATTAACATTCGAAGCTAAAATAAATCTCACTAGAATGTCTCACAAAAGTCTGTAGAACTTGCTATCTGGCCATTGGGCTGATACTTTGCTGCTATCTTCTGTATATTTACATAACATTTTGTTTGTTGGCTTTTCCGTTTTGTTATCAGTTGTGATTTTGCTGCTTATCGCCGGCAATGCAACGCAAATACGATATCCCTTGTCATTTCCAATTAGTGCCCTCGGCTCTGGGAGTCAACACGGAGCGGTCTATAATTTCACTCCCAGCATCAGGTAGCCCGGAGGAGAACCCTATACCTGATGGTATATACCTCTTTCCAAATATTTAATAATCATAAAATGGCTTACGGGCTGAAAAATATTTTGCAATTAGTGGATCGCTAGTAAAACATAGTTTTGAGCAAAAAATAAAGGCAAACAGCAGTCTATTGACATATCGGTTGCATTTAAACTGAATTCCCACAGCTGTTGCCCTGGCCTGGCCCTCTTCTTTTTAGCCTTTGTGTCTTGTTTGCTGGGTTCACGTGCTCGGGCCTGGCGGGCTTCATTTGCTGAATGCATCCACCGGCTGGCAGGGCGTCATTTTTCAATTGCCCACCTCCCAGGCCCACCTCCCAGACCACCGCCCAGCCAGTGCATTTCCCAGCCACGCTCTCCGAGTGGCAGTTTGTCATGGACAGAGGGCCAGGTGTCGGTCTGCTCATCGCCGCGTTTCCTGTTTCCCGGCCCGTCAGCCGACTTAACCCATTAAGTGCGGCTTTACGGCCGTTTCAAGGTGTTTTCTTATCGTAAAATGAGTTCCAGGTAAGAAGTGTCTTTAAAAACTGTTTTCAGCTGAAACCACATTTATAAAAAATATTAAAAATAAAGTTAGGAATTGTAGAATATTTATTCTACAACCTGTCCCAAATGGGTTAACCCCCCTCGGCTGAAACCAGGTAACACCAAGCTCAGTTCAGCGACTCCCGGGGATTGCAATTTGATTTGTGGGCGATGCCGAGTGAAGACTAGCTCCAAATTGCTGTGAGACTTCCAAGCCAGACTTGTGAATGGGCTTATTGTGCATTCTAACAACTTAACTGGGCCTCTGCCGGGGCTATATTTCACATATAATTGTAGCGACTTGCAGGTGTCAAGGAGTTGGTTCAAATGGAATAATTCTGGAGTCTTGGCTATAACTAACAATAATTTCTTTATTGTCTTTCGGGTAGTAAGTTCCTTGTTGGGGGTATGTGTAGTGCACTTCCCAGCTAATTTGTCTCCCTGGCACTTCACTCTGAGCTCGTACTCCCCCTCTGAGTGGCACTTCCGCGCTAATTTCTTTAGCGTAATTTGCATTTCGCAAATGCCATCCCATCGTGTGAATAAAGCTACTTCGCTGTCTGACTTTAATGAATGGCCAAGTCCATGTTAAGCTCTGTTTACCGAATATTGAATATCCGACCGCCCCCCGCCCTAATTGCTGCTAATTACGCGCATAAACCTCACCTCCGGACGTCTTGGCCCATTCCGCGAGTGTCTGCCTCCATTCCGGCGTTCTGTTTTATGTTTCTTGCCTCATTACGATTTTTATTGCCCGAAAGGGGAAGCGGAAAGTCTAAAGACTCGATGTTCATTACTCGCGGGCGGGGCGGAGGCATCTTCTGGGAGCATCTCGCTTCTATTTTTTGATAAACTCAATGGATGGTCAATGGATGGCTGCAACCGATTCAAGTGTCTTCCATTTGAATTTCCATTTGAAAGTCCAACCGAGGAGAAGCTCTTTGAAGGAAATCAAATGGCGCGTGGTTTTCAGTCGGTTTGTTGCCCGAGTCCTTTGGATTAGTGATGGAAACGTGACCAGATGGAATTGCTTCTCCAACTTTATAAGGCATACACCCAAAGCACACCATTAATAAAACAAAATTCCTTTTCAATGACTAGAAGATGGTCTTTGAGCCTCCGAGACCATGACTCACCTCTGTGGCGGCACACCTATAGATCCCCATTCCTCCCCTCATTAGGAGGAGCACAGTTTCCACTCGAGTGCCGCCGAATGTTCTGTGACGTATCTCGGCCATCATCGCCCAGAAATATCTCCCAGTTTTTGGTGGAATTTCGTTTTTAATTGTCGCCCGGCTCGTTTTGCCTGTCATCGAACACTAAAGCCCCAGCAGGGAAATAAAAAAAGGGGAAAAATCGTTATGCCAAAATGGGTTTCGGTTTTGTTTGTGTTTCCTTTTTAAATATTCCCATTGAGTTTCTATTGCAATCATTTGGAAGTGGTTGCAGCGATACTGGATACTGGCATTCCGTTTTTATTATTTAGTTTTGCATATTTCGCAAATTAACTGACGCACAACTTGCCGAATCGACCGGAAAACCTGCCCACTCACAATGGTCCTGGGTCCTTGGTCCTGGCTCCACATAATCGGAAGATTTAAATTATGTGATCACCTGTCCGAGACACTGATTGATTTATTCCACCTGGGAGGGGCCGGGCAACATCCAATTGCCAGTTGCAGGTGCATCTGCCAGCTTCTCAAACTAATTAAACTTGCATTTAAGGCATGTCACGTTTGTATATTCAATGAGTCCCCAAAGCGGACTGTGGTATAGAAACGATATATCATATATCACTATAAATCCTTATATAGAAATCCTTACAGTCTATATAGAAGTATCAGGTACAGATACTCTTCATATTGACTTTCCACCTCTCGCCGCAAATCAAACAACGGAAACCGGAATTTCAAACACCACTGACCACTGTCACTCGTAACAGACACACACTGTACACCAGCCTCGACCCCTTGACCCTTCGGAGGACATCGATGTGTTCCAAGTGCTAACCGCAACGGAACACACATCAAATCGAACCAAATGGAACCGAAAATTCGCACGCTCCGGACCAAGTGCCACCGCAAAATGCAAAATGCTTCTGACTAGGATATTTCAACCACGTGGGGGATAGTAGGGTGTCCTGTAATACAAATAGGGTAGAAATTTAAAAAGGATTTGGATTAAAATTAATAAAATAAAGTATCTATAATAAAACTCATGTCTTATTCCTTTTCTCTTCAAAGAAAAAATAATTTTATTAATTTTCGAGTAAGCCTAGCCACCCTTGTGAGTAGTTTGAAATGCATTGTCCTGCCACAGTGGGTGCTCTATCCCCTCCTCGGAGTTCACACCGTTCACCCTATTTTTGCGGTAATTCACCGCAATTTGTAAATATTTAATGAACATTAATTAAATGCGAATGTAAAACATTCCATTCAGCGCCAGCTCATCTAGTTCCAACCTCCATTTCATGTTTATTTTGGAAGCTGCCGGAATACAATTTTCATTTAATTTTACTGCCACTTGCAGCGCTGAAAAATGAAAAAGAAAGTAGGAAAGCCCAAGGAAGAGAGCGGGAAATGGAAAATGGAAATTGTAATGTGGAAATTTCTGCTTTTTTCAATATTGCGTTGAGCAACAGCCGGCGCTCGTCCTTTGGGCAGGTGTGGGCTTTCGAACGGATCCTTTTGGGTTCACACACATGCCGTGCTGGACTCAATGTGCGTAGCAATTTTTATGAGCCTCCCACCACCCACAGCCCCCCTTCCCCCTCATATGCCAAGCATTTTTATGATTTTTTACCTTTTTTTTGTGGAGAGGCCTTGCGAAAAGTTGTTGTTTGCCGGCATGGGCATTGTAGTAGAAAATTTGTGTTTTTTTGCAAAACTATGTGGGACGCTTGATTGCTCTTTTCCCTTTTCTTTTTTCAGTTTTCAGTTGCCACATTGCCGCAGCCACGCCCACGCCGAGCGCCCACAAAGCCTATTATGCCATTTTCTGTTTGTTATTGTATTCCTGCTACTCTTCTGTCTCATTCGGGTACTTCTATGTCCTTTGTTGTGTCCTTTTCAGTTGTAGTTTCTGGTTTTTTTGTTTTTAGTTTTTTTCACAAAGTGATGTCCTTGTGAGGAGAAATAGGAGCATACCCAAAGTCTAGGTTGGGTTTTTGTTTGAAGGAGGAGGTCTTGAATCTGACACTTTTGAGATCATGTTTCCTTAAAGGACTCCTTTATAGGATCTAATATTTTAAAGATTTTTCAGACCCATTACTTTGTATTTATTTAGACTTCATCGCTGTAGAACCCCCTCCGTTTAGGATATTTAAAGACAGGGAGCTCCTTAGGAAAAAACAGGAGAGATCTCTAAGTCTATCTTAGTTTTTTGTTTAAAATAGCAACTCTTGAATCGGATGCCTTTGAGATCATGTTTCCTTAAAAGACTCCCTTATAGGATAAATTATTTTAAATATTTCCCAGCCTCCTTTGGACCTGGTCCTTTCAGGAAGGTTGGTTGTTTGTTTTAAATAAATAGAATAGAAAACCATCTTGAATATAATACTTTTGCTGTATTATGCTCTTAAATACTAGAATAATTTTAGGGATTTTCTAACCCTCAAGACTCTGAAGTTAGATTCTTAGTACTTAGGTATTCTCTCACATCCCCTTATTTAAAAATATTTTAGGAAAAGTGATGTTCTTATGATACAAGCAAGAGAAGTATAGGATAGTTTATTGCTTGAATTAAACTATGGGACTATTTTAAAGATTTCCCAGCTCCATAGCTTCCAGTTCATTTGGTTATCCTTGTAGAGCAGAGTATCCCCCTCTTTTGAGGACATTTGTGTATCTCAGCATCTATTGACTTTCCTTCTGCTGACGCACACAGCCAGAATTTGATGCGTAAGTTCCTTGGACAGTCAGATGAAGTGTTTGCCAGGATGCTGGTAGCTGGTGGATGGTGACTGGTGGCGCTGCAATTGTTCCTCCGCAGCTGTCATTTTGGGGCCGTAATTTGTTTGTGGCATCCTCTTCCGCCACCCCCGCGGATGCCTCGCTGGAATGCGTGGGCAACTTTTGCTTTCAGCTGCTGCTCGAGCATTCCCATTCCCACTTCCATTCAAAACAACAAAGGCACTTGCTGTCTGACTGGCTGTCTGTCGCTCTGCATGCCACACACCACATACTTGTATTTTCCCCGAGATACTTTTCGTATATTTTTGGCCATCTCGGTGAGCTATTTTTAAAAGCCAGATAGCCAGATAGGCAGATAGAAGCAATATTTTGTTTTCCAAACAAACACTACCAGATACAATACCAGATGATTTTTGTGTTTTTTTTTAATTGCCGCGACAGACTTATCTGGTTTTATATTTTCCGTATTTTTCTTCAGCGTGTTCGGGAACTTTCTGACAGTTGAGATTTTTAATTAGCCATCATTAAGATGCCCTAACGAAGTTGTAGGAGGAGGCCGGCATTATTGCAAATTGTTGTCAAAATTAGCGACAAGTTTTTAATATTTTTTGTGTCTTTTAGGAAGTAGTAGTACTCTTTCCGTTTTCTTTTGTTGGGAGAGGAAAGATAAGGCAAAAATTACCCGACCACAGCGAAATGAGGCAAAGAAGATGCTTAAAGAAAATAATAAACTTTATGAAAAGTTGCCATTTCTTTCATAGAAAATGTCTTCTTCTCTGCCACCGTCGTTTGTGGCTCATTTATTTTCGTGGCTAATTTTCGGCATTCTCCGGCTCTTCACAAAAGCCTTTCGAGAACGAGAATATTTCTGTTGGCATCTTTTTATGGGTTGGACACGCGTTTTCTGCTCGACCTCACAGATTGACAGCCCGATTCGATGTTCCGTCTATAGACATGGTCTATTGATATTTTCGTGTCGAATTTTGTTTCTTTTCTGGCTCTTACTGGTGCGGCCATAAATTCGCTCGATTCCGCTAATTGACAGTCTCATGAGTGCGCTCAATTAATTCGGTGGCAATTGACGCACGTGCGCCCTGATGCGGCCCGGTGGCGTATACTTGATAATTGTTGACACTTGTCACACACTCCCTCCCGTGCCGGGCCGGGCCGGCAATCGAAATTGAAATTGTCGTAGTCATGGGAAGTGGTCGAGTTGTCGGAAAGGGGAAAGTCTGTCGAGGAAATGACATCCCCCTGGCAATCAAATTTCAATCGTTGTACTGCAAAGGTATCTATGAAGTCATAGGAATAATACACGTGTACAAACTAAGCAATCACTGCCATAAATATTTTTATTCAATTTTATTTTGTTGACATTTCTATTAAAAATTCCAAACTCTCGATTATTTCACATATTTTTGTTTAATTTATTTTGTTGATGTTTGGATAACGATGATGGGTAGAGTGTAGAGTGCCTGTTCCACATCCATTCATTGGCAACCACTGCCAGCTTTCTCTTGACCTCCTGGGCCTTACCACTCCGGCCACTTCAAGGCATGTCATTCACTTGGTTCTTGTCTCGATTACATAACCCAGTTATTAATGGTTTCCAAGTGTTCCATCACGCTCTCTGCACACCCATCTCAGCCCATACCAGCCCAGCCCAGCCCAGCCGCATCAATGTTGTCATTGCCGTGACGTGGCGACTTCGTGACATGTTAACCCGAGACAAATGTGGAGCATGTGTCTGAGCATTCTGCGTGAGTCTCCCATTCCGTCATACTCTATTATTCACGGCATAGAGTGGTCTGGTGGTCTGCTGGTCAGGTGGCACTTTCTGCCATTTGTTAATGAGTTCTCCAAACTGATTGAGGGCCCGCCGATGGCAGCATCGAAAAAGTTCATGAACTTTGGCACGGAGCCCACCAATTCAGTGACCTCCGCACAATAGGCGCCGGCCTAAATAGACTTCCTGCCTGCCAATCGCTCCCAAACTGTTGCCACAATGGAGACTCTGTCAAATCCTGGCTTTGTGGGTTAGTTTTAAAGTCATAATTTTCTTTCATATGGTTAGAGGCAACTCCCCTCCCCGTCCCGACCTCTGACTTCTCAATTTCAATGCAGTTTCTTTGCTGCTCCCGTTGCCACAACAATTGCGGCGTAAAAGCGTGAAAATAGCACACAAAAGGTGATGGGGAATGTGGAAGGGGCAGGAAGCCAGGAAGGGGTCATGGAAAATTGTCACACAAGCACACAGGAACTTGAGCCAGAGACCGAGCCAGTGCCAGAGTCAGAGCTAGAGAGTTCAGAGACTCCTGGGCAAGGTTTTGTGTGGCAGGTCTTTTGCTCCTCCGGCCTCTGATGTGAAAAGAAGTTGCACAGTGGCATGACGTAGCTGAAGGACTTAAAATCAAGGACCTATAAAAAGGATTCAATCATAAATCAGACTTCCTTTTGGAAGCTATTATAAAGTGGAATAATTTCCTGTTGCAAGGACCCTCACTTATTAGAACTTTCGAACCACTGTGCCCCATAAGTTGGCTCGGCCTCGGGTTTCTAACTATTGCGTTTATGAAACGGATGTTGCCGCTTGCAGCTTAGTGCACTTGAGCCACCGTTAGCGTCCTGGCAGGCTGCATCCTGCCATCCAGCTAGCCACCTCGGAAAGTGGCAGTTGCACATGTGGCACAAGCGTGTTTTGTGTGCTGAAATTTTACCTTGGTCCGGCTCCTTGTGGCTCTGCGGGCTCTTTGTCTGCAACCTTTTGATTGAGTCGAGGGCATGGACCCAGCCCGACCGTCTTTTCGCCATAGTCCTTTACCCACAGCCCCAACAAAAGGACTATCCTTTCACACATGCCCCTCGGAGTCGTCCTTTTCGGCATTGTGCCGCTTAATTGAATTAGTCATTTGAAATATTTCCATATGCAGTGGGACTTAATTTCATTTCGCACCCTATTCCTCATTTGATTATGGCTGTGGAGGTGCTATTTTGAATTCAAATCTTTCTGAGATGTCTCCGAATTATGCAGATCAGATCTCGGATTTTTAATTTAATTTATTCAATCTCCCTTTTTTTTTTGTTCTTTATGTGAAAGGTGTCCAATTATCATATGTGAGAGGTCTGATGGAATTCAAAGCTCCACTAAGATGAGTTCAACATTCGATTGATTAGCTATGCCAGCAACGTTTGATTTCGAAGGCATTTCGCCGAATTTTCCAAGACCTTTGAATGGAATTCCTAGTATTCCTAGCTCTGCACTTTCAATTTATGTCAAGTACGTGAGCAGAAATCGCCGGGCAGACTGCATCAGTTCACAAAACAAGCTTCACATAATCCCCGCTGCTGTGGACAACGGAACAAAGTCCCTGGATTTGTTACAAACTGCTCTGTAAGCCATAAAAATGGTTACACTCTACACTAATTGATGGACAAGATAGAAGGGTTGTCCTCTGAGCTCCAACAAGGCACAAGTGCCAGGGATTTGCACTGCAACTATTTAATAAACAGGGAGACATGTGGGAGAAGCCTCTTGACTTTTAAAGGTCGAGACTGGATTTCTCTCTCTGTAGCCACTTCGACACCACATGGGGCGTCATGTTGACACAAAACAAAAGTTTTCGGTAGAAGGTGAAGGGTTAGCCGGACTCTGTTTGCATAAAATATGTAATTCAATTTATATTTCACTTTGGGTCTCTTGTTTTTCTTTTGTTTATTTCAATTAGAATTTCTGATAAGCCCGTTTAAGTCTGCAGACTGTCACTTCATGGCCGTCAGTGACCAGTGACCAGTGACCAGTGAGGAGCGACCTGTCCGGGTCTGGGATGTGCCCCAAAAAGTATAGGTAGTCTCGGCAAGAGTCGAGTGGAATTAGTGCAAACAGACGCATAAATAACAAACACCCAAGACTTTTCGGAGGTGGTGTCTGAACCGCCGAATGCAACGGGTGGTGCGCCGTCTGTGGTGCTAATATCTGGTGGTGGCAGCTTTAAATGCAAATCTCCCCACATTGATATGCTAAGCAGATGCGTCTGTGCGACTTTGTCTGGCACATCCCAAGGTGTGGTCCCGCCCGACTGATTTAGATGAGGCTTTGGTCCCAGCTATATGGGGAGCCGGCATATTGCATTTTGAATGGATCCGTAATGACCGAGAAGTAATCTTTTATTGGGATAGATGCGGAAGGATCAACTGAGATTGTTGCGAGTGATGGGAGTGTTTTCCAAAAGATTCCTCGGGCTTAGCATCTTAGTGTATTATTTCTAGAATAGTTCCCGAATGTTTAAACTTTAAAGGCTTCCCAAGCATATTTCGGTTATAGTTCTTGGATTCCGGCCAACGAGTGTGCCAGAAAATAGAAAACTCTCTGCCCAGCATCGGAATGCAAGTGTTTGCCTTCGTGGCTTGTTTGTTTGCCTTCCTAATTTCCTTGGTGTTTTCCTTAGTGTGCATTTAGTTCGAGTATGTATTTTTAAAACATTTTACCGAATGTTCAAACTTTGTGGAAGTTGCAAGCAGTTGTGGCAGGAGGGTGGGTGGAGTATCGACTTTTTCTGGCCAATTTGCCAGGCAGTCGAGTCAAGTGGCTCTGCCAGCAAGTTTCTCGTCATTAGGCCAATTGAAAAGTTTTTTTTTCTTGTGTGACACTCCATCCAATATGATGACCCAAATAATGAAGAGCCCTGGCTGCCTGAAGAAGGGGCGGGGCTGTCTCCTATTCACACAATTTAATTAAATTATGATGAAAGTCGGCTCGAGTTGACAGGAGTGCCAGTTTATCGAACTCGAAGGGATCTTAAAGTTGAGGAAAATGTAAATTGAGTGGAAACTTTATCGGCTTTGATGGGAAACTAAATAAATTGTCAATAAAAGTAATAAAAATTAAATATTTTATTGAATTCCCAGCTCCTTTTCATCTCTGTAGAGTCTATAAGGAACTCTGCCCCATCCAGGAGTTCCAGGAGTCCACGACAATTATTAATTTTAATAAACCTCCCAGGCACTTGCCTCCTCCCTCCACCAGCTAATGATATAATTTTTCTTCAGTTACCTAATTGAATACATTTGCCAGAAGGGGGGCGTGGTCGGGCCTGGAACACATGGCAGGGCATCCGCACCAAATGGCAACAAAGATTGTTAATAATGGCAAACAAGCGGAGCTACTGGAGCTGCCACTCCGGCCCTGCCACTCGAGCATTGACGGGCGAATTCCCGTGTATCTGCAAGATACTCTTCCGCCCCACGACCTTCCAAGAAGAAGAAGTTAATTTGCAGCGACGGGCACGCCAGAAGGGGGGAGCGAGTGAGAGGCGGGGAAAAGCTTCTGCTTTTTGGGGGGAACATCAGAAGGGGTAGGGCAGTGGGTGGTGGGAGGCTGAAAGATCCAAGACGAGGAGGAGAACATAAAACGGCATTCCGCGGCAAGGGGGCGGGAATGGGTGGGAGAACGCATTACAAATTCCATTACTTTGAGCAGCGAACATGACCTGATTTTTATGTACATGTATGCGTGTCGGTGTCTCGCCACTGAGCATGTGTGTGTGTTCGTGTCTGTGTGAGCCAATGGATGGAGATGCTGCGGGAAAGAAATTAGGCTGGCCAAAAAAGATAGCACGAAGAAACGTTGATGGCAACAATCTGCTAAGGTTTATACACTGAAAAAAAAAGCTTAAACATTTATAATTATTATAATAAATATTTAATATCTTAATAGTTCTATTAAATATTTATATTTTCTTTAAAAACTCCCTTAGTTCCTTAAAGCCCCTTGCCATTCTCCGAGTGTTTCGGGCACTTTAGTGTGCGTGCGTGCATATTTGAGCCACGTATTGGCCAGGACCTCCGCCCTCCTCATGGCCTCCCCTCACCTAAGCCATCACGCCTTTGCTTCCTCTTCCTACGTCTTGGCCACTTGTCGAGTCACGTAGCAAAAAGTTTTAAGCATTGGCACTTGCGACGTGCAATGGCTATCCCCCGGCCCTCCTTCCTGCCACTTGCCTCTCCAGCCCACCACCCACCGCCCACTTGCCGCCTCTCCTCCGCCCTTCTTGGCCATTTTTGGCTATCACAAGGCAATAAATTAACAAAAATGAATGGATACGAGTGGCAGGGCCAGGAGGAGGAGAGTGGCCTACACACAACTCAATCTACTAGGGCTTGCCCCGCCCCAGCTCCTCCTTGTTTGGGTAGGCCGTTCGGATAGCGACATGGAGCCAGAGTGGGGGGCCTGGCAAGGGCTGTGGTGCAAAGTGCAGTGGGTTATTGGCGCACTTTTATGGCCAGAAAAATTACTTGTCGCACGAATCTCTAGCTCCTTATGCCTCATTGGACTTTCTGGCTTACAGGCGGAGAAAATATTGGACGTAAAAAACTAAAATAAGTATCCCTAAGTATCCCTAACCCCTATCCTTATCCTCAAATCACAAATAAAAGTGTCTAACTCCATCTAATTTAATTTAATAAAGAGCCTCCTCCCACTCTAAACCTTTGACATTTTATTCGCCGTGTCTGTGGCTTTCATTTCGCTCCTTTGCAGGACACTCTCACAATGAAAGTGTCACAAGTTGGATGGTCGTGTTGCCCCGGGGCCAGTTTTGGGTGGGTTCAAAGTGCACTTTATTCAATTAAAAAGTATCGGCGGGGGAGGTTCGAGGGTTCCGGCAAGAAACGGGTCATGGAAGCCACCCGTCCGACATGTAAAATGTTGGCCGAAGGCAAATTGTCCAACCAATTATGATTGCCAAGAGTGGAGAACAGGGGATGAGAGGGGCGATGTCGGGCTGAGGTCGTTAGTGGCTCTGACTGTTGAAGGTTTGGCGGATTGTGGGTCGATTGTGCCAATGTTGAACCAGTGAACTGACACAGTTTCTGCAGCTTAAAGCCACTAAACAGACGCACCGCAAACCGGCAGAAGCGACGGCGTTTTGATGGGAAAATGGCTTAAACAAGCGGCTAATGGAACAAAGAAATATTTTAATATTGTTTTATGAACGTGAGACAACAAAGGGGCTTCCCCGGTGCGTCTTGTTATACCTCTGACGGCGCGAACGCTACATCTCTGCTATTAATCCACCAATTCTTAATCTATATACATCTTCAGTATCTACAGATATTAGAAGATACTTTTAGTTGATGTCGATTTAATTTTCGCCAATCATTCGATTCCAAAGAAAAAATTTTTTTTTTCCAATTTTTAAAAAAAAAATTTAAAAAAAATTTTTTTTTTTTTTTTTTTTTTTTTTTTGGCCCCCCCCTTCGAAAATGGGGAAAGTCCCATGGAAGGCCGATATGGGCCACTGCGCAGGCCATATCTTCGCCAATACTGATCCGATTCTTGAGAGGAGTATCTTAAACGATTTGTGGATCGATTTCCCGCCAATCTGCATCAAAATCCGGATGCAAATTATTTTTTCGATTTTTTGTCCAATTTTCTGGGCTATCCCCTTCGAAAATGGGGAAAGTCCCGTGTAAGGCGCATATGGGCCACTGGGAAGGCCATATCTTCGCCAATACTGATCGGATTCTTGAAAGGAGTATCTTAAACGATTTGTGGATCGATTTCCCACCAATCTGCATCAAAATCTGAATGCAAATTATTTTTTCGATTTTTTATCCAATTTTCTGGGTTATCCCCTTCGAAAATGGGGAAAGTCCCATGGAAGGCCGATATGGGCCACTGCGAAGGCCATATCTTCGCCAATACTGATCGGATTCTTGAAAGGAGTATCTTAAACGATTTGTGGATCGATTTCCCATTTACCAATTTTCTGGCATCCCCCTCGAAAATGGGAAACCCATGGATGCAAAATATTTTTTACGATTTTTTGATCGATTCCCGCCAATCTCATCAAAAACTTAAAAAAAATATTTTTTTTATTTTTTGTCCAATTTTCTGGGCCATCCCCTTCGAAAATGGGGAAAGTCCCATGGAAGGCCGATATGGGCCACTGCGAAGGCCATATCTTTGCCAATACTGATCGGATTCTTGAAAGGAGTATCTTAAACGATTTGTGGATCGATTTCCCGCCAATCTGCATCAAAATCTGGATGCAAATTATTTTTTCGATTTTTTAACATCCCTGGAACCGAAAGGCCATACTTCCCAAACTGATCATTCTTAAAGGAGTATCTTAAACGATTTGTGGATCGATATCCCCGCCAATCTAAAAAATTTTTTTTAAAATTTTTTAATTTTCTGGGCATCCCATCCCCTTCGAAAATGGGGAAAGTCCCATGGAAGGCCGATATGGGCCACTACGAAGGCCATATCTTCGCCAATACTGATCGGATTCTTGAAAGGAGTATCTTAAACGATTTGTGGATCGATTTCCACCCACAATCTGCATCAAAATCTGGATGCAAATTATTTTTTGATTTTTTATCCAATTTTCTGGGCCATCCCCTTCGAAAATGGGGAAAGTCCCATGGAGAAGGCCATATTTCCAATATTCAGAATTTTTTTAAAATTTTGTTTTTTTTTTCCCCTATTCATAAAATGGTAAATTTTTTTTGATTTTTTGTCCAATTTTCTGGGCCATCCCCTTTGAAAATGGGAAAAGTCCCATGGAAGGCCGATATGGGCCACTGGGAAGGCCATATCTTCGCCAATACTGATCGGATTCTTGAAAGGAGTATCTTAAACGATTTGTGGATCGATTTCCCGCCAATCTGCATCAAAATCTGGATGCAAATTATTTTTTAGATTTTTTGTCCAATTTTCTGGGCCATCCCCTTCGAAAATGGGGAAAGTCCCATGGAAGGCCGATATGGGCCACTGCGAAGGCCATATCTTCGCCAATACTGATCGGATTCTTGAAAGGAGTATCTTAAACGATTTGTGGATCGATTTCCCACCAATCTGCATCAAAATCTGGATGCAAATTATTTTTTCGATTTTTTATCCAATTTTCTGGGCCATCCCCTTCGAAAATGGGGAAAGTCCCATGGAAGGCCGATATGGGCCACTGCGAAGGCCATATCTTCGCCAATACTGATCGGATTCTTGAAAGGAGTATCTTAAACGATTTGTGGATCGATTTCCCACCAATCTGCATCAAAATCTGGATGCAAAATATTTTTTCGATTTTTTGTCCAATTTTCTGGGCCATCCCCTTTGAAAATGGGGAAAGTCCCATGGAAGGCCGATATGGGCCACTGGGAAGGCCATATCTTCGCCAATACTGATCCGATTCTTGAAAGGAGTATCTTAAACGATTTGTGGATCGATTTCCCACCAATCTGCATCAAAATCTGGATGCAAATTATTTTTTAGATTTTTTGTCCAATTTTCTGGGCCATCCCCTTCGAAAATGGGGAAAGTCCCGTGGAAGGCGCAAATGGGCCACTGCGAAGGCCATATCTTCGCCAATACTGATCGGATTCTTGAGAGAGATATCATTAAACTGCATATCCAATCTCATCAAAATCTGGATGCAAATTATTTTTTTCGATTTTTTTTCTGGGCCATCCCCTTCGAAAATGGGGAAAGTCCCATGGAAGGCCCATATGGGCCACTGCGCAGGCCATATCTTTGCCAATACTGATCCGATTCTTGAGAGGAGTATCTTAAACGATTTGTGGATCGATTTCCCGCCAATCTGCATCAAAATCTGGATGCAAATTATTTTTTCGATTTTTTATCCAATTTTCTGGGCCATCCCCTTCGAAAATGGGGAAAGTCCCATGGAAGGCCCATATGGGCCACTGCGAAGGCCATATCTTCGCCAATACTGATCCGATTCTTGAGAGGAGTATCTTAAACGATTTGTGGATCGATTTTTCACCAATATGCATTGAAATATTAAATTCAAGTATTTTGAAACATTTTTCTCTAATTTTGTTTGGGGTCCCCTTGAACTGGCATGGGGAAGGCAATATGACTCGGATATGCTAGGCCTTAATATAAAGTGATGATTTTTAACATAATTTTTCAATTCTGTTGTGAAGATAATTCACGTAATTCAACCTTGAAAGTTTTGATAAATGACCTCTTAAATATTTATCACCAGCACCCGTACAAACGTCATATTTGTCCATTTTCTCAGGCTTGAAGGCGGCAGACGTAAATGGGAGCCGAAACAAATCATTTTAAGAATTATGGCAATTTGCAGTTATTAATCAAGAAGGCGTCGAGCAATATGGCCACTACATCACTCCCCCTCCACCCAAATGGATTCATCAAGTATGCAAAGCCACTGAAACTATAGTACTAGAGACTCGGAATCAGAACCAGAATCCGAAGCAGAGGCAGAAGCGGCGTTGCAGGAAGCCGAAAGTGGAAAAGATTTACGACCTACTTCCATATGCATGACAGCTGCAAAACGCTGCCAAAGTGACTGACTAACTAACCAGAAAGTGAGAATGCATGGCTCGAGAGGGAGTCCACATATGCAAATGAGGACACCCTAACCCTTCCCCATCGAGGCTCTTTGGCAGCTCCTTTGGCTGCCTGCAATTTGCATTACTCATTTGACACTTTGTCTATCAGGTGGAATCGCAGACAGACGCGCACAACACCTGGGAGTCTTTCCCAAAAAACCACCTCGATGGATCTCCTTGGAGGGAGACGTTGATGAACGAGAGCATCTTCAGAGGCAGGAGCGAAATCCTTGAGTGGCAAGGCAACAAGCAGACATGCATCTCGTGCACTTGAAAATATTTCGGAGGCATCGGGGAAGAGGCTTCATAAGGGCTGGCTTCCATTGATTCGTTTCTTCGAGTGCTGCAGTAATAGAGAGAGCTATACATATGCCTGATATAAATCTCGAGAGCAACTTCGCCTGTCATGCACAACATGAAACCACTAATTGATGTGAAGGCAGCCCCAGACTGGAGACTGGAGACTGAAGACTGCAAACTCCAAACTCAACACTTGGAGCCACTACTGGGAAAGGGAAACCCAAAGACGAACTGAAACTGAGACTGGGCTGCGAAAAGAAAGACTTCTTCTGCCAGTCGTGTTGCATGACTAAACTTTGGGTTGCTTTTTCATTATTAATCAACTGCGAACGGCTCACAGTTGCAGCTCACAGCTCAGTTCAGTTACTTACCACTGTCATGCCAATACTAATTAGGGTTAAGTAATTTAATTTCTGTTCGGCTATAAATTCCAGCAGGCCTCGGGGAATGCGACAAGTAATTGTTGTTTATTTGCAAATATTTGCATGCCAGCAGAGATATTTAATTACTTGTCAGAAGTGCGATTTGGGAAACTTGTTTATTGTCTTTGGAAAGTCAGAAATATAAAACAAGTCATTAATACTTTCAAGCCAATAACTAATTATATTTTTCAATTTCTTTTATTTTTAGGTAAGTTATGAAGCTGAAGCTAAGCCCTTCTCACAAGCACTTGACACTTGGTAAGCCTCTTTAAAATCCATTGCCAAGGACAACTTGGCCATACGATAGTCGACCATATTGACCAGTCAACAAACCCATTAGGCGGCCCCGTTTATAACTCTCCGAGATGTCGTTGGTGGCTGAACATTTGTCGCCTCTCCGCTCCGCAAGGACAAACACAAGATGGGGCAACAAAAAAGCAACTTTCATTATGACATTTTATTGTCCTGGCCGCCATTTGTGCCACTCATTGTGGCGGCTCCAGCGCCTGTTTCCAGGACACAATGAGGATGACGATGATGATGGGCATGCGAAGCCATCGGAGCGAATCCCTGAATCGGGATGCTGCTCTCCGGTATCCTTGGCAATGTCAAGCGCTCGGGATTGTCAGGAGCGGAGGTGGAGCTCCAGCCAGGACATCAGCAACAACAAGAAAATGGCGTTGTTCCAGTAGTTGTTGTTGGTCTTTCAGGCCATGTCACCGAACACCAACAACAGCAAAGTTTTTTAGAAGCTGCACTGGAAAAGTAAATAAAAGTCTGAATAAATAAGGGAATATAAGAAGCTATTTATTTTCTCTCTCTGTAGAGAGTATCCTTTTACCGCCCACATCCTGTTTTCTATTTTCCACTTTCGCCATGGCTTCTATCCACTTGTCCTGTGTTTGTTTTGGTTTTCTGGTTCTTAGTCTCGTTGATGTCCTGACAATGGCTTTGATAATTATTATTAGTTTTATTATGTAACTTTTATGCTAGTTTGGGGACAGTCCCCCCTCGAGAGGGTCCTGCTCTCCTTTGTGTCCGACTTAAGTGAAATACTAGTCCACTTTTTGTGAAAGTTTTCGTTTGCTAATTAGAGGAATTTGTGAAATAAATAATGACATCTTCCAGCTATCGTTTTAATCTGTTTCATGAATCAAATATATGACTCTACCTTGTAGTCGAACCACTGCAGACATTTTGTTAAGCCATTGTTGGCTATTTCTTACTTATTTTAAGTTTTTCTTCCGGCTTTGTTTTCTTATAAACTTCTCGGGCATTCAAAAGCAAATTCAACAATCCCACAAAACAAATCTGCCGCAGACCCGAAAGAAGTTCCTCAACGAGGCAACTTTTCTTGTTTAAGAAAATGAGGAAAACTTCTCAAGGAGCCTTCCCCGCATTCTCGATTTCTCCTTTTATTATGCCTTCAGCTTAATTAAATAAAATGCAATTTAAAACCGTTCATTGTGCAATCGCTGCCTTTTCTTGTAAGCACAAAAAACTTACACCCTTTATTTTGACGGCAGAGTCCCCCCTGAAAAACAACACCCATGGTGGTGGTAGGTATGGTGGGTGTGCGTGGCAAAAAGTCGGAGTAGCAGCTATAAGGATGCAATATAGTGGTGTAATGTGGAAGTTAAAGGGTCGTATGGTGGCAGGAATATGTAATGAGGTTCCTTAAGTGTAGGGAAGTATGGTTATGAGATAAAATTAAATAAATAGCTACAGATAAATTATAAAATATAATTAACTATTTTAAAACTACAATATATATTTAAAAATATATTCTAATTTTTCCCTTAAATTAAAATAAAAGGTAGTTTCTTAATTCGTTGTCTTCCTTTAAAAGCAAATTCCCTTACACATGAGCTGATTGCAACGATGGCAGCGATGATGGCGTAATGCCACGCCCCCTCGCCTTCAGCCATCAGCCTTCAGCCCACCACCCAGAGCGCCCACTTTCCATGTCTGGGACTTGCGTCTTAAGCAACTTGCGCGGTCGTTTAACTTTGTGCGGCAGCGATTAAATTTCCAAGTTCTTGGACTCGAGCTCTGCCTTTTATTACACACACTCCCCACACCAGACACCCCTTTCAGTAATTTTCCTGGTTCTTATCATGTGTTTACCACACTGGAGAAAAATTATAAGGGCCTTCCTGGGACTTTCCGCGAAAAAGAACTGCACTAAGCGCATTAATTGAATTGTAATTGCCGGCAGAGTTCGTTTTTTAGTCCAAGCCCCTCCCTGAGAGCCCTTCCATCCTCCTGAAATGTCTAAAGTGCTTTATTGTTGTTGTGTCACCGATTCGGGGGCTCGGAATCGGAGCCAGCCTGCCTGCCACTCAACTGGTTTACCCACAAAGTCAGTCGCAGCTGGCCCACCTCCTGCCTCTCTTGGATCACCACCTCCCCGGCTTGTGAGTTTTCCGAGGCAGCGACATGCCCGGCATCTGGCCAATGGTGTTGCTGATTTGTGATTTCCAGGGTAGCTCCGAGGGTTAGGATGGGTACCACCTCTATCATAGTGAAGTATACAAGTAATCTTAGTTCTCAACGATGGTTTGGCATATCTTCCGATTTAAAATTCCAACTCAACCCAGACCCCATGCCCTTTTCCAGTTACAGAGTATCTCCGAGATGGCAACATAAATCTCAATTTCAATTGTGCATTCCGCACACTTCTTGTTGTTCGGTTGTCGGTTGTTCGGCTCTTTTTGTGTTGGTTTCAGTTTGGTTTTTTTGGGCAATGAGGCATGCAACATTGGTTGATGCCCCTCTCCCAGCTCGACTAGCTCAAAGGACGCTGAAGGTGAACAACTGCAGCTGAAACCGGTTTTCCCACAGCCCTGCCCACCTCCCAGCTCTGCAAAGTTTCGGGGCAGCAACCAAACAAAAATGTTTGCAGTTGCATTCACTGATTAGAACGTGGCAAGTTAAGCAGTTTCCCCCAGCAGTCTCGTTTTTCTATCTAGTTTTCCTGGCCGGGGACGGGGACAGCTTACATAAATTCACGTCACTCATACGCCACGTGGGCTCGGTTCTGAATTGCGAACATAAAGTGTCGGGCTAGTTGGTGTTTCAGTCTTGTTCTCGATTTTCCACTGCATGGCTTCCTTTCTTCAGGGCACTGAGACAAACTACTACTTCTATTCAAATGAAATATTATTTTAAAATCAATTTCCAATAAAGGATATTTTTTCCTTCCTTTTCTTCCATACTTTTTCTCCTTGGACTTTCCTTTGTTGCATCAACTTCCCCCCCTTGGGTCAATCAATTTATGACCTGCAACGCAGTCCTTTGCTGCCATTTGGCACATTACTCACGTATTTTTATTGGCTCCTTTGGGCCACGCCCCTCGGCCCCGCCCCGCCCACCGCTTAAGCCATTTAACCCTTTTGTGCATTGGCCAGCGTTTTAATTTGCCAGGATGGCCGCTGCCATGGCAGCATATCCTGCCTTTATTTCATATTTTCCCTGCATTGTTGGGGTTCATTTGTTGGTTCAGTGGTCTGGGGGACACCTCACCTCTGGGGGCACAAAGAAAACACCCAACAGATGAAGAAATATTTACACTCCTCGCCATGTGACGGTTAATTAACCGCCACCTAATGAAATGCCTTTCGGAGTTGAAACTGAATTGATTTTGCATTCGATGGCATCGGCAGTGGAGTTTGCTTAATAATTAACCTGAAATAACTCAATTAGGTGGCAGAGACACTAGTTCCTCGGGGGCTTTAATCAACTTGAAACCGAAAGCCCCAAGACAATGCCACCTCCTGCTGCTCTCGAGATGTATCCAATTTCTGGGGTTCGTTCTCAAAGCTCCATCAATCATAACCAGGCGGAAGACAGGCTCTATATTCCCAGAATTGCCGTCATAAAAAATGTATTTTAATGTGAAACACTTCCAATTAAAACCAGACTCGGAAAAGGGAGCCATGTATGCAGATAGTGGTTGAGCTTTCTGAGGCTAATAAATAAACAAACCCAGTTGGTTAGAAGCCAAAAAGCCACAAAAGTTGCATCTTCAATCGAAGAATAAACTGAAAGCCAGCAAGAAGGAGCCAAGGATGGCCCAAAGGAAGTACTTCCTTGAGACCAACTTTAGTGAAACTCTTTTGTCTAATTATGCAAATTTTAAACTCACTGCCAGCTTCTTCTGAACTAGCCTGGAGAGGAGTGAAAAAGTGGCCAAAACAAAGTTGGCCATCAAATTAGTTTTTGCGAAAATTATGTTTGCAGATCTTGGCAGGCAATTAAGTTAAATGGAAAATCCAAAACTAAAATAAATCCCTTCAAACTAGTTGGAATTTGTATTTTAAATTAAATTATGTATATTTTAGGGCCTTTATATTTCGGCCCTAAAATCATTTAATTAGTTTGCCAATTTATATGGAAATGAGGTCAGTTATGAGATGGCCTTTAATAGTACTGTTTCAAAGGGCAGAGTACCAACTAGAAATTGAAACCCTTGAGACTCTAATCACACACTTGATTCTCTTATTTTTTTGGAAATTAAATTCCTCTTGAGGGTCTCCTACGAGAACTATATAGTATCTGTTGGATGGCTGGCAATTAAAGCACTTGAGACACTCGCCACTCTCCACGCCAAATGATTTCCGTTTTTTGCTTTTAATTCAAATTCAATTCAAGCCGAAAGTCGACACACACATGAGAGTGTGTGGATCTACTTCCTATGTGCCCCAGGCTCCCTGCCTCCTTGCCACAGAGGCATCATCTGCCAATTCCCCTCCATTCTGGCCTCCATTAACTGCCTGTGCGTGCTGTTTGTTTGCTTTAATTCTTGTTTTAATTTTTTTTGTATTTTGGGCATAGCTGTAAATTGGTTCTCACTCTGCCTGATGGTGGCCAGAGGGGGGGTGGTGCACTGTAAAAAATATTTTTAGCTTAATTCTTAAAAACAGATCTAATATTACCCCACAAACTAAGGGCTTTACTTACATGAAGGGCTTGTAATTATTCCCATTTCATTACCTTTTCTTTTCATAATTTCTCTCAGTGCACCAGCCTTACTGATGACTCAAAATGTTTGTAGACCTTTTTAGTGGGAAAAAGAACGTTTTGCATTTTATGCGATTTTTTGTTCGTTTACTGCAATAAAGTGCAGTGGCAGTGGCGGCGGCGGCTAAGGGCAGAACTGAATGAAAGTGAGACCGGAAGTTTGTGCTTCTCTCATTGTTGATTGCGGGACTATATAGGCGACTATATATCCCCAACTATGAGGGAGGGGGACTGGGGGACACGGTTCATGGTCGATTGGTTTATTCGAGAGGGAAATGTTGGGCTGCAAAAAGGAATCGCCGCTGTCGAGAG
This sequence comes from Drosophila pseudoananassae pseudoananassae, assembly GCA_018153035.1. Lineage (NCBI taxonomy): Eukaryota > Metazoa > Arthropoda > Insecta > Diptera > Drosophilidae > Drosophila > Drosophila pseudoananassae. The sequence continues at coordinate 1,255,344 of JAECXR010000042.1, read as the reverse complement.
GAGGGGGGAATAGGAAATCAATGTGTGGCACATGCGGAATGTTATGCCACAGAAGGGGACTTTGTCGAGGGGACTTTTTAATTATTCGTACGATTGAGTTGCTACGCTCCTAATGATCTTCACGGGGTTTCGACTTTGATGGCTTCTTGGAAAAGTGTGGAGATACTAATCTTGGAGATGGTGGAGATAGTATCTTTTAGATAACTAAAGTGTGGAGATAGGGCTTGGGACAATCACTCTATTTTAAATTTAATTATATTCCTTTATATCAGAATTTACCGATGCCTGCTTATTATTTCGCATTCAAATCCATTCCTTAATTGGTTTATAGTCACCACACACATTTAAATCCGATTTAATGTCATTCCATCCCCTCCCCCCATGCAGGAAATTGTCAATTTCCTTCCTCGTCCCTGGCAAACCACAACAAACACTGCCAAACATTGTTTACCATATTTATTTGGCCGACATAAACATGAGTTATTATTGCGGGCTCTGGGGGCGGTCGGGGAGGTCAACTTTGTCCACAACTTTTCGGTCCTTAATCCGTCTCATTAGCAGAAATATGGAGTAACTTGTGGGTGGAACGGGAAGCAGAACGTGTGGAAAGTTGCAGCTTATCCCTGGCCCCACTGCCTGGGAGGTAATTGGCTCTGCACTGCCATCCAGGCGGCAATGCCCCAATTTCTCAGTTATTTGTAGTTATTTAAGTTTATTGATTTTATGGACCCACAGCACACACATCCTGCAGATGTGGAAGGAGAGTGGATTTGGGGCAAACATTTTGCAAATGTTTTCATTAGCCAAACTTTGATTAAATGCTAAGCTTCAGTTAGCCGTCCCTCCACCCCAATAAACTTTTCGCCGCATTTATTATTTAAATGATTTTATGTGAGGCCCTCATGTGGGAGTGGAGTGGGGCAGGATTGATGGTTGCTCACTTCAAAAGTCAATTAAGTTGGTTGGTCGGATGGTCCATTATCCCAGCCCCCTTTCGCTTGTGGAAGGAATGTATTCCTCTACTATCCGCTTCGATTTCAAATAAAATTCATTTCCTATTCGGAAAGTTGCTGCTGCCCGAAGTGGGCACGTCGCTTTCCATTAAATTTGCCTACTTGGAGAAGGGAATAAAGTGTCAACTGGAACAACAAGGGGAACTCAAGATTGGGGACAGAAAGGCACTGCAAGAAAAGGGTACTTTGTCAGAACTCTTGCCTATAAAAAGGCTACTTTATACACCCATAATTAACCTCCCTTTTTATTTGCTCAGTGTTCCAAAACCAGAAGAAACTGGTATCGGCCAACGTGGCGTATGCGTAACTTGCGAGGACTCGCACTCCAGAGACCCGACCCTCACGTGCCACTGCAACGGGGAAGATAAAAAGCAAAAGTTAAAACCATTTCACACGCAATTTTTAGCCTACTGTTCCCGTTGTTTGCTCTGCCTGGTCACCTGGGGGAAGAAGTCAGGTGAGCAGGTGAGCTGGTGGGGTGGTGGGCAGGTGGGGGAGTGCGTGTCCCGACAGCCTAAACAAATGCAACACTTTCGGGGAGGCCCAAAACAAGGAGCCGACTGAGTGCCATGACTACAAAATTTATATTTCCTCACTGCCACAACTGGGGGGCGGGGCGGCAGCAAAAGTTTTTCCAGGTGCGGTTTTTGCGGCCCGGTTTTCAGGCCTCGGGGCGATCCAAATGCAAATTAGCCCGGCCGGGGGTTCGGGTAATTGAAATGGGCAGGGAGCCGACAGGATGGAAATGATTGATATTTTTTTTCGTCTATCTAGATGGCTGATAAGGGTCGAGAAAAGGGTGACTTCTAACCTACGAACTTTATTAAAAATCCATCCTAAAAGGTAGTACCCCTATGAGAGCAAGTATCTGAGATCTATGGCTATCTGTAGTTTAGGCCTCTAAAAATAGACTCTTGTTTACAAACAGCCGGTGATAAGAATGTGCTTTCCTGAAGTGGAAAATAAACCAACCGCATAGCTTCCGCATTAGATTAAAGACATCTCGGGGGTGCTGGGGGGAGAGGTCCATAACCTATCCCTAGGTTTATGGCCAGGATCCCTTCGGAAAGGCATTAAACAGTTGTTACCTTTTTTTATGGCCAACAGAGCCTGGCCCACAATCGCAATCAAAGGGAGCTCTCGGGCTGAGCCTAATCTAATTTCTTTGGTGGGGAATGCGGGCCTTTCAGCACGCTCTCTGGGGAATCGCCTGGAGAAACTGGGAGAAAGAGAGCGAGTGCGGGTGCCAAAGGATGTTCTCTTGGCATCGGATATTCCCAGGCTTTTAATAACTGAACAAGCCGCTCATTAATAATTTAAAATGGAGCCCCAAAATATGCGATGTTCCTGCCCCCCTGCCTCTGTCTCTGTTCTCTTATCTGGCAGAGAGCGTGTGGAAGCCAAGAGCAGAGAGCCAAGCTCTCTTTTGTTTGTTGCTTGGCCACATTCCTTCATTGGATACCAGTTCGTGTCTCTGTTGTTTGTTGTTTCTCTTTCTCTGTTGTGGATGCCTTTGCACCTGTCTCCCTCTCGCTCTCGCTCTAGCCCCCATCGCTCCGTCTCGCTCTCTCTGGGGGGCTGATGATTCATGCTTTCTGCTGCACGAAACAATGGGCCGCATTTTGTTGCTTCTTAAATAATTTATTTTCGCCAACACTTCCTCGAAGTCGAATGCAATCGGCAGCGTCAGCATTTCTTTCATTGCTTCTCTCTTTATTTTGAATTTCTTTTGTTTTCATTCTTTTATTTGTTTACCTTTTGTTTTTGCTTTTTAACTGAGAAAAATAAATAAATAAAATACCTCATTATGTAATGTAATATTATTAATTATATATTTGAAAACCTATATAAATGACCTAATTTTGGAATATATTATTACTAATTAATTAAAGCCAATTAATTTTCTCTCTGCACTTATTCCCACTATTGTGAGCCCTCTGTCTTTGTCTGTGACGTAAGCCAAATAAAGAAAATTAAACCGGAACGCAAGCTCGTCTTCAGCTGTTCAAACTGCCGGCTGCGCTCTTGCCTATTCTTGGCCTGAATGAAATGCTCGTAGTGAGTGGACTTTGTTGCAGTTGCTGCTTCTGCCTCTGCTGTGAGGCAGAGTTGCTGCCGCGCTGTGTTGCGTGTTGCTGGCGTGCTCAGTTCACAATTGAACGTTCGGCGCGGCTGACGTTTCGCTCTCGTACGCTCCGGCTCCGTTTCCGTTTCCCCCGCAAGCGTCGTGCTCAGTGGCTCTCAAACTGCGGCTAAACTCTCGTGTACGTCACTCGGTGTGGTAGTAGTGGCTGGATTTTGTCGCAGCATCATAAATCACAGCTTAAATAACAAACAGCAACAACAATAAATATTATAATAATCATATTTAATAATTTGTATCCCCCTTTTTGCATTTGTTGTTGTTGTTGTTGCTGGGGTGCCTATTTATTTGCCTCGTGTGTGTGTGGCTCTTGTGTTTGTTTATTTGAATTGTTTGCTATTTGAGCAGCCGGTCGGAAAGTGCGCACCCCAATAGAATGCCTCTGGTTTCTGGTTTCAATTAGAAGTCCGAGTTGGGATCCCCCTATCACCTCCCCCCTGATAGCACCCACATGATAGCTATTCCGCCTATTTGCGGGTTGAAGTCCGTTCATTCAAAACAGAGGAAGCCGAAAATGAAGGTTACTTTTCAGGCATTGCAGAGCAGTTTATTATTATTACTGTCTTTGGGGCTCTTTTTCGCAATTGCGAATCGCAAATGTTTAACGATGCTGAATTGGCAATAAACCCAAGTACAGTGGTAACTAGTACATAAAAGATAGTACTTTTTCATTCAAATATTTTCTTTGAATATACAATTTCAATTTATTATTTTAATATAAAATACAAAATAATAATTTTATACAAAAGGTTAGTCTTAAAGAGTTACCACTGTACCGAAAACAAATATGTATCATAATCCATTCGAGTTCAAGGCGGTGCGTGACTTTGAAGTGTAAACATTTGGCCGTAAAAAGAGATAATGGTGATAATGAACTTGGAGCTCGCCTCCAGAAGCTGAATGAAGAATTAAAAGAAAGCTTCGGAAGATTCTATCCGTAGAAGACTCCACTAGGAATTCCAGAACTAACTGCTTCAAGTGGCTCCCAATCAGCTGACTCAGGCCTTACAGTACTTCCTCTCGAGCCATTTGCATGCAGCGTCAGCTGAAAAGTGTGACGCAAATGCTCTCGATGGCAGTGGCTGTCAAACTGCGGCAGTCAAAGCCCGCGCCTTGTCTTGTTTGATCTCTTAACGAGATTTGCCTTTGACCCAGCTAAGCTGCAGCTGGAGAGCTGCCACCCCACGCCCCCTGATTGCCGCGACCTGCCCTCACCCTCACCCTCACCCTCGTCCTAGAATCCTGTAATCAACATTGCGTACTCGCCGTTCCACCCCCTGAAAGAGACACGCTCTCTTAGGTTCCACAAACCGGCTTGCCACCCTTCTCTGGCCAAAGCCACCACCCACCTAAAATCAACATTGCGTATACGCCGTGTAACTGGGCCGTCCACCCACCCTTGAAGGGAGCGGGCGCGAGCAACCCTCTCTTAAGTTCCACAAGCCGGCTTGCGCTCTCTCAGAGCCACCACCCACCACCCACCGGGCGGTCGCCCTTGCGCTACTTTTGCCGTCTCTGCTTCTTCTTCGCTTAGCGTAACGTAAAAACGCCGAAGTCTCTGGCCTGGCAGTGGCACTGCCTCCGACTCGGCCCGTATCTCGTTGACCTCATTTTGTGTGCGAAACTCAAAGCGGCAGGTTGTGCGTCCCGGCAAAAAGGGCATCCCAAAAAACTGAATTGGCGAAAACCTCACAAAAAAAAAAGAAAATGTGGAAATAAAGTTATTAGTTTTGTAACTTGTGTTTGATTTTTATTTTAATAAAAAATTGGCATAAAAAATGATAATAAAGAGTGTGATATAGTTATGAGTTTTTTTATTATTTATGTTCCAAGTTTGGAATGTTTGTTTCCAAGCCTAAAATTGAGACAAGCCTATTGAAAATTTTCCTTTTGATAAAATATTAAATATTTATATTGTTTATGATTTTTTACCAAAGTGATAAGTTGTGCGACAAACCCTGCAACAAAAAAACGCAAGAGCCACCCCTAACAACAACAGCAACCCCCTGGAAAAGTCGAAGCCAAAAAAATTCTTTGAAGCGCAAACTTTTGCGGCGTGTTGTTGTTGTCTGTGGTCGGGTGGCATTTAAGATTTATTGTTGTTTTGTCTGCAGATAATATTTGACCTCGTTTACATGCAACATCGGCGTCGCTGGCTGATAACATCCCAAAGTTGATATATTTTATTGGCAAGTGCCCAGTGTTCGGGAAAGTGCTTAGAAACAAGAACCAGAAGAGTCTCCAGTACTTGTGTGTGCAATGTGTGCCATAAACGAAGGTGTCAACCCTAAATAGTCAATTACACAACACTACCCAGTAGACACTCTCTAACCACATCTCCAACCGAAGCAAGGACCCCAAGCGGAGAAGAAGGCCTCGAGATGGCCGAACTAATCAGTCAGCCCACTAAAATTAACAACAATAATTTTGGTGCCGGTGCGTATACACAGATCTTAGAGATCATAAATAATCCCCCCTATGAGTACTCTTATTGCCTGACCAGGGCCAGGGCTGGGAAGGAAGGAATTCCTTCGAAGATAAACAATCCACTGATGATTTCACTTTTTTATAAATTATTTATATTGTTTTTGGCCCAATTGTTTATTTGTTATGGTCTCGGAAAGGCTTATTTTTAGTTGGCCGGAATTCGCAGTGTAATAAAGGCGAGGTGTTTATTTATTTTTTATATACTTGGAGATGAAATATAAACAATGTTTGGTACAAGAAACATTTGTTAAAGTAAAAATATATCGAACCATAATTAATATGCCTTCAAGTCTGTATCTTTAGTTTATTTTGTTTCCTTTTGGAGGCTTTCCATAAATACCTCCCAAATAAAAAAAAATATCCTCATAAATTGCACTTCCCATTTAAATTCCATCGCCGACAGAGTCCCCGAACTGCTTCCTGCCGTTCTCGAAAATCATACAGAAATGCATAAATTTTTTGTTCATACACTTCCATAAAAAACGCGAAAATAAATAAATAAATATTTAAAATATGCGTAAAACGGTCGCTTAAAATGCAAACCAAATATTGGAGAACCGAAAGGGGAGACTGGCGTTCAAAGTAAATTTTATTAAAATTAAGCGCAAATATTTTGACACGAGGCGGGGAGGGGGAATAAAAGCGCGAATTTAAATAAATGCGAGTGCCAGGAGCAGAAACTGCATTTCATTGAAAAATTGTGCAATCCCTTTTTTCTCGCAGAGTCTTTGGCTTTATTCTCTGGCAGGCCATGGGGAGACTTCTCCGTTCTCAGTTCTCCGTTCTCAATTGATATTAATTCATCTTGAATCAAATTTTATTTTTGTTTATTAGAGAACGTTGAACCCGAGACGAGTGCCGTCGGCTCTCTGACGTCACTTGACTCGAATCGAATCGAAATCATTTATTTAATCAGACATTATGCTTTATGGAGGGCGATAAGACCTCACCTCCACCTCTCCAGGTTCCGCCTTATCGGAAACAAACGCATCTGAAACTCATTACTGAATCGATTTGATCCGAGCCAGATTTATTAGACAACTGGTTTGGCGGGCTTTTGGGCCAAATACAATCTAATTATATCCCAAGTGCGATCAGACACAATGCCAAAGTGATTAAGTTTTAAACTGAGGCTGAAATAATTAGAGAGTTATAGCCGTAAAGTCAATATATTAGCCAATATTTTATTATAAATAAATAAAAATAATCAACATGTTGTTAGTTTGGCTTCTGGCAGTCATAAAACTAATTGTATTTTCACAGATGTTTTTTGTTTCCCAAAATATGCTTCGATTTTAATTAAGCTCGGATTTGGCGGCCCTGCCCCGCCTGTTTTGGCCAGTTTCTGATGAACGATTGGCCAGCACGCAACTCCAGTCGAAAAGCTGGCGCCTGCCGTGTGCCAAAACTATTAAAACAGGTGGCCAATATATAGCTCGTATATAGGCACTCGAGTATATACTTTTGGGAAAACTTCATTACGAAAACATGCAACTGGTTGACTAACTTCCTGCCCTGTTTTCTTATCCAACCATGCCCATCTTTAAGAGAACTCTCCCTCTCCCTGGCTCTAATTTGATTAGGCCTGATGGCCTGGCGATAAAAAATAGTTCTATATGGTAATAAAGTTTGTGTTTCGGCCTCGGGTGGGTGTGGAATGGAAACTCACACACGAATCAGGCTCAAGGGGCTGTGTTTCTGATGGTTTTTTAATTTTATTTTTATTTTTTGGTTAATGAGTGATGAGCGTTTAATGGGAGACCTGAGGTCAGCCCGGGGCTAAGGAGAAAATTAACCTGAATATCTCGGAGATTAATTTAAATATTTATTTAAAACTACATTATTTAAGCTTCTCCGTGTGTGATTCACAAATTCTAGAGCTCTTTATCCGCTTTGGTTGGCGATTAGTTGCAAATGCATTTTAATTAAATGGCCATTCAGATTTTCCACTCAACCGCAAATAAATATAATTTATTTATCCAACAATGTTTGGAGGAGGAGGTCATGACCCAAAGGGCCAATCGATGGACCTATTTTTGGCGAGGAATTCCGCGGCCTGGCTCGCGCCTCATCTATAAGCCATTTAATCATCGGGAATGGTCGGACTCCCAGTTCCGTCAGCTGTCGAGATTGCACTTTACACTCCCCCCTCCCTCCAGGCTATTTCTGGGAAGACGGATCTTCTTTTTAGGATTCCTCCAAAAGAGCACAACTCTCGCAATTAGTCAGCTGCTTGTCGCCGCAAAGTGTCAAAATATTTTTGCTTCTATAACTCGGCATTCTATTTTCCCTTGCACTGAATCTGAGAGAGAATGTGTGCAAGTTGGCCGAAAGCCAGGAGCGGTGTTAGGGGGAGGAGGGCCATAAGCATATATGAGCCGGGCCGGGAGCCGGGAGCCGGGCGGCGTGGCCGAAATGTCACGTATACGTCGTGTGGCCTGCCACCGCGTTTTTCACGCCTGTCCCGCGATTTTCCGCCTTTCTTTGTTTCTCTTTTTTTTTGCCAAGGTAATTACGTCATTAAGAAGAAATTTGGAAAGTGCTCGTCATATCACTGGCGCTTTGTTTGGCTTTTGGCCGAACTCGCTGTTCTCCCTCCTAGAAAGAGGAGCCCTTTCTTCCTAATTGGATTTCGTTATTTATTTGTGAATTACTAAATTATGGTTGAGGCTTGACCCTGAGAGGCTTTCCCGCACACGTCACAGCCGCGCAAACACAATTATTCCATTCAATATTAACCCCTGGTATCAGTTAAGCCCCGCAATTTCCATATTTCATTAGCAAGTCAATAGAGGCTTTCTTTGGATACTTTGTATTATTATTTGCTTTATCCTGCCGGCGGAGGGCTCTAATTAGATGTCACAGCCACTAACGCTCGTGGCATGCCCCGGGGCAGGCTATTGAACTCCGTGCCACTCAACTTTTTACCTGTCTCGCCGTCCGCCTTTGATCTGCAACGGTTGCCCACAACTTGTCGTTGTTGTCTGGCGCTGGCATTGATTTTGGTTGCAAACTTTGATGTTTGCATGTGCGACTCATTAGGGGGCTCTTGCAACTGCAACTTCTCCTGCGGGAGAAACTTTCAGCTACGCATTTAATTAAATAAGTTTTTTGTTAACAACCCGCCACTTATGTAGGTTGCAATATTGACAACAATTTATCAAAAAACTATTACTGCTGGCGCCGTTTTATGCAAATCCCAGCGTACAGTGAGTGTCGTTTGTATGGCCCCGTGTCTGGCTCTGTCGAGCGGCATTAGCATCACCATCAGCATCGTAATCGCATTTCCAGTTCACTTGTATAGACAACAGAGAGAGAAATTAATAAAAATATCAAAAATAAGTTAGTATTACAAAGATTCTCATGAGAACTAGACCTTTTCTCTCTCTGCAGGACTGGTCCTTTGTTGTCAACACATCTCCCCCTTTTTTGTCTGCCCGGTGCTATGATTTTGAATAGCCATTTTAGAAGTCAACAACAGCTTATAGTTATGACTCTGATGGCCCCTGTAATTGAGTTGCAGGCGCAGGGCCGGGGCCGGGGCGCAGAGTGGCACTTGGGGCTTATGCAAAACACTCCATGGCCATAAATTGCCTCGGCTTGGGCTTGAGTTTGAGTTTGAGTTGCTTCTTGCATTGTTTAAGCCAAATTGCTTTTGACAAGAGCCGCACAATGGCCGGGGGATCGAACAAGTAGTTATCTCAACGCCCCAGCGTTATCGCCCGATTTAGAACAAATGCCGGACATATGGGTAAATAAATGCATATGGGAATGCATATTTCAAGAGCAATATATGTTTTTGTCGGTGACTGGTATTCTTTCTACAAATGGTGGGGAAAGAAGCCTTGTACGAGTGGTCATCTCCATCAGTGTCGGAGCAGCTACTCGAGGGTCGTGAAGAGTTTGACAAATGATGGCTCGAGTGTCAACTTCCTTATTAGGAGGTGGCTAGACGAGAGTGGCATTGGCTCGGCCGACAATGAGGAAATTACAGTCTTGGATTTTATTTTTTACAAGTTCTAATAATAGAGAATAATAATCATTAATGCAATCAACAAGCCAGGAAAGCCAGACACGCCTCCCATTCAGGTCCCCCAACCTGCAACAATAAAACAGAAAACAGAAAACAATTTTCATGCCTCACTGAGCCCCCGAATAGGCTCTTTTCGCTAAATGTTATTATTTGATCGGTCGGACAAACAAAATGAAAAATAAAACTTAATTAAATGGAGAGTGGAGTGGGTCTCCCCCTCAACGCCAGAAATAAACCCCAAAATGCATTTTCTATTTTCGGCTAAATATTTTGGGCTCTCGGTTGGTGTAAAATTTGTTGATTATTCAGTTTTTTTCGGAGGGGAAGTGCAGCAGTCCCCCGATTCGGATCTCCCCACGCCTTGTCACTGGGGTCGCCCTGTTTATTATGGGAGACCACGCTCGACTGATTTATGTTCATTTATTACAAACGAAATCTGTGCTGTGTTTCCTCTGCCGTTTGTGTTGTTTTGTGTTTTTATTTTCAAGTTTCACTCCCAACACTGGCAGCTTGATTGGAGCCATCATTATGCAATCATTGAATGTCACTTAATAAATCTCTCACATTTCAGTGCAATTAAGTGATTTGTTTTCCCTGGTAATTTATTTATGTATTTTCCGCTTTTCCGCTCCTCTACTTGCAGGCGTGACCATGCGCGAGAAGAAGGGAGGAGCCCTCCAGAAGCTCAAGAAGAGGCTATCGCACAGCTTTGGCAGATTAAGTAAGTAAAAAAATATAATAAAAAATAACTATTATTTCCATGCCCAAGTTTGGCTTGATTTGTCGGCAACCAGCCAATGTTGAGTCATATCGAGACTTATGTTCGGTGTGGGTGCAGTATTTCTTCAAACAATAGTCTATAGATCCGTGAAAACACATTAAATATGTAAATGGCTTACAGAGTTGTCTTGCCAGTTTTATTGGAAAATGTCAGAGTGTAACTCTCCATGGAACATACTTTTTAGAAACAATTAACCAGAGAGCTGGACAAAGTTATGAATTGGAAACACTTGCTGGAAGCCCAACTTCAATCAACTCTCCCTCCATGGCTCTATAAAACACTGTAGCTCTTTCCAGAGCAGTAACAACTTTTTCTGACCAACGAAAACACAATTCCCATAAACAAAAACGTATCTAAGGCCAAAACGATGCTGTTTTTATTTAAAAAACCTCCCCCCAGCCAGCCAGCCAGCCAGCTAGACCGCAACCGACACAAACTTATCGATTTTTGTGTTTTGTGGCAAGAGCTTTTAATGGTCCAAAAAACCACTTTGATGGGTTGTCAGCTCAGCTCTTTCAGTTTGGTAATTGAATGCACACTCAGTCCCAATCCCAGTCCCAGTCCCAGTCGAATGCAATTGACAGACAAAGGCAAGTGGAGCTGAAATGTGCCAAAAATTGCAGGAAGTGTAAACACAAATTGATGAATTACTCGATGCAGTGTGCGGGGATATTAATGTTGTGCTGGTATTTTATAGAATTCGACATGCATTTATGATGGTTTTGGATCGGAGCCCCGCATAGCTGGCATTGTTGACTCACCGAAACCCGTTTCGGTCTCTCGGGCTTGCGGCATGCGGCTAATTGTCTCTCGGGCCCACGCAAATGGCTTTTATTTTCGGTTTGGCTTGGTTTCTTTATTTCTGGTTCCAGAAACTAGTTCGGCCAACAGCTGTTTTCCTTCCCATAAGAGGAGGTATTTGGGCGTTGTCGGAAACGCCCTCCTTGTCGGGCGTTGGAGGAGGGCGTTGTCGAAAAAGGCTAAAAAATAGTTTGATTTAAACTGGCTGGCCGACTGACTAATGGTCTTGTTTGTGTGAGGAATTTTATTTAAATATTTTAGAGCAATATCCGCAATTAAGAGGTGTAGTTCGGAGACCTGCTTCCTTTCATCAATCAATGGCTGTAACAATAAATT